>OY728142.1:127864028-129224881 GCA_963277665.1 Viscum album | reverse complement strand
TGTTATATAATACCTTTTATCTTACACCCCAAAAGTGTAACAACATTTTTCTTAATTAATACTTCACATTAACCCTAAGGGTTATATATACCACAACCAAATAAAATTTATCCCAAAATATAATCAATAAACACAATACTCCATCACATAAAACATTAAAAAGGGTTGTCCAATACATTGAAACTATGATCAAAATTAAACTCATAAATTCATAAAAGTACTCATAACTCTTTAGATAACCAAACAAGAAAACAACATAATATATGAATTTGTTGAAACATTCCTCTAATAGACACTATAACTACCCCAAACCCACACTCATGGATTCGGTGCTAAAAACATAATAAGAAAAATTTCAGACATTGATACCAATAAATGTGAATCATGTTTTTCAATCAAAAATTTACAAACATCAAAATAAAATATTGGATAACTCTCATACCCAATGTCCTTTTTGGTTTAGATTTTTATAGAATTTTGAAAAATCTTAAATAAACAACACTCATTACTTCAAGATAGTATTTTCCTACTATGCCCAGATATTCAAATTCTATATTAAGTCTTAAAAATATCCCAACAATTTGGCCACTTATGAATAATTTCTAGACTAAAATCATTTATCATTATTCATTATAACCTAGGGAAAATGAAACATAAAGTGTGTGAGATAAAATTCTCAGTAAGGGTAAACATGAGCATTAAAAATTGAATGCCATTAGTGAGAGTAATATGATCATATTGGTATGCTGATAAAATTATAGTTAATAATAACAACATAAGAGAATTTGTACTCCTCAATATATTGTTAATTAATCATGAAACATGTCATAAATATTTAAAAAATTAAAGATTCATTAGAATAAATTATCACGATCCATGTTATGATTATATTGATCATAAGAATGATTAATAACCCTTAGCATTATATCCATAAGAAGTATAAAATACTTTTATTTAAACATAAAATTAATATAATACCATGAAAAATAAAATGATTCGTACTAAAAATCATATAAATAATTGATAAATCATTTATGAATCTTGTAACATTATTTTATGAGTCACCATTGAAAATATATTTTCAATACGGTTGACTTTTATACCTAAGGCATTGGAGGTATATCACAAACCCACCCATCTTTAGTTATAATGTAGCCACCCATTAATAGATTATAATGGAACTACCTATATTTGTATTATAAATCAACCATCCATCATCATCAATAATTCCCATGAAACTTAACATAAATAAAGTACAAAGAGATTTCATTTTATCATAAAACATTTAGAAATTTCAGTTATTTCTTTTAGAACTTGATTATTCCATGATAAAGAAATATGTTCCATGAAAATATAATTGAAAGAATCATAATAAATATATATAAAAATGTGGATTGTATCATTAAAAAATATCCATAGTGGAGAATATATAGCATCAATGGTAGTCATCATTGATGAATGTAAATACCCTTTTGAACTTTCATAACGAAAATACCCATTTCACTTTGGAAATAACTTTTAAAAACTAAAAATTCTAAAAAAATTGTGAATTTATTTTTCATTAAAACTAATATTAGATAAATATAAATGAATATTAAAGTAATATATTGGTAATTATGGTGGTAAAATAAATTCATGCTGTAAATTTTAATAATAACCATTTTTTTCAGTCATTTTTGGAAATGAGTCTAAAGCGACCCATCTGAAAAAAAGTTGAAAAAAATCATTTTTAAATAATTTTAAAAGAAGGTCAGTGTCCATATTAAATAGATTTAATAAATAACTTTTTTATAAAATAATTTGTTTGAAAAGATTTTTTAAAAAAATGGATGTGGAAGAGAAAAATCCCTGATGTAATAAAAGATACAATATAAGTATCACATATAAAGAAATGTATTGATGTTTGTTTATTAATTAATGGGGGAAATATAAAATAAAGAGGTAAACTACTTTCATAACCAAATTATAATAAAATATATGTGGTTCTATAAAATTATATCATATGATTTACTCACATGTAACTTTGATATAAATAATCCTGAAATGATGGGAGATTGTAATATAATTCCTTTACACTTTTGTAACATTTCAGTCAAAAGTAATTGAAAGAAATAGTATGATATATATCTATAAATATCATAAATTAAATTAATTTATATTTAAAAATTAATTTACTTCATATTAATCATACTATATAAGGAAATAATGGTGTATAACATGAAACATGCCACAAGAAAATGAGATTGAGGCAAATAAATCCTGAGCAAAGTTTATATCATTGAATTGAGAATTAATAAACAGGGATATTATGAGTAAAAAAATTACTTCAAAAGAAAAAATTGGGAATACATAATAAAATAACTTATAAATTAATTCAAACATAATCTAGTCATTGAAATGTAAATGAAGAAGATTTATAACCCAATTAACGAAAATTGAGATAATAAACCCTTTCCAACTTGGTTACTTTCAAGTCAAAAACCCTTAGATAAAATAAATCAAATTTCAACTTAAAATACCGCAATTTTAAGGATTTAATATATAACATGTAAAATGGTAATTATATACAACATATAATTGAAATTAAGTGCATAATAATAAAATATGTCTTAATGAAGGGAAATTGATATTAAATCCCTTACCTCTAGTCCATAATTTCAATACAAACCCTTTAACTCCTATATAATAAAATTTTATCGAATATTTAGTTTTTTAAGAACCTTTTATAAATTTAATACTTTTTAATTAAACTATTTGTTTCATTTATTAAAATGAAAAATTTATTTACTTAATTTGTTATATACACCTTGGGTGTATGAAGGCCATTACGTTAAATTTTTAAAAATGACTTTAGGATGTTGACCATGGTAAAAATGGGATACTGTTTAATACTATGAATAAAAATAATAATGGAAAAAATAATATTTATAAAATTTTTATGTCAATAAAACCAACAATTTAATATGGTTATGAAAAATGAATTATGTTTGAATCATAGATATGGTAGGTCATACGTACTGATGAGTAAAATTTTCATTTTTCGATGACCATTATGTAGGTAAGGTAAGTATTATTTTTTATTTATAGAATGAAAATAATATCACAAATACAATATTATTTGGTTAAATAAACATTCATATATCACCCAAGTGATGTGGTGTTGCAAAACAAATCACATCGATTTGTAGAGGTGGTATTCCACGCATTGGCATGAATGAAGTTATCATTTTTTAGCGGATGGAAACATAAAAAAATATATGATATGATTCTTATAAAAAATTATAAATATTTAATTGATAATATATATATATATATATTACATTAATAATTATAACACTATCTAATAGGTTGTTATGGAAAATTAATTACATTGTTCTGTGAGGTGGTAGTCCACCGTACACATAAACAATGGTTTCATTTCTAATTTGATGGAAGAGGATATCGATATTAGTTATTAAATTAAGATAATATAGTTTCAAAACCTGGGAGATAATGGTGTTAGTATTTCAAAATTTCTAGAGAATATTTTATGGAGGTGGAAGAATAAATAAAATGAGAATACTCAGTAAACATCTATACATCTTCTTTAGACAACCACATTTGAATTACAACTTTAGTCCTCTATGGTTTTTATTTTGAGAAAAAGAAGTCCTATATAATGTGGGGATTAATTTTAGGAAGATATTGGGGATGATATTGGATAAAAAAGTGTCTCTTTAAGCATGAATAAATTGGATAGGAGGTTCACTTTTATAGGGGATGGGACGGGCACTCTTGGAAATCTATAAAAGATTAAATTAATATAAATTATACTTCTTGTTCAAATGGTAACAATTAATAATATTAAAATAAAATATTATTATGAATAAAAATAATATCACATAATATAATTTGGAAAATTTTGGACATGGTTTACACAATCATATTTTTTAACCCGCTTTCACCCTTTTTAAAAATTACTGTGATAACAATGTTTTTACTCTGTAGGGGTCAATATAGTTAATATAAAAGGGAAAATATCCAATTTAATGGAATATGAATTTTATTTTAAACCTTATCCCAACAACATGGCCAAATATATGATTTTTTACGATTTTAAATCTTTGAATAAGATATTATGTATTATAAAAAAATCATTAATAACAGTTTTGGAACAATTTCATTAATTTGAATTTTAAAACTGAGATAAAAAAATGGAAAAAAAGTATAATTAATTAATAACCGTCTAATATTTAATTATTATCAAAACAAATTGGAAGAAAATGGTTAATTCAAATCATATTTATTTTTATATTTTTAAAATCATTTATTTTATTTTTATATTAATTAAATAATTACTATATCAACATTGTGTAAGATTTTAAGGTAATTTTTATTCAATAAAAATTAGTTACTAATAATCATGTTGAAAATTTTGATTTATCGTTAAATTTATAATTTATAACCGAACAAATCCTCAATCTATCCTTATATAAAAAATCGAGAGATAATAAAAGATATAGAATGAAATTTTGGACTTTTCTTTAAATAAAATAATAGAATTGTAAAATTTATGAAAAAATGGGAAAAGGATATATACTATAATTTTATATTATTATGGTCAACAAATACTCTTCCAATTAAATAAATTCAAATTTTTTGTTCTAATTTTAATATCTATCATATTATTTTTATCCTTAATTTCTCGATATATCCTTTGTTGTGGTACTAGAATTACTAAGGTATCTACTCATAATGTCAAAAAGAGTATATATTTAAATAAAATTATCAAAAATTAAAAATATGGAACCACTATTTCAATATTATAAACAAGGAAGTGTAATAATTTATTTTAAAATAAAACAGAAAAATTGTGATAAAAAATGTTTTTCAGAAAAAATAATTTTTTGAAAATAAAAATGTTATATAACAAATAAAAATATACCCCAAACAAATATTTATAAATTATTTTAAAATAACAATGACTTAATAAAATTTTATAACTAATCCGAAATTTAATTTTACATTTTTATTACTTTAATAAATTTTTGTACAAAACTCAAATTTTCACTATTCATTACAAAATCAAAATTTTTAGAAATCTCTCAAAATATTACCAAAATATAATTTTGATATACTGATTTAAAATATTCTATTATTTTTATCAAGTAAATCATATTTATGACATATAAATTAAATATAATATCTTCTTCTAAAATGCAATAAAAACAATTTTTGAGGAAAATATATTTTTAAAGAATAAAACCAATTTACTAAAACTTTGAGTGACTATTTATTAGAATTTATAAAAAATATATTGATTAGGAACTTTATATATATTTCTTAATTATATTATTCCTATTTATTTCCATCAATTCAAAAGGTAGGTTATAATAGTCATATTTTAATAATGATATTTTTGGGTTTGGTTTAGATCATTATTGCATATCTTCTATGTTATCAAACATATTTTTTATTTTAAAATATAATGATATTAAATAAAATTAATCATCATAAATGAATATATTATTATCATGATGAAATAAGATAGTTAAAATTAAGAAATAAATATTATAGAGATAGAGTGAAGAAAAATGTAAGAGATGAAAGAGCTTGAAGAACATCATTGACACAACCAATTCGATATAATTACAAGGTTCTATTCAAGAGAGACATATTAAAGACCTATTAAGGAAGAAAATGAATGTATAACATGTATCTTCACACTATTAATATAAAATAAATAGTTGATAAAAGAAATTAAGGTTGTATTAGCTATACTCCAGGTATAAAAAATGATGATATTGTTCTTATCATTAAATAGGACTTTATATTATGTTATTATATTATATATTTCTTGAAACGACTCCATAATAAAACATCCTTTGTCAAAATTAAGATTTAGACTGACCTAAAATGCTTGACTCAATATAACATGGGTCGAAGAGTAGCACTATGGTATAAAACATGAATTTTGGGAGGAATTATCATTTTTGAAAACAAAAAAATCACATAAGTATTAAACATAACTTAAAATTTTATAACCAATAATGTCACACCCCGATCCAGAAACTTGCTGTCACAATTATTTCTATTTATTTATTTATCCTTATTTATATTTTGGTTTCTTATTGTTTAAAATTTTATTAAATTAAAATAAAAAATAAATAAAAATAAATAAATGAAAAACAATTTAATAATAATACTATTATTATTTTGGTTAATAATATTATTATTATCACGTTTATTATAATTGTTATTCTATTATTATGAATATGAATAATATTTGTTTTATTTTATTTTCTCTTATTTCTTTATTTTTTTCCCTCTTTCTCCTCTTTATCATTTCTCTCCTTTCTCCCCTTTATCTCTTCCTCGCCCTCTTGCTACGTCGTGAAACTCTCCCCCTCTCTTTGTATTGTGCTTCCCACACAACCCCTTCACCTATGAACGGCCTCTGTCACCTCTTCCTCCTTCCTACGGCGTGACGACCATTAAACCAATCTCCCTCCCTCGTGCGGTAGCCTTCCCCCCAGCATTCACAACCCGGTCTTCCCTCCCCTCTATTTTTCGTGCGACCTAGTTCACCGGGAGATGCTTCGACGCGCCCTTCTCCCCCTCCGAAAATTGAATATCCTCTAATTTTGGTGTGTGAACCCCTTAGGTGAGCTTATTCTCCCATCACATTCCCCTATTTTGGTGTTTTGTTGGATTTCATGGTGTGCACATATCTTGGCCGAACCCTAACATGTTTAGGGGTTCTCTTTTTGGTTGATTATTGTTATTTAGGGTTCATCTTCAGTCCCTCATGGTGCGAATATAGTGCAATTTAAATTTCGCATCGAAATTTTGATGTTTTGAAACTGAAGGTAAGAGTTTCTGCCTATTAGAGTTGTTTGATGAATTAAACCTCTCAATTAGTTAATTTGGAAAACTCATTTTTTTGTTTACTTTGTGATAATATAGTTTTACTTGAGGTTTGATATGACTTCAATGTGTTTAGTAGCATGTTTATTTGATATGAAGGTTTTGATTTTTTGAAAACCCATGTTGATCCTTTCTTTGTGTTTTGTAAACACTATTGTTGGTTTATTATGTTGCGCTAGGGATTCAAATTCTATTTTATCATGGTATTGGTGTTCTTTTGTCCTTAAAAGACTCTTTATTGGGCGTTTGTGTTCATTATTTAGTAATACTACGTGGGGTTGTTTCATAAAATTTTTGAGTGTTTTATTAAATCTTATAAATGGTGAGAAACTTGTTGCTGAGAGAATTTGATATGCGCTTGGGTTGGAATTGGGTTCTTAATGTGAACATGGGTGCAATTTTCGTGTAAGAACCTTTTTGTGCCTTTTTAGGTGTTTTAAAAATTGTACAAATGGTTTATTTAGTTTTTCAAATGGTTTGAATCACGTTTTCAATGGAAGTTATGGAGAAAATGGGTATGGGTGTATGTTTTTAAATAGAAATGCATAATTTTGTGTGTTGTAGTTGTTATGTATTTATAAATGTAAATTTTAAATGGTTTAAATAATGAAATGCATGTTTATGAGTTGGTTCTGTTTAATGTGATGATTTGAAATAGCCATTAGAAATGGTTAAGTTGATTATGTGTTTCTCTTTTAATATTTTCAATTGGTTTTATGAGTTATGTAAGTGGAGTATCGTTGGTGAAAATCCATTATGTGTTGTTTTGAAACGTTTTATGGATTCTTTAAGTGTTTAATTGCTTTATTAAAGTATATGTGTTGTGCGTTGGGCCTTGCTTCGATGGTTTTTGGTTGCGGGTGTTGAGGGATCCTACATGTACATGTATAGGGTAAGGCATATATATATATTCCCTCTTTGTAAATATTCCCTCATGGTGTGGGGAATATGTGCAATGAAGATAGATGTATGTGTATATATATGTATAAATTCATGTATGTGTATGCGCCAAGCGTCGATTTGGGTGGTCTTCCACAAATAGCAACAAATTTGAGGTATGTCTCATATGCCGTAATAACTAATTAGAATTTCCATTTTTTGCTTGATGTTTCTTTAAAAGTATTTCCTTGTTTATTATGTGAAATCTATATGAACTATATATATAAGTTTGTGGTTCTTAAAAAGTTGTTTCATAGGGGTTGAACATGGAAAGCGTATTTCCAAAAGTTGTGCAGCCGTTCGTTCGATTCTGTTATGAATGTGTAATGATATGCATTATTTTTAAAAAAGGGATTCCAAAGTAATTTTCAAAATGGGTTTTGGTGTGATCACAAGATTAAAGAACAATTTGATCTCTTTAAAAGTATTACTTCATTTTAAGTGTGGTTTTAAGATTGTGTTAAATATATAGTACCTTTATGTGTCTAAAATAATTAATACTCCTTCTAAACTGATGAGGACAGTTTGGCACTTTGAGATTTGTTTTGAGAAAATAGAAAACCCCTCTTGAGACATTCCCCTCAATTTGAAAAATGTGACGACAGTTTAAATGTGTGGTTTGTGATATGTGCCTAGTGTAAAGGCTTGTGCGTGGTTGTGTGATGTAAAGAGGGGGAATGCGCTTAAGGAGGGGGATCGGTGGTGAGAGATTTAATGAGTTTTATATAAGGAAAGTGTCATGTACATATATGTGTGCCTGATAAAGAAAAATCACCACCAATTGAAATAGATAATGATGGGGAAACCTGGGTATCTATGTGGGTGACCAGGACTAGTATGCTAGATGGCCCGGCAAGGGGTTTGTCCTGGTTCACCTAGCAGGATTGACACAACAACACTAACAAAACATATGAATTACTGAGGGTCGTGGTCTTCTTAAGCCATGTTTTCTGAGGGTCGTGGTATTCTAAGCCACATTTTTCTGTGGGTCGTGGTTTCTAGTCCAAGTGTCACTTAAGTACGATGTCTCTATGTTCCCACTTGTTCTAGATACCTATAGGGATTACCCATGGTTATCATTTGTGACATGTTTCTTGTGATGTAACTTTCTTTTCTATTGTTTCATAATTGATGTCTTGTTTGTTTAAACCATATTTTAATCCAAACTGGTTTCATTTCATATTGAAACATTAATGCATGCTTAGAACCTATTTTAAAAATGTATTGGGAGTGAAACGATTTACTTGAAAATGAAAAATCATTACCTGAATTTGAAAATAAGGAAAAACATTATTTTATTATACCTTATTTTCATACTAGCATGATTGGATTTCTTACTAAAGGCAGGTGCATAGGACGTGGTTGTATTATGGAAATCCTAATGAGAATTTTGTTGCTCACGCCTACTTTAGTTTTCAGTTGCATGTTTCAGTCTTGGATTGATTTTGGGAGCGAGTGTGGTTTACGTTCCGCGGTGACCCACAGGGTCACCAGAGGTTTGTCACGTTGCTACTTTAATTCCTTTTTCCACTACCAAATTGTTTGGTTTATTTCCCTTTATTTATCTGCTTGGTTAGTTTAGGTTTATTCATCATTGTTATGTGCCAAATCTTTCCCAACTGGTTTATTTTGATTCCCAACACCAGTTTCCAGCCCATGGGGATCGAGAATGTCGTTCAGTCCATGTCACAGATCAGGTCAGGCGTCGGGTCGGATGATGATCCATCTTCGTTCATGACAAAACGATATCAAAGGCAGGTTCTTGTTATTTGAGGTGTGAGGTAGCTTGGTGAATAGGTGTATCGGGACTCGAGAGGTAATTGTGGGAAGGAAGTCATGAACCCTTTCCAATCCCGAGACATGAGTTTACAGGGGTAGTCCAGGATTTTAATTTTATTCTTTGGCTTGGTTTGTGTGGATGAGGGATGACAAGGGACATGATCTGGTGTTACGCGATGAGGCTTCATGGAGTAGCAACCCATGTATAGCCCGAGTGCACAGTCCAAGATACTTCCCATGGGTATTCTTGCTCGAAGCATCCTCTGCTAAGCCATGTTACCGAGTTTTCATAGCCACTAGTTACTTGTTTTTGAAATTTGGATGTGAGTTATGTTTGACCTTCGTTTAGGTTGGTGTGAGTAGATCTGAAAAATGAAAATAGATTTTTTATGATGGTCTTTTCAAAAGGGAATATTGTTGTTAGAGTGGAAAATGGTTTTTGAAATGTAAAATGTTTTGGAATTTGGAAATGTGTTTCTTTAAAGAAAAGTTACTTTCAAAAATTGGTTGGGAATTTGTGCTTTTTTCTGAGTGGTCTTTTTTGGAAATAAGAAGTGTCTTGAATTGACCCTTGGTATTCCTATGAGTGATCACATTCATTGAGTTGTGCATATGGAAATTGGAGAAATTAGTGATGTGAGTGGATGGGTTCTTGAGATAGCACATGGATATTTATGTGTGAGACTTCATGGGATTCTAATAGTGGATATTTAAGTTATTTTGTTTGCTGAAAAATGGATTTCAAAAAGGGGTTTTCAAATGTTTAGAAAAGTTAGTGATAAATTGTTTAGTGTTCTATTTTCATGTTTGGTTTCATTTTTCGTGGGTTCTTGGTTTTGAAATATTGAATTGTTGTTGGAATAGTGATTTGAGTTTTCACTTTAGTTTGTGATTTAGGTGGGGAATTTTGATTTATGATTAATTTTTAATACATATTTTTGCCTCTTGTCTTTGAGTATGCTACCTGGATAAGTCCCATAGGTTTCTAGTGAGTCTCTTCTAGTTGTTGGTTCTACCCAAACCCTTAACAGAGTGGTATAATTGAATTCTTTTCAGTTGTTGTACATCTTCCGTAGTGATCATGATCTATCGATGGTAGCGGACTAGTTTTGGTAAACCATTGATCTTTCCTGGTTATTGGAAACTCCAAAAGCTATGAGAGTCTGTGTTTGTTCGAGTTCGTATGAAATTTAAACGTTGGATTGATGGATGAAGATGATCCCAGCATCGTTGCATGATGGGATGTCTTGGAGGGTGTTTAAGACCACTTCTGTCTGATGGTTTATTCCTAAGGAAGTGAATGTGAGGGAACTGGCAGATCTAGTGAGTGTCGAGTGAGTCCAACGAGCAGTGAATGCCTACGTGGGGCATTCCAAGGGGTTGATTCCATTTTCTCCGGAGGTAGCGTTGTGGAATCAATTAATTTTTTTCTTTTGCGGGGTTTTCGTCCAGGGTTCTAGGACCATTTATTTTTGGTGTTTGGAAAGGTTCCCAATCTGGTGATGAGATAGAATCAGAAGAACCTGTCTCAGACAAGTCTTATTGTCAATTCCATATTCTATTATTTGGTCCACCCCCTTTTTTGATTCTAGTGTGCTCAGTTTGGGTACATTAAGTAACCCTGTCATCATCCTCCAGAGGCTTGGCATCAGTTTGGCCATTTGGGACATTTGGAGGGGTTCCTCTAGAGGCATCGTCAACAGGAGTCTCGACCAAAGGATGTCTGCTCTTGACTGCGGGGCATCAGATGATTCAATACATCAGAGCTCCAGCCACTGGTCTAATAGTGAAGCTCTTCATGCAATCAGGAATCATTGGGTGTGGGGCACAATGTTCTAATTTTTGTCTCCAATGCTGAAATGGGGACAGTCTAAATTTCCCTGTTATAGCTCTCCCATCTTTCAAGGTTCTGTTTTTCTGTAAGAGGCATAAAAGTCTCATTTTCCCATTGTGGTCTTTATTCATTGAATATACCACTGTGGTTATAAGAAGGCATGTTGATCTCACCTATTTTCGTAATTTCAGTAGTTGCACCTCCTCAAATGTGACCCGTTCTTGTTCTAGCATGTTCTCATTTTGGATACAAATGTATCGTGGGAAATAATGAAAATGGGTTTGGTCTGATTTTCAGTCTAGGGTCATTCCTCAAGGACCCCATATGGTGGGGGATTGGTTTTGGTGAAGAGTTCATCAGTCGGTTTGTGTTGATCCTGTATCGGTCAGTGCTAATTGGCTTAAGCTATTTGGTTAATAGATGTTTGGGAGACTCACCATAGATCATGTTGTGTAGTGGTCACTTTGAGATTTAATCTGTATAGGAGTTTTGGTCCTTGTTGGCAGTTTTCTCTTTGGTTCAAGTTAGCATTTCCAAAGTTGACCTATGATGAGAGTCTCAATGTTGGTTGTGCTAGTTAGGGTCTTGTGGTGGGGAGAACCCTCATCATTTCCTATGTGCTCTTCTCTTTGTAGTTTCCCTTAATGTTGGTCGTGTGTGGCCGGTGGAGTGAAAATTCAAACTGTGTTCGTGATTTTTTTGGCCTCATTCAGATTCGAACTCAAGTTTGATTCCTTTTTTGGGACGGGTGACTTTCTAGGGGTAGAAAGTTTTTGTGGTGGTGAGAATTGTCACACCCCGACTCGGTATCTTTCAGTCAAAGTTATTTTTATTTATTTATTTATCCTTATTTGTATTTTGATTTCCTAATGTTTAAAAATTTGTTAAATTAAAATCAAAAGGAAATAAAAATAAATAACTGAAAAAAAATTAGAAATAATACTATTATTATTATGGTTAATAATATTATTATTATCATGTTTATTTTAACTATTATCAAGTTATTTAGATTATTAATATTATTTCTTTTATGTTATCTTCTCTTATGAATATATTTTTTTCCCTCTTTTCCCTATTTTGTTTTTTTGTCTCCTTTCACCACTTTCTTTCTTCCTACCCTCTTGATGCATTGCTCGACTCTCCCCCTCTCCCTGTGTCTTGCCACCCATACGACCCCTTCACTGGCGATAGGCCTTGTACGCCTCTTCCTCCTTCCCCCGGCACGATGACCATTCGACTGGCCTCCCTCCCTCATGCAGCAGCCTTCCCCCTAGTTGTGCAACCCGACCTTCCCTCCCCTCTCTTGTTCGCTTGACCTAGTTCACCAAGAGATGCCTCATCGCGTCGTTATCCCCCTATGATGATCAAATCTCCTCCCATTTTGGTGTGTGATCCACTTAGGTGAGCTTATTCTCCCTTCTCATTCCCCTATTTTGATGTTTTGTTAGATTTCATTGGGTGCACATATCTTGTCTAACCCCTAACTTGTTTAGGGGTTCTCTTTTTGGTTGATTATTGTTATATATGGTTCATATTTGGTCCCTCAGGGTGAGAATGTAGTGCAATTTAAATTTCGCACCGAAATTCATATGTTTCCACACTGAAGGTAAGAGTTTCCATGTATTAGTGTTGTTTGATGAATTAATTCTTTTAATTAGTTAATTTGGCATACTCATTTTTTTTACATAGTGTGAATATAGTTTTACTTGAGGTTTGATATGATTTCATTGTGTTTAGTAGCATGTTTATTTGATATGAATGTTTTGATTTTGTGAAAACCCATGTTGATCCTTTTGTTGTGTTTTGTAAACATTGTTTTTGGTTTATTCAGTCACCCAAAGGCTGTGAATTCTATTTTATAATGTTATTGGTGTGAGTTTGGTCTTAAAAGATGTACTGATTGGGATTTGTTTTCAATGTTTTGTAATAGTGCTTGGGGTTGTTTCATAAATTTTTTGTGTGGTTTATTAAATCTTATAAAGGGTGAAAAACTAGTTTTTGAGAGAATTTGATATGCCCTTGGGTTGGAATTGGTTTCTTAATGTGAACTTGGGTGCACTTTTCATATAAGAACCTTGTTGTGCTTATTTTAGGTGTTTTATAAATTGTAGAAATGGTTTATTTAGTTTTTCAAATGGTTTGAATCACATTTTCAATGTCACTTATGGTAAAAATGGGTTTGGGAGTCGGTTTTTGAAGAGAAATGCATATTTTGGCGTGTTTGAGTTGTCCTATATTTCTAAATGTAAATTATAAATGGTTTAAACAATGAAATGCATGTCTTGGAATTGGTTCCGGTTTATGTGACTATTTTGAAATCACTTTTGGAAATGGATAAATTGCTTATGTGTTTTTCTTTTAACATTTTCAATGGTTTTTACGAGTTATGTAAATGGCGTATCATTGGTGAAAATCCTTGATGTGTTTTTTTGAAAAATTTTATGGATCTTTTATGTGTTTAATTACATTATTAAATTATATGTGTAGTGCATTGGGCCTTGCTTCGATGGTTTTGGGTCGTGGATGTTTAGGGATCCTACATGTACATGCATAGGGTAAGACATATATATATATATCCCCTCTTTGTATATATTCCATCATGGAACGGGGAATATGTGAAATGCAGCTAGGGGTGTGTCTATATATATGTATAAATACATGTGCGTGTATGTGCCAAGCGTCGGTTCGAGTGGTTGTCGACAAATAGCGACAAATTTGAGGTAGGTCCCCTATGCTCTAATCCTTAATTAGAATTTCCATTTCTGCTTGATGTTTCTTTAAAAGTAATAACTTGTTTTTTATGTGAAATTCATATGAAATATATATATATATAAGGTTTTGGTTCTTAAAAATTGGTTTCTTAGGGGTTGAACATGAAAGGAGTATTTCCAAATGACGTGTGGCCTTTCGTTCGATTATGTTATGAAAGTGTGATGACATGCATTATTTTTAAAAAAGGGGTTCCTAAGTGATTTTCAAAATTGGTTTTGTTGAGATGGTTTGTGATTATGATATAATATATAATACCAAATGTAGATCAAAATAATAGAGATACTAAATCAAGTATATAATGATGCTCAATATACAAGAGGGGGTGAATTGTTTACTTTAAAAATTCCCTAGGAACTTTTATAGTTGGTTAGAAAACTTCCTATTGTTTTACAAGGGTAAACAATGTAATTTAAAAAACCTCTAACACCAATCGTGGGATTGGTACAGGGAATGAAGTCACCAACCTCTATTTCGACACAGTTGCTTGATTCCAGAAATATGATTTCGAGAAAGCAATTCTGGAAAAGTGATTCCGTAAATAAAATGTAACAAAAGATTACAAATACAAAGATTTTACCTTAAAGCATATAGAATATAACTAAATCATAGTACATGTATAATGAAGTATAAGATAGTTATACTTTCCTCAACAATATAAATGCAGCGGAAAACATGTAACAAAACATGTAACAAGTAGTAAATCTTGTAACCCAAAGAGAAGGGTAACCCAAAAACATGGATAAAGGTCCCTTGATGTATACTTTCAAGAAACATCTATCTTACCCACACCATGGTAATCCCTCGATATGAATATTGGATTCTATCTTGCTATCACTGCAAGCCCTCAACATCAAGGCAGTCACCACCTCTGTCTTCCTCAGCAAGGAAGCCCTCAAATTCAAGGTAGTAGGAAACTATGTCTTCCTATCTTCGGAAGCCCTCGATTGTACACAACAACAATCAGAGTCACACAAAGAAAATCTGAACAAGATGATCAGTGCGTACAAAGAAATAAAGCCTCTCTCTCTAGAAATCATTTCAGCAACATGTAATTTATAGATTGATCAACTTGTTGTGAGATCTTTCAAATGAGCTTCTATTTATAGGCACAACACCAACAGTTGGATCCCTCTTCCAATGGTCACATTTTTCCTTGAATTTTGGAGGGACCTGTACACGTGTCACTCAAACAATTGTTAGTTAGTAACTGAAAGCACGACATCTTCTTATAGCAAAAACAAGTGTAAGCAATAACATGGTTACATAACCAAAATCCAATATTCGGAATGTACGAAAATAAAAATTTGGAGTCTAATAAAAAATTAATTTGGAGTCTATAATACAACGATATTCAGATTCTCTTTTCTAGGAATTTGGAACCCGAACATACAAATTTTGGAGTCAGAATTCATTAGAATTCGGAGTCAGGACTTACAATGTTCAGATTCAGAATTCATTAGAATTCGGAGTCAGAACATACAATGTTCGGAGTCAGAATTCAATTTAATTCGGAGTCAAAACTCATTAGAGTTCGGAGTCAGAATTCAACGAATTTGGAGTCTATATTCATAAGAGTTCATAGTATGAATTCATGAGAACTCAGAGTCATAACTCTGAAGAGTTTGAAGTCTGAATTCATAATAACTCAGAGTCAGAACTTAAAAGCGTTCTGAACCTAAATTCATAAGAAATAAGAGTCAGAACTAGGAAGAGTTCAGAGTCTGAATTCAGAGAACTCAGAGTCAGAACTCAGAAGAGTCGGAGTCTGAATTCATAAGAAATCGGAGTCAGAATTCAGAAGAGTTCAGAGTCTGAAATCATAACAACTCGGAGTCAGAACTCCAGAGTGTTTGGAGTCTGAATTCAGAGAATTCAAAACTTGAATTCGGATCCTGAAAACATAATGATTTATATCTATTTTTATATGATTATGAGGTTTTATACTTGAAAACTAATTTTACACATAGATAAAATATGTCAATGAAAACAAGGTAGTGAAAAATTTCCTTAGGGAAGGAAATTTTTCCTTATAGATGTAATACACAGGGGAAAATTAAATTTTCCTTGAGATAAGGTGTTTTTGATTTTCAAAATACGATGGAATGGTAATGTCATAAGTAAACCTTATTGACTCAACAATCTCCCCCAAGTATTAAGGATTGGAAAATTCATAATGAAAACCTTATTGACTCAACAATCACCCCCTTTTGGAATGCACAAACATCCTTACAAAAAAGAATATAAGGACTTGGAAAAATTTCTTGTCTTTGAAAATAAACCACATCTCCCTTATCATATTGGAAAAGATGAATATGACTAACTCCCCCTTAGTCTTTGAACACTAAGTATCGTATTCTAGATTTCCGGAATGATATTTTTCATTATTTGAGTATGGAAATATCTGTAAAGAAAACTACCTCTTAGATAAACTTTCCCATACTTAGGGGTATTTATTCTTTACTTAATATCCTTTTTCCTTCTCCCCCTTTGTGATTTTAAAAAATAATTTGAGGGAATGGGAGAAAAATATGGTGCCTAAAATATTAGTACAATCATCCAAACAAAAAATGAGTAACCAAGATTTCATTAAGATATGAAGAATTTGTACAAGGAAGAAAATACGACAAAAGATCAGATTGGATCTATTTTCCTTCCTTCTACTTGGATATCAATTTATTCACAATAGTTTTCATCTTTTTGAGTTCCTTGTGGTCTTCATATTCTTGCTTTAAAATCTGATCCTGATCCTCTGCTTTCTTCTCTAAAGCATTGATCTTTTCGTCCAGAGCCTTGAGAGGTTCTGCCTAATCCTTCATCAGTTCATCTTACATAACTATCTTCTCTTCGATCTCGATCCAAAGATCACTTTCCCTCTTCCAACTTTGGGAAACAGAATACATCTACCCATTTAGATCCTTGACCTCTTGAATCGGAGTATTCTGCTCAAGAGTTTGCTTTTCCACAAATCTATTTGTGAGATACTTTATTTTACCATCTTAAGTATCAAAAGCATCTTTAATATCATCTTGAAACTTATCAAGCTCTCACAAATCTTCAACTATATTCTTTGACCAGCTGACCACTTTCTTACAAGATTTTTTGTGGGCATCGTATTTCATGTGGAAGTTCTTGAAATCAGCCTCAACATTTACACACTTTTCCATTACCATGGATACAGAATCTGATTTTTGATTCAAGATGTGTCAGACCATCTGACAATTAAAGTCAATACATGGAAGATCAAAATGGTTTCAACAAGCTTATTCAGTGATTGAATGACAAAATCATGTCCTAGAGCTAATGATTCCGAATTTTTGACTTTTCCTAGTGATGGTTCTTCCTCTAGCTCGACAAGCATACTTTTAGAAGATCCACCAACTTCCTTCTTCTTTAAAACAAATTTAGTCGGTGTATCAACAACCACATGCTTTCCTTTATTAGTTCTCGAAATAGCAGCTTCATCCGGAAATTCATGTTCACTGTCAGACAACTGATCAATTCTATCTTCATCTACATTATCCTTCTCAGCTCTAGCCTCAGCATCATCAGGATGTATGAAATCATGATTTTAACTTTCTAACTCATACAATTTATTAAATTATTTTTCACCCTCTCATCTTCACATTCCTTATCCTTCCTAGGAGTTGGGAGCTTTGAAGACTCTACTTCAGAAGTTTGGATTGATAGTTTCTCCGAAAGGGGTTCCTTTTCATGACAATATTCAACTTGAATTATAATATCTTTAGTCCCACCACTACTTTCTTATTTTTCCACTTCTTCAAAAACATCATTTTCTTTAACAAAATTTTCTTGGACTTTTTACGGAGTGAGAAATTTCTTACCCGGAGTCTCTTGTAAGGCTTAAACCAATAATGATTTTTGTACAGGGATATTTTTGGATGCTATTTCAGTTTCCCTCAGAAAGGATTTCACTATTTCAGTCTGATACACCTTCTTCTTTAACTTCTTTTCTTTGGCTTTCTTCTCAATCTCATCGGCTACCTTCTCTTTCAATGCTTTGGCCTCTGCATGGTCCAAGAAAAACCGTGTCTCTCCTTCCTTTCAATTTTTCTTATCTTCCCTCCATTCGGCTACAACCTCATCCGGATAATCATTCTACTTCTTTGGGTTTGGAGGTTTGGAATGAGTTTCCTTAGCTTTAGGGGGTTTCTCTACTTCTTCTACCTCTTTAAATTTCCTCTTCTTTAATACAATTTTCGATGGTTCAGCCACTTATTTTTCTTTTGGAAAAGCTTCACGTTCCTCCTCTGGTAGACAATAGAATTCTCCTGGTTCTTTAGAAAAACAAACTTTCATCCTTTTGAGAGGATCATCACTAATCAGAATTACTTTTCAATTCCTCGACTTTGAACTGCAAGGGATTTTGAAGGACTCTAAGCACCAAACAATAAGCTTAGAAAGTATGTCTAGGTACATAAGAATCTGAGCCTTCAAGTACCCATTATTGATATTCTCAATCGTAATGAGAATATGCTTCATCATGTTTATCTTCCTTTGATTTACTAAGAAATCGAAGATATACATATCACTCTTCTTTAAGGTGTCCTTATCACCCTTTCTCGGAATGATAAACCCTTGAACCCACAATTGAAGGATCCCATTATTTGTACAGAGGGGAGAAATCTTTGCAGTCTTGACATCTGTCAGTCCAAGACACTCCATAGCTTTTACCTTGACAAAACATCATTGAACATCCGGAAACATATGGGGACAAAATTCATCTTCCCTTTCCAATGGAACTCTAACCAAACTAGATTCCATTTTATAAGATAGAGAATAGGTCTTTCCATATCTTTTGAATGAAAACTTCTTTCTACCTTCTTCCTTAAAGAAACTAACTGAATCATAAAACATGATGAGCAGATCCAGATATACCAAGTCTTGAGCCCCTGGCTTTGATATGAAAACACTTTCCCATCCATTATGTTTGATATTCTTGGAGATTATAGAATCATATTTATTGAAGAAATTCGGATACACCAACCATTCTCTATATACTTTCCACTCCGGAATCGTCTTGACAGTAGACATATCTATTTGAGACGATTATTCTATAGACATTCCGACTTGAGAAAACTCTGAGAAATTTGGAACGAGATTTTGTATGGGGGGCAGAGTTTCAACACTCAAAGGCCTGAAATCGATGTGGGGAAACCCTCACTACTAGAAAACTAACCTTTACCAACGGTTTGGAACCGTTGGTATAGGCCTCCAAACCGTTGGTATAGCCTATACCAACGGTTTGGAGAACCATAGCCAAGTAAGCCGTTGGGATAGGTCTATACCAACGGTTTTTGGAAAACTGTTGGTATAGGTAATATGAAATCTATTCCAACGGTAATGGAACCGTTGGTATATAAATTCCAAAAATAAAACATCCGCAGGGATTTGATCCCAGGACCCCTCGTTTATAATCGAACGACTTAACCACTAATCTAACATCACTTTTGTAAATATAATTTCATAAATATGTATATGTATTATCATAATTATTTAAAACTTTGATTTATATAATGTTTGATTTATATAATGTTGTAGGTTAGTATACCTGGAAAAAAATCAAAGAACCTATCCCAACAGTTTTCAAAACCGTTGGGATAGCCCTATCCCATAGGTTTTCAAAACAGTTGGGATAGGTTAGGGGTGGGCTTGATTGTTTTGGGAGAATGTTGAATTTTTGGGTAGTTTTTCCCAACAGTTTTGGGAAACCATTGGGAAAGGCCACTCTTTCCCAACGGTTCACCAAAACCGTTTGGAAAGAGGCTCAAAAGACACCCTTTCCCAACGGTTTTGGTGAACCATTGGGAAAGGGTCCCTCTTTCCCAACAGTTCACCAAAACCGTTGGGAAAGGGGTTCAAAAGACACCCTTTCCCAACGGTTTTGGTGAACCGTTCGGAAAGAGTGGCCTTTCCCAACGGTTTTCCAAAACCATTGGGAAAGGTGGGTAAATCTATGGATTTCCCAACGGTTTTGGTGAACCGTTGGGAAATGGTAGCTATACCAACGGTTTTTACAAACCATTGGTATAGAAGTGTTGGGAAAGATCAACTTTCCAATAGTGCCTTTGGGGGTCCTTTATATAGGTGGTTCATGTGACAGTTTATCTTCAAATCTCAATCCAATGGCTGAGAATTCTTCTGATCAGATTTGATGGTTGAAATGATAGCCGGAAGGAAAATTTGGTATGACCCAATCTTTTGAGGTTTTTAAAGGAAAACTATCATATTTAATGACTCTAGAATCTGAGAAATTTTAAAAGAAACAAAAGAAACAACCATCAAGTAAATGTTGAATATGAAAATGCAAGAAATAATCATACCTTTTGGATTGCTAAAAAGATTATTCGTAATAGGTAATATTCTTCATGAAGAACTTTAGATTCAAAAAAATGTCTACGAAAAACTCCTTTACGAGAAAAAAAATTGAGTACGTAAATCTTCATTATGAAAATTTCATGTACGAAAATCATCATTACGAAATTTTCAAGTATGAAAATATTCATTACGAAAGTTTCAAATACGAAAAGATTCATTACAAAATTTTGAAGTATGAAAATATTCATTACAAAAATTTTGAGTAAGAAAAACTTTATTATAAAAATTTTGAGTACTAAAAACTTCATTATGATACTTTTGAGTACGAAAAACATCATTATGAAATGTTTGAAAAACTAACTACGATAATTTTTATTATGAAAAATCTCAAAAAACTAACTACGATATTCTTTTTTATAAAATTTACTCCTCCTATGAAAAGGAGTTTATTACTTGTAGGTGATTGGTTCAACATGAAGTTAACAAGGAATATTACCTTACCATTATCATTCCTAACTTCTGTTTAATGTATTCAAATCTGTTGGAGGGTAAAGATTTTGTGAAAATATCAGCATGTGGATCTTGCGTTCTGATAAATTGAAGAATGATATCTCCTTTTCGTGTGTGATCCCTAAGAATGTGATGCCTAATATCTATGTAATTTTCATGGGAGTGATGTGGAGGGTTTTTGCTAAAGTAAATGGAACTTGTATTTTCACACAAAATTAGAGTTTTGGTAAAACTCATACCATAGTTTGTGAGTGTGTGTTGTATCCACAACACTTGAGCACAAAAACAGCCAGCTACTAAATAGTCAGCTTCAGTAGTGGAAATTGCTACTGAGTGTTTCTTCATGAAAGACCATGAAGCTAATGAATCTCCTAAGAAATGACAAGTTCTGGATGTACTTTTTCTATCCATTCTACAACCACCAAAGTCAGCATCCAAAAAACATTAAAAAAAACATTTCCAGAAGAATATAAGAGTCATAAATCCATGGTTCCCATTAAGTAGTAAAAAATTCTATTCACTGCCTTTAAATAAGATTCCAAAGGATTGGATAGATATCATGCACATAAGCATACTTAAAACATTATGTATGGACATCTAGATGTCAAGTGAAGTAGAATCCTTATCATACATCTAAAAGATGTTTGATCTACTGGTTTCCCAGCTTCATCAAGATCAAGTATATTTGAGGTACCAATGGGAGTACTTATACTCTTAGTGTTGTCATATCCACACTTTTTAAGAAGATAATTAATATACTTATGTTGGGATATATAGATTCTTTCTGATTTTTGAGAGATTTGAAAAACAAGGAAAAATGTTAACTCAATCATCATACTCATTTCAAACAAATATTTCATTAAAATCGAAAAGGAATTTTTTAAAGATTGATGAGCTGAACCAAATATAATGTCATCAACATAAAGTTGAACAATAAAAACATTTTTCATATCTTTCATTATAAAAAGGGTTGGATCTGTATTTCCCTTAACACAATATTTCTGAAACAAAAATTCTGTGAGTCTATCATACCAAGCTATAGGTTCTTGTTTAAGGCCATATAAATATTTGGTAAGTTTAAAAATGTGATCAGGATGTTTTATATCTTCAAAACCAAGAGGCTGTTCAACAAAAACATCCTCTTGAACATAACCGTTAAGGAAGGCACATTTCACATCCATTCGAAAAAGTGTGAAATTGAAGAATGCTAAAAAGGCAAGTAGGATACAAATAGAGTCATGTATAGCTACTAGAGCATAGGTTTTTTCATAGTCTGTTCCTTATTGAGGATTATATCCTTTATCAACCAATATAGCTTTATTTCATATAATGATTCCATTTTCATCACACTTATTTCTGAAGACCCATTTTACTCCAATAACAGAAGCTTCCTTAGGTCTTTTAACCAAGGTCCAGACAATATTCCTGTATAATTCGTTTAGTTCATCTTGCATGGCTTTAATCCAATCAACATCACATAAAGCTTCATCAGTGCTTTTTGGTTCTAATTTGGAAAGGAATTCTAGATGTTATACTTCATTTCTGAAGAAACTTCTAGTCCTTACAGGTTGATTCACAACACCAATGATACTATCCCTGGAATGATTCTTTAGAAAAAACACATTTGGGTTTTGTGAAACCTGTTCATCCTCATAGGGTAGAAACTATTCTGGGGTAAATGATTCAGAATTATCTTCTTGGACATTTTCCTTATTAGAAGGATCATCTAACAAAGGTTGATAGACAGTTTTTTAAAACACATCCGAAGATGTAGGTTGGTTTTATTTAAAAAAAGGATCAGTTTCATAAAGTTTAACATGTACTATCTCTTCAACAGTACAAGTGTTTTGGTTGAAAACATTATATGCTTTAGAAGTTGTGGAGTAACCTAAGAAAATTCCTTCATCAGATTTTGATGCGAATTTATGTAGATTATATTTAGTATTCAGGATGAACACCTTGCAACCAAAAACCATGATGTAGGAAAGTCTAGGTTTTCTACCATTCCATAACATCTAATGAGTTTTATTAAGAAAAGGTCTAATCAAAACTCTATTTATAGTATAACTAGCAGTACATATAGCTTCAGACAAAAAAAAAATTTCTACATAATACTCACACAACATGGTTCTATTTATATCTTGAAGAATTATATTTTTTCTTTCAACAACACCATTTTGCTGAGGTGTTATGGGTGCTGAGAATTTATGAGTAATGCCTTTTCTACTACAAAATGTTTTGAAATCAGAATTTTGAAATTCTCCACCATGATCACTTTCAATAGTTTTTAATTGAAGGTTTTTATCATTTTTAGCTTGGGATCTTAAACTTTTGAAATATGAAAAAGCCTCAGAATTCATTTCTAGAAAATAGACCCACATAAAGCTAGTGTAATAAAAATCCAAGAAAAATACATAATACATGCCTCCAATTCTTTCAGTTTGCATTGGACCAAAATGATCCATATGAAATAACTATAATGCAGTAGTATTTGTGACTTCACTGATTGATTTAAAACATGATTTGTGTTTCTTTCCATATTGTAATGGGTCATATACTTTTGAAGAATCAAATATAAGCTCTGTTAGGTCCTTAAATAATCTTTTATTATAAAGTTTTCATAGGTTCTTAAGGTTACAGTGACCTAACCATCTATGCCATAACCAAGAATGATCTTCCATTACACTAAGTCAAGGTAGATCGTGGCTCCTAAGGTCATCTATGTTTAGTGTGTAAACATTCTCTTTCCTATAGGTAGAAATAATATAATCTTCCTTGGAATTGTGTCCTAAGCACTTGTCATTACTAAAATTCACAAGGTAACCTTCATCACATAATTGGTTTATGCTAATGAGGTTATTCTTAAGACCCTTAACAAATAAAACATTTGAAATAAAAGTTTTTTGAAGAAGATTGATGTTACCTATTCCAATAATTTCTCCCTGAGCATTATCTCTGAAAGTTACTTTTCCTCCTTTCGTCCTGATAATCTTTTCAAATCATCTTTTGTTACCAGTCATATGTCGGGTTCATCCACTATCCATATACCAAGTATTGTTGTTGGTACTCTCTCTATTTTCCAGAAAACAAAAGAGGTAGCCTTTGGGAACACAAAAATTCTTGGATCTATAAATTTCAGAATGAAATATATTAGGCACCCACATTTTCTTAGAAAAGTAGGATTTGTGAAATCCTAAAGACTGAGATTTGTTTAGGGAAATTTTTTTTCCCAATGCCCACTGCACTGACACTTATTAAAGAATGGATCACTTTGAAGAACAAAATAATTGTTACTAAAAATCGGTTTAGAACTAGTATAACTATATCCAGAACTATTCCTTAGAGGTCGGATTTGAGAATACATCTTATTAAAATTTTCCTTATCTAAGGTAAAGTTTGAAAAACACTTTCTCATGGAGAATATTTTGGATTTGAGTTTGATTATAAAGTTCTTTTCTTCCAAAAAATTTGAATTTGAACTAAAGTTAGGCTCTAAAACATTTTTCTTATAAATTACATTTTCTAGATCTTTAGAAAGCTAATTCTTCTCAGAATTTACCACCTCAAGATTTTTTTGAAATTCTTTCAAAATAAACAATTTTACTATCAGGATCTTTAGAAATATCTGATATTTCCTTAGTAAGAATAGTATTACTAAAATTTTCCTTATCAATATTTTTCATTAGTTTTGATTTTTTTTATCAAGAAGTTTGGAAAACCTAGAAACCTCTTCATAGGTAGGTAATGTATTATCTTCATCATAAGAAGATTCTTCATTCGAAGAGTTATAATATTTATCATTATTATAATTAGAATTTAAATAAACATTAGTCATTGATTTATAATTGTATACCTTAGCCATGAAGCAATGATTGTCAAAAGGTATTCTGGATGTTAGACCAATATTCTTCTTTCCATAAGATTTGTAATCTGATGATTCATCTGAAGATTCACCGCCACTGGAACTCCAGGTTTCATTAGCTTTCAGAACCTTCTTAGCATTTTTCTTGTAATAATTCTTTATGTTTCTCTTATAATTCATTTACTTTCCTTATTTTCTCTTGAGCACAGTACAATCAGATCATACATGTCTAGATCTCTTGCATTCATAACATGTGACTTCTGAGTCTTTCATGTCTTTCCATTCCTTATTTTTTGTATCTGGATTGAATGTTACTCTATCCAACAATATTGTTCATCATTTGAGCAATATTTTCTAATTCCTTATCTGAGGATTCACTTCAACTATATTCATATTTGATAACAACTTTCATTGATTTGGATCAGGTAACTCTCCCAGGAGTCTTAGAATTCATATGATTTGAAGTTGTAGTAAAAGCAACACAGCTATTCCAATTCTTCATCTTTATTTTATTAGAATCTGTCTTTATTCTAGTCTCATGTTGAAGAAGGGTTACACAAAGTTCATCAAGAGAAATCTGAGTAACTTTTCTGTTCTCATAAAAAACTGTTCTCTTGCATTCCTACTCATTGGGAATGATGTCTATGATCTTATCAACAATTGATTAATCATCTAATCCTTTATCACCGATAGATTGTAAACTATTCACAATAGTCATGAACATTTGTTGCACCATACATATGGGTTCTCCATAAGGAAAGAGAGACAATGATATTCAGCACTGATCATGGCTCTTCTATTTTCAATAACATTTGAAGTCCCCAAGTGTGTAACTTTATGTTTCTTCCAAATAAAAATTTCTACTTCACAAGATGAAATTTGGCTACATATATTTCTAGTCATAGAACAATGCAATGTATTGTGTACCTTATAATTTAGTTGATATTCATGATTTTATGGATTGGTGAAGATACTAACATCCTTGTTAAGGATTTTATATCCTCAAGTAAGCATAACAAAATTATCTACTCTAGTATTGATAATGAAAGTCTTCATATGATCTCTCCAATATTCATAGTAATTCCATTCAAAGATAGGTGGTATGGTTGGATTGAGATTGCCTATGTGACCAACATTGATTCCTTCCATCTTAAAGAAAAATCTTTCCAAAAAAACTTGTTAGAATTAAAAGTTTTTAAACAATGAAAATATTCCTAATAATGGAAAAAAGATAGAACAATAGTATCTCTATGTAAAAATGAATCTGAAAAAAATGAGTCATAAAAGCTGATTCCGAAAAAGAATGAGATGATTTCTTTTCTGAATCTAATTGTGATATTAATTAAGATTGAACCAATGCTCTGATACCAGTTGTTGAGATGGTATGTGAGTATGATATACTCTATAATACCAAATGTAGGATCGAAATAATAGAGATACTGAATCAGGTATCTAATGATGCTAAATATACAAGAGGGTGGGGGGGTGAATAGTAAACGTCAAAAATTATTTAAGAACCTATAAAGTTGGGTAGAAACCATCTTATTGTTTAACAAGGATAAAAAAAGTAATTCACCAAACCTCTAACACTAATCGTAGGATTGGTGCAGGGTATGAAGTCACCAACTTCTAGTTCTACACACTAGCTTGATTCTGGAAATATGATTCCGAGAAAGCAATTTCAGAAAAGTGATTCCAGAAATGAAAATTAACAAAAGTTTACAAATACAAAGATTCTACCTTAAAGCATATAGAATCTAACTAAATCAGAGTACAAGTATAAGGAATTATAAGATAGTTATACTTTCCTCAACAATATAAATGTAGCAGAAAACTTGTAACAAAGCAAGTAACAAGTAGTAAATATTTTAACCCCAAGAGAAGGGTCTCAAACAACCTTGGATAAAGGTCTCTTGATTTATACATTCAAGAAAGTCTTTCTTACCCACACCAGGGTAATCCATCGATATAATGATCGGAGACTATATTTTTATCCCCGCAAGCCCTCAACTTCAAGGTAGTCGGCACCTCTATCTTCCTCAGAAAGGGAGCCCTCAAATTCGAGGTAGTCGGCAACTCTGTCTTCCTATCCCCATAATCCCTCGATTATACATAGTAACAATTGGAGTCTCACAAAGAAAATCTGAACAAGAAGTTCAGTATGCACAAAGAAATAAAGCCTCTCTCTCTCTAGAAATTACATCAGCATCATGTAATCTCTAGATTGATCAACTTTTTGTGAGCTCTTTCTAATAAGCTTCTATTTATAGGCACAACAACAATGGTCGGCTCCCTCTTTAAATGGAAATATTTTTCCTTGAATTTTGTAGGGACCTGTACACGTGTCACTCAAACAATGGTTAGTTAGTAACTAAAAGCACGACATCATTTTATATTAAGAACAAGTGTATGCATAAACATGGTTACATAACCAAAATCCAATATTCGTAATGTAAGAAAATAAAAGTTCAGAGTCTATCCAAAAATGAATTCGGAATCTGTAATATAAGGATATTTGGATTCCGTTTTCTAGGAATTTGGAACTCGGTCTTACAAAGTTTGGAGCTAGAATTAATTATAATGTGGAGTCAGTTCTTACAATGTTCGGAGTCATAATTCATTAGAATTACGATTCTGAACTCATAATAGTTTAGAGTTGGAATACAATGAATTTGGAGTCTGAATTCATAAGAGGTTAGAATCTAAATTCATGAGAGCTCGGAGTCAGAACTCATAAGAGTTCAGAGTCGGAATTCATAAGAACTCAAAGTCAGAACTCAGAAGTGTTCGGAGTCTGAATTAATAAGAACTCGGAGTCAGAACTCGGAAATGTTCAGAGACTAAATTCAAAGAACTTGGAGTCAGAACATAGAAGACTTTGAAGTCGAAATTTATAAGAACTCAGAGTCAGAACTCAGAAGAGTTTGAAGTTTGAATTCATAAGAACTCAGAGTCAGAACACGAAAGAGTTCAGACTCTGAATTCATACAATACAGAACCTGAATTCGGATCCTGAAAACAGAATGCTTTTAATCTGAGTTTTATATGATTCTGAGGTTTTAGACTGGAAACCGAATATTACAATTAGACAAAATATGATCAATGAAAACAAAGTAAGGAAAAATTTCCTTAGGGAAAGAAAGTTTTCTTTATAGAAGTAAAACACAGGGTAAAATAAAATTTCCCTTTAGATAAGGTATTTGTGATTTTCAAAACAAGAAGGAATGGTAAAGTCATAAGGAAATCTTATTGAATAAAAAATCTCCCCCAAGTATGAAGGAATGGAAAAGTCATAATGGAAACCTTATTGACTCAACAAGGTTTGGTGTGAGCACAATATTAAAGGATGATTTGGTCTTCTTAAAAGTATTACATAATTTTAACTGTGTTTTTATTCTTATGTTAAATATATATTACATTTATGTGTTATAAAATGATGAATACTCCTTCTAAAGTGATGATGTTTGTTTGTTACTTTGGGATTTGTTTTTTGTGAAAATAGAAAACCCCTCTTGAGACATTCCCCTTAATTTGAAAAATGTGGTGAAAGTGTTAATGTCTGGTATATGATATGTGCCTAATGTAATGGCTTTTGCGTGGTTATGTGGTGTAAAGCGAGGGAATGCTCTTAAGGAGGTAGATCGGTGGTGAGAGGTTTAATGAGCTTTAGATACAGAATGTGTTATGTACATATATGTGTGCATGATAAGGAAAACTCACCACCAATTGAAATAGAGCACGATGGGGAGACCTGGGTATCTAGGTGGCTGACCAGGACTAGTACGCTAGATGGAACGACAAGGGTTCTTCTCGGTTCTTCTAGAAATATTGACACAATAACACTAACTAAACATATAAATTACTAAGGGTGATGGTCATCTAAGCCACGTTTTCTAAGGTTAGTGGTCTTCTAATCCACGTTTTTCTAAGGGTTGTGGTTTCTAAGACATTTTTCACCAAGGTACGAGGTCTACAGGCTCCCACTTATTCTAGATACCTATAGAGATTCCCCATGGTGCTCATTTGTGACATGCTTCTTATGATGTATCTTTTTTTTAGTTGTTTCGTACTTGATGTCTTGTTTGTGAAACCATATTTTAATCCAAACTGGTTTATTTTCATTTTGAAATGTTAATACATTCTTGGAACCTAATTTGAAAATATAGTGGGATTGAAATACTTTACTTGAAAATGAAAAGTCATTTGTTGAATTTGAAAATAAGGAAAAACATTATTTTATTATACCTTATTTTCAAACTGGAATGATTGGATTTCTCACTAATGGAAGGGGCATAAGATGTGGTTGTATTTTGGCCATCCTACTGAGAATTTTGGGGCTCACACTTACTTTAATTTTCTGTTGTAGGTTTCAGTCTTGGATTGCTTTTTGGAGCGAGTGTGGTTTACATTCCGTGGTGACCCATGTGGTCACCAGAGGTATGTCATGTCGCTTCTTTAATTACTTTTTCCACTGCCAAGTTGTTCTGTTCATTTCCTTTTATTTATCTTCTTGGTTAGATTATGTTTATTCATCATTTTTATGGGACCAAATCGTTCCCAACTAGATTATTTTGATGGCCGACACTAGTTGTCAGCCCATGGGGATCGGGAATGCCCTTCGGGCCATGTTGCAAACGGGGTTGGGCACCGAGTTGGATAACGAACCGGCTTGGTTTGTGACAAATAACCACATACTATACTTAAATTAACCTTATATAAAATCCTAATAATGGTATAAGTAGAATCATGCATGATAAGATCATCCAATAAGATAAATTCAAGATAATATCTATCAACTGAATTGAAATACCAAACATATTACTCCGGCCATTCCCAACTAGATCAACTCTTTCATGATCTATCATCACTTGACACCACCCTCAACATGGTCCTATAAATCTAAAAAATGAATAATTGGGTTATCATACAATTATACTCAGTATTTTCCATCACCAACTTTCATATGTCAATTGAAAAGGAATTTTGATAACTCAGTCAAGGATATAAACAGAATTACAAAATTAAGAAAATAAATCCCAAAAAACAATAAAAATTATATGTTTTAAGTCATCCGCCACCTCCACTGCACTAGAAAAAACACAACATCTTACTATCCACACCTCAATCAATAGTATATATAACAATTAAAACTAACAACCTCTTTAATGTTGATCATACAACAACAACAAAAAATCATAGCTATACTATTGTAAAAACAAACACTATATCCATGATGGGAATACATCATTTCATTCATCACCTTAACCATAGAGATTTCCACATCCCTCATAACGTAGGTATATAAGGGAACACCATATCCAACCACAACCCCCCCTCATAAAACATCCAAGAAAGGCTATCACAATAATACAACATATTATTATAAACATGGGTTAATAATTTATAAAATTACTATAATAGTGAAAAACATAAATATAATTAGATATTTATTACAATCAAAATAAAAAAGCAAAAAAACCTATACCAACCTTATCTCACACAAGAAAACCCTTACTCTCATATCTAAATGTCCTTGGGAAAATAACCTAATCTAAATATCAACTATCCATAATGATCCAGATGGACCAAAAATACATTAAAACTTCATAATTATCCATTATCACACTAATTTTATTTTGAATAGTGAAAATTTCCAATATACACATCAAAAATCAAGAAATTATTTAACCACACCACACGCCTTTCATGCGGTTATCATGAAAAAAATCATATTCATTTATTATTTTTCTTAACCTCCTTCAAAACTATCTTTCAAAACATTAGTTTTAACCAATTTACCATTAAAATCACCACAATTACCATTATTCTATTTTTTTCATTGTATTATAATTTTCAAATCCCCACTGTAACACATATAAAGTTAATTTTATCTTAACTATTATTTTTATATCAAGTGAATCACAATTATTACATGTCACCACAAAAAATTAAACTATGAAAATACACTCACTAGGTAGAAAAGAGAGTGGTCAGAAATCTATACCTCCATCGATGATTCAATAAATACATTACTAGAAATAATGTTCAATTCCCACATTCTAATAAGTATACATTCAAAAACCTATAATCCATCAACATCATAATAAAATTCCACCATCTTCTATCACATACCTTTAAAAAGAAATATTAGGAGTAAAGTAAGCATAATTTGGGATAAATGGCCTCAATCTACACATATTCTTCCACCTAGAAAAAAATTAAAAGATTTATCGAAAATAATTTTAGGGAATTAACAAGGATAATAAGTTCACTAAAAGTTGAAAAAAATATATTAATTAAAATTCAATTAATCCCTTAATTTTACATTTAAAAAAGAATTCCTAAAAATAATGGTGTTATTGTTTTCTTTACACCCAAATTTAGTGGAGTTTATTGGGTAACTGAATATCATGACATAAATATCCCTTATCCCATATATCATGAGTCCACAAACTTTTAAAATATAATGATATTAAGTTAAATTATATTATAATTTACCTATTGAAATTGGGGTAGTTCTTGAGTGTTAAACTCCAAATTTCTACATCCAAAAGTACTGGGTTTGAATCCTGGAAAGCCCTTTGAGGGATTTAAGACACTGGTGGTGATGAAGTTAGTGATGCATGCATGAAGTTGTCACGATGATTCATGTGGGATGATGGAGGCATGGAGATCCATTGGGCCTTCATGGAATTTGTCTAGGCCACTTGGACTTAGGCCTATTGGATATGTATTGGGTCTCCTTCAACCAAGATCGAAATATGCCTTTTCATTCAAAAGAAAAAGAAGATTCATCACCAGAAATTAAAAAATATTATAATGAAACATTGTATGTTGTAATGAAGGAGGTAGCCAACTTTCATAGCACAATTCTTACATCCCATTTATTGCACCACGTCCTGACCACATAAACATAAATCCACCAAACTCTATCATAGTGGAATGATAACCATCATGATGCAATACAGAAGCCTCAATAAAATTATAGTATAACAATAATTACAAAAAACTTGCTTTAAATCACTAATCATGATAAACAAGTATTCAAATCTAAGGTGTTGCTATAAAATATTATATATTATTCTGTAATGACATGAATCATGATACAAGGAATAAGAAACAATAGCTAGATGTTTCACTTATTTCACTATCTAAAACACTTAAAAAATATACCACATATAAAAAATCCTGATGAAATGATAACCATTACATCAATATTTTTATATAAAAACTTTTTATAACTCAAACTCAACTTATCTCCCATAATTATCCAACAAAACAACTTTTATAACCTACATCACCACAAAACCATAAATTAGAAAATTAATAAAAGTTATACTTCTATATAAAATACATCTCTAAAAATTCATTCCCTCAAAAATAAAAACTAAACATATGAAACAAATCGATATTAAAATTCAAAAAAACTGTGAGATAACATTGGAATATGCATATCAGTATCATAAAATAACAACAGAGTATAAAATCTAATGGAAAATATCAATCCTTTTACAGAAAATAAAATCTCAACATCACCAAAAGAATCAGACCACAGAACCAATCCAAATCTTGATCCTGAAACTATTAATCTCACTCCAATAAACATTCCTATAATCCACTATGTCTCCACAAGATATGTATTTATGGGACGATATTTTCTTGTAACACCTTCTCTTAATGGTCTTGGATCTCTTGGGGCTTCTTTACAAAAAAAATTATTCTCCTCAGCATCTAAGTCACCATAATAAGTGACTTTGGATTCATCCTAATTGTATCAATGATTCTATTATACAATAAATAAATTATTAATTTTATTCATATAAGGGGGTATCAATATAAAATATTCCACCAATACAGCCATCTCTTACACCATGATGGATACAATAAACTATATAGAAATCTCACCACATCATTCGTACATTCGGTGTTTGTAATAATGATAAAATTTGAAGAAAATCTGTTCACTAAGATCAAGAACCAATGTTATCCTACAATGATCATTATAATAATTATAACAATATTTTGTATCCTTTATTCTCTCCTTTAAAATATATAATTTATTTTTCTTTCCCAAAAAATTAAAATCAATGATCGATGAGTCAGCACCCTATGCCTATTACAACAGAGATCTTCAAGTCTACTAATACAAAGACTTTTATAGATCAATGATAATAAAATATTAATAAAAATTATTATTAAAAGAACTCAAAAATAGAAAAATTATTCTCCCATGATCCTCTAAATTCAAGAACACATGCATGCATCATATCTTATTGTTTCTAGATCAGTTTTGCAATTTTCTCCTCTATCTATGGAAGAAAAATTATTCCATGGCATAACTGAAAGATAAAAGAATAATTAAAACTGTTTGAAACTCATATGGTAAAATGAGGATCTTGATTGGGGATGATCATTCTCAATAATCAGTGATGCCTCACCACCTACTTCACATATTGATTCACAAAATAATTCACTAACCTTAACACATTAATCACGTTGAAATTAACTTAAATTTTTTAGTGATTTGCCACAATTGAAATGAAATCATATATTCTCAGGTATCAAGGGAAAAAAAATAAAAAATTCAGTATTATATACTCCAAATTACACCAACTCACTTCTATGTGATGAAATATACCACTTCAGATTTGGTGATTGGATTTCTCCAACAAATAGAAAAGGCATTGAGACACAAATTTTACCACTAAATGCTATAATCAAAGGCTCACAAACTGATCTATCAATGTATTATACATATTATAATAATTATTATATATTTATAGAGGTGATATATGAAACTAATGATGATCCAAATCTCATAAAACTTGTGGAATAAACAACTTTCCCCAAAATAGCCCATAACGATGGCTATATTCCTTACAGTCATCAAGAAAATCATAAAAAATGATATGATATTTTTAAACCTACAACTCAATATCTCTCTATTGATATTCTTTCACATATTGAAAAAATTTATAATATTCTATCATATTATTTAAAAACATTCATTCAAAAATATCATTTATAACTAGATGACAAATTGCTAACTCCTCCACTATCCTCCTCTCATTTCCAGCCTCATGGACAATGTGACGCCCAGACCCATGATCCTAGATCTGATACCAAAAACATATTCTTTACATAAAATATTGAAATATAATTAAAGATACCCAAACATAACAATTTATAATTAAAATATCAACAATAAATATTTTTTCACTTACACACATAATAAATTTTATGAATAGATTTTAGAGAGTTTTAAAAACCATTAACTAAAAAAATCTTTTTCATCCAATGGACATTTTACCACTAAAACATGGATTAATTATATTCCAATAATGATTTAACATCTCTAAAAAAGTTCTCCACACAAGATACACAAAAAAATATTTAATATTTAATAATCCTCTACATAACCTAGGGAAAATAAAGTTATAAGAATGATGAGATCAAACACTAAGTAAGGTGTAGCATACAATAAATGCATTCATGGAATGAAAAAGGAATTAATAATATTATAGGAATAAATTACAAAAAAAATTATATATATCAAATATCATGAGAAAGTAATATATATGTGGATAAAATAACAGTTTAAATAATCACATGGATAACAATAACTAATTTCATAGTGATGTAATAAATAATGTTAAACATCATAAATATACCATCATGGAATTATTCTAAGACATAATACATAAATAATTAATATTTACACCAAATACATAAGCTAGATTATCTCATGAGACCAACAAATTTATCTAGGGGTTATATACATTTGGGATCATCTGATAACTAGTTATGTTTGATTAATGAATCATATTAAGGAATAAATAAACAATATACTAAATAAGAAATATTCACGAGTTATAAATAAACATCTATATTGAATTAAATAGTATACAAATTTTTAATATTTTTGTATTCAATAAAAGTAATAACATTATTAGTCATCACCCTTCAAACTAGCACAATATAGAATAATGGGAAAATAATTGATTTAATATTTTGATAAAATATATAAATTGTGTATGTGATGTTAAATATATCCCTGAAATTAAAGAATATGGACATAAAAGAGTGAATAATGTCAATAGAGAGATGATTCATGATTTATAGAATAAACCTTATGAATAAGTTGAGGTGATAATTATGAAATTTTAAGATCATTTAGTGGGTAATACATAAAATATTACCCCATGGAATAGAAAGTTTTTTGAGTTTGATAGGATAGTGGACGAAAAATTATAAAATGAATTTTCTTAAAACTTTTGTAATGTGGATGTAAAAAGAAGCATTTAAGTCACTTCCAAAAGACCATGTTAAAAGGTGAAAAGTGGATATTAGAATTAAAATGTTAAAATATTGCAAAATTTTAAATTCATGAAATTAATTGATTTTAGAAAAAATAAATGTGTAGTAGAAGATAGAAAATACATCAGTGGAAGGAAATATATTTATTTATTCTTCAAGAAAATTATCCTTTATTTTTAAAAGAAAAAATTTATAGAATAATGGGAAGAATATTTTTCTTAAAAAACCATGATAACTTAAAATTATTGATTTATAATAAATAAAAAAAATAAACTTTTGAATGTATGTTCATTTTGAAAATGTTAAAAAAGAATATTTTTTTATCACTATTGTAAAAAAAGTCAAAAATGACCCCTTTGGAAAATGTTAAAAATATAAATTTAAATAATTTTATAAAAAATGTCAAAGATAACATAAAATGAAGTTAATAAATCATTATAGTATAATGAAAAAATTTATTAAAAAAATATATACATGGATGAGAAATATTTCCAACCATAAATAACAAATAAGGCTAGTCCATAAACAAACCTTCATTTGGATGAACTGTGATGCAAAGGGAGGTGATAATAAGACTTTTAAAACCCATAAAGGAAAGAGGTAATAAAGTATAATATTTAGGAAACATGAAATGTCACAATTTTTTTTCTATAATTCATTTTTAAAATCCCCTCAAACCATTCCTACATTAGGGTATTAATTTATTTTTTCATGCTTTGGTGAAGATTGTAATTTAAATGATAAATGGCTCAAATCTTGGTTTTTAAATGATTTATTATTTTTTTAATTAATTTTGAAGCCCCGAATACTATATATTAATATGAAATTTCATTATTTGAAGGAATTTATTTTTTATTTTCTTTATTTATTAATCACTGTATACCTAATCAGTATAAGCTTACCTTGAAATTATATATGATTCCACTTTGAGTTACCCTTATACAAGGATGTGATTCTACGTATAGGTAAATAAGGCCATGTAAGTGTAAAAAGATTATTTCAAATGATATTTAAAAGTCAAAATAATCCACAAAATCCACATAAGGGTAGATTGCAATATTCTAAAATGTCACATGTGCATAATCATGTGAGGGTCACAACATCGATTTCATAAGAATAGGGGGAACATTCTATAACCCTTGTAAGGGTTGAGTTTTGATGTATAGTTTCTATGAAAAGGTAAAGATTAAAATTCTTGTACTATTTTAAGGTCATCTATAATATTCAAGGAATTTATAAATATTGATTTTTCATCAACCACATCACCATTGAGCTTCCATAAGATTTAATATGCCAAATTAAACTGACAAAAAACACCAATTCATCCTACCCAATGAAGAAATATCAATTGAATATGAATCATCTCAATTTACAATGTGATAATAAAACTTATTACAATATTTCACCACATTAAAATTTACTATAATATATATAATCCAAAATAAGTAAATGATCGTGAGTGAATATCTGAAGATATCACAAGAAAAAGCTTCAACCTAACATGGAGACCAACCATGGAGACCGGTCATGGAATAAATGAATTTGTGGAGATAAAAATGTAGGAGAATCATTGATTAATAGTGAAAGATGAGATATTTAGTGGGTAATGTCAATAATGGTAGGGCCTGTTCAACACAGAGGGGACAATTCTGAGGCTAACCATAAGTATCGACTAAATGGGAGTCAACAAGATCAATTTATGAAACATGATGATATAATCAAACAAATTTTGGAAGAAGACTAGATATGGAACCAATATATGCCTATGTAATATGATAAATGACAAAATGTTGAGTAATTATAATGAGTCTACTAAATTGACCCCATCTTGTAGAAAATATGACATTAGAATTTATCCTATGACAGGATATGAATTAGTAATAATTTGAAATTAAAATTAACTAAATATAATGAGTTAACAATAAAGATTTTAATTCACCAGATTTTGTTTTGGTGGGCAGGATTTTATCTTAAAGATGGTGAGGCCTCAATTTATTTACTGACAAAGTTTCAAGAATATGTTTTAATATACACTAGGTTCTCAATCATTTTCTTATGAGGAACCATGGACTGAAGGTGGAATCCCAAGCATAAATATGTGCATTGAGCAAGAACGACAGGGTGGGATTGTGTCTAGTTCTATGAAAAAAACAAGTTCTTATCATACTTTCCAAGATTTATTACATAAAGAATCAATTTTAATCTATTTAAACTTGTATAATGACAACTCATCTTCATTATGATGAAGAGAAGTTGAGGAAGGGTTTCATTCAACTCCTCCACGCTGTCGAAGGGTAAAGATCATGTACACTTTTATATGTAAGGCGGAAAATAATTTCCCATTTTGTAAATAAGGATATATTTCATTGATAAATTAACCATGATAAGGAACCGAGGGTTCTATTATGGTAAGTAAAACACAGTGAAGGATGTGTTAGGGTAAAATTACACTATAAAGGGACACTAACACATTCCAAAGGCTTTTTAAAGGTCATAAATACCTATATAATGTTTGACCCATGAATTCCATATCAATTTCATGGAATTTTAAGCTTCATAAGGGTATAAGGACCATCACATAAGTAATATGAGGGTATCCTCATGGTTTATTTCATAAATCTAGAAAAATTGTTTGATTGAACAAAAACCATTTTTTCGTACACACAGTCTAGCCAAATCCAAAACGATACACTTGATATTAACACATGAAGGAAATATGAAGGAAAAAATAGATGAATATTTGGTAGGGATAATTTTAAATAATCTAGAGGATTCAAGATGCCTAATCATGGAATTAAATATGTACATGTAATGATAATGAATTAGGAATGAAATAGGGACTGATTTTAAGGAAATCATTGATGTTTTAGGATGTTATTCTTGGGAAATCATATGGAAGAGGGAGATAATTCAATAAAGGCCTAGAGAATATCTATAAATAGATATCTATTCACTCAAGATAGGAGTTAATTCTATAATTTTTTGACTATGATATTGTAGTTTTTTAATTTATTATATATATTGTTTTTATTCCATAGTGATGGAACACTAATCCATTAGTAGTGGAGACATAGGGATTCCCCTTACCCCTTACGAATGAATTGAACTTTTAAATTGTCAATATCATATGTTTATTTATAATAAATTATATGACCTATTTCAACATTAGGATATTTCGTTATTTTCATGATAGTTGAATTATACTTCTCTTCTTGGCTAGTTTTCACACTTTGGCTGATTAGTTTATTTTCACTACCTGTGATCATGAGTAGTGGGTGGATTTATGGGTAGTCAGAGATATCCAATCACTGGGATATGTGAAGGAAATCGGTGAAATGACCGTACATTCCTTCTTAATGATCCAAAAAAACCAGGGGAGTATAATTTGTGAGGTTTCACTTGATTAGAGAGTGAATACGGGAGTAATTAGAATATTGATTTAATTAGTAAGCAAGGGGATATCCATGGATTTGTAACATTTTTAAATATTATTTTCAACATGACTCAATCACATCCATAACAAAATCATATAACTATTTTTACACGTTTAACCCATTAAACCATAAAATGACACAAACATAAGACACTTCTATATAGAGAAAACATGAGTCCCATTACTACTAAATTTTAATTTTGTTTATAAATATGTTTACGGAGTTTATGTGACACACCTATCATTAACCTGGATCCATTACTCGGGAGGCCATTTCCTGTACTGATTTCTTAAAAATTATTTCATCACATGACCTAATCTTGTTCATTTCACCTTACTGGTTTTGATATAGTGGTTTAATGAACCGCGATTGAATGAATTGTGAGTATAAGAATAATTGAGGAAGTAGAGAGAGAGTTTTTCAAAATTTTATTGGTCGAATATTTCTCCTCATCTACCTTTTCTACTAGAGTCACCAAAGGTAATGAAAATATAGAATATAATATATCTCAATTAAATAGAACCTGAGATAATTGCATTCACCCAACATCAACATTAATAATCGACCTCCACAACCCAATAACCAAATCTGTCACGACCCGCCCTCGGGGTCCGTGCCGTGACTACCCCAAGCCCGCCTTCCATAGGCCAGGGGCTGGCGACTAGCACCAAGGCGTAAATCCCGGTAAAAAGGGAAGGCATTGCCTTTGTAAAGTAAACAAACACCACAGAGTAAGCAAGTGGAAGTAAAACACTAAGTACAAAAAGAAGGGCTGAAAAGTAAAAAGGGGCCGGAAATACAAGCCCAACTGTAAAGTACAACTCGAAAGGGAAAACAGCGACTGAAAAGTAAAGCTGCTACGCTGAGATGTCCACTGGAAATCCCACCTGAAGGGTGGGTACAGATAGCTCCTCTGCTCCTCGGGTCCCGCCATCCGCTCCGAGTATGTCCCTCCCAGTGGTCCACCTCCGGGTACCGCCTCGTCGTATAGTCCACCTCCAGGTACCGTCCAGTCCTCGAACACTCGGCCTCTGCCAGTACTGGTCGTCGTCTGCAACCAACACAACGAGGTGCGGGCATAGCCCGTGCAGGGGTGAGTATAACGATACTCAGTAGGGACCCCGAGACCCTCAAGGTCTCACTAAAACCAATCAAGGATAAACACAAGAAGATCACAACAGATAAACTCTACATAGGTATATGCCCATACATATACCTAAGTTATCAAGTAACCCATCTCAGTCATGAGGAAACACAAGAATCATGAGATCAACGGATAACCACTACCCAGGTATATGCCCATACATATACCTAAGTTTTCAAGTGACCCATCTCAATCATGAGGTTAACACAAAGGTCAAAAGTCTCAGCTCAAACCAGGATTTTCATTATCGAAACCGTAACTGCTGAAGAGCTCCGTCTCTAGAGTGTACAGTGGTCCTGTCACGACTCCGAGGCTGCCGCTCACTAACCTAGGACTGCTGAAGTACTCCTCCAGTCGAGTACTGCGGGTTTGCGGCCAACTACCTGGCGCTCCGTCCGCTGAGGGTCTGTCGCCAAATACCGGGCGCTACCCAGATAGCCTACTGAGGTACTCCTCCTGTCGAGTACCGCGGGTCTGCTGCCAACTACCAGGCGCTCCGTCCGCCGTGGGTCTGCCGCCAAGTACCGGGCGCTCCGTCCACTGGGCTAGTCGACTCACTCCAAGTCGAGTCGGTCAAGCAGTCGTCAGGTCTCAGCCGGCTACACGGTCTCCGTACTCTGCACGCTCGTCTCCGGGAGGGTCCGCTCCACGAGCTACTGGTCGATACTCCAAGTATCACAAAGTCCCACGAAGAAGTGTCTCAAAGGTCCGTCTCGTCACAGGGGTCTCAACGCAACAGACGGCGCGTCGATCGGACGCCCGGTCTGTGCGTTATTAGCCTTTTCGTCCTAGGGGCCCGGTTGGTTTCGAGTGCGAACCAATCCCGGACGTATCTCAACTGTACCCCGAACTCCCATAGGGTATACTCAAAGGGACCGTTACTCAACGTAACCACCAACGTCGCTGACGGCTCGTCAAGCGGACGTCCTGTCTGAAAGATATCAGCTTTCCCGTTCCAGGGGCCCGGTTGGATTTCGGGTACAATCCAACCCGGCCATACTCCGAATGCATCCCAAACTCGGGCGGAGTATGTCAAAAGTTCCGTCTCATCAAGAGGAAGTCAACGAAACAGACGGCGCGTCAATCGGACGCCCGGTCTGTGAGTTATTGGCATTTTCGTCTCCGGGGCCCGGTTGGTTTTTATGGAAAAACCATCCCGACCGTACTCCACCTGCGTCCAAACCTCGGACGGAGTATGCCAAAAGATCCGTCTCACTAAAAGGAACACAACGCGACTGACGGCACGTCAATCGGACGTCCGTAGCTCAAGATATGAGCGTTTCCGCTCCGAAGGCCCGGTTGGTTTCGTGAACGAACCAACCTGGCCGAACTCAAAGTAATCCGAAACCTTGAGTGCGATATACCGAAACGACCGTCTCGATCCAAGGGTCGTGTTGCCGCAGACGGTTCGTCATTCGGAGGTCCGAGGCTCAAGTTATGAGCGAAAAACCAAAACTGGTTCGAAACGGGGGGGTCCGGGTCTGGGCCGACCCGGCCCGACCCCCCCCCCCCCCCCCCCCCCGGGGGCGGCGCGGCGGCGGCGGCGCGGCGGCGGCGGCGGCCGCGGCGGCGGCCGCGGGGGCGGCGGCGGCAGGCCGCGGGGGCGGCGGCGGCGGGCGGCGGCGGCGGCAGCGGACCGCGGCGCACGCGGGGGGCTAAGCCCCCGCTCTTCTGGATGGCGGCGCGGCTTTGCCGCGCCGTTTTTGACAAACGGACCCCCCTTCCAGGGGGCCCGCTATATGGAAAACCGGGGGGGCTGCTGCCCCCCCTCCTTAATGAACCGCCCCCCCTCATTAAGAGGGGGGTTTGCTGAACGGTCCGGGGGATTTATTCCCCCGGTTTTCAGTCATCCGGCCGGCCAACTGGCCGGCCGGTTTTAACCAACGGGACTGGAAATTCCGGTCCCGCCCTCGACTTCCGACGCCGGCGGCCCGACCGCCGGTCTCCTCTTCCGCCGCGGCCCGGAACCGGCCGCGGTCTTCTCGTCCCGCCGCGGCCCGGAACCGGCCGCGGTCTCCTCGTCCCACCGCGGCCCGGAACCGGCCGCGGCGTTCGTCATTCGGCGCGGTGCGACGGCACCGCGCCCCTTTCGCCGTGACATGATTCCTTCCAACGCGGCGCGACGGCGTCGCGTTCTTGAAGATTCTCCTCGGCGTAGCGCGACGGCGTTGCGTAAAAAAATATAAGTACAATCATCCGCGTGGTGCGACGGCACCACGCCACTTGCTTCCGCCCGCATGAATAATCATGAACGATGGAGGGGGGATTCGGCCGTGTTCGTGCGGTCCGGCCCCCCTCACGTTAAATTAATAACGCAACTTAATTAAATTAAGCCACACGTTATACTTGCTATTCACGATCAAGAAAAGGAATAATAAAGAATCAACAACCCCTACCTCGGGTATAAGGTTCGAAGATCGTTCTACGTTCCGCGGAAGACGACGTCGCGGAGGTCGGGCGACGCGGTCGTCGTTCGTCAAATTCAACGACGAAGAGGCGCGTCCGAAGAGGCACGTCGTTGGCGAATCCTTGTATGCCGACGAAGGTTGTCCGAGGAAGGTGCGGTGTTCTCTCTCGTTGACACCAAAGACGAAGAAGAACGGAGCGGCGTTCTTCGTCGGATCTTGAGCGTTCTACGTCAAGTCTTGAGGAAAGTCAAATTATAAAGGAAACAATGAACTCAAGAACCCCTACCTTGTTAGTCGCACGTTGACGGAGTCGTGGAATATCGGTGTCGATTCCTTTGACGTCGGAGGAAGAGTCGTTGTCGATGGCGTTCGTCGCGGAAAACCGTCGCGGAAGAGATGACGCGGAAGAAGTACGTCGCGTCGCGGATACGGCGTCGCGGCTGGATCGTGTTCTTCGTTGGAGAAGTTCTTCGTTGAAGAACGACGTTCTTCGCGTTCTTCGTTGAGGTTGAGCGTTCTTCGTGATCTTCGTCAGAGATGAAGAAGAAGAAGAAAATGATTCTCTCCACCTCTCAAGAAGACAAACCATTCAACCAAAAATAAAATAAGACAACATCTTATTTTATTATCACATAACACACTAGAATTTCAAAGGTTTGAAATTCAAAATGGATAACTCCAAAATTAACTCACTTATTTAATATACATGAATTGTATAATTAAATAGAAGTTAACTTGTCAAGCCATTAAGAGGGAGAGTGAGGGGAGATGAGAGGTTTAGGTTTCGTGTGGGCCCCACCACACTTAATCCTCTCAAGGGAGGTTAAGTGGGTGTGGGTCCCACCCCCAACTCCCTTTGAGAGGAGTTAACCTACAAAAAGTAAATAAAAAGAATTCACACTTTTTATTCAACTTTTTAATAAATCTCCCAAAAACTAACTTTCAACCCGAAACAAACGCAACTCCCGAAAAGGTCTCTTTAAGTGAATATCGGCGCTGCGAGTTCATCGGTGCCCTCGGATTTCAATTCCGAGCACCGGATCAAAAGTTAAGAATTCCCGCTCGTTCGTTCACTGAACGTACCCGAGCCAAACTTCGGAAATTAATTCCGGGCACTCCGGGCCTCGGAATCAGGTGCCGTCTGAAACCGCGCTCTTGTAAAATTCTAAAGAAAATTAAGAAAAAATTTCCCTTGAATTTTACGGGTCTTTACATTACTCCCACCTCAGGACTTTACGTCCCCATAAAGATACACCAAAAACTAGGGAAACAAAGAGGGTACTGAGCACGCATCTGAGCCTCCCGCTCCCATGTGCTCTCCTAGAGATTCCCGTGCCGCCATCTATTGCGCACAAGAGGAATCGATCTTCCATGTAGGACCCGCTCCTGACGATCCTCTATCTCCACCGGAACCTCCGTAAAAGTCGCCCCATCCTTAAGGATGTGCGTCGGGTCGTGCACGTATCTCCTCAGCTGAGACACGTGGAAGACGTCGTGCACCCGGTGCAACTGAGGTGGTAGAGCTAGGCGATAAGCCACCTCACCAACCCTGCTGAGGACCTGGAAGGGTCCGATGAAGCGCGGAGATAACTTGTCGCCTCGGCCAAATCTCCGAATACCACGTTGAGGTGAGACCCGCAAGAAGACGTGGTCGCCATCCTCGAACTCTAGTGGCATCCGCCTCCTGTCAGCGTATGACTTCTGCCGGCTCTGTGTTGTCCTCATCCGCTCCTGGATGACATGGACCTCCTCTGACGTGGCCCGGACCATCTCTGGTCCCACAAGAGCTGCGAGATTTCTTCTTTGCCGATAAGAGAAACCTGGTCTCATCCCCTGGATGAACCACATTCTTTGCCTAAAACAGTCAATCCTAACATGGATGATACTAATCCATACCAAGGATGACGTCGTAAGGCCTCGACGCTACTACTAAGAGATCCAACCGTTACTCTCGCCTCCAAGGGTTGAGTCACACTGTCGGCATCAGTGTGTGGTAACTGGTCTCCTCCAGTAGATGTCTCACAAGTGAGGGTCAAGTCAACAGTCAACTGGAACCTCTTAGTAACATTACAAAAGAAAACAGAAATGAAAACATCACAAAGGATGCGTCTTTTATTATTGCAGCTCATAATACAAGACGCTACACAAAAGCAACATCAACATGGAACTAGAAGTACAAAAGACGTATCCACTAGTTCCTCCCCTGTCCACCTGCTCCCAGAGCTCCAGCATTTGTCGCTGCCTCAACCTCGGTGGCTCCCTCCAAGCCTGCGGATCGAGGAGTCGGACAGTCACGTGCCAGGTGACCCTTTCCGCGGCATGAGTAACACAACCTGCTCCTTGCACGGCTAGCTCTGTTCCCACTCCGGGTGCCCTGCACCACTGGTCCTAAAACCCGAGATCGCCCAACTGCTGGTCTGGTCCTCCTGGACCTCTGCATCATCTGTCTACTGCCCACAGATGACTCGGCTTCTGATCGAAAAACACGCGGTAAAGGCAGAATCTCCTGTACACGCTCGGGGTGTAGAGATACTGGCACAAACTCCACCCTGAAGAAGGTCTCAAAGTCTTCCCATGCGAAGTTCATCTCATCGCAAAACTGAAACATGTGGCTCCACCACCTACCTGCTGCTGCGTGTAGTAGGCTCGCAGCGAGGATCACCATGAGGTCTGATGGTGTCCTCACTAGCCTAAACACTCGTACCACTGCCTCCAGCCAGTCCTCTGCAGCCTGGGGATCCGTCTCCCCGCGAAACCTGGGCGGTCGCTGGCGCTGAAACTCATGCAGTGCGCTGAGGCGACGTGCATCGTCAGCGGCTGCTGCTGGAAGCATCGGGGCTCGGCGGGTAGAGCTACCGCCGGTGCCACTGCTGACAAAGGGCCCTGCACCGAAGCCTCGTCGCTCGACAGACTGTCAGCACGCTCATGCCTCCGGGCTCTAGCTGGTCGTCTGAGAAAAGACATCCTGAAAGAAACAACGTAACTCGATCAAACGATTATACCTGGTGAGCTGACCTGGTTTGAGCTGTTTTAAGGGGAAAAACCTTTGAAAACACACACGCAATCAGTGTTTTCGTGCACAAAGTCGGAAATCAGTTGTCAGGGTCCTGGTGTATGGATACGTCGGCCGCCCGCACCAACACTGGACTCCCTGAACTGAAAACCACACTCGGTACTCTCAACACTATTGCTTCACTGAAAGAAACATCAGAGTTATAAGTTCTGCGGTAGAACCGAACTCCTCTGATACCAATTTGTCACGACCCGCCCTCGGGGTCCGTGCCGTGACTACCCCAAGCCCGCCTTCCATAGGCCAGGGGCTGGCGACTAGCACCAAGGCGTAAATCCCGGTAAAAAGGGAAGGCATTGCCTTTGTAAAGTAAACAAACACCACAGAGTAAGCAAGCGGAAGTAAAACACTAAGTACAAAAAGAAGGGCTGAAAAGTAAAAAGGGGCCGGAAATACAAGCCCAACTGTAAAGTACAACTCGAAAGGGAAAACAACGACTGAAAAGTAAAGCTGCTACGCTGAGATGTCCACTGGAAATCCCACCTGAAGGGTGGGTACAGATAGCTCCTCTGCTCCTTGGGTCCCGCCATCCGCTCCGAGTATGTCCCGCCCAGTGGTCCACCTCCGGGTACCGCCTCGTCGTATAGTCCACCTCCAGGTACCGTCCAGTCCTCGAACACTCGGCCTCTGCCAGTACTGGTCGTCGTCTGCAACCAACACAACGAGGTGCGGGCATAGCCCGTGCAGGGGTGAGTATAACGATACTCAGTAGGGACCCCGAGACCCTCAAGGTCTCACTAAAACCAATCAAGGATAAACACAATAAGATCACAACAGATAAACTCTACTTAGGTATATGCCCATACATATACCTAAGTTATCAAGTAACTCATCTCAGTCATGAGGAAACACAAGAATCATGAGATCAACGGATAACCACTACCCAGGTATATGCCCATACATATACCTAAGTTTTCAAGTGACCCATCTCAATCATGAGGTTAACACAAAGGTCAAAAGTCTCAGCTCAAACCAGGATTTTCATTATCGAAACCGTAACTGCTGAAGAGCTCCGTCTCTAGAGTGTACAGTGGTCCTGTCACGACTCCGAGGCTGCCACTCACTAACCTAGGACTGCTAAAGTACTCCTCCTGTCGAGTACTGCGGGTTTGCGGCCAACTACCTGGCGCTCCGTCCGCTGAGGGTCTGTCGCCAAATACCGGGCGCTACCCAGATAGCCTACTGAGGTACTCCTCCTGTCGAGTACCGCGGGTCTGCTGCCAACTACCAGGCTCTCCGTCCGCCGTGGGTCTGCCGCCAAGTATCGGGCGCTCCGTCCACTGGGCTAGTCGACTCACTCCAAGTCGAGTCGGTCAAGCAGTCGTCAGGTCTCAGCCGGCTACACGGTCTCCGTACTCTGCACGCTCGTCTCCGGGAGGGTCCGCTCCATGAGCTACTGGTCGATACTCCAAGTATCACAAAGTCCCACGAAGAAGTGTCTCAAAGGTCCGTCTCGTCACAGGGGTCTCAACGCAACAGACGGCGCGTCGATCGGACGCCCGGTCTGTGCGTTATTAGCCTTTTCGTCCCAGGGGCCCGGTTGGTTTCGAGTGCGAACCAATCCCGGCCGTATCTCAACTGTACCCCGAACTCCCATAGGGTATACTCAAAGGGACCGTTACTCAACGTAACCACCAACGTCGCTGACGGCTCGTCAAGCGGACGTCCTGTCTGAAAGATATCAGCTTTCCCGTTCCAGGGGCCCGGTTGGATTTCGGGTACAATCCAACCCGGCCATACTCCGAATGCATCCAAAACTCAGGCTGAGTATGTCAAAAGTTCCGTCTCATCAAGAGGAAGTCAACGAAACAGACGGCGCGTCAATCGGACGCCCGGTCTGTGAGTTATTGGCATTTTCGTCTCCGGGGCCCGGTTGGTTTTTATGGAAAAACCATCCCGACCGTACTCCACCTGCGTCCAAACCTCGGACGGAGTATGCCAAAAGATCCGTTTCACTAAAAGGAACACAACGCGACTGACGACACGTCAATCGGACGTCCGTAGCTCAAGATATGAGCGTTTCCGCTCCGAAGGCCCGGTTGGTTTCGTGAACGAACCAACCCGGCCGAACTCAAAGTAATCCGAAACCTTGAGTGCGATATACCGAAACGACCGTCTCGATCCAAGGATCACGTTGCCGCAGACGGTTCGTCATTCGGAGGTCCGATGCTCAAGTTATGAGCGAAAAACCAAAACTGGTTCGAAATGGGGGGGTCCGGGTCCGGGCCGACCCGGGCCGACCCCCCCCCCCCCCCCGGGGGCGGCGCGGCGGCGGCCGCGGGGGCGGCGGCCGCGGGCCGCGGGGGCGGCGGCGGCGGGCCGCGGTGGCGGCGGCGGCGGGCCGCGGTGGCGGCAGCGGACCGCGGCGCACGCGGGGGGCTAAGCCCCCGCTCTTCTGGATGGCGGCGCGGCTTTGCCGCGCCGTTTTTGACAAACAGCCCCCCCTTCCAGGGGGCCCGCTATATGGAAAACCGGGGGGGCTGCTGCCCCCCCTCCTTAATGGACCGCCCCCCCTCATTAAGAGGGGGGTCTGCTGAACGGTCCGGGGGATTTATTCCCCCGGTTTTCAGTCATCCGGCCGGCCAACTGGCCGGCCGGTTTTTACCAACGGGACCGGAAATTCCGGTCCCGCCCTCGACTTCCGACGCCGGCGGCCCGGCCGCCGGTCTCCTCTTCCGCCGCGGCCAGGAACCGGCCGCGGTCTTCTCGTCCCACCGCGGCCCGGAACCGGCCGCGGTCTCCTCGTCCCGCCGCGGCCCGGAACCGGCCGCGGCGTTCGTCATTCGGCGCGGTGCGACGGCACCGCGCCCCTTTCGCCGTGACATGATTCCTTCCAACGCGGCGCGACGGCGTCGCGTTCTTGAAGATTCTCCTCGGCGTAGCGCGACGGCGTTGCGTAAAAAAATATAAGTACAATCATCCGCGTGGTGCGACGGCACCACGCCACTTGCTTCCGCCCGCATGAATAATCATGAACGATGGAGGGGGGATTCGGCCGTGTTCGTGCGGTCCGGCCCCCATCACGTTAAATTAATAACGCAACTTAAATAAATTAAGCCACACGTTATACTTGCTATTCACGATCAAGAAAAGGAATAATAAAGAATCAACAACCCCTACCTCGGGAATAAGGTTCGAAGATCGTTCTACGTTCCGCGGAAGACGACGTCGCGGAGGTCGGGCGACGCGGTCGTCGTTCGTCAAATTCAACGACGAAGAGGCGCGTCCGAAGAGGCACGTCGTTGGCGAATCCTTGTACGCCGACGAAGGTTGTCCGAGGAAGGTGCGGTGTCCTCTCTCGTTGACACCAAAGACGAAGAAGAACGGAGCGGCGTTCTTCGTCGGATCTTGAGCGTTCTACGTCAAGTCTTGAGGAAAGTCAAATTATAAAGGAAACAACGAACTCAAGAACCCCTACCTTGTTAGTCGCACGTTGACGGAGTCGTGGAATATCGGTGTCGATTCCTTTGACGTCGGAGGAAGAGTCGTTGTCGATGGCGTTCGTCGCGGAAAACCGTCGCGGAAGAGATGACGCGGAAGAAGTACGTCGCGTCGCGGATACGGCGTCGCAGATGGATCGTGTTCTTCGGTGGAGAAGTTCTTCGTTGAAGAACGACGTTCTTCGCGTTCTTTGTTGAGGTTGAGTGTTCTTCGTGATCTTCGTCAGAGATGAAGAAGAAGAAGAAAATGATGCTCTCCACCTCTCAAGAAGACAAACCATTCAACCAAAAATAAAATAAGACAACATCTTATTTTATTATCACATAACACACTAGAATTTCAAAGGTTTGAAATTCAAAATGGATAACTCCAAAATTAACTCACTTATTTAATATACATGAATTGTATAATTAAATAGAAGTTAACTTGTCAAGCCATTAAGAGGGAGAGTGAGGGGAGATGAGAGGTTTAGGTTTCGTGTGGGCCCCACCACACTTAATCCTCTCAAGGGAGGTTAAGTGGGTGTGGGTCCCACCCCCAACTCCCTTTGAGAGGAGTTAACCTACAAAAAGTAAATAAAAAGAATTCACACTTTTTATTCAACTTTTTAATAAATCTCCCAAAAACTAACTTTCAACCCGAAACAAACGCAACTCCCGAAAAGGTCTCTTTAAGAGAATATCGGCACTGCGAGTTCATCGGTGCCCTCGGATTTCAATTCCGAGCACCGGATCAAAAGTTAGGAATTCCCGCTCGTTCGTTCACTGAACGTACCCGAGCCAAACTTCGGAAATTAATTCCGGGCACTCCGGGCCTCGGAATCAGGTGCCGTCTGAAACCGCGCTCTTGTAAAATTCTAAAGAAAATTAAGAAAAAATTTCCCTTGAATTTTATGGGTCTTTACAATATCATTGATCCTAAAATTAGAACAATCTAACTCCAAACAATGTTTTATGTATTGGTAGGAGATAATCCCAAATTAAAATTAATATAATTTGATGATTTTTTTCTATAAATTAAAACCTAGAAGTGATTCATAAGAATAGGTCAAATAGAAGTTGTTCCCATTATCCCTTGAAGGATTTGTCATGGAGTGGATATACAACCTAAAACCTAATGAGGTCACTACATATAAGAAAATACAGATGGAATTTCTCTAGAAATATTTCCTTGCAACATGTTTCAGCCAACTGAGGATTTTTTTAAATCAAACATGAAAGTAGAGAAATACTTTTCATGTTTTGGGATAGATTCAAGTGGTTGAAAATATCCTAATCGTAAAAACATATGGATATCACCATTTCCTATTATACTTTACCAAGGATTTGTGTTTAAAAAATTTAACCAATTGAATGCTTCTTCTAGAGGAGAAATTTTAGAAAATTCCTATGCATAAGTTAAATAAATGATCAAGAGGATCTCCCAAAATTTACAGTAATTCAAAAAAAATAACTTCAAAAAGGGGAGTTCATGAGGTAGAGTGTACTAAATCTACATTATTTGAAAATAAAATCGAAGACCTTACTTATATTGTAATATATTTGGTTTCTAATATTTTTCAAGAGACTAAAACTTCATCACCAACTCATGTCTACTAGATTTACTACTCTCTGTACCACTACACTGATGGATATCCTCATGTTTATGGAGTTTATAACTGTGATTCCCTATTCAAGAAGTCATACCAGTAACAAACAACCCTTAATAAATAAATTAATATAATATAAAAACATTTAATATGAATCTAGGATAAAACAACCATAAAAACGCCATGTCTAGTTGAACTTTCTAGTATATTTCCATCAACTTATTTTATAAAAATGAAATTCCTATCGTAATATAAGTTACTGACACAGAAAAGATGAAGAAACTTATTTTAATGAAATAATTAAATAACTTTTAGGGTGAAACACCACTTAGAAAAAAGCCTCAAAACTGCAAGATTATAACTGAAGGAGTTATTAAGACTGTACAGATAGATCATGACCATTATTGATGAGTTAAAAAATATAGGTTCAAGTAAACTTCATGCTTAATAAATTAATTATCCCAAAAGTTATTTTAGTACTTTTTAATTAAATAGTGGAAAAAATATTATAAGAAATTAGTAATCACAATATTAAGATGAATTTAGAATTGTAAAACCCACTAAACATGAAGAATTCATCCTTGTAAAACCATCGAATAAAGAAGAACCTATAGCAAAAACCACAGTGAAGAAAGACAATGTAAAATTTAGGATGTAATACCTATATCTACTCTAACCCCCCTTCCATATAAGGGTTAACCACCTAATAATACCAATGATGAAACATTCCAACAATAGATCTTATAAATTCTTTCAAGAGTGGAGATCAATAGCCTTTTGATGAATTCCATATACCAAATCCCAATGTATTAAAGGTTTGTCAAGTAAATGTGAACTAGTAAGAGAATATTGTAATGGCATGAATATGTAAGGTTAAGTATAACTATTTAATCCATTTTTATCTCTTAATTACCAAGAAAATGAAAGGATCCAGGTACCTTCACTATCCTTTTCACTATAGGATTTCTCACTTTTTTCAAATGTGTTGTTTGATTTATGGTAGTCAATAAATGTAATGACTTATTGATGTTATTATTTCTTAAAATATTGTCGATATCAATACCACCCAAATAGTTATACAAATTTTTAATCAAACCACTGCCTACCCCAGCTTAATTTCTTGATGATTTTTTAGTAATATTGATTGAATTTTTATTGCATGTAGATTTTATACATTATGAGAATATACGATGAAATATGTAAAGTTCAACCCTCTATCATACTAGATTAGACATTACTAATTTTTTTTAAAAATACTAAATGTCAATAAAAAACCCTATAAATTAATTTTAGTGAATTGATAGTGAACTTTATCAATATTGGTTCGATTAAATATCCTCAAAATGAGAGATATTTGTTTATATTGATCAATTTGAGTTTCTTAATTGATATAAAAAGGAGATTGAAAATTTTAAATACATAATTCAATAAGTATAAGATTTATGAAAACTTGATTTATTTGATGAATCTATTTTTAAAAATGAACTTAATCAATAATATATTTTTATTTGATGAATATTTCGAAGACGTTAATGTAAATTATTATGATTATTTACTAAAAAACATCATTGAAACTTCTGATTTACATGTGTAGTATATAAGAATAGATAACATTGAGTTGAAATTATTATTTTAAAACTACCCAAAATATAACTAATGTTTCTAACATCCAACTTAAAATCTTTTTTCTTTAAGGAAAATATAAAAATGTTGGTTAAAATTCAAAAAAATTTAGATCCCAATAAAGAGAATCAACTTTTAGAAATCATGAAAAAATTTATAGATTCATGGTCTAGAAATTGTGAGATATCCTATGGATTATCCCTACCACATGTATGACACATATTTTTCTATAAAATAAATTATGATCATAAGATAACTATAAAGGAGACTCAATATGATCATCAATTAAGTAGTTAAAGAATAATATGATATAATTTTTGGATTTTGAATCATAAACCCCATTTCATACACTTATTGTGTGAGGTCTATTCAAAATTTCCTATAGAAAAATGATGATTTTTTTAAAAAAATGAGAATAAAGAGTTATTACCCACAATGATTTAGAATAGTTGAAGAATTAATGTTGACTATCAGAAACAGGATTTCATGGCCAAGAAGGAACACTTACACATTCCTTTCATATAGAAAATATTAGATATAATACTAGGAAAACAACATATTCACTTATCCCTTCGGTATGTTTTCATACTAGAGGATTCACTTTAGGATTTGCAATGATCCAAGTACCATTAAAAATTTCATGGTAAGAATGTTTTCAGTCTTTATAGAGAGATTCCTAGAGATATTTCTTTAAAATTTTATTATATATGGAATATGTTTTAAAATATGTGTTTAAAGTATGGACATTGTATCAAAAAAGGCATTAGGAAAAATATGTTTTTAATATTTTGAAAACCCTATTTTATGGTGGTGAAAGGAAGTGTTTTAGGCTACATAATTCTTAATGATGGGATTGAAATGGATCAGTCCTAAATTAACATTATTTATAAATTTCCCCACTACACCATTGGGAGACACATTTTATTTTGTATGAAATTCAGTATTTTAGAGAAGGTTGATTATGGAAATTAACAATATTGAATTCCCACTATGTAACTTACTCATGAAGGAGAATAAATTTAAATTTGATGACTTATACATTAGATTTGGATAATCTAAAAGAGATCCTAACTGTATCCATCCTAATATTCCTACATTAATGAAACATAGACTTTAAGATACTTTTGATGATTTAAAAAAGGATAGGGGATTTTTTTTCCTAGAGAAATGATGGAAACTTATATTTAATAGCCTATACATAAAAAATATAGAAATATACCAAAAAAATACATAATAATAGAGATAGATTTTCTATCAATTCTTTTTTCTTGTGAATTGTTTTCATCTTACTTATTGAGAAGTAAACATACTATTAATTATGATCACAAAACACTTGGGGATCTAATTAAGATAGTAGATGAAGAAAAGAAAATTGAGAAGGATTTTTATATTACAATGATTCAACATAGAGATAAATTATAAGAAGGAACATGGACATTTTTTGGTAGAATGCATGAGCAGGTTACCCAGGACTACAAAACTTCAACATCCAACTAACATAGATACAAATTACTCTTTCCCTAATGAAAAATATTTATAATGTATCCCATGTTTTATAGTATTATATTATTATAAATTATCAAGTCACATCAAAGGTACCATATTTCATTTTAAGAATATTTTTTAAATTAAAATCCATGTTAAAATTTTCTGTCTGGGATTATTTTTATTTATATAAAATTTGTAATGACCATATAATTAGGTTATTTATCCCTATGGTGGATGTTAATTATATGCTTACATTTTTTCATACTCTTGCATGTGGATTCCATTTTGGAAATCATTGAACTACTAGGTATATGTGAAAAGTTGGCATACATTGAACCTTAAATTTAACCTTTCTAATATATTATATAATGCATTCCAAAACTATCAACTTACTGGTGTTGTTTCCCAAATACCTGAAATTTCCCCCACAAAATTTCATTTTTTTGAAGAATTTGATATACGAGGATTATTTTTCAGGCGATCAATTCCAATCACCTTTTTATTTTAGAACAATATATTTATAGTAGATTATTTTTCAAATTGTACTACAGAAATAAAAACAAAAAATAATTATCCTAAAGATGAAACTATATTTGTAAAATTAAGATTTGTTTTTATATTAGGAGTGCCCGTGGAAATAAATAGTGACTAAAGAATACACCTATGCAACAAGGACATAAAATACCTAATAAAGAGGGATGGAGTGCACTATAGTATTTCAAATACCTATCACCCATAAAAAATGGGAAGGTATAGTTTTCCAACATAGAGATAAAGATGATTCTAGAGAAGTTAGTGAAACCAACCCAAATGGAATGGATTAAGACACTTGAAGATGCACTTTGGGCATATAAAACTTCCTAAATAAAATTTTTATGGGTTTACACTAATATAATTATTTATGGAACACATTTTCACTTTTATAGATGAGTTGTAACATAATTATTAGTTGGATGTAAAGAGAGTAAAATTAAAGTTTGTAAAGACTAGAGAGTAGATGAAGAAACATATGATGGAACTTTAGGAGATAAGAATAGAGGAATACAAGAGCACCATGTTATAAAATGAAAAGGAAATATTTATATATATATATATCAAACCCTAAAAAAGATAAATTAATTTCAATTTAGAGATAAAGTACACCTATTATCTTCAAGAATAAATCTCATGCATGATATGATTCATTCTAATTTGACTAGAAATTATGTATAAACTAACACATCTTAATTTTTTGCAGTTTAGATCAAGGGAAACCAACCATAACAACCCTTCAAGGTGAATGAAAAAAGGTGAATCATTACTATGTCTACTCTTCTAAAGAATAAATAATGATGTCTGAAATCTTTTCTACAATCATTTAATAAAGGATTTTTAGAATGTCACATTATATCATATTAATATAGATACTGAATATTTAAAACTAATTTTCCTTGATAAATACATGTTGACATTAACTATAATCATGACTAATATTTTTATGGGGGAGAGGAACAAGTAAATATGGATGTAAATACCTCATTAACTTTTATATGGCAATTTAAATTTCTCTTTTACTTTATATAAAATAAATTGAATAGATTCAAAATTTGTTTTTAGGAATCCAAATATAATTTCAATCAGATTTTGTTTTAAGATGTTGGTAATTTCTTTGTATATGAAATCTTTAGCTAAATTCTATCATGCCTAAGAATAATACCATGATAGAGTTTAGGGAGTTCATTATTTTTGAAATTTTGAGAGTTACATGATTATTGAGTGAATATACTTCTATTTTATGGATTTTTTTTACTTTAAAACTAGGTGAAGAGGTGTAAATGAAAAAAAAACATTTAGTGGAAGAGAAATCATAGTAAGATTAAAGTAGAACTAATGACCTCAAACATAGGTAACTAACACTTAATTATTTATTAGAACCTCATATAGATTCCCTAATATAAATTTAGATATCTAAAATGTATTGGTGTAAAAAATAATATGAGAACTGAACTAAGAAAATAATCGAGTCAACAAAATCACATGTGTGTGTGTGTTTTCCATTAAATAAGAGTTAGTGTGACCTGTGAGTTAGTTTTACTATAATTGTTTTCATTCATTGGATATAATTATTAATTCTAAGGGATACCCTCTATATTGATATGATTTAGTTACATATTTATCTACACTTATTCAATATGTGATTGGAAAAAATATCGTCCAAAATTCTCAATATGAGCTAATTGAATAACTGGATGAAAATATTTAAGGAATTCTGAAATTGGAGAACATGGGATAGTTAAAATTTCTAAATTTAATTTACGAAGTATCAAGGAAATGTGAAAGGGATAATTATTTAATGAATATTCCAAAAAGGATATTTCAAAAAATTCCACATGATAAAATCATGATTCCACTAAGACTTATTCTATTTGAAGGTTGGAATTCGTACTTGTGCTTGAATTGAAGTGAGTTAGTGAATCAAATTCATAGAGACATGAAGATTCAAACAATATATGAATCTTGGATTTTATTCTTCTAGATTATAAACTTATGTCTAGGTAGTACATATCTATTAAAATGAAATAATTTCTTTATATATCCCAAGAGTAAAATATTCTAAGTGTAGTAGAGAGATGAAACATAAAATTTCACAATATTTTAACTATACTTAAATATTTAAATCCCTTAAAAGTTATAAAATCTATGTATTAATTACATTTACATACTTTGGTAAGATTTGGAATTTAAATAATAAATGGATCAGATCTTGTTGTTTTTATTTTATTAAATTTTCCATTCAAACGAGATTCCTTGAATATTATATTTGAATTTGTAATTTCATTTATTAATTGAATTTAATTTATTTTCCCATTTTTTGTCATTATATACATTACCATTATTATCCTAGATATTGTTTATTTTTCATCTTGGAGTTCCCCTACAAAATGTTGTGATGTAATGTGTAGGTAAATAAAGCTTTGTAAGGGAAATAATCAGATTTCAAAGGATACCTAAAATGAAAACTAAGTCATTGTAGCCATGTAAGTGTAGTATGATAGATTAGGTAAGGATACCTAGGAATAATAAAATTAGGGGTACAAAAATAATCACATAGAGGTAGGGTCACATTTCACAACCCATGTATAGATAGAGTCAAACTGCTAGGTTTCTATGAAAAGGTAGAGAGTAATTATATCACATTGAAAAGATCATCACCAATTTTTAGTCACATTAGATACAGTGAGAATCAACCAAAAACAAACAATTTATGCTACCAGAAGATTTAATTTACCATGTTTAACTGATAACAAGATCTAATTCAACCTAACAAAAGAAGAAAGGTTGAATGACTCTGTATTATCTCAGCACAACAAATGATGCTCTAACTAATCAATTCCCTCCCCAATTTTCAAGGAATAATGGTAGAAAAAATCCACCATGAGTGGAAAATCATGGGGTAATATATCAATAAACCATAAAGATTCGACCTACTACAGAGATTGGTCATAGAAGAACCAAATCCCCAAATGTGAAAATGGAGGAAACTATTGAAGAAAAATTGAAATATGAATGATTAAGTAGAGAATATTAGTGCTGGTTGGGGATTTTTTGTATGATGATGATAGTATTGAGGATGAAATTAATGGTTTGTTGAAGTGGAGTCAATATGATCAATTTAAGGAAGTATACAACTATATGTACTACATTAGTGTTCCAGAATTGAGATCAGACTAAACTAGAAAATTGTAAGTTGATTAATACTAAGATGAGGAGAAATTATAACTATTATGAGAAATCATTCCATGATTGAAGAATATCTAATTCTGAACTTCAACAAAATATCTGATAATCATGGATGATAATTCGAAATGAAAATAGATTGAATGTTCTAAGTTGATCAATATGATTGTTGTTTAATATATTTTGTTTCTATGTATATGATTTATTATAAAAGGTATTGGGGCCTCGTGTTCTGGATTTATTTGGTTCCATAAAAAACATTAAATTCATAGCAGTTTCCTTATCTTTTTTCCATAATGAAATTCAAAGGGAAGGTTCCCATGCAAGATGAAACATGTGAATTGATCCTAAATTATAAGGTGAACTTGTGACCAATGATATGAAAACATAGTGTTTATCCCACTATATAATATTTAATATAAGAGGAAACAATGTTTAGAGAATTTGAGCTCAGAATAATATCATTGTTTTTCATAAATAAGGAGACATGTTGAAAAAGAGTATCATTTAGTAGTTCAATACTATTGATTGGTAATGATCATATCCTCTTTTAAATATAAGGACAGAACTTGTGTCCCTTTTTCAACATAAGGGTTAATCCCATGAAAAGATTCAATAATTCATGGTTCTAAAATCATTATCAAGGCAACTAAACCATTTTAATGGCTACATTAGGAAAAGATTATTATATAGAAAGGTTATTTACACTTTCCAAAGGAGTATTATATTCATATAAACTTGGGTAAACATTGACCCACCCATTTAAAAGCTATATCCTGACATCTGGAGCCATGTAAGGGTATAAGTTGTATCCCATTTTCTTTATGAGGGTATATGTGAGGATAAAATCATAAATTCCAAAATAAGGTGAGCTTGACCAAAAATAATTTTATCATACATTTGGTATGACTGAATTGTGGAAGAAGTGTAGGATCGAAATAACGATGTAGATGCCCAATATACAAGAGGGGGGGGGGGGGTGAATTGTAAACGTTAAAAATTTTCTTAAACAAGGAAAGATCAATGTTTAAAAAAGTTAAACAAAGAACATTCACAACACCTCTAACCAATTGAAATATTGGAACAAAGTATGATGTTACAAAATTCTAGTTCTACACACTTGATTGAATCTGGAAAGTGATTCCAATAAACAAGTTCTGGAAATATGGATCCTGAAAAAGAAACTTAACCAAAGTTTACAATATGAGATTCTACCTTAAAGCATATAGAATCTAAATGAATTGGAGTACAAGTGTAAGAAAATATAAGAAGGTTATACTTTCCTTACAATATGAAATGCAGCGGAAAAACATGTAACAAAAACAAGTAACAAGATATAAATCCATTAACCCAAAGATAAGGGTATCCGGCAACCTTGGATAAAGGTCCCTTGATTTATACTTTCAAGAAAGTCTGTCTTACCCACACCTGGGTAAGCCCTCGATACAAAGATCAGAGTCTCTATCTTGCTATCCCCACAAGCCCTCAACTTCAAGGTAGTTGGAACCTCTGCCTTCCTCAGGAAGGAAGCCCTTGATCTTTAAGGTAGTTGGAACCTCTGCCTTCATATCCCCGAAATCCCTCGATTGTGATAAGCAACAATAGGAGTCACACAAAGCAAGTCTTCACAAGGAAGATTTTGGACAAGCTGTTCAAATATTCTGCACGATGCCTTGAGAGTTAATAAGACCCTCTCTCTAGAAATCACATCAATAGAACTTATTCCATGATCTGTATCAATGTTGTTGTTTATTCTAAAATGAGCTCCTATTTATATGTGAAGCTCCAATGGTCGACTCCCTCCTATAACAATCATATTTTTCCTTTAATTTTAGAGGGACCTATACATGGTTCACTCAACCAATGGTTAGTTAGAAATAGAATAGATGACATTGTTTTATAACAAAAAATGTGTAACTGAAAGCATGACAACTTTTTATAACAAACTTAACAAATTAGAGTTAAAGTTAAACGTTTGGAGTCTAACCAAAAATTATATTCAGAGTCTATATTACAAGGATATTCGTATTCTATTTATAAAAAAAATCAGAGTCGAACTCCATAAAAGTTCGTAACCATAATACGTAATTAGAATTTACAACCAGAATTCGTAATGAGAATTCTGCACTGGAATTCATAATGTGAATTCATCACAGAATTCATAATGAGAATTCGTCATCAGAATTCATAATGAGAATTCGTCATCAGAATTCATATTGACAATTCGTCATCAGAATTTGTAATAACAATTCATCACAGAATTCATTATGAGAATTCCTCATCAGAATTCGTAATGATAATTCGTCATCAGAATTTGTAATGAGAATTCATCACAGAATTCGTAATGAGAATTCATTATTAGAATTCTTAATGAGAATTCGTCATCAGAATTCGTAATGAGAATTCATCATAGAATTCGTAATGAGAATTCATCACAGAATTCGTAATGAGTATTCTGCATTGGAATTCGTAATGAGAATTCATTACAGAATTCAGAATGAGAATTCGGATCCTGAAATAGAATTCCTCATATCTAAGTATTATAAGATTCCGAGATTATAGATATGAAGCCGATTTTTATACTTAAGAAAAATATTGATATAAACAATGAAAACGAGAGAGAGGTAAATTTCTTTAAGGAATGAAATTTTCTTTAGAGAGGTAAAACATGGGTAAAAATATATTTTCTTAATGTTATGGTGTTTGTGATTTTCAAAACAAGAAGGAATGGAAAATTAATAAAGAAAACCTTATTGACTCAACAATATCCCCCTTTTTGGAAATCATAAACATCCTTACGAAAAAGAATATAAGAACTTAGAATAAATTTCTAGACATTGAAATTGCAGCTTATCTCCCTTTGTTTATGAATGAAAGTGAATACGACTAACTCATCCTTAGGCTTTGAAACTATAAGGATCATATTCTAGATTTCCGGAATGGAATTTTCATTATCATAAGAATGGATGACTTTGTAATGAGAAACTCCCCCTTAGATATGCTCCCCCTTACATAGGTATAGTTCTTCTTTACTTATAAAATTTTCTTCTTCCTTTTAGATTATTCCTTCTCTTTCTTTTGAGTAATTATTTTTCATTCTCCCCCTTTGTGATTTTCAAAAAGAATTGAGGGAATAGAAAAGATAATAAAGTACCTGAAATATTAGTACATGCAACCAACTAAAAGACAAGTAAACAAAATTTCATTACTATTAGAAAGAACTAATACAAGGAAAATAGTACAACAAAAGATCGGTGTGGTCTATTTTGTTTCATTTTCCTTGGGCATAAGAATTTTGACAATTGTCTTCAGCTTCTTCATTTCTTTATGGTCCTCCTCCACTTGCTTTTCTAAAGTAGTGATTCTTGAATCTTGAGACTCCATTTCCACTACTGATATTTAAGAGTTTTATCTTGATTTACTACCTTTTCTTCCAACTGTATCTGAAGATATTTTACCTCCCTGTAGTATTGGACAAGAGAACTTACCTTCCCATTCAGATCTTTGACCTCCTGCATCCGAACATCCTGTTCAAGAGTTAACTTCTTTTCAAAAGAATTTGTAAGATACTTGATTTTAGAGTCTTCAGAATAAAAATAATCCTTAACATCTACTGGGAATTGATCAAAGTATGCCATGTCTTGAACAACTTTCTTAGACCAATTGGTTATCTTCTTTCAAGAATATCTATGAGCATCATAATTGATAAGAATGTTTTTTTGATCAGCCTCAAGCATAACAATCTTATCCATCACCATGGATATAGAGTCCGATTTTTGATTCATGCTATGCTGAAGCATCTGGAATCTGGATTCTATTTCTTGAGAAACCGGAATGACATCCACGAGCTTATTTAGAGACTGTTCAACAAAGTCATGTCCAAAGATAGATGACTCCAAATCTGAAATTTTGGTTGGATAATGTTCTTCCTATGACTGTATCAGCTTCATTTTGGAAGATCCTCCAGCTTCTTTATTTATTATAATATATTTCGTTGGATTTTTAACAACCAGTTGCTTTCCCTTATCAACTTTCGGAACGGTCTGTTCATCAGGAGATTCTTGCTCACATTATGAAAGTTGAATAATCTCATCTTTATCAAATTTCTCCTTCTCTGCTCCAGCTTCAACATCCTCGGGCTGTATAAAGTCATGATTGTGTCTTTATTCCTCAGAAGTCTTGTTCACTTTCTCTTCACCTTTCTCATTAACTCTAGGTGTAACAGTTTTTGATGATCAGGCTTGGGATGTATGATGTACAGAGTGAAAATTTCTCGGAAGCACTATCCTGTCATGATAGTCTTAATCTTGTTTTATTACACCACTGGATCCACCACTGCTCTCTACATGCTGAATTTCATCCACAACATGTTGAACCCTCAACATCAATTCCTTCTCAACTTTCTTATTCTTAGAATTTTCCAGAGTCTTCTCACACGGAGTTTCAGGCAATCCTTAAACCAAAAAGGATTTCAGAATGGGTAAATTTTCAGATGCTACCTCAGTGGCTTTCAAAAGAGATTGAACAATCTATGCCTCTGACATCTTTTTCTTCATCTTCTTCTCCTTGGATTGATTTTCTAATTCATCAGCCACTTTCTCTTTCAAGGCCCTAGCCTCATTAAGGTCTAATCCGAACTGAGTTTCCCCTCACTTTTTCTTCTCCTTGAGCTCCCTCCACTTAGTTACCACTTCATCTGGGTATACTTTTTGTTTCTTTTTCATGGGTGGTGCAGTTTGAGTTTCCTTAGACATCGGGGTTATTTCAGCAACTTCCACTTCCATCAATTTCTTTTTCTTCCCAGATTTCTTTGATGGTTCTAGAGTTTGTTGATCTTTCTGAACTTCTTTAGCCTCTTCATCTGGTAAAGAGTAGAATTCTCCAGATTCAATAGAAAAAACCATTTCCATCCTCTTCAACATATCATCACTCACCACCATTACCTTGCAGTTTCTGGCCTTGGAAGTGAAATCAATTTTAAATGAATCAAGACACCTGAAAATAAGTTTAGAAAGCAAGGCCGAATACATAATAATCTAATCTTTCAGATTCACTTCTTTAATATTCTTAAGTGTATTCAAAACACGCCTCATCAAATTTAACTTCCTTAGATTTACCAAAAAATCTAAGATGTATAAATCACTATTATTGAGATTATCCATATCACCCCTTCTCGGTATGTAGAAACCTTGTACCCATAGCTGTAGAATCTTATTTTTCAAAGAGGGATGAGAAATCTTAGCAGTCTTGACATCCTTAAGTCCAAGGAATTACTTTTCCTTCACTTTATTAAATCTTCCTTGCTCATCTGGTAGCTTGTGTGAGCAAAATTCAGCTTAACCTGCATATGATAGACCCACTAAGCTTGCAGCCTCAGTATAAGATAATTTTTAACTCTTCTAATAGGACTTGAAAGAAAACAACTCTCTTCCATCTTCCTCAAGGAAGGAAACAAACTCGTAAAAGTTTACAAGAAAATATGAATAAACAAGATCCTGATTCGCTGTCTTTGATAAGAAAACATCCTCCCAACAATTAAATCTAATATTCATAGATATAAGAGAATCATAGTTGTATAAATTAGGATTCACCAGCCTCTCCCTGTAAACTAACCATTTAGAAATGGGCTTTACAATTGACATATCTGGAGATGTGGACTCTATAGGCATTCGGAATTGAACGCTTCTAAAGGATTCAGAATGGTATTGGGAAAGAAATAAGAATGACCTTAAGAAAGAAGGATAGAGCATCGAGATGAAAAATCTTGATATCGGATGTAGGACAACCCTCAGGTGTCCCCTTTATATAGGCGTTGAGGTGGTTGTTCAACGTCCATAGTTGATCGAATGATTGAGAATCATTGAGATTTGATATGATGGCTAAGAAACAAGCCGCAAGGAAAACATGACTGCAATCTTTTGATTTTTTAAGGAAAACAATCAAATTTTTGAAAACTAGAATCCGGAAAATTTTAAAACACATAAGAAAATAAAAGAATATAATATATGATTACAAAAGCGTAAGGAAATCATACCCTTCGGTTTAGATAGAATGATTTTTCATAATAGGTTACATTCTTTATGATGAAAATATGACTACGAAAAATCTTACTATGAAAAATATGAGTACGGAAAAAATTCCATTACAAAAAATCTTAGTACGAAAATTTCATTACGAAAGTTCCAGTATGAATTTTTCATTATGAATGTTCCAGTATGAAAATTTCATTACGAAAATTACCAGTATGAAAAATTTCATTACGAAAGATCCAGTACAGAAATTTCTTTATGAAAGTTCCAGTACAAAAATTTCATTACGATAGTTCCAGTACGGAAATTTCATTACCAAAGTTCGAGTATGAAAATTTCCTTATGAAAGTTCCAGTACAAAAAATTTCATTACGAAAGTTCCAGTATGAAAATTTCATTACGAAACATCAAGAAAGAAAATTTCATTACCAAAGTTCCAGTACAAAAATTTCATTAAAAAAATTCTCAATATGAAAATTTCATCAGAATAGTTTTCTGAAAAGGACACTACAAAAAATTTTCAAAGGCTCATTATGATAAATTTTCAAAAGCCCACTACGAAAATTATTTTGAAAAAGCTCATTATGAAAAAAATTTCAAAAACTCATTACGACAAATTTTGAAATCCTCATTATGAAAAAATTTAAAAAGATCATTATGAGAAATTTTGAAAAATATTACTACGAAAAAATATTTTGAAAATGCTTATTACGAAAAAAATTCAAAAGATCATTACCAAAAATTTTCAAAAGCCCATTCTGAAATTTGTTGAAAAGCTCATTACAAATTTTTTTGAAATGGTAACAAACACATATACTTCCCCTATAAAAAGGAGTTTATTACTGTAAGGAGATTTTTTCATCAGGAAGTTAATGAAGAAATAATATCTTACAGTTATCATTCCTAACTTCTGTTTTATGTATTCAAATCTATCAGAAGGTAATGATTTTGTGAAAATATCAGCATGTTGATCTTGCATTCCGATAAACTGAAGAATATTATCTTTTTTTAGTGTGTGATCCCTAAGAAAGTGATACCTAATATCTATGTTTATTTCATGAGAGTGGTGTGCAGGGTTTTTACTAAGGTCAATGGAACTTGTGTTATCAAAAAAAATTTAGTCTTAGTAAAACTCAAGCCATAGTCTGTGAGTGTGTGTTGCATCCACAACACTTGAGCACAACAACTTCTAGCTGCTACATATTCAGCTTCAGCAGTGGAGAGTGATACTGCGTGTTTCTTCTTACAGGACCAAGAAACTAATGAATCTCCTAATAAATGAAAAGTTTTGGATGTACTTTTTTTATCCATTCTACATCCACCAAAGTCATCATCTGAAAAATTCTTTAAGATAAAATCATTTCTAGAAGTATAAAATAGTCCTAAATCAATGGTTCCCTTTAAGTAGCAAAAAAATATTTTCACTACCTTTAAATGAGATTCCTTAGTATTTGATTGATATATTAAACATAAGAATACAGAAAACATTAAATCTGGATGACTAGCTGTCATGTATAGTAGGCTTCCTATCATACATCTAAAAGATGTTTGATCCACTGGTTTCTCGGCGTCATCAATATCAAGTGTGTTTGAGGTACCAATGGGAATAATAATACTTTTAGTGTAGTCATATCCATAATTTTTAAGAATATATTTAATATATTTATGTTGAGATATATAGGTTCTTTCTTGTTTTTGAGAAATTTGAAAACCAAGGAAAAATGTTAACTCACCCGTCATACTCATTTCAAACTCAAATTTCATTAGATCTTCAAAGGAATCAGTTAAAGATTGTTGAGTTGAACCTAATATAATATTATCAACATATATTTGAATAATCAAAACATTTTTCTTGTCTTTATTTATAAAAAGGGTTGGATATGAATTTCCCATTAACATAGTTATTTTGAAGAAAAAATCTTATTTTTCTTTCATACCAATATCATGGGGCTTGTTTAAGACCGTACAAAGCATTGGTTAGTCTAAAAACCTTATCAGTATATTTTGTGTTTTCAAATCCAAGAGGTTGTTCAACAAAAACTTCCTCTTGAACATAGCCGTTAAGAAAAGTACATTTCACATTCGTTTGAAAAAGATTAAAATTGAAGAATTCTACAAAGGCAAGTAAAATATGAATATGTTCATGTCTAGCTACTGGAGCATAGGTTTCTTCATAGTCTATTACCTCTTACTGATTATAGCCTTTAGCAACTAGTCTAGCATTATTTCTAACAATGACTCCATTTTCATCACACTTATTTCTGAAGACCCATTTTACTCCAATAACAGAAGTTTCCTTAGGTCTTTCAACCAAGGTCCAGAATTTATTACATTCAAATTCATTTAGTTCATCTTGCATGTCTTTTATCCAATCATCATCACATAAAGTTTCATCAATTCTTATTGGTTCCAATTGGGAAAGGAATGCAAGATTTTCTACTTTATTTCATAACGAACTTCTATTCCTTACAGGTTGATTCACATCACCAAAGATACTATAATTGGGATGATTCTTTAGAAACACCTCACTTGAGTTTTGTAAAACCTGTTCATCATATAGGGTAGAATGTCTTCTGTGGTAAATGATTCAGAAATATTTTCGTTAACATTTTCCTTATCTGAAGGATCTTCTAAAAAAGGTTGATAATCAGTTTTTAGAAACACATCCGAGGATGTAGGTTGGGATGATTTAAAAACCAAAGGATCAGATTCATAAAATTTTACTTGCACTATTTCTTCAATAATACAAGTGTTTTTGTTGAAAAATCTATAAGCATTAGAAGTTCTGGAGTAGCCTATGAAAATTTCTTCATCTGATTTTGGTGCGAATTTGTGTATGTTATCTTTAGTATTTAGGATGAATACCTTGAAACTAAAAACCTTGAAGTAGGAAAGTCTAGGTTTTCAACCATTCCATAACTCAGAAAAAGTTTTATTAAGAAAATGTCTAATCAAAACACGATTTATAGTATAACAAGTAGTACTTATAGCTTCAGCCCAGAAATGTCTAGCAATAGAATATTCACTGAACATGGTTCTAGTTATCTCTTGAAGAATTCTATTTCTTCTTTCAATGATACCATTTGTTTGTGGAGTTCTAGGTGCTGAAAAGTTATGAGTAATACCTTTTCTACAACATAAAGATTCAAAATCAGAGTTTTGAAATTCTCTTCCATGATCACTATGAATAGTTTTCAATGGATGGTTTTTCTCATTTTTATCTTGGGATCTAAAACTTTTGAAATATGGAAAATCTTCAGACTTCTTTTCTAGAAAATACACCCATGTAAATCTAGTGTAATCATCAACTAGAACAAAAACATAGTATTTTCCACCAATGCTTCTAATTTGTGTTGGACCAAAAAAGTTCCATCTACACCAACTGTAATGCTTCAGTTGTTGAGACTTCACCAATTGATTTAAAACTATATTTATGTAGCTTTCCATATTGACAAGGATCAAAAACATTAGAAGAATCAAATCTATGCTCCGGTATATCCCTAACAAGTTTCTTCTTAGAGAGTTTACATAAGTTTCTTGGGTTACAGTGACCTAGTCATCAATGTCGTAACCAGGAATGATCTTCCATTCCACATAGACAACGTATGGCTTGGCTCATAAGGTCTTCTTTTTGATATTTTCAGCATCTGTCTTCAGCCCTATTTCATGTTGGGGAAGAGTTCCAAACAGCTCATCTAAGGAAATTTGAGTGACCTTATGTTCTCATCAATAACCGTTATCTTTGATTCCCTCTCATTGGGCATAATATCAATGATCTTGTCAATAAGAGCTTCATCATCCAGACCTTTCTCTCCCATAGATTGTAAGCTATTCAAGATAATCATAAATCTTTGTTGCACCTTAAAAATGGGTTCTCCATATGGAAAGTTAAAACCATGATACTGAGCTCTAAGGATGGCTCTTATAGTCTCAATCACTTTAGATGTACCAAAATGAGTAACTTCAAGTTTCTTCTATATATAGTTAGCTTCTTCACAAGATGAAATTTGGATATATATATATTCCTAGTCATTGAACAAAGTAATGTGTTGCGTACCTTATAGTTTAATTGATAATCATGCTTCTCTTGGTTTGTGAAAGTACTAACTTCTTTATCAGGAATTTGATAACCTTCATCAAGAAAAAAAATTTCTAATCTAGTATTGATAATGAATGTCTTCATTTGATCTCTCTAATACTCATAATCATTACCATCAAAAGTTGGTGGTCTTGTAGGATTTAGGTTGTCGATGGAACCAACATTGATTCCTGCCATTTTTAAAATCTTTCTACAAAAAAACTTGTTAATAAAAAAAGTTCGGATTCAAGGATAATATTCCTAAGAACGGAAAATATATAGAACAATGAAAACTGAGCAAGAAATACTTATATTTGAATATAAGTATTTCAGATACCTCTTCTGATACCAATTTTAGGATCGAAATAACGATGTAGATGCTCAATATACCAGAGTGGGGGGGGGGGTGAATTGTATACTTTAAAAATTTCCTGAAACAAGGAAAGATCTATGTTTAACTAAGTTAAACTAAAAAAATTTACAACACCTCTAACCAATTGGATGATTGGAACAAAGTATGAAGTTACAATCTTCTAGTTCTACACACTTTCTTAAATTTGGAATGTGATTCCAAAAAATAGGTTCCGGAAATATGGATCTGGAAAATGAAACTTAACCAAAGTTTACAATATGAGATTCTACCTTAAAGCATATAGAATCTAAATGAATCAAAGTATAAGTGTAAGGAATGATAAGAAGGTTATACTTTCCTTACAATAAAAAATGTAGAGGAAAAACATTTAACAAAAACAAGTAAGAAGATGTAAATCTTTTAACCCAAAGAGAATGTTATCCGACAACCTTAGATAAAGGTCCCCTGATTTATACTTTCAAGAATGTATGTCTTACCCACACCCGGGTAAGACCTCTCTACAAAGATCGGTGTCTCTATCATGCTATCCCCGCAATCCCTCAACTTCAAGGTAGTTGGAACCTCTTTCTTCCATTTCAAGGAAGCCCTCAAACTTCATGGTAGTCGGAACCTCTATATTCTTATCCCCAGAAGCCCTCGATTGTGATCAGCAAAAATCGGAGTCACACAGAAGCAAGTCTGCACAAGGAAATGTTTGAAAAAGTTGTTCAAACTTTCTGCACAAAAAATTGAGAGTTAATAAGATCCTCTCTCTCTAAAAATCACTTCAACAGAACTTAGTCCAAGAATAGTGTCAAAGTTGTTTCTTCTTTTCAAATGAGATCCTATTTATAGGTGAAGCTCCAACGGTCGGCTCCCTCCTCGAACAATAATATTTTTCCTTGAATTTCAGAGGGACCTATACACATGTCACTCAACCAACGGTCAGTTAGAAACAAAATGGATGACATCATTTTATAAAAAAACATGTGTAAATGAAAGAACAACATTGTTTATAACAAACTTAACAAATCATTGTGCAAGTAAAAAGTTCAAAGTCTAACCAAAAATTATATTCAGAGTCTATATTACAAGGATATTCAGATTATATTTATCAGAGGAATTCAGAGTCGAACTTCATAAAAGTTTGTAACCATAATCCGTAATCATAATTCACAACCAGAATTCGTAATTAAAATATAGCATTGGAATTCGTAATGAGAATTCGTCATCAGAATTCGTAATGTGAATTCATCATCAGAATTCATAATGACAATTCATCACAGAATTCTTAATGATAATTTATCATTAGAATTCGTAATGAGAATTCGTCATCATAATTCATAATTAGAATTCATCATCAGAATTCGTAATGAGAATTCATAATGAGAATTCATCACAGAATTCATAATGAGAATTCGTCATCAGAATTCGTAATGAGAATTCGTCATCAGAATTCATAATGAGAATTCATCATCAGAATTCGTAATGAGAATTCATCACAGAATTCATAATGAGAATTCATCACAGAATTCGTAATGAGAATTCATCACAGAATTCTTAATGAGTATTCGACATTAGAATTCGTAATGAGAATTCATTACAGAATTCGGAATGAGAATTCTGATCTTGAAACAGAAATCTTCATATCTAAGTATTATATGATTCAAGGAATATATATTTGAATCCTATTTTTATACTTAAGAAAAATATTGATATAATCATTGAAAACGAGAGAGATGTAAATTTCCTTAAGGAAGGAAATATTCCTTAGAGAAGTAAAACAAGGGTAAAAACATATTTGTTTAATGTTAAAGTGTTTTTGATTTTCAAAACAATAAGGAAAGGAAAAGTCATAAGGAAAACTTTATTGACTCAACAAGAAGATCTTGATATTGAGACCATGTAAGCATTTAATTAAAGAAGTAGATAAATATTGCAGGGAAAATGGTAAAGAATCTAAAATATTTAAGATACCCAATCATGACCCATGAGATGTAAACATATAAATAATCAATGAAGAATGAATTGGGAACATAATTTAATGATATTATTAAATTTTTTGGATGTGAGTCCATATTCATAACACAGAAGGGGGAGCTACTGCATGTAAGGTCCTAAGAATCTCTATAAATAGATAGCTAATCACACATGATAGGGGGTTTCATATACAATTTGATGACTAATTTTGATTTTTTTCTTAATTTATTGCATTTATATTATTGAAATTATCTAGTGATGGCACACTAATAGATTAATAGCTAAGTAGAGGAAATTTTCCACACCCGTTTTAATGAATTCATCAATTTAAATGTTAATATCTTCTGTTTATCTATTTAAAATTATTCTAAACTTTTAGAAATTAGGATATTTCATCATTTCCATGCATCTTGAATTCTTCTCTCTTTCTTCATTAGTTTATGCATATAGACCACATAGGTTTTCTACACTATTTTTGATCATGACAAATTTGTTTATTTAAGGTTGATTAAATATATTCAATCACTATTATAGGCGATATAAGTTGGTGAAGTGATTGATTCTTCCCTATGATTGAGCCAAAACAACTAGGGGAGGGTATTTACATAGGTTTCACTCCATTAGATAGTGAAAAAAGAGTAATTGGAATTTGGATTTAATGGTTATGAAAGGTAATATATGTGATTAGGACACATTCTTTGAATGTTATTTTAAACCAAAATCAATTAGATACTCAATAAAATATAATCATTGTTTTAATACACCAAACTCATTAAATAAGAAAATTACACATCCATATCATTTTATTTGTTCAGAGATAATCCAAGTACCACTAATACTATATTTATCTTGGGTTAATAAATTTTTTAAGGTCCCATAACAAACATTTCATCATCATATGGTGGAAGATACCAAACATAGAAGTACAAATTTCAAGAATAATGGTTACAACTTAATGAAATTTAATTAAATTAACAATAAAAATCCTTATGACTTTGGTTATATATGAATCAGAGGAAATTTAAAAGATATATCTTAAATAATATTGAAACTCCAAAGAAAAAACATTATTTAATACCTAATAAGTAAAAAAGATAATATTTACATCATATAAATTTAATTGATGCTTCCATATCTGAAGGGGTGTGGAATAAATATTTTGTAAAGTATTGTTTCTTTTAACTGTATAACTAGTCATGTTGTATATTTTTTATATTATTATCCATTGGATGTCATGTTTTTTTCCAAGATAGAAGATATCTTACTGATTATGTTCTATACATGGTGACTTGAGAAAACAAAATTATCAACTTATTAAACAAGTAAGTTTATTATTTGAATTCTTGCATGTTATAAATAATTTTATTTTTATTTTATACATATATAATTTTCAAAATATACATGTGACTAATTTAGAGAGATAACGTGAATTAATGGTGAACCGATGAACAATTTAAAAGGAATGGTGAGTTTTTATTTAAAATTACAAAATCTTTTCTAGAAGTTTTCAAAATGTTATTTTTAATTACAAATAACTATGAAAAAGATTTTTTATCATCCTAAAGAATGAATAAATTTATTCGGACATTATGTATTAATATTAATATTTGAAATATTTTCATCTGGGATAGTCTCAAAATCATAAAAGGTTATATTTCATTATAAAAATATATTTAATTTGAATGGTAATTTTATTGTGAATACTTGTTAAATTATTTCATTTTAATTCATATATTTTGATGACCCCACCCTTAAAATTCACAAAATTTTAATCACATACAAATATAATTGGTAGAATACATTACATGTTTTATTTTGTTTTATTTTATTTTTAATACACTATAATGTTTAAATTTCAAATTTTAAGGATAAAATGATTTGGATATTTGACTGTATTTTAGCAATTGTTCATTACTATTTTTATTACTAGATTTTTTTATATACTAATGAGCACTAATTTAACATTTTAATTTTAAAAATATATATATTTAACTTTTTTATTAAATAACTGATGTTATTTTTTTACACATTAGTTTGTGTACAACTGATGTGAAAAATATTTATCACATAAATTATTTAAAATAAATTACATGATAAATTTTTTTTAAATCAGTTATAACAAATTCAATGTGAAAAACCAAGTTATTAATATATATTTATTGTATATTCTTTGTCGGTTTTCTAGAAACCGACCTAAAAAATCTTTTATGACCATTGATTTTTCTAACCGATGTGAAAAACTCTTTTCTGTGTCACCTACCACCACATAGTGAGCTTATTTGTGTTATAAAAATCAATGTACAAATCCTTTGTTTTTCACTACTGTGACATCAAATATAATAACATAATGGTGAGGTTCACCTATAATCTACAATATTTACACAATATAATTCATGGGAAGCTAATAATTAGGGTCTCACATGCTGAATGATCATGTGATATACACATGTTTAATTTGGAAAAAATATCAACCATTGTATTTTAAGAGTTTTTCTTTTAAAGACCCACCAATTTAATATAATCCACATACATATTAAGTTCATAAATATTACATAATATTAAATCATTATTATCTTATGTCTTATTCCTTTTTGTATGAATTATTGTAATTTTTTGTGGAATCCCTATTCAATACACCATATTAATATGTTCAAATAATATTGATGTGTATCTCTTTAGACAACATAGGTTTTTTGTTACTCACCCAAAAATAGAATCAAAACATATTAAATCATATCTATATATATAACCTGTATAAGGTACAAGAACTCATCCATGAAATGGATTAGAATTATAAGAAATTAACATTATAGTAATGAATAATATTGGAGCCCTAGATATCCAACCTCCACATTTCTAGATATATAATAAACTTCAAGGACAATGGGAAATCTGAACTAGTGTCTCTCTAACCAAGTATATTTTACACATGAGATATTTTAAACACATCATAATTGTAACACCTACTATATATAAAATATATTTAACAAATAACTTCAAGATAATGACTATAATAAAAAACTAATTCAAGGTAGATGTAAAAAACTCTTATGTTATCATACATATTATGACATGCAAATATTATATGAAGATTTTTACATAATCTAAAACAAATAATAAAATATTCACATTATATAAAAAATTTATAAACATTAATAAAAAAATAGGAATACCTTAAATAAACGAAAAAGTACACTATTTAGTATGATACAAAAGAATTTAGAAAACAAATCTTATCAAAACTATTTTTGAAATAGTACAATGTAATGTAGATTTGGCGTTGAACCAATGGACCCACAACAATGAAGGTTTTTTGAAAATTTTAACATTAATAAAATTTACTTTAAAATGTCCGTGAAAATGAATAGAATCATAATTTGGTTCTACATGGATTCAAATATCTTAATATGAAACACCACTATTGTTTTCCATGTTTAAGTTAGTTTTGGGAAGTACTTCATAAGTTCTAAAATGGCTTGATGATATGTACAACAACATGGTCAATTTTCATAGTGATTATGAATATGACATACAAACTTATTATCCACGGAATATAGCATAATCATATCATTCTATTGTATCTATGATTTTTTGGAAATTTCTCAAATAGTTATACTGATATGGAATATGATGTGGTCTCATAAATCTTATGAGTTAATGCTCATCCATGTCATGGTCCTTCAAAATCTAGAAGAATGTTGACTATTTTAAAGATAAAATTTTTTGGTGTCGGGGTAGATGTCAATTCAAGCATACATGATAGATAATTATCTAATTGGTTTATCCTCAATGATTTCTCTAATAAAATTGATTGGTTTCATAGGAAATATCTATGCCCAACAACAGTGAAAGAAAACATCAAATCCAAACCAAAATACTATCATGATAAAATGATAGAATAAATAGATAAATTCGTAAACCATGTGTACATTTATCCTAGTTTTTCATATTCATTGGTAGTGAGTTTGATCAAGTTACCTATGAAACAATCAATGAGTTCTTTCTTTTGATGACATCCATTATCCATTTGATGCACCAAAAACATTGGCATGACCACTTTTTTCCAAATGGTGTGATATCACCTCCTCGAATAAAAATGCAAAATTGAGAGTTTGAGAGAGTTTAATCAATTTGGGAAAAATTTGAAATCATATTTCAAGACTCAATAGAGTGTTAAAACTCCGTTTTATTGGACTCATTCTTCAAATTAATGTTCTCATTGGAGTTCATAATGGTCCAAATAATATTTTGAGGAATGATAAGAACACTGAAATAATTGGCTGAATGACATCTCACAATATTCTCACATGCACTATGATTTGGTTTAATACAACGTGATCAAATATGCACCACATCATAGCCATCGTCACCATGTTATAGTCTATTCTTTAGTACACAATTTCCAATATATTGTGAATTTAGTTTTGGTTGGTATCATTCAGTTAAACTTTTTAGAATACATCCCAATACCTAATGTATTGGTCAATCAACATGTTTACTTCAGTCATGTTCTAGTTAAGGTCAATATTAATTGTATTGGGGTTGTTTCACCTCAATATTGAAAACCCTTTTCAAAATTAATCAAATATAATTATCATTAAAAGAATGTTTTCTTGTCATCTTCGATTTATCAATGGTTTTATACCTAGATTTTATATAATATATGGTCAATCCATAATTTGTAACTTTTTACACCATTTAATTTATCTTAGGTTTGATAGAAAATTTATATGTGTTATGGTAGGGAAAAAATTGAATTTAATACTTCATAGGAATAACAAAATGAAAAAAAATTAAAAAATTATGATTTCTGTTATAAAATCCTCATAATGGGTTTCATAATGTTAATCTTTAGATAAAAATGGATACCACCTTTGAGGGTAACATAACAAAATTTAAAAAATAATTCAAAACACTAGTGATTATAAGGTGTTATGTTTATACATTGTTTCTAGATATAGTGTATTCAAAAGTAAATAATTTATTATACCTTTATATAGGTAAATTTAAACCTCAGTCTATAGTGTCATTGTACAGTTGAAATTTACGTGTATAAAAGAAAATCAATCCCTTTGATTCATTGGATTACTGCCAACCTATACCTAATATTCACTCAGATAATTTTACCCAATTAATCAAAATAATAATTATTTAGTTTAAAAAAATTATATAATATGTAATATATATAATTATTACTTAATTAATATTATATATTAAGAAAATATAATTCTATTATAATTAATTTGATATAAGATATTTAATAATGATAACTACATCCATTTAATATTTATAATCATTTTTCAAGTTAGTGTTGTATAATATTTAATTAAATAATTCATCCACTAAATATTTAATTATATTTTTAGTTTTATTTATCTAACTCAAAACTTGACTATAGGGAAGGTGAACCCATAGCCCCAATGACTAATGACATCAATTAGATGAGGTAGAAGATGATCTTCGATGAATTTGGGTGTTTTTTTCAAATTGGAAATTGATGTTCAATTTGGTTAGGGTAGATGCCTCAATGGCATCGTTAGGTAATATAGGTTCACAGTAACACATCATGGCCGAGTGGAAGGAACTAGGAAGAAGAAAGAGACATCATAGAAGGAAAATTATATATATATATATAATGATAATGACTACTAGGCCATGGATTTAATGAAATTAAAAGAAAGACACAACTGTTTTTAAACAATTGAGATATCAAATCGATGTTCACATGAATTGTTTTGTGACACTTACAAATTATACAAGAAGAATGATAATTTTGAATATCATTAATTTTTTTTACAAAAATAAATTTTTTTTGGTTTAATTTAATCTATAGTGTTAAAATATTACATATATATTTAAAATATTGATTATTAAAATGAGACAAGAATAATATAAATTTCATATGTTTCATCTAATGTTTTCCAATTTCTCTCAGTAGAATAGTGAAATAAATTATTACACATCATGTGTTCATCTAAAAATAGTGATAAAATTTCTAAATCACACTTGAAAGAATATCATGAAATCATTAAATTTTTATGAAATTGTATAGATTATATATTAATATATATATAAGAGCCCACCAATGAATAATATCATTTTATTAAGTCTATTTAATAAAATTATAAAATGACGCAAGGGATATTTTAACACCCAATTGTGACTGATGTTATATGTTTTTTATTACTTTTCAACCATTATTAAGTATGATGAAATGAATGTTGAAAAGGGAATGTTAAAGAACAATACTATAAAAGAGTATAAATGGAGTAAAAATATTTAATAAGGTGTGAATAAGGATGATGAATTTTTATTTGGATATGGTTACCAATATATTCTTTTGTAATAGTTTATTATATAAAACTTAAATATCGAATAAAGGTAGAGAAGTATTATATATTTTTTAGAAATAGGAAAGATTATTTGATTAAATATGAAAAAATATGTCTTTTTAGAAGATAAACATATATTGGATTTAAATTTATTCTATAAACAAACAATGTTTTAAACTAATACACCGTGGTGTAGGGAAAATATATTGATATGGAAGATACTAGGAATGATGGAGAATGTAACACACCATGTATATAATCCCTGTTAAAGAATTATAAGTAATTGGATAACATGGGTTAATTAATACCCTATTTGCATAAGAATCAATGAATAAGATTGAAGAAGTTATAGAAACTAAGAAATATCCAATAAGAAACATTCCACGTTTAGAATTTTTAGTTTTAGAATAATCATGTCAATATGTCATGATTAATATCAACATGGGGTGTTGACTAATTTTGGTTAATTATGGAAGATAATGAAGTGAATTTTTTTTAACATATGGATGATCAACGTGTCATGGTTTTTATATAATTTTTTAACTGCAGATAAATACACCATATTTAACATCAAAACCCCATATTTTTGGTGATATCTTCACATTTTATTGATTTCCAATTTACTTTAAATATGGAATGATGCAAGTATTTTATGAGATATATTTTTCTTATCCTAATCAGATATTATAAATGAATTTAATGTTATTTTTACCACTATTAAAATGGAAATATATAATGTATGATATGGGAGATATATAGATACAAATTAATAACCCCAAACTCACACTTCTGTATCCGATGATAAAAACCTAAACATTACATTTATAGGTTTGATACTACTAAAGTGACCCAATTGTTTTTCATCCAAAACTTACAATATCATTTTGAAATATTGGATCACTCTCATACCCAAGTAAATTTAATTTTTATACTTTCATAGAATTAGGAATTAATCTTAAATAAATTATACTCCTTTATTTATGAGAGTATTTTTCAAATTATACATAGAATTTCATATTCTATATCATTTCATCAAAATCTCCCACAAATTTCTTCACATATGAAACCTTTATACACTCAAATAATTTATTTTTATACATCATGACCCTGGGAAATAGAAACATTAGAAGGGTGAGATAAAATGGTCAGTTAGGGTAAACATAATCATTAAGAATTGAATATCATTTGTGATAGTAATATGAACATAAGGGTATGATGACATAATCATAGTTCATAAACATAACATAAGGGAATTATTTCCCTTAAATATATTGATCTTCAATAATAAAACATGGAATAAAGCTTCAATAAATACAAGAGTTATTTTAATCAATAATTATGAGCCCTGATATGTTGATATTGACCAAAATAATCATTTAAAACCCATATAGTTTTACCCACAATAAGTAGATATTATAATTTTTTAAACATAAAATCATTATATTACCATATAAATTAATAATATTTAAATAAAAACTCATATCATGTATGGATAAACAATATATGTACAATTAGAAAAAAATTTATGTATCAATATTACAAATGGAATAACAATAATATTGACTTTCATACCGAATAAATTAGGGGGATATGATGAACCCACCTGCCCATGGTTATAAAATAACCACCCACCCTTAGATTATAATAGAACTACTAAATTTTGGTATATAAGAAAACTACCAGTCATCACAAACAATTCTTAAGAAACTTAATATAAATAAATTATATATATTTTTCATTTATTCAAAAAAAAAATAGAAACATTCATTATTCCATTCATAACTTGATTAAAAAGTGAAAAATAAAGGTGTTCCATTGAAATATCTTTGATACAATCCTAATACATACAAAAATCAATAAAGATGGTATCATTAAAAAATATCCCCAGTGGATCATAATTAACACCAAATGTTGTTGTAATTGTTGAATAGAAATTCCATTTAAAACATTATTGTGGAAAATACCCTTTTCACTTTGAAAAAAATAATTTCTTTAAAATATTGTGAATGTTATTTTCATTGAAAATATACTTTGAATATTATAAAAGAATCTCTAATGAAAATAATGGTTTTGATGGTTGGTAAATTAGTTCTTGTTGTGAATGATAAAAATAACCATTCCATTCAAATATTTCATAAAAGGAGTCTAAAGTGTCCCATTTGGAAAACATTGAGAAAATTATATTTTCAAAACATTTAAAATATATTAAAAGCCTATTTGAAAAGATTTAGTAAATAATTTATGTTTATAAATGAATTTTTTTTATTTTTTTTAAAAACATGGATATGGAAGAGAAAGATTTCCAATCTAAAAGAATAAACATGGTAAGTATCAATTAGAAACGAATTTCATTATGTTTTTTTTAATTAATAACGGAGGAAATGAAAAATAAACATATAAAAAACATTCTTAACCAATGTATAAGAAAAAATATTTGGTTCATGATAATAAGATCATATGATTTCCCTATATGGAACATTGACATAAACAATCCTGAAAAGAAAAGATATTGTAACATAATTCTTTTACCACATTGGTATTATTACAATCAAAAGTGATTGAGAGTAAGAATATAATATGTATTTATAAATATAATTAATTAAATGAATTAATTTTTTAACATTAGTTTAGGAGGTAGTAAGCACACTGTATAAGGAAAACATCATCTACAACATGAAACATGTCTAAATAAAATGAGATTCAGAAAATAATGTCCCTTGAAAAGCTAATATCATTGAATTATGAATTAATAAATGGAGGTATTTTGTGTAAAAAAATTAATACCATAAAATTGTTAAATATTGAATAAAAATAAATTATCGATCAATTCACACATAATCATGTAATAAAAAATTCAATGAATAAGAGTTATAACCCAATAAAAGGAAATTGAGTTAGGGATCCCATTACCACTTGGTAACTTTCAATTCAAATTCCCTTGAATAATATAATTTAAATTTAAACTTAAAATACGATGAATTATAAAGGATTCATGGTATAACATGTAAAAATGGTAGTATATACACCATATGAATTAAATTAGGATCATAACTATAAAATATGCCTTAATGAGGAAAATTGAGACGAATCCCTTACATCGATTTCTAACGATCCATGTGTTTTAATCAACTCTTGTATGATAAATTTATATATATTATTGATTTTTTGAGAAATTTATATAGTATTAATAGTATATAGATAATCCATTTTATTCATTTATTATAATGGATATTTAATTACATAATTAGTTAAGTACACATCGGGTGTTTTGAGGACATCCATGACATAATTTTTAAAACAACTTTGGAATGTTGAACAACGTCAATAGGGTTAATTATTACATCATATAAAGAATAATAATAATGAAAAAAATATAATTTTTATGTAGTAAATATAACTCTAAAAGAGGAAATTTAATATTTTTATAAAAAATTAATTATAATAGAATCATGGAGACGGTAACCCCTAATTACAAATGCATAACATTTCAATTTTGTGATGATAATTTTGGGATGAATGTATGAATTATTTAATATTTTCATAATGATAATATTATCATAATTTCTATATAATTTTTTTAATAAACATAAACAATTCTTCTATGTGATGTGGTGATTAAAAACAAATTACATCACTTCATGGAGATAGTAGTCCACACATATTCACAAATGACACTATAATTTTTTAGTGTTTTGAAAGTAAAAAAACAAATGACATATTATTAATATATATTGATAAATATTTATGTAATATAATATATGGACAGTAAATCCATCTTAATAACCATTATTGAGAATTAGGGATGAAAAATGAATAACATCGGTCAGCGAGGCGGTAGTCCACCATAAAAACAAACGATGGGTTCTTTTTCCATTTGATAGAAGATTATGTGGATATTTACATTAACATAATAACCTCTAATTATATGGTATTTATTGGTTTTATTATTTATATATGGATGGAGAATATTATAATGAGGTAGAATAAGAAATAAAACAAAAATTCTCACCTAATAACTATACATCTTTTTCATATAACCACCTTTTATTTACACCTTATTCCCTCTAGGGTTGGTATTATGCACAAAAGAAGATGTATAAAATTTAGGAAGGGATTTTAGGAAGTTATTTGTGAATATACTGTTTGAAACAAATGGCTTTTGATATGTAAAGAAAATAGGAGAAGATTTTCCATTTTATATTATAGGAGAGAGGAACTTTAAGAAATACTTAAAAGATTAAAATAATAAAATATATTTTTCATTTTATAATTAATTAAAATTAATAATATTAGAATATAATATGATTATGAGTCTATATAATCTAATTATATAAATTTGGTCATGTTCAGAATTGTTTTCTCCCATATCATTTTGTTTTAACCCACTTTAACCTCTTTTGAGAATTATCATGAAAAAGATGTTTTTTATCTTTAAGGGTCAATATAGTCACTATTAAAAAATTTGAAATTAAATGGAATATTGTTTATATTTTAAAACATATAAAAATAAAATTTAAATGTATGTTGATTTAAGGAAATTTAAATCATTTAACAATATTCTATTTATTATAAAATATCATTACATTGAAATTTCGAACTATTTATTTAATTTGACTTTTAAAACACTAATAAAATAACTAAAATCTAATATAATGAATTAAAACATCTATATTAGGTCATATTTATAAAAAAAATTATGGAATATAAGGATTCCTTCAAATAATAATATTTTTTACATTTTTAATGGAATTATATTATTTTTTGATTAATTAAATTATTACGGGGTCAATGTTGCTTTATCTATTAATGTAACTATTTTTCCACTAAAAATTATAAATCAATTAAAATGATGATAAAAATTTATTTATATATTAAATTATTATTTATAAATAGACATATCTTATTTCCATCCCTATGTATAAAATTTAGAGATAACAAAATATTAAGAATAAATTTTTTGTAATATTTTCAAATAAAATTATATAATGTTCAATATAATGGAAAAATATAAAAAAGAAATTTATTATAAATTTTTATGATAATTTTATAGATATAACAAAAAAATGAAATTAGTATAAGTGTTAGTGTTATTTTTTAGTCCTTATAATTATATTATAAACCATAATAACACAATTTACCCTTTACCGTGGTACTAAAATTACTATGGTTTCTATTCATAATGTCCAAAAATAGAAGGTCCCTTTTTAAAAAAATTTGAACCACTAATTCCAAATATTGAATCCATTTTTCAATATCCAAAATAATAAATTTGAATAATTTAATATAAAATAGAATGGAAAAAACATGATGAGAAATTTTTTCAAAAACATGTCGATTAAGTATAATTTTTTTATAAGAAACTAGAATATAAAATTCCATTTAAATACCAAAAATAGATTATTTTTAATTCTATATACTATAAAAAATTAATAAACAAATCCAAAATGTAATCTGAGTTTATAAATACAATAATGTAGTCTAAAAAAGTCATTTTACTATCAAATCAAACTTTTCAGAAAAATCAATAAATTTTACCATAAGATAATTTTGATATTATAATATAAAAATTTATATTATATTTTTCAAATAAATCCTCTAGAATTTATATAAAATAATTATAAAAATTTCTCCCAAAAATAAAGGAAAAAAAGTTTTGATGATAACATATTTTGGAAGAAAAAACCACTTTACTGAAAAAGAGAGTGATTGTTTACAAGAATTAATCAATAAATCTGAATTTGTTATGAAATTTAAATACATTTAATAATTAGTTTATTCCTATTCACATATTCCAATTAAATAGTTAGTCTATAATAATATTATTTAAATAATAATATTTGAGTCTTCATTTAAGCTCAGTGTTGCCTATCTTATACATTATCGAACATAATTATTATTTTAAAGTATATGTATATTATATTCTCACCCCCTTTAATAAATTAAATCCTCTCAATTAAAACATGGTATTTATAAAAAAAATGTTTTAACATTTTGAAATACCTTCTTATATGACACACTATAATAAGGGTTAATCAAACATCCTCTTAAAAGCAAGGTAAGATAACTAAGGAGGTCATATCAAATAACTATGTTTCCAAATAGAAAAATATTTTGGGTAAGTGAAAATATGAACAAGTAAGAACATAATAATTTCCAAACAATGATGAATATTTACTCCAATAATTGATATTAAAAACATTTAGAGAATCAGAACTATATAACTACAATGAAACACACAAACACACACATACCAGAAGATGGGGAGACTCGAACTCTAGACCTACCCATCACACCCAAAGCCATTTTCCACTTGGACAGTCCCTGGGGGAAGTGGCACAAATAATTTATCACAAGAAAATTAATGATCATGAATTTAAAAAAAAACCATAATCCAAAGAGGTGGTAAAATGATCAACGATTAATTAGAAATGAATAAAATAGGATAAAATTTTCATTCCAGGATCCTTTTCATAGAGTTAGGTAATTAATTTCTATATATACTAAGAGAATAGGTAAAATATACTTACTAGACTAGTAGGGATTAATCCTTCAATATATTTTCACCAAAAATGCATCTTTTATCAAAATAATGAATATTCGAGTTGAAATTTTCATGCCTAATGAACTAGAATCAAATTATAATGAATCACATAATTACACAAATGGATAAAAATATATTCTTCTGGTTTTCATAAATTAATAAAGACTGAAACTGATAGGCTATGGTGAGATAATTAATAAAATGAAAAAACATTCATACAAATAAATAAAACAATAATCTCTAATGTCTAAATAAAAACACAAATAATTCAACATAGTTAATTCGATAAAAAATTAACCTTAATTTTTTTAGAATTATTTTAGATTAAGATTGATTCCTCATTATTAGAATGGTTTGATCACTTATTATTCCAAGATAATTTAACATTTATCATCATATAACTAGAATCATTTTAAATGTATCATAAAAAATGTATATTCCCTAATCAAATAATCTCTATGATATGTTATTATTTCCTTAAATAAATATCCCTATATCCCAAATAACATGAATATCCTCATCTTGAATTATTTTCTCAACCTAAAAGGTTATATAATACCTTTTATCTTACACCCCAAAAGTGTAACAATGTTTTTCTTAATTAATACTTCACATTAAAACTAAGGGTTACATATACAACAACTAAATAAAATGTCTCCCAAAATATAATCAATAACCTCAATACTTCATCACTTAAAAGATTAAAAAGGGTTGTCTAATACATTGAAACTATTATCAAAATTAAACTCATAAATTCATAAAAGTACTCATAACTCTTTAGATAACCCCATATGAAAACCACATAATATATAATTTTTTTAACATTCCTCTAATAGAAACTATATCTACCCCAAACCCACACTCATGGATTTGGTGCTAAAAACATAATGAAAACATTTCAGACATTGATAGAAATAAATGTGACTAATGTTTTTCAATCCTAAAATTAAAAACATCAAAATAAAATGTTGGATAACTCTCATACCCAATGTTCTTTTTGGTTTAGAGTTTTATAGAATTTGGAAAACTCTTAAATAAACAACACTCATGAATTCAAGATAGTATTTTCCCACCATGGCAAGATTATCAAATTCCATATTAAGTCTAAAAAATCTCCCCACAATTTGGTCACTTATGAATAGTTTCTAGGCTAAAATCATTTATCATTATACATTATAACCTGGGAAAAATGAAACATAAAGTGGGTGAGATAAAATTCTCAGTAAGAGTAAACATGAGAATTAAAAATTGAATGCCATCAGTGAGAGTAATATGATAATATTGGTATGCTGATAAAAATCATAGTTAATAAGAATAACATAAGGGAATTCATACTCATCAATATCTGGATAATTAATTATGAAACATGTCATAAATATTTAAAAAATGAAAGATTCACTAGAATTAATTATCACGATCCATGTTATGATTATATTTATCATAGTAATGATAAAAACCCTTAGCTTTATATCCATAAGAAGTATAAAATAAATTTATTTAAACATAAAATTAATATCTTACCATGAAAATTTATATGATTCGTACTAGAACTCATATAAATAATTGATAACTCATTTATGAATCTTATAAATTTATTTTATGAGTCACCATTGAGAATATATTTTCAATACGGTCGACTTCTATACCTATGGCATTGGAGGGATATCACAAACCCACCCGTCTTTAGTTATAATGTAGCCACCCATTAATAGATTATAATGAAACTACCTATATTTGTATTATGAATCAATGATCCATCATCATAAATAATTCCCATGAAACTTAACATAAAAAATTAACATATAGATTTCATTTTATCATAAAACTATTAGAAACATCAGTTATTTCTTTTTGAACTTGATTATTCCATGAAGAAGAAATATGTTCCATGAAAATATAATTGAAAGAATCATAATAAATATATATAAAAATGTGGATTTTATCATTAAAAAATATCCCTATTTGAGAATATATAGCATCAAGGGTAGTCAGCATTGATGAATGAAAATACCCTTTCAAACTTTCATAAGGAAAATACCCATTTCACTTGGAAAATAACTTTTAAAAAATAAAAATACATAAAAAATTGTGAATTTATTTTTCATAAAAACTAATATTAGATAAATATAAAATAATATTAAAATAATATAATGGTAACGATTGTGGAAAAATAAATTCATGCTGTAAATTTTAATAACAACCATTCTTTTCAATCATTTTGGAAAACGTGTCTAAAGCGATCCTTCTGAAAAAAAAGTTGAAAAAATAAATTTTTAAATATTTTTAAAAGAATTTCAATGTCCATATTAAATAGATTTAATAAATAATTTTTTAATATAATAAGTTTTTCGAAAACATTTTTTTAAAAAATAGACGTGGAAGATAAAAATCCCAGATGTAGGAAAAGATACAATATAAGTATCACATATAAAGAAATTTATTGATGTTTTTTTATTAATTAATGACGGAAATATAAAATAAACAGGTAAACCACATTCATAACCAAATTATAATTAAATATATGTGGTTCTATAAAATTATATCATATTATTCACTCCCATGGAACTTTGATATAAATAATCTTGAAATGAAAGGAGATTGTAATATAATTCCTTTCCACTTTTGTTACCTTCCAGTCAAAATTAATTGAATGAAAGAATATGATATAAATCTATAAATATCATGAATTTAATTAATTTATATTTAAAAGTTAATTTAATTCATATTAATCATACTATATAAGGAAATCATGGTGTATAACATGAAACATATCACAAGAAAATGGGATCGAGGCAAATAAATCCCGGGAAAAGTTTATATCATTGAATTGAGAATTAATAAATGAGGAGATTATGAGTAAAAAAATTATTTCAAAAGAAAAAATTGGGAATAAATAATAATATAACTTATAAATTAATTAAAACATAATCTAGTCATTGAAAAGTAAATGAAGAATATTTATAACCCAATAAAAATATTTGAGTTAATAAACCCTTTCCAACTTGGTAACTTTCAAGTGAAATACCCCTAGAAAAAATAAATCTAATTTCAACCTAAAATACCACTAATTTTAAGGATTTAATATATAACATTTAAAATGTTAATTATATACAACATATAATTTAAATTAAGTGCATAATAATAAAATATTTCTTAATGAAGGAAAATTGAGATCAAATCCCTTACCTCTAGTCCATAATTTCAAAGTAAACCCTTTAACTCCTTTATAATAAAATAATATAGATTATTAATATTTTTAAGAACCTTTTATAGATTTATTAATTTTTAATTAAAACATTTGTTTCATTTATTAAAATGAAAAATTTATTTACTTAATTAGTTATGTACACATTGGTTGTACGAATGACATTAAGATCAATTTCTAAAAAAGACTTTAGTATGTTGACCATCGTAAATAGGGGATATTGTTTAATACTATGAATAAAAATAATAATGGCATAAATAAAATTTATAAAAAAATTATGTCAATAAAATAAAGAATTTAATATGGTTATGAAAAATGAAATATGTTTCAATCATAGAGATGGTAGGTCGTACGTACTGATGAGTAATATTTTATTTTTCAATGACTGTTTTGTAGGTAAGGTAAGTATTATTTTTTATTTATAGCATGATAATAATATCAAAAATACAATATTATTTGGTTAAATAAACATTCATATATCACCCTAGTGATGTGTTGTTGCAAAACAAATCACATCGATTTGTAGAGGTGGTATTCCACACATTGACATGAATGAAGTTATCAATTTTCAGCGTATGGAAACATAAAAAAATATATGATTTGATTCTTATAAAAAATTATAAATATTTAATTGATAATATATATATATATATATATTAAATTAATCCTTATAACAATATTTGATAGGTGGTTATGGAAAATGAATTACGTTGTTCTGTTAGGTGGTAGTCCACCATACAAAAAAACAATGGTTCCATTTCCAATTTTATGGAAGAGGATATAGATATTAGTTATTAAATTCACATAATACAGTTTCAAAACATGGGAGATAATGGTGTTAGTATTTCAACATTTCTAGATAAAATTTTATGGAGGTGGAAGAATAAATAAAATGAGAATTCTCAGTTAACACCTATACATCTTATTTGGACAACCACCTTTGAATTACAACTTTAGTCCACTATGGTTTGTATTATGAGAAAAATAAGTCCAATATAATGTGGGGATGGATTTTAAAAATATATTGGGGATGATATTGGATAAAAAAGTGTCTCTTTAAGCATGAATAAATTATATAGGAGGTTCCATTTTATAGGGGAGGGGAGGGGAACTCTTGGAAATATATAAAAGATTAAATTAATAAAAATTAGACTTCTTGTTAAAATGGATAATAATTAATAATATTATTATATAATATTATTATGAGTAATAATAATATCATATAATATAATTTGGACAAGTTTGGACACGGTTTACACATATATATTTTTTAACCCACTTTCACCCTTTTTAAAAATTACTGTGATAACAATGTTTTTACTCTGTAGGGGTCAATATAGTTAATATAAAAGGAAAAATATCCAATTAAATGTAATATGTATTATATTTTAAACCTTATCCCAACAACATGGCCAAATATAGGATTTTTTATGATTTTAAATCATTGAATAAGATATTATGTATTATAAAAATTTCATTAATAATAGTTTTGGAACTATTTCCTTAATTAGAATTTTAAAAATGAGATAAAAAAATGGAAATAAAATATAATTAATTAAAAACCCTATAATATTTAATTTTTATCAAAAAAAATTTGGAACAAAATGGTTAATTAAAACCATATTTATTTTTACATTTTTAAAATATTTTATTTTATTTTTATATTAATTGAATAATTACTATATCAATGTTGTGTAAGATTTTAAAGTAATTTTTATTCAATAAAAATTATTGACTAATAATCATGTTGATAAATTTGATTTATCTTTAAAATTTTAATTTATAACCGAACATATCCTCAATCTCTCCATATATAAAAAATCAATAGATAATGAAAGATATATAATGAAATTTTTGGATTTTCTTTAAATAAAATAATAGAAATGAAAATTTTATGAAAAAATGGCCAAAGGGATTTATATTATAATTTTATATTATTATGGTCAACAAATAATCTTCCAATTAAATAAATTCATATTTTTGGTTCATTTTTTAGTATCTATCATATTATTTTTAACCTTAATTTCCCAATATATCCTATGTTGTAGTACCAAAACTACTAAGGTATCTACTCATAATGCAAAAAAAGGTATATATTTAAAAAATTTGTAACAAAAATTAAAAATATGGAATCACTATTTCAATATTCTACACACAGAACTTGAAGAATTTATTTTAAAATAAAACAGAAAAAATGTGATAAAAAACATTTTTCAGAAAAAATCATTTTTTGAAAATAAAAATGTTATATAAAAAATAAAAATAGACCCCAAACTAATATTTTTAGATTATTTTAAAATATCATTTACTTAATAAAATTTTAAAAATAATCCAAAATTTAATTTTATATTTTTATTACTTTAATACAGATTTTGTAAAAAACTAAAATTTTGACTATTCATTGAAAAATGAAAATTTTTAGAAAAATATCAAAATATCACCATAATATAATTTTGATATATTGATTAAAAAAATTCTATTATTTTTATCAAGTAAAACATATTGATGGCATATAAATGAATTGTAATATATTATTCTAAAATGCAATAAAACCCATTTTTGAGGAAAACATATTTTTAAAGAATAAAACCAATTTACAGAAACTTTGAGTGACTATTTATTATAATTTATAAAACAATATTTATTAGTAACTTTATATAAATTTCTTAATTATATTATTCCAATATATTTCAATCAATTCAAAAGGTAGTTTATAATAGTCATATTTTAATAATGATATTTTGGGGTTTGGTTAAGCTCATTATTGTATATTTTCTATGTTATCAAACATATTTTTTATTTTAAAATATAATGATATTAAATAAAATGAATCATTGTAAATGATGATATTATTATCATGATGAAATAAGATAGTTAAAATTAAGAAATAAATATTATAGAGATAGAGTGAAGAAAAATGTAATAGATGAAAGAGCATGAAGAACATCATTGACACAACCAATTTGATATAAGTAGAAGGATCTATTCCAGAGAGACATATTGAAGACCTATTAAGGAAGAAAATGAATGTATAACATGTAAGATCACATTATTCATATTAAATAAAGAGTTAATAAAATAGATTAAGGTATTATTATCTATACTGCAGGTATAAAAATGATTATATTGTTCGTATCATTAAATAAGACTTTATATTATGTTATTATATTATTTATTTCTTGAAATGAATCCTTCATGAAACCTCCTTAGTCAAAATTAGGATTGAGACTGACCTAAAATGCTTGACTCAATGTAACATGGATTCAAGAGTATCACTAAGGTATAAAACATGAATTTTGGGAGGAATTATCATTTTTGAAAAAAAAATTGACCCATGTATTAAACGGACCTTAAGATTTTATAACCAATAATGTCACACCCTGACCCGTTATCTTGCGGTCACAATTATTTTTATTTACTTATTTATCCTTCTTTTTATTTTGGTTTCTTAATGTTTTAAATTTTATTAAATTAAAATAAAAAAGAAATAAAAATAAATAATTGGAAAACAATTTAATAATAATACTATTATTATTTTGGTTAATAATATTATTATTATCATGTTTATTATAATTAGTATTATGTTATTATGAATATGAATATTATATGTTTTATTTTATTTTATCTTATTTATTTATTTTTTTCCCCTCTTTCCCCTCTTTATATTTTTCTCTCCTTTCTCCCCTTTCTCTCTTCCTCTCCCTCTTGTTGCGTTGCGTGACTCTCCCCCTCTCCCTGTATTGCGCTAACCAGGCGACCCCTTCACCGGCAAAAGGCCACCGGCGCCTCTTCCTCATTCCACTGGCGCGACGACCATTCAATCGGTCTCCCTCCCTCGTGCGGAAGCCTTCCCCCTCCTTGCACAACCCGTCCTTCCCTCCTCTCTCTTGTTCGCGTGACCTAGTTCACCGGGAGATGCTTCTTCGCTCCCTTCTCCCCCTCCGACAATTGAATATCCTCTCATTTTGGTGTGAAAACCCCTTAGGTGAGCTTATTATCCCATCTTATTCCCCTATTTTGGTGTTTTATTGGATTTCATGGGGTGCACATATCTTGGCCGAACCCTAACATGTTTATTGGTTCTATTTTTGGTTGATTATTGTTATTTATGGTTCATCTTCAATCCCTCATGGTGCGAATGTAGTGCAATTGAAATTTCGTAATGAAATTTTGATGTTTTGACACTGAAGGTAAGCGTTTCTGCGTATTAGTGTTGTTTTATGTATTAATTATCTTAATTAGTTAATTTGGCATACTCATTTATTTGTTTACATGGTGCGAATATAGTTTTACTTGAGGTTTTATATGAATTCAATGTGTTTAGTAGCATGTTTATTTGATATGAAGGTTTTGATTTTGTGAAAACCCATGTTGATCCTTTCATTGTGTTTTGTAAACACTGTTGTTGGGTTATTATGTCGCGCTAGGGATGAAAAGTAGGTTTTATCATGTTATTGGTGTGATTTTGTCCGTAAAAGACTTTTTATTGGGTGTTTGTGTTCAATGTTTAGTAATACTACGTGCGGTTGTTTCATAAAATTTTTAAATGGTTCATTAAATCTTATAAAGGGTGAGAATCTTGTTGTTGAGAGAATTTGATATGCACTTGGGTTGGAATTGGTTTCTTAATGTGAACATGGGTGCAATTTTCATGTGTAAACCTTGTTGTGCATTTTTAGGTGATTGAAAAATTGTACAGATGGTTTATTTAGTTTTTCAAATGGCGTGAATCACTTTTTCAATGGCACTTATGGAGAAAATGGGTTTGGGTGTATTTTTTTAAAGAGAAATGCATAATTTGGTGTTTTTGAGTTGTCGTGTATTTCTAAATGTAAATTTTAAATTGTTTAAATAATGAAATGCATGTTTATGAATTGGTTCCGGTTTATGTGACGATTTGAAATAGCCTTTAGAAATTGTTATATTGATTATGTGTTTTTCTTTTAATATTTTCAATGTGTTTTATGAGTTATGTAAGTGGCGTGTCATTGGTGAAAATCCTTTATGTGTTATTTTGAATCGATTAATGGATCGATTAAGTGTTTAATTTCTTTATTAAATTATATGTGTAGTGTGTTGGGCCTTTCTTCGATGGTTTTGGGTTGCGGGTGTTGAGGGATCTTACATGTACATGTATAGGGTAAGGCATATATATATGCCCTCTTTGTATATATTCCCTCATGGCGTGGGGAATATGTGCAATGCAGATAAGGGTGTGTGTGTGTATATGTATAAATGCATGTACGTGTATGCGGCAAGCGTCTTTTTGGGTGGCCGTCCACAAATAGAAACAAATTTGAGGTATGTCTCCTATGCCCTAATAATTAATTAAAATTTCCATTTCTTCTTGATGTTTTCTAAAAAGTATTTCCCTGTTTATTATGTGAAATCTATATGCACTATATAAATAAGGTTTTGGTTCGTAAAAATTGGTTTCATAGGGGTTGAACATGAAAAGCGTATTTACAAAAGTTGTGCGGCCATTCGTTCGATTCTGTTATGAAAGTGTAACGACATGCATTATTTTTAACAAAGGGATTCCAAAGTGATTTTCAAAATGGGTTTTGGTTTGAGCACAAAATTAGAGGATGTTTTGATCTCCTTAAAAGTATTACTTCATTTTAAGTGTGGTTTTAAGCTTGTGTTAAATATATAGTACCTTTATGTGTTCTAAAATGAAGAATACTCCTTCTAATGTGATGAGGTCGGTTTGGAACTTTGAGATTTGTTTTGAGAAAATAGAAAACCACTCTTGAGACATTCCCCTTAATTTGAAAAATGTGATGCAAGTGTAAATGTGTGGTTTGTGGTATGCTCCTAGTGTAAAGGCTTGTGCGTGGTTGTGTGATGTAAAGAGGGGTAATTTTCTTAAGGAGGGAGATCAATGGTGAGAGATTTAATGAGTTTTAGATAAGAAAAGTGTTATGTACATATATGTGTTCTTGATAAAGACAACTCACCACCAATTGAAATAGAGAATGATAGGGAAACCTGGGTATCTATGTGGGTGAATAGGACTAGTATTCTAGATGGAACGATAGGGGTTCATCCTAGTTCGTCTAGCGGGATTGACACAACAATACTAACTAAATATATGAATTACTGAGGGTCGTGGTCTTCTAAGCCATGTTTTCTGAGGGTCGTGGTCTTCTAAGCCATGTTTATCTGGGGTCGTTGTTTCTATGCCACATATCACCAAAGTATGAGGTCTCTAGGATCCCACTTGTTCTAGCTACCTATAGGGATTACCCATGGTTTTTATTTGTGACATGTTACTTGTGATGTAACTTTATTTCTTGTAGTTTCATACTTGATGTCTTTTTTGTGAAAACCATATTTTAATCCAAGCTGGTTTATTTTCCTTTTGGACGTCAATGCATGCTTAAAACCTATTTTGAAAATATAGTGGGAGTGAAATGATTTAGTTGAAATTGTAAACTCATTAATTTAATTTGAAAAGAAGGAATAACATTATTTTATTATACCTTATTTTCATACTAGCATGATAATATTTCTTACTCAAGGAAGGTGCACAAGACAAGGTTGTCTTTTGGAAATCCTAATGAGCATTTTGGTGCTCATGCCTACTATACTTTTCGGTTGCATGTTTCAGTCTTGGATTTATTTTGGGAGCGAGTGTGGTTTACATTCCGTGGTGACCCACATGGTCACTTGAGGTATGTCACGTTGCTTCTTTAATTCCTTTTTCTGCTACCAAGTTGTTTGGTTTATTTCCCTTTATTTATCTTCTTGGTTATTTTATATTTATACATCATTTTTATGTGCCAAATATTTTCCAACTTGTTTATTTTGATGCCTGACACTAGTTTCCAACCTGTGGGGATCGGGAACGCCATTCGGGCCATGTCACAGATCAGGTCAGGCGTCGCGTCAGATGATGATCCATCTTGGTTCGTGACAAAACGGTATCAGAGGCAGGTTCTTGTTATTTGGGGTGTGAGGTATCTTGGTGATTAGGTGTGTCGGGACTCGAGAGGTAATTGTGGGAAGGACTTCATGAACCCTTGACCGTCCTGAGACATGAGTTTACAGGGGTAGTCCAGAATTTTAATTTTATTCTTTGGCTTGGTCTGTGTGGATGAGGGATGATAAGGGATGTGATCTGGTGTTACGTGATGAGGTTTCATGGAGTAGCGACCCATGTACATCCCAAGTGCATGGTCCAAGATACATCCTGTGGGGATGCCTGCTCGGAGCTTGGTCTACTAAGCCATGTTACCGGGTTTGGATAGCCACTAGTTACTTGTTTTTGAAATTTGGATGTGATTTATGTTTGAACTTCCTTTAGGTTGGTGTGAGTTGATCTGAAAAATGAAAATGGATTTTTATAATGATGTTTTCAAAAGGTAATGTGGTTGTTGGAGTGGAAATGGTTTTTGAAATAGAAAATGTTTTGGAATTTGGAAATGTGTTTCTTTAATGATAAGTGACTTTCAAAAATTGGTTGGGAATTTATGCTTTGTACTGAGTGGTCTATTTTGTAAATAAGAAGTGTCTTGAATTGAACCTTGGTATTCCTATGAGTGATCACATTTATTTAGGTGCACATGTGGCAAGTGGAGAAATTAGTGATGTGAGTGGATGGGTGCTTTAGATAACACATGGATATGTATGTGTGAGACTTCATGGGATTCCAAAAGTGGATATTTGTGTTGTTTTGTTTGCTGAAAAATGGTTTCCAAAAAGGGGTTTTCAAATGTTTAGAAAAGTTAGTGAGAAATTGTTTAGTGTTCTCTTTTCATGTTTGGTATCATTTTTCGCGGGTTCTTGGTTTTCACATATTGAATTGACATTGGAATAGTGATTTGAGTTTTAACTTTATTTTGTGATTTAGGTGAGGAATATTGATTTACGATGAATTTTTAATATGGATTTGTGCCTCTTGTCTTTGAGTATGCTGCCTAGAAAGGTCTCATAGCTTTCTAGTGAGCCTCTTCTAGTTGTTGGTTCTACCTAGACTCTTAGTAGAGTGGTGGAATTGAATTCTTTTCAGTTGTTGTACATATTTCATAGTGATCATGATCTATCGATGGTAGCGGACTGGTTTGGTGAAACCATTGATTATTCTAGGTTATTGGAAACTCCCAAAGCTACGAGAGTCCGTGTTGGTTCGAGTTTGTTTGAATGTTAAACTTTGGATTGATGGATGAAGATGATCCCAACATCATTTCATGATGGGATGTCTTGGAGGGTGTTTAAGACCACTTCTGTCTGATGGTTTATTCTTAAGGAAGTGAATGTGAGGGAAGTGGAAGAGCTAGTGAGTGTCGATTGAGGCCAACAAGAAGTGGAGGGCTACATGGGGCATTCCAAGGGGTTGATTCCATTTTCTGCAGAGGTAGTGTTGTGGAATCAGTTTAAGTTTCTCTTGTGTGAGGTCTTCGTCCAGGGTTCTAGGACCATTTATTTTTGGTGTTTGGGAAGGTTCCCCATCCAGTGATGAGAGAGAATCGAAGGAACCTATCTCAGATAAGTCTTCTTGTCAATTCCATATTCTCTTAGTTGGTCCACCCCCTTTTTTGATTGTAGTGTGCTCAGTTTGGGTACTTTAAGACGCCTTGTCATCATCCTCCAGAGGCTTGCCATCAGTGTGACCATTTGGGACAATTGGAGAGGTTCCTATAGAGGAATCATCAGCAGGAGTCTCGACCGAAGGATGTCATCTCCTGACTGTGGGGCATCAGATGCTTCAATACATCAGAGTTCCAGCCACTGGTCTAGGAGTGAAGTTCTTTATGCAGTCAGAAATCATTGGGTGTGGGGAACCATGGTCTAATTTTTGTCTCCAATGCTGAAATGGGGACGGTCTGAATTTCCCTGTTGTATCTCTCTTGTCTTTGAAGGTTCTATTTTTCTATAAGAGGAATAATAGTATCTTTTTCTCATTGTGGTATTTTTTCATTAAATATACCACTCTGGTTGTAAGAAGGCATGGTGATCCCTTCTTTTTTGGTAATTCCATTAGTTTCACCTCCTCAAATGTGACCCGTTCTTGTTCTAGGATGTTCTCATTTTGGAGAAAAATGTATCGTGGGAAATAATAAATAGGGGTTTGGTCTGATTTTTAGTCTGGGGTCTTTCATCAAGGACCCCATGTGGTGGGGGATTGGTTTGTGTGAAGAGTTCATCTGTCAGTTTTTGTTGAGCCTGTATCGGTCAGTGCTAATTGGCTTAAGCTGGTCGGTTCTTAGATGGTTGGGAGACTCACCATAGATCATGTTATGTAGTGGTCACTTTGAGATTTAACCTGTGTAGGAGTTTTGGTCCTTGTTGGCAGTTTTATCTTTTATTCATGTTAGTATTTCCAAATTTGACCTATGCTAAGAGTCTCAATGTTGGTTGTGCTAGTTGGGGTCTTGTGGTTGGGAGAACCCTCATCATTTCCTAAGTGCTCTTCTCTTTGCGGTTTTCCTTAATGTTGGTCATGTGTGACCGGTGGAGTGAAAATTCACACTGTGTTCATGATTTTTTTGGCCTCGTTCAACTTCGAACTCAAGTTTGATTCCTTTTTTGGGATGGGTGACTTTCTAGGGGAAGAATTTTTTTGTTGTGGTGAGAAATGTCACACACCGACTCGGTATCATGCGGTCAATATTTTTTTATTTATTTATTTATCCTTATTTGAATTTTGATTTGTTAATGTTTAATGATTTGTTAAATTAAAATCTAAAGGAAATAAAAAATAAATAAATGAAAAAAATAAAAAAAATACTATTATTATTATGGTTAATAATATTATTTTTATCATGTTTTTTATAATTATTATAAAGTTATTATGAATATTAATATTATTGTTTTATTTTATTTTCTCTTATTCCTTTATTTGTTCCCTCTTTTCTCTCTTTATATTTTTTGTCTCCTTTCTCCACATTCTCTCTTCCTACTCTGTTGCTGCGTTGCGCGACTCTCCCCCACTCTCTGTATCATGCCACCCATGCGACCAGTTCGCCGGCGATAGGCCTTCGGTGCCTCTTCCTCCTTCCTCTAGCACGATGACCATTCGACCTCCCTCCCTCCCTCATGTAGCAGCCTTCCCCCTGCTTGTGCAACCCGGCGTTCCCTCCCCTTTCTTGTTCGCATGACCTACTTCACCGAGAGATTCCTTGGAGCGCCGTTATCCCCCTTTGACGATCAAATATCCTCCAATTTTGGAGTACGATCCCCTTAGGTGAGCTTGTTCTACATTTTCATTCCCCTATTTTGATGTTTTGTTAGATTTCATTGGGTGCACATATCTTGTCCAAACCCTAATGTGTTTACGGGTTCTCTTTTTTAGTTGGTTATTGTTATTTATGGTTCATCTTTGGTCCCTCATGGTGATAATGTAGTGCAATTTAAATTTTGCACCGAAATTTGGAAGTTTCGACCCCGAAGGTAAGAGTTTCGATGTATTAGTGTTGTTTGATTAATTAATTCTGTTAATTAATTAATTTGGCATACTCATTTATTTGTTTATATAGAGTGAATATAGTTTTACTTGAGGTTTTATATGATTTCAATGTGTTTAGTAGCATGTTTATTTGATATGAATGTTTTGATTTTGTGAAAACCAATGTTGATCTATTCGATGTGTTTTATAAACATTGTTTTTGGTTTATTCTGTCGCCTAAAGGTTGTGAATTCTGTTTTATCATGTTATTGGTGTGCGTTTGGCCTTAAAAGATGGTTTTATTGGGAGTTTGTGTTCAAAGGTTGATAATAGTGCTTGGGGTTGTTTCATAAAATTTTTGTGTGGTTTATTAAATCATATAAAGGGTGAGAAACTGGTTTTTGAGAGAATTTGATATGCCCTTGGGTTGGAATTGGTTTCTTAATGTAAACTTGGGTGAACTTTTCGTGTAAGAACCTTGTTGTTCTTATTTTAGTTGTTTTATAAATTGTAAAAATGGTTTATTTAGTTTTTCAAATGGTTCGAATCACGTTTTGAATGTCACTTATGGTGAAAATGGGTTTGGGTGTCGGTTTTTAAAGAGAAATTCATATTTTAGCGTGTTTGAGTTGTCCTGTATTTCTAAATATAAATTTTAAATTGTTTAAATAATGAATTTCAGGTTTTGGAATTTGTTCCAGTTTATGTGACGATTTGAAATAGCCTATGGAAATGGTTAAATTGTTTTTCTGTTTTTCTTTTAATATTTTCAATGGGTTTTATGAGTTATGTAAGTGGTGTATCGTTGGTAAAAATCCATGATGTGTTATTTTGAAACATTTTATGAATCTTTTAAGTGTTTAATTGCTTTATTAAATTATATTTGTAGTGCATTGGGCCTTGCTTTAATGGTTTTGGGTCGTGGGTGTCTATGGATACTACATGTACATGCATAGGGTAAGAAATATATATATATGCCCTCATTGTATATATTCCATCATGGCACGGGGAATATGTGAAATTCAGCTAGGTGTGTGTCTATATATATGAATTAATGCATGTGCGTGTATGCGCCAAGCGTCGGATCGAGTGGTCGTCGATAAATATCGACAAATTTGAGGTAGTTCCCCTATGCCCTAATCTTTAATTAGAATTTCCATTTCTTCTTGATGTTTCATTAAAAGTATTACATTGTTTTTTTATGTGAAATCCACATGCAATATATATATATATAGATATATAAGGTTGTGGTTCTTAAATATTGTTTTCACATGGGTTGAACATGGAATGAGTATTTCCAAAAGATGTGTGGACTTTCATTCGATTATGTTATGAAAGTGTATTGGCATTCATTATTTTTAAAAAAAGGGTTCCAATGTGATTTTCAAAATTGGTTTTTTGAGATGTTATGTCATTATGATATACTCTATAATACCAAATGTTGGGTCGAAATAATAGAGATACCGAATCAAGTATATAATGATGCTCAGTATACAAGAGGGAGTGAATTGTATACTTTAAAAATTCTCTAAGAACTTTTAATGTTGGTTATAAACCTTCCTATTTTTAACAAGGTTAAACAATGTAATTTACAAAACCTCTAACACCAATCCTGGGATTGGTACATGGTATGAAGTCACCAACCTCTAGTTCTACACACTTGCTTGATTCCAGAAATATGATTCGGAGAAAGCAATTCTGGAAAAGTGATTCCAGAAATAAAACATAAGAAAAGTTTACAAATAAAAACATTTTACCTTCAAGCATATAGAATCTAACTAAATCGGAGTACAAGTATATAGTTATACTATCCTCAATAATATAAATGCAGCAGAAAACATGTAACAAAACAAGTAACAAGTAGTAAATCTTTTAACCCAAAGATAAGTGTAACCAACAACCTTGGATAATAGTCCCTTTATTTATACTTTCAAGAAACTATGTCTTACCCACACCATGTTAATCCCTCTATATGAATATCATAGTCTATCTTGATATCTCTGCAATCCCTCAACATCAAGGTAGTCGGCACCATTGTCTTTCTCAGCAAGGAAGCCCTCAAATTCAAGGTAGTAGGCAACTCTGTCTTCCTATCCCCGGAAGCCCTTGATTTTACACAACAACTATCAGAGTCACACAAAGAAAATCTGACCAAGATGTTTAGTGTGCACAAAGAAATAAATCCTCTCTCTCTAGAAATCACATCAGTAACATGTAATTTCTATATTGATCAACTTGTTGTGAGATCATTCAAATGAACTTCTATTTATAGGCACAACACCAACAGTCAGATCCCTCTTCCAATGGTCATATTTTTCCTTTAATTTTAGAGGGACCTGTACACGTGTCACTCAAACAATGGTTAGTTAGTAACTGAAAGAACGACATCATTTTATAGAAAAAACAAATGTAAGAAAAAATATGGTTACATAACCAAAATCCAATATTCGGAATGTAAGTAAATAAAATTTCAGAGTCTAAAAAATGAATATGGAGATTGTAATACAAGGATATTCAGATTCTCTTTTCTAGGAATTCGGAACCAGAACTTACAATGATTGGAGTCAGAATTCATTGGAATTCGGAGTTATAACATATAATGTTCGGAGTTGGAATTCAATTTAATTTGGAGTCAAAACTAATAAGAGTTCAGAGTTGGAATTCAATGAATTTGTAGTCTAAATTCATAAGAGTTCGGAGTATGAATTCATGAGAACTCAGAGTAAGAACTCTGAAGAGGTTGAAGTCTGAATTCATAAGAACTCAGAGTCAAAACATAGAAGAGTTTGGAGTCTGAATTCATGAGAACTCGGAGTCAGAACATGGAAGGGTTCAGAGTCTTAATTCAGAGAACTCGGAGTCAGAACTCAAAAGAGTCGGAGTCTGAATTCAAAATAACTCGGAGTCAAAACTCAAAAGAGTTTAGAGTATGAAATCATAATAACATGTAGTCAGAACTCAAAAGAGTTTGGAGGCTGAATTCAGAGAATTCCAAACCTGAATTCGGATCCTAAAAACATAATTCTTTTTATCTATGTTTTATAAGATTCCAAGGATTTAGAATTGAAACCGAATTTTACATGTAGATAAAATATGTCAATGAAAACAAGGTAATGAAAAATTTCCTTTGGGAAGGAATGTTTTCCTTATAGAAGTAAAACACAGGGGAAATTAAATTTTCCTTGAGATAAGGTGTTTGTGATTTTTAGAATAATATGGAATGGTAATGTCATAAGTAAACCTTATTGACTCAACAATGTCCCCCAAATATTAAGGAATGGAAACGCCATAAGGAAAACCTTATTGACTGAACAATCACATCATTTTTGGAAAGCATAAACAACCTTACAAAAAAGAATATAAGGACTTGGAAAAATATATAGTCTTTGAAAATAAAACTTATCTCCCTTATCATATTGGCAAAGATGAATATGACTAATTCCCCCTAGTATTTTAACACTAAGGATCATATTTTAGATTTCTGAAATGAGATTTTTCATTATTTGAGCATGGAAATCATTGTAACGAATATTCCCCATTAGATAAACTCCTCCTTACTTAGGGACCTTTCTTCTTTACTTAGTATACTTTTTCCTTCTCCCCCTTAGTGATTTTCAAAAAGAATGTGAGGTAATGGGAAAAAAATATAGTACCTGAAATATTAATACAAACATCCAAATAAAAAATGAGTAACCAAAATTTGATTAAGATAAGAATAATTTCTACAAGGAAGAAAATACGTCAGAAGATCAGATTGGATCTATTTTCCTTCCTTCTCCTTGGATATCAGTTTCTTTACAATGGTTTTTAGTTTTTTGAGTTCCTTGTGGTCTTGTTATGCTTGCTTTAAAATCTGATCCTGATCCTCTGAATTATTCTCAAAAGCTTTGATCTTTTCTTCTAGAGCCTTGAGAGATTTTTCGTAAGCCTTCATCAGTTCATCTTTCTTAACTAGCTTCTCTTCGATCTTGATCTGAAGATCTCTTTCCCTCTTCCAACATTGGGAAACAGAATACATCTACCCATTCAGATCCTTGACCTCTTGAATCTGAGTATTCTGCTCAAGAGTTAGCTTTTCCACAAAGCTATTTGTGAGATCCTTTATTTTACCATCTTCAGTATCAAAAGCCTCCTTAATATCAGCTTGAAACATATCAAGATCTCTCAAATAATCAACTATGTTCTTTGACCAGATAACCACTTTCTTACAAGATTTTTTGTGGGCATTGTATTTCATGAGAAAGTTCTTGAAATCAGCCTCAATCTTTACACACATCTCCATTACAATGCATTCAAAATCAGATGTTTTATTCAAGCTATGTCGGAGCATCTGAAATCTGGAGTCAACACATGGAAGGATCATAATGGTGTCAACAAGCTTCTTCAGCGATTGAATGATGAAATCATGACCTAGATCTAATGATTCCGAATCAGAGACTTTTCATGGTGATGGTTCTTCCTCTAGCTCGACAAGAATCATTTTAGAAGATCCACCAAATTCCTTCTTCTTTGAAACAAATTTAGTTGGCGTATCGATGAACACATGTTTGCCCTTATTGGTTCTCGAAACAGCTTCTTCATCAGGAGATTCATGTTCACTGTCAAACAGCTGATCAATTCTATCTTCATCTACATTATCCTTCTCAGATCTAGCCTTCGTATCTTCAGGATGTATGAAATCATGATTTGAACTTTCTTCCTCAGATAATTTATTAAATTCTTTTTCACCCTCTCATTTTCACCTTCCTTATCCTTCCTAGGAGTTGGGAGCTTTGAAGGCTCTCCTTCAGAAGTTTGGATTGATAGTTTCTCAAAAGGGGTTTCCTTTTCATGATAATATTCAACTTTCATTATAATATCTTTTGTTCCACCACTACTTTCATCTTTTTCCACTTCTTTGACAGCTTCCTTTTCTTTAACAATATTTTCTAGGACTTTTTCCGGAGGGAGAATTTTCTTACCCGGAGTCTCTTGTAAGGCTTAAACCAAGAAAAGTTTCGTTATAGAGATATTTTTGGATGCTATTTTTGTTTCCCTCAGAAAGTATTTCACTACTTCAGTCTGAGACTCCTTCTCCTTTAATTTCTTTTCTTTGGATTTCTTCTCAAGCTCATCGACTGCCTTCTCTTTCAATGCTTTGGCCTCTGCAGGGTCCAATACAAACTGTGTCTCTCCTTCCATTAAATTTTTCTTATCTTCCCTTCATTTGGCTACAAACCTCATCTGAATAATCATTCTGCTTCTTGGGATTTGAGGGTTCTTATTGAGTTTCCTTAGCTTTAGGGGTTTTCTCTACTTCTTCTACCTCTTTAAATTTCCTCTTCTTTCCAGCCTTTTTCTATGGTTTAGCCACTTATTTGTATTTTGGAAATGCATTAGCTTCTTCCTCTAGTAGACATTAGAATTCTCCTGATTCTTTACAAAAACCATAATTCATCTTTTGGAGAGTATCATCACTAATCAGAATTACATTGCAATTCCTCAACTTTGAACTGCAAGGGATTTTGAAGGACTCCAAGCAACGAACAATAAGTTTGGAAAGAATGGCTGGGTACCTAAGAACATGAGCCTTCAAGTTCCCATTATTGATATTCTCTATCGAAATGAGAATATACGTCATCATGTTTATCTTTCCTTGATTTACTAATAAATCCAAGATATACATATCACTCTTCTGTAAGGTGTCCTTGTCACCATTTCTCGGATTGATTAACCCTTGAACCCACAATTCAAGGATCCGATTATTTGTAGAGAGGTGAGCAATCTTTGCAGTCTCGACATTTCTATGTCCAAGACACTCCAAAGCTTTTACTTTGAAAAACATTCTTGAATATCCAGCAACTTATGGGAACAAAATTAGGCTTCCCTTTCAAATGGAAATCCAAACAAACTAGATTCCTTTGTATAAGATAAAGAATAGGTCATTCCATAGCTTTTGAATGAAAACTTCTCTATGCCTTCTTTCATAATGAAACTAACTGACTCATAATACTTGAGGAGTAGATCCAGATATACTAAGTCTTGAGCTCCTAGCGTCGATATGAAAACACTTTCCCATCCATTAAACTTGATGTTCTGGGAGATTATATGATCATATTTATTAATGAAATTTGGATACACCAACCTTTCCCTATATACTTGCCACTCCGGAAATGGCTCAATAGTAGACATATCTTTTTGAGATGATTCTTCTGTAGACATTCCGACTTGAGAAAACTCTGAGAAGTTTGGAATGGTATTTTGTATGGGGGGAAGAGTTTCAACACACAAAGGCTTGAAATCTCTGTGGGATAACCCTTCAGGGGTCCTTTCTATAGGTGTTTGATGTGACAATTCATCTTCCTATCTCAATCCAATGGCTGAGAATTCTTCTAATCAGATCTGATGGCTGAAATGATAGCCAAAAGGAAAATCTAGTAGGACCCTGTCTTTTGAGGGTTTAAAGGAAAACAATCATATTTAAAGAAACTAGAATCTGATAGATTTTAAAAGCAACAAAAGATACTACCAGCAAGTAAAAGGTGATTATGAAAACTCAAGAAAGAATCATACCTTTCGGATTTATAGGAAGATTATTCGTAATAGGTAATATTCTTCTTGAAGAACTTTAGATTCAAAAAAATGTCTACGAAAAATTCCATTACGAGAAAAAAATTGAGTACTCAAATCTTCATTACGAAAATTTCAAGTAAGAAAATCATCGTTACAAAATTTTCAAGTATGAAATTATTCACTACGAAAATTTTGAGTAAGAAAAACTTTATTATGAAAATTTTGAGTAAGAAAAACTTCATTTCGAGATTTTTGAGTATGAAAAACATCATTACGAAATGTTTAAAAAACTAACTACGATAATTTTTATTATGAAAATTTTCAAAAAAATAACTACAATATTATTTTTTTAAAAATTTACTCCTCCTATTAAATGGAGTATTTTACTGGAAAGAGATTGGTTCAACAAGAAGTTAACAAGGAATATTACCATATGATTATTATTCCAAACTTCTGTTTAATGAATTCAAATCTGTCGGAGGGTAATGATTTTGTGAAAATATCAGCAAGTTGTTTTTGCGTTCTGATAAATTGAAGAATGATATATCCTTTTTGTGTGTGATCCCTAATAATGTGATGCCTAATATCTATGTGTTTTTCATGGGAGTGATGTGCATGGTTTTTACTAAGGGAAATGACACTTTTATTATCACACAAAATTTGAGTTTTGGTAAAACTCATACCATAGTCTGTGAGTGTGTGTTGCATCGACAACAGTTGAGCACAACAACTTACAGCTTATAATATTCAGCTTCAGTAGTGGAAAGTGATACTGAGTGTTGCTTCTTGAAAGACCAATAAACTAATGAATCTATTAAGAAATGAGAAGTTCTGGATGTAATTTTTCTATCCATTCTACAACTAGAAAAGTCAGCATCCGAATTTTTTTTAAAAAAAAAATCATTTCCAGAAGTATATAGAGTCCTAAATCCATGGATCCCTTTAAGTAACAAAAAATTGTTTTCACTACCTTTAAATGAGATTTCCTCGGATTGGATTGATATCTTGCAGATAATCATACTTAAAACATTAAGTATGGACATCTAGCTGTCAAGTGAAGTAGACTCCCTATCATACATCTAAAAGATGTTTGATCTACTGGTTTCCCAGCTTCATCAAGATCTAGTATATTTGAGGTACCAATGGGAGTACTTATACTCTTAGTGTCGTCATATCCATACTTTTTAAGAAGATATTTAATATACTTATGTTGGGATATATAGATTCCTTGTTTTTTTTGAGAGATTTGAAAACCAAAGAAAAATGTTAACTCACTCATCATACTCATTTGAAACTAATATTTCATTAGATTCGCAAAGGAATCAGTTAATGATTGATGAGTTGAACCAAATATAATGTCATCAACATAAATTTGAACAATAAAAACATTTTTCTTATCTTTCATTAAATGAAGGGTTGGATCTGCATTTCCCTTAAGATAAAAATTTTGAAGCAAATATCCTGTAAGATTATCATACCATGATCTAGGTTCTTGTTTAAGGCCATAAAAATCATTGGTAAGTTTAAAAATGTGATCAGAATGTTTTGTAACTTCAAAACCAAGAGGCTTTTCAACAAAAAATTCCTCCTGAACATAACCATTAAGGAAATCACATTTCACATACATTTGAAAAATTGTGAAATTGAAGAATGCTAAAAAGGAAAGTTGGATACAAATAGAGTCAAGTCTAGCTACTGGAGCATAGGTTTCTTCATAGTCTATTCCTTATTGTTGATTATAGCCTTTATCAACCAGTCTAGATTTATTTCATAAAATGATTCCATTTTCATCACACTTATTTCTGAAGACCCATTTTACTCCAATAACAGAAGCTTCCTTAGGTCTTTCAACCAAGGTCCAGACTTTATTCCTTTAGAATTCATTTAGTTCATCATGCATGGATTTAATTTAATCAACATCACCTAAAGCTTCATCAGTACTTTTTGGTTCTAAATTGGAAAGGAATGCTAGATGTTATACTTAATTTCTTATGAATCTTCTAGTACATAAAGGTCGATTAACATCACCAATGATACTATCCCTAGGATTATTATTTATAATCAACTGATTTGGGTTTTTTAAACCTTTTCATCATCATAGGGTAGAGAATCTTCTGGGGTAAATGATTCAGAATTATCTTCTTAGACATTTTCCACATTATAAGGATTATTTAACAAAGGTTGATAATTAGTTTTTGAAAAAAACAACAGAGTATGTAGGTTGCATTTATTTAAAAACAAAAGGATCAGTTTCATAAAATTTAACATGTACTGTCTCTTCAATAGTATAAGTGTTTTTCTCGAAAACACTATAAGCTTTAGAAGTTGTGGAGTAGCTTATGAAAATTTTTTCCTCATATTTTTGTGCAAATTTATGTAGATTATCTTTAGTATTCTGGATGAACATGTTGAAACCAAAAACCTTGATGTAGGAAAGTCTAGTATTTCTACCATTACATAACTTATAATGGGTTTTATTAAGAAAAGGTCTAATAAAAACTCTATTTATAGTATATCAAGCAGTACATACAGCTTCATCCCAAAAATGTTTGGCTATAGAATACTCACTCAACATGGTTCTAGTTATATCTTGAAGCATTATATTTCTTCTTTCAACAACACCATTTTGCTGAGATGTTCTGGGTGCTGAGAATTTATGAGTAATGCCTTTTATACTATAAAATGTTTCGAAATCAGAGTTTTGGAATTCTACACCATGATTACTTTGAATAGTTTTCAATGGAAGGTTTTTCTCATTTTTAACTTGGTATCTAAAACTTTTGAAATAATAAAAAGATTCATACTTCTTTGCTAGATAATAGGCCCACATAAATCTAGTGTAATCATAATCCAATAAAAATACATAATACTTGCCTCCAATGCTTCCAGTTTGTGTTGGACAAAAAGTATCCATATGCAATAACTGTAATGCATCAGTAGTTGTGACTTAACCGATTGATTTATAACTTGATTTGTGTTGCTTTCCATATTGGAAAGGGTCACAGACTTTTGAAGAATCAAGTATATGATATACTAGGTCCTTAACTAATCTTTTCTTAGAATGTTTGCATAGGTTCCTAAGTTTACAGTGACCTAACCTTCTATACCATAACCAAGAATGATCTTCCACTGCACTAAGGCAAGGTAGATCTTGGCTCTTAAGGTCTTCTATGTTTAGTGTCTAAACATTCTCTTGCATATGGGCAGAAAGAATAACCTCTTCCAAGGAATTTTGTCCAAATCACTTGTCATTCCTAAAATTCATAAGGTAACCTTCATCACAGAATTGGCTTATGCTAATGAGGTTGTTCTTAAGACCCTTAACAAATAAAACATTTGAAATAAAAGCTTTTCCAAGAAAAATGATGTTACCTATATTAATAATTTCTTCCGGAGCATTATCTCTGAATGTTACTTTTCTTCCTTTCGTCGTGATAATCTTTTCAAAGCATATTCTGTTACCAATCATATGATGGGAACATCCAATATCCATGTACCAAGTATTGCTGTTGGTACTCACTCTATTTTCCAGAAAACAAAAGAGATAGATTTTCAGAACCCAAACTTTCATGGATTTAGAAATTTCAGAAAGTAAAATATTAGGCACCCACATAATCTTAGAAAATTAGGATTTATTATATTCTAAAGACTGAGTTTTGTTTAGGGAACAATTTTTTTCCCAATTCCCACTGCACTGACACTTAGTAATGAATGAATCACTTTGAAGAACAAAATAATTGCTACTAAAAATTGGTTTGGAACTAGTATAACCAAATCCAGAACTATTCCTTAGTGGTTGGATTTGAGAATACATCTTATCAAAATTTTCCTTACCCGAGGTAAAGTTTGACAAACACTTTCTCATGGAGAATATTTTAGAGTTGAGTTTGATAAAAAAGTTCTTGTCTTCCAAAAAATTTTATTTTTGAACTAAAGTTAGGCTCGAAAAACATTTTTCATAGAAATTACAATTTCTAGATCTTTAGAAAATTTATTCTTATCAGAATTTACTACATCAAGCTTTTTTTGAAATGCTTTCTAAATAAACAATTTTACTATCAAGATCATTAAAAAAATTTATATTTCCTTAGTAATAATAGTATTACTAGAAATTTCCATATTAGTATTTTTCATGAGTTTTGAATTTTTAATATCAAGATGTTTGGAAAACCTAGAAAATTTTTCATAGGTAAGTAATGTATTATCATCATCAAAAGAAGATTCTTCATTCGAAGAGTTATAATATTTATCATTGTTATTATTGCAATTTAAATAAACATTGGTCATTGATTTAGCATTGTGTACCTTATCCATAAAGAAATGATTGTTAATAGGTAGTCTGGCTATTAGAACAAAATTCTTCATTCGAGAAGATTTGTAATCTGATGATTCATCTGAAAATTCACCGCCACTTGAACTGCAGGTGTCATTATATTTCAGAACGTTCTTAGATCTTTTTTTATAATACTTCTTTCTATTACTCTCTGAATTTATTTCCTTTCTCTCTTTCTTCTTTAGCATAGTTTAATCAGGTCTTATTTTTCTAGATATATTGCATTCATAACATGTGACTTCTGAGTCTTTCTAGTCTTTCCTTTCCTTTTTTGTATCTATATTAAATGTTATTCTATCCAGCAATCTTGATGATCCTTCGAGAAAGGTTTCCTAATTCATTCTCTGAGGATTGAATTCCACTAGATTCAGATTCGATAACAACTTTCATTGATTTGGATCTGGTAACTCTCTCAGGAGTCTTATCTTTGATATGATTTGATGTTGTAGTAAAATAAACACTTCCATTCCCATTCTTCTTCATTATGTCATTAACATCTCTCCTCATTCTAGTCTCATGTTGAAGAAGGGTTCCAAAATGTTCATCAAGAGAAATCTGAGTAACTTTTCTGTTCTCATCAATAACTGTTCTCTTGGATTCCTACTCATTGGGAATGATGTATATGATCTTATCAATAATAGATTAATCATCTAATCCTTTCTCACCCATATATTGTAAAATATTCACAATAGTCATGAACATTTGTTGCACCTTACATATGGGTTCTCCATAAGGAAAGCAGAAACCATGATATTCAGCACTGATCATGGATCTTCTAGTTTCAATAACTTTTTAAGTGCCTAAGTGTGTAACATCAAATTTCTTCCAAATATAATTTTATACTTCACAAGAATAAATTTGGCTATATATATTTCTAGTCATACAACAAAGCAGTGTATTTCACAACTTATAATTCAGTTGTTATTCATGATTTTCTGGATTGGTGAGTGTACTAACTTCCTTTTAAGGGATTTTATATCCTCCAGTAAGCATAAAAAAATTATCTACTCTAGTATTGATAATGCATGTCTTCATACGATCTCTCTAATATTCATAGTAATTCCAATCAAAGATAGGTGGTCTGGTTGGATTGAGATTGTCTATGGAAACAACATTGATTCATGCCATCTTAAAGAAAAATCATTTCACAAAAACATGTCATCATTAAAAGTCTGTAAACAATGAAAATATTACTTATAAAGGAAAAAGATAGAATAGGAGTATCTCTAGGAAAAAATGAATCTGAACAAAATGAGTCATAAAAACTGATTTCGGAAAAGAATGAGATGAATTCTATTCCGAATCTAATTGTCAGATTAATTTAGTTTGAACCAATGATCTGATACCAATTGTTGAGATGGTATGTGAGTACGATATACTCTATAATACAAAATTTAGGATCGAAATAATAGAGATACTGAATCAAGTATCAAATGATGCTCAATATACAAGAGGGGTGGGGGGGTGAATTGTAAACTTCAAAAATTATTTAAAAACTTTTAAAGTTGGTTAGAAACATTCCTATAGTTTAACAAGGATAAAAAAAGTAATTCACCATACCTCTAACAATAATCGTAGGATTGATACATGGTATGAAGTCACCAACATCTAGTTCTACACACATGCTTGATTGTAGAAATATAATTCTAAGAAAGAAATTTCGGAAAAGTGATTCCGGAAATGAAACTTAACAAAAGTTTACAAATACAAAGACTCTACCTTAAAGCGTATAGAATCTAATTAAATCAGAGTAAAAGTATAAGGAAGTATAAGATAGTTATACTTTAATCAACAATATAAATGTAGCGGAACACTTTTAAGAAAACAAGTAACAAGTAGTAAATATTTTAACCCAAAGAGAAGGGTTACCAACAACCTTGGATAAAGGTCCCTTGATTTATACATTCATGAAAGTATTTCTTACCCAGAACAGGGTAAGACCTCGATATAAATATCAGAGTCTGTTTTGCTATCCCCTCAAGCCCTCAAATTCAAGGTAATCGGCACCTCGGCCTTCCTCAGTAAGGAAGACAAAAAATTCAAGGTTGTCGGCAACTCTGTCATCCTATCCCAGAAGCCCTCGATTGTACACAACAACAATTGGACTCTCATAAAGTAAATCTGAACAAGAAGTTCAGTATGCACAAATAAATAAAGCCTCTCTCGCTAGAAATTACTTCAACATCATGTAATCTCTAGATTGATTAACTTGTTGGGATCTCTTTCAAATCAGCTCCTATTTATAGGCACAACAATAACGATCAGCTCCCTCTTTCAATGGTCATATTTTCCTTGAATTTTGTAGGGACCTGTACACATGACACTCAAACAATGGTATGTTAGTAACTAAAATCATGACATCATTTTATATCAAGAACAAGTGTAAGAAAAAACATGGTAACAAAACCAAAATCCAATATTCATAATGTAAGCAAATAAAAGTTTGGAGTCTTACCAAAAATGAATTCGGAATCTGTAATACAAGGATATTCATATTCCGTTTTCTATGAATTTGGAACTCGATCTTACAAAGTTTGGAGTTAGAATTCATTAGAATTAGGAGTCCGGTCTTACAATGATTGGAGTCAGAATTATTTAGAATTCAGAGTCAGAAAACATAATAGTTCAGAGTCGGAATTCAATGAATTCAGAGTCTGAATTCACAAGTGTTTAGAGTCTAAATTAATGAGAACTCGGAGTCAGAACTCAGAAGAGTTCAGAGTTGGAATTCATAAGAAATCAAATTTCAGAACTCAGAAGAGTTCAGAGTCTGAATTCATAAGAACTCAGAGTCAGAACTCGAAAGAGTTCAGAGTCTAAATTCAGAGAACTCGGAGTCAAAAATCCAAAGACTTCGGAGTATAAATTCATAAGAACTCAGAGTCAGAACTTAGAAGAGTTCAAAGTTTGAATTCATAAGAACTCGGAGTCAGAACACGAAAGAGTTCGGACTCTGAAATTATAGAATACAGAACCTGAATTCGGATCCTGAAAACAGAATGCTTTTTATCTAAGTTTTATATGATTCTGAGGTTTTAGACATGAAACCAAAATTTTACACTTAGACAAAATATGATCAATGAAAACAAGGTAAGGATGAATTTCCATAGGGGAAGAAAGTTTTCCATATTAAAGTAAAACACAGGGAAAAATAAAATTTTCCATGAGATAAGGTATTTGTGATTTTAAGAACAAGAAGGAATAGTAAGGTCATAAGGAAACCATATTGAATCAAAAATCTCCCCCAAGTAAGAAAGAATGGAAAATTAATAAGGAAAACCTTAATGACTCAACAGGATTTGGTGTGAGCACAATATTAAAGGATGGTTTGATCTTCTTAAGAATACTAATTCATTTTAAGTGTGGTTTTAATATTATGTTAAATATATAGTATATTTATGTGTTATAAAATGATGAATACTCCTTCTAAAGTTATGATGCTTTTTTTGTACTTTGGGATTTATTTTGTGAAAATAGAAAACCCCTCTTGAGACATTCCCCTTAATTTGAAAAATGTGATGCAATTGTTAATGTGTGGTTTGTGATATGTGCCTAAGGTAAATGCTTGTGCGTGGTTGTGTGATGTAAAGAGGGGGTAATGTGCTTAAGGAGGGAGATCAGTGGTGAGAGGATTAATGAGTTTTATATAAGAAAAGTTTTATGTACATATATGTGTTCTTGTTAAGGAAAACTCACCACCAATTGAAATAGAGAACGATGGGGAAACCTGGGTATCTAGGTGGGTGAACATGACTCGTACACTAGATGGAACGACAAGGGTTCTTCCCAGTTCGTCTAGAAATATTGACACAAAAACACTAACTAAACATATAAATTATTGAGGTTCGTGTTCTTCTATGCCACCTTTTCTAAGGGTCGTGGTCTTCTAATCAACATTTTTCCAAGGGTCATTGTTTGTAAGACACGTTTCGCCGAGGTTTGAGGTCTCTAGGCTCCTACTTATTCTAGCTACCTATAGAGATTACCCATGGTGCTGATTTGTGACATACTGCCTGTGATGTAACTTTCTTTTTAGTTATTTCATACTTGAGGTCTTGTTTGTGAAAACCATATTTTAATCCAAACTGGTTTATTTTAATTTTGAAATGTTAATACATTCTTGGAACCTAATTTGAAAATATAATGGGAGTGAAATACTTTACCTGAAAATGAAAACTCATCACTTGAATTTGAAAATAAGCAAAAACGTTATTTAATTATAACTTATTTTCAAACTAACATGATTGGATTTCTCACTAATGGAAGGGGCATAGAACGTTGTTGTATTTTAGAAATCCTACTGAGCATTTTGGTGCTCACACATACTTTAATTTTCAGTTGTAGGTTTTAGTCTTGGTTTAATTTTTGGAGCGAGTGTGGTTTACATTCCGTGGTGACCCATGTGGTCACCTGAGGTATGTCACGTTGCTTATTTAATTACTTTTTTCCGCTGCCAAGTTGTTTGGTTCATTTCCTTTTTTATCTTCTTGGTCAGTTTATGTTTATTCATCATTATTATGGGCCAAATCGTTCCCAACTATATTTTTTTGATTCCCGACAATAGTTGCCAGCCCGTGGGGATCGAAAATGCCCTTTGGTCCATGTCGCGAATCGGGTTGGGCGCTGGGTCGGATGACAACCCAGCTTGGTTTGTGACAAATAACCACATAATATAAATAAATTAATCTTATATAAAATCCTAATAATGGTATATGTAGATTCATGCATGATAAGATCATCCAATAAGATAAATTCAAGACAATATCTATCAACTGAATGGAAAGACCAAAAATATTACTCCAGGCATTCCCAACTAGATCAACTCTTTCATGATCTATCATCACTTGACACCACCCTCAACAGGGTCCTATAAATCTAAAAAAATGAATAATTGGGTGATCATACAATTATACTCAGTATTTCCCATTACTAACTTTTATATGTCAATTAAAAAGGAATTTTTAAAACTCAGTCGAGGACATATATAGATTTACAAAATTAATAAAATAAATCCGAAAAAACATTAGAAATTATATGTTTCAAGTCATCCACCACCTCCACTGCATTAGACAAAACACCACATCTGACTATCCATACCTCAATCAATAGTATGCATAACAATTACAACTAACAACCTCTGTAATGTGTATCATACAACAAAAACAAAAAAATATCATAGATATACTTTTATAAAAACAAAAACTATATCCATGATGGGAATACAACCTTTCTTGCATCACCTTAACCATAGATCTCGCCACATCCCTCAGAACGTATGAATATAAGGGAATACCACATCCAACCACAACCCCCCCCCCATCATAAAACATCCAAGAAAGGCTATAATAATAATACAACATATTATTATAAACATGGGTTAATAATTTATAAAATTACTATTATAGTGAAAAACATAAATATAATCAGAACTTTACTACAATCAAAATAAGAAAGCAATAAAAAACTATCCCAAGCTTATCTCACACAAGAAAATCCTTACTCTCAGATCCAAATGTCCTTGGGAAAATCACCTTATCTAAACATCAACTATACATATGAACCAGATAGACCAAATATACATTAAAACTGCAAAATTACCACTTATCCAACTAATTTTATTTTGAATAGTGAAAATTTCCAATATACACATAAAAAAATAAGGCTATTATTTAACAACACCACACACATTTCATAAGGTTATCATGAAAAAAATCATATTAATTTATTATTTTTCTTATCCTCTTTCATCACTATACTTTAAAACATTAGTTTTAACCAATTTTCCATTAAAATCGCCACAATTACCAATATTCCATTTTCTCATTGTATTATAATTTTCAATTCCCCACTTTAACACATATAACATTAATTTTAGTTTATCTATTATTTTGATATCAAGTGAATCACAATAATTACATGTCACCACATCAATTAAACTCTGAAAATCCACTCACCAGGTAGAGAAGAGAGTGGTTAGAATTTCATACCTCCATTGATGATTCAATCAATACATTACTAGAAATAATGTTCAATTCCCACATTCTATGAAGTATCTATTCAGAAATCCTCTAATCCATCATCATCACAAAAAAATCCCACCATCTTCTATCACATACCTTTAGGAAGAAATATTACGAGTAAAGTAAGCATAATTTGGGATAAATGACCTCAATCTACATAGATTCTTCCACCTAGAAGAAAAAATATAATATTTATCGAAAATAATTTTAGGGAATTAAAAAGGATCATAAGTTCACTAAATGATGAAAAAAATATAAATTAATTAAAATTCAAGTAATCCCTTAATTTTACATTTAAAAATGAATTCCTAAAAATAATGGTGTTATTGTTTTCATTACACCCAAATTTTGTGATGTTTAATGGGTAACTGAATATCATGACATAAATCTCCCTTATCCCCCATATCTTGGGTCCACAAACATTTAAAATTTAATGATATCAAGGTACATTATAGTATAATTATCCTCTTGCAATTGGGGTAGTTCTTGAGTGTTAAACTCCAAAGTTCTTCATCCAAAAGTACTGGGTTTGAATCCTGTAAATCCCTTTGGGGTCTTTAAGTCACTGGTGGTGATGAAGTTAGTGCTGCAGGCATGATGTTGTCACGATGATTCATGTTGGATGATGGAGGCATGATGATGCATTGGGCCTTCATGAAATGTATCTGGGCCACTTGGACTTGGGCCTATTGGATATTTATTGGGTCTCCCTCAACCATGATCGAAATATGTCTTTTCAATTAAAAGAAAAAGAAGATTCATCACCGAAAATTAAAAAATATTATAATGAACCATTGTATGTTGTAATGAAGGAGGTATGAAACTTTCATAGCACAATTATTACATCCCATTTATTGCACCCCTTCCTCTCCACATAAACATAAATCAAACAAACTCTATCATAGTGTAATGATAACCATCATGATGCAATACAGAATCCTCAATAAAATTATAGTATAACAATACTTACAAAACACTTTCTTTAAATCACTAATCATTATAAAAAAATATTCAAATATAATGTGTTGCTATAAAATATTACAAATTATTCCGTAAGGACATGAATCAGGATACAGAGAAGAAGACACAATAGCTAGATGTGTCACTTATTTCTCTATCTAAAACAGTTAAAACAATATACCACATATAAAAAATCATGATGAAATGATAACCATTACATCAAGATTTTTATATAAAAACTTTTTATAACTCAAACTCAACTTATCTCCAATAATTATCCAACAAATCAACTTTTATAACCTCCAACACCACAAAACCATAAATTAGAAGACTAATAATATTTAGACTTATATATAAAATACATCTCTAAAAATTCATTCCCTCAAAAATAAAAACTAAACATATGAAACAAATTGATATTAAAATAAAAAAACTGTGAGAAAACATTGGAATATGCATATCATTATCACAAAATATCAACACAGTATAAAATATAATAGAAAATATCAATCCTTTTACATAAGATAAAATCTCAACATCACCAAAATAATCAGACCACAGAACCAATCCAAATTTTGATCATGAAACTATTAATCTCACTCCAATATACATTCCTATAATCCACTATATCTCCACAAGATATGTATTTTTGGGATGATATTTTCTTGTAACTATTTCTCTTCATAGTCTTGGATCTCCTGGCGGTTCTTTACAGAATAATTATTCTCCTCAGCATCCAACTCACCCTAATAAATGACTTTGGATCCATCCTAATTGTTTCAAAGATTCTATTATACAAGAAATAAATTATAAATTTTATTCATATAAGGTGGTATCACTATCAAATATTCCACCTTTACAACCATATCTTACATCATGAAGGATACAATAAACTATATAGAAATATCACCACATCTTTTGTACATTCAGTGTTTGTAATAATGATAAAATTTGAATAAAATCTATTCACTAAGATCAAGAACCAATGTTATCCTACAATGATCATTATAATAATTATAACAGTATTTTTATCCTTTATTCTCTCCTTTAAAATATATGATTTCTTTTTCTTTCCCAAAAAATTAAAATCAATGATCGGTGAGTCACCACCCTATGCCAATTACAACAGAGATCATCATGTCTACTAATAAATTGTCTTGTATAGATCAATGATAATAAAATATTTATAAATATTTTTATTAAAAGAACTAGAAAAAAGAAAAATTATTCTCCCATGAACCTCTAAATTCAATAACACCTGCATTCATCATATCTTATTGTGTCTGGATCAGTTTTGCAATTTTATCATCTATCCAATGAAGAAAAATTATTCCATGGCATAACTAAAAGATAAAAGAACAATTAAAAATATTTGAAACTCATATAGTAAAATGAGGATCTTGATTGGGGATGATCATTCACAAGAATCAGTGATGCCTCACCACCTTCTTCACAAATTGATTCCCTAAATAATTCACTACACTAAACACGTTAATCACCTTGAAATTAACATAAATTTTATATTGATTTACAACAATTAAAATGAAATCATATATTCTCAGGTATAAAGGAAAAAAAATAAAGAATTCAGTATTATATACTCCCAATTCCACCAACTCACTTCTATGTGATGAAATATACCACTTCATATTTGGTGATTGGATTTATCCAGCAAATGGACAAGGCATTGAGACATAAATTTTACCTCTAAATACTATAATAAAAGGCACAAAAAACGATCTCTCAATGTATTATACATATTCTAAGTATTATTATATATTTATAGAGGTGATATATGAAACTAATGATGATCCAAATCTCAAAAAATATGTGTAATAAACAACTTACCACAAAATAGCCCATAATGCTGGATATATTCCTTACAGTCATCAATAAAATCATAAAAAATTATATGATATTTTTAACCCTACAACTCAATATCTCACTGTTGATATTCCTTCTCGCATTGAAAAAATTTATAATATTCTATCATATTATTTAAAAAAATTCATTCAAAAAATTCATTTAAAACTAGATGACAAATTGCTAACTCCTCCACTATCCGCCTCTAATTTCCAGCCTCATGGGCAATGTGACGCCAAGACCCATGCTCCTGGATCTGATACTAAAAACATATTCTTTACATAAAATATTTAAAACTAATTGAAGTTACCCAAACATAACAATCCATAATTAAAATATCAACAATAAATATTTTTTCACTTACACACATAATAAATTTTAGGATTAGAGTTTAGAGAGTTTTAGAAACATATAACTAAAAAAAATCTTTATCATCCAATAGAACTTTTACCACTAAACCAAGGATTAATTAATTTACAATAATGATTTAACATCTCTAAAAAATTTCTCCACACAAGATACCCATAAAGATATGTAATATTTAATAATCCTCTACATAACCAGGGGAAAATGAAGATATAAGAATGATGAGATCAAACACTAAGTAACGGGTAGCGTATAATAAATGAATTCTTGGAATGAAAAAGTAATTAAAAATATTATAGGAATAAATTACAATAAAATTATTCTATATAAAAAATAACATGATAATGTAATATATATGTGGATTAAATAACAGTTTAAATAATCACATGGATAAAAATAATTGATTTCATAGTGATGTACTAAATAATGTTAGACATCATAAATATACCATCATTGACTTATTCAAAGACATAATACATTAATAAATAGTGTTTATACCAAATACCTAAGCTAGTTTATCTCATGAGACCAACCAATTTATCGAGGGGTTATATACATTAGGGATCATCTGATAAATAGTTATGTTTGATGAATGCATCATATTATGGAATAAATGAACAATACAATAAATAACCAATATTCATGAGTTATAAATAAACATAAATATTGATATAAAATGTATACAAATGTTTACTATTTTAGTATTCATTAAATGGAATAACATTATTGGTCATCAACCTTCAAACTAGCACAATATAGAGCAATGGAAAAATAATTAATCTAATATTTTGAAAAACATATATAAATTGTGTAAGTGATGTTAAATATATCCCTGAAATTAAAGAATATGGACATAAAGGAGTGAAGAACGTCAAGAGAGAGATGAAGCATGATTTATATAATAAACCACATGAATAAGTTGAGGAATGAATTATGAAATTTTAAGATCATTTAGTGGGTAATACATAAAATATAACCCCAAGAGAGAGAATTTTTTTGAGTTTGATAGGATAGTGGATGAAAAATTATAAAATGAATTTTCCTAAAACTTTTGTAATGTGGTTGTAAAAAGTAACATTTAAGTCACTTCCAAAATTCCATGTTAAAAGTCGAAAAGTGGATATTGGAATTAAAATTTTAAAATATTACAAAATTTTAAATTCATCAAATCAAATGATGTTAGAAAAAGAAAGGTGTAGTGGAAGATAAAACAATACAACAGTGGAAGGAAATATCTTTATTTATTCTTCAAGAAAATTATCCTTTATTTTTCATATAAAAAATTTATGGAATAATGGGAAGAATATATTTCTTAAAAAACCATGATAACTTATAATTAATGATTTATAATAAATAAAAATAAACATTTAAAAGTATGTTTGTTTTGAAAATGTTGAAAAAGATTATTTTGTTATCTCTTTTGTAAAGAATGTCAAAAACTCTCCTTCTGGAAAATGTTAAAAATATTAATTTTAATAATTTTATAAAAATTGTCAATGATAACATAAAATGAACTTAATAAATCATTAATGTATAAATAAAAAATTTATTAAAAAATATATATACATGGATGAGAAATAGTTCCAACCATAAATAACAAATAAGGCTAGTCCATAAACAAACATTCCTTTGGTTGAATTGTGATGCAAAGGGAGGTGATAATAATACTTTTAAAACCCATAAAGGAAGGAGGTAATAAAATATAATATTTAAGAAATATGAAATGTCACAAATTTTTATCTATAATTCATTTTTATTATCCCCTCAAACCATTCCTACATCAGGGTATAAATTTATTTTCTCATGCTTTGGTGAAGATTGAAATTTAAATGATAAATGGCTCAAATTTTGGTTTGTAAATGTTTTATTAAATTTTTAATTAATTTTGAAGCCATGAATACTATATATGAATATGAAATTTCATTATTTAAAGGCATTTAATTTTGATTTTCGTTATTTGTTAATCACGGTATACCTAATCTGTATAAGCTTGCCTTGAAATTATGTTTGTATCCACTTTGAGTTACCCTTATGCAAGGATGTGATTCTGCGTGTAGGTAAATAAGGCCATGTAAGGGTAATAAGATTATTTCAAATGATATTCCAAAGTCAAAATAATCCACAACATCCACATAATGGTATATTGTAATCTTCTAAAAGGTCACATGTGCATGCTCATGTGAGGGTCACAACATCGATTTCTTAAGCACATGGGGAACATTCTATAACCCTTGTAAGGGTTGAGTTTTGATGTAGAGTTTCTATGAAAAGGTAAAGATTAAAATTCTCGTACTATGTTAAGGTCATCTATAACATTCAAGAAATTTATAAATATCGATTTTTGATCAACCTATTCACCATTAAGCTTCCATAAGCTTTAAGATGCCACATTCAACTGACAAAAATCACCAATTCAACCTACCAAAAGAAGAAATATCAATTGAATATGAATCATCTCAATTTACAATGTGGGAATCAAACATATTAAAATATTTCACCACATTGAAATTAACTATAATATACATAATCAAACATAAGTGACTGATCGTGAGTGAAGATATCATGATATCACAAGAAGAAGCTTCAACCAAACATGGAGTCCTACCATGGAGACCGATCATGGAATAAATGAGGTTGTGCAGATAAAAATGTAGGATAATCATGAATTAATTGTGAAAGATGAGATATTTAGTGGGTAATGTCAATGATGTTTGGGCCTGTTCAACACATAGGGGACAATACCGAGGGTATCCTTAAGGATCGACTGAAGGGGAGTCAACAAGATCAATTTATGAAACACGACGATATAATCAAACAAATTTATGAATAAGACTAGAGATGGAACCAATATATGCCTATGTAATATGATAAACGAAAAAATGTTGAAGAATTATCCTGAGTCTACTAACTTGACCCCGACTTGTAGAAAATATGACATCAAAATTTAGCCTATGATAGGATATGAATTATTAATTATTTGAAATAAAAATTAACTAAATATAATGAGTTAACAATAAAGATTTTAATTCACTAGATTTTGATATGGTGGGCAGGATTTAATCTTAAAGATGATGAGGCCTCAATTTATTTACTGAAAAAGTTTCAAAAATAAGTTTTAATATACACCAGGTTCTCAATCATTTTCTATTAGGAACCATGGATTGAAGGTGGAATCCCAAGCATAAATATGTGCATCGATAAAGAACTACAAGGTGGGATTGTGTCTAGTTCTATGAAGAAAACAAGTTATTCTCATACATTCCAGGATTTATTAGATAATGAATCGATTATAAACTATTTGAACTTGTATAATGGAAACTCATCTGCATCATGATGAAGAGAGGTTATGGAAGGGTTTCATTCAACTCCTCCACGCTATGGAAGGGTAAAGATCATGTACACTTTTATATGTAAGGGGAAAAATAATTCCCAATTTTGTAAATAAGGATATAATTCATTGATAAATTAACCAAGATGAGGAACCGAGGGTTCTGTGATGGTATGTACAACACAGTGAAGGCTGTGTTAGGTTAAAATTACACTATAAAGGGCCACTAACACATTCCAAAGGATTTTTAATGCTCAAAAAGACCTGTATAATGTTTGACCCATGAATTACATATCTATTTCATGGAATTTTAAGCATCATAAGGGTATAAGGACCATCCCATAAGTAATATGATGGTATCCTCAAGGTTTATTTCATAAATCCAGAAAAATTGTTTGATTGAACAAAAAACATTTCTTTCATACACACAGTCTAGCCAAATCCAGAACGAAACCCTTGATATTGACACATAAAGGAAATATGAGGGAAAAATAGATGAATATTTGGGAGGGATAATTTTAAATAATCTAGAGGATTCAAGATGAATAATAATGGAATTAAATCTGTACATGTAATGATAATGAATTAAGAATGAATCCGGGACAGATTTTAAAGAAATCATTGATGTTTTAGGATTTTATTCTTGGGAAAACATATGGAAGAGGGGAATAATTCAATAAAGGCCTTGAGAATATCTATAAATAGATAACTATTCACTCAAGATAGGGGGTAACTTCTATAATTTTTCGACTATGCTGTTGTAGTTTTTTAATTTATTATATATATTATTTTTATTCAATAGTGATGGAACACTAATCCATTAGTGGTGGAGACATAGGGATTCCCCTTAACCCTTAATAATGAAATCAACTTTTAAATTGTCAATATCATATGTTTATGCATATAAAATTATTTGACCTATTTCAACATTAGGATATTTCTTTATTTACATGACACTTGAATTATACTTTTCTTGACTTGTTTTCACACTTTGGCTGATTAGTTTCTTTTCACTACCTGTGATCATGAGTAGTGGGTTGATTTATGGGTAGTCAGAGATATCCAATCACTAGGATAGGTAAAGGAAATTGGAGAAATGACTGTACATTCCTTCTTTATGAGCCAAAAAACCAGGGGAGTGTAATTTGGGAGGTTTCACTTTATTATAGAGTAAATATGTGAGTAATTAGAATAGTGATTTAATTGGTAATCAAGGGGATATTAATGGCTTTGAGACATTTTTTAAATATTATTTTCAACTTGACTCAATCACATCCAAAATAAAATCATATAACTTTGTTTACATGTTTAACCCATTAAACCATAAAATAACATAAACATATGACACTTATATATAGAGAAAACCTGAGTCCCAATACTACTAAATTTTAATTTGGTTTATAAATTTGATTACTGAGTTTATGTGACACACCTATCATTAACCTAGATCCATTACTCGGGAGGCCATTTCCTGTACTGATTTTCTAAAAATTATTTCATCACATGACCTAATATAGTTCCTTTTACCTTACCGGTTTTGATAAAGTGGTTTAATATACCGTGATTGAATGAATTGGGAGTCTAAGAATCATTGAGGAAGTAGAGAGAGAGTTTTTCAAAATTATATTGGTCAAATATTTATCCTCAATTAAATTTTCTACTAGAGTCACCAAAGGTAATGACAATATAGAATATAATATATCTCAATTAAATAGAACCCGAGAGAATTGCATTCACCAAACATCAACATTAATAATCGACCTCTACAACCCAATAACAAAAAAATTGATCCTAAAATTAGAACGATCTCACTCCAAACAATGTTTTATGTATTGGTAGGAGATAATCCCAAATTACAATTAATATAATTTGATGATTTTATTCTATAAATTAAAACCTAAAAGGGATTCATAAGAATATTCCAAATAGAATTTGTTCCCATTCTCCTTTGAAGGATAATTTTGGGAGTGTATAAACAACATAAAACCTGATGAGGTCACTACATATAAGAAACTACAGATAGAATTTCTCTAGAAATATTTCCTTGCAACATGTTTCAGCGAACTGAGGATTTTTTTAAATCAAACATGAAAGTAGAGAAATACTTTCCACGTTTTGGGATAGATTTAAGTGGTTGAAAATATCCTAATCATAGAAACATATGGATTTCACCATTTACAACTTTATATTACCAAGGATTTGTGATTAAAAAATTTAACCAATTTTATGCTTCTTCTAGAGGAGAAATTATTGAAAAGTCCTATGTATAAGTTAAATAAATGATCACGAGGATCTCTAAAAATTTACAGTAATTCAAAAAAAAATAACTTCAAAAAGGGGAGTACATGAGGTATAGAGTACTAACTCTACATTATTTGAAAATAAAATCGAAGACCATACTTATATTGTAATATATTTTGTTTCTAATATTTTTCAAGAGACTAAACCTTCATCACCACCTCAAGTATACTAGATTGACATCTCTCCACACCATTACATTGATGGATATACTCAAGTTTATATAGTTTATAACTGTGATTCCCTATTCTATAAGTCATAACTATAAAAAACAACCCTTAATAAAAATATTTAGATAATATAAAAACATTTAATATGAATATATGATCAAGAAACCCTAAAAACCACATGTCTAGTTGAACTTTCCAGCATATTTCAATCCACTTATTTTCTAAAGATGAAATTTCTATCATAATATAAGTTACCAACATAGACAAGATGAAGAAACTTATTTTAATAAAATAATTAAATAACTAGTTGGGTGCAACACCACTTATAAAAAAGCCTCAAAACTCATAGATTATAACTGAAGGAGTTATTAGGACTGTACAGACAGATCATGACCATTATCGATGAGTTAGAAAGTTAAGGTTCAAGTAAACTTAATGCTCAATCATTTCATTATCCCTAAGGTAATGTTAGTTCTATTTAATTAAGGATTGGAAAAAAGATTATAAAAAATTAGTAATCACAACATTAAGATGAATTTAGAAGTGTAAAACCAACTAAACATGAAGAATGCATCCTTGAAAAACTATCAAAAGAAGAATCACCTATAGAAACACCCACAGTGAAGAAATACAATGTAAAATTTAGGATGTAATACCTTTATCTACTCTAAATCCCCTTCCATATAAGGATATAACCACCTAATAATACCATTTATGAAACATTCCAACAATAGATCATATAAATTCATTAAAGAGAGGAGATCAATAGCCTTTTGATGAAATCCATATACCAAATCCCAATGTATGAATGGTTTGTCAAGTAAATGTAAACAAGTTAGATAATATTGTAAAGACATGAATATGTAAAGTTAAGTATAACTATATAATCCATTTTTATCTCTTAATTACCAAGGAAATTAAAGGATCCATGTACCTTCACTATCTATTTCACTATAGGATTTCTCACTTTTTTCAAATGTATTGTTTGATTTATGATAATCAATAACTGTAATGACTTATTTATTTTATTATTCCTCAAAATATTGGAGATATCAATACCACCAGAACAATTATACAAATTTTTAATCAAACCACTTCCTACCCCAGTTTAAATTCATGATGGTTTTTTAGTAAGATTGATTGAATTTTTATTCCATGTAGATTTTTTACATTTTGAGAATAGACGAAGAAATATGTAAAGTTCAACCCTCTATCATACTAGATTAGACAATACTTATTTTTAAAAAAAAATACTAAATGTCAATAAAGAAGCCTATAAATTAATTTTAGCTAATTTATAGTGAACTTTATCAATATTGGTTCAATTAAATATCCTCAAAATGAGAGATATATGTTTTTATTGAACAATTCGAGTTTTTTAATTAATATAAAAATGATATTGAAAAATTTTTAGACATAATTCAATTAGTATAAGATTTATGAAAACATGATTTATTTGATGAATCTATTTTTAAAAGTGAACTTAATCTATAATATTTTTTTGATGAATATTTCAAAGGTGTTAATCAAAATTATTCTGATTACTTACTAAAAAACATCACGGAAACTTCTGATTTACATGTGAGGGATATAAAAATCGATAACATTGAGTTGAAAATATTATTTTAAAACTACCCATAATATAACTAAAGTTTCTAACATCCAACTTAAAATATTATTTCCTTATGGAAAATGAGAAACTGTTGGTCATAAATAAAAAAATTTAGATCCCAATAAAAAGATTCAACTTTTAGAAATCTTGAAAAAATTTACAGATTCCTGGACTATAAATTTTTAGATATCCTATGTATTATCCCTACCACATGTGTGAAACATATTTTTCTATAAAATAAACCAAGATCATAAGATCACTATAAAGGATACTCTATATGATCATCAATGAAGTAGTTATAAAATCAATTGAAATAATTTTTGGATTTGGAATCATAAACCCCATTTCTTACTCTTATTGGGTGAGTTCAATTAAAAAATTCCTATAGAAAAATGAATAAATGATTTTAAGAAATGAGAATAACGAGTTATTGCCCACAAGTATTTATAATAGTTGAAGAATTAATGTTGACTATCAGAAACAAGATTTCATGGACAAGAAGGAACACTTACCCATTCCTTTTAAATAAAAAATATTAGATATAATACTAGGAAAAAAACATATTCACTTATCCCTTCGGTATGTTTTCATAATAGAGGATTCACATTAGGATTTTTAATGGTCCAAGTACCATTAAAAATTTCATGGTAGGTATATTTTTAGTCTTCATAGAGAAATTCCTATATCTATTCCCTGAAAATTTTATTATATATGGAATATGTTTTAAAATATACGTTTAAAGTATGGAAAATGTTTCAAAAAAGGCATTGGGAAAAATATGTTTTTAAAATTTTGAAAACCATATTTTATTGTGGTGAAAGGAAGTTTTTCAGGCCACATAATTCTTAATGATGGGATTGAAATGTATCGGTCCTAAATTAACATTATTTATAAATTTCCCCACTCCACCATTGGGAGACACATTTTATTTTTTATAAAATTCAGTATTTTAGAGAAGGTTGATTATGTAAATTAATAAGATTGAACTCCCACTAAGTAACCTACTAAATAAAGAAGATAAATTTGAATTTTATGACTCATACAATAGATTTGGATAATCTAAAAGAGATCCTAACTCTATCCCTCCTAATATTCCTATATAAATGAAACATAGCCTTTAAGATACTTATTGATGATTCAAAAAAAGGATATGGGCTTTGTTTTCCTAGATAAATGATTGAAACTGCCATGTAATAGCCTATACATAAAAAATAGATAAATATACCAAAAAAATACCTAATAATAGAGATAGAGTTTCTATAAATTCTTTTTGCCTATGAATTTTTTTCATCTTACTTATTGAGAAGTAAACTAACTATTAATTATGATCACAAAACACTTAGGGATCTAATTAAGATAGTGGATGGAGAAAAGAAAATTGAGATGGATTTTTATATTACAATGATTCAACATAGAGATCAATTATAAGAATGAACATGGACATTTTGTTGTAGAATGCATGATCGGGTTACCCGAGACTACAAAACTGCAACATCCAACTAACATAAATACAAATTTCTCCTTCCCTGATAAAAAATATTTACAATGTAACCCATGTTTCGTAGTATTATATTATGGTAAATTATCAAGTCACATCAAAGCTACCATATTTCCATTTAAGAAGTTTTTTTAAATTAAAATCCTTGTTAAAATTTTATGTTTGGGAGAAATTTTATTTATAGAAAATTTGTAATGACCATATAATTAGGTTATTTATACCTAAGGTGGAAGTTAATTATATGCATCAATTTTGTCATACTCTTGCATGTGGATTCCATTTTGTAAATCATTGAACTACTAGGTATATGTCAAAATTTGGTCTACATTGAACCTCAAATTTATCCCCTCAAATGTATTATAGAATACATTCCAAAAGTATCAACTACCAGGTGGAGTTTCCAAAATACTTGAAATTTCCCCACAAAATTTCATTTTTTTGATGAATTTGATATACAGGGATTATATTTCAGGGGCCCAATTCCAATAACCTTTTTATTTTAGAGAGATATATTTATAGTATATTGTTTATCAAATTGTACTACAGAAATATTAACAAAAATGATGATTTTAAAGATGCAAATATGTTTCTAAAATTAAGATTTTTTTTATATTATGAGTACCTGAGGCAATAAATAGTGACTAAGGAATACACTTATGCGACAAGGACATAAAATACCTTATAAAGGGGTTGGAGTGCACTATAATATTTCAAATACTTATCAACCATAAAAAATGGGAAGGTATAGGTTTCCAACATATAGATAAAGATGATTCTAGAGAAGATAGTGAAACCAACCAAAATGGAATTGAGTAAGACACTTGAAGATGCACTTTGGGAATATAAAACATCCTAAAACACTTTTTTGGGGGTTACTCTAATATAATTATTTATGGAAAACATTTTCACTTTTATAGTTGAGCTGTAACATAATTATTAGTTGGATGTAAAGAGAGTAAAATTGGAGTTTGTGAAAACTAGAGAGTAGATAAAGAAACATATGATGGAACATTAAGAGATAAGAATAGAGGAACACAAGAGCACCATGTCATAAAAGGAAAAGGAAATATATATACATCAGACACTAATATGGATAAATTAATTTTAATTTAGAGATAAAATACAAATATTATATTCAAGAATAAATCTCATGCATGATATGATTCATTCCAATTTGACTAGAAATTATGTAGAAACTAACACATATTAATTTTGTACAGTTTAAATCAAGGGAAACCAACAATAACAACCCTTCAAGGTGAATGAAAAAGGTGAATCATTACTATGTCTACTCTTCGAAAGAACCAATGTTGGTGTCTGAAATCATTTCTACTATAATTGAATAAAGGATTTTTAGAATGTCACATTCAATCATCTTAATATAGATGCTAAATATTTAAAACTAATATTCCTTGGTAAATACATGTTGACATTAACTATAATCGTGTCTAATATTGGTATGGGGGAGAGAGACAAGTAAATATGGATGTAAATACCTCATTAAATTTTATATGGATATTTAAATTTCTCTTATACATAAAATAAAAGAAATTGAATAGATTCAAAAAAATTTAGGAATCCAAATATAATTTCAATCAGATTTTGTTTTAAGATGTTTGTCATTTCTTTGTTTATGAAATCTTTAGCCAAATTCTATCATTCCGATGAAAAATACCATGATAGAGTGTAGGGAGTTCATTATTTTTGAAATTTTGAGAGTTACATGATTATTGAGTGAATATAATTCTATTTTATAGATATTTTTTACTTTAAAACTATGAGAAGAGGTGTAGATGAAAAAAACATTTAGTGGAAGAGAAATCATAGTAAGATGGAAGTAGAACTAATGAACAATAACTTAGGTAACTAACACTTAATGATTTATTAGAACCTCATATAGATTCCCTAATATAAATTTAGATATCTCAAATGTATTGGGGTAAAAAATAATATGGGAACTGATCTAACAAAATAACCAAGTCAACAAAAGCACATGTGTGTGTGTGTGTTTTCCATTAAATAAGAGTTAGTGTGACCTGTGAGTAAGTTTTAATATAATTTTTTACATTCATTTGATATTATTATTAATACTAAGGGATAACATCTATCTTGATATGATTTAGTTACATATTTATCTACACTCATTCAATATGTGATTGGAAAAAATATCGTCCAAAATTCTCAATATGTGCTAATTAAAAAAGTGGATGAAAATATTTGAGGAATTCTGAAATTGGAGAACATGGGTTAGATAAAATCTCTAAATTTAATTTACGAAGTATCAAGGAAATGTGAAAGGGATCATTATTTAATGAATATTTCAAAAAATTCCACATGATAATATCATGATTCAACTAGGACTTATTCTATTTGAAGGCTAGAATTCATACATGTGCTTGTACTGAAGTGAGTTAGTGAATAAAATTCATAGACACATGATGATTGAAACAATATATGAATCTTGGATTTTATTCTTCTCTAGTATATACTTATGTCTAGGAAGTACATCTCTATTCAAATGAAATAATTTCTTTATATATCCCATGTGTAAAATATTCTAAGTGTAGTGGAGAGATGAAACATAAAATTTCACAATATTTAACTATAATTAAAAATTTAAATCCCTTAAAAATTATAAAATCTAGTTATTAATTACATTTACATACTTTGGTAAGATTTGGAATTTAAATAATAAATGGATCAGTTCTTGTTGTTTTAATTTTATTAAATTTTCCATTTAAACGAGATTCCTTGAATATTATATTCGAATTTGTAATTTCTTTTATTAAATGAATTTAATTTCTTTTTCCATTTTTTTCATTATATACATAACCATTATTATCCTTAGTTGATATTGTTTATTTTTCATCTTGGGGTTTCCCCTTCAAAATGTTGTGATGCAATGTGTAGGCAAATAAAGCTTTGTAAGGGAAATAATTAGATTTCAAAGGATACCTAAAATGAAAACTAATTCATTGAAGCCATGTAAGTGTAGTATGGTAGATTAGGTAAGGATACATAGGAATAATAAAATTAGGGGTAAAAAAATAATCACAGAGAGGTAGGGGCACATTACACAAACCATGTATAGATGGAATCAAACTGCTTGGTTTCTATGAAAAGGTATAGAGTAATTATATCACTTTGTAAAGATCATCACCAATTTTCAGTGAATTTAGATACAGTGATAATCAACCAACAAAATAAAATTTATGTTACCACAAGATTTAATTTCCCATTTTTAACTGACAACAAGCTCTAATTCAACCTACCAAAAGAAGAAAGCTTGACTGACTCTGTATTAACTCAGCATAACAAATGATTCTCTAGCTAATAAATTCCCTCCCCACATTTCAATAAAGCATGGTAGAAAAAATCCACCATGAGTGGCTAATCACGAGGTAGCATCTCAATAAACCATAATGATTCAACCTACTACAGAGATTGATCATAGAAGAACCAAATCCCCAAATATGAAAATGGATGAAACTATTGAAAGAAAATTGAAAGATGAATGATTAAGTATATAATATTAGGGTTGGTAGGGGATGTTTTGTATGATGATGACAGTATCAAGGATGATATTAATGTTTTGTTGAAGTGGAGTAAATATGATCAATTTAAGGAAGTTTTCATCGATATGTACTAGATTAGTGATATAGAATTGAGATCAGACTAAACTAGAAAATTGTATGTTGATTAATAATAAGATGAGGAGAAATTATAACTATTCTGAGAAATCAATCCAAGATTGAAGAACATCTAATTCTGAACTTCAACTAAATATAGGATAATCAACGATGATAATTTTAAATGAAAATAGATTGAATGTTCTAAGTTGATGATTATGATTGTTGTTTAATAGAATTTGTTTCTATGTATAGAATTTCATATAAATGTTATTGGGGCCTCGTGTTCCTTATTTATTTGGATCCATAAAAAACTTTGAATTCATAGCAGTTTCCTTATCTTTTTTCCCTAAGGAAATTCGAAGGGAATGTTCCCATGCAAGATGAATCATGTGAATTGATCCTAAATTATAGGGGGAACCTGTGACCAATGATATGAAAACATAGTGTTTATCCCACTCTCCAATATTCAATATAAGAAGAAACACGGTTTTGAAAATTTGATCTCAGAAAAATATCATTGAATTTCATAAATAAGAAGACATGTTGAAAAAGTGTATCATTTAGTACTTCAATACTTTTGATTGGTAATGAACATGTCCCCTTTTAAATATAAGGGCAGAGCTTCTGTCCCTTTTTCAACACAAGGGTTAATCCCAAGACATGATTCAATAATTCATGGTTCTCAAATCATTATCAAGGAAACTAAACCATTTTAATTTCTATATTAGGAAAAAATTATTCTATAGAAAGGTTATTGGCACTTTCCAAAGGAAAATTATATTCTTATAAACATGGGAAAACATTGAACTACACATTTAAAAGCTATCTCCTAAAGATTGGAGCCATGTATGGGTATAAGTTGTATCCCATTAGCTTTATATGGGTATATGTGAGGATAAAACCATAAATTCCAAAATAAGGTGAGCTTGACCAAAAATAATTTTATCATACATTTGGTATGACTGAATCGTGGAAGAAGTGTAGGATCGAAATATTGATGTAGATGCTAAATATACAGGAGGGGGGGTGAATTGTATACTTTAAAAATTTCCTTAAACATGGAAATATATATGTTTAAAAAAGTTAAACTAATCAAATTCACAACACCCCTAACCAATTGAAATATTGGAACAAAGTGTGATGTTAAAAAATTATAGTTCTACACAGTTTCTTAAATCTGGAAAGTGATTCCGAAAAATAGGTTCTGGAAATATGGATGTCGAAAATGAAACATAACCAAAGATTACAATATGAGATTCTACCTTAAAGCATATATAATCTAAATGAATCAGATTACAAGTGTTAGGATATATAATAAGGTTATAATTTCCTTACAATAAAAAATTCAGTGAAAAAACATGTAACAAAAACGAGTAACAAGATATAAATCTTATAACCCAATGAGAAGGGTATCCAACAACCTTTGATGAAGGTCCCTTGATTTATACTTTCATGAAAGTCTATCTTAGCCACATCTGGGTAAACCATTGATATGAATATCAGAGTCTCTATCCTACTATCACCACAAGCCCTCATCTTCAAAGTAGTTGGAACCTCTGTCTTCCTCAGGAAGGAAGCCCTCGAACTTCAAGGTAGTCGGCACCACTGCCTTCCTATCCTCGGAAGCCCTCGATTGTGATCAGAAACAATCGGAGTCTCACAAATAATTTCTACAGAAGTCAAAGTTTGAACATGCTGTTCAAACTTTCTACATGAAGCTTTGAGAGTTAATAAGAGCCGCACTCTCTAGAAATCACTTCAACAGAAATTAGTCCAAGATCAGTGTCAAAGTTGTTGCATCTTTTCAAATGAGCTCATATTTATAGGCGAAGATCCAATGGTCGGATCTCTCCTACAATGGTCATATTTTTCCATGAATTTTGAAGAGACCTATATACGTGTCACTGAACCAACAGTTAGTTAGAAATAGAATTGACAACATCGTTTTATAAAAAACATGTGTAACTGAAAGAATGATATTGTTTTATAACAAACTTAACAAATCAAAGTGTAAGTAAAAAGTTCATAGTCTAACCAAAAATTATATTCGGAGTCTATATTACAAGGATATTCGTATTCTGTTTATAAAAAGAATTCAAAGTCGAACTTCATAAATGTTCGTAACCATAATTCATAATCAAAATTCACAACTAGAATTCGTAATGAGAATTCTGAACTTGAATTCGTAATGAGAATTCAATACATAATTCATAATGAGAATTCGTCATCAGAATTTGTAATGAGAATTCGTCATCAAAAATCCTAATGAGAATTCATCACAGAATTCGTAATGATAATTCATCATCAGAATTCGTAATGAGAATTCATCATCAGAATTCGTAATGAGAATTCATCACAGAATTCGTAATGATAATAAGTCATCAGAATTCGTAATGAGAATTCATCATCAGAATTCGTAATGAGAATTCATCACAGAATTTGTAATGAGAATTCATCACAGAATTCGTAATGAGTATTCTGCATTAGAATTCGTAATGAGAATTCATTACAGAATTCGGAATGAGAATTCAGATCCTGAAACATAATTCTTCATATCTAAGTATTATACAATTCTGAGATTATAGATATGAATCTGATTTTTATACATAGGAAAAATATTGATATAAACAATGAAAACGAGAGAGTGGTAAATAACCTTAAGGAATGAAATTTTCCTTAGAGAAGTAAAACAGGGGTAAAAACATATTTTCTTAAAGTTATGTTGTTTGTGATTTTCAAAACAAGAAGGAATGGAAAATTCATAAGGAAAATCTTATTAACTCAACAATCTCCCCCTTTTTGGAAGGAACAAACATCCTTATGAAAAAGAATATAAGAGCTTAGAATAAATTTATAGACTATAAAATTAAAGCTTATCTCCCTTTGTTTATGAATGATAGTGAATACGACTAACTCCTCCTTAAGCTTTGAATCTCTATGGATCATATTATAGATTTCCCGAATGGAATTTTTATTATCATAAGAATGACAAACTTCGTAATGAGAGTCTCCCCCTTAAATAAGCCCCCCTTACTTAGGGATAGGACTTTTTTTCATAGAAATTTTTCTTCTTCCTTTTAGACTCTTCATTCTCTTTCTTTTGAGTATTTATTTTTCCTTCTCACCCTTTGTGATTTTCAAAAAGAATTGAGGGAATGAAAAAGATAATAAATTACATGAAATATTAGTACATAAAACCATCTAAAAGACAAGTAACCAATATTTCATTACTATTGGAAAGAACTAATACAAGGGAAATAATACAACAAGAGATATGATGGGTCAATTTGGTTTCTTTTTCCTTGGGTATAAGCATTTTGAAAATTGTCTTTAGCTTCTTTATTTATTTGTGTTCCTCCTCCACTTACTTCTCTAAAGCAATGATTCTTTCATCTTGTGCCTCCATTGCCATTGCTTGATATTTAAGAGTTTTATCTTGATTTACAACCTTTTCTTTCAACTGAATACGAAGAAATTTTTCCTCCCTATAGTATTGGACAAGAGAACATAGCTTCCCATTCAGATATTTGACCTCCTGCATCTGAACATCCTGTTCAAGAGTTAACTTCTTCTCAAAAGAATTTGTAAGATCCTTGATTTTAGAGTCTTCAGAATCAAAAGAATCTTTAACATCAAATTGGAATTGATCAAAGTCTTCCATGTCTTGAAAAACATTCTTAAACCACTTGGTTATATTATTTCAAGAAAATCTATGAGCATCATAATTGATAGGAAAGTTTTTATGATCAGCCACAAGCTTAGAACACTTATCCATCACTATGGATTTAGAGTCCTATTTTTGATTCATGCTATGCTGATGCATCTGGAATCTCGTTTCTATTGCTGGAAAAATCGGAATGACGTCCACGAGCTTCTTTAGGGACTCTTCAACAAAGTCATGTCCAAAGATAGATGTCTCCGAATCTGAAATTCTGGTTGGAGAACGTTCTTCCTCTGACTATATAAGATTCCTTTTGGATGATCCTACAACTTCTTTATTTCTTATAATATATTTCATTGGATTTTCAAAAACCAGTTGCTTGACCTTATCAACTTTCAGAACAGTCTATTCGTCAGGAGATTCTGGCTCACTTTCTGAAAGATGAACAATCTCATCTTCGTCATCTTTCTCCTTCTCTTCTCCTGTTTCAACATCCTCAGGCTGTATAAAGTCACGGTTGTGGGTTTCTTCCTTAAAAGGCTTGTTAACTTCTTCTTAACCATTTTCTTTAACTCTAGCTGTAATAATTTTTGAAAATCCATCTTGGGAAGTCTGGAGTAAAAATTTATCGGAAGAATTATCCTTGTCATGATAGTCTTCAACTTGTTTTATTACACCACCAGAGCCACCACAACTATCTGCTTGCTGAATTTCATCCACAACTTGATGAACTCTTAGAATAAATTCCTTATCAGCTTTCTTCTTCTTATAATTTTCTGGAGTCTTATCACTAGGAGTTTCAAGAAATCCGTCAACCAAAAAGGATTTCAGAATGGGTAATATTTTGGATTCTACCTCAGCGGATTTCAAAAGATATTGAACAATATCTGCCTCTGACATATTTGTCTTCATCTTCTTCTCATTGGCTTGATTTTCTAATTCATCAGCCACTTTTTCTTTCAAGGCCCTAGCCTTGATAGTGTCTAATCCGAAATGAGGTTCCCCTTACTTTCTCTTCTCCTTGAGCTCTCTCCACTTATCTACCACTTCATCCGGGTATTCTTTCTGTTTCATTGGCTAGGGTGGTGCAGTTTGAGTTTCCTTAGAATTGGGGGTTTTCTCAGCAACATCCACTTCATTCAATTTCCTTTTCTTCCCATATTTCCTTGATGGTTCCGTAGTTTGTTGATCGTTCTGAACTGCCTCAGCCCCTTCCTCTGGTAAAGATTAGAATTCTCTGGATTCAATAGAATAACCCATTTTCATCCTCTTCAACATATCATCACTCACCAGTATTACCTAGCAGTTTCTTGTCCTAGAAGTGCAATCAATTTTAAACGAATCTAGACACATGAAAATAAGCTTAGAAAGCAAGGACAGATACATAATAATCTGAGATTTCAGATTCCCTTCTTTAATATTCTTAACTGTAATCAAAACATGCCTCATCAAATTTAACTTCCTTAAATTTACCAAAAAATCTACGATGTATATATCACTCTTCTTGAGATTATCCTTTTCACCCCTTCTCAGTATGAAAAAACCTTGTACCCAAAGATGTAGAATCCTATTATTCAAATAGAGATGAGAAATCTTAGCAGTCTTGACATCCTTAAGTCCAAGGCATTTTTAGCCTTCAAATTATTAAAATTTCCTTGCTCATCCGGTAGCATGTGTGAGCAAAATTCAGATTAACCATCATATGATAGACCCACCAAGCTTTCAGCCTTGGTATAAGATAATTTTTAAGTATTCTCATAGGACATGAAATAAAACAACTCTCTATCATCTTCCTCAAGGATGGAAACATACTCGTAAAATTCAACAAGAAAATCTCTATAAACCAGATCCTGATTCTCTGGATTTGATATGCTAACATCCTCCCAACCATTCAATTTAATATTCTTAGATATAAGATAATAATAGTTGTAGAAATTCAGATGCACCAGCCTCTCCCTATAAACTAACCATTTTGAAATGGGCTTTATAGTTGACATATCCTGAGAAGTGTCTTCTACAGTCATTTAGAACTGAATGCTTCTGAAGGATTCAGCACGATCTTGGGAAAGAAATCGGAACGACCATAAGAAAGGAGGATAGAGATTCGAGATAAAAAATCTTGATATCTGATGGGGGACAACCCTCAGGGGTCCCTTTTATATAGGCGTTGAGGCAGCGGTTCAACTTCCATAGTTGATCGAACGATTGAGATTCATTGAGATTTTTTCTGATGGTTGAGAAACAAGCCGCAAGGAAAACTTGACTCCGATCTTTTTGAGGTTTTAAGATAAATAATCTAATTTTAGAAAACTAGAATCCAAAAAATTTTAAAACACATAAGAAAATACCAGAAAGAAAAATATGATTACAACAATTTAAAGAAATCATAACATTCGGTTTGGATAAAAAGATTTTTCCTAATAGGTTACATTCTTCTTGATGAAAATTTGACTGCGAAAAATCATACTACGAAAAATATGAGTACGGAAAAATATTCATTATGAAAAATCTTAGTATAAAAATATCATTATGAATGTTCTAGTATGAAGAATTCATTATGAAAGTTCCAGTATGAAAATTTCATTAAAAAAAATCCCAGTACGAAAAATTTCATTACGAAAGTTCCAGTACGAATATTTCATTACAAAAGTTCCAGTACGAAAATTTAATTACAAAAAATTCTCAGTATGAGAATTCCATTACGAATGTTCCAGTATGAAAATTTAATTATGAAAGTTCCAGTATGATAAATTTCATTAAGAAAGTTGCAGTATGAAATTTTCATTACGAAACTTCCTGTACGAAAATTTCATTACCAATGTTCCAGTACGAAAATTTCATTACAAAATTTCTCAGTATGAAAATTTGTTCAGGAAAGTGTTTTTAAAAGGACACTACAGAAAATTTTAAAAGGCTAATTACAAAAAACTTTTAAAATCCAACTACGAAAAATATTTTGAAAAATCTCATTACGAAAGAAGTTTCAAAATCTCATTATGATAAATTTTCAAAATCTCATTACAAAAAATTTTGAAAATCTCATTATGAAAATTTTTGAAAAATCTTACTATGAAAAATATTTTGAAAACTCTTATTAAAAAAAATTCAAAAGCTCATTAGAAAAAATTTTCAAAAGCTCATTACAGAATGTTTTGAAAATCTCATTATGATTTTTTTTGAAAAGGTAACAAACAAATGTACTCCCCTATAAAAAAGAGTTTATTACAGAAAGAATATTTTTTAATCAGGAAGATAATGAAGAAATATTACCTTACGATTATCATTCATAACTTCTATTTGATGAATTAAAATCAATTGAAAGGTAAACATTTTATGAATATATCGGCAAGTTGATCTTGCCTTCTGATAAACTGAAGAATAATATCTCTTTTTAGTGTGTGATCCCTAAGAAAGTGATGCCTAATATCTATGTGTTTTGAATGAGAGTGGTGTGCATGGTTTTTACTAAGGGAAATATCACTTGTGTTAGCAAACAAAATTTGAGTCTTAGTAAAACTCAAGCCATAGTCTGTGAATGTGTGTTGCATCCACAACACTTGAGCATAACAACTTCCAACTGCTACATATTCCGCTTCAGCAGTGGAGAGTGCTACTGAGTGTTTATTCTTGTAGGACCAAGAAACTAATGAATCTCCTAAGAAATGACAGGTTCCAGTTGTACTTTTTCTATCCATTCTACACCCATCAAAGTCAACATCTAAAAAACTCTTTAAGATAAAATCATTTCCAGATGTATAAAATAGTCATAAATCCATGGTTCCCTTTAAGTAGAGGAAAAATCTTTTCACTGACTTCAAATGAGATTCCTTAGGACTGGATTGATATCTTTCACATAAGAATACTGAAAACATTAAGCATGGAAGACTAGCTATCAAGTATAGTAGGCTTCCTATCATACATCTAAAATATGTTTGATCCACTGGTTTCCCGGTGTCATCAATATCAAGTGTGTTTGAGGTACCAATGGGAATAATAATACTTTTAGTGTTGTCATATCCATACTTTTTAGGAACGTCATTAATATACATATGTTGAGATATATAGGTTCCTTCAGGTTTTTGACAAATTTGAAAACCACGGGAAAATATTAACTCACCCATCATTCTCATTTCAAACTCAGATTTCATTATATCCATAATGGAATCAGTTATAGATTGCTGAGTTGAACCAAATATAATCTTTTCAACATATATTTGAATAATCCAAACATTTTTCTTGTCTTTCTTTATAAAAAGTGCTGGATCTTCATTTCCCTTAACATAGTTATTTTGAAGCAAAAATCCTATAAGGCTATCGCACCAAGCTCGTGTGGATTGTTTAAGACCAGACAAAGCTTTGGTATGTCTGAAAACATGATCATGATATTTTGTGTTTTCAAAGCCCGGAGGTTGTTCACCAAAAACTTCCTCTTGAACATAACCATTAAGAAAACCACATTTCACATCCATTTGAAAAAGTTTAAAATTGAATAATTCTGTAAAGGAAAGTAAAATACGAATACTTTAAAGTCTAGCTACTGGAGAATATGTTTTTCATAGACTATTCCCTCTTGCTGATTATAGCCTTTAGCAACTAGTCTAGTTTTATTTCTAACAATGTCTCCATTTTCATCACAGTTTTTTCTGAAGACCCATTTTACTCCAATAATTGAAGTTTTCTTAGGTATTTCAACAAAGGTCCCGACTTTATTCCTTTTGAATTCAGTTTGTTCATCTTGCATGGATTTTATCCAATAATCATCACCTAATGCTTCATCACTGCTTTTTGGTTCCAATTGGGAAAGAAATGCTAGATGTTCTATTTCATTTCTTATATAACTTCTTGTCCTTACAGGTTGATTCACATTAACAATGATACAATCACATTGATGATTCATCAGAAACAACCTGACTTGGGTTTTGTAAAACCTGCTCATCAACATAGGGCAGAAAGTATTCTGGGGTAAATGATTCCGAAATATTTTACTCGAACATTTTTTTATCAGAAGGATCTTCTAAAAAAGTTCGATAATCAGTTTCTGAAAACACATTCGAGGATGTAGGTTGGGATGATTTAAAAACAAAAGGATCAGATTCATCAAATTTTACATGCACTGTTTCTTCAATAGTACAAGTGTTTTTGTTGAAAACTCTATAAGCATTAGAAGTTCTGGAGTAGCCTAAGAAAATTCCTTCATTATATTTTGGTGTAAATCTGTGTAAGTTATCTTTAGTATTCAAGATGAATACCTTGCAATAAAAAACCATGATGTAAGAAAGTCTAGGTTTTCTACCATTCCATAACTCATAAGGTGTTTTATTAAGAAATGTTCTAATCAAAACATGATTTATAGTAAAAGAAGTAGTACTTACAGCTTTAGCCCAAAAATTTCTGGCTATAGAATATTCACTCAACATGGTTCTAGTTATCTCTTGAAAATTCTATTTCTTCATTCAACTACACAATTTTGTTGAGAATTCTAGGTGCTGAAAAGTTGTGAGTAATACCTTTTCAACTACAAAAAGTTTCAAAATCAAAATTTTTAAATTCTCCTCCATGATCACTATGAATAGTTTTCAATGGTAGGTTTTTCTCATTTTTAACTTGGGCTCTATAACTTTTGAAATACAAAAATTATTCAGACTTCTTTTCTAGAAAATAGACCCATGTAAATCTAGTGTAATTATCAACTAGAACAAACACATAGTATTTTCCACCAATGCATCCAGTTTGTGTTGGACTAAAAAGATCAAAGTGCACCAACTGTAATGCATCAGTTGTTGAGACTTCACCGATTGATTTAAAACTAGATTTATGTTTCTTGTCATATTGAAAAGGATTAAAAACATTAGAAGAATCAAATCTAAGCTCAGGTAGATCCATAACTAGTTTCTTCCTAGAGAGTTTACATAAGTTTCTAAGATTACAGTGACCTAGTCTTCACTTAAATAACCAAGAATGATCTTCCATTGCACTTAGACAAGGTATGTCTTGGATCATAAGGTCTTCTAAGATTAGTGTGTAAACATTCTCTTGCTTATTGGAAGAAAGAATAAATTATTCCTTGGAATTGTGTACTAAGAACTTATCATTACTAAAATTCACAAGGAATCCTTCATCAAATAATTGACTTATGCTAATCAGGTTTTGCTTAAGACCCTTAATAAAAAAACGTTTGAAATCAATGTTTTTCCAAGAAGAACTATGTTACCTATACCAATAATTTCTCCCTGAGCATTATCTCTGAAAGTTACTTTTCCTCCTTTCATCTTGATAATACTTTCATAATAGTTTTTGTTACCAGTCATATGTCGGGAACATCCACTCTCCATGTACCATGTATTGCTATTGGAACTTCCTTTATCTTCCGGAAAGTAAAGAAAGAATTAGACTATTGGAATCGAAACTTGTTTGGATCTGAGATTTTCAGATAACAAAATTTTGGGCACCCACATCTTCTTAGAAAAATATGCCTTATGAAAACCTAAAGATTGGGTTTTGTTTATAGAACAATGCATTTCCCAGTGACCACAATATTGACACTTGGTACATGATTGGGCACATTGAGGAAAAAAATAATTGTTTCTGAATGTTGGTTTATCATGGGTATAACCAAATCTGGATTTGTTTCTTAAAGGTCATATTTGTGAATACATCTTATAAAAATTTTCTTTACCTAAGGTAAATTTTGACCAAAACTTATTTAAGGAAAATATTTCAGACTTTTGTTTTATAACCAAGTTTTTATCTTCAACGTCATTATATTTAGAACTAGAACTAGGCTCAAAAATACTGTTTTTTGAAATTATTTTTTCTATATCTTTAGAAAGTTTATTTTTCTCAGAATTTACTTCCTCAAGACTTTTTCAAATACTTATGAAATAAGCAATTTTCTAATCAAGATCTTTAGAAAGATCTCATATTTCATTAGTGAGATTAATATTCCTAGAGTTTTCCTTATCAAGTTTTTTATTGTATTTTGAACTTCTCAATCTAAAACAGTTCAACAAAGCTAGAAACTTATTAATATGTAGGTAAAGTATTTTCCTCATCAGAAGAGGATTCTTTATCCGAAGAGTTATAATATTTACCATCATTTCAATTTAGAGAAATATTGGTCAATGATTCAACATTGTGTACCTTATCCATAAATTAATGATTGTTAATAGGGAATCTCGCTATAAGACCTAGATTCTTCTATCAGAAGATTCATAATCCTAAGATTCATCTGAAGAGTCCCCACCACTAGAACTCCATGTATCATTAGATTTATGAACATTCTTAGCTTTATCTTTATAATACTTATTTCTATTCCTTTCAGAATTCCTCTCGTTTCTTTCATTCTTCTTGAGAAAAGGACAATCAGGTCTTATGTGTCCAGCTCTCTTGCATTCATAGCATGTGACTTCTGAATCTTTTTTATATTTCCTTTCCTTCTTATTATACATGGATTGGAAATTTCGTTGTCCAGCTATCTTGTTCATCCTTCAAAAAATATTTTCTAACTCATTCTATGAGGCTTCACTCTCACTAGAGTCGGATTGGATAACAACCTTCTCAAATTTGGATCGAGTTACTCTCTCTAGAGTATTGGCTTTCATGTGATTTGATGTTTTAGTAAAATCAACAGTACCATTTCCATTCTTCTTTTTGATGTTTTTAACATCTCTCTTTAGCCTTGTTTCATTTTGGAGAAGAGTTCCAAACAGGTCATCTAAGGAAATTTGAAGGACCTTCCTGTTCTCATCAAAAGCAGTTCTCTTTGATTCCCTCTCATTGGGAATAATATCAATGATATTGTCAACAAGAGCTTCATCATCCAGACATTTCTCTTCCATAGATAGTAATCTATTCACGATAGTTATAAATCTTTGTTTCACCTTACAAATGAGTTCCCCATATTGAAAGTTAAAACCATGATACTCAGCTCAAAGCATGGATCTTCTAGTCTTAATCACTTTAGATGTACCAAAATGAGTAACTTCAACTTTCATCCATATACAGTTAGCTTCTTCACAAGATGAAATTTGGCTATATATATTCCTAGTCATTGAACAATGTAAATTATTGCGTACCTTATAGTTTAATTGATAATCATGCTTCTCTTGGTTTGTGAAAGTACTAACTTCCTTATCAGGAATTTGATAACCTCCAGTAAGCATAAAAAAATTTTCTACATCATTATTGATAACGAATGTCTTCATTTGATCTCTCTAATACTCATAATCATTACCATAAAAAATTGTTGGTCTTGTAGGATTTAGGTTGTCGATGGAACCAACATTGATTCCTACCATTTTTTAATTCATTGTACACAAAAACATGTTAATAACAAAAGTTCGGATTCAAATAGAATATTCATAAGCAAGGAAAATATATAGAACAATAAAAAACTGAGCAAGAAAAAATTAAATGTGAATATAAGTATTTTAGAGAGCTTCTCTGATACCAATTATATGATCGAAATAATGATATAGATGCTCAATATACAGAGGGGGTGAATTGTATACTTTAAAAATTTCCTTAAACAAGGAAAGATCTAAGTTTAGCAAAGTTAAACTAAGAAAATTCACAACACCTCTAACCAATTGAAATATTGGAACAAAGTATGAAGTTAAAATCTTCTAGTTCTACAAACTTGCTTAAATGTGGATTGTGATTTCGAAAAACAGGTTCTGGAAATATGGAACCAGAAAATGAAACTTAACCAAAGTTTACAATATGAGATTATTCCTTAAAGCGTGTAGAATCTAAATGAATCAGTGTAAAAGTGTAAGGAAATATAAGAAGGATATACTTTCCTTTCAATAAAAAATACAGTGGAAAAACTAGTAACAAAAACAACTAACAAGATATAAATTATTTAACCCAAAGAAAAGGGTATCCAACAACCTTGGATAAAGTTCCCTTGATTTATACTTTCATGAAAGTATGTATTACCCACACCTGGGTAAGCCCTCGATACAAAGATCAGAGTCTCTATCTTATTATCCCCGCAATCCCTCAACTCCAAGGTAGTTGGACCCTCTATCTTTCTCAGCAAGGAAGCCCTCAAACTTCAAGGTAGTCAGCACCTCTATCATCCTATCCCCCGAATCCCTCGATTGTGATCAGCAAAAATCGGAGTCGCACGAAGCAAGTCTGCACAAGGCAGTGTTTCAACAAGCTGTTCAAACTTTCTGCATGAATCTTTGTAAGTTAATAAGAGACTCTCTCTCTAGAAATCACTTCAACAGAACTTAGTCCGAGATCATTGTCAAAGTTGTTGCTTCTTTTAAAATGAGCTCCTATTTATAGGAGAGGCTCCAACGGTTGGATCCCTCCTCCAATGTTCATATTTTTCCTTGAATTTTGGAGGGAACTATACACGTGTCACTCAAACAATGGTTAGTTAGAAACAGAATGGAAGAAATCGTTTTATAACAAAACATGTGTAACTGAAAGCATGAAATTGTTTTATAACAAACTTAACAAATCAGAGTGTAAGTAAAAAGTTAAGAGTCTAACCAAAAATTATATTCAGAGTCTATATTTCAAGGATATTCGGATTCTGTTTATCAAAAGAATTTAGAGTCGAGCTTCATAAAAGTTCGTAACCATAATTCGTAGTCAGAATTCACAACCAGAATTCATAATGATAATTCTACCTTGGAATTCGTAATGAGAATTCATCTAAGAATTCGTAATGATAATTCGTCATCAGAATTCGAAATGAGAATTCATCACGGAATTCTTAATGAGAATTCGTCATCATAATTCTTAATGAGAATTCGCCATCAGAATTCATCATGATAATTCATCATCATAATTCCTAATGAGAATTTGTCATCAGAATTCGTAATTAGAATTCGTCATCAGAATTTGTAATGAGAATTCATCACAGAATTTGTAAAGAGAATTTGTCATTAGAATTCGTAATGAGAATTCATCATCAGAATTCGTAATGAGAATTCTTCATCAAAATTCGTAATGAGAATTCATCACAGAATTCGTAATGAGAATTCATCACAGAATTCGTAATGAGTATTCTGCATTAGAATTCGTAATGAAATTTCATTAAATAATTCGGTATGAGAATTCAGATCCTGAAACAGAATTCTTCATATCCATGTATTATACGATTCCGAGAATATAGATATGAATCCAATTTTTATACTTTAGAACAATATTGATATAAACAATGAAAACGAGAGAGAGGTAAATTTCTTAAAGGAAGGAAATTTTCCTTAGAGAAGTAAAACAGGGGTAAAAACATATTTTCTTAATGTTAAGGTGTTTCTGATTTTCAAAACAAGAAAGAATGGAAAAGTCATGAGGAAAAAATTATTGACTCAACAAGAAGATCGTTATATGGAGACCATGAAACCATCTAATTAAATAAGGAGATAAATATTGCGGGGAAAATGTCAATCAATCTAAAATATTTAAGATACCCACTCGTAACCCATGAGATGTAAACACATAAATAATCAATGAAGAATAAATTGGGAACATAATTTAAGGAAATTATTAAATTTTTCAGATGTGAGTCCATATTCATAACATGGAAGGGAGAGATACTGCATGTGAGGTCCTAAGAATATCTACAAATAGATACAGATTCACACATGATAGGGGGTTTATTATACAATTTCTTGACTAATTTGTTGTTTTTTCTTAATTTATTACATTTATAATATTGAAATTATCTTGTGATAGCACAGTAAGAGATTAATAGCTAAGTAGAGGATATTTTCGAAACCCATTTTAATGAATTCATCAATTTAAAAGTTAATATCTTCTGTTTATCTATTTAAAATTATTCTAAATTTTTAGAAATTAAGAGATTTCATCATTTCCACACATATTGAATTCTTCTTTCATTCTTCATTAGTTTATGCATATAGACCACATAGGTTTTCTACACTATTTTTGATCATGATAAATTGGTTTATTTAAGGTTGATAAAATATATTCAATCACTATTATAGGAGATATAAATTAGCGAAGTGATTGATTCTTCCCTATGCTTGAACCAAAACAACTAGGGGAGGGTTTTTACATTAGGTTTCACTCCATTAGATAGGGAAAAAGGGAGTAATTGGAATTTAAATTTAATTTGTATGAAAGGGAATATCTGTGATTAAGACACCTTCTTTGTATTTTATTTTAAACAAAACTCAATCACATACTCAATAAAATATAATCATTATTTTCATACACCAAACCCATTAAATAATAAAATTGCACATACATATCATTTTTTTATCAGAGATAAACCATGTACCACTAATACTATATTTATCTTGGGCTCGTAAATTTTTAAGGTCCTAGAACAAAAATTTCATCATCATAGGGTGGAAGATACCAAACATAGAAGGAAAATTTTCAGGAATAATGGTTACAACATAATGAAATTAAGTTAAGTTAACAATAAATATCCTTATGAATTAGGTGATATATGAATCAATGGGAATTTAAAAGATAGAGATTAGATAAAATTGAAACTCCCAAGGAAAAAAATTATTCAATACATAAGAAGTCAAAAAGGTAATATTTACATCATATAAATTAAATTGATGGATAATAAGAAACAAGTCCCATTGAATTTAAATTGAGACAAAGAACCCTTTCCTCAAGTCATGATTTTCTTGTTGCATGAGTCTAATCTCCAGAATATAAAAATATCATTTATTTAGGAATTTATTAAGAAAATATTCTTATATATTTAATTTTTTGGAACATTTATTATCATATTAAATTAATTTATGGTACATATTTTTCTCTCATCCTCCACTTATGGTTGTCCTGTTAATGCCTCGAAAATTACATCAAAATGATGCCATGGTCAAAAGAGTTATAAAATAGTTTCATCATATCCCTAATTTTATAGATAAATGTTATTAGTCATAATTATTTAATTAATTTTTTAATGTTTTTTATGCTTTAAAAAATATATTTAAATTAAGAAAACTGTCTCTGTATGCTAGTATTGGGTGATTAAATTTATAATAAACATTTATTATAATAATTATTAATAGAATGTGTAATTTATCATTATAAATTATTAATAATGGTATAAATATAATATTATTTCATTAAAAATAATTTTATAATCTTCCATTAAATCTAGCAATCAAAAATGAAATTCAACATTCATGAAGGCAGTGATTGGACCATAACATGAGTGGATTTTTCATTTTTTAATGAATTGTATGAAGGTATATATTGTTTATTAAATAAAAACAACATAATTTTCGAATAATAATGATACTAATATCGTTATATTTGGATTATTATATTATATATGGATGAATTTTAATAAGAAAAAAATGAAAGGTCCCAGTTACAATAATTGCTATTCATTTGATATCCCCTTTTAGACCACTCCTTAAGCATTATTATATTTTTAATTTTTTTTTGGAAAAATCCTATAAGTTGTAGGAAGAAGGAATGGGGATAGAATTTTGTATATTTAAGTCGATCTATGAATCAGTAGGTCAAAGTATAAGTAGGGTGGTCAATGAGTGATTTTATTGGTGAGAGGGTCCACATTTTTGTAAATATTAATGATTTAATTTAAAGAGAGATGAATTGTTGAAGTAAAGTAGATAAAAGATGATAATTATATTAGAAAAGATAATGATTTTTTTTAAAAATCCTTCATCCAAAAATTCAGATATGAAGTTTTAGTATATTTTGTGACTTTAGCTCTTGATTTATCATATTTACCTCATTTTATCGTTTACTATGGTGACTAATTTTTTAAATTGGTATGTTATTTTTTGGAAAAAATAAATATGACCTTATTACCCAATTTGGATATGCTAATTAACAATATTAAATCCATTTTACTTGATTCAATCTTTTAATGATATACAAATAACTTATAATATAACAACATGTGATACATGAAAACAATTTTTATAAAAATAATATTTTTAAGAATAATTGAATTTATTCTTTTTTCCTTACAGACTTAAAATCAATAAATGTGTTATATATATATATAATTAATTTTAGTAAGACCATTTTGTAAAAGTGATATATTTAGTTGATTAATGTAAAAATACATTATAAATATAAAATTTCAAATCTTTGACAAATAGATATTTTAAACATCAATTGATTTTAATCCTAAATTTAAAAATAAATTAATTATTTCATAGGAATTAATCAAAAAAAATATTAAATGCAACCTTTTAATTTTATTTTAAAATTAAATATTATAAAAATTTTAAATAATGAGAACATATATTAAATTAATAATTCTATGTTATATCATCCCAACTTATTCATAGAAAACCCATCAAGTCCACTACATAATATCAAAGAGTAAGATAAAAAATTGTGGTAGTTGTAAATGGTGCTTCATACAACACAGATATCATATTGATTTTCATAATCTTAAACTTATCCCATAGTTGATTTATCCCAAGTCATACTTTTTGAATCTCTTTTTTGTGCTTGGTTGAAAGAAAATCTCGGTGAAGCTACTTCAATTACATATATTGGGAAGAGGAGACTCATAAGCAAGAATATTATTGATTGATTCCATTTTTTATCATTTTTATACGAATTTGATTATTCAGTTACTTATAGTTATACCTACTAATTTGATGACTATATATTAAAATTGAAATTTATAAAACTTATAGTTTTTTAATGTTACATAGTTTGTTTTACTTCGGTGTTGTGTGTGATACAATACAATATTTATTTTAAGGAAACCAAATTCAAAAATCATGAGGTTTTAAATTCTACTCCATTAAATAAATTGGGCCATCACAATTTTAATTTCTTTCAAAAATTAAAATAGATGATTATTTTATTAATATATCAATCACTCATGATATATTAACGAATTTAAACCAATTGTAATGGTCAATAATGATATTTTTAATCATCAAATGAATAACCCTCGAGATTGTCAAACTAGGTGTGAAATTAGGACCTTTTATTAGGTATCAAATGAATATCAAGTTAATTTCCAACCATCATTTTTATGATTATTTACGCTAAATGCATATCCCCTATAGTATTCATATACATATTAATATTCAAACAAGAATATCATTATTTGAAACCATATATTGTTTACTTTACATAAATTATATGATTTTTCCTATATTTTGATTTATCACATGTATTTCCTCTAATGTGTTATAGTCCCAATTCCTAATAATATTTAAATCATGATTTTTCTTAATATATCCTAAACACAAAATTTATTGAAATATATGATCCCAAAATTCAATTTTTCTATTATCTAAAAGCACTGTTAATCTCATAAAAATCAATATATAATATAATCATATATATTACTAAAGAGATATTAATATTTTCCAAAAATAAAATTAATCCATGTAACATAAAAATTCATGCCAACCCTAAGGGATATTTATACCTCAATCATTTATTATTCTTAAACCGAATAAATGTCTCCAAAAACATAATTAATCACCATAAATTAAAATCACATAAGACCTAAAAAGGGTATCTATTCTTTTAAACATATGGCCGACCTTAAAAATATTAACTCATGATGGTATATGCAACTATTAAATTATCCTAAAATTATAATATCATAACCTATAAAGTTTTCTAAACCCTGCTTTGATACTGGCTATGACACCCCAGACATGCGCTCCTTGATATAGTGTTAAAAACATATTCTTTACATACTATATTAGAAACAAACTGATGTGACCCAAACATAACCTTCCATAATTACAATATAAATAATAAAAATTGAGTCAATTACAAAGAAAATACCTTTCAGTGTTAGTTTTTTGAGTTTTAGGAAAAATATTTAATTAAAAAACCTATTTATTTTCCATCTAATGAAAAATTTTACCCACTAAAACAACAATTATTTATTTTATTATAATAATTCATCATCTCAAATAAAGTTATCAAAACATGAAACCCATGTAAAAAAAATATTTTAAAATGTTATTTATAACCTTGTAAAAATAAAATAAATAAGAAGATTGTGCTCAGATTCTTCATAAGAGAAATCATAAAATAGAAGCTATCATTGAATTAATATGGAATGAATAATATTATAGAAATAAATAATAATAAAATAATTTCATATAAATTATAATAATATCATGTAATATATCCATGGATAACATAATAGTGTAGGTAATCAGATGGATAACAGTAACAGATTTCATTGAGATTGAGGGGACCAAAGCATAACAAACATGTATAAACTATAATTTTAGATAATTAAACATCACATATCACAAGAATACACAACCCATAATCATAAAAGATTGCAATATTTGGAGACTAGATACATTGTCAACTTATTTTAAAATAATATTCATCGTCTACCAATAATTCATCTCACATTATACCTTTAAGTCATATTCCACTTAATACCTTCTATTACAACCTAAGGAAATGTAAACATTAGAATAGATGGTTTTAGATGATCAGTAAGGGTAGACATTTTCCACATAAGTGTAGAAAATGTTTTACATAAAAATCATGTGTAGTGTTTATTCCCATTTTATTTATTATTTTATGATTATAAAATTAATACTATATTAATTTTAAACCATTCAAAAAATGAATTTATATTTCTATATATTTAATTGATGAAAATGATAAAAATATTTGTTATAATTAAACACCACTAAGGTTTAAAAATATCAAACAGAGGTATATAAATATGACACAATATATTTAAATGATTTATTTTACTTAATAAATATATATTTAGTATTTTAAAATAATTTCAAATAATTTAGATTCATATTTCTATCATGATTATTTCATAAAAGAAAATGAAATTTTAAAAACAATATCTTTCAACATTCAACAAAAAATCACCCATTTTGGAAAAAAACAAAAATTCTCAGATAAAATAATTTTTTAATATTGAATACAAAAATTAAATTAATTTTATCAAACTGAAATTCTAAAATTTATAAACTTATCTTATAAATATAGTATACAATAAAAATGATTTTAAATGTTTTTAATTTAACCAAGAATTTATAAATAGATATTTGTTATAGTTACATAATTATTTCTTCGAAGTTATTAAGTTTTATCCTTTTAATTTACTTAATGTATTATAGTGATATAATAATATTGATATGTGAATAAATACAATAGTTTTTTCATAATAAATCTTTTGAATATTTTTTTTAATTTTGGGAATTATTATCATTAGTAATTTTATTAATGATGTTAAAAATTGTATTTTATAATGTATTAATGTATAACTTACATTAATGTTTACTATAATGTAGATATTTAAACAATAGTGATTGGTGTGATACTAGAAATAAAATGAATCAAATTTCATAATGATTTAAATTTTAGAAAATCGTGATCTGTTATATTCTATCCACCATAAATTTTAATTCCTTCAAAATTATGTTATTATAACTAATAAAGTTGTGTATACTTCTGCCTCATTACTTAATCATATTCCCATGTATCTTAATAAAATTTATGGTTTCTCTAAAAAACACTGAACAATTGAGTGGTCTAATTTTTTAACACTTTATCTCTTCAATCAAGAATCTACAGCGGTTGTTCCTCATAAGAAAGTCCATGATCCAACTGTAAAACCTCTGTGTTCTGTACATATAAAGGGTCAAATATGAACTTCCTAAAAAGTGAAAGTAGAACATTTCATGAAATTGGTAGAGGTTTAGAGGAAGTTTTAATTGATAAGATACCTCATTTATATGATCATGAGAATCAAATGGGATGATATATCCATGGATTAACTTTCCTTTCTTTCCAATTCTCACAATTTTCTTCCAATGAGATATTCCTAAGAATACCTTGCCACAAACTTGAAACTCTATATATTTACAATGATTTCCTGCCTAATAATTCATTAAATTTTGTTTTTCCCTAATGTTATGTTAAATTTATCAAACATTATCAACCATTTTCTTTTCTAGAACATTTCCTAATATGTAACATTATACAACTTCATCACACCATATTTGGGTTATGCACTTATTTATATAAATGGCTTTATAAGGTTCTATTTGAATTCTTGAGTGAATGATATTGTTATAAAGACATTTGACTAGAGTAATGTGTTATTTCTAAATAAATTTTAAATCAATATATTAATCTCTATATAGATATTATAGGGTTTTTGAAGTCTCCCCTGACTATCCATTTATCTGAGGATGAAATGCAGTGATAAAGATCAACTCCGTATTCAATTATTTCAGAATACTTATCTATAATATTTTAGAAACCCTAAAATATCAATTAGATACAATTTAGATTTAAACACTGTGAATAGTTATCACATACTTATTGTATATCCTAGATTGTTGTTGAAGTGATAAACCTTTTTTGAATGAAATTAAATAATCATAGTTTTTAAGGAAATAAAATATAATCAAAAGAGAGTTATAACCTTTGGAAGTATTGGGGAGTCCTATGATTAAATCCAAGGAAATGTTTTCCCATTTACATATAGTTATGGGAAATGGTTACATCACCACATTCGAATTATAAAATCTAGACATAAGTTACTAAAATACCAGACATCAAGATGCATACTCCACAATATCCCTCTTCATGTTGTACCACCAGAATTTCTCTTTTTGATATCCATGTGAATTATTACATTCAGGATAGATAATTAATAATGATCTATTTGATTCATCCAATAGATTATTAAAACATGTATTCTTGGGACATATATCTGGTCCATTAATCGTATCATTCCATCACGATTAATATTGAACTCTAGAACATTCATTACTTTATTTTGTAGTTTCACATCCTCATTCTACACCCATTTAATTATCCCATAGATGGATGGAAAAACATGAATTTAAGGTAGATATAATTTATACATTTCCATCGTGATTTATAGGTTGGTATTCCGTATTTCCATATGTTTATAATATTTTTAAATCCTCATCATAGACAAGATAACATAATCCTCCTAACTTAGAACAACAACCACCTTATAAACCTTCATATGGTGGTAATGTATTGAACAATCATAATCATTAATCAACTCAAAACATATCCTTTGTTACATGTGAAATTTTTTATATTTTAATAGGTAATAAAATATTTTATTATCAATATATATAACACACCAATCACCATAAATGATAATTCCTACATATTTTGAAATAAAAAAATACCACTATCGACTCTAAATCATGATTTTTATAATTTTACTCCATAATATTAAATTAGGATAAGACATAAATTACCATCAAATAATTTTTCATTAGAACTCATATAAATTCCTTCATTAATGTATCATTTTATTTTTTAATCTCTCCTCAACAGCAAGGTAGTGTAAGAATAGGTGCACTGACCAACCTTCTCTTTAGTTCCTTGGAATTTTCATCACATTAATCTATCTAAAGTAACATTACTCCCTTCCATTTCTACTTGGTTTATGGGTTTATATCATTGTATAATTTCTCTCATGATTCAATAGTGTCCTTCCAATCCAAGAAAAATATGGTTCTGAGTCACATTAGTTGGTTTTGGAAATTTCATAGTAAATCCCATCATTTAAACATCCACTGATATAAACTCACATGTAATTACATGAACTAATAATGATATTTTATATTGTTAGAATTAAAATTTCCTAAATTTTTCCTAAAATTTATTCTTCCTGAAGGTCTTTAACAAAATTATTAGATATTTTTCACACTCTTTATTACTGTTTGAATATATAATATAATCATCTATAAACATTACCAAAAATTGATCAATGTAATCCAAGAAGGTTCCATTCATTAGATACATGATGATGGTGGGGGAATGGTATATACAAATTACATCACTATAAATTAATTGAGTCTATACCAAATATGGAAGGATTTATTTGGAATACCCTCCCATTTTATTATTAATTAATGATGTCCATATCAAATTTTAAAATTCTAATAGTATTGTGCTTCAGACAGTTGATAAAAAATTGAAAAGTTTGGGGTATACGACACTTTTTCTTGATAGTTATTTGGTTATGTTCTTAATCATAATTGTAAGGATGAATTTACTAATATTTATCATTAAAAATAGAGTAGTTATATTATATATTGATGAACTTGGGCATGTGAATCCCATTTTTGTTTGTCAGAATATAGTTTCTTATTCAATTATTGAAACTCAATTGGTGCCATTTTTAAGGATTATTTAAAATAAGTGTCACAACATGTATGAATTTTCTTGAAAACCCAACTTCATGATTTGTGGATGACTAAGAAACACTTCAGGAAATACATTGACTTATTCCCAAATACTTGGCATATCCTCAATATTGATTTTGTACCCAACTATTTAGACTATATATCCAATATAATAGATCATGAAGAAAATGTGAATTAACAATGAAATATCCCCCAAGAGAGTAAAAATGGGTGTGAAGTTAGACCACTTCTTCATGAACTGTGTTAATTTAAATTTAATACCCATCAATCATTGTTTAGGGTTATTACCCCTAGATTCATCCATGCTAGAGCTTGTATCCTCTTGTTTTATCTCGATACGTATACCATTTCTTAGAACTACACACTTTATATTATACTAAGACATTAGGATATTTTTTATATTTTGACCTATTCTTATGGTTATGACTAAATTTAAGAATATTAATCCCCAAAAAAACTAAACCTTAATATGATACCATCTAGGGTGAACCAAGCATAACATATTTTCATATACTATCATTTTAGATGATTATTAATTATATTTATCAATAATACACTTCTAATAACTATATTGGATTAATATATTTAGATACTAGAAATATAATAAATTTATTTAAGAATAATATTTAACATTTCTCACAAGTTATTATCATATAGTACCCTTCTTAGAGATATCTTTCATAATGCCTTCCTTTATAATACGGGGAAATGAAAATGTAAGAAATAGTGAGATCAGATGCTCAGAATGGGTAAACATGGGATAAATCAAATAATGATCATATGTAAAATTAAGATAAGTATAAGGGTAAGATAACATGATACTAACTTATAAAAAAATAGCAAATAAGACATAATCTATAAATAATGAGTCATGAAATAATTATTTTTCATAAAAAATGACGTGAGTCATAATTGTGCACAATATTTAATAATTGACCATGAGATAGATGAAAATATCATAAGCATAATGCATTTGTTTTTGGAATAATCATAAACCCAAAAAAATTATTATTCAAGGATAACTATTAAAACCGTCATAATATAGTGGATATGGTCTCATAGTGGATTTGGTTCATTCTATTTTCCCAGAAACATAATTAACAAAGCCCAATGGTGGATTTTCTTCATTCACCATTCAAATTTATATTGTCTCATGAGATATCAATCTTTACACATTTAATTTTAGGGATATATATTAATTCTCCAACCTATTATATAATGAAAAAAATACATATGTGTGGAATAATATCACAAACTCATTCACCTATTCATCATAAGATAATTAAACCATTGAAAAGAAATGAGTTTCATGAAAACATATTTAGGACATCATAATCATAAACCATCAACAGAAATAAATTAGATGATATAATAATATAACATCCCCAAAAAATCATAAAAATCTTTAAAGCATGTTAAGATAGATGAAAAATACTTTTATAAAGAATAAAAAAAATATGATTTGCATTGTATGAAGAAATATCCTTCTCTTTTGGTAACTTTTAAAACCTAAAAATTCATAGAATAATGGGAATAATATTATCTTTTAAATACCATGGATAATTTTAAAGTAATTTAAATGATAAATAATGTTCATGATGATTTATACCAATTTTCATGTCGTGTACATTAAAAACCCCCTTTTTTATACTTTTCTAAATAAAGTAAAAAATGTTATAAAATAAAAATATTAGAAAAGAATAATTTTAATATTTTTTATGGAAATTAAAAGTAATTAGAAAGTAAATTTATAAAATATTTATCTATAGTTAAAAACATCAATAAAAAATATTTGAAGAACATGTACCTGGAGTAGAATGATTATTAACTAAAAGAAGAGAAATAAGCTTGGTTTTTATAGATTATTTCTTTTCAATTGATTATTAAACCCATTGGGTAGGAAATGATAAGGAGACATGTAAAACGTGATAATAAATAGAATTTGAGAAAATAAATTGGGTTTAAGAAATAAATAATATACTATTACCCTAATTAAAATTAAACCATTAAAAATTTCGAAAAAAGAGAGATTTTAATATAAACTTTTACCCCAAGTCCCAACATGATTTTCATGTGATAAAAACATATATATAATAAATTTATATTTATTATAAATCTATAAAAATATATATGTAATTATCATACTATATCTAATTCCATTATAATTTCATCATACCTATTTAATAACTATTCCTAATTATATTCAATATTTAGGTGTTAACTATTCAATTTTCCACGCATGTTTTCATTTGAAGGATTAAGTCCCCAAACCTTAGTAATCATTATCTAAGCATAAAAATGTCTTAAGTATCCTATTTATTTATTACATACACTTTTAGAATCATCCTGCAATTATGTGATGAAAAATGAAAGATATATCTTCTTAGAGGTGGTAGTCCGCACATATGCATGTGCGACACTTTCATTTTTTATTAAATAGAAATGAGGTAGGTAATGATTGATCTATAAATAGAATAAAAACAAGTAATACTTATGATAGTAATTTTATAATGATAGTTTTGGAAAAGTTGATTTGAAGGAGTTATAAGAAGAATCAAAGGAAAATAAATGAAAAATTTGTGATTAAGAGTTCTTATGTTACTCATAGGGATGAAAGTTTTACCCATGCAATTGAAAAAAAAATTTCCCTATATATTCTATATTAAAGAAATTATTTCATAATCTAGGCATGTTTTCAGGATGTATGACGTAAAAAAGTGGGAACAATCTCAAAAATCATCTTCCTTATATTTATTTTGGCAGGGAAATTTCATGTAAATCTCATTCCTTAAATTATTTTTGAAGAAGGTGTTTCCTTGGAAAAATAATTTTTTAAGAATCATCAATGGAAAACTTTTTTCAAAAAGAAACTTCGTAATAATTTTTTCAAAGAGGGGTCTTTCTAAGAATGCACCCTTCCTTCTATTGGTACTATTTTTTTCAATATTTTTTTCATTTATATATATATATATAAACAAATAATAAAGAATTAAATAGAATATAACTTTTTTTATTATGGTATTACATTAACAATATTATTTTGAAAATATTAAACAAAATCTCCTCAATGTCCCCCTTTTATAAGGTTTGACTCTTTATATAATTTTAATATTTTCAATGTGGGATACAAAGACTTCTTTTTTAGCCATAAATGAAATATTTTTTGTATAATTAAACATTAAGGATAGAAAATAATTTATTATAAAAAATTATTAAAAATTAATTATTATGTAGTAATTCAATTACCATAAATTGATAAAATAAATAATTTAATATTTTTTAAAAAATAATAGTTATAATTAATAACCTAATTAATAAAAACAATAATAGATAATGTTATTAATTTTTTTAATAATAATTTTATAATTTAATAATAATAATAATAAAATTATTCAAAGATAACAATAATAAATAATAATAAATAATATTATTATTTATAATATTATTAAACAAAAATGTTATTTTTCATGTGTTTTTTATTGTTTCTTATGTTTATCCATTACGAAAATTATAATGTTAATAATTTTAAATGATTACATATGATCTAAAATAAAAAGAAAATACATGAATCCATGGAATTGTCTATGAAAAATAAAATTAGACTAATTATTTCAATATAATAATAATGTAATGAAAATAAAGTCATGATAATAAAGTCACAATAATAGAGTCATGATATTAAATTAATGATAATAATATTATTAATAATAAAGACATGACCCACTAGTCCACATATAAAAAAATAATGATAATAAAGTCATGAAAATTACTAAAATATAATAATGTCTTGATAATATTTATTATTGATGTAGTGTACCTGGATTATTAATAATCTTGTATATAATCATATTATTATAAAATAATATTAATTATTAATATAATATTAATAACTCTGACTTTCAGAATATTAATAATATAATTATTAATAGTAATTATATTATCATTAGTAAACAAAAAAGATTTATTGGTTTAAAATATTTATTTATTTCATATTTATTAAGTAATATAATTTTATTGGTAACTATTATTTTCCATTTATTTTATTTATTTTTTTTTCAATTATTTATTATTTTTTATGTTGATGTCTTAAATTTTATTTGAATTCAAATTATAATTTGATTTTTTATGTTTTTATTTGTACCAACTTCATTTACTGTTTAAAAGTTTTGTTTTGAAAAAACAATGTTTTCTTGGAAATATCTTTTTCTGTCTATTTTTTGATTAAATTATTTGTATTTTCCACTATTTTTTATATATATAACCTATGTTTTATGTTTCAATAAAATTATTCTTATGTTTTATATTTTATATGATTTCAAATTCTTCTAATAGAAACATAAAAAAACCTATTGTGTTTCAAGTAGGCAACTTTGAAAGAATATAAAAGATAACATATAAGTACAATCTCAATGAATAATTAAGACAAAGTTTGAACATATAAAAAAAAGGTGAAAATAAAAATATTTTCATATATATTATTAAAAATTGTAATTTACATGATAAAAATATTATTGATTAGAAACACAACATTTACAATTTAAAAAATTTATGTTCATCATTATTATTATGTATCACATTATTAATTTCATTATTATTGTAATTATTATAAATGTTTTATAATATAATAAGTAAATATTTATTATTAATTATTAATATTTAATGATAATGAAATTTTTATATTAACAACTGATAATTAATTATTCTATTAAATTTGAATTGATGTGTTTTTAAACAATAAATTCTATTTCATGTATTTTTTTATTATATTTATAAAATTAATTTTATTTTTGAATTTTTTTATATGTTTAGTCAGCGTGTCAAATTTCATCTAGATTGAATGTATAATTTATAATTTATACAATATAAAATTCACATACTAAAAATTTAATAATGTTTCATTTAGGAGACTTTGAATGCCTATAAATTATAATGTTTAATTACAATATAAATTTAATTTGAAAAAGTTACTAAACATATAAAAAGTTAACTGAAAATAAAAATAATTCCATAAAAAAATTAAGGAAAAATAATTTAAATGGAATAAAATATTATTGTTTTATAATATAAATAGTTTACTTATAATTTTCTGAAAATAACAATTTTGGTGTAAATATATTTTTTGTTTAATTTTCTGACTTTCCGCTTGTTATCTTTTATGTTTTACTTTTTATAATATAGGTATCATCCTTCCCCTCAATCATTCTCTTAGGAAGTGGTAGAGACATTACTAGTCCTTGAGAGACATCCCAAATACAGAAAGTCAAGGAATAAATTCTATTGGATTTATACATAGTTGGGGGATGAATTTATTTTTAAGTATTAAAAAAACAAAATGACCATAACTATATAATCGCTATATGATGCATGAGTGAATTTAAATATAATATAAAAGTAGCGAAACCAACAATAGAATATTTTAGAGTAAAAATCAGAAACCCAGACCAATATATGTGTCAAAGAGGAAGACAAAACCAACAAAACTCAAAGACTCAAAAGACACATACATCATAGCTTCCAACATGATACAAGCTCCAACTCGACAGGATATGCCTAATGTATCCGGATGAATAAATAATGAAATGATATTATTTTCCATTACTCATGTCCTGATATATAATATCTATAATTACACAAATGTTCCCAAGTATGTAGTGAGTATAAACCTCGGTATGATTTCCCAAAATGACTTCCATATTCATTGAATTATGATATAATGAGTTAGAAAATTTATATGAAATAATTTAATTAAAATAATTTAAAAAATTATATCATTTCTGAACCAATTTCTAAAAAAAATACTTTTCCAAACTAAAATAGTTTTCCATGGAAAGGAAACCAAAAAAATCATTCAAACCATTTCTAAAATCCATTTGGTATGTATATTAATTTACACAAACACACACACACACCCCTGGTTGGTGTTACAATTGATGGTCAAACTTTACATACATACCCTGTCCCTTTGAATGTGTTACTTCATGACCATTATCTTTCCAATTCAACTCACTCCCCACTATTTATTCCAAGCCTAATTTCAATCCAAACATATCAATACGTTTTAATAAAAAATTACTTTTATTGAAAAAACGTTCCAACCATTTTTTACATTAATTAATTCAAAATATTAATTTTGAAATCATCATTTTAAAAATATGTAACAAATTTCACATTCCATAACTGATTAATTTCCAAAATTTCATAGATAATATCTAAGGAGGATTTACATCAATATTTTTAAAAAATATTCAAAATTTAATTCAATAAATTTAAAAAATTTGAAATCATTCTTTCTAGTTATAATAATTGTAGTCAATAGTAATGCCACCTACCACACAAAAAACATGAAAATGAAGAGCAACATAAACTATTAAATAAACCCAGTTAAACTACAAATCCCACCATATATCTTGTTCCATATCATATAGAAAATTATATCCCACCATGATTTATTTCAACCGACATATATCTATCCATAAACATTTAGATCTATGAATCCATTAGAGAGAAGAAGAAGAAAATTAGAAAAAATGTCCTATAACAAACACTTAACATGGAATCTGGGCCTATAACTCACAAGGAATAAATAACGTATTACTACCGAATCCCGGTGAAATGTCTCTCCAACCATTGAGAGAAGTGGAATTCATGTTAGGGTAGGATTAAGGTAAAAACAAAACCTTAAGGGTCTAATTTTTATTAAATCTACAATTTATGTGGGGCCACCTATACGTCGCACGATTAGGATGCAAGATTTATAAAACCGTTGCCAACCACATGGGTTCTACTACCTTAAGACAAGAAATTCATGGTTGGATAGCATAGTTAGAAAAGCAGTGCGCCAACCATGATTATTCTTATATCAAAAACGTGCATGGTTCCCCCTTGGTGGCCACATGGTTTTTCCAAATTGTGTGCCAATTGTGCACCTTCCCAGGTCCCATTTTTTCTATTACATAGGTCATAGGAGGTCTTGAAAGGTTTCTAATAACTGTGATCAGACCGTGAACCTAAAACAATCCCCAAATAAATTCTAAAAATCCCCAAACCTTCCCAAAAATAACGCAAAATCATTATATACTTAAAATTAATAAATAAATTTATAAATATCTGAATACAAGGGGTGGTATGTTCTCCCAACCATTGGTCCTTTCATCATCAGAATATAGAAAATAACAGCTGCCTGAAAGAGTTTGGTCAATTTCCCTATCATGTAATTTTAATGTTCCTTAGTTTCTTCTTGAATCTGACTATGATACCATTAAATCCAAACTAGAATGAAGCTTTTCCCATGAAAGACATTCTCTTTCCTATCCCCAATCTTCACCGGCACATGATCCAACAAAGTATCCAAATCTCGGTCAATGTCATACAATTTAATCACATGGTCAAAATAAGGCTGATACTTCTATAATTGAGATACATGAAACACATTATGAATTGAACCAAACCTTGGTGTAATAACCAACTGAAATTCCATGTCACCAAACCATTTAATTATCCCAAATGGTGCTATGTATCCAAGAGATAACTCTACCCACTTGCAAAATAAATATGTCTAAGCCTTTTAGAGATTCTCAATATTACATGATCAGTCAACCTGAATGAAAACAACCATTAGTGATGATCTTTATATGATTACTAATTACTTTGATCCATCTAAATCCTCTTCTGGATCAACTGACTTTTTTATTTTATCTCCTGGACAAGGCTTGGGACAACCTGTGAGGTCTCACCTATTTCCACTAACAAAATTATATAATAGAAAGGATGCCCAGACAATGATTCAAAATGATCTACATGTATTGAGTTTTGAAAAATGTTGTTGTATGAGAACTCCACTAACAGTATGTGCCCCTCCCACGAGCCACTAAAATATATTGCTAAATCTAGAATCATGTCTTCCAATGTCTGTGTTTTCCTTTAGGATTTTCAATCAATCTAAGGATGATACATTATAATCATAGTCAACTGATTCCAAGGGGATATTTTTATGGATTTCTAGAATCTATACATAAACCACAGATCTCCTGCTGATACAATGAAATCTAATATTCCATGCCTCTCTACCACTGCTTAGATATAGATTTTTGATAATCCCTCTAATATATGAGATTTACTATTAGATATGAAATGGGACGAATTTGTTAGATGATACACTATTACCCATATTATATAATGTTTCCAAACAATCCATGGGAGACATTTCACAAAATACATAGCTATCTTCTCCCATTTGAAGACAAAAATCGATATTGACTGAAACATTCCCTCTAGCCGCTAGTGTTATTCCTTAACCTACTAAATGTTGTGGAATATTGAAACAAAATCATTTAGATTTATTTTCATTCCAACCCATCAAAGATTTGATTTCATTTTATTACTAATAATCTATATTCTAGGATGAACAACCCTGATCAAGTTATGGTAAGCGAGAAGCTATTTTTGACAATACATAGGTATGACAATCCAATATTTAAACCAAAAAACTAAACATCTATCTAGATTCTATCCCTCAATGGTCTCCATCAATGATTTTTTACATCATGAAAATAAATTATGAATCATATTTTTGGGACCCTTTAACCTTCATAAATGAATCAATAACAAATTAAAACTGAAATAAAACTACCACATTACCTCTGTCTTCAAAATCTAGGTTCATTTCCGCTATCACCGACATCAATAGCCACTGATCTAAAGCATCTTTAAATAATTGACTATAAGAATTTATACGGAATGCATTTTCCAAATAATTTCATTAACCCAATGTATATGTAAAGTCGAATTCATACATTTGGAGATTATCCATCAATATTCTTTCTCTTAGTTTTAAATTACTTTTTGGGAAAATATGTTTCAAACTCTTATGATCCGAAATCACTATAAATTTATCACCAAAGAGGCAATGAGACTTTTTATTCAAATCATATACTAAAATATCTAAATTTTAATATTTTTTTGGTTACTTCTTCTCAGGAAACCATAACCACTATAATAAATAAGAAGCAACATGATCTCCCTCTATGAGAAAACATCCCAACCCAAATCCCAAAGTATAACAATAAACCATGTACCCTTGTCCTGATTCTAGAAATATCATTATTGGTGGTGATGTAAGGTGAAAATTAATATATGGATAGATTTATTAAATTCATTGTTCTATTATAAAGGATGATTTTTCTTTTTTAATGATATCATTGGTGAAGCTTGTCCTGAAAAATCACAAAGTAAACATCAGAAATAAATAGTAATGCCAAAGAAATTGTGTGTCTCATTCAAATTCTTTTGCGGTTTCCAAAATGTCGCAACCTCTATCTTTTATCGATCCATAAAAACACACCTTTTAAAGATAACATGTCCATGTAAATTTAACTGTTATATCAAAAAAAATCTTTTATAGTTTAGAATGAAAACTATAATCCTACATGATAACAAACACATTTTCCAAGTGTTTCTCATGCACCACCTTTATCCTTGAATACACTAATATATCATCCAAAAACCCCACCATAAAGGAATCATGATACCATTGAAATAGAAAATTCTTAAATTTTATAAATACCGTTACTTCATTTGTTACTCCAAAAGGGATAACCACATATTCATACTGACCATATCAACTCCTGAAATATATATTTGGAATATCGTCCTTCAAAACATAGAATTCAATTTTATAGAACCAATGGTCTCCCCTAAACTAATTGAACATATAATAAATGTGTGGAAGTAAATAAAAATTCATTATCATAACTAGGATATTCTTATGATAATCTGAAAAAATCCTAGAGTTATATACACCTTTTTCACAAATAGAACTGACGCTTTCCATAGAGATGTACTGGGCTGAATGAACCCTTTCCTTTATAGTAATACTAACTGGACATTCAATTCCAAAAATTATTTTATTTAAATATGATATGATTGATGTGACATACATCCAATCCCTGATAAGATATTAATCATAAACTTCTCTTCAATTTTGGTGAAACCGTAACAAAATATTGGGAAAACATCCAGAAACTAGAGAAAACTAGGTGGAAAATTCTAGGTTGGTATGGAGTATGATATTATCCTATGATACCAACTATAAGATCTAAATGATGATGTAGATGCTCAAAATACAGGAGGGGGGTGAATTGTTTACTTTAAAAATTCTCTTGGAACTTTTGAAGATGGTAAGAATCCTTATATTGTTTAAAAATGTTAAACAAGGTAAATTCACAAAACCTTTATGTACTACAAACTTGCATGATTCTAGAAATATGATTCCAAGAATGTAATTACGAAAAACTGATTCTGGAAAGGAAACTTAAAAAAAGATTAAAAAGAAAAATATTCTACATTAAAGCTTATAGAATCTCACTTAATCAATGTTTACAAGTATAATAATGTATAAGTTAGTTATACATTACTCAACAACCAAAAGGTAGCAGAAAACATGAAACAATACAAGTAACAAGTAGTTAATGTTTTAACCCAAAGTGAAGGGTATCCAACAACCATGGATAAAGGTACCTTGTATTATACATTCATGAAACGCTATCTTAACCACAGAATGGAAATCCATTGATACGAAGATCATATCCTATCTTTCTATTCCCGCAAGTCCTCAAACATCAAGGTAGTCGACACCTCTATCTTCCTATCCCAGAAATACCTCAAATGTACACAACAACATTCGATGTTTTATGAAGAAATTATGAACAAGATGTTCAGTACGCACAATGCAATAAAGTATCTCTCTCTATAAATCACTTCAGCATCATGAAATCTCTAGATTGATCAACTTGTTGCGAGCTCGTTCAAATGAGCTCTTATTTATAGGCACATTTTCAACAGTCGACTCCCTTCTCCAACTGTCATATTTGTCCTTGAATTTCAGAGGGACCTATACACGTGTCACTCAAACAATGGTTTGTTAGTTACTGAATGCATGACATTTTATTAACCAAAACATGAGTAAGAAAAAATATGGTCACTTAACCAAATTCAATTTTTGGAATGTAAGGAAAATAGAAGTTCAGAATATAACAAAAAAACATTCGGTGTCTATAACACATAGATATTTGGATTCTGTCTTCAAAGGAATTCAGAACTTGAATTATATAGAATTATGGAGTCTGAATTCATAATAATTTGGAGTATGAAATTACAATGTTTAGAGTCTCAATTCCTAAGAATTCGGAGGCTGAACTTCAGAATGTTCCGAGTCTGAATTCAGAAAACTCATAGTCTGAATTGAGAAAGTTCGCAGTCTGAATTCAGACAACTCAGTGTATGAACTGAGAAAGATAGGAGTCTAAATTCAGAGAAGTCGGAGTCTGAAATCAGAAAGTTCAGAACAGGAATTCAATGAATTCGACACCTGAATTCAGATACTAAAAAAATGCTATATTTTAAGTATTTATAAGAGTCTGATGTTTTAGATACGAAACTGAGATTTCTACATTGAAAAAATATGAACAATGAAAAATATGGTAAGGATCCTTGGGGAAGGAAAGTTTCCTTATGAATTTAAAGCATAAGGTAAATGAAATTTTCCATAATATAAGGTGTTAGTTATTTTAAAAACATAAAGGAATGGTAGGGTAATAAGGAAGCCTTATTAACTCAAAAATATCCCCAAACATGAGGGAATATAAAATTCATAAGGAAACATTATTTACTCAACAATATCCCCCTTTTTGGAAAGCACAAACATCCTTACAAAAAACAATATAAGGATTTATAAAATATTTTTCTGTACTTTGAAAGTAAAACTTATCTCCCTTGAAACATGGGAAAATATGAATATGACTAACTCCCATTTAGGCTTTGAACACACTTAGGATCATATTTTAGATTTCCAGATTGACGCATAGCATTTTATTGAATATAGAAATCTTCTTGGATAAGAACTCCCCCTTACTTAGGGAAATTTTTTCTTTTCATCGTATTATTTTTCCATTATCCCCCTTTGTGATTTTCAAAAAGTAATACATGGAATAGAAAAGAAAATATGGAACCTAAAATATTAGTACTAGACCACAAAATATAGAAGAGAAAACCAAAAAATTCATTAGGATTGGAAAAATTTGTACAAGGAAAGAATACAACAAAAGATCAGAATTGAACAATTTTATCCTTCCTTATCCTTCAACATCAACTTCTTCACAATAGTTTTAAGCTTATTGAGCTCCTTGTGATCTTCCTCTACTCGTTTAAGTATCTGATCATGATCTTTTGTTTTCTTCTCTAAGGCTTTGTTTTTTTCTTCCTGATCCTTAAGAGTATTAGCCTGATCCTTCAAGGATTCATCCTACTTGACAAGATTTTCTTCTATCTCAATCCATAGATCCCTTTCTCTTTTCTAACTCTGAGTAACTGAATACAACATCCCATTCAGAACTTTCACTTCTTGAATCTGAAAATTCTATTCCAGGGACATATTTTCTTAGAAACTATTTGTGTGATCATTGATCTTCACATATTTGGTATCAAACGCCACCTTGAAATTTTCTTGTTACTCATCAAGAATAATCATGTATTATATGGTTTTTGTTGACCAACAGGTCATTTTCTTGCTAGATCCATTATGGGATTCTTCGTTTATGAATTTTTTTTGAAATCTGCTTCAAGCTTGACACACTTATCCATAAACATGGATAATGAATCCAATTTCTTATTTAAGGTGTGTTGAATCATCTGGCATCTCGAGTCTATATAGGGAAATATTGGTATAGTGCCAACAAACTTCTTCAAAGACTGGACTACAAAATCATTTCCAAGTGAGGATGATTTTAAATATGAAACTTTACTTGGTGAGGGATCTTTCTCTATATCAGCAACTTTCCACTTTAAAGAACCACCAACATCTTTCTTCTTAACCCCATCTTTGGTAGGTGTATCAAAAACCACCTGTTTTCCCTTATCAATATTTGGAATGGATTCCTCTTGGTAAGGGTATTCAAGTTCACTATCAGAGAGTTGATCAATTATGTCTTCATCAAGCTTTTCCTTTTCAACATGTGCCTCAACATCATCTGGATGAATGAAATTATGATTGGAAATTTCTTCTTTAGACAGCTTATTCAATTCTTCTCCAACCATGTCATCTTATCCTTTCTCATCCTTCCCAATAGTAGCAGGCTTTGAAGACTCAGCTTCAGAATTTCGGATTGAAAGCTTCTCATATGTACTTTCCTTCTCATAAAAATATTCTACTTTCTTAATCAGATCTTCGGTATCATCATTGGATTCTTCTTCCCGTTCTTCTTCCTCCAATACATTTTCTTGAACTTTATCTGGAGTCAAAAATTTATTTCATGGTGTCTCTGGTAAAGAATCTACTAAGAAGGGTTGGGGTAATGAAATGTTCTCAGAGGCTTTCTCAACATCCTTCAGATGATATTGCCTAATCTCTGTTTTAGTCATCTTCTTCTTTTGTTTCTTTTCCTTTTCTTGCTTTTCAAGCTCATCGGCAGTCTTTTATTTTAATGATTTGGCTTTAGTAGGATCCAAACCAAAGATAGGATCCCATACTTTCTTTTTCTCCTTTTCTTCCCACAATTTTGATACTACCTCATCTAGATATGATTTTTTATTCTTCATCTTTGGTGGTGCAGACTGGGTTTCCTTAGCTTCTGGGGATTTTTCTTTCACTTCTACTTCCTTCATCTTCCACTTCCTTCATCCCTTCTTAGTGTTCTCAAAAGGCTTATGTTTATTTGATAAGGATTTTTCCTCATCCTTAGGAAAATCATAAAATTCTTCAGATTCTTTAGAAAATCCAATATTCATCCTTCTCAGAGTGTCATCACTTACCAGCATGACTTTGCAATTTCATGGCATAAAATTACAGGGTATTTTGAAAAACTCTAAACACCGAACAATCTGCATTGAGAGAGTGGATGGATAAATAATAATAAAAGCCATTAGATTTCCATTCATTATATTCTCAATTTTAATCAAAATATGCTTAACCAAGTAAATATTTCTTAGATTCACCATTAAATTCAGGATATACATGTCACTCTTCTTCAAAGTATACTTGTCCCCTTTTCTCGGAATGATGAATCCTTAAAGCCACAATTCAAGAATCCAAAAATTTGTAGATTGGTGACCTTTATTCAGAGTCTTAACATCTAAAAGTATGAGGAAATACAAAGCCTTCACCTTAATAAAGCATACCTGAACATCTAATAGCTTATGAGAACAAAAATTACCTTCTCCTTCATATGGAACTCCAACCAAACTGGCTACCTTGGTGTATGAAAGAGTATAAGTCTTCCCATAGCTCTTGAAATAGAATTTATCTTTTTCTTCTTCCTTGGAAAAACGTTCTGACTCATAGAACTCAACACAGAAGTACGGATATACCAGATCGTGTGCTCCTAGTTTCGATACGCATACACTCTCCCATCCATTTATATTGATTTTATTTAAGATGATGGAATCATACATAGCAATGAAATTTGGATGTACAAACCTTTCTCTGTAAATTTTCCATTCAAAAACCAGCTTGATAGTTGACATGTATTTCTGGGAAGATACTTCAAAAGACATTCAGAGTAGAGGAAACCTTGAAAATCCTGAACCGGATTATGTAGGAGGGAAGGGCTTCAGCAAATGAAAGCTTTTGGATCAATGTGGGAAAACCATCGAGGGTCCATTTTATAGGTGATTGGGGTGACAGTTCAACTTCTATACCGAATCCAATGGTTGAGAAACATTCTGATCAGATCTGAAGGTTGAGATTATCATAGGAAGGAAATTTTGAAGGAATCTGATCTTTTTAGGTATATAATAAAAACATTCTGATTTTAGAAAAAGACAATACAATAATTTAACAAAAGATGAAAATACCGACAAGTAAAATATGATTACGAAACGTTAAGAAATGAAACATACCTTTTGGATTGTTAGGAAGATTATTTGTATTGATGAAAATTCTTCTTGATGAACTTTAAGATCCAAAACTTTTCATTATGAAAATTTTAAGAACGAAAAACTTCATTACAAAAATTTAGAAAATCATCATTCCAAAAATTTAGAGAATCATCATAATGAAAATTTAGAAAATATTCAGTACAAAAATTTAAAAAATAAACATTATGGAAAATTTTGAACTATAAAACTCTTCATTATGAAAATTTTGAAAATATTTATTACAATTTGTTTTACAGAAAATTGACTATGAATGCAATTTTTCGACTACAAAAAAGTTTTTAGACTATGAATTTTTTTTAGAAAATGACAGTTTTATAAATCTAGCAAATAAATGTACTACACCGATGAAAAGCAGTTTCTTACTGTAAGGATATTGGTTTCAACAGGAAGTTACCATGGAATATTACCTTACGGTTATCATTCATAACTTCTGTTTAATGTATTCAAATCTATCAGAGGGTAATGATTTTGTGAAAATATCTGCAAGTTGATATTGTGTTCCGATAAATTGAAGAATTATATCCCCTTTTTGTGTGTGATCCCTAAGAAATTGATTCCTAAAATCTATGTGATTTTCACGAGAGTGATGTAAATGTTTTTTAATTAAGGGAATGGCACTAGTATTATCACACAAAATTTGTGTTTTAGTAAAACTCATACCATAGTTTGTGAGTGTGTGTTGCATCCACAACACTTGAGCACAAAAACTTCCAACTACTACACATTCAGCTTCATCAGTGGAGAGTGCTACTCATTGTTGATTTTTTGATGACAAATAAACTAATGAATCCCCTAAGAAATTATATGTTCCGGATGTACCTTTTAAATCCATTTTACATCCACCAAAGTCAGCGTCCAATTTTTTTTTAAAACAAATTCATTTCCAGAAGTATAATAGAGTGATAGATCCATAGTTCCCTTTAAGTAGAGAAATATCCTTTTAACTACCTTTAAATGAGATTCCATAGGATTGGATTTATATCTTGCACATAATCATGATTAAAACAATATGTCTGCATGACTAGCTATCACGTAAATTAGACATCCTATCATACCTCTAAAAGATGTTTGACCCACAAATTTCCTAGCTTCATCAAGATCATGTGAATTTTAGGTACCAATAAAAGTACTTATACTCTTAGTTTAGTCATATCCATACTTTTTATGAATATATTTAATATAATTATGTTGGGATATATATATTCCCTCTGGTTTTTGAGAAATTAGAAATCAAAGGGAAAATGTTAACTCACCCATCATACTCATTTCAAACATAGATTTCATTAGATCCTCAAAGGAATCAGTTAAAGATTATTGAGTTAAACCATATATAATGTCACCAACATAAATTTGAACAATCAATACATTTTTCTAATCTTTCTTTATAAAACGGTTTGGGTCAGCATTTCCCTTAACATAATTATTTTGAAGCAAAAATCATTTAAGTCATTCATTCTATGCTTGCGGGGCTTTCTAAAGACCATAAAAATCTTTTTTAAGTTTGAAAACATGTTCAGGATGTTTTTTATGTTCAAAACTAGGAGGTTGTTCAACAAAAACTTCCTCTTGAACGTACCCATTAAGAAAATCACATTTAACATCCATTTGGAAAAGATTGAAATTGAAGAATGAAGCAAAGTCAAGTAGAATACGAATAGATTAATGTCTAGCTAATAGAGCATAAGTTTATTTATAGTATATTCCTTCTTACTCATTATAGTGTTTAGAAACTACCCTAGATATATTTCTTACTCTGATTCCATTTTAATCACACTTATTTCTGAAGATCCATTTTACTCCAATAACAAAAGATTCCTTAGGTCTTTCAACCATGGTCCAGACATTATTCCTTTCAAATTCATTTAGCTAATCTTGCATGGATTTTATCCAATCATCATCTCCTAATGCTTCATCAGTGCTTTTGGTCTCTAATTGGGTACGGAATGCTAGATGTTCAACTCCATTTCATAAGGAACTTCTTGTCCATATAGGTTGATTTACATCACCAATGATACTATCACTGGGTTGATTCTTTAGAAACAACTGATCTAGGTTTTTAAAACATGTTGATCAACATAAGGTAGAAAATATTATGGGATAAATGCTTCAAAAATATTTTCTTCAGAATTTTCCGTATCAGAAGGATTTTCTAACAATGGCTGATAATATGTTTTTGAAAACACATACGAAGATGTAGGTTGAGGTTGTTTAAAAACTGTAGGGTCAGTTTCATCTAATTTGACATACACTGTTTTGTCAATAGTACAAGTATTTTTCTTCTAATATTTATAATCTATTGAAGTTGTAGAGTAGCCTAAGAAAATTCCTTCATCATATTTTGGTGCGAATTTGTGTAAATTATCTTTAATATTCAGAATGAATACCTTGAAACCTAAAGCCTTAAAGTAGTAAAGTCTAGGTTTTCTACCATTCCATAACTCATTAAAAGTTTTATTAAGAAAAGGTCTAATCAAAACACGATTTATAGTATAACAAGAAGTAATTATAGATTCATCCCAAAAAGATTGGTTATAGAATATTCACTCAACATGGTTCTTGTTTTCTCCTGATGAATTATATTTCTTCTTTCAACAACACCATTTTGTTGAGGTGTTCTGGGTGAAATGAAGTTATGAGTAATGCCTTTTCTACTACAAAAGATTTCAAAATCAGAATTTTGAAATTATCCTCTATGATCACTATGAATAGTTATCAAATGAAGGTTTTTCTCATTTTAACATGGGCTCTAAAACTTTTAAAATAATAAAAACCTTCCGATTTCGTTGATAGGAAATAGACCCACATAAATCTAGTGTAATAATCCACCATTGAAAATACCTAATATTTTCCTCCAATGCTTCTAGATTTTATTGGACACAAGAGATCCATAAGCACTAACTGCAATGAATCAGTGATTGAGACTTCACTGACTGATTTAAATCTTGATTTATGTTTCTTTCCATATTAACAAGGATCAATAAATTTTGAGGAATCAAATCAATGCTCGGGTAGATCCTTAACTAGTCTTTTCCGAGAGAGTTTTCATATGTACCTAAGGTTTCATTGTCCAAACCATCTATTACACAACCAAGAGTGATCTTTAATTGCACTAAGTCATGGTAGGTCTTGGCTCCTAAGGTCTTCTAAATTTTGTGTTTAAACATTCTCTTGCCTATTGGAAGAAAGAATAAACTCTTCCTTGGAATTGTGTACTAAGCCCTTGTCATTGCTAAATTTCACAATGTAACCTTCATCACATAATTGAATTATTCTAATGGGTGTGTGCTTAAGACCCTTAACAAATAAAATGTTTGAAATCAGTGTTTTTTCAAGAAGAACAATGTTACATATACCAATAATTTCTCACATATCATTATATCCGAAAAATACTTTTCCTCCTTTTTTCTTTATAATCATTTAAAAGAAGTTTTTGTTACCATTCAATTGATAGGAACATCCACTATCCATGTACCAAGTATTTCTATTGGTACATTCTTTGTTTTCTTGAAAATAAGAATGTAAGACTTTTGGAATCCAAACTTTCTAGGATCTAGAATCTTCAGAAAGAAAAATTTTGGGTATCTACATTTTCTTAGATAAATAATCTTTATTAAAACCTAATGATTAGGTTTTTTTATGGAAATCTTTTTTTCCAATGGCCACTACACTGACACTTAGTGAAGAAAGGAGTACTTTTAGGAACAAAATAATTGTTACTAAAAATCGGGTTTGAACTAGTATAACCAAAACCAGAATTATTTCGTAGAGGTCAAATTTGAGAATACATCTTATCAAAAAATTTCCTTACCTAAGGTAAAATTTGACAAAAACTTCATGAAGGAAAATATTTCTTACATTATTCTAATAACTAAGTTATTATCTTTCAAAATATTACTTTTAGCCCTAGATATAGGCTTGAAAATATTTTTCTTCGAAATGACTTTTTCAAGGTTCTTAGAGAGTTTATCCTTATTGGAATTAACTTCCTCAAGGTTTTTTTGAAATAATTTGAAAATCAAGGGTTTTATTATCAATATCTTTAGAAAGATTTGTTATTTACTTAGTAAGAATAGAAATCCTAGAATTTTTTTTATCAAGCTTTCTCTTGACTTTTAAATTTTCATTCTCAAGAATCAAACCAAACCTAGAAAATTATTCATAGGTAGGTAAAGTATTATCTTCATCAGAATAAGATTATTCATATGAGGATTCATAGTATTTACTATTACTATAATTAGTATTCAAGGATACATTGGTGATGTATTTTTAATTGTGTACCTTAGCCATTAAAAAATTATTTTCAATAGGTAGTTTGGCTATTAGACTAAGATTCTTCTTTCTAGAAGATTCATAATCTCGGGATTCATCAGAAAAGTCTCCACTACTGGAACACCAGGTGTCATTAGCCTTCAAAACCTTCATAGATTTTTCTTTGTAGTATTTCTTTTTATTTCATTCATAATTCTATTCGTTTATTTATTTTCTCTTAAGAATATGAAAATTATGCCTCATATAATCATCTCTTTTGCATTCATAACAAGTGATCTGAGAGTCTTTCTTATCTTTCCATTATTTCTTCTTGTATCTATACTGAAATTATTTCTTCCCATCTATCTTCTTCTTCCATTGGTAACAATTAGGTAGTTCTTTCTCAGAATATTCCATTTCACTGGACTCAGATTGAACATTGACCTTCTTAGATTTAGATCTTATAACTCACTCATGAGTCTTGTCTTTCATATGATTTGAAGTAGTTGTAAAAGAAACACTTCTATTCCCATTATTCTTTTTAACATTGTCATCATCTCTCTTCGTTCTAGTTTTTTGTTTAAGAATTGTTCCAAAAATATCATCAAGAGTAATCCATGAGACTTTACTATTCTCATCTATAGTTTTTCTCTTGGATTCCCACTCATTAGGCATGATGTCTATGATCTTGTCTACATGTTCCTCATCATCCAATCCTTTTTCACCTATGGATTATAATTTGTTGACAATAGTCATAAATCTCTATTGTACCTTACAAATATGTTCTCTATAAGGAAATAAAAAAAGCTGTGGTACTCAGCTCTAAGAATAGCTCTTATAGTTTCAATAACTTAGGAAGTACCAAACTGTGTAACTTCAATCTTCTTCTAAATACAATTTACAGCTTCATAAGAAGAAATCTGGCTATATATATTCCTGGTCATGGAACACAACAAAGTATTGTTTACCTTATAGTTAAGTTTATATTTAGACTTCTCTTGATTTGTAATGTTTCTGACCTCCTTATTTGGAATCTTGTAATCTCCAGTAAGCATTACAATGTTTTCCACTCCAGTATTGATAAAAAAAGTATTCATATGATATCTCCAATATTCATAATCATTCCCATACAAAATAGATTTTCTAGAGGGATTAAGATTGTTAACTGATCCAACTTTCATTCCTTCCATCTTAAAGAAAATCATTCCACACAAACTTGTTATTAAGAAAATGTTTGTGAAGAAGGATAAAAATATACTTAGAAAGGATAATATAGAACAATGAAAAAACTCGAGCAATAAAAATTATATGGGAATATATGTATTTCAAAGACATCCTATGATACCACATGTTAGGATTGATTCAGAGTGTGAGGTATCCAACCTTTGATACCAATTGTTAGGTTGGTATGGAGTATGATATTCTCCTATGATACCAACTGTAGGATCAAAATGATGATATAGATGATCAATATATAAGAGGTGGGGGGTGAATTGTATACCTTAAAAATTATTTTGGAACTTTTAATGTTGGTAAGAAAACATTCTATTGTTTAACAAGGTTATATAAGGTAAATTGACAAAAACTCTAATAAGTGTCTGATGTTACATACATATAGTTGAAATCATCAAGTAATATGAAAAAAGGTGTATAAATATTATTTTTAAATCTATAGTTAATATTGGGTTATCTGGTGATGTAGTGATAGATCTGGGAGCCTGGTATTTTTCCAACATTGATTATAAACTCAATGCCTTAGGCCCCCATATTTTTATGTTTTATGTAATGTAAATACATGAATAGAAAGATTTTGGGGTTTTATAGATATATTAAGTATATTTTTTTGAGTTAAAGTTATTTTTGGACTAATGCCTTCACATTTTATAAATATATGATTAAAGGATCGGAGAACCATTCTGGATAATATGTCCTTTAATAAAATTTGAATAATATTAAAATAATATAATTATACTTTATGAAAAGGGTTTTATTGAAAAACATTTTAAAAATGTTATCAAATGATTAATATTATTTCAAATAAGTCCATCATATTTTTTTAGAATGTTACTGGAATTATATTAATATACATTAGAAAAAGGAAAACCTATAATCATGGTGACAACCCCTCACATCTGGTAAGGTCATAGGGCTTGAACCCATGCCTCAACAATGATAGATATTTATTTCCTACCACAAGCCTATGAAACATACATGTCAGTATGACATTTTTTAGTTAAAATATCTGAAAAATAAATATTAATAATGATCCAAGGGTGTAACCATTGAGGTTCGGTGATTGATTTATTATATTGAATAATCTGTACTAATAATATTGGTTTTGGAAAATGTTTAGAGACAAAAAATAATAATTTTTACACTTTTATGGATCTAATGATCCAATAAAACCGAATTTCAGTACATCAGGTATAAAAAATTCATTTTTGGGAAATAATTTCCTAGATTAGGGGTTGAATTAGAAATTTTTTGAAGCATAACCAAGGGATATATTTTTTCTCATAAAATAGTAATGTTCCAAGTAACTATGTTTTATTATATTATTAGATTGTAAAAAAATTCCACAAAATTTTGAATAGGATCTTGAAAACAAAATTTACCCTATTACATTCATATCCTAAGAATAACATGTCCTTTTAAGTTATCACATATTTATGTTTTTTATGCACTTAACATTCCAATGATCATTAATATTCATGTGATCAATAACCTTTATCACTCTCTTTAGTAATTTATTCTTTTCTTACATGTTTATGTATTCAGTTACTACAAATTTTCTCCTACAAAGAAACATAGTTATGTACGATTACATATAACAATTGTACATCCCATTATCTTTTTTATGATGTTAATTTATTAACCCTTAAGGATGTGGGGTTTTTAAAAATGTAATTTCCAAAGGCCCAACCCTTGATTACTGAGATGATGTTTAAATTGAGATGAAATAATTTATTTAAGGTTGGGGAGGATGTAACACCCCAATATATTAAAATTGTCAAATACTATGAATTTAATTAGGAAATATGGTTTTCATATTATTAATCAGAATAATTTACAATTTTTAATAAGGAAAACATAATTTTGATAAAAAATGTATTGCGAAAATAGTAAAAATTAATTATTTTAGTTCAGTTAAAAATAGATTTATTGGGGGTTAAAAGATGAATATTTGGTTAAACAATTACCTACATACTTTTCAAACACCCTTTTTGGACATATTTTAATCTTATCCTATGCAGGATGGATAAAGACCCATTTTGGGAGATTTTAACATAATAAAATTTTAGTATGATTGAATAATTTCAAAAAAAAAGTACATGAGTACCCCTAATATCACTCATAAAAGTCCACTCACTCTTCTATATTCTTGACACCTTTAAACTCTTTTAGTTCCTACATTACCTACCAAAACTAGTTCCCAAATTCCCTAACATAATCTTAGAAGCAATTGTTTTTTGAAATCCATCCTAGGAAGAGTTCTAGTGGAAACCCAAGGAGGATACTAGAAGAATATGTAACATGATTCAATGAATATTTTTATTTGATTTATTTTTCCACATCCTAAAATTATTAATAAAAAATTATTATATACTATCGTTAGTGTCTTCTATATGCTTGGATATTTTAATAATAAGTTAATTAACTATAAGAATTTTTACTTCCACCAAATGGGGTATGAAATCATTATCCATGTGCAAAGAAGACTACTGTCTCATTAATTGATGTCATTCATTTTTCTATTACAACCTCCCATGGTTGGGAATGATGATGAATATAAAGTGTATATATATATATGATATCTATATCATAATTATACCTTTTCATTAATTATATCATATATAACCTTTTTAGATCCCACTCCATAGGAGATATGTTAATGTCACTTGTGTGTACGGTGGACTACGGCCTCATGAAGGGATATGATTCATTTTGGACTAAAAATTTACATTCAAGGTAATAAGGGAACATATAAGGAACATATATGATATAAATGACATAGTTACGATATCTATGAAATATTTATCCTTCAGAAAATATAATATATAAATTTATTTCTTACCATTTCACCCACTGAAAAAGTAATAATATTTCCCATGTAAGTGTGGACTACCTTCAACAAGAAGAGACATGGCTCCATTGTTATCACCAAACCACATGGATGATATATAAAATTATATTTAAAGAACTAATATGGTATTTATTATATTATTATAAATCTTTAGAATAATATAATATATTACTTCTTTATATAATGATCATTAAAAATTTGAAGCGTTACTCATGTGTACCTACAACCTACCATATTTATGATTGTAATGTATTTAATTTATCAAAACCATCATTCATGATTGTTCATAAAAATATTATTAATGTATAAATATGATAAATATTTTAAAATTAATCTTCATGAGAATTTTATATGATGAACTTTATAACCATATTCAACATACAAAATTCATTTTTTCCGTTGAAGCAAAACATGGTCAAAAAATTTGATGTAAAGTTAATTGATTAAGTAATTGTATATGAAATATTAATAAGGGAGAAAATAAATAATAAATACTATTTTTTTAAAAATAATTTATATAAATAAAATAAGTTTGTTATTTAGAAATATAAAGACACACGTGACAATTCAGACTCAAGGTAAGGGACTTGGTCTCAATTTCATTTTATTGAGGCATACTTTGATGTTATGAACCTATATTATTTTATGAGGAATATATACAGACCATTTGAAATTTTAAATCATTGATTTATCTGTTATAATGGTATTTAAGGTTTTTTAATATTATTATTTCATGTTACTAATGATTAAAATATTTCTAAGGTGATAAGGGAATTTTCTTAACCCAAATCATTTTATGTGTTTTCAATCCAACACTCCATGTTTGATGTATAATTTTATAAGATGATTTTATAAAATCTTTTATTTGAAGAAAAGATTTTCTAATGTAAATTTTGTGTCACCTTTTACTTTATTACAATTTTTTAAAAAAGGAATCATGTTATATGTTTTTTATATCGTTTTGACAAATGAAAAATATGTATTTTCTATTTGGAGGTAATGAATATTTCTATAATGTTACAATTTATTGATTTATAGCCTCCTTTTCAAGGATTCATGTTTTAATCAATAAAAATACCCTCCTCATTTTTTTTATCTTGGTATTCAATTTTTTTTGAAGGAAAAAGGTTTTTAAGAATTGGAAACACTATTTTAATAGAGATGGGTATTTTGATATCAAAAAGTGATTTTCATACGGGTTTAAAAGAGTCTGTTTCACTAATTTTTTTTAAAAAAGTGATATAAAGAAATTTATCCATTATATGGTACGTGAGAATTATAAATGTTAAATGGGTGTACCCAGATAGCACAGGGTGAGCCCATAATAGCGTGTATGATAAAGAAGCCTAGATAGCATTAGGTGACCCCATTATAGATTAAATGATGGGTGCACCCATAGAACACTCAACTCTATTGGGTAATGCTAGATTATTAATAGAAAAGATTGATTTATTTACCAATGTGATTCTCCTATTTATATATTTGGGCTCTGTTTACTTCTGTCATAGGCTTAAAATCGGTTATGAACATGATGACCTATGTTATCGAGAATGGTTTTTAATTTCTTACTATGGGTTTTCAAGGATTTATTTAAAAGAAATGTGTGTGGGTTTTTTATGTGAAAATTATTTATTACATTCCTCAAAATAAAATTCTTATGAATTTAAATATTTCAGGGGTTTTCAGGTTTTTACTAGACTAATGAATTCCTTTATTTTAACACCCCTTACTAAGATTTTTTAGCACATCCAATGTTGTAATTTTTTTTTCATCGGGTGGGTAAGGTAAAGGATGAAGTCAAGTGGATATTTATGAAGAGATTTATTATAATGAACGAATTATTTGTTTTTATAATTTCTATAAGGTTGGAAAAATTGATACTCATCGAAAGTGTCCACATTACATTTTATGGTTCTGAAATATATGAGTTATGATATAATTATCAAAAAAATATAAACTTAGAAATATAGATAAAGTAAAAGAAAGTAAATTCTGGACTAAATCTCAATATTTTGTATTGTTTAAGGTCAGGTCCTTATATCATGACTTTATTATCCATCCTTTATTATCTATGGTCTACATTCTAGATGCACATAATTATTGATTTAAAAAAGTATTTAGTAATAATATTATTTTAATAAAGTTGATAAAAAATGAAAATGTTACTTATTTTAATAAATAAAAATTATATTTTATTTCTCATAAAAATATTACAATTTTTTATTTTAATATTTAATATTGTTTATTTAAAAATAATAATATTTAATATTATTGTATACATCATCATTATTATTATTCATAAATATAATAAACAGAAAATTATTTATATGAACGAAAACATTATTTCTTAATAATAAATCATAGAAATCATATTATTAATTATTATAAATTATTTATATTATTAAATATCTTATATTATTATTAATTTTTTATAATCTGTATTTCAGTTTATTCAATATACGTAATACTTTATCCCTGACCATTTTTTAGAAATATAAATTATTTTTTTTAATTTTAATAAATTATTAATTACTACATATAAAAATATTTTTATATTATTAATTATAATTTTAATGACATTATTTTTAATCAATAATATGACTTCATTAATTAATATTTATTACTTTAATAAATAATAATTCCTTTTCAAAGATATGTTATAACTAATCAATTTTTATCATTTATATATTTTTGCAAATAATATAGTATTCATTAAATGAATTAAAAATGGTGTATGAATCAAACATGAGAAATTTTGTATATTTTTTAAATATCACAACTTAATCAAAAAGTAGATTTTGTGAAATTTTATATAATATTTTTAGAGTACATTGCTTAAAGTAATAACAAATATAAAAATAGTTAAATATTATATAATTATATGTATGTATACATAAATAAAAAAAGAGGCGGGGGGGGGGGGTATTCCAGAAAGGACCTTCCTTGAGATATTTTAAAGGAAGTTGTTATCTCAAACAGAGTCTTTGAAAATTTTGCCATGAGAGAGACATCCAAGACATTTCCTTCTTCAAAAAAATCTTTAAGAATGTGATTTCATAAAAAATTCTCATGCATCTACCTAAACCCTCCCAAATTTCATCGGTTGTTTAGGAAATAGTTTCTAAAACAATTGATTTTCTAAAATAGTTTTTTTGGAATAATAGAAAATTCCCCCTAGTAAAAACTCTGTATGTCCTATTATAATGGTATTTGATCATGATAAAAACCTCTATAAATTTTTGTACAGAGTTTGTCTGACATTTGAGTATATCTGTTTCAATATAAAATGTTTTTAGTGTGAGGAAATGTGGGGTGGTGAAGGGACCCTTTTATAAGTGAGATGGGTCAAATTGATTTAAATACCGACAAATTTATATTCAATATATGTCACTTTCAATGTATAGTGGATTAAAAAGTGGAAAATATTTGAATGGGGTTACACTTGGTTGAAACACCTCTCACACACATAAATAATAGATAATTTTTTAGATATTTTTTGGCATTTCCACTTGATATGAATTTATTCACTGATTATTAAAACCCTTCTACGAATTATATGTTAATTCCCAATTTATTACACAAGAGTACATATGATATATCCAAAAAAATCAAGATGTCTAGTTTTTTTGTGAATTATGACATTACAGAAACCCATTAAATAGAAAATACGTCATATTTATTGAAAACATATTTAACATTTTCATACTTAAAAATTCATGGGATAACATGGGGACATACATAAGAATAAGGTGATATAAAAAGTATATTAAGGGAATAAACATGTCATAACATGAATAAATTAATTAATGTTATATAATAGGCACATAAATAGGTAATTAAAGGACTGAGAATCAAAAAATTAGAAAATAATACAAGATATATAATGTTAACATAATGGTAACATGGGAAATGTTCAATCAACAAAAAACAGTTCACCATAAACATATGTCAAGGATAAATGCCAAGAAATCATGTTGGATATCGTTCCATGATGGATTAGGTTCAATCCCTAATTCTTTTAATGATATCTCATGAGACTAAAACATTAACCAAAGCATTGTATCACTATATAATTCTAGTCCCACCCATCACTTTGATTTTATCCTCATGCTTAAGGGTTCCACATAGATCATACAACATGGATTCATTCATTATAATGTTTTATTTCATGAAAAAGGAGTTTTGAATAAATACATGTAAATCCCCAATAATTATGTTTGATTTCCTAAATGTGAACTCATTTGATATGAAATGGGTGTATTTATTCAACACACAATTGTTGGGTATGGAATATCATGGTGCCATTTCAATATCATAACATTGCTGTTGGAATATTAATGGGAGGGATTTATTAGATTTAAAGGGGTATCACATAATTTAGACATAAAATTTATAGTAAGAAGTTATTTAGTAACATATCTCAAAATTCTGAAAAGATGATAAAAGACAGAATATAAATAAGATTATTAAATAAATAAGAGAAGGGGGAATTTTTTACCTTGACATGGTAACCCCAAATGGTTGGGAGGAGCTTCTTGAGAGATTTTTAGAACCATAGGAGGAATTTATAAATGTCAGGTAATATAAAGGACATTAAAAATGTATTTTTAGATAATTAAAACTCTATCTTTGAGGGATTATATAGGAAAAGAGTGCTAAATTTTTTTATTATTTCTCAAACATATGTTTTGGACACTACCTAAAAAAGATATCAAAAAAAAACCATCCCATGGTTTTTCCCATGGATTCTCCCATTGGGGAGTGGTTACAATATTTTAAAATTTACATGCATTAAATAATTATAACATTACCATTGGTGATGTTAAAGTGAGTCATGTTATTAATAATATGATTTTAAAACCGTAAAATATATTATGGGTTTTGGATGATTCATAAAGGCATTATAAAATTAATCAAATAAAAATAAAAACACATAATTTTAAAGGGGAATCATTTATTTGGTATTTGATACAATTTATAGTATTTATTACATCATTTTTGGGTCATTATGATGTCATAATACACAATGTATATTTATACCATATTAGATGTTTACATTAATATTTTACTATCATAGAAAATTATGAAAAATTAACTATTAGATCATTTCAAAATTATGATTCCAAATATAATATTTATTTTATCCAAATAATTTTATAAACATGTAATTTTTTTAAATAATAATCAATATTTATTGATAAATGATTCATTTTTTTGACAACACTGGTTTTTGAACCATTTAAAAAAAATACATTTCTCTTCTAAAAATTTATATAAGAAATTATATTTAATAAATATTATTTAATTATAATATTTTAATAAAAAACAATTCTATTTTTAAAATATAGTTATTCATAAATTCCTTAATTTAATTTTAATATTTCCCAAAAAATTAAATTGTGTCTTGTTTTATAAAAATAAAATATCATTTATAAAGTAACAACAATAAAATGAAAACATATTCATTATTCTATAAAATATGCATATTAATAGTATTATTGTGTGGATAAATATTCCTTTAATACAATAAAAAATGTTCTATGTGTACTATTCACAATGGTGTGGCTTTCATGGGGTGGCTCGATGTACATGGTTTGGGTTGTTAGATCGATAAGCTTGAACATGTCTCATAAATATTTTTTCACATGCTTAAATTGTTGGATCTAATCATAGGATTGATGGAGGGATAATCCAAATGATGTTTTCTCCCCTAAAATCTCTAATAAATGGGCTTCATAGTGTATGATCCTACTTATTGCGGCCATCACTTCCTCAGTTCGTGTTAATTGGATTTGTTAAAACCCTATCATTATTCTAATAATAATATCACTATTCTAAGACTATATTGTAAATGGTAATGATTCTTAAATATCATTTAAATATTAAAGGATATAATAAAACCAAATTAGTGCATGTATTTTCTATAATTATATTACTTAATATGAAATTTAATTAAATGACAAGTAGATTTTCATTTATAAATGTTTTAGTCCTTACAATCTTCACCAAATCAAAAATTTCACCATCAATATTCTCATTTCCGACACTTATAAAAATGAGGTGAACTCAGTTTAATCACATCATCTAGTTCCCACATTTCTTCTTCAAACTTGTGGATTCTCCATAAAACTTTTACAAGGTACATTTCCTTATTTCATAAAAAATTTGTCTCGATGATCTATGATCTTCACCGATTTCTACTAATAAGGGAGATGATTCTATAAAGGTACCACCTCTAGATAGAGTTAACGGGATGGATCTGGTATATACTTCCTTAAGAGGAATACATTGAATAGATCATGTATTTTAGATAGGCAAGGTGGGAGTGCTAGTTTATATGTCACTACTTTGAGGAGATCAATGATCTTAAAGGGAATGATGTATCCTGGAATAACCTTTCCCTTCTTCCAAAATCAAATTAATTTTATCCATTGAGATATTCATTGGAATAACATGTCTCCAACCTCAAAATCTATGACACATTGACAATTTTCCGAAAAAACATTTTATAGTCTCCAAGCAGCCTTATTGTGATTCTGAATGTTCCTGACATTTTACACCATTTCCTTGATTATTTAAAAACCTAGCAGTTTGTGTCTCTCAAATTCATCCCAACATGAAGGTGTTATGCACCTCTTTTCATAAATCGCTTCATAGGGATCCATTTGGATTCTTGAGTGGAAACTACATTTGTGTGAGAACTCGAATAGAGGAATATGTTGATCCAATCTTCATTTTATGTCAACTGAGATTAATATCAACATGCCCTCTAGTTCTTCAATTGTCCCATCAGTTGGGCCATTCTTTTGGGAGTGATAACCCATGATGAAGTTCATCTCAGTATTTAGTACATATTGGAGAATATTCTATAACATGGATGTAAATTTTCATCCTCGATTAGATACAATCGATTATGGTGTACCATATAGCCCCACCACTTCTCAAATGTATATCCTTACAAGCTGATCACGTGATAATTTCACTTGAATTGAAATTATAACAACGTTTATTTTTTATTAAACACTTAAACATGATTTATTACATAAACTCTTACTTGATACTACATGGTAGTTCGAGTTGTCTAGTGTCTTTGCGGCTTAGGATCATTACATAACAACATAAAAAAATTAATACAACTTTTTTATTGAAAACTTTTTTACATGATAACTGCATTTCCTCATACTTAGCATTGCATGGGATAACCTGAGAACTTGCATAAGAAAAGGGGGAGCAATAAAGCCCAGTAAAGGAATTACCAAGGAATAACATGAGGAATAAAATACATGTTAGAAAATAGGAATATACATGGAGAAAAAGAGAAACATGAACATGAAGGATTGATAAAGAATGAAAATCATAACATGGAAATGTGGTAGCAACACTTAACATTGAATTAGCATGAGCCAAGGCTCATTGCACATGGAGCATGAGTAAAACCTCATTGCACATGAAGCCTAAATAAATACTCGTTGTGATTGAATTATCATGCGTCAACACCCATTTCACATGAAGTATCATGATACTATACTCTACCTAATGAATTGGAGGGCTATCAGGGAACACCCTTTTTAAACATTTTATTTCATGCAGAAGTGTGCCACATGGATCATATAACATTGAATACATTGATATCCTAAGTTATTCCATGATTATGAAATGTGGAATAAATAAATTAAATTACCATTAAATATGTATATGTTCATAAAGGTGAATACCCTTGATAGAGACATGGGTATGGTATTCACTACACAATGATATTGGTTTGAAAAAATGCGGCGCAATTTCATCACCATAACGACGTGACATAAGGATTCATGAAAATGGTTTATGGGAGAGAAATAGGTGCATCATCATATTTACATGAAATGGAAAGTAAGTGGGTCATATAGATACATGTACCAATAAAAATAATGGAATTTAGATGCATAATACAAAATAATTTCTTGGATGTAAAATAAGAGAGAGAAATCCTTCATGTAATTTCAGCATGGTAATAGGTGTACATGGGAGGCATTAATGAGATAGAAAGGGGTCTAACATCATCCAGAAAAAATAAGAATGTATGGGCGAGGTGAGAAATCGTACCCAACAGTTTTAATTGAAAACAAAAGGGCATACTAACTTAAGGAAAATTGGGCAAAAATGCGAAGGGAAGAAATCCCTTACATGGATGTGTGATCCCAAAGGCTTGTGAGAGGCTTCATGGGATCTTGGGGGACATTGGTAGGATTCTGGAGAGATTTGGTTAGGGGTTGGATGAACTCCAATGTATTTTAGTGAAGACAAAGTGGGATCTTGGGTGGGTTTATATTGTAAAGGAGAGGGAATTCATTATTATTTAGGTTTGGGTCACCACACATTAATCTAATAAAAACCACAAACCAGACCATGGTTTCTTCCAATGGGGAGGGAAAAACAATATTATATAAGAAAAAAGGACTAACATCTATAAATAATATGGTTGATTATGGGGAGCTGAGTCACACCCTTAAGGAAAACAATTTAAAAAGACAAAATGTTTTATAAGCCTTTAATAGTCTACTAATGCTTTGTAAAATAAATCAAACAAACCCATAATTACATTAATTTAATGTTAAAACATATATTAGCCAAACATAATGTTTATATTATTTTATTTTATCACTATTGGTTCATTATGATGTCATAAAACACATAATATATTTAAACGATATTTAATTTTTACCCAAAAATCTGACTGTCTCTGAAAATTATGAAAAATTCACTATTTGATAATTTCAACACCATGATTCAAAAAAGAATATTAATTTTATCTAAATAAATTTATAAATATTTGAATTATTTATTTTTAAATAAAAACCAACATTTACCCAAAATTCATGTGTTTTGACAAAACCAGATTTCAAACATTAATAAAAATTATAATTGCATTCATAAAATAATACAATAATTTATATTTAAAATTTTTTTTTATAATAATAATAATATTTTATTAAAATATTAGTTAATACAAAAATCCATTAATTCTCCAAACAAGATTTCTTAGTTTAATATTAGCTAAAAATAATATTTGTGCTTTAAAAAGAATTTACAAAGTAATAATAATAAAATGAATGCACATTCTTTATATAGAAATAATGTACATAGTCATAGTGTTGAGTTATTATCACATAACCCCTTATAATGCTTGCATAAGATCGAAGGGTAAGGTGTGCGATGGTGACAGACTCTTGGGGGGCTCAGATAACATCGCACGGGTGGTAATCTCTATTAACTTCCACTTCTCCTATAGTCGGTTCCGCTCAAGCTTAACGTGTTGAAGATCAGCTAGGGATTGGTCAATAGCGAAGCCCATATATGCAACCTCCTTTCTGAGCTCTGACAAATGGGCTTCTTATGGGTAAAGTCTACTGGATGAGGCCATCACTTCCTTTGTCAGAGTAAATTGGAGTTGTTAAAGCCCCATATTTATAATAATCAAATGATCACTATTCAATGACTATATTAGCAATGGTTAAAATTCATAATTGTATTTTAAAATCTAGAAACATAAAACCAATAAATTTCACATTTTATATAACTACAACAAACATTTTATTATACTAAGAGGAATTTCCATTAATGAAAGTTTGGGTCGTTACAGTCTTCCCCCTTTAAAAAAATTAGGTCCTTGCAATTTTATTACATATAAAAGAACACTGAAATTTAAACATGACTTTAGGGTTTCTTACCCACCACCATTAAGCATTCACCAACCCTCATTATTACGTCAATCATGGAGAGTGACGGTATACCTAGTGCAACAATACCTTAATGTACTTTCAATGTCTTCCACTTCCTTAGTCCAAAAACAGTCAATGAAACTTGGATTGTACTGATGAAAAATACGATGCACTTTTTGAAAATAATTTTTTGTAATGTACATTTTAAAAACAACACAATGTACCAGGTTTTTTTAAAATATTCTGATAGATTCAGCTTTGAAATTTTCACAATATAGTTATTCTAATATATAGGCCATGTTTCCAAAAAGATTGGAAGCCAAGACTAGATACATATAGGCTTATCGGAGGTCTCCCTCTTCGGAATCTATCCTGAAATAAAATTGTGAATCATTATCTATGGGCAGGGTGGAGTATTTGAAAATACCATAATTGTACCTCCCTTTGCAATATTCATGAGAGAGTTGGGAGCTTATGATTAGAACACAAGTGATCCAGGATCCTTGATGATTCTGCCATATGGAGGAGGTGTTTGTTATGTCATAGAGTGTCCTACAAGAAAGTTGGACATTAGAAAATGTTTTGATACTATGAGAGATTGAATTTGAAATAATTATTGCTAGTAAGTCCTTTGGATGGGACAAGATTGTTTAATGTGGTTCTTCCCCTTCCATCTCGAAACTAACCTTTATCCTACTGATGAGACAAATCAAATTTTGAGTTACCCTCTAAACTTGCTAAAATTATGATATTAAACTAGTTGAATTCTAACAATTTGTTATTCCTTAATTAGAGGAAAATTATGAGTAACACAAAAAAGGGTAATCCAAAGGAAAAAACATATGACTTATAAATTACTTTTATTTTTTGACTTATGAATCTGTAGGCTTCAATCTATGCTATTCATGATCTAATTTCTATCATATATTCTTTGGGGATTTTTTTAATTCCCTTATTAAGGGTTCATACTAACCATGTAAATTTACTAAAGCATGTCACCTGGGAGTATCGTAACCAAGAGTGAAGCAGGGCCCGTTGCCATGCACTAGTTCCCGTTCGATTCTAGCTCAAAGTGGTGTTTTCAGGTTTTACCCAAGGATACATCTGTTTCAGTGCCGCCTCAACCTGATCGTATCGAGACAGAGATATATTTTCTTGAAAAAACACATAATCAATACTCACCAATACATAGGGATGTTTTTATTATACGTATTCTTTTCTCTATGTCTTCACTAGGGCTTTCTAATTATAATCCCAAAAATAACTAAAGCAATTCTCTGATACCAAATATAACAACCCTGATTTTTTATTACACACGCAAACATGATTTATTACATAAACTCTTTTCTTGATACATCATGGAATATTGAAAGTCCTGGTGTATTTGGAGCTTATGATCATTACATAAAAACTTAAAATAGGCAATAAAACTTCTTTATTGATAACTTCAATTACATGACCACTATATTCCCTCGTACTTAGCATTGGATGGGATAACCTAAGGAAATGCATATGAAAAGAGTGAGCTATAAATACCAATAAGGGAATAAACATTGAATAAAATGAGGAATACAATACATGTTAGAAAATAGGCATATAAATGGAGCATAATAGAAACATGAACATAAATGCTTGGTAAAGCATGAAAATCATAACATGGAAATATAGAGGCAATACTTAACATGGAATTTTCATGAGACAAGTCTCATTGCACATGGAGAATGAGAAAACCCTCATTTTACGTAAATCATTAGTAAAACTTTGTTTAAATTGAATTATCATGAGTCAACACCCATTTCACATGACATATCATGATACTATACTTTATCCAATTCATTGGAGTGCAATCAGGGCACACCCTTCTAAAACATTTCATTACATGCATCAGTGTGCCACATGGATCATATAAAATAGGATCAATCAACTTCATATGTTATTATATGATTAATTAATGTGGAATAAATACATGAAAGTACCATTCAATATGTATATGTTTATAAAGACGAATACCCTTGACCGAGACATGGGAATGGTATTCACTACATAATGATCATGGCTTGGAAAAATACAGTGCAATTTCTGCAGCATAACAGCGTGGCATAAGGATTCATGAAAATGGTTGATGAGAGTGAAAGAGGTGAATCATCCTATGTACATGAAATGGAACGTAATGGGGTCATATAGATACATTTCCCAACAAACATAATGGAATTTAGAAGCATAATACAAAAGAATTACATGGATGTAAAAGAGGAGAGAGAAATCCCTCATGGAATTCTGGCATGGTAATGGGTGTACATTGGAGGCATTAATGAGAGAGAAATGGGTATCCCATCATCCAAACATAAATATGACAGTATGGGGGAGGTTAAAAATAATACCCCAACATTTTTAATTGAAAACAAAAGGGCATAACAACTTAATGAAAATTGGATAAAAATCAGAAATGAAGAAATCCCTTACTTGGATGTGTGATACCAAAGGCTTGGGAGAGGCTTGAGAGGGGATTCATGAGAGGTTGGGGAACATTGGTAGGATAATAGATAGAGTATTTAAGGGGTTGGACGAACTCTAATGGTTTTTATTGGAGATGAAGTGGGATCTTGGGTGGGTTTATATATGAAAGGAGGGGGAATTCTTTCTTATTTAGGTTTGGGTCACCACACATTACACTAATCAAAACCACTAACCAGACCATAGTTTTTACTATGGGTTTTTCCAAAAATAAGTGTAAACTAATTTTTTATAAGGATAATGAACTAACTTTTTAAAAGAATATGGTAGCTTATGTGGAGGTGAGTCACACTCTCAAGGAAAACATTTTAAAAAGACAATATAGTTTATAACCCTTGAAGTGTCCACTAATGTTCTGTAAAATAAATTAAACAAACCCTAAATCACATTATTTAAATGGTAAAACATATATTATATGAAAATAATGTTTAAAGTATTCTATTTCATCACTATTGGGTCATTATGATGTCATAAAACACATTATATAGTTAAACAATATTCAATTTTTACCCAAAAATTAGACTGGCTCAGAAAATTATGAAAAATTCACCATTGGATAATTTCGAAGTCTTGATTCCAAAAATAATATTACTTTTATATAAATTAATTTTTAAATATGTGAATTTTTTACTTTTAAAATAAAACCATCATTTACCGAGAATTCATGGGTTTGACAAAAATAGCTCCCAAACCTTAATAAAAATTACAATTTCATTCAAAAAATTATACGATAATATATATTTAATATAATGTAATTTGTTAGTAATAATAATAATATTTTATTAAAAAATTATTTAATTAAAATATCCATTAATTCATCCCAATAGATTTCTTTGTTTAATATTAACTAAAAATACTATTTGTGCTTTAAAAACTAATTACAAAGTAAGAATAATAAAATGAATGCACATTATTTATACAAAAATAATGTTCATAGTCATAGTTCTATGGTATTGTTACATAACCCCTTATAACACTAACATAAGACCAAATGGTATGGAGTGCGATGGTGACAGACTATTGGGGTGGCTAAGATAACATCGCTCGGGTGCTAATCTCTATTAACTTCCACTTCTACTATAGTTGGTTATGTTCATGATTAATGTGTTCAAGCTCTTTGTAGACTTGGTCAAAAGTGAAGCCAAAAGAAACTACCTCCTTTTTGAGCACTGCCAATGGGATTCATACGGAGAAATTCTACTGGATGAGGCCATCACTTCCTTTATATTAGTAAATTAAATTTGATAAAGCCCTATATTTATAATTATCATGTGATCACTGTTAAATGACTATATTTTCAAAATTCACAATATATAATGTTATTTTTGAATCCAAAAACATAAAACCAAAGAATTTCACATTTTACATAACCCTAATAAACATTTGATTAGATCAAGATGAATTTCTATTAATGAATGTTTGGGTCATTACAAAAATTATGTGAGAAGTCTTTACAAGAGGGTTCACCACATCCTAGATATAATTATTTCTTCTTGATGTCTTCATAATACATGTGACGAAGTCCACTGTGATGTTTTCATATTTCTATATAGGAATGGGTAATGTTTGGGGCATCCCCTTAGATTTTTTTAATTCCTCTTTTACTTGCTAACATACAAGACATCGTGATGAATATTATGTGATTTCTTTTTTTAAATTGTCCCAAAAATAGTTCTATTAGATATCTTGATACATCATTGTTCTTTCTGGATGGATGAAGAAGGTCTAGTTATATGTATCATTCAAAAAAACTATCTTTAACACATGATTTTATGGTACACACATTCATGAACCGAATATTACAAAACCTTCTTATTTAACATTGAGATATGATGATTCCCTTTTATTATATCTTTCATTTCATTCAAAATTCCCATATCATCTCTTTTATCATTATTTACCCTATCTATAAGGGTTAGTTGAGAAATCATTTGTGAAAGGATTGATGATGTTCTCTCCTTTATGATACCCATTCCCATCCTTTTTCTGTCTACAAAGACCATATCATTCTCAATTATCATTAATGACATGTTTTATAAAACCTTTCTACTTTGAGAGTCTTCAACATTTTTTATCTTCTTGGATGGTAGTGAATTGAGTATCCATAGTCCTTGAAAAACACTAACTATATTCATTAGTGATTATTAAACTCTTTCTATGTAAATATATATTTGATTATTTTTTGATCCTTTCATATTTCATAAATAACCCCAAAAGGACAATGACACTATATTTTCAATGCACAGATTACTACAACCAACTATAGATCACATGTTGGGTAGTTCTATTCATGAATATTAAATTTCATTGAAGCATATGATATCAAATTTTTATATCTTGGTAAGAATAATAACAATATGTCTGAATTGATATCCTACCTAGTTGGTAATCCTATTTGGGTAGTCATTCCATTTCCCTTCACATTGGTTTATTACTTGTTTTCTCCTTTTTTTTTTTAATTGGCTAGAATAAATGGAAAATTATGAATGACTATTTTTAAACTATTAAAAACATAATTGGGAATCCAGTCACATTAAAGGGACAACTTATAATTTACATTTATCTCATAACTTATGAATTTCTAGGCGTCAATATATGTCATCCATGATATATTTCTTAAAATATACTCTTATAGGTATTTTATATTTTATAATGGTTTGTAAAGAGATTATATTTTTACCAATGAAAATCCCCTAGTATTTTCAAACTAGGTGTTCTATAAGGTATGTTGTGGGGAATTAGTTCCTAGTTGAGTCTAGATCATCACAGTGTTTTCTTGTTTTACCCATATGTACATCTCTCATAGAAACACATATAATTTTTTTTTACGTAAACTAGGATGTATTTTATTGATAAACCATTTACTATATTCTTTAACTAAATTTATGAGTGTTTTATTATACATAGATTAATCCCTTAGGATTTCACTAGAGTATTCTAAATCTAATCTGAAAAATAACTAATCATATTCTTTGATACTGACAAAGACAACCCTTATATTTATTACATATTAATCCATATTTTTTAATATAAGATTACACATAATACAACACAAAAGGATGATAATTATTGGGTATTTTTGAATTAGTTATATTAAATAAAAACTTTAAATAGGAAATATATAATTTTTATTGAAAACTTATTTAACATGATCATACTTAAAAATACACGAGATAACCTAGGGAATACATAAGAAAGGGGTGATATATAGAGCCCGATAAGGGAATAAACTTGGAATAACATGAAAAAATTAACGAATCTTTGATAATATGAATATAAATGTGGAATAAAATGAGTGATAATCATAAAAATGAATAATAAGACATGATATATCATGATAATATAAAAAAATGTAAATGTCAAAATAATATAAAATACTGCATCATAAACATAGGTCAAGTATAAATACGAAGAGACCATGAATTAAATTCCCCATTATGGATTATGTTAACTTTCTAATCCATTTAATGATTTATCATGAGACTAAAGAATTAGCCAATGTATTGGAGTGCTATATAATTTTAGGTGCAGCCATCACATTCATTTCATTCTCATACATAGGTTCTTCACATAGATCACAAAAAATGGATGAATTCATCAAAATGTTTTATTAAATGATAAAGGGGAGTGAAATAAATACATTTAATTACCCAATAATCAATTATATGTTCATAATGGTGAAAAAACATGATAGGAAATGAGTAAGAGTATTCACTACATAATTGTTGGTCATGGAAAAGGTCAGTGAAATTTCACCAACATAACGAGGGTGTATGGTTGTTCATGGGAGTGCTTGATTTGTGTAAAAGGGGAATCTCCAAATTTATACATAAATTTACATTAAGGGGTATATTTAAGAACTTATCCCAACACAAATAAAAGATGATAAATTATATAAGATAAAGAAGATACATGAATTAATAGAAGAAGGAGATGATCCCCTACCCCAAGAGGGTGATTCCTAATGTCTGGGAGGAGCTTCTTGAAAGATCGGGGGAAAATTGGCAAGCCTCTAGAGAGGGGAGATGCGAGTGATGACAATATACAAGGATTTTTAATGAAGATAAATAGGATATTTTGTGGGATTATGGTGGAAAATAGTGGAGAATTCTTTTTTATTTCTCAGACATAGGGTTTGGACTCTATATAATAATGTAATCAAAATTGAAAACTTACCCATGAATTTTTCTCATGGTTTCTTCAAATAGCGATTTGTTTTCATTATTTCATACTTTGAAGAACATAAATTATTAAAATATCACCCTTGGTGATGTGGAATAGAGTCATGTCTATAAAGAAATGTTTTTAAAACATTAATATATATTATAAGGTTCGGATGATCCATAAGGGCTTTATAAAATTAATAAAATAAACATAAAATCACATTGTTTTAAACGGAAGACATATATTTGGTCGTTTAAAGAATTTATATTATTTATTATCGTATTTTTAGGTCATTATGATGTCATTAGTCACATTGTTTATTTAAACCATATTATAATTTTACACAAAAATTACAGTATCTCGGGATATTATAAAAAATTTACCATTGGATTTTTTTGATGATATGATTAAAAAATAATATTTATTCTATCAAAATAATTTTATTAATATGGGAATTTCTATTTTAAATTTATAATCGACACTTATATAGAATAAAATTGTTTTTTTGATATTAAATGTTTTTAAACCCATATAAAATTATATCTCTCTTTAAAAAAAAATATATGATCATTTTTATTTAATAAAAATTATTTGATAATAATATTATAAAAATATATTATCTATTTAAAAAATACCTAAAATCTTAAATTTATTAATTGAATGCTAATATTACCCAAAAAGTTAATTTGTTTCATATTGTTAATACATGAAAAATTATTTATAAGGTGAAAATTTTAAAATAAAAATATTTTCATTAATATATAGAATGTAAATATTAATATTAATAGAGTATTGAAACTTATACCCTTAATAAATCAGAAAACACCATAAGAGTAAGGTTCACGATGGTGAGACTTTCATGTGGGGGTTCTATATACATGGTTTGAGTGGTAATCTCAATGAGATTGAAATTCTTTCACAAACAGTTCTTCTCATGCTTATGTTATATGATCTAATCTTGGGATTGATTAAGGGATACTTCTAGTGATTATATCTCCCTTATATGATTTAATAAGTTGGCTTTATAATGTATGATCCTAGTGGTTGAGTCCATCACTTCATTTTCTGTTTCAATAGGATTTGTTAAAACCCTATATTTATACTAATCATAATATCACTATATAATGAATATATTTTCCATGGTAATGATTCTTATTGTTCTTTAAAATATTATTTGATATAAAAAAAAATACAAGTTCATAAGTTTTCTATGACCATATTACACAATATAATTTGTCAATAAATTATAAGTGGAATCTCATTTATGAATATTCAGGTCATTATAATAATTTACCTTTACCGTGGAAACTTATTTTTTACATTGGTTACATAATTTATATATTTTGAATAAGTATATAATAACCAATTTGTCAGATTAAATTTTTATATGTAGAGAAAATTAATTTTAATAAAACTAAGTTTAATACAAAAAACAATTTAAAAATGCCTTTTAAGCATAAAAATGAATTTAAAAAAAATCATGTGTACTATTGATTCCAATGATATTTTGGGGTATATGATTAAATAAATTATACTTAATTTACAATAAAAATAATCCAAAACATAATTTATTAATGATAAAGAGAGAAAAAATGTTCTTTTTTAGAGTAAAACATCACTTTGGTTCTAAAATGACAAATATTGGTTTCAAAATTTAACATAATATTTTTAAATTCATTAATTTAATTCTAATATATATATTTGGTCTTTAAAAAAGTTTTATAATATTTCAATACATTTTTATATAATGATGATTTCATAATGGTAACTATATTTTTTAAAAATGTATTTCTCACTATTCACCCAATAATAAACAATTTTAGAAAAATAGAAAAAAATAAACCTATGCTAATTTTGACATGATAAATCAATAAATAAAGAATATTGTTTCAAAAATAAATTATAAATTTACTAATTTGTTTCTTAAAAATACTATACAATAAAAACTATATTTTAAAAAACTTTTTTGGTGAGTCATTATTCATTAAATTAAAATTCCATATAGTTTTATAATTTTTTATTGGATGTTATTAATTAATCATACCTTTAATTTAATCAATATAAACTATTTATATAATAATAATAATTTGTGAAGAATTATAATACATGTTTGTATCATAATTTATTTTAAAATATTTTACTTAACATTGGTGTGTTATTATTATATGTAATTTTCGTAATGATATTTCACATTTTATTTTCAAACATTTTTAATGATTATATCACATTGTAAGAATTTGTAATGTAGTTATTTGTATTTTTGTCTTACAAGTGATACAAACTATCAAATTTATTAAAGGAAAAAATATTTCTAAATATTGGGGTGTTATCGTGATGAAAATCATAATACCAAACATCATAAACATACCATCAATGCCTTTAACTAAGGCATCATAAATAAGTAGGTAATGTTTACAACAAATACCCATGATAGTAGTTTTAATGGTACATGTTATTTAATTTGGGGGCTATATAATTTTGGGTCCCAAGTGTCACTAATTAATTCCAATACATTCATCATATTAAAGAATGAATAAATAATAAAATACATAACCATCTTTATATGTTAAACAATAAAAATTTATATTGAAATAAAATGTGTACATATTTCCAATATTTCCCATGTCAATATTGAATAACATTATTGGTAAACACCGTTAAAATTTACACTATATATATTAATGGGTATATGGTTAAGTTGATTTTATGAAACACTATATATAAGGTGTAAATGATATATAATATGTCCATGATATTTATTAATATTTACATGATGTAGAAAATAAAGTCAATAGAGAGATGAAGAGTGATAGAGTATAACCCTTATGAATAAAGAGAGGTCTGAGCATTAAATTCATAATATCATTTATAGGGTAATACATGAAATATAACATCAAAGGAGATATATCATTTAGATTTCTAGAGGAAAATGGAAGTGGAATAATAAAAATAATTTTAGTAATTCTTTTTTAATGTTGTTCTAAAAAAACGTTTAAGTTTATTTAAAAATACCACTACAGGGGGTGGAAAGGGGAAATTAAAAAAAATAATTTAAAAAAAAATACTAACATTAAATACATTAAAATAAATTATGTTCAAAATAGGAAACGAGAAGTGTAAGATAAAATATGTATAAGTGTAATGAAATGCTTTAATTTATTAATCTAAAATATTTACATTTAGTTTTAAATAAAAAATTCACAGATAAATAAGAATATAATTTTATTTTTAAAAAAGGAGGCTCAGAAAAATATCTTTTTAATTATAAATGAATATAAATATATGAAAATAAGTTCATGTAGAAAATGTTAAAAAAGAATATTCTTTCCGTACTTTTGTATAGAATGTCAAAAATGAGCCCTGGGGAAAATGTTAAGAAGATTACATTTAATATTTTTGTAATTAAAGTTAAAGATATTTAGAAACAACTATTAAATATTTTTTATGTATATATAAGAACACTCTTATAACAATATAATAAATATGGATATTGAATAGAAACATTTATGACCTTAAGTAAGATATAAGAACGAGTCGTCTTACAAGAAATGTTTTGTTGGATTTTGAACCAAATAGAAGTTAAATTCAAATAAGTCTTGTAAGTAGAAAAAATGTAGAATATAATATAATACAATCAAAGGTTATAAAATAAAAAAAATTGAAGGATAAATCTCAATATTATAATTTTTAACTAAATTAAAGTACATTACGCTAATCATAATAATCCATACAACATAGGTGACGTATAAATAGAAGGAAAAGAAAATTGTAGTGAATAAATGAAATTTAAAATACCACGAATAATAATTAATTATGATAAAAAGTTTTAATAAATTATTATTTACACCATATAAAAGAAAATTGTAACATAATCAGAAATATGTATTAATGAATTGAAATTGATTCAATGAACCCTATCCTCTAGTACTGAATTGAATGGTTCCAACATTTAACTTTAGGAATAATAATATTAATTTTATAAATTAAGTTCATTAAAACCATTTCCATGTATATATCATTATTAAGTACATTTTATTATTAAATGTCATCCATATATTATCTATTTATTTCTCCCATCAACCTCTTGGGGTTGTTTAGTAAATTATTCTAAACCTAATTTAGCTTTTACATGAATATTTTATTATTAAGTACATTTTATTATCAAAGGTCATCCATATATAATCTATTTATCTCTCCCATCGACCTCTTGGGGTTGTTTAGTAAATTCTTCTAAAACTAATTTAGTACATTGACCATGGAAAATGTGTTATAAAATAGTTTCATAATATCCATAATTATAGATATATTTATTTATCATTATCGTTGACAAAAATATGTATAGTTTAATTTTTTTTTCAAAAATATGTTGAAATTAAAAAATGTGTCTCATTTTTCTAGTTTTAGGTGATTAATTTTATAATGGAAATTAATTATTATGATTATAAATATAATGAAAATTTTATATTTTATTAATATTAATAATTTCATATATATCTTATTTAGTCATTAAATATACTTATAGAACTATACATATAATGTGGTCTTGAAAAATGAAATATATCGGTCATGGAGGTTGTAATCCGACCATAACACATGGGAAATTTTAATAATTAAATGAATGGGAAGAAGTTAAAAAAAATTATTCCATAAAAATAAAAAAAACTTTTAATATACTAATGAATATTATTTAATTATATTAATATTGGTATAGAAAATTTAGTGGAGTTGAAGAAGAAATAAAATTTAAAGGACTCAATTAAAATAATTAACTTTTCCTTCGATATCCTCCTTTACACCCATCCTTAAAACATATTTGATTGGTCTTTTAGTGAGAAAATAATCGATAGGATGTGAGAAAGATGGTTGGAGGATAGTTTTGGTAGAATTTTCTCAATCATGTAAGAATTACTAATGATGAAATTGTAGTGATTAAGGGGTACTTTTATTGTCGAGAGAAATTCTATTTTTGAAAACATTAATTTTAAATTATAAAAAATATACATTATTAAAGACAAGTGGTTCAACAATTGTTAATCATAGGGGAATATTTTTTATATTTGATAAGACCCTCATACTCTCATTTATAAGTGAAATTTTATGATATTTGAAGAATTTACAATTTGATTCAACAATTTTACATTATTACAAAATTTATTATAGTGACAAATTTTTTATTTTAATTTATTTTAAGGAAAAAATGAACTTAGCTGTAATGACTCGAATTTTTTCATGTAATTTTTTTTTAATTAAATGGAAATATTATGAGTATGTGAAAATTGACGCTGCGTGATTCCGAGGCCCGGGGTGCCCAGCATGAATTTCTAAACTTTATTTCGGGGACGTTTAGTAAACACGCTAGCGGCATTTTTTAGCATTTGAACCAGTGCTTGGAATTGAAATCTAAGGACACCGTTGAACTCGCACCACCAATTATCTCTTAAAGAGACCTTCACCTCGACCGTAGTAGGTTGAGGGTAGAAGTCAGTTTTTCAGATTTTTCGTGGGAGGGTTAGACAAATAATAAAATAAAATAATTACTTTTATTTTATTTTTAACCCCTCCCATTTGAATCACAAAGGTGGGGACAACATGAGGGTGGTCAGGGAATTAAATTATTGGAATTAAATGACCGGTTACACAAAATCGGTAACCAAATTTATTTTTAATTAATAGGATTCATAAAATTTTAATTAAAGAATCGACTTTTAATTAAGAATTATTTTCTATTAACTCTTCGAATCTCCCCATTGATGTACCAATATTAAATCTTTACTTATTAATTTGGTGCCACACCTCTCTCAGGGAAGAGGATTGGAAAAGGAGTGCCTTTGAAGAAACACCCTCTAAACGAAGAACCTCTCCCACGAAGAATGTTCTCTAGATCATGAATGAAGAACCGACTTTGGAACCTATTTTGGGAGTGATGAATGTCGGAGACTTCATCAACTTCATTTCCTTCCTCACGCCGTCACAAATGAATGTCAAGGTAGGGGGATTTATTCTTTTTATATATTCTTCGTGATGAATCATTGTTTCCATCATTGAACAACCTACAACCAACTTAATGCAGAGGGTGTGGGCTGAATGAAGAAGGCTTGATCCCTCCATAATTTTTTTTCTCCAAGTGTTCTTCGCAGGCCGTGAGGACGGATGCATCGCAACCGTGCCACTGAAGGATATTGCGACATGTTAGCCGCGGCGGTGAGAAGAAACTGGCCAGCATGTCGGACGACTTTGAGGAAGGGGGGTGGTGCGCGTCCACAATGCTGGTTGAGTAGGTGGTCGCGGCCCGTCGGCCGCGGTAGAGCATGGTGGCAGCCGACATCTAGTCAGTCGTGTGGTGGAGCAGCGGCGATCGTCTGTGTTGCTGTAGTAGGAGGCCACTGCCACTTGTCCACGGCGGAGGCCTAAGGGCAGCCAGCACCCGACCAGCCGCAGGTGGAGCAGTGTCGCACAACTGTGGTGCTGGGAGGAGAATCGGCCAACATTGTCATGCCGAACGGGACCACTGAGCGGTCCCGCATGCCAACAGGGCGACCTAACGTCAATCGGCCAGTTAAGAATACCTGGGGGGCCCTCCGCTCAGTTTGCAGCTAGGGCGGACCCTGCCACGGCTGGCCACCTGACCATGGGCTGCACTGCGAGCCACCCAACGGGCCGGGCTAGGCCGCCCCTTTCGCGGACCGGGATGGACCGCGGCACTGGCTGGGTCGGGCAAGACTCTGGACCATCCGGACCTAGATACCCCTTTTTGGCTGTAACATGAGAATCGGGCATCCGTTTGACAAACCGTCTTCGACATTGGGATCCTAGGATAGGGTCGTCCATTTGGTATAATCCACATTAGTTTTGGATAAAGTTGTAGTACGACCATTTTGAATCGAACCCCAAATCCAACCCGACCCTCATAGAAAAAACACAAAAAACCTACCGACCGGGCATCTGGTTGACACGCGGTCTATTGCGTTGATTCCCTTATGATGTGACAGAACTTTGGGATACTTCTTTTTGGAACTCTGTGGTGGTTGAGGTATGACCGATGTCTTGCGGAGTGGTTCTCCCAAACGTGCTATTAGCGAAAATCCAGTGGCTGGCAGTGAGGTGGAGGTTGGATACAGATCATACGAAGGTTTGTACCAAGCAATCCTATGTGGGTCCACACTGATCTTGTGTGGGTTAGATTCTATGTGGGTCAGCACTCAGTGATCCTTTGTGCGTTAGCGTATACCGATCCTGTGTGGGTCAGGTCTTGTATGGGTCAGCGCTCAGTGATCTTATGTGGGTCAGTGCATACTGATCTTATGTGGGTCAGATCCTGTGTGGGTCATTACGGGGGTTAGTGTCTATCGATTCTTTGTGTGTAAGACTTCATAGGGTTAGTAGCAGTTCCTATTGATAGAATAAGATGAACTAGCTTCGCGAATACTCATATGTACTTCTATACTTCACTGAAAACTTGATTGTGAGCTGAGTCCATACCTTTATGGTATTCTTCTGTGTGTTTATGTGTGGTAATTCTACCTTAGTGGTGTTACCTTTGTGGTATTCTATCCTCATGTGTGAGGTGTGTATTTATTTATAACATAGGTGTATGTATGGGCATATACCTAAGTAGTGTGCGGAATATTGCTTCTTGATTTGTGGTTTTTTCATTTGTGGAACTATAGGAGACCTACAAGAGTCTCGGGGGTCCCGACTGAGTATCATTACACTCACCCCTGCATGGGCTACACCTGCACCTTGTTGTATCTTGTGCAGATGACAGAAAACACTAATCGAGGTTGAGGGTACCTGACTGGAGGCTGATCGGAGGTGGACATTTGAAAAGATGATCTGCATGGATGACCATTTGAGAGCTGTACCAACCCTTCTAGTAGGGTCCTTGGCGGGTGTTCACATGAGCTATTATTTTTCAGTTTTACTTATACTCTCTATTCGGGCTTGTATTCTGGCCCCTTTGTATTTTTTACACACCATGTTTACTTTATAGTTTACCTTGTTCTTGTATCTTGTTGTGTGCTTCGTTTTGGTGAGTTTACATGTTTAGAGGCAATGCCTTCCCTGTTTAAGGGATATGCCTTTTCAGTGCTAGTCACTAGCCCCTGGACTATGTATAGAGGGCTTGGGGTAGTCACGAAATGGGCCCCAAGGGACAGGTCATGACAAATTGGTATCAGGAGAGTTCAGTTTTAATAAATAACTTGGACCATGATCTTTTATTTTTGGGAATAGTGTTAAGTGTTATGAGTGTGGTTTTCGGTTCAGGGAGTCCGGTGTTGGTACGGAAGCTGACGTATCCATACAACAAGACCCTAACATCTGATTTCTGACTCTACGCATGAAAAAACTGATTGAGAGTGTGTTTTTTAAAATTTTTCTATGTGATCACTTTGAGTTAGCTCACCAGGTATAACATAATGACCGTGGAACACCTATTTATTTTTAGGATGAATCCACGCAGACAACCAGCCAGGGTTCCACGTAGAGTACATGATGACATCCCACAGAGCAGTGAGGCTTCGGTACAGGGCCCCCTTACGGTAGTTGTACCATTGGGTGGTGTACCAGATGCACCACTAACCATTGGGAAGCTGATTCCACTAGCCATAGCAGCGGAAGGTGAACACTGATTGGGATCATGGTATGAGTTCCAACGGTATAGGCCAATAAGGTTCCAGGGCGAGTCGGATCCACAGGCGGCTGAGGATTGGATGTAGGATTTGGATAGTGTTTTTCGACTGGTAGGGACACCAGCTGATCTCATGGTGATCCTTGTCACCAGTCTCCTTCTGTTAGTAGCTGATAGATGGTGGAGCTTGATGCTCGAGGTTAACGATGTGGTGAATCTCATCTTGGTGGACTTTTAGAGCCTCATGAGGTAACAGTTCGTCCTAGTGACCTTACGCTCAGTGCATATACAAGAGATTCTCCATATATAACTAGGTAGCATGACCATGGCTCTGTATTTAGTGAGGTTCTCTGACCTCTCGTACTACTCCACTGACATGGTGCATGACCGTTTCTTTAGGGCCCAGACCATCGACCAGGGGATCAGGCGGAAGATTATAGCATCGAGGGTTTCTCTCAGCATCCTGACGTAAGCGAAGGTGTTTGAGAGAGCACTCTTAGTGGAGAGGTTCCATGCTAAGCAATCATCAGCAGTGATACCCACCACAGGATGACACGTAGTAGAGTCATTGGTAGCTGGTAGTATAAAAATGACACAAAGGTCCAAGAGGACCATAGCTACAGGTGGATGACCATAGGATATAGGGTCGATGGTGCGAGGATCTCAAGACAGAGTAGTACATGCGAGGATCTGGTAGTGTTTCTTTTGCGGTGGGTAGGGTCACTTGGCATGTGATTGCCCATATGCCATACGGACAACCAGCAGATGGATAAATGACTACCTAACAGTGATGAAGATTCGATCGAGGAGGTCTGTAGAGAGTAGGCAGATGTGGCAGAGGTGCAGGCCATGTATTAGGCAGTGGGTGGAGATTCGAGGTTCTACCATCACCACCTCCAGGTGGTCCACCCCGACCACCGAAAGCAAGTGGACAGGGACAAGCTCAGCTTTAGGCAGCGGAGGCCTATGACCACAACACTGCAGAGATTATATGAGGGATGATCTATGTCTACTTCACCCTAGCTACGGTACTTATAGACACAGGTTCCAGTCACTCATTTATTAGCACGACCCTCATTCAGAGCTCAGAGATTCTGGTGGAGCAGTTGGCTCGATCTTTAAAGCCAGAGACACTTATGGGAGTAGATTCGATGATTACGCACTCGTTCCAGCAGTTTGAGATTACTCTTGGATGTGGAAAATTCAGTTGAGATATTCTTGTAGAAGCGTCTAGGCCTTACGACATCATATTGGGTATGGAATGGTCATCCACAGTCCATGCTGAGATCGACTATATTAGGCACAAAGTGTGGTGTGTCCGAATGAATGGGACCGGTTTTTTATTTCACCAGTTATAAGGAAACCTTTGTAGCTTAGGATTGACATACCTAGAGGAGGGTGTAGCCAATCACACATCAGTTTGATAGCCTTACTCTTAGAGTGGTTGATGTTGAGAGTCCGAGCTATCCCATAGTGGTGGACCAGTACGCTGATGTTTTTCATGATGATGTTCGGGTCTGCCTCCTCACAGAGAGGTGGACTTATACATCGAGTTGTACCCCGAGACTTCACGGATATCTACACCGGCATATCTGATGTCTCTTACAGAGCTACGAGAGTTGCAAGTACAACTGGAGGGCTTGTAGAGCATGTGGTTTATTAGGCCTAGTTTTTCTCCTTGGGAAACCCCAATTTTATTCACCAAGAAGTGAATGGGAGTTTGATACTCTTTTTATACTATCGACACCTAAACCAGGTGACTGTGAAGAACAAGTACCAACTCTCAAGGATTGATGATCTCTTTGACAAATTAAAGGGAGCACAGTGGTTTTTGAAGATAGACCTCAGATCAGGCTATCACCAGATTAGGGTTTAAGATGAGGATGTGCAGTAGACGACCTTCATATGTTGGTATGACCACTATGAGTTCTTGGTTATGCCATTTGTTGTGACTAACGACCCTATAGTGTTCATGGGACTCAAGAACAGAATCTTCCAGCCATACCTCGATCACTTTTTAGTATTCTTTGTTGATGAAATCTTGATATAATCAGTGATAGGGGAGGAGTATACCTATCATCTACAAATAGTTCTGGACACAATCCGTGAGCACCAGCTTTATGGTAAGTTCTGGAAGTTCCAGTTCTAGATCCAAGAGGTTCACTTCTTGGGACACATCATCTCGAAGGCTGTAGTTGTGGTAGATCCATTGAAGATTGAGGTTGTACTTTCTTGGGATCCATTCAAGAGTGTGAAGGAATTGCAGAGTTTTCAGGGTCTGTCTGGTTATTACTGGAGGCATGTGCCTAACTTTTCAAGAGTTGCATCACCCTTATCAGCATTCACAAAGAAGGGTAAATCCTTCGTGTGTTTGGAGAGATTTAAGTGGAGTTTCCAGGATATGTGGTAGATACTGACGAGTGCCGACATCTTGAGGCTACCAGAGAAAGGCGTTGGGTACGTTGTCTACTGCAATGCATTAGGGGCCAGACTTTGATGTGTCCTGATGTAGGAGCGAGCAATGATTACGTATGGTTCTCGACAACTGAGACAACATGATCAAAACTACACAACCCATAACCTGTAGTTAGAAGTAGTGGTCTTCGCCTTGATGATGTGGTGACATTACATGATGGGTGAAATCTTACAGCCTATTCTGATCATAAGAGTCTCAGGTATATCTTCTCTCAAAAGGATCTAAACCTAAGACAATGGTGTTGGCTTGACTTCCCCAAGGACTATGATTTCAAGATATTCTATACTTCTATAAAGGGGAATTTAGTAGTAGATTCACACAATAGGAGATCTAGTATACGGTTTCTGAGTGAGGAAACATAGTAGCTATCCACTTTGCATATATCTTATGTGGATCAAGATGGAGAAGTTTATATTTAGACTCTGACAGTAACTCCCCACTCCATCAACGAGTTAGGGAGGTGCATCATTGGGACGCAGACTGCGAGGTTCGACGTGCTTATATATCCACATGACATTCACCTGAAGGATTTTTTGTATTTGGGGAGGACGTCATTATTTTTCAGAGGGTTTACTAGGGTACCAGTGGTTCTTTGGGAGGAAGTGTTGAGGTAGTTCTATACATTCCCTCTAGTGTTACATCCAAGAGTGGCGACGATGTACCAGGACCTTCAGCATTAGAATTTGTGGATGAGAATGAAGAAATTAGTGGAATAGCTTGTCTCATGTTGCCTCACCTGTCAGCAAGTGAAGGCAGAGTATTATGTCCCAACAAGATTAGTTTAACCACTAGAGGTTCCATAGAGGAAGTGGGATGGAATTTCCCTGAACTTTGTGACAGGAAAACCACACACATCTAAGGGGCATGATTTTATCTGGGTGATCATTTATAGACTCACCATGTCGGCCCACTTACAACCTATCAGAGTGCAGGGTTCAGTTCAAAGGATGGGACTCCTCTACATGAAAGATATTATATAACTTAATGGAGTTCCATTTACAATTGTCTCCAATCCTGATGCACATTTCACGTCCTAGTTATGGAAGGGGTCTCAAGAAGCGTTTGGGAAACTACTTCGGTTGAGCACCACATTCCATCCACAAATGGATGGTCAGATGGTGCAGACCATTTAGACCATCGAGGACATACTATGTGCTTGCTTCCTTGATTTCAACTGCATCTAGGAGGATCAATTTCCTTGGGTGGAGTTTGTATACAACAACAGCTACCACTCCACTATTGGTATGGCACCATTCAAGTAGTTGTATGGTTGACCATGTAGATCACCTCTGTGCTGGACTGACCCAGGGGAGTCGGTACTCGTGGGACTAGTGATGGTACGAGCCACCACTGTAATGGTGAAGATCCTCTAAGAGCATATGAATACTGCACAGAGTAGGAAAAAGTCCTTTACTGATAGGAGACAAAGTCCTCTTGAGTTCGAGGATGGTGACTATGTCTTTCTACGGGTCTCACCTCGACGAGGTTTGCAGAGATTTGGATGGGGTGGAAAGTTATCTCTAAGGTTCATCGGACCCTTTCAGGTCCTCAACATAGTGGTTTTGGTGGCTTACCACTTAGATCTTCCACCTCAACTGCATTGGGTGCACGATTTTTCCATGTATCCCAAATGAGGAGATATGTACATGATCTTTTGCACATCATTGACTGGGGTGAGTTTGACATTGACGATGGGGTGATGTTTTCGGCGGTTCGAGTTTAGATTGGGGATCGACAAGTGTGGGTCCTTCTTGGGTAGTCGATCACTCTGGTACACATATACTAGTAGCACGGGAACCTCTATGAGATCACATGAGAGTTAGAGGCTCAGATTCATACTAAGTACCCCAACTTACTTCCATATATTGTGTTGTGGCTTTCGGAGATGCAATGCCCTGAGGTAGGGAGAATATAATGACTTAGATATTTTCATGTAATTTTTTAATTAAATGGATATATTATGAGTCCACATAAATTGACGGCGCGTGATTCCAAGCCCCCGTGTTCCCAGAATGAGTTTCTAAACTTTTTTTCAGATACGTTTAGTAAATGCACGAGCATAATTTTGTATCTTTTGAACAGGTGCTAAGAATTGAAATCTGAGGACACTGTTGAACTCGTAGCGTTGATTTATCATAAAGAGCCCTTCACCTTGACCGTAGTATGTCAAGGGTAGAAGTTAGTCTTTCAGATTTTTCATGGGAGGGTTAGACAAATAATAAAATAAAATATTTACTTTTATTTTATTTTTAAACCCTCCCATTTGAATCATGAAGGTGGGGACCACACAAGGGTGGTCGAGAATTTAATGTTGGGGATTAGATGCCTGGATACACAAAATGTGTAACGACATTCCTTTTTAATTAATAGGATTCCTTAAATCTGAATTAATGAATCATATTTTTAATTAAGAGTTATTTTTTATTAACTATATGAAACTTCCCATTGATGTGCCCGCATTAAATAATAACTTATTAATTTGGAACCACACCTATCGTGGGAAAAAGATTTAGAAATGTAGATCCTTTGGAGAAACACCTTTTAAATGATGAAGCTCTCAAATGAAGAACATTCTCCGAATCATGAATGTTGAACCGACTTTGGATCCTATTGCAGGAGTGATGCAAATTAGTGACTTCATCAAAATCATTTCCTTCCTCACGCCACCACCAATGAACATCAAGGTAGAGGAATTTTTTGTTTTTATTTATTCTTAATGATGATTCATTATTTCAATATTTGAACAACCTGCAACGGGCTTAACGCAGAGGGTGCGGGCTGAAGGAACACGGCCCGATCACTCCACACTTTTTATTCTTGACGTGTTCTTCATGGGCTGCGATAAGAGAGGCATCAAAACCACGGCCTCAAAGGAGAACACCAACCGTCAGCCGCGGTAGTGAGAAGATAGCGGCTGACATGCAGAACGACTACGAGGAGGTGGGGCGGTACACGTTTGCACCACCGGTTGAGCAGTAGGCCCCAACCCATCAGCCATGGCGGAGTAGGGAGGAGGCTGACAACCAGCCAGCCGCATGGCAGAGTGGTGGCATGGGTCTGAGCCGCCGAAGCAGAATGCTGTGAAATAGGACAAAAAGAGGCTGGTACCTGACCGACTGTAGGTGGAGCAGCAGCGTGCATCCGCGCTGTTGGGAGGAGAACCGGCCAAAAAACCAGCTAGCCTCGCTATACTGAGCGGGACTGTCGAGTGGTCCAGCATGCCAGCAGGGCGACCGAATGGCCATAGGGCCGTTCGAAATATTGGGTTTGGTGGGGGGGGGGGGGGCCCTCAGGTTTCGGCTAGGGAGGACCCCCCCCCCCATGATGGGCTACCCGATTGCGGGCTACACCACGAGCCACCTAGTGGGCCGTCTGGGCCGCCCCCTTTACGGGCCGGAAAGGACCATGGCCCAGCCCATCCGGGTCAACCCAAACCAGGTCGGGTCAGCCTTGGCTAGGTCAGACTACGTCGGCCCGGACCCGTGCCAATCTGAACCAAGATACGCCTTTTTGGCTGTAACATGAGAACCAGACATCATTTTGACGAACTATCTATGGCGTTGGGATCCTTGGATTAAGTAATCCTTTTGGAATAATCAACATGAGTTTTGGATAAAGTTGGAATACGGCCGGGTTGGATCAAACCCCAAATCTGATCGGGCCCTCAGAGCAGAAACACTAATAACTTACAGACAGGGGGTCCAGTTGACGCACCATCGGCTGCGTTGGGTCCCTTATTACGTGACAGACCACTGGGATACTTTATTGTGGAACTTCATAGAGGTTGAGGTACGATAGATGGCTTGGGTAATGGTTCTCCCAAATATGATATTAGCAGGAATCCAGTGGATGGCTATGAGATGGAGGTTGGAGACAAATCATACAAAGGTTAGTACTGAAATATCCTATGTGCGTTAGCACTGATCCTGTGTGGGTCAGATCCCATGTGAGTCAGTGCTCAACGATCCTGTGTGGGTCAGCGCATACTGATCCTTTGTGATTCAGATCCTGTGTGGTTTAGTGCTCAGCGATCTTGTGTGGGTCAACGCATACTAATCCTGTGTGGGTCTTTGCGGGGGTTAGTTACCTATCGATCATGGGAAGAATAAATCTTGTGTGGGTAATGGTAGTGGCTAGTACTTATCGATCCTGTATGGTTCAGATTCCATATGGTCAAAAGTAGTTCCTCTTAATAAAATAAAATGACCTATCTTCATGACTAATTATTTGTACTTCTATAATTCACTAAAAACCTGATTGTGACCTAAGTCCTTACATTTATGGTATTCTTCTGTGTGGTTACTGTGTGGTAATTCTACCTTAGTGGTGTTACACTTGTGGTATTCTATCCTCATGTGTGAGGTGTGTATTAATTTATAACTTAGGTATACGTATGGGCATATTCCTATGAAGTGTGGTGACTATTGCTTTGTGATTTTTGGTTTTTTCATTTTTGGAACTATAGGATACCTACGAGGGTCCGGAGGGTCCCTACTGATTATCATTATACTCACCCCTGCACGGCCTACACTCGCACCTTGTTGTGTCTTGTACAGATGACAGACAACACAGATCAAGGTCGAGGGTACCTTACTGGAGGCTGATCGGAGGTGGACATTAGAAAAGACGATCTGTAGGGATGACCGTTCGAGAGCTATACCTACCCTTCTAGTAGGGTCCATTGCGGGTGTTCACATGATCTATTCTTTTTCAGTTGTACTTGTACTTTCCATTTGGGCTTGTATTCTTTCCCCTTTACTTTTTTTACAAATGATTTTTACTTTATAGTTTACCTTGTGCTTGTATCTTACCGTGTGCTTGGTTTGGGTGAGTTTATAGGTTTAGAGGCAATGCCTTCTCGGTTTTAGGGATATGACTTTTCGGTGCTAGTCGCCTGCCCCTAGCCTATCGAAGGTGGGCTTGGGTTGTCCCAACATGAGCCCTTGGGGATGGGTTGTTACATTAGAAACTATTTTGGAAATAACGGTTCAAATATGGAATAAAAATTTACTACATTCATTTTTTAAAAGTTATAAATATTAAATTTAATATAATATCACATAAAAACATATATATATATATATATATAAATGTAATTTTTTAGAATGAATTTAATTTATTCATATTAATTAATAAGTAAAAATCATTAAATGAGTTTTAATTTATTTATTTTTATATATTATCAATAAAATTCGTTAAATTCATTGTTCAAAACATATTATTCTCTTTTAGTAAGATAAAAAAAACTTAATACATAGTAAAATAAAATTCTTGAAAAATAAGTCTTTTAAAAATTATTTAAATTTATTCCTAATTTTAAATATTTATTACTTATTGAAAATGAATTAATCAACACATTGTATTAAATACAACATTTTAAATTAAAATTAAAATTAAATTGTTTAAAAATTACAAATAATGAGAACATATATCACATTGATAATTATATATTTATATCATCCAATCTCCCCATTATAAAATCCTTCATTAAATTCATATAATATCTAAGAATAAGATAATAAATGGTGGCCATCATAGGTGTTGATTCATCTAACATGGATCTCATTACGATTTAACAAATTTGAAATTCACCCGTATATGAATTCCCTTGTTTAATACTTGGTAAACATCAACTTGGGCTTGGTCTATAGAAGAAATTAGTGATGTTATTTTCTTTCTATTCAAGAAAAAATGATAATAGTAAGTAAGAATCCTATTAATTGATTTTATTAATTCTTCTTTCTATATAGATTTCATAATGAACTAACTCTTATTTATATCCACTAATACAATAATAATATTATAACAATAATTTTTAGTAATTATAATTTTTTAATATTTCATTGTTCATTTTAGTATGATGTTTCACACAAATAAAAACAATCCAACATAATATTTATTTAAAATAAAACCAATAATAAAATTTTAGTGTGTTATAAATAATATTTTTCTACATATTTCTACTTTAATATTTAAGTATTATGTTTAATTTCCCGAGAGTATAAAAGATTTTGAATTTATTTTCCCATAAGAACTCTGTCCACCTTTGCAAATGAAAATTGAAACCTCCTCAAGAGATAGCATATCACAGACTATTGTGTTCTATAAATACAATAAACCCCTCTGTAATGTAATAGAACTAATATAAATTTAAGGAAAACATTATCACTGTGAGCTAGAGGTCATGAGTTGAATTTTTCTTCTTATGGGGAAGTAAATTTTTAGAAACATAAGAGATCACTTACAAATCCTACATAAACATGAATCATAATAAAAAATGATATATATTATATTAGGACAAAAAAAGGTTAATCATTTCTTTTTTTAATAACAGATAAGAGCACTAATTTGACTATTCCTCAAGTAGTAAAACACAACCCGACACTGAGTTGTCAACATAGTGACCTGATCCTTCGTAGGTAAAGCATTAAAGGATACCAAAATCCACTAGAAATTTGATAAAAACGTTCTAGAAAATAATTCTAGAATATGGAAACAACACACCTCTATAATAAGATTAGGAACGACCCATGAAACAAACACATCCATCTTTGATGTATTGATGATCACATTATGTAGAGACATAACATGCCAAATGAAATGAGGCACATGAATCACGAAGTTTCACATAAAAAATTCTCTATATTATTAATTTCACCAATGAAACTCTAATATAATAATTAAATAACCAATGCTCTCCTCATCAATCCTGGAATAATCTAGGATATTTGCAATGAACACCAACACGAACATGTATAAGAACTCTTCAATCACTGAGCTCATCAACCCCAAGAATATTCTTAGTGCATTCATTACTCTAGAGGGGAAAACCCTAAAATTGAAATTTTTATAATGACATGTGATGAAAATATTCATAATATCCTCCTCAGTTACTCTCTTATGATGATTTTAGAAATACATATCATTATTTGAGATCCAACTAGCTCTATTAAATCAGTCATGAATGTTTTCAATACTTAGGTGTGGATAGAGGTCCATTTATGTCACCCAAGCTAGTTATTGGTAATCCTTGAAAATATGTGAACCACTCTATTCCATTTTTATAAAAAACATCCAGAGATCCCCATTGATCTATACAAGTCTAGAATAATCATTTATAAAAATTATCATCAACCTGAATCTAAAACACCCATATCTCTTAAGACACTATCATATATAGAGGCATAAAAATAGAAGAAACTCTAGGATGGAACTCTATTCTAAACATAATTTCATGCTACGGGAGTAGTGTCATCAATTATTATGAAAAATCATGTAAGAACATCCTTAAATATATTTGGAGCTCTTTTTCTCCCACTACTTTAACATCAAGATCAATCCTACTAGACATGATATATTAGATACCAAACTTCTTGAATATATTTTATAATCCATATCATCAATTGAAATCATTTCTGTACTATCTTCATCTGTGAAAATCACATGTAATTGATAAGAATATTTGATAGCTTCTATAATTTATAACTATTACATGGTAAGAATGATTTCATATGGTTATATCTAATATATAAAAAATTCAATAAGTGACCAATACCATCCCCTCATTAGATAACAACCCCAAAAAAACCTCATTTAAACTAGATTTAATTATAATTATTAAATAAATCATATTTTTTCAAATAATAAAATCCATCCTATGACCCAACACTCTTAAAATTGTATAAAAACAAATGAGCATGAACTCCTCTATTGATAAATTCACAATACAATGTAGAATACAAATAGATAGAACATAAAATGATCTCTAAATCTATTAGATTTGAAAATCAATGAAATTAAGTGGACTAAATCTGACTCCCCCTCTCATTTTTCAATATTTCAATATCCCCTTATCCTATGACAATTAATTTTTCTCTAAGGATGAGGAAAATTTCTAGGATGACCTATACCGCCACAACCTTAAACTAGAAGCCCATATAGACATATGGGTAGTTTTTATTGAAACTATGTGGAAGGAAACTATATTTAAGGGGTGATATGTCCACTATATTGTTTTTATGTAGACCATGATACCCATCCTTATTATTTATAAACAAAAATTATTATTTTCATTGGCCTAAATATGATTTAAAAAATATAACCAATAATAAATTGTCTTGGGATACCACCAAACCTATACTAAAGACAATCCTCTCCAAGTTTTGAAGGGTGTTCACAATCCCCATGGGTAAGAAAGTTTTTCTAGAGCATCAAATATAACCTATTTAGAATGATTTAACCATATAATTTTAAAGAAATTGATATTTTCAAGAATAAAACCTGGTGTGAAATGAAACTAGATTACCATGCATATGAAATAAAAAATCAAAATTAAAATAAAATTATATATTTGTTGTAAAAAATAATAAAAATAAAAAATAGATGTAATAAATAATTGTGAATACTCTCATCTAGAAATATAAAACATAATAAACAATAAACAAGACCATAACATATAGTGGAATCAATATACAAATAAGAATATTAAAATAGAATAAACCTGACCAAATTGGATGAATCCCAATATCAAAAACTATGTTCAAAACCCAAAGTAATTTAAAAAATGTCTCCAAGTGATACATTATCATCCACCATATTCCCAACTTTTATCAGCAAAATCAACCTGAATATCCCAATTTAGTTCACAAACCTGACACACAATATAAAACATAAATACAACATACACACACATAAGTGTGTGCTAAATATAGCTTGTAGTATTTCACAAAATATTTTATGAAATCTATTTTTAATTTTTTTCATAAATTATTTTCTAAAAATTATTTAGAAAATTATTTTTCTAAATATTATGAATATTGTTAAACAAAAATAAAAAATATAAACTACTTTTGAAAAACCTAATGTAAATATTTTTTAAAAATCAATTTACTATTTGGTTTAGAAACTAAAATTTCCAACCCAAGAAGATAAATTAGACTATCATTAAAAATATCTTTCATAGTTCCCTTTTAATAATAGTTATGGAATATACTACTTAAAATAGAATACAATTTAAAACATAAATGTTGTGGACTTCCAAGTCTAATAAAAAAACAAAATTACTTCCTTCTTTTAAATATTTTTCTTCAATACTCTATTCCAAAAAATTAAAATGGTATATTGTGGAATAAAAGAAACATGATATATAAAAAATGGTTACTATCATCATAAAGTTCTTCGTATGAACAAGAAACAATAAAGAGAATGGTTCCACTAAACCAATCAAGCACCAGGAGAGTTCACATGAAGTATGCATCAAGAATCTTCTTGGTAATTCCAAAATAAAATGAAAGTTTATTGGGAAACTACCAATGATTTAATATGTTAAGATTTTATAAATACTCAATTGAATTAATATATTATTGAGAACATATAATTTTAATGGGTATCCATCCAGTTATCCCCCACATTGTAACCAGGTCATCATCCCTTGTAAGTTTGCAATTGACATTATGTGTCACTAAAGGAAGATCAAATGGAGTAAATATAGCCTAGAATTTACAACAAATTTTATTAAAGTTTTGGTGAGTAGTAACTAAATAAAATGAGAAATATAAAATTAAAATATTGATAAGAAATAAATATCCCCTCGCCTCATACACCATCACTTAAAGCATCCCCTATTCTCATTAATAAGGAATCACATTGACACATTAATTCCTTTAACCTAATTATTCATCATATGATTATAGACATCTTTGGTCCCATTTCGAGGTAGATTTTATGTATCATTCACACCCTTCACATCATTGGGTTTTCTGGAGCACAAGTTTGTATCGTATCCATGGTTGGAGCAAAAATCAAAAATAATGGTTCTCTTGCAATTTATGGAGCCATAACCAATTATTTTAATTCTGAATAGAACCATGGGAGGTTTTCAAACATAATTTTTAAATCTTGTTCTTCCTCATTAGTCAAAGGATAAATCTTTTCTACCAATGTTGAACATAAGTCAACTTCTACTAAAAAAACGTGCATAGTTTCCATATCTAGAAACTTTAGTATCTCTATATATTTTGATGGTAATTCCTCTAGATAATAAAATTTCATAAAATATTATAGGGTTATATAGATTCTATTTTAATCCATAAACTATATCCCATGTATGGATAGAGGAGTTACCAATTTTATGGTGGTAGAATTTTCCATCCCATTCCCATTTGTGAAGTACTCCCAGCTTGATGGATATTGAACCCAGCCCACAAGATATTATGTTGAGTTCGTAGGATTGTATAGAAGCTGGAAAACCAAATCCCCATGAAACGAAGTTCTAGGTGGAGATTCCCAAAATTTCAATGAGTCTCTAGGAAACTTGTTCGACTTTCCATGGATCAGGTCCTCTGGGCAGTAATAGGCAAGCAATAATGGAGTGAGAAAAAATTTCCATTAACTCTAAGGAAACTGTTGGGTCAGATTGGACATGGGAAACGTTTCCTTTACTATGAATACCAACATGCACACCTTTGAAAATCTTGAAAGTTCTATTGTTTTTACTAGCCTTAGGTAAATTTTCATCCATATAATGATCAATTTCATGTTTTTTCTCCTTCAAACCAGTCTCAATATGTTTATAGGATTAAAAATGACAGTGAGAAAGAAAATCACTCACCATATGATGTGTGTGCCTCGAGAAAGTTGTGACCTGGGTTTGATTGAAGAGAGGAGAGATGAGATCCCATCCACTGTCCATCCTCCTCCCATGATTCCCCATTCATAGAATATGTTATAGATTCTTTAATCGTGAAAATTATTATAGAATGTCTGATTCTTCATATTCCCCATCTCTAATCTATAGTAAAATTATTTCCTTGAAAGAGAAATAATAACATGGGATAATAGTTATTAAAAATGTTCCTCTATAATACCTATATATAAATTTAATTCTTCATCACAATTGGGCACGACTTTGGCGAGATATAGGCCTATATTAACATTTTTTCCAAATCTAGGGAAATATTCCAAGGGCCGACATGTAATCGAGATTTATGCATAAAATATTTGATTGATATTTGGGTACAACTAAATGACAAGAATCTCAATGAATATGGAATACAAAAAATAATAATTTTTGAATTTTATTCATTATAGGGAATGTTAGGGTTGAAATACAAACTGATCTAAAATAATTAAAATTCCAAAAATATATCATTTTTTAATTTAGGATAAAAATACTTCTAAATCCCAAAAAAACAATAATTTCCATTAAAATAACACTATGGTGGGATTGAATCATCCGAGATCAAATTAAAATTATTGATAATATTTCCTATATATTTTCGGAACACATAAACATTTCACTCATGGGTAATCATCTAATACCAAGGTAATAAAATTCCAAACACCAAATAGAAACACTACTCAATTACCACATCTATGTAAATATAATGCTTGGAACATGGATAAAATCCACTAATTTAATAAATATTATTAATCCATTATATCTCATATTAATCCTATTATGTATTTCATACCCACATCCTGAGAAAAATATTTATCTCTCACTCAATATTTTTTAAACAAGTATCTTTTTAAAATTATCAAGAACATGTGTGAAAACTATAGTCTTGTTGTCCTCCTATTACATCCAATTAATAAAGTCACAAATGTGTCAATATTGAGGTATTTTACATAGTTTTTTTATGGTTATGGGTTGAAATGTTATAAATATAAAAACAGCAAAGGTATGTTGAGGGGGGATAAGATCTAATGTGAAGTAAATTCATGAAAACAATTTTCCTCATAAATGGTGTGCTTCACAATCAGATAAAAAATGAATCACATATAAATATATATTTATTTAATTGGATAGATCACACATGGAATTTTAGCATCAAAAAAAGATTTATTTTCTCTTTTTCCTCAATTGTATCATTGTTTCATCTTGTATTTAAAACTATAATTTCTATTAAGAATCATTTTTTTTGTGGAAAATATAGGGAAGTTTTGATATTAATATATTATTAAACTCTTTATCCATCATTATAATGATGTTTTGGCCACCCATCCATATTTCCATTATGAAATTTCCTCCAAAAAAGCAGTAATAAATATCATATAATATCCAATTCAACACAAAAAAAATCTTAAAATCAATATAACAAAACCAACCCCTCCAAACTTTAGATCCAAAATAATCATGAATTTAACTTCTATTGGAAACTAAAAATGATAAACATATTTTAATGTGGATATTTAAAATTAATTTCATTGCTTCTAAAAGATTAATACATTCTATATATAAATTTATTTGAAAATAATATTTGAATGTAAGAAGGTATTTTAATGTATAACCTCAATCATACCAAACACAATTTGTAAAATATAATAGTTAGTAAAAAGAAAAAAAATTATAAGTTATAGACCATTAAACATTTCTGAAGACTATCAAGGAAAAGATAAATGTAAATAATATTTCAAAACTAATTAGAAACATCTTGGGTTGGGCATGATTTTCAATATGGACAGTACTTGTGCACAAAAGTTTCACAATAAATAAAACATCCTTAAATGAAAAGATTGGAAATCAAGGAAAAAAAATCCTTTTATACATTATTTAAATCCTAAAATATTTGAATAAATAAATGTTCCAAAAATTAAAATATGGTATTAATTTTACAAAGAATTTGATCCGGCTCAATAATCTTAAAAAACCAAAAAAGTGAAAACATCACAAATAAACAAGAATAAAGAAATAAAAACAAATTATTTTGACACCCCCACACACTCATTCCATTTATTAACGTATTTTTAGTTCAAATCATAACAATAAATATTCTCGTACAACATATTAACTAGTTAAAAAATAATATAAATAAATAGAGATACATAACCTAATTTATTCTTTAATAGTAGCCTTTAGTTAATATATTAGCTTCAACCAATTTAGAACTATGATAAATAAATGAAAATAAAAAAAATATTTATAAATGAGAAGTGTAATAAAAAGGGATAAATATTGATTTAGACCCCTATGCTGGTGTTAGGTTTTTACTTCCCCAAGATAAGATTTTCCCTAATTTTATTTCCAATCCTATATCAGATGGGTTTACATTGAGATAAACAAACACATGTTAATTTTTATGGTGACAATGAGTAATTTTTTTTTATTATAGATCCACAAAGAATAAAATAATATTGCAAACCACCAAAAAATAAAAAAGAGAGAATTTGAGGTCCAATGATTTTGGGAAAAGAGGTAACAATTATACGTATTGAATTATGTGATATAATCCACCTAATTATATACTAGTAATTGTAATTTTGGTTGTCTAAACCCACCAAGATCATCCAAATATTATTCTTATTTCATGAGTTATTTTCAATATCCCATAAAATTAATGACTAGGTCTTGTTCTATGTGGGTTTGTCATAAATTTTAGAAAGTAAGGAATTAAAAATCAATTTCTCTGGGAAAAGATTAAAACATGAATAATAAATAATATATTTTCCCTTTTAATTAATTCAAATGAGAAATTTAAATCTTCCAAAAGAGAAATTTGTTATTAATATCAATATCTTCATTTTAATTATATTATTCAAAAGTAATATAGAGGTAGATTTGTGCTTATTTTTCATTATCATAGTTGTTAAAATCAATTACCTATTCTTTTCTTTTAATTTAACCAATACAAATCCAATTAATTTTGTTATAAAACATTAATATTAGATGAAATATATTATTTAATGATATATTCTATTAATAGAGGAGAAAGGATTAAAAAATCTTCAGTTAATTTCTTATATTCATCCTTGTGTTGTTTATATTGAAAATGAATGAGGAATATTCCACCACCTATGGTTTAGATTCCTTATATGGTTTATTATCCTGAAAAACAAATCCATATTATGTTATCTATTTCATTTATTTATAAATGTCTTATAATAAGTAACTAATAATTTGGAACCAGGATTGAATACCATTTTTAGTTACATACTCTTAGTGTTTCACCTATGAGTAATCAATCCAGGTATAATAATTTCTATTTGAATACATCATAGTAATTGTTTTTAGATATATTTTTTCAAAACAATTTAAAATAAAAGTATTTAAAAAATTTTCAATAAAAATTTTTGTGAAGTCCCTATAACTCCTCATAAATAGTTCCAGTTTGATGATATTTATCATGCATGCTCTGAAAATAGTTAGGATTTTATCTATGTGTAGAATATGTCCTAAACTAGGTTGTTATATTGAGTAATTATTATAATTAAAGTAATCAATAATTGCAATTCAGCATTTAATTTTATGATGTTTGTTTAATTTGTTTTAAATCAAGAAATGATTGTATATTTTTTATTATAGAATGAAAAGTAATAAATGTAAATATAATGACAAAATTCTAACATAATGAATGAAAACAGAAGGATTATAAATAGAAGGAATTAAAACAATAAAAAAAATGTTAGATATAAAGGAGATACTCCCAAGAGAACCCCATGAGTGATCCTTAATCATCACATTATGAGTTTCAGATTAACATAGGGAATAAACTCCATCACCTATGTGAATATATTATTCTACTCAAGTTGTGAATATACAGTTCACTCAATATACTATAAAATCCACCCACCTCCTCATTCAAGGGTAAATAATATAAAATTAAACGATAATCTTCGGGGGGAATATGGAGATATATATGAGAATTTTCTATTAATATTCCCCTTATACTAACATTAATAAAATTAGATATAGAAATAATGAATGTTCAATTAATTGGTCCCAATATTGATTCATTCCATGGGATATTCCTCAAGTTAGATACACATGGTCATGAGTATTACAGATCAAATTGGAGAGATAATATGAGAAAAATATAAAAATGGGAGAATGTTAGGAAGAAGAAAAATAATATATATTTAAAAAATAAATAATAAAATTTAATAATAAATGAAAATAGGAAAATACGTAAATGAATGGATAAAATACAATAATTCTAAATTAAGAGTAGATGCATTATCATATGAAAAGTGGAATGATTTTGCACCAAATCTGTCCTCTAAATGATCAAACATCATAACAACATTATGTTTCTATATAGGGATAAGTTATATTACTGAATTTGTTTTCTATATTTCATACATGTCTTCCTACTAAATTTTGGTTTCAATGGAAATATAAAAAAAAATTAAAATAAATTTATTGTTGAACATTATTCTAGCTTGGAAGAATCTTTATATTCTACACATCTTGTTTTCATATTATTTATATCCTTGAATGAGGTATAATCATGTCGGGAAACAATTATAAAAAATGTTGTTCATGTTTTACTATTTATACATATAAAATTTCATCTCAATAAGGAATTTATTTTGTTATATATAGAACAATCATAAAAATTATCCATATATGGGGACAGATTCCAAAACCTGATTTGTGAGCTTGATTTGGGATTATTAATTTTTTATTGAGCTTTCAATCCAGTTGAATGAAATGAATACAAATGATCATAGAAGACAAATAAAATTATATTCCAATCTGTATTATTGTGGGGATTATTATGGTTGAAATTCCAAAATGATATAAAATAATTAAATTTCCATTAATATTCTATTTTCATAATTATGTTAAAAATTATTCTGTAACCAAAAAATATATGAATTTAACTTCAAATAATACTATGGATGGATAAAATTATTTAAATTAAAATTAAATTTATTGAAAATAATGGATCTATAAATTCCTCCAGAATTAAACATTTCACTCACATGCAATCATATAATAATGTGGTGAAAAAACACCCAAGATAATAAATTAAAAAACTTCTCAATTATTACATATATATAAATATCTTACATCCTCCATTGATTAAAATTCCATAACTTTTATAAATGTAAAGCATATATTCAATATGATGTTAATCCTTATTTTTATGTCATACCTACTGACTTATAGAAATATTTATCCCTCAATAAATATTTGTTTAATATGGAGTTTTTCTCATTCTCATGAACATTTGAGATCAGCATAGGATTTATATATTTCTAATACTTTCACTTCACTGATTCATAAATGCATCAATCAGGAGGTATTTAATGTGGATTGTCTTGAGGTTATGGGTCGTGAAGTTTTAAATGAAGAAGCATTAGAATATCAACGAGGAGGGATAATCTAAAAATTGAAGTAGATATATAAAAAAGGGTTTCTCATAAATGGTGTTATCCTCAATCATCTAAAAAATTAATTACCTCTAAATTAATATTTATTTACATGGGCAGTACACACATGGAATTTCCGCATCAATGATACATTTATTCCTTATTTTTAACTATTTTTAGAATTGTTTTAGCATCAATTAATAAATTTTATTCATCTTCTAAATAAAATTTTCGAGGTTTGGAGAGGATTTTATTTATCTTAATGTATTGGTGAACTTATAACCAATATTTTTAATAATGTTTTTCCACCCATAATTATTTATATGATGAAATTTATTCCAAAAAGGTAGTATCAAATATGACCACACTTTCAATTGAACTTAATAAAATTCTTTAAATAATCTCAACACAAAAATATCCCCCCACAATCACACTTGTGTTCAATAATAATCTTGAATATCACTTTTATAGAAGTTTGAAAATTGAATGTCTCTTATATTGTATCATTATAAAAAATTATTTCACGGAAAACATTGTCTTAATAATGGTTATGTAGAATGGTACAACAAAATTATAGTTGATTTAAAAAGTTATTTCAAAGTTCTTCCTCAATCATACTTAAAACATTTCATGAACTCTAATAGTTTTGAAAAAAATAAATAGAGGATGTTATAGATCACTTAATATGAATCAAGAATCTCAAGAAAAAAAATGTAATGTGTATGTTAAAAATGGTTAGAAACCTCTCAGGTTGGGTTTGATTTTAAATTTAGATTTAAATAGTGCACATGAGTTTCAAAATCAATAACATCATTAAATAAAATGATTTATGTTAAAGAAAAAATAAATTTTGTAATACATTAAATAATCATATATTAAAAACATCCACTGTTCCAAAAATAACAAGATGTTTTGAATATTATAAAGCATTTGATCTAGATTAACAATCCTTGAAATCACAAAATATGAAAAACTAAAACATGAAAAATTCACAAAAAATAACATGAAAAAAAGAAAAAAATAGTTCTACATCTTCCCCATACATATTTCATTTAATAAAATATTTTTTTTAATCAGGTCATTAAATCTTTTGATATAGTATTTTAATTAGGTGAAAAATAAAATAATAAAAAGGAGAGACACAACCAGATTTTTTTTATAGAACCCTTGAGTTTAGAACCTAGATGATACGAATTTTAAAATGAAATAAATCAATTAAAAATCATAATAACAATAAATAAGAAAAATATAAAAGGAAAAGAAAATGAAAAAATCATGGTTTATTCCCCAAGAAAGTATTAGGCTTTTACTTCCTCTAGTTAGCAAGCTCTACAAGTTTATCTCTAATATGATTTTGGATGATGTTTTGTTAATATTAACCACCACATGTTAATTTTAATGATTTATATGTGGAGAAAATTGTATTGGTGACCTACAAAAAAGATAATAATGTTTCCAACACCCAATAAAGATGAATGATTGAGTTTGACGTCCATAGGGGAGGGAAATAGAATATAGGGTTCTCTTAATTTACTTATGTAATGTACTCCTCCAAATGATTTTAATTTTGTTATATAGGATATAGTTGAAACATAATATGATCGCCCATATTTTATTTTCCCACCACTAATTATGTAGTATTTTCTTTAACCTGAATTTTAAGAGCATGCACCAAGTGTACTATGTGAGAATATTTTGAGAATGATAAATCAGAAAAAAAAATAACCTTGAATAAGATAAAAAAGGTATGAATCCATAAATAAATACTCTCCTTCGTGTATTAAATCTTGAAAATTGATATCTTTTGGTAGATCCAATGTTAACTGAATCTCAATAGGTGGATCTTTATTAACTTCTTCCAAAGAATTATAGTTGAATATAGGTGATGATTTTTTATCTTTATAGGTGGGGAAATCAATTATTATTTTATCTACTATAATGTTTAACCCATACTCAACCAACTAACGTTGTTCCTAAAATTTATATATACTAGAATATATTCGTTAATAACCTATTTTAAAAATGGTTGATGAAGGATGGATGGATCTTTATTAAATTTATTAAAAGCCAATTGATGTTATTCAACTTTAAAAATGAGTGGGGAAACTTCCTCCAACTATAGTTCTAATTCTTCCTCTGGTTGATTCTCTTAACATAGAAAATAATATTCAGTTATCCATTTCATTTTAATCCATATTTCCTATAATGTGTCACTAATACTTTTTAGCCCGAATTTAAGATAATTTTATAAAACATTTTCTGAGTTTTTCACTTGTTAGTAATCAATATATATATATATAATTATGGATGTTTTAATACATCATGGTTTTTTAATTGTGATAATTTTTTAAAAATTATTTTAAATAAATAATTTATAAAATTTTGAAAAAAATAGAGAGTGAAGTCCAATTGAATCCCATAAAACATAACTAATTTGAACAGTGTTGTTTTTAATGCACTCAAATGTTTTATAATTTTAACTAAGTTCAACATAGAGGCTAACCTAAGTCATTTTATTCAGGATGTTCTTATGTGAAAACAATCACTAATTACAATTGACTTGTAATTTAAATTTTTATGTATTATATTTATGAAATATTGTAATGTATGATTTTTTTTATTATTTAATTAAAATAATTAAATGCATATATAAATATTAAATGAAAATATAATGGATGTAAAAAATGATGTTAGACATAAATGAGATCCAACTAGGAGAACACCAAGAGTGAACCTTTATCGTCTCATTATTTGGTTCAAATTTAATTAATGAACACACTCCATTATATACATGAACATCCTATTCTTCCCAAGTTTTGAATATACAGTGTACTACATCAATTACACTATACATCCACCCCCTTGATGAAGGAAATATAATGCACAAGAAAAAGAAATGTATCAGGTGGAATGTTTAGACACAAAGATGTCTTCCCTACTAAGATCCCACATTTCCTAAATCTATGAAAATAAAATTAGTAAGAATAAAAGTGAAATAACTTGGAATAAATGGTGTTTCATCACCCTAGGAGATTCTTTAGTTTAGTTATTCATTATGTTGAGTATTAAAGATCACAGTATAGAAAATAGGGTATAAAAACCAAATATGAAAAATTAAAAAATGAGAGAAAAATGATAGTAAATATATATGAAAAAAATAAAAAAAAATACTATCACAACATCAACATAGGTTAATTTTTTTAAAAATTCCCAACTATAATGATAACTCCTTGAAAAAAGGAGGTGATACATTTTTATAGGAAATACAGTTGATTAATTTCCAATGAAATTTGTCCTATGAAATTTCATATTTTGAAGACACATTAAATTACCTAAATGGGAAAATTTTTCTTTTTATTAAGTTGTTCCTCTATATCATTGTTATGCATCACCCAAATTTCATTTTCATTGTAAATCTATATAAAAAGTTAAAGTGAAATTGCTACTGAAAATTTTTATATCATGGATGACACGTTGTATTCCCTATATTATGATTGTGATTTATTCATGGCCTTGAAAGAAGAAATATCATATTTCTCTACTGTTTCGAAAAATGTTTATCTAATTTTTCATTTTTTCACGATGTAAAATTTCTGCTCAATTTGGTCTATTTGATGTTACATATAGGCCCAACTTAAAAATTATCCTTATCTGGGCACTGAATCCATGACCTAAATTATGATATTTTTTAGGCATAAAAATCTTATAATGATATTTGGGTCTAGTTGAATGAAACGAAACCCATGAAACATAGAAAACTATTTTTTTCAATCTAGATAAATCAGTTGAATGTTTTTGTATAAATAAAAAAATAACTTAAAATAACTAAAATTCAAAAAATATTTAAATTTCCTAATTAAACTCAATATACTTCTAACCCAAAATTTTGTAAAATGATTCTTAATATAACACTATCGGGGGATTAAATAACATAAATTCATTGTAAAATCGTTAAAAATATAATCTCATCCATTAGTGCTGATCAAAATCATCAACCTTTAGATTCATGAAATAGTCAATAAAATTATCATACTCCTTATATTTGAAGAATTGAAGTGTGAGTGGTGAATTAGTTATTGTCTTCCTTTACTGTATTTTATCAACTAGTACCTTCACCACCTTTTGATATTCATAGGATTTATGTTCAGTATTTCCACATTTAAATTATATCCTAGTTTCATCTATGAAATTTCCATGATTTTTCTTCTCACATTTGAAACGTTTGGATGAATATAATTTCATTTCACAACTGGATTTATTCAAGTTTTCATGACACTAATTTTTTATCTTCTTATCAAAACCATAGAAATTATGGGAATCTATATTTTATATTTCTACCATGAGATCACATATAACCATTTATTGAATGATACTAAAGTCTATTATATATTACACATTTTAGGGGCTAGGATTTATGCTACCAAAGAATTGATCAATATATATTTCTATGATGATGGTTAAAATAGAAGAATACCTCATTGGTATTATAAATATTCCTCATAGGTACCATTGTATTCATCATCCTTCTAAATAAGCTCATGGAAATCCTTCCCCATTTTGTAATGTATAAAATGAGCGATGTAATATATGAAAAATATCCTCTCAGACTAATCCCATTAAATGGAGTAAATTGTTTTTATATACCTTGTATTATTAATAATATTCCACCATTGATATTATTCACCCTCCAATGATAAATGGATTGGATAATTTTTCATTTTCTAAGAACATGAGAACATAAAACATTTTCTGTATGGTTTTGATCCATCAATCAGCCACTAGTGTATGATATGACCCGCTAAAAAATTTGGAGCTTTCTTTATGAGATACTCAGAAATATGTTATTCCCTACCTTTATCATTTGGATGATTGTCATTATTCATAGCCTGAGAAAGTTTTACGATCATTATGACATGATCTTGAATTTTATACCTTATATAATTTGGTTGATAAAGTGGAAAAATCAATATATTTTCCATCACAGTCATAGTTAGCATGATGTATTATAGTTTTTGAAATTGACTAAATAAAATAAAATTGTAAGATTAATGTTATAATAAATATATTGATCTATCATATAATCATGAAATATCATTCATTGGATTTCTAAATCAAAAAACCTTCTTCTCAATCTATGGAACCATAGATATATCATTGGTCACATTATACATAGACTTATCTCATGGGGTTGCACATTTTTTTAATCAATAATCTATAAACATTAACTAAACAATGCTACAATACCCACTATAGTAGCTTGGAATTTTTCATATATAAATATTGAATCTTTTTAGATGAATATTCAGTATATAAAATTAATTTCCATCGCAAAGCCTAATTGGTTTTCCATATTTTGATACTAGATTCACCAATATATTATTTAGGTATTTTCATCATTATATTTCATGATGATATTTTCACTCTTTACCCTTTTTGACAAATCATACTTAAAAACATCTACATATCCTAAGGAAAGGGCATTTAAGAAAGGGTGAGATAAAATTCTTATAATGATTAAACATTGGGAAATCAATCGATGTTCATATGGAAGAATAAGTTAAGCTTAAGGGTATGGGATCATGATCATAAATTAAAAAGTTTACACCAAATATATTATAAATCATAAACATGATTAATGGTATAAAACATTATCATTTAAAAATATATGATCTATAAGAGTGGGGAATTATTATACATAAATCACGAACTATAATTCAGATCATAAGCATAAAAACATGTCATAAGAGAGTAAGATAATAATTTATATAAAGACATTGTCATATATTATGTTTGTCTATAGTGACCACCAAATAATAAGGATTTGGAATCAGTAAATATTTCCCATATTACAATGTATCATAAACTATCGCATATTTCTTATAGTGGATCAAACATGTCGACTTCTTTCCCATAATGGATCAATAACATCAAATTCATTCATATAGTTATTGCATTAGATATTACACTTTACCGAATTCATTATAGAGATATATAATTATAGGACCACTAGTAACCAAAGGGAAAACATAAATATGTGCTAAAAATCATAAAACACTAATCATATCATCATAAATGGTGTTAAAAATTTTGGTTTTAGAAAACCTTCATAATTTCATTATTTAATAACCCATAAAAACAAGAGGGATTTGTAAAAATATATTTATCATAATTATAAACCATCAAATAAAATAATAAGTATCATATCATTCGATTATATCCGTATTAAATTATAACTAATATCAAAGGATATGATTTTAGATGAAAGTAAATTTAAAATTTTACTGAAATGATTCCTAATGGAGATATCCTTTTCAATTTGAAATAAATTCATTAAAATTTGATAATTTCCCAAATTTAAACGAAAATATTTTATATTAAAATAAAATTTAAAACATGAACAGAATTCTTCAATGATGTGATAGGTCACAACAATAGTAAATTTTGTTCATCCTATATATATTAAAACAACAATTCCTTTAACATTTTTGGTAAAAAGTCAAAAGTTACTAATGTAAAAAACTTGAATAATATTAATTAAATTTTTTATAGAAATTCAAACATGGGTAAAATTTAATTTTAACAATAATTTTAGAATATTAAAAATCATTATTGAAACATTTTATTGAATACATGGATATGAAGAAAAATATTATAGACCGATTGGTAATATATTGTCAGTTTTTATTAGAAAAAATATTACAAAATATTGAGTAATTAAACTAAGGAAAATAGAAAAAAAATTATTCCCCATAAATAAATAGATTATAAAAAAATTAATTGGATTCATCATAATAGTATTATAAAATTTTCTCAATGGAAATTCAAGCCTAAAGAATCTGAAAAATGGGATTGATATGTAAATCCCTTACCTCATGTATGATCTTTACTAATACACATTTTAAAATATTGTACAATAAATATTAATTTAATATAAATGTATTCCATAACCTTAATATTATATATCATACCACATATAATTTATTTATTACATCTTATCACTAGTTTATTAATAAATTTTTATTAATATAATGGTTACATGTGATAACTAATTCTTTTCTTATGTATGTTTCAGTTTTTCTTTCCCAGTTTTTATAATTTTATCATGGTCCATCATCTTTATAATTTTAATAATAATATAAATATAATATATATAAATTATATATATAGATACATCCTTAAAATGTAGGGATAGGAAAATGAATTACATCATCCACAGAGATGGTAAACCACATATATTATGGAACTCTACATTTTATTCTCAATAGATGAAACAAAAGAAAGGTATATAATAATTAAAATTAATGAAAATTATTATATACAACATATTCATTGAATAAACTGTCATTACCATCCATGTAAAAAGAAAATTAAATGAAAATCACATCACTTTGTGGAGGTGGAAGTCCACACATACACAAGAGCAATAATTCCACTTCCCATTGAATGAAATAAGTGATGAATATTAGTGGTTCCATAATCATAATAACATTTATGTTTATTTGGGACAATAAATTTATTATTTCATGATGAAAAAAACATATTAATAGGATTTAGAATAAGAAATATTTTGAAAGTGGTTGGGTAAGATGATTACCTCTTCTTCAGGTGACCTCCTTTTGATCATTTCTTATAGACCATTAGAATGGTATTTTATGAAAACAAATACCAATAATGAATATATATATATATATATAAGTTTATAAGATAGTTATTATGGGGTTATTAGAGCAAGAATAATCAATGAGGTGTAAAGAAAAGAGGGATGTAGTTCCCTTTTATATGGGAGGGAAATGACACACTTTGAAATATTAATAGTATTAAAATATAATTAGTTTATTCCTAAGAAAAATGATTTCAAATGTAGAATGATTAAAATAATAATATTATATCTCAGAAATATCACAATTCTTTGAAATTTATACAGGTTTTTGTGTCTTTTTAAAAGTTATTTTTTTGTTTTAACCCCTTGGTTTACCAGTTATAATCTTAACCGTTGTAAAGAATTTTTACATATTATAGGGTCATACATTTACTTATATGGTAAAAAATTTCACATAATTGTAAATGAGAGGAAATTAAGAACCTTGTAACATTATAATGTTCATCTTTAAACATTTCAATGATTTTTATATATTTTAATAATATATTGTTGTTATAAAATACTATTAATATTATTTAAAAAACTATTAAAATAATGTTAAATTAAAAAACAAGAATGAACTGAAATTTGAATATAGAGATTCCACACATTCATAATATGTTATATTTATTTATAAATTTTTGGAATATAATAATTTGTCAAAATTTTGTTACTTTTTATATTTTTAAAATCATTTTATTTATTTTCCGATTTCTTGAATAAAAATTATATAAATATTTTGGATGAATTTATGGTAATTATTCATTCACTAAAATTAATAAATAAATTAACATGATAAAACAAAAATTCATAATTGAAATTAACATTTAGAAACAAAATTATTCTATCCTTATCCTTATGATAAAAATTTGGAGTCATTAGACTCAAGAGAGTGACATGATATATTTATCATCATTTTAAAATAATATAAAAGTCATAATCCAATATACAATGAACAAAGTTGTTATATATTTGAAATTTTTTGGATATTTATGAAATCGAATCATCCAATAGGATAAAGGCAAGTGCTATTGAACATTTATAGACATATCCTCATGTTTTAAATATATATTACACATTTTACCCTTTCCATGGTGGATTTTGTTTTCAATGTTTAGTATTCTTAGTGACAAAAAATAAAATAGAACAATTTATAAAATTTAAATAACAAAATTAAAAACATTAAACCCATTTTTAAAAATAAATTTCTATTAGTAGAATAAATTTATTTTAAAATACATACAAAAACGTGAAGGAAGTTATTTTTTAGAAATATACTTTTTAAAAATACAACTCGATTTATTTTTATCTCTTGACTAGAAAAAATTATTTGAATATTAAAAAATTTTAATTAAAATATATTTTTTAAATTTTATTAAAAAACTCAAAAATAATTATAAATTCAAAATTTTAGGACAATAACACATTTTGTGCATAAAAAATAGTGTTTAAAAAACATCACATCTACTTTTAAATGATTTATATTTTCATTTAAAACCATTTGATAAGTAATGAATTCATTTTGTAAATAAGAAAACCATATATTCATCATTATTTAGTTTTTCCAATTCATACCTTTCAATTCATCATCTAGGTGATAAATATCACATTAAATAATATTTCAATTGTATATCACGGTTAGATTATACTCAATGTTGCTTATATAAAAATATACCAATAAAAATAAATTTATATAGAATGAAATATTTCATAAAATATCTATGTGTTTTAGAAACCAGATATTTGATGAATTGTTAACAAATAAATGTAATTTCTTCGATGCATTTCCTTACATGGAACACTGGGTTTTAATGCAACACCCCAACCCCTGTTACCTAGAGTCGATGCATTATTACATAACATTGTTATGATCACAAGAAAGATAAAATCTCGAAAGACCGATTAGTTTAGTAGCCTTGGAAGCACACGATATATTCATAATGTTTTACATTACATCATAAAAATCAAAACTACAACAACATAGTATCCATAGTCCACAGTATTATCCCCTCATACTGTCCCTGCAGGTCATTCATAATTTACTTCTTCACATCCTGGGAAAAATAAAACATAGACAAGTGGTGAGCTCAAATGCCCAGTAAGGATAAAAATATAGTTGAAACATTCATAAATAAGAATAAACAATTAAGGCAATGTATAACTAAAACAAAGCCTTTTAAACTTTAACTTCAACATATTATGGAAAAAATAAAATGAAATAATTCCATTTACTTATTCACAAGGATATTCTACTAATCGAATAATCACATGTAATATCAATAACCACTTTCATAATGATGGAATGCATAATGCCAGACTATCATAACCGCATAGCCAAGGCCTCGTGCCAAGACTACAAATAAGATTTTGACAAGGCCTTGTTCCAAGACACTAGTTTGTCTCATGAGACCTACCGATGCAATGAGGAGCTATAGCGGGCTCCACCCATCACATATTAAGTCCAATGCATTCCCATATGAAAAGGTTTATACATAACATAAACATTCGTCTTAAAACTAGCATACAAAATGTAAATACTTCATCCATAAACCATGAATTGTATAAAAATAACACATCCATAGTCAAACATATCACAAAACCTTCAATAGATTATAAAAGTTTTGTATCATAATAAATCCACATCAAATAAGCATAAAATCCATCAAAGGATGTTGACATAGATGAAATCAAAACTCTTTTTAGAGAAATATCTCTTTTTATTTTGAAATAATTTAAGAGTCATATATTTATAAAATAAAACATTTTCATTGAAAATATTCTTATAAGATTGTAATGGAAGCTTCAACGATTTTATAACGGTGGAAAATAGCAGCACCCGCTGTATAAGTTAAAAAAACATTCTTAACTTAATTCTGTCAAAAAGGTTAAAAAGGACCTTGTTTGGAAAACGACGGAAAGATTCCTTTATAAACCACTTATAAAAGTCAACAAGGGTATAAATTACTTTAACCCATAGTGAAAATGATTGAAATACATTTTTAAGAAACATGGATGTGGATGATAAAGAAGTCCCAGTAGATTATTACGTATAAACAAACTCAGATAATGAAGAGATTGCGAAATAAACCCTTACCTTGTACTTTTCCTTGGTTGGGGTAGGTTAAAGTCCCGTATAATGGTGAAATAATTGTTATTAAATTATACAAGAATCATATACATTATTATGTTATCATATATGATCTTTTAACATTGCTTTGTTAATAATATTTTAGTATTATTGCCGTTTCGGGTGTTAACTTCCTCGTTTTCTTTTAAATGTTTTGTTACATATGACATGTTCGTTATGGATAGTTTGGATGTTTTTCATATCCAGAATGATATAATGTCCTTAAACATTATTTTTAAATCATAAAATGATAATTATACTTGAATGGATACGATGGAGAATAAATCTCATCGCGTTCGTGGAGACGGCAGTCCGTACGTACGCACGAGCGACAATATCATTCATTTGATATTAAAATAATATATAATTTGATGGTATATCATATATAAAGAATCATTATAATGTTATATTTATTATTTACATGAATTAAAATCATTATTATACACATCCAAATAATAATATATTGAATAACAATTACACCACGACGTGGTGACGGTAAGTCGTACGTACACACGTATGGTGACATGTCATTGAAAGGATGGATAGAATACCAAATATGGTTGTACCATATTTATAATAATATTACAGTATATAGGAGATCCTGGATTCATTATTTTAGAAACGGAATAACAAAGAAATAAGAAGTTGAAGAAGAAATGAATTTGAAAAAGGGTGGTGAAAACATTACCTCTTCTTCGGGTTCTTCCTTTTGATTTGATCAAAAGGGATCCTTAGGTTGGCTTTTTGATCAAACTAAGGCCTCTAATTTGTAGTGACGTATGTTGAGAGAGTATTTGGGTAGGGGTTGGCTGAACCGAAATTCATAGAAGGTGTGAATTAATGAGAAGGGGGAGTGCCCTTTTATAAGAGGGATGATGGGTACCTTTGAAAAAGATAGAAATATTATTTTATAATAAATTCATAATCGGTTTCTAATGGATCCAAAGTGGATTATTTAAATTAAAAGGTGGGTATGGGTCGAAAAACACTCAAAAAATAGAATTTATACAGGTTTGGCTTATTATATTAACCTTATCCTTTAGTTTTAACTCTTAGTTAATTTGTTTGACACTTACCATGTCACTTTGTATTTTTATATTATATAGTTAATAAACATACTATATACCTCCAAGAGACCCCCAAGTGATCCATTAATGATACAAATATCATGATATAAGTCTTTTGGCCGAAACTTAGATTTTTAGGAATTGAATATCAATTAATAATATAATATTTTTTTTAAAAACCCTTTTATATTAATTTTGACACTATTTGGAAAATTGATTTTTTTGAAACTCATAACAGAATTATTACTTCGAAGAAAGTGAATTTAATCATTCCTAACATGTCATATTAACCTATAAAATTAGTTTAATTCATTAAAAGTCTCAAATTATATTTATTTGGGTATTTATAAAATCAATTATTTTAATTTTTCACTATTATGGTAATTACTGCATCATCATTGTGTCATTACTAAATTAAATTATTTAATGTCTAAAAATTCTAAATAAAATACCATTATGTAGTGAATCGTTTTATCTTTCTAATGAAAATTTATAATCGAATTTATCTTATATGGAACCCTATATTAAAAATGTTTTAGTAAATAAACATTGATTTTAACTCTTTTAACTCTTCTTTGAATTAAATAATAATAAATGTCCTAATCTAATCCAAGTAGACCTAAATGATAATATTTTATTCCTATGGTTGTTTTTGGTCGATATAAACTTTTCCAATAGAATTTGGACATGTGTTAGGATAATATTAATATCATTTTACCCTTAATTACCCTATTTACATTTAACTATGGTAAATAAAAGTAAAAAAGTTATTATTCACCAAAAATTATTTTCATCTCATTGAACCATATTTTACTCCTTGATTTTAACCGTGTCTCTCGGATTTTCGAAATTTCACTCACAGAAGCGGTAAAATTAAGTTTTATGAAAAATTCAATTTTTTTAACTACCACTTAGTGGTTTCACTATTCATCAAAAAATGATGTTTTTCAGAAAAATACCAAAAATTAGGCCCAAGAAATATTTGATATTATGAATTAAAAAATTATTTCTATTTTTCCAAATTGAAAACATTTCAGTTGAATTAATTAATTTAAACATTAATTCCCGTTTTCAAAACAAATAGCGTGTTTTTAAGAGATAATAACTATCAAAATATTGACACTTGTTTATGTCCGGTTTAATTGTGAAATTATGTACAATGACCAACATTGTATTAAATGGTAAAAATATATTCTAAATATACTTTAAAACCACTCAAATTCATAATTTATCAATATAAATTTTTTTGATTAAAAAAGTTGTTTTTAATTAAAATTTAGTAATTTTCACTATTCATCAAAATATAAATGTTATCCGAAAAGTTAAAAAATTTCACCTTAGGCTAAATTTGATACTCCAAATACAGAAATGGAGTCCATTTTGAGAGATAAAATAAATAAAATTTCAAAAAGTAGGTATTACAATTCATAACGGCTAGTTTGATTGGTTGTGGTGTGTGTTAGAACTTGAAGTTGCGTACAACACATGCTACTGTATTATTCCAAGGAAAGCGTATCGTGGAAGCTTGGGATGTTTCATTGTAAATTGTTTTTGATGTCCCCATTCTAAAATGTAAATTTATTTAGTCAAATTTATTATATAAAAGTTTAAAATATTGGATTTAAAAAGGGTTCAGTATTAAAAGTTGGTAAAAGTGCAATACTGAAAATGAATTTATTCTTACATTATGTCTAAGAAACTCATAATATGGATTCAAAAATTATAAGGATTATATAATGTTTAAATTTTTTTTAATACTATTCATAACATCTTTTTAACTTCTTTTTTCGTAAGTCATGGTGCGCTTGAACTCGGCGTTGCGTGTAGTGCATGTTATTGAATTAATTTGAAGAAATAACACACAATGAAATCTTGGGGTGTTACATTCTCCCCCCCCCCTTCAATAAATTGCGTCCTCGCAATTTGAAATTGTTCTTCAAAAATAAAACGTTGAATATAGAAAATATCTTTGTGGGAAAAACCACATCAGAAATTGGGTTAATTAAATTTAGTCTTAATAAGAGGAAAAGTGAAATGAAAGAGTCACCACCAAATTATGATCTCTATTCAAGAAACATTGGTGGAAATTAGAGACATATAATTGGAGGAAATACATAAATATTTATAGGTAGTGATTGAGGTCATCAATCACAAACAAGTGTAAAATTGAGGGCCTTAAATTCATCAATCTATGAAGATTTAAAATACCATCGGTTCAGAAAAACTTATGGTATTAGGATAACACATTTTTTTGTTTTAAGATCCCTTCAATAAAGTATAAGAATTAATATCTTCATTGAATAAGTGAAGAAGAAAAATATATACTTGACAAGTAGAGTCTCATCCTTTAACTAAATTATACCACAAACTCATCTTTCACTCTAAAAGATAATAGAACCTAAAAATAATATTCTATTTATCCTATTCGTATAGGGTTAAAAAATGAATTTATAATTGGTCTAGCAGAACCATAAAAAACGACATTATTCAATCTAGGACATCACGTGGGACATTGGTTGGTGATACACCCCTGTCTCCCATCGGTTGTGGGTTCAAGTCTTGTGGCCTTGCCGGACGTGTCGGGTTGCCGCCCGACCTCTAGTTGTCCTTTTATGGAAATCCAATATAATCCAAACTAGAACTATGCAAAATACTTCAGTACAAAATTTATAAGGAAGGTAAACACAATAAAGATCCTTTTTCCCACGTAATAACATGTGAACACCTTCATCATGTATTCTTTTAAAACACTGCAACATCCTAAATTACCATTAAACCTTATTGATTACATTCATGATCCCAAGAATAATAAATATACTCCTTCAATCCAAAAATGTTTTAAACCCCAACAATGATGGAATATACAAATCATTAATCAGTTTAAAGGTAGTAATGAATATCCAATATAATTTATCCAAATCAATCATGTATTATTCTAAAATCACTACCTCGGTATCAGAACCATATTATGGTTTATCTTTCTCTCAACCATATATTTTCTAAAACTTTAACCTGATATTGAGTCACTTTTCATTGTTCCACACAATCTCAAGTCCTTAATGAAATAGTACTGCAGTAAAATCCTTATATACTCAATAATTATTACAAAAAGTACATTTTTGATACAACACTCAAATAACATAATCAACATAAGATCTCTAATCGTTCCTCTTCATCTGTGGTAGTATCATAACATGATTATTATCCAATAACATAATTTGTGGCATAGTAGGATGATGGGGACATAGGTTCACGTAGTGTCCAAACTATTTGCAAATGAAGCATTGTAAATTTGAAACAATTTTCATACCCTTACAGTCATGAAATTTGTTCCCTTCTCCTCCACACTTATAACGAACTCCCATTCCTTTCAGGCAAGTTCCAGGGTGTTTCTGCCCACTGTTATCACATGTGGGAAAATTCTTCATTTCCCTCTTCCCTTTATCCATATTTCTATGTTCCATCCTATTCTTCTCTTGCTTCCCTTCAAAGCCATAGGACTCAGTAAACTCTTTACTTATCTTATCAACACATGATATTATTTCCTAATATGATGATAATACATGGGAGACTATTGACCTTTCTAAATTCTAGCTTAAGACCACAAAAGATATGATCCTTCTTTCTCTTTGGATCATGTGCATTGCTGGAGTTCTCATTCCTTCTACTAGGCGCCATTTCTAAACAATGGCATACACTAGATTAGTTTATGAATAACAATACCTAATCCAAAACTTGTAAAACACATAACATAAATTAAATAGTTTATGGATATAATCCATAATCATAAAAATGTCTCCTTTGAGGATGTATATACTCATAAACCCTTCTTAATGGTTTGTAAAGAAAATGAAAATTATCCTAAGCATATCCCTCATGAGTTTCGTAACCAATAGTGCAGCAAGGCCCGTTGTCATGCACCAGTTCTCGTTCGAGTCTAGATCAAAGTTTTGTTTTCGGGTTTTACCCCTAGGTAAATCTGTGCCAGAGCTGCCTCTACCTTCTCGTATCCAGACAAGGATATATTGCTCGGAAAACTCACAAAATCTCTACAATACCAAAATTTTAGGAAGATATTCTACACTAATCCTCAATGTCCATCTTAGGTCTATGTGCTCTAATCAGAATTTATCTAAATCTATCTTCCAAGGTTTGTACTTAACTTCTTCTAATACCAACTATAACGCCCCGACCACAGTTACCCAGAGTTGGTGCATTATTATATAACATTGAATGATCACAAGAATGATCAAATCTCTAAATACCGATTAGTTTAGTAGCCCTGGAAACAATAGATATATTCATAATGTTTTACATTACATAATAAAAATGAAAACTACAACAACATAGTCTCCATAGTCCACACTCTTATCACCTCATACTATCCCCACAGGTCATTCATAATTTACTTTTTCACGTACTGGGAAAAATAAAACATAGAAAAGCGGTGATCTCAAATGCCCAGTAAGGATAACAATATACTGGAAACTTTCATAAATAAGAATAAACATTTAAGGCAATGTATAACTAAAACTAAAGCCTTTTAAACTTGAACTTCAACATAGTATGGAAAAAATAAAACGAAATAATGCCATTTACATATTCACATGGATATTCTACTAATCGAATAATAACATGCAATATCAATAACCACTTTCATAATGATTGAATGCATAATGCCAGACTATCATAACCACATAGCCAAGGCCTCGTGCCAAGACTACAAATAATATTTTTCCAGGGCCTTATGACAAGACAATAGTTTGTCTAATGAGACATACCGATGCATCGAGGAGCTATATTAGGCTCCACCCATCACATATTAAGTCCAATGCATTCCCATATGAAAAGGTTTAAACATAACATAAACATTCGTACTAAAACTAGCATACGAAATGTAAATACTTCATCCATAAACCATTAATGGTATAAAAATAACACATCCATAGTCAAACATATCACAAAACCTTCAATACAATATAAAAGTTTTGTATCATAATAAATCAACTTCAAATAAGCATAAAATCCATTAAAGGATGTTGACATAGACGAAATCAAAACTCTTTTTAGAGAAATATCTCTTTTATTTTGAAAAAATTTAAGAGCCATATATTTATAAAATAAAACATTTTCTTTGAAAATATTCTTATAATCTTGTAAGGGAGGCTTCGACGATTTTATAATGGCGGAAAATAGCTGCACCCGCCGTATAAGTTAAAAAAACATTCTTACCTTCATTCTGTCAAAAAGGATAAAAAGGACCTTGTTTGGAAAACGATGGAAATATTCCATTATAAACCACTTATAAAAGCCAACAAGGATATAAATGACATTAAACCATAGTAAAAATGTTTTGAAATACATTTTTAAGAATCATGTATGTGGATGATAAAGAAGTCCCAGTAGATTATTACGTATAAACAACCTCAGATAATGAAGAGATTGCGAAATAAGCCCTTACCTTGTACTTTTACTTGGATGGGGTAGGTTAACCTCATGTATAATAGTGAAATAATTGTTATTAAATTATACAAGATTCATATACATTATTATGTTATCAAATACGATCTTTTACATTTCTTTGTTAATAATATCTTAGTATTATCGTCGTTTCGGGTGTTAACTTACATATTTTCTTTTATTTGTTTTGTAACATATGCCGTGTTTGTTATGGATAGGTTGTATATTATTCATATCCAGAATGATATCAAGTCCTTAAAAGGTATTTTTAAATCATCAAATGATAATTATACCTGAATGGATACGATGGAGAATGAATCTCATCGCGTTCGTGGAGACTGTAGTCCGTACGTACGCACGAGCGACAATATCATTCTTTTGATATTATAATAATATATAATTGGATGGTATATCATATATAAAGAATCATTATCATGTTATATTTATTATTTACATGAATTAAAAATAATTATTCTACCCATCCAATAAATAATATATTGAATAACATTTACACCACGACGTGGAGACCGTAAGCCGTACGTACGCACGTATGGTGACATGTCATTCAAAGGATGGATAAAATTACAAATATGGTTGTAAATATTTATAATAATAATAAATTATATAGGATATACTGGATTCATTATTTTATAATGGGAATAAAAAATAAATAAAAAGTTGATGTAGAATTGAATTTGAAAAGGGGTGGTGAAAACATTACCTCTTCTTCGGGTTCTTCCTTTTGATTTGATCAAAAGGGCTCCTTAGGTTGGATTTTTGATCAAACTAAGGCATCTAGGTTGTAGTTAAGGATGTTTAGAGAGTATTTGGGCATGGTTTGGCCGAACCAAAAGGCTTTGAAGGTGTGAATTAATGAGAAGGGGGAGTTCCATTTTATAAGAGGGGTGATGGGCGCCTTTGGAAAAGCTAGAAATATTATTTTATAATAAATTCATATTCAGTTTCTAATAGATCTAAAGTGTATTATTTAATGTTTATGGTGGGGATGGGTCGAAAAACACTCAACCAATAGAATTTAGTCAGGTTTGGGTCATTATATTAACCATATCATTTAGTTTTAACTCTTAGCTAATTAGTTTGACACTTACCATGTCTTTTTGTATTTTTATATTATATAGTTAATAAACTTACTATATAGCTCCATGCGACCCCAAAGTGGTCCATTAATAATACACCTATCATGATATAAGTCAATTGGCCGAACCTTATATTTTTTGGAATAAATATCCATTAATAATATAATATTTGTTTTAATAACTCTTTTAGGTCAATTTTGACACTATTTAGAAAATTGATTTTTGTGAAAATCATAACAGAATTATTACTTCGAAAAAAGTTAATTTAATCATTACTAACATGTCATATTAACCTATAAAATTAGTGTAATTTATTAAAAGTCTTATATTATATTTATTTTGGTATTTATAATATCAATTATTTTAATTTTTCACTATTATGGTAATTGCTGCATCACTATTGTGTCATTAATAAATTACATTATTTAATGTGTAAAAATTATAAATAAAATAAAATTATGTATTAAACATTTTTGGATTTATAATTAATATTTATAATCGAATTTATCTTATGTGCAACCCTATATTAAAAATGTTTTAGTAAATAAAGATTGATTTTAACTCTTTTAACTCTTCTTTGAATTAAATAATAATAAATGTCCTAATCTAATCCAAGTGTACCTAATTGATAATATTTTATTCCTAAGGTTGTTTTTGGTCGAGATACACTTGTCCAATTGAATTAGGACACATGTTAGGGTAATATTAATATCATTTTTAACCTTAATTACCCTATTAACTTTTAACCGTGGTAAATAAAAGTAAAAAGTTACTATTCACCAAATATTAATTTCATCTAATTGAACCACATTTTACTCCTTGATATTAACTTTGTCTCTTGAATTTTTGAAATTCCACTCACATAAGCAGTAAAATTATGTTTCATGAAAAATTCAGTTTTTTTAACTACCACTTAGTGGTTTCACTATTCATCAAAAAATGATGTTTTTCAGAAAATTACCAAAAATTAGGCCTAAGATATATTTTATATTATGAATTCAAAAATGATGTCTATTTTAACAAATTCAAAACATATCAGTTGCATTAATTAATTTAATAATTAATTCCCTTCATCAAAACAAATAGCGTGTTTTTAAGAGATAATAACTATCAAAAGATTGACACTTGTTTATGTCTGGTTTAATTGTGAAATTATGTAAAATGACCATCATTGTATTAAATGGTAAAAATATATTCTAAATATACTTTAAAACCACTCAAATTCATAATTTACCAATATAAATTATATCGATTAAAAAAAAATTTTTTAATTAAAATTTAGTAATTTTCACTATTCATCAAAATATAAATGTTATCCGAAAAGTTCCAAAATTTCACCTTAGGCTAAATTAGATACTCCAAATACAAAAATGAATTCCATTTTGGGAGATAAAATATATAAAATTTGATAAATTAGGTATTATTATTCATAACGGCTAGTTTGATTCGTTGTGGTGTGTGTTAGAACTTGAAGTTGCGTACAACGCACGCTACTGTATTATTCAAAGGAAAGCATACCATGGAAGCTTGGGATGTTTCATTGTAAATTTTTTTGATGTACCCATTCTAAAATGTAAATTTATTTAGTCAAATTGAATATATGAAAGTTTAAAATATTTCATTTAAAAAGGGTTCACTATTAAAAGTTGGTAAAAGTGCAATACTGAAAATGAATTTGTTCTTACATTATGTCTAAGAAACTCATAATATGGATTCTAAAATTATAAGGATTATATAAAGTTTAAAATTTAGTTAATACTATTCATATCCTCTTTTGAATGGTTTGTTTGGTATGTCATGGTGCGCTTGAACTCGGTGTTGCATGTAGTGCAAGTTATTTAATTAATTTGAAGAAATAACACACTATGAAATCATGGGGTGTTACATTTAATGAATCAATATATTTTATTAATATTAATTTGTAAACATGTCCATTAAAACCGAGAAGTTAAATCTATTTGTATGAATATGAATATTTCTATTAAAAAATTATGTAGAAATGTTTAAGAAAAATAAAATATATTTATAAATAAGTAATACATTTTTAGTAATGTCCTTATATTTTTTGAAAATACAATTTCAAAACAATTGATTTTATTAGTTTTTTTGAACAAATAAAAAAAATTAATTTTTGAATATTTCAGAAAATTATTTGAAAAAAATCTACTTTTTCGAATCAACATCTCATAATTTTTTTAGGGTTAACTACACATAATTTTCTTGAAACATTAATTTTTTTTTTAATAGTGAAAAATAGTGATATTTATTAAAAAACTATCTTTTCATTTAAATAATTTACATGTTACATCTTGTTTAAAAATATATTAAGAGTTTAATTATTCCAATTATTTAATTATTTATCCAATTTATATCATTGGAATAAATTTAATATTGAAATTTTATATTAAAACATTCTATATTCATGAAAATTGTCTCTTTGGAAAACCATTTTTTCTGTCGAGTCTATTATATTAATTTTAATATATAATTTCCCTCTTATATGAGTGGAATTTTTAAAAATATATTTCATATTTGTAATATTAATAACAATTAATATTATATAATAATATCAAATTTATTTTTGGTCAAAATTAATAATAAAAAAAGTATTCTTTATTTTCTGTGGTTAAGGTTAATAAAGATTTTCTTAAGGGATAAATGAAAAGGGTAAAGGTTAAATTGACTTATGTACTTGTAAAATTCCTATCAAATGGACAAATTTAGACCATTAATACCTTAATAACAATATTTGTGTTCTTATTGGACTCTTTTTCCTGAAGGTGACCAATGTAATAATTTATGTGATGAAATGATAGATTCTAATTTCATTTTTGTCCTTATATTTTTATAGTCAAATTAAATGACTTGTACAAAAAATTGTCCTTAATGTTATTTTCGAATAATATTTTCATTAAATGATTTAATATTAAAAAAGACATATCCACTTCTATGTCACTTTTATATATCAACCCTAGTAACTTCATGAACCAATTTTCCTTTTATAATAATTATATTGACACATAAATAATATTTTTTTACCATATAAATGGGTAAAACAAGGTTTTGATTATTTCATTTGCTTGTGTTAAAATTAATTTTCCACACAAATAGGTATTTATTTTATAAATTTATTTTCCTATTTATAATCATTGTGTAAATATTATATAAAAAAGATCATTTTTTTCTAGTCTTAAATGATAAATTTCATAGAAAAAAATGCTACTTACCATAGGGAAAACTTAGATGAAAAAGTCCAGAATTATATAAGTTAAGGAGAAACACATTTGAAACATGTGTTTTTATTTATGTTGGAGGTGTTTCATTACAATAATATCCCTTCACATCATTAATTTCCAATTTTTATGGGACATTTTATGAGGCGTACTTCCCATAATTGAGTTGTTTTCAGTATTTAAAAATTATACTCATCACCCATTATAAAATCCACCTCCTCCCATCAAATTTTTATAAATATCACGAAATTTTACTTGAAATCCCCTTAAAAAATACCTCCCAAACATCCTTATCGATATTATATATCTTATATTATTCCCAAAATACCAATTTTTAGGTCCATATTAGGAGATAAAAATGAGGGTTTTCTAAGCGATGTAGGTTCGAACATGTATGAAGGAAGCCAAGAAATAAGGTAAGGGAATTTTGTATCAAATTATCTTCATTAGGATATATGTTATGTAATTCCCCTATGTTCATTTTTTAGGTACATATACATCCATTTTGACTTTTTATATCATCAATTTATATATTATCATGATATTTAATGTTTCATTTGATGTAATTATTTAAAGGGGATTATGATTCAAATGTTTCCTATGTTATAATAGTTTTATGTTAAAATAATGTTTTTATCGGGGTTGATTATTATTATTCATAAAATGATGAGATATCATGATGCAACTCTCAAGAAACACATGAATTTTATTATCATATAGTCATTTCCAAAAAATACATTTCTTCCATTCATTTTCCTCTCTTCATTTACAGAAGAGATCAAAATAGTGTTTCCTTAAAAAATTATCATTATTTATCTATTAGTTAGAAAATATTTTTATTATGTATCCAAGTTTTCTGGAAATTTTTTAAAGTAAATTTTTACTATTCTTTATATATTTTTATAGAAATATTTACCCATCTTTGAATTTTTATATAATGGATTAAAGGAATCTACATGTCATTTTCTAAATAAATACATTTTTCATTTTACTAAAATGTGAAATAATTTTTTTTACATGTGCAATACGAAAGAAATTTCCACCATCATGACTGATCAATGATTTAAATATTCCCTGAAATGATTACAAGGTTTTTTTCAAATAAATAGAAATGAAAATGTTTTATAAAAATTAATTTTAAAAAATATATTTTCACATTTTAAAGGCTATTTTCTATATGAAATTTTTTAGATGACCTATAAATAATCATTTATTAGTATCCAAGGTTATTTAAAATATTTTTTAAATTGATTAATGTTTTAAAAAGTTTTTTGCAATATTGAAAGGATATTTTCTTCAATAAATGTTCCAAGTTATATTTCAAAATCATTTTCCATCTATGATAACATCAAATGATAATACATAATATTTACTAGGGATATGATGGAGTTTTACCTTATGTATTATTTATCTATATGGTTTATTTATATTATAGAAAAGTTTTTATGAAAATGATTCTTTTTTCAAGGGTTATTCTACGATGAAATGATGAAATATTTACAAAATTCATTTCATTTTCAATGGTTATGTTATGATTAAAGGTTTATAAAACCAATTTCTATTCACAAGTTATGATATGATTAATGTTTTATGATGCCTTGAAAAACAAATTTATGATTTTTATGATTTTTGGGACATATATCTCCCTCAAATTCATTAGTTAATGAACAGTATTATATGAGATCAAAGGGTACACGTGTGGTTATCCCAATCCTGAAGGAGTCTACATAATATGTTATAACAATCTCGAAAGAGGGTACATGGGAGGTTATCACAATCTTAATGTAGGTACACATGTGATTATCCCAAGCCTAACATGTTATTAATGTTTCTGTGGATAACCATAACATATGATATTATATTCTCTTGTGTTTTGTATAAATATATATCTACTCCTAATGTAATGATTCCCTGACACATTTTCTTTGATTCCATTATGAATCTTGTCTTATAAAGTGAAATGATTTATTCCATGAATCATGTTTATTATATATGATATATAGGTTACAGTGTTTCAAATTTTATACTCATATTATCATACTCTTATGCTAATTTTTTGTTAATGTCTCTCTCTTTCACCTGTACTGAACATATGAGCTCAAAATTCTATATTTGTTTCAGAGGTTATGAATAAATTTATTTAGTATGTTATGTGTAAGAATGATAATTTTAATGAATAATTTTATGGGAGTTGATATAGTTCACTTATGAACTATTTTTTTATGTTTTCATGTATCTAAAGACACCAAACTATTGCGATCCTCATGCAAGTATTTGTGCAATGTAATAAATATTCTTCTAAAAATATATCATATCTATGTTTGAAATCATGGGTCACTATAGTGTTACAACAACATTCAACTACTGTAACAACCCAGGTATTTATAAAAAATATATTTTCATATAAATTAAATTTTATTTATAAGATATTTATTTTACGTTAAAGGGTATTCTATCTTTGATTGATTACTCCACAAGCAACAACAGGTTTCTCAGAAATCTTACATTTCACGCAGGACTGAGTTATACAATAAAAAAATACATTTATAATATTATTATTTTAAATGGTAGTTAATTCCTCGCCACTGTATTATTGAGAATCAAAAAAACTAACTATAATATGATTAAACATGTTTGTTAAATGTTTTTACATTTATCAAATAAATTTTAAAAGCTTTAAATGGGAATGAATCCAATTTAAAGCATAAATTAGTTTAGTATTTTTAAAAGGTTGTTTTACAACCTTTTAATGGTGAACCATTTTTAAATCTAGTTTTTTCCACTATTATGTGTTCTATTTTACAAAAATGAAATTATTATTTGTAATCAGGGCATCAAAAATGTCTATGGTTGAAATTTTGTTTTTTTATAAAATTCACATTTTAATAAATAGTGAAAAATAATACATTTTTAATTAAAAACTGCATTTTCATTTATATTATTTGTATTGATAAATTTTCATTTAAATTGTTCGTAAATTATATTTAGATTATGTTATAATTTTATCAAATTATTGGCATTAGAAGTAATTTCACATTTAAATTAGACATAAACACATGCCAATCTTTTGATAGTTTTTACTTCTTAAAAACTCGCTTTCAAGTTTTGACACCGAGATATAATTTTAAATAAATTAATAAAACTTACGTTCTATGAATTTAGAAAAATTGATTCCATATTTTTTATCATAAGGTCCAATTTATGTAAATATTTACTTATAAATTTTGGACATTATGAATTTTAACTTCAGTAAGTATTATTTTTACCATAGTTAGGTAAAATAGGTAAATATATGTAACAATAATATTATAAAAATATTAAAGTACCCTAACATGTGTCCTAAAATTATTGGATGAGTCATGGGAGATAAAAAAATCTTTATGATGAACGTTTGTAATTTGGGAGCCACTTAGGTGTGATAATGAACTATCATAAAAATTAATTTAATGTAAAGAAAAATATAACATACAATGTTTACCTCATAAATAAAAGATTTAAATAAATGATATTATAAATATTAATATAAATATAATTTGAAAATTTTGCTTCAATTAACAAAATTTTTATATTATTATTACATGTTTTCTATGATTTAATTTATCTATGTTACAATTAATAATGTAGTTATGGATTTAAAAAAAGAAATTACTAAATAGTTTAAAAATTGACACAAATGAGTTAAAAAATCTATTTTATTAAATGATATAATAGTCATAAAAATATAAGAAAAGAACAAATTACTTATTTAATTTTAAAAATCTCATTAATTATTATCATTATGTTCACTTGGCATTCTATAGTAACAATATTAACCATATGGTATAAAAATACAAGAAGACTCAGTAAGAGTTAATTTCATTAAGATGGGTTAAAGCAAAATGGTAAGGTTAACATTGTGACCTAATATTGTCTAAAACCTGTAGGATGAGGGGATTTAGATGCATCCTCTTATTAATATATAAATATATCACATTGCATCTATTATAATTTTAATTTCAATTTATAATAAAATAGTATTTCAGGACTTTCCAAAAGTGCTCCTCGTCCTTCTTGTAAAATTACAACACCTCTACCCACTCACTTACACCTATCAAGCCAATTGGATGATCCAAATTCTACTAAAAAAAGCTAAAAAATACCTCCCTATATCCTAGAATCCTTTCCTTGGGAAGAAGGCAGTTTGAGAAATCCTTTTGGCTCAAATCAAAAGTATTTAACATGTTTAGAGGTTACATCATCTCTCACCCTACTTTCATTTATTTTAATAATTTTTATACGACTTTATTCATACGGTGTATAATAAAAACCTTTGACTATTTAATTTCATTTAAATAGAATATTTTTCTATGATTTTTTACTAAATGAAAAATGTAATTTTTTTAAGGTAGGTGGCGACAATGACCTCTCCGATGACATAAATGTTATTTGATATTTGGATTCTCTTTTAAGCATTAATGTTGTTTTAAATGAAAAATAAACCAGATATTCCCTTTTTGGGTGTTTTCGAATTGAAAATGGGTTTTGAAATTGGATTGAATATTTCAATATCTGGAAATTATTTCTTATTATTGGAAATGAAATTTTATTATAGATATGTTTATACCCATAATCATTTATATTTTATGATTGTATAATGATACTTGGATATTTTATGGGTGGTTACTTAATAAACCCAAGATGGGTGGTCACGTGATAAACCAATCAAGGGTGGTTCCATGATAAACCAAGGATGAGTGGTCACATTATAACCTCTAATGCATTAGGTATGGAATTCCACAATATGGATTTTCTATTTATAAGAGTGATATGCGTGGAAGTAAACCTTATGGTTATTCCATTTAAGTATGATTACATCCTAAGTTAACTTTTTATATTTTATGTCATATTTCTATGGGGTGTATGGTAATATTTTAGTTAAAATGGTAATAAGTGATCTTATATTTGGTGACGAGTATTTACTACTTCATAAAGGTGAAAAATATTACTTTATGATAATGTATTCATGTTTTACATGTTTTTGAAATTATAATATTTTCCTTCATTGTGCTTCCATTACTGAGATTTTTATGCTCATCCCATGTTTTGAAATGTTTTTCCCAGTATTAAAATGAGAATAAGGTCAAGTACATGATCATCGAAAAGTTATTATGTTTAAGTGTGAAACCAAACCATGTTTTGTTTAAATGTTTTTATTTTATGAAAAAATGGATAGTGAGTAGAGTTGTATACTTTTTAATAGTCTAGTAGATATGTATAAGGTATGGCCTAATTCTCTAAGGCTCTAAACCTAAAATGATCCTCACTATGATTGAATGTAAAATTATTGACTTATCTCAAGATTAATTAATGTTTAAGGTGGGGGCCTTATAGTTTGTATGAAGGTTCTATTTAGGTAACTTTAAGAGTTAAAATATTATTAATAGAACATCCATAAATGTTCTTTAATTTATGTTCAAATTGAAATAATATATAATATAAATATTATCATGTTGATTCATCTAAGATAATTCTGTTATGAATGGGTTTCCACAGAAGAAACAGGGTATCTATGCTAGGAAGACATATAAAGGAAAACAACCTTCCAAATTACCATCTTGAGATGGTCGGAATTGGAACTGAATTTTTTTTCTAGTGATGGATCAGTTGAATCAGATATAAAATGTTGTGGTGTCCATGAACAAGATCAATTAGACTAACCAAAGAGGAATAAATCGATAGTGAAGAATTTCATAAGGCAACATCCACCATCATTCATAGGGTCATATGATCATATGCAAGATGAATGGGGGATTAATCAATTGGAAATGATTTTTGATGTAATGGGGTGTTTAGACCATTAAAATCGTAGTCTTTTGGTTTATTATTTTGAAAGAGAATCCGATTAGTTGTGTTGTATGGTTAAAAAAAATCAAAGGATGTGAATAGATAGAAACCATGAAATGTGATGAATTTAAGAATATCTTCTATGAGAAATATTTTCCTAAAGATGTTTAACATAGGATAGAATATAAATTCAAGGAATTGAGGCAAAATGATGATGATTCTATGGCTTCATAAGAAGGAATATTTACCTGTTTGTCAAGCTACATCCCAAATTTTATCCAGGATAATCATAGAAAGATAAATTGGGTTTACATAAGAATGAAGTATAAATATCAAAGTGTGTTAGCTTCTCATGATTTTAAATGCTATGACAATATTTTCCAAATGTGCGGAGAAGGTATAAATAGAGTTTTCTTCTTATCATGTGTTCTATGAGAGCAAACGAAAGAAGCGATCTAGTTGGAAGGTAATGGGAAATGATTCATCAATGAATCACGTAGTTAAGAAAACTAAATTTACAACTTGTGAGAAGTGTGGTAAAAATAATAATGGAGATTGATTCTCAATGTATGAGTAGTGCATCTGAAGTGGTAAGAATACTGGTCATATTTCTCATAACTATAAGCAATATGATAAGACATGAAATTAAAATCCAGTAGTAAGATGTTCTAGTGGCAATGAGATAGGACATTATGCCAATGTGTGTCCAAAGATGATTACCCAGGGTGGACACCAGTAAGATTGATATTAGAATGGAATGGAAAAATAATTTTCTACTACTATGATTGATGTGGGACAATCAAATGAAGTAGTTATACGCATGTTACAGATTTTTGATATTTTTCACACACTCTGTTTGACTCTAGATCTTCACATTATTTCATTTTTGAGTTCTTTGTATGTATATTTGACATATCACCTCATTAATGTGATATAGAACTGTGTGTAAAAACTATGGGTGGAAGTATTAAAGAAACAATGATTTATAGGAATATTCCTATTATGCATAGTTGGACAGTCCTTCCAAAAAATCTTGTTGAACATTTGATAGTGGAATTTGATGTCTTTTTGGTTATGGATTGACATTCAGTTTATCATTCAAAAATAGATTGTAAATGCAATAAAATTTTATAAAATGATTTCATACCATTTATAACAATCCATGAAGCTGAAATATTGATTAAAGAATTAATGATATCTAGATCATATTGTTGAAGAGAAAGAAATGGTTTTTATTTGTGACATTCCAGTGGTGAAAGAATTTATGGATGTTTTTCTGGATTAATTGACTTGTATTGTTTTTAATCGGGAGGTTAAAATTACTATTTATTTAGTTCCTAATTCTTATACTATTTGTAAACCCCCTAAAAATGTCTCAAATAGAACTAGTGGAATTAAAAAACATTGTTGTAAAAATTACTAGATAAAGGTTTTATTCGACCTAGCACATCACCATGGGGTGCTATAGTTTTATTTTCAAAAAAATATGGTTCTACTAGATTAAGTTTTGATTATAGATCCTTGAAAAACATAACTATTAAGAACATGTATCCCTTACCTCATATCGATAATTTGTTTGATCAGCTCCAGGGAGATCAGTATTTTTTGAAGACTGATTTGAGGTCTGGGCACTATCAGCTGAAGGTAAAAAAGGATGATATTGAAAAGACATCATTCCATATGATATATGTGAATTATAAAATTTTAGTTATCCCCCTTGTGTTTTCTAATGTTCCTACTATTTTTATGAAGATCATGAATACGGTATTTCATTAGATTATATATCAGTTTATGGTTGTGTTTATAGATGAAAATTTGGTATATTATAAATTTCAGGAGGAACATGAAAGTAACTTAATGATTATTTTTAAAAACATAAATGAAAAGAAAGTATAAAGAAATTTTAGTATGTGTGAATTTTCATTGAAAAAAAATTCATTCCTTAGATATAATGTCTCTAAATATGGCATAACTTTTGATCATTCTAAAATAAAACATATTGAAGAGTGGAAAAGACCTAATAATATCACAGAGATTATTATTTTTCTTATATTAGATGTTATTACCAATGTTTTGTTAAAAGATTTTTTAAGTTATCTATCACACTATAAAACATAACATGTAAGGGAGTTATGTTCATCTAGATAGAAGGATGCGGTGATTGTTTCCAAGAACTGAAAAGGCGATAGGTAAACGGTTTAGTTTTTTCCCAGCCTTCCAGGAATGGAGAATTTGTTTTATACAATGATAATTCATTGAAAGGACATGTTTATGTCCTAATGAGGAATGATCAGCTAATTGCTTATGCTTCATGTCTTTTGAAACCTCATGAGATAAATTACCCTACCCATGATTTGGAATTAGCTGCTTTTGTTGTTTCATTAATGATTTAAAGGCATCATTTGAATGGAGTAATGTGTGAAAAATATACTGATCAAAAAATTTTTAAGTGTATATATTCATTGAATAATAATTTTAAATGAGGTAGAGGATCTAGATTGAATTATATAAGGATTATACCTACACATTTCATTACTATATATGAAATTCCAATAATGTGGCCAATGATTTCATTCTATATGTTAATGATATATTAAATATGTTACATTTGGAAACAGATCCATTATTTAATGATTTGATCAATTTTGGTTTGAAAGTTGTCAGTGTAGGAAATTTATCTATTTTGTTTTAGGTGTTAGTGAAATCACCTCCATCAGACAGAATTAAGAAAGCATAAAAGGAAGATAGTGAGTTGTAGAAAAATGTAGAATTAGTTTGGAAATGTATTTTGCTTGGATTTTACATTGATAAAGATTGTGTTTTGAGATTTGGGAAGAGATTATGTGTGCCTTGTGATTCAAATTAGAAGAAAGAGTTGTTTTGTGAAGATCATAATTCTCCATTTTAGTTCATCACAGAAGTACTATGATGTATATAGATCTTCAGATGTATTACTAGTGGGATGGAATTAAAAGATATATTGTGGACATTACCCTGAGATGTCTGATTTGTAAACAGGTTAAAGATGAGTGGAAATTATTGAAATGGGTGCTTCAGCCTTTTCCAGTTCTAGAGTTGAAATGGGAAATTATATCAATGGAACTCACTGTTTTATTTCTTAATAGGTCATGATGTAATAATATAATCTAGGTTATGATTGATCGATTGAATAAATATGCTCATTTTCATCCAATTCGATATACTCTGTTTCTAGATCAAATTACATGATTGTATATTAAATAGACAGTCAGGTTACATGGTTTTCCACTTTCCATTGTATCTGATCGTGATTCTAGGTTCACTTATATCTCTTGGAAATTACTTTAGAAGTCATTGGGTACTGAATTAAATTTCAGTACAGCTTTTTCTACAAAATTAGATGGCTAGTCAGGATGAACAATTAAATCCACGGAGGATAAGCTATGTTCTTGTTCAATGAATTACCAAGGATGTTAGAATCACTAACTTTATTTGGTTGAGTTTTCTAATAATAATAGTTTTCATTATAGTATAGATATGGCACCATTTGAGGTAATATATGGGAAGTGGTGTCGAACTCCATCTTTTTGGGAAGAAGTAGATAAAAGGATGTTGATGAGACCAGAACTGGTAAAAGATATGGTAGATAAAGATTAGTTGATTAAGAAGCATATAAGGATAGCTTAGAGCTGGAAAAAATTTAGACAGATAATCATAGGAAGGATTTATCATTCGATGTAGGAGATCGTTTCTTTATAAATTTTTCACCATGGAAAAGTGTTATGTTTTTTAGTAAGAAAGGGAAGATGAGTTTGAGGTACATTGGACCCTATGAAATTGTTGAGAATGTTAGTTCAGTTTCCTATAAAGTGGATTTACCTCCATGTTTATCCTAGCTACAAAATGTTTTTCATGTTTCAATGTTATGAATGTATATGCCAGATCTATCTCATGTTTTGAGTCCAGAGGTAGTTCAGTTGGAAGAGAATATTTCTTATGTGGAACAAATAGTACATATTCTTGACCGCATCGAGAAAGTATAGAAAAATAAAGTGACTCGTCAGGTAAAGGTTTTTTAGAAAAACCATATGGTGAAGAGGCAATATAGGAATCTGAAAATGCTATGAGGCAGAAAAACCCAAACTTATTTGATAGGTAAATAAAATTTCAGCGACGTAATTTCAAAAAGCGGGGAAGGATGTAATATCTGAGGTATGTATAACTTAATACATTTTCATATCTATTAATATTTATGAATAATTTATTAATTGTATGTTAAATAGGACACATACTTTGATATAATACATGGATTGAAAAAATAGGTTTCTCCCAAATCTTACGTCGCACAGAAGACTGAGTTATACTGAAAAATAATAGATTATTAATATTATTATTTTAAATGGTAGTTAACACATAGCTGTTGATTTGAAAGGAATGGACAGAACTAACTATAATATGATTACACATGTTTATTAAATATTTTTATATTTATCAAATAAATTTTAGTTCATAAGATGAGAATGAATAGAATTTTAAGCATATAATAATCTAATATTTATAAATGGTCTTTTTACTTTCTTTTAATAGAGAACTACTTTTAAATCTATTTTTTTTCCACTTTCACAATTTATATTTAACAAAATAAAAATATTCATTATAATTGGGGCATGAAAATATACTTTGGTTGAAATTTTTGTATTTTTCTAATAAAATTCATATTTTATTGAATAGTAAAAAAATATGGAATTTTTTATTAAAAATTACCTTTTCAACTAATTTATTTGTATTTATATATTATAAGTTGAAATGGAATTTAAGTAAATTTATATTTTGCATTATAATATTATCCATTTTTTGTTATTGAATGTAATTTTACATTTAAATTGGAAATAAACACTTGTCAAGATTTTGATTGTTTTTACTTCTTTTAAACACATTTTCTGGTTTTGACAATGGGAGTTAATTTTAAATTAATTACGGAAACTCACAACATTTTACTTTGAACAAATGTATTCCATATTTGGAATTAGAAGGCGAAAATTATTTAAATAGTTACCATTTATTTTTGGGCATTATGAATAGAAACCTAATTCATTATATTTATTTACCACGACTAAAGGGTAAATTAGGTAAGTAGGGGTAGAAATAATTTTGAAATAATATAAAATAATCTAACACATGTCCTAATATTAATGGATGAGTAATGGTAGAAAACAAAATCCTTAGGATGAACTTTCGGAATTTTGGATCCACTTGGGTGTGATAATTATATGTTATAATAATTAATTTAATGTAATGTGAAAAATAACATAAACATTTATCTTTTTACTAAAAATTTTAATATAGGGTTATATAAATGATCTACTTGACTATAATTATTAATTATAAAGATAATATTATATCTTACATCATGGTATTATATTTATATTTTTTATTCATTAAATAAATAAATTCATTTATGACACAATGATGATGCAGTGATTACCTTATTAATGGATGACTCAAATATACGATATTATAAATATTAAAATAAATTTAATTTTACAATTTTGATGCCATCCAAAAAAAATTGTATTATTATGACATTTTATATTTGAGTTAATGTATTTTTTATAATAAAGATTTTTATATGACTTTAACAAAAATCATTTACTAAAGATTGTCAAAATTGACATAAATGAGTTTTTAAAACAAATAAAAATTAATTAAATGATATAACAGTTATAAAAAATAAGATTAATTAAAATGAATTATATAATGTTAAAATGGCCATTAATTATCCACTTGAGGTTATCTATGAATTTTATAGTAATTATATTAACCATATAGCGTAAAAATATAAGAAGACATGGTAAGAGTTCATTTATGTAATTAAGGGTTTAAACTAAAATATAAGGATATATTTGTGATATAAATTTGTATTAAAACTATTCGTTGAGAGGATTTATACCCATAACATTATTATCCTAGAAATATATCACTTTGAAGATATTAAAATTCGAAAATATATTTATAATATAATAACATTTGAAGACATTCCGAAAGTTCCACGCCCCCCTCTTATAAAAGGACACCAACTCTACCCACTCACTCATGCCCTTGAATCCCCTTAGATCATCCAAAATATGTTAAAATAATCTCTAAACACCTATTCCTTCCTCCAAGATACCTTCTGATGAATAAAATTCAAGATATCCTTTTGGCTCAAATCTAAAGAAGTTACCCGATTTAGAGGTAACCTTTTCTCTCAAGCTCATTTCTTTTATATTTTCCCTTTTACAACCCCCTATACAATTTTAATTAAATTATTTTATAACAAAAACTATATAATAAATATACTGGGCATTATTTATTCTAAATTTTCTTTCTACACTTACACACACCTCTATCTAATGGATATAGAACATATTTTTTCTCTGTACGGAAAACTACTGCCTCACGAAATGATGATTATTCAATTTTCTCCACCACCTCTCATGGTTTCCATTAAGATGGAACTATATTTAAATATGAAATATATTATATTTATATTTTATCTATGTTTTTTGTAATTTTTATTATAACATACCTTTATTATTTTGTTAATTTCTAAATATGATAATTTCATTTGAGGAAGTGTGGACTACCTCCCCTAAAAGTGACATTACTCCTTCATTCCATACATTGAACATATAAATTATAGAATTAATGAAATTATATAAAATATATAACATATATATTATACTATAATTATAATATACATTTTTAGAATTTAGTTTTCATTTCATTAATATGAAAAATAAATAAAAGTAGCATTCAGGTGTTTGTAGGGCCTACCATCTCCATTAATGGTGCATTCCATTTCTTATCTCTAAATATTATAGATTATTATAAATACATATATAATGGATATATATGGTATTTAAATCATGAATAATACTATAGAGATTTAATTTTTACCATAGGGAATGTTTATATCAAAAAAAGTTCCCCAATTTCATTTTCGAATCATGTACACAAAATTGACAAAACGTCATATATGAACTTAAATAATTATTTATTTTTTATTATAAGAAAATAAGTGATATGAATGGAATATTTAAAATTAAAATGGTTCTCAAGTAAGTATAAATTACTATATGATTAATATTTTAGAGCATAATAATTGTAGGTGACGAGTCAGACTCGACGTAAGGGACTTCGTCTTAATCTCTTTTCATGGAGGCGTATTTTAATTTATAAAAGAACATATTTATAAAGCGTATAACCCCCTTTGAATTTTAAGTTCATTAGAAATTAATATTTTTCTATTAATAATTTTTCTAAATGAAAAAAAATTAATGTCTTTTACATGTGTGGTGACAACAACCTCTCCATCCCCATAACCGTTATTTGATATTTGACTTCCTCTAAAAGGTTTAATATATCTTTAAAATGAAAAGAAATACCTTATTAACTTTTTTTTATTCTTTGGTATTGAAAATGGTTTTTAAAATGAATTGATTATTTCAATATCTGGAAATGATTTCTTGTGATTTCAAATGAAATTTTATGAGTGAAATGTTGATAATTGCAATCATTGTTGTTTTTATGATTATTTAATGGTAATTGGACATTTGAAAGGTGGATGACTAATAAAACATAGAAATTAGGTTATGTGTTCAACCAACAATGGGTGGTTTCTTGATAAACTATGGATGAGTGGTTACTTTATAACAACCAATGCATTGGGTATGGAAGTCGACCGCATGTCTATTCCATTTGTATGAATGATCTGTGTGCAAGTCAACCCTGTATTTATTCCATTTAAGTATGATTATGTTTCAAGTTACCTTTTATATTTTATGTGTGATTTCTACAGTATTTATTTTAATATTTTGGTTACAAAAGGTTAATAAATGAACTTATATTCTGTGAATAATAATTTTCTACTTCATAAAGGTGAAAATTATTAATTTATTATAATTTAATCATGATTTACATCTTTTCGCAAAGAGAACGGTATCCTATATTTGTGTTTCCCAAACTAAAATTTTTATTCTCATCCGACATTTGAATATTTTTTCATAATATTTAATGTAGAATAGTGTCAAGGATGGGATCATGGAAATGTTATGATTTTTATGTGTGAAATGAAACCATGTTTTGTTTAAAAGTTATTTTTAATGAAAAAATATACAGGCAGTAGAAGTGTTTACTTGGTAATAATCTAGTTGATATATATTAGTTATGGCCTAATTATCTAAAGATCTATACTTGAAAATATCCTTGATGTGATTGAAATTAATATTATTGGATTACCTCAAGATTAATTAAAGTTTATGGTTGTGGCCGAATAACTTCGTTTTAGTAGGATATTAGGAGAAATCTATGAAAAACTAATATGATTTAAAGATAATGACTTATCTTAAAGAAATAAAGTTTCTAAAGGTATTTGGTGACTAATGAGAACCTGGTCACCATAAAATCTAGATGGTGGTGGCCCAATAAGTTCAACAGAAATAAAGGTTGAATCCCTACCACTATATTTGGATTCATAGAAGATTCGAAAACAACTAGGTACACCTAAATGATGATAGGATTCATCTAAAGTATGATCCCCCAAGATAAACATTTCATGTTGCCCTAAGATTCTCTTTGGAGGTATATATAAATATGAAAAATCAGTATTCTAATATACCCATGCCTCAAATCCATATAACAAAAATCCTATATAATAAATGTTTTATTCATAAACATAACTCACTAAGGGAAAAGTCATTTAAAAATAATCCACATTAAAACTACAATGAGTTGTAAAACATCTAAAAAACACATTTCACTAAATCAAAAACTTATTTTGATATTTTTTAAAAAATCCACTAATCATAAAAAACTCAACCAAAATCATTTCATTATTATTTCTTATTTTGTAAATAAAAATCCCCTCTAATAGATTTCGAAACAAAACAAAGGATTTTAAAAACCAAAAAATATTTAAAATTAGTATCCTTATGAAACCTCATAATGATCTAATTTATTTTCAAATTAGTCCAAAAATTTCATTATAAAACCAAAACATTTCAGGAAACATACCGCTATTTTAAAATAATTTGTTAAATAGAAATATTCCATTAAAAAATATTCCAAATTTTATAAAATAATCAATAAATTTAAAAACATTCGATTTTGTTCAAATTTCATTACACATAATCCATAACACCCATATTTAAAAACAAAAAAGTCAATAAATTTTATTCTAAAATAAACCATCAAAATTGGTTTAATGTAAAACATTTCGTAAAATTTATTTTTTCACAAAATAACTATTATAACACTATGAATAACACAAAACACATTAAAACACTAAAAAATCCTCCGAAATATAATTAAAAACCATATTTAACTCATCTCAACATGAAAACCCCACATAAATGGAAATTAGAAATCAATAGTGTCACGATCCCCCACACCTCCCCACAAAGTGCACCCACCTAGGCCAGCAATTTGAGAAGGAAGATAATCACCCCTGAGTCCCGCCTCCGATAGGACATGGGTAGGCCACTAGCACTGAGGGAATAGTAAACACATAGATGGGAGACGTTACCCAAAAAGAGAACACATGTAGAAGATAGTGAAAAGATAGATACTAACCAACTCCAACTCAGACTAAAATATAAACGAAACCCAAGTGCACATATGTAATGTCATGAAAAACTATTACCACTGGAAGGGAAAAAATATATATACCCAAAAGAAAGTAAAAACAGCTGCAACCCCAAGCCCAAAAAACACCTGTAACCCAAATCTAGTAGAAACATGATTGATTTCAAACCTACTCCAAGTGTCCTAAAAACAATTTATATACACATAGGGTGAGTATAACATTATACTCGGTAGAATCCTCCTTGGGGCCTCTCGTGCAAAAGTTAAGAAAGCATGCCAAAGCACAATGAAAAACAATTGAAACTAAATCTCCACCTAAACATGTATACTATGTTCCTAGCCTCAATATGGATTCTCTCACCATGTAACACATTCCAGAGTATATAATATAATAAAAAAATCAAGGCTACCCCGCTACTACTTCCCCACTAGTTTTCCAGTTTTCCACAACGTCCCACATCCTAAGCATCTCTCTCCAAAAGGCTTTCCCACAAACACCTAGGTCAAGAACCACAACATACACCTCGTGCAACCAGACCACCACGTCCAACCTGAAAATAACCCGGTAGTTTATGGGACCCACCACGACTCGCATAACATGTATCATACATCAGGTATTAAACCTCAATCCATTATAGCCCATACACTGAGTAAGGATCCTCAAGCCATCATAGCCTAAACACGTTAGACCTATAAAAGTCCATAGGAAACTCTATCAAGCATATATGTGTCTTAATAACAACAAGTCATTACAACCCTCTACCCACATATATGGGGAAAACTAACCGCTATGCCTACCAGCACAAGTAACTAGCAAGATAAGAGAGTGGGGCCTGAGGGGTTAGTCAACCATTCATCCTCCCACCGGAATGTTGGGAAATCCACCCCTAGGGCTCAGAATCCCCAGGGTGTTATTTTCCCTAACTGATAGGGTGGAGTAGTGTATAAAAACACAAAAAGTACAGAATATACTATATCTCACAACCACACTATGGAAAAAAAAGTCTTAGATTCAACTGGATCTAACATCTCTCAGAGTCCCAGCAGCAACTTCTAAGACAAGGTTTCCTATAAGAACACAACCATTTAATGAGCCTTATTCCCTTACTACATTCCCTTTTTATCAGTTCCACATTACATTAATTAATCCTTTAAACATAAATTAACCATTAACAATTACACATTAAATTTCATTAGCATCACACCCAAAGTCCACTATCCCCTTGAAAATTGTACCCTCAACATTTTGTTCCTACAAGCTATAACCCCATGAATAAAATCATTTATTCAAATATATATTTACAACATTACATTCCCATATTCCCAAGAATTCTGTAAAAACCTTATATGATTCTAAACACAAGGGGGCTCAATACGGTGAGTATATAACTACCCGTAGAGTCTTTTCCACCTATATCAAGAGCGTAGACCCATCCTCTCTTGAGACTCTGGACACAGAAAGAATGTGGCATAACTTGTGCGTCTTTTCCCCTTTCAGAAGAAAGTTAAGAAAGACCAGCTGCCTTGAGAAGTGGGGGAGGTAAAGTAGATAAACAACTAATAAGATTCAGCCTGTATCCAAACATTCATATCCAACCCCGTTCCATCATCCATGGTGTTCTCCCAGACACCCACATATAGAAACTGACGCATCTTTCCACTCTAGGCATCAACTGCAGCCACAACCAATAGGCCTCCCTTTCCCTCACATATCACAACAGCCATCCTGGATTACATTACAACATAAGCAACAAGAAAAACAAACATCTTATCAATTGGGCTCTTGACCCTCAAACAAGCAAGAGGGTAACTCAGAACCCTATAAGTATTATCTTTTATCAAACAACAAGTTCTTTAATCCAACTTGGAGTAAGTGATTTATTATTTGTAGGTTCCATCATTGTGAACATAAACAGTAGGCTATCACAAAAATAATTATACATGCTTACTACAACAATTTTATTTACATCAAATTACTATAAGTGGAACCAGATTCATTTACATGCCTCTTTATCTTTATCCGAACGATTATCAATTAATTTTAGCTTTATGTTCTTTACCAATTTCCATCAAGAACAAAAAGATAAACAAAAAATCATTGATATCACACTATCTTGAAAATCAAGAGGCAATGACGTATGATCAATATCAATTTCTTTATATGGTTCAAATATTTATTATGCCAATTCCATTGTGATCCAGTTGGATAAAACATGTTAACAAAATAGTTTCACATAAAAGAAACGATAAGCAACTGATCCCCTAAACAAAATATTTCTTAACCTTCTTTATACGAGAACGAGCCACACAACAGGTTACAATATCCTCTCCTGTGACAACTATATCCACCTAAGGATATAAATACACTAGAACATCAAAAATCACTTAAGAAAATCCCATTAGATTCAAGGGGTAAGAATTTAATAAAAAGGGCAAGGAGAAAGAAGAAGATAAACTAGAAACAATAAAGATAGATCATACCTTATATCAAAGACTGATCGATATTGCTTGGTTTTATCCAAACAGAGCAAAACAAATCCTAGGAGTAACGTTTGATTGCACAACTCCTATGGGATGGAATGGGATGCTTGAGAATCTCATAATTGAGAATAAGGAGGAAAATCGTAGGAAGAAGATATCTCATCCATTTAGAAGATTTAACAGAGTAGTGGTTTAAGATATGTTGGGTTTTCCATTAAAAGTGGAATGCATTAAACCACACAGTTTGGCCAAGTAAAAACATCCTAAGCCTGAGGAGAAATTAATATAGTATTTAAAACATTTGAATCAACAAAAGAGTCCTTAAAATAAGGATTTTAATGCATTTTATGTCAAAGGAAATGTTAAAGGGGTGAAACTTTATGATGCTGGAAACACTGCTCATGAACTCAAAATTTGAAAAAGGAAATAAACTATTCATGAACCTCACCATGAGAACCTCACCATTTTGGAAACACTATTCATTAACCACACTGGTGGAACCTCACCATTGGAACCTCCACATTTTAGAAACATTATTGAAGAAAAAAAATTATCAAAGGAAAAAAGGGCACTGTTGAAACCTCACTGCTTTGGAAACACTGTCCATAAACTCGAAATTTTTCAATTGAAAAAGTTCACCGTTGGAACCTCACCATTCTGGAAAAATTGTTCATGAACTCAAAATTTTCCAAAGGAAAAAGGTCACTATTGGAACCTCACCGTTCCGGAAACACTTTTCATGAACTCAAAATTTGGCGAAGGAAAAAGGTCACCATAGGAACCTCACCATTCTAGAAACACTGTTCATGAACTCAAAATTGGGAAAAGAAAAAAGTTCACCTATAAAACCTCACCATTTTGGAATCATTGTTAATAAACTCAAAAGTTGGAAAAAGTAAAAGGTAAACATTGGAACCTCACTATTCTTGAAACACTGTTCATGATTTCAAAATTTGGAAAATGAAAAAAGGTCACCATTGGAACCACACCATTTTGGAAACATTGTTCATGAAATAAAAATTTGGCAATGGAAAAAGGTCACTGTTGGAACCTCACCATCATAGAAACACTATTCACATAAGGTCACTGATGTCACTGTTCACATAAGTTTACCGATGACACTATTCACAGAAGGTCAATGGTGACACTATTCACATATGGTCACCAGTGTCACTGTTCACATAAGGTCACTGTTGCACTATTCACATAAGGTTATTGATGACACTATTTATAAAAGGTCACTGAGGACACTGTTCACATAAGGTCACTGATGCACCATTCACAACAGTCTACCGCTGGAACTATTCACCAATGGAACTGTTCACAGAAATGGAAATTGGGAAAAGTGTTAGGGATAAGTCACCTTGACCTCCCAAAACACCTTATACACCTGATTTTCACTATGTAATGGACTAGAGGGGTCTAGGCCATTACACCAGATACCTCTCAAAACATTCTTTTCCTTGAGAATTCGAAACCCACCTAAAGGGAAAACGAAACGGTGTCCGAACAAGAACCCATCAAAATACCATTCAAAATAGAGCAAGCCACAAGAAGCATCAAAATAAATCCATATTATAGACATAAAAGGTCTATAACCACAAAGGATTCATTGATACATGAAAAGAGTTAAACATCAAACAATACTCGGTACTTAGCACGTATCTGTGACCAACGTTCCCAGGTACTCTCCTCCATGCCACAGTGTCACCACAAGACATAAACTGAGGGAATAGAACGCCCACACAACACATTCTCTTTTCGGTCATGGATCTCCACAGATCGCTCCTCAATGGTCACATCATCACCAATATAGATCACTCCCCAATCAATGACGTGAGATTCATCTTGAAGATAATGAAGGAGCTGTGATACATGGAAAAAATCATGTATCCGACTCATCTGTGGGGGATGTTCTACTCGATACGCCACAACTCCAACATGCGATAACACCACGAAAGGCCCAACAAACCATAAAGAACGATTACCCCAAGACCAATCCTTTGCTCCCCACGACGCGGAGTCACCTTCCGAAACTAGTGATCCCCAACATCAAACTCTAAGTGTCTCCTCCTTTGATCAACATATTATTTCTGATGATCTTGCCCTATCATCATCCTCTCACAAATCACATGAACCATCTCTATCATATTTTTCACTAGTTCCGGTCCAAGAATTACTGACTCTCCATCCCCAATCCAGAAAAATGGATAACAGAAAGGTCAAACATAAAAGGCTTCAAATGGCTCCATACCGATGGTGGAGTGAAAACTATTATTGTATGAAAACTGAAAAAAGGGTAAGTGCCTCATCCACAAACCTCAAAAATCTAGGACACAAGAGCATAACATGTCTTCAAGAGTCTTGATGGTTCACTCTGTCTGACCATCCGTTTGAGGTTAAGAATCAGTGTTATGGCATAGATGGGATCCAATACCATGCTGGAGTCCTCTCCACACCATAGAGGTAAAATTAAGATCTCTATCGTAAATTAACGTCCTTGGGACTCCATGAAGTCTCACCACCCCCTCAAATATTGCCTCGACAAAAATTCCACTGAGCTCGACTCCTTGATGACTATTATGTGGGCCGATGTTGTTAAATGATCCATTACCACCCAAATAGCATCATTTACTCCATAAGATCGATGTAATGTAGTTATGAAAGTCCATTGAGATGTCCACCCACTTCCACTAAGGAATATCAAATGGCTGGAGTAGACCACCAGGAAGAGGGTGTTCGACCATCACCTTCTGGTAGAGCAAAAATTGAGACACAAACTTTGTAACTGCATGCTTTAGCCCCGGCCACCAAAACTGGATCCTCAAGGCTTGGTACATCTTTGTTACGCAAGGATTCACCTCTAAAGGAGAAATATGTAACTCTCTGAGAATCGTCTCATAGATCCTCAAAGGAACAAATATCATTCAATGATACAACAGTCATTGTTGTTCATCCTCACACCAACCATCTGGGGCCACACCACAAATAACTCGGTCTCTCCAGACCTCCACCTCTAGATCCCCTAACTGGGACTCTAACACATGTTTCACTAGAGATGACTGCACCATCATCTGAAAAAGACGACCTATACCCACCAACCTCTCCCAAATCAATATGTAATGCTGACAGTTCTTCCATTACTCTCCAGGAATCACAAGATTGATGCACTGCATCAACATGTGACTTCCTGCTCAGTACATCAACTGCAACATTCCCCTTTCTAGGTGTATAAAATATTTCGATGTTGTATTACTATAAGAAATTCATCCACCGATGTTGTAGTAAATTGATGTCTTGCTGAGAGATAACATACCTCAGGATCTTATGATCGGTGAAAACCATAAAGTGCTCACAGACGAGGTAATGTCTCCACAATTTCAGAGAAAACACCACGACTACCAACTAAAGATCATGGGTGGAATAGTTACATTCATGAGGTCACAACTACTGAGACCCATAAGAAACAACTAATCTATGATGAATATGAACACAACCTAACCCCAGATGAGAAGTGTCACCTACAATATCAAATTGAACTCCCTCTACTGGAAGACAAACAATTGGATCACCTAATAACTTCTACATTAGAAATTAAAAATATGCCTGACACTAATTAGTCCAAATGAATGCATGATTCTTCTAGGTCAAAGTTGTTAGAGGAGTCAACTCAAGAAAAATTGGCTATGAACCTTCTGTTATAGCCTTCGAGACCGAGGAAACATAACACCTATGACATAGTCTTGGGGTCTTCCCATGAAAAAACTTCTTATATCTTCCATGTATTCATAGATACATCCTATTTATAGACAACATACCCTAATAAACGGACTTCTGAAGCCCAAAAAACGCACTTAGTCAACTCCCCAAATAGCTGATGTTGACGAAGAACTCCCAAAATGGCGTGTAGATGTTCTGCATTCTCTTCTTTAGATTTGGAGTACACAAGGATGTCATCGATGAAAACTACAAAGAACATGTCCAGGAACTCATGGAACACAACGTTCATAAATCCAATGAACAGATATGGAGAATATTTCATGCCAAATAGCATTACAATGAAATAATAATGCCCATGACGACAACTAAAAGTAGACTTCGAGATATCCTCATCCTTCACAGGCATCTGATGAAATCCTGACCACATGTTGATTTTTGAGAACAATGTTTCACCCTTCAGTTGATCGAATAAATCATCAATACATGGAATAGGATTGCTAATATTTATTTTCACTTTTTTCAAGCGACAATAATTGACACACAACTGGAAATAGCTGTCAACCTTGTTCCCGAACAAAACCGGTTAACCACACGGTGACACACTCGGCCAATCAAAACCACACTGTAATAGACCATCAAGATGTATACGTAGCTCTCATAACTCATAAGGGGACATACTATATGGAGACATAGATATTGAAGATGGTACCGATTGTAGCTCGATCCCAAAATCGATCTCCCATCGAGGGGGTAATGCTACAACCACTTCTAGAAAGACATCAGGGTACTCTTCTATGACCCTAAGAAAATCCAAATGCTTAACCTAGGAAGATATCAATATTATCTCATCCATCATGGATGATAAGGATGGAACATGCCTATGACCCATCCTAGGGTTGCACTTTCCAACGAATACCACTGGCTCTCCATCCGCATTGAAGAACACAACCTGCCTCTTGACGCAATCCACGATGGCATGCACCAAATACATCCAATCCATGCAAAGGATGACATAATATGGTTGTATTAGTAATAATAGGAAATCTCCCAAAGGTAATTGTTTCCCCAATACTAGATCTCAATATCTATATACATTAAACAAGTCAGGTCAGGCTCCAACTGGCGTAGTCAATGCCAAGGGTGCTAGATGCCTCTCTACCTCAAGCCCCTAATCATGGGCAAGGGCAGGTGATATGAAGGAGTGTCTCACTCCTAAATCAATGAAGGCATACACCAAGGTAGAAAACAGGCAAAGGGTACCTCAAACGACGTCTAGCTTTCCTGGAGCTGGATACGCTAATGCTTGAAGATGTCCACAACCTCCTCAATGACCTTTCTGACCCTGATGATGAACACCACCATAGCCATGATCTTTATTCTATGGATGAGGAGAATCATGTTGATGTCCTCGACCTGCCCCATATTCCCTCTGTAGATCTAAAGCTGGTGAACCCTACTGTGGCTGACTCAGATGGAACTACCTCAATAGAGGAACCATGAGCGGAACACCTAGTGCACGATGACTACTCTGAAAGGTGCGACACTCTCGGTACTGATGACCCCGACTACCATAAGAAAAATTGTTGCCTGATCTTTTTACATAAGCCTGAGAGCTGTCGCCTCTGGAGAAACGAGATGTAGAGGGCTGAGACCTACCCCCTGCTGAATGGAAACTCTTCTTCCTTGAAAACCAGGAACCCCGAACCACAAATCTGATTCATGAGGAATCATGAAGAATCTTCTACCAGGATGATCTAGTTCTAGACAATGTCCTATCGATGATCTCTTCCCTCTACTACACCTCAAGATATGTCTTCAGCAAAAATGGGGTGACCTGGCATTGGATCTCTTGATGAAAATCCTCCTCGAAATGCCTCGTCCTGGCTTCCTCATCTAGCAACAGCTCCGAAGAATATCATAGAAGGTTCCAGAAAAGTATTCCCAACTTTCACAAACTAGAGCTCCCCTGTCGAAAGCTAAGAAGCTCTAGGATACTAGATGCATTCGATGTTGAAGAAAAAAACTCAACTCTAAAATTTTCTCAGAACTCCTCCCATGAGATCGATGACTTCTCACAACCCCTGAGGAACAAGAACCACCACTAATTTGGTGCTCCACACAACATCGTCAAAACCAAGGACACCCAATGCTCCTTCTGAGAATAGATCAAACTGAAGACTATCTCGATATCCTCCAACCTGTCTTCCATGACTGATTTTGAAACCGAGCCCTTGTACTTCTGTAGACTCTGGAATTGAAACTCTTGGGGTTTCCTTCTTCATGTTTCATTGTCATTAACCTCTACCCTATGGAGATCTGCTGGAACAACCTTCTGGGCATCTTCTATGCGATCCGGATAGGGATGTAGACCTGGAGCCAAACCTATAAAATAAAAAATAGTTAGAGCTCCTAAAGATGGAATATGGAAGACCCGACATCAATTAATTAGTTGTTTTCTTTTATTCATTTTAGTTTATCCTATCCTATGGTCTACCCATTCAAACATAGGCACATAGACAAATGATGCATGGTCCTTTCCTAGGTATTTACTCTACAACTAGTATCACATGGTTTAGTAGCCATTGTAAACTTAAAGTTCCGTACATCAGATCATAGGGTGCCCTAAACGCCTATGTCTCATCCAGTCTCTAGTGTTTACATCACTTTCTAAACATGATTGAAATTGTTGCCCTACCGACCCATGAAACCTCACCTTTTCCTAACTCAAAACTCCATCTTATCCTTCAACCAGCTCTCTGTTACCACCCTATCATGACCCCCACTCCCCAAAAAGTGTACCCCTCTTGTGTCGGCAATGTGAGATGAGAGATAATGACCCCTTGAGTCCCACCTTCTGTAGGCCCTAGGTTGGGGACAATCACCGAGGGTATAGTAAACAAATAAATGAGAGGCATTACCCTCTGAGAGAACACATAAAGAACAGAGAGATACGATATACACCCACAAACACCAACTCGGACTGAAATATAAATGAAAACCCAAGTGAACTAATTTAATGTCATGCGAAACTACTACAAATGGAAGGGGTAAACTATAAGTACCCAAAAGAAAGTAAAAACAACAGCAACCACAAGCCCAAACAACTCCTCCAACTCCAAGCTAGTGGAAACATGCTTGATCAGAAACCTACTCCAAGTGACCTGAAAAATAGTTTTTATCCACAGAGGGTGAGTATAACATTATACTCATTATGATCCTATCCAGTGTCTCTCGTGAAAATTTAAAGAAATCATGCTGAAGCACGGCGAACAACACGTGAAACTAACTCGTCACCTAAAAATGTATACTATGTTTCCAGCCTCACCCTGGATACACTAACCAAGTAACACATTCCAGAGTATATAATATAATAATGAATATCAAGGGTACCCCACTACTACTTCCCCACTGGTTTTTCTCTTTTCTCTAACGTCGCACGTCCTAAGCATCTCTCTCCAATTTTTTTTTAACCAAGTGGTTTTTGGGAGAAACCACAACTCGCGGAATGTGTATCATACATCGGGTATTAAACCTCATGCCATTATAGCCTTTACACCATGAAAGGATCCCCAAGACATCATAACCTATACATGTTACACATATAAGAGTCCATAAGAATCAATATCAAGAATATATGTGTGTGAATAACCACAACCCTTTACAGCCCTATACACACATATATGGTAAAACTAATCGATGTGACTACCAACATAAGTGACTACCAAAAGAAGAGAGTGAGCCCAAAGAGGGTAGTCATCTATCCATCCTCCCACCACAATTTTGGGGAAAATACCCCCAGTTCTCAGAATCCCAAGGGTGTTAGATTCCCTAACTAATAGGGTGGAGTAGCGTATAGAAACAAAAAAAGTACATAATATACTATATCTCACAACCACGCTATGGGAATAACCTAGTCTTAGACTCAACTGCAGCTCATGTCTCTCAGACTCCCGGCTACGACTTCTAAGACTAGGTTTCTTATAAGAACACACCCATTTAAAGAGCTTTATTTCCTTACATCATTCCCTTTTTATCATGTCCACTTTATGTTAATTTATTCTTTAAACATTAATAAAACACTAACAATTCCACATTAAATTTCATTAGTGTCACACCAAAAGTCCACTGTCCCCTTGAAAATTGTAACCTAAAAATTTCGTTCCATAATGTTTCAACCCCGTGGGTTAACATCATTTATTCAACTATTTATTTACAATATTACTTTTCCATACTCTCAGACATTCTTGAAAAACATTACATGCTATTACACACATTGGGGCTCAACACAATGAATAGAAAACTACCTGTCGAGTCTTTGCCGCCTATAGTAAGAGCGTCGACCCACCCTCCATTGAGAATCTAGAAACAGGAAGCACATGTCATACCACGTGCATCTTCGCCCCTTTCTGGTGAAGGGTAAGAAAGACCGGCTTCCTTGAGTAGCGGGGAATGTAAAGCAGATAAACAACTAATAAGAATCAGCCAACATCAAAACATTCACATCCCATCCATTCCATTATCCACGGTGTCCTCCCCGACACCCACATGCACAGACCGATCCATCTCTCCACTCTAGATGTCAACTGCTGCCACAACCAATAGGCCTTCCTACCCCCGCATATCACAACAGCCATCCATGCTCAGATCACAACATAAGAAGCATAAAATTCAAACATATTAACAATTGGGCTCTTAACCCTCAAACAAGAAACATGGTAACATAGAATCCTTCCAATATTATCTTTTATCAAACAATTAATCCATCATGGATTAACGGATTTATTATTCATTGGTTCCAAATTTGGAAAACCTAAACAATAAGCTATCAAAAAAATAATTAAACATGCTTTCTGCTCAAATTTTATTAACATCAAATTACAATAAGAGGAACTAGATTCATTTAAATGCCTCTTTATATTTAGCCAACCAATTATCAATTAATTTTGTCTTTCAATTATTTACCAATTTCAATCTAGAACGAAATACTAATCACGCATGATTCGATATCACAATATCTAGCAAAACAAGAGGCAATAACATACAATCGTTATCAATTTATTTATCTGGTTCAAATATTTATTATTTTCATTCCATTGTGATCTAGTGGGATAAAACATGTTAACTCTATAATTGCCAAAAAAAAGAGAATCCACGGATCCCCTACCTCAAACAGTTCTTGATGTTCTTTATACGAGAACAATCCACACAACGGGATATGATCTCCTCCCTTGTGACCACTGTATCCACCTAAGGATGCAGAGACAACACCACATTAGTCAACACCCAAGAAAAGCCTTTTAGGAACATGGGGTAAAAAATCAATTTAAATGTAAAGGAGAGATAAGGAGAAGAATTGGAAATATTGAATATAGATCATACCTTATATCAACGACGGATCGATATTTCTTGGTAGCATCAAAACGGAGTGGAAAAAATCCTTGGAGGAAAGTTTGATTTCACAACTCCTACATGATGGAATGGGATGTTTGAGCATCTCACACATGAGAACATGGAGGAAGAACTAAGGAGGAAGATATATCTTCCCTTTAATATATTCAATGGAATAGTGGTTTAAGATACACTGGGCTATAAATTAAAAGTATATCTCATTAAACCATGCAGTTTGACAAATTAAAAACATCATGAGACTTAAGAGAAATTATTATAGGATTTATGGCCTTGGAATCAGCCTTACAGTCCGTAAAAAAGTATTTAAAAGAATTTTACATCAAAAAATCGTTAAATGGGTGAAATTGTAGGATGTTTGAAACATATTTCATTAACACAAAATTTTAAAAAAGAAAAACATTGTTCATGAACCTCACCGTTGGAACCTCATTGTTCTGAAAACGCTGTTCATGAACTCAAAATTTGGCAATGGAAAAAGGTTATAGTTGGAACCTCACTACAGTGGAAACACAATTCATGAACTCAAAATTTGTAAATGGAAAAAGGTCTCTATTGGAACCTCACCGTTCTAGAAACATTGTTCGTGAACTCAGAATTTGGAAAAGGAAAAATGTCACCATTGGAACCTCACCGTTCTGGAAACACTATTCATGAACTCAAAATTTGGCAAAGGAAAAAGGTCACCATTGGATCCACACCATTCTCGAAACACTATTCATGAACTCAAAATTTTGGAAAGGGCAAAGTTCACCGTTGGAACCTCACCGTTATGGAAACACTATTCATGAACTCAAAATTGGGCAATGGGAAAAGGTCACTTTTGGAACCTCACCATTCTGGAAACACTATCCATGAACTCAAAATTTGGAAAATGAAAAAGGTCCCTTTTGGAACCTCATCGTTCTAGATACACTGTTCACGAACTCAAAAATTGGCTATGGTAGAAGGTCACTGTTGGAACCTCACCATTCTGGAAGTACTGTTCACATAAAGTCCCCAACATCACTGTTCAAATATGGTCACCATTGCACTATTCAAATAAGGTTACTGATGACGCTGTTCATAGAAGGTCACTGATGACACTGTTCACAAATGGTCACAGATGCATTGTTCACAATAGTCTACCTTTGAAACTGTTCACCGATGGAAATTTTCATAGAAATGTAAATTTGGTAATGTGTTGGGGATAAGTAAACTTGACCTCCTAAAACACCTGATATACCTGATTTTCGCAAAGGAATGGACCAAAGAGATCTGGACCATTACAAATAGAGGTTGAAAACCCAACACTAATAGGGGTGTTGAGATATGAAAATATTTACTACATAGTTCCGAGAACCATTCGTGAACCAAGAACATGCCCATTGATGTCCTTAGAACCATATTTATGGGCTCCATATGGTCGAACAAACTATGTGATAAAACTATGCATCCATAGTTTAATCTCCATTTATTAACATCAAAACACATATAAACCACCAAAATCACAGATATACATAATGTGGATCTAAATTCTTCATCCAAATTAAAAAAACATATAGAAAAAATTGAAATTCATTGCTCAAATCCTATACTACCCACATAAACTCATATTTCATTATAAAATTTGTGATTAGAAACCCACTAAAGACCTATATCTAGAGGATTGAAAGTCCAAACCCAAAAATACTCAAAAAGATCCCCAAATTGCTATAGGATGTAAAGATACCATTTTTTATAAAATATATAGAGTAACCACCAATCTTGTTCCAAAACTAATCTTCCATCAGGTTTAAGAGGTGATCTCAATACCCACTACATATAAACTACTACTAGGGAATAAAACATAACCAAGATGTAATTATTTAACACTTGAATCATAAATAAGTTGAACCTATTATGAATAAGTATATAAAAAATAAATGTTATTTCTATCATATTATAATATACACCATTATAACCAATAAACACTCTCATAACAAATGTTCGAAATGAAATAAAAATGATGATCTATACACAACACACACCTTGATGAATTAAATAACACAAGATATTATAAAATAAAAAAATAACTTCAAAAATTTCTCTATCGACTCCACAAAATTCAGGATGACACTAGAAATCACTGATGAACATTAATACACCCCCCCCACAAATATTCCAAATGAGATAAAAAATCAGGCACATGAATAAAAACATGAAAACTTCATTCATGTACACAAGTGTTTATGTCTGGTGTGGTCTAAATAGGCATAGTATGATTTAACTAAATATTTAATCAAATTCAAATTATAAAAAAATTAAATAAAATTCGTTAAAAATTATTTATAAAATAAGGTTTTCTAAACATAAACCTAATGAAAAAATTATATTTCATTTAACCTTCGGAAAAAAACCTAATATCAAACCTTTTTGAAAAATAAATCATTACAATGTTTGAAAAGTAATATTTAAAACCAATGAAATGAAATCATATCATCCTTTAAAATTCCACTCAATGTCTCTTTTAATCCCATGGCATGGAAGCCACCATTTAAAATGGATGAAAACATAAAATAATAATTTTATTGATTTCCATGTGTAATAAATTGACCAGACCATTTCCTTCTTCAAAATATTTTTCACCAATAATATTTCTAAAACCTTTTTAAATATAATTCATTAAATAAAATAAATATGAAATATGAAAAATGGGAACCACAATAGATATAAAGATAATACAAACATGTAATAACAAAGAGAATAGTACCACTAAACTAAATGAGAACAAGTAGAATACAAAGAATGTACATAGTTAGATTTCCCATGGAAATACCAACATTATATGAATAAGTTCTATTGGTAGATCACCCAGTTATAATTTGAGATGATCTGAAACATACACAAGATAATCAATATATTTTTATGTTACCACAACCTAACTATGTCACTATTCAGCTAGATACAATAGTCTAATAGGGTCACTATCAATAGTATAGTCACAACCAAAATTATCAGTCACTAGAAAAAGCACAAATGAAGTTAGTATAGACAAGAGAAACCCCGTCTCTTATCTATATAGCATCCCATGACATGTAAATTTTTTTTGGTGATTAGTAAATAAATAAAATGATCAAATCATACATCAATAATGCACCAAAAAATAAACATTGTCTCATATCCAAAATCCTCTGCGGAAAAATCCATGTTTCACATCATTCAAAAATAACATATTGGTAATTGTAATTATACCATACACGAGTCAAATTAAATTATATACAAGGTATATAACAAACAATGATCACAATCATTGTGCTAACAATCATTTATTCATCCGATAAAACAGAAATCTATGACATTAAATAACTCTAGAAAGTAAATCCATGTTGAATCACCTTTTGAAAACCAATCATGTACCCCTCAATTTGAAATATAATTTTCCTCACATATGATTTTGTATAAGTATTTCATGATAAAAAACCAACACTTTAATCATGGGTTTTACCCTTATAAAATCAAAACATGACCACAGATCATCATTAATATTCAAAATCATTAAAAATAGCCTCTTTAAAATATTCAAAAACACTTGATACACACACACATTGATCTCAAAATGAATATAACAAATTCCATAAAAATACACCATTATAATTTAAAAATTTATTTTAATGATTTAAAACCCCCATGGTTATCATATATATACATGTAACTTGATAAGAACATGCTTTAGAATAACCCAATAATTTCATGACATGTTATCTAATATAGTTTCATAGTAATACATTCTTTATTCAAGAGTAAACCAATACTCATTGATGAAATGGTTATCTAAACAATTAAATGAACTCTAATTAAATTAATCAACCAAATAACAATGTTTATACCCATTAAAAAATCTAAATTCAGCTCTAAGGGAATTATGGTTTTTGGGGGACCGTTAAACAAAGGGTAGTGAAAATGAGGGAAAAGAGGAGATAATGAATTGAGGGATTACCTTGAAAATACACATGAAAAATGAAGAAGAGGAGTTCAAGATAAAAGGTGGAAGAAATAATGAGTACCTTGATCTCTCTCAAAGGAATCAATCAAAGATGATTAGGAAAAATATGACCAAGACAACATAAAATGAGATGAGGAAAAAGTATATTTTACCTTTATGTGAAACTAGGAAATCCATGCAGTTTAGGAAACCATGGAAAAATCAAGTGGGTGACACATTAAAAAAACTACATATACTCCAGGGTTTATGCATACAATATCTCAAAAAAATTCACCAACCATGCTCCCCTACAATGACATCAACTAAGGATGCATGGTTTGACTGTGTGGTTTTGGAAACTATGTTCAAACTATTCAAACCACACAAAAAGTCCCTCTCCCACCTCATAGAATTTAGGTTCATGTTTAGTACTTACCATTAACTAACTTTTCACCTATACTTGAAACACTAAATTTCATGTCTCAGAGCCTACCACATTCAAAAATTCCAAATAATAAAAAATAAAACAAGTTTAGATAATATGTAAATTAACTATTACATAGAGGTGTCACATCACTACCTACAAATGATAGATGAGAGATAAAAGTGTACCAACTTGACCATAGTAGCCCAAAGCATGTTCCTTACATTATTACACTAGTATAGATACAGGGTATCACATCCCAATGTAATGAATAGTTTATTAGACTTGGTATACTAGCTACATATTTAAAATTCAAATTACATATTGAAAATGAAAAAAAAAATTATCTTTTGAAACACAATTATCAGCCTTAGCATAACCCTATATACCAATAAAAATAAATTTATTGGATAACTGGGAAAAACATAAGAAAGGTATGGACTCAAATGCTCTTTATGGGTTAAATATAATAGAATCAATAATGAACCAATGACCATAATAAATATGGCCATGTAAAAAACTGATCAAACATTCCACGAAATAAATTAACTGAGAATGAAAATGAATTTATTGATTCAGTAACAGTGAAAGTCATATGTATAATAAGAACTGAAATATGAATTAAATTAATGATTAAAAATTTGGATACCACGATCACCAGAATCATGGTACATCTACCATAATGAATTTTCCCAAGACGGTTTAATCATTAAGGGTATAAATAAATTTAATTTGGACATTCTTATCATCAAATGAGACTACCAATGCATTGAGTGGATATATATAAACATAACCCACTTGTGTCTTCATGTCAAAAGCATTCATCATATATTAAATGATCTATTGAAAAAGATATTTTTCAATTAGAGTGGCCCGTACCACATTGATATGATTAAATAAAAATCCCCATGAATGAGTAACTTTAAAAAAATCTTAATCTTTCCTAAGGAATGAATAAATCATTATATTAAATGTCAAATGGATAACATATACACCACATGTAAGTGAATTGGTGTATAATATCATATATGTATCATTTTATTTTAAGATGGAGTCCCTTTCCAATTTTTAATAAATCAAATCATATGCACCATAAAAGTAATATTTATCAAATGAAACATTTATAACCATGTATATAATGGTAATAAATATATGATATATAAATGTGAAGTAGATAAACCACACAAAATAATTATTTGGTGAATAAGGTATTTATCTCATAGTAGTAAAAGTGATATTAGATAAAACTATTACCATATGCTTCCCTTTAGTGTAATATTATTTATCCTCATGTTTAATGGCTCATAGAATTTTCCAACTCATTATAGAACTATATTATTATTTATAATACAGTATTTTATGATTTTATAACTTATTATGTCCCATTCATTAAAAATATTTCATTATTGTCACGGTTTTAGGTGTGTTCATATCATTGTTCCATGATAGGTTTATTTTTGTAATATTATAGATGTTCTTGTAAATTGGGATTACAACCACCAAAATGAAATGGAAAATTATTAATTATAAATGATATGTATCATTGGTTACATATATTATTATTATTTCTTACATGAGGATGATTCATTATGTAAAAAATTAATGATAAATGATTAATTGTTTGGTGGTTTTTCCAAACACCACTGACTAATTTAGTTTTATTTAGTATTATGAATATATATTATATAAAAAACCAGAAATATGATATAATATACCTATTAATATATTATTTAACCATATCAATTAGTTTATGACCGAAAATTAATGCAGAAATGGTAAATGAATAAAATCATTATTCACAGAGATAGTTAATAGCCATAACATGGACAATTGTTTTATTTATCTAAATAAGTGGCGGTAATTAAAAGGATGGATACAAGATATTACATTATAAAAAAAATTATTTTATCTAAATAATTATATAATTATTATTTTCTAATGGATTAAGGGTTTGATGAGAAATTATATGAAAAAATGAAATTAAGAGAGGTATTTCAGGAAAATTACTTCTTAAATATCACCTCATGTAGAGACCCTTACAGACCCTAGATTTTGTATTCTTTTGATCCCATAAGCACTTAGATATGGTTAGAGTTAGAAGGAGAGATTTAGGAAGAGATATGAGGATCTAAATGTCTTGTGACTCAAAATGGTGTGGGGAGGGGTGGTATTTACACTTGAGTAGAGGTGGGTTTAAGTGATTAAATAATGAATATTTTATATTTAAAGCCAAACACATTGAGGTGGAGTTAATTTTAAAAAAAACTATATTTTTAATTAATGTTGTGGAGGATTTTTAGGGTCTATAAATCCTTCAACAAACCATCAATATTTTTATATTTTGGTAGTCTATGAATTTTTCTTTTAACATTAACCATTTCACTACTAGAAAAATGTCCTATATCCACGAACCTATAGCCATGGTTTATTTGATCCGTGGATATAGGTTAAAATATATCCATAGGTAATTGGAAATTGTGGATTTAAAGAAGATAACCATATAGATTAATCTTGTCAAGTAGAAACAACTCTTCAATTAGCTTCAGTTCATCATGATTCATCTCCCACCCACATCTCCCTCATTGTGACTCATCTCCATCGTCACAACTCCTCTCCCATCAAGGAAACCTTATCCTCAATGGATCGATTCTCCCTCGGCTGATCTCGCCGGATTATCCACCCGGTTAACCCATCCCATGCATGATCCCTCTCATCGACTTCATCGCATGTTTTCCTCCTCCTCCACCCCCTTCATTGCACATTCCTCCTCTAATCGGTGCATCAGACGAACCAAGACCTTCTATTAGTGGGATCCGCGTGAGCCTACCCTTTCAAATTCTGTAAGGATTTCTGCAGTTACTCCTTCACGACATCTTCTCTCCAAATAAATGCATACCCATATCTAGTGACCATTTGGTCGTACCTCTATAATCAACATTAACTTTCAATGTTGTCCCCATATTTGTTGTTTACTACCTACCATGTTATCTATTTCTTCTCCAGACAACAAATTGGGTTATGTATAGAATAATATTTTCTGATATGTTGTTTAATCCTAACCAGGTTAGATGGAAAATGACGATTTACTGATGATGAAAAAGAGGTGAAGAAGGGGAAATGTAACACCAATGAGGGTCCATGATGTTATATTTTTTTCTTCTACAATGTTTGGAGAAACCTAGTTATGGTGATTCTTCCATTCCAATTATGAAAAGAACATAAAAATAAAAATGTTATTTTTATGATTTTTTACTGCTTGATATTGATTTGTGTTGTTAGTGATAACATCTATTTGATCTTGTTTTCTCATACTAATCATGATTTTTGATTTTGTGTTTATCAATATGTTTATTTTAGTTTCTATTCAGCATGTTAAGATGCTATAATTTTTACAAGAATCAATTCCTTGTAATTTCTTCTTCTTATGAGTCTATATTTTAGAATCAATATGTATAGATTTGATTATATTATAATACATTTGTTGAATGGTATTATTCATTTTTTCATGATTTTATCTTCTATTTACAGAATAATACTTGTGTTGAATTATTGTTTTTAAAATTTTAGAAGAAAAGTTTAGGCCACGCTTATCATTCATTTATTGATTAAATTATATAAATTGGGCACTTCATCAGTTACAAACATTATAGGGATGGGGAGGTTAGTTAGGGGTGTTGTTGCATGCTAGGGGGGGTGGGGGGCTGGTTTTGAGGGGGGGATAGAACATGGAAAGGGGTGGGGGTGGTGCAAGGGGGGGCTAGTGCAAGGGGAGGGGTTGGGGGACTAGTGCAGGCTCGGGGGGGGGGGGGGGGCTGGTGCAGGCTAGGTGGCGGGGGGGGGGGGGGGTGGGGGACAAGTTTTGAGGGGAGGGTACTGGTTTGTGGGGGGAGTGGACTAGTTTTGGAGGGATTCTAGTACAGGGGAAGGGGTGGGGGTAGTGCGGGGGTGGGGGGGGGGGGGGTTGGGGGTAGTGTCGGGTGGGGGGGGGGGATGATTGTGGGGGCGAGGATTATTTTGGGGGGAGGATAGTACTTGGGGAGTGGGGGGGTTAGTGGGGCTGCTGTAGGGGTGGGGGGTTTGGGGCTGGTTCTAGGGGTGTTAAGTGATGGTTATGGAGGAGGGGACTTGTTGGGGGGAGGTGGATGGTTTGGGGGGAGGATTATACAGGGTGAAGGGTGGTGAATTATACTTCATGTTTGGATTACACCTCCCTTAGGGAAGTCTGTTTCTAACCTATTAACCTAGTTGACCATATATTCAATATATTTCATTCAAAACATGAAACTAATTAGTTATTTCAACTCTAAAATTTTCAACTACATTATGAACATTTTTAGTGGGTTATCTACCACTTAAATTTCTAGATTAAAATTTAGATACATATATATATTTAATATAATTCATTCATATAGAATCTCATTTTATTATTCCCATATACACCATATCATTGAGAACATATTAACCAATTTATTATTATCCTTCTCTAGTTTAGATTTTAATAAGTCAATCCATCTAAATTTCATAAATAACTCCATTTATGTTTCTTTTTTATCTTCATTAATAGAGGACTTTTCTTTATTCACCTTATAAATCTCAAAATTCTCACTACAATCTGATGGTAATCAATTATCTTCACTTTTAGTGACATCATTATCTAATTCAGTCATTATTGAAAGATAATAAATCTTCTTAATCATTAAAAATTATCTTCATTTTCCTAAGATGGTCACATCTTATTAAATAATTCTGAATTATTAATCCAATAGATATTATTTTATGACATATATTCATATTCACTCCCCTCTTCCCATAACATTGGATAATACATAAAAAAATTTCTAGTTACTCAATAACTAAAACACTTCAAAGTAAATTTACTTGTATATCTACATTTTACCTTTTGGGAACTTTGTATGATAAGTGAAATTTTCTTATCACACTACAACTCCACAACTCTATATAAATATGATTCTTTACTTTCATCCTTAACTACATTATAATCCTTCCCATTAAAATCACGATCATCAAGAGTTGAAACATTAGCATGAAACCTGTTTATAAAGATATGAAAAAATTTCTCTATAATTAATAATCCTATAGAGATTCAAACAAATATATGATAGATCTCCCAATATCATTAACATTTACGAATAAATCATCTACTAATTCTTCTTGAAATAGTATATATAAAAATAACACCAATAATATCGAGTCCCTGTTATAAGTATTCATCTAGAGAGTGGGGAATAGGTGAAAGATAATTTTTTATTATTCATCTATAGTGAATCATTTTCCATACCCATAAACAAAATAAGAATACAATGATGTGTAATATTCACTATTCAAAATGAATAACTACATCCATTGTATAGAATTTTATTTATCTTTAATATAGGATCCCTTACAAATAGATTATAATGAGAAATTTTTAGACTTGAAACTCATGTGTATACAAATGATAGTCAATAAGTATAATGTTCTCCTAAAGTACCCAATTTAATTATTGACGTTTTTTGGTTAAATTATAGAAACTACCTATCAATATAAATTACCTATGTATGATTCTCTAATATTGATTTTCATACTAATGAGTGGTGATATTTGTAATATTTATGAAGACCCATGAGGATCATAAGATTCATTTTATCTCTGAAATATAGAATCACCAAAGGCTTAAAATTTCATAAGAATAATTGATATTTTGTTAGTTCCATTTCAACATTCCATGAGAATCATGTTGAAAATATTAAGAGTCATTGGACTCATTACAAGAGTCATCGTTCAATCCATAAGTGTTATCCATTTTATATAAGGATTTTCATTGAACAAAATATTAGAAAAGGAATGAATGATACATATGTTATGTAAGGTTCATTATGATTTAATAAGTGTAATTTGAAAAGCTATTTTTTAAAATGATTTATGAAAAATTCCATAATAATAATAGTTTAATGATCAAAGGAAAGAACCAATTATCACATGTTTGGAAATAGTTTCTAAAAATAAGGATTGCACAATCATGAAGAAGGATGATCATTCAGCAAAATATTGTCTAATCGTATTATTAGACTAGTTTGAAAATCAATGAAAATTGAGTAAGAATAAATGAAGGAAAAATTATATACTTTATAAAATTGATAATACTATATAAACTAAGAATAATAATGAATTCTTGAATAAGAAAATGCTATGAAATGAGGTTTCCATAGTGAAAATCAAGAAAGATATAGGCAAGATGATTTTTAGTTATTTTATACATCCTTGGAATGGATTTTCTAGGTTATGAACAATGCCTAATCCCAATTTTTTTCTTTTAAGTGTTGATGGATGTTTACATTATTCCCATATTTTTCTGATTTTTGATTTTGGAATAGGCAATTGAAGGTTATGTTTGAAAAAAAAAGTGGTTTATTAATGATCGTGTTATTTAGTATTGGGATGTAGATATCAATCTGAATATTATTTTTTAATTTTTGTTTATGAATTCATGTATCATTTATCATTTACAGTTGACACAATGATCACATATATATAAGAGGTCATTATATCTCATTTCCCACTATTTTTATAGGTGGTTTCTTATGATGAGGTCGGTTTTATCCACCACCATCGATGAGAGTGCATTAAACATCATATTTGGGTAAGTTTTATTCTATTTTTATTCTTTGACCCGATTTTAATTAGGGAATTTGCGATTTTTGTGTTCCATATATTTTTTCAGTGCATTTTGGATTTCGTTGAGGTGGATTCGAGTCACCATTGATGAAGGCTTACATGTGTATGAATTGGTTGGAATATACATATATAGGTCGCCCCTTTATGTATATTCACTCATGGAAGTTGGAATATATATATTGAGGCTAGGTGTGCATATATATATATATATATATGAAAAATTTATACATGTGTATGTGTAAAAAGGTATATTCAAGTACAAAAATATATCTATGGATCCCCTTGTACATATTTGGCCATTCATATATGTGCATAGGGGAAAGGTGTCCTTATATATATATGTTATGTTTCATATTCATGCAAGTCAAAAAAAAGGAATATTCAAGTTGTCGTCGTAAAATGAAATGCCCCTTGAGGTTGCGGTAGGTTCCCTCTACCTAAACCTTAAATTTGAATTCAATAATTTCCTAATTGTTTTAATTTTTTTCCATAATTGACTTATTTTTTTAAAAAATGTTTTCTAATAATCACTAGATTTGTCAAGGGAGAATTTGAATATTTTCCTTGAACTTATTTATAGACCATATTCAAAAGGTTAACAAATGATATTAGTATCAACATACTAGAACAATAATCATAAAAACCATGAACTGATCATCCTTATAGACATTCATCATCTCATTCAACTTCCCATGAAATTCATTATAAAAGTACACTACTTAATTTTATTGATCTATTATTTCTAATACAATGCTTCCTTACATATTCTCTTGTATCATTGAAATCACCCATAATATTCCTCTTGAAATCCTGAATAAGGAATGGTGTGAACATATCACACTATACAGACTTAATCTACAAGGACACAAAATTCAAATTTCAGAGAAGTTGATCAACTCCACTCTAAAAAACTAGAACAACTGAAGGTTCTACGGAGGAAGTTATATAGGGTTGAATCGTTTTGATGAACTCAAACTAGATTAATACAACACTTTATAATTTTTTTAGGATTCCCTTCACATCCTTAAGCACTTTGAAACTTATTTTAGAAACAAATTTTTGAATAGTAGGGAGTGATTGGATATTCTTAATAAACTTTTTTTGTGTAGTCGTTAACCCAACCAACTGGTCAAAATCAACCGTAGGAATATAAGACATCTTAAGTTCTATGATCTCATCATTAGTGTATTTTTACACCTATTTCATCTCATTATATTCTCCTAAAAATTATCAAAATCATTTTGAATATCAGAGGGAAAATAGTACATTTTATAACATTATGAGATCATTCTAATAGAGGGTGATTCCTCATGCATAATATGAAGTGGTGATGTTATAGTAGAGAACCATGGAGTTGGGTCAATTGAGAGAAATCATATCCTTGGAACAAGGGTGAGGGTTCAAGGGGGGTATGCAGGGGAAGGGGGAGGGGGGAGGGTGTAGATTGGGTGCATGGTGGAGGGTGCAGGGGGGGAGGTCTGCAAGGGTAGGGGTGGTCTGCAGGGGGAGGGGGAGGGGGGAGGGTGCAGGTGGGGTCCAAGGGGGGAGGGTGAAAGGAGGGGTCTATAGGGGGAGGTGATAGGGGTAGGGGGTTCATGTGGGGTGAAAGTTGGGAGGTTGTAGGAGTAGGAGGAGGGGGAGGGTTTGCAGGAGGCAGGATGAGGGGGGATGGGGTGAAAGTGGGGGAGAGAAAGGGTGCTAGTGGGGAAGGGGGTCGGCAGGGGGTGGGGGCTGTGTTGGTGCTGGGTGGGGGGTGAGGGGGAGTGGGGTGCAGGTGAGCTATTCAGGACCATTTTTTATCCACATAGTGGGTTTCCCTCTTTTTATTAAAATAGTTGTTTGATCCAAAACATCCTTTATGTGTCATTAGACTTTTAATATTGAATTTCCCAAGTTGGAAAGTGGTCTAATGACCATGTCACCACTAAGTGTCCCACATTTGATCTTATAAATGGAATTTCCATGTTTTATTGAGTTGAATGAGTTAAATATAACCAAAAAAAGTTAACTTGTCACATGAGAGGTATTTCCTCATGTAGTGAATTATGTAACGATTATGCCCTTTTTTATAATGTTTAATTAGATGTCATGAAATAAATAGAGTGGATTATTCATGGTGACTTGCAATCAACTTTTGAAACGTCTTAATGGAATGGGGTAAATGTCCAATGATTACCAAACACCTCCATTGTAGGGGGTGCAAGGGGTGGGTAGGGGTGTAAGGGGGGGGGGGTGTTGGTGGGGGTGTGGAGGGTGGGTGGGCGGGGGTAGGGGGTGTGCTAGGGGTAGGGGGAGGGGGTGTGCTGGGATATGATTCTTGGGGAAGGGGTGGGTGTAAGGAGCATGGGGAGGGTGAAAGGGGTGTGCAGGGGGGAATGTGTCTTGGGGGAAGGGGGATCAGGTGTGCTGGGATATGTTTCTAGGGGTAGGGGAGGGTGCAAGGGGCAGTGGGAGGGTGTAAGGGGTAGTGGGAGGGTGAAAGGGGTGTGCAGAGGTGCATGGGGGTAGTTTTCATCCCACCAATGAGACTATATTGTCATAACTTATTTGATCAAATAATCAAACAATGTCATATTTTATATATTTGAAAACTTTTAGGAAAGAATTATGCATAACATTTTCATATGTTACATTATAAGACATATGATCATCAATGATGTAGAACATAACCACAATTTCCATATCATTTCGAGTGGTTCTCGGGACATCACTCCCTATTGAATACCCTTCTTCATGACACTGTATCGTTGGGTAGTTAATCATTAATCCAAAACAACAATCCATATGGACACTTCACTATTTAGTTATCCTCCTCCTAAACATATATTATCATCTTTCACAACTCTATAAGTCCACCCAAATTCCTGTATAAGGCTTCTAGTTTCTCACAATTTTGGTACAATGTTTTCTTCCAATGTTTGATGGTGTTTATATGATGATCATATCCAAATGACATGGTATCATTTAATAATAAATTTGAATGATTTGAATAATACATATGGTGCAGTTGGGGTGTGTAGAGGGGTGTTGTGTAGGGGGTCAAGGGGGAAGGGGTGGTGCAGGGGGTGTCTGTCCGGGGGGGGGGGGGGGGTTGTCCAAGGGGGATGTAGTCAGGGGGGAGGGGTGTCTATCCACGGGGGTCATGGGGTCTTTGTCCTGGGGGGTGCAAGGGGTTGAGTGTGGTCTGTTTTGGTGGGAGGGGTTTGTCCCGGGGGAGGGGTGGGGGTGCACGGGGGATGAGTGGGGTCTGTCGTGGGGGGTGTTTATCTGGGGTGAGTGGGGGTATGTTTGGGGGGGTCTGTCTTGGGGGGGGGGCAGTGGGGGTGTCCAAAAATGGTGTTGAAAGGGGTGTCCAGCAGAGGTGGAGTAGTGGGGGATTGTAGTGGGTTGTGAAAGGGGTGCGTGAAAGGGGACCGGGGGGGGGGGTCAGTGGGCCTGTCTAGCAGGGGTGTTCAAGGGAAGGGAGGGGGAAATGGGGCATGGTGTGCGGGGGGGGGGGGGGTGGATGGTCTTAGTGGGTTCTATCTAGGGGGGATTGACAGGGTGGGAAAGGGGCGATAGGGGAGTGGTTGTGGTAGTGGGGGGGGGGGGGTTGTAAGGTGTAGGTGGGGCACAAAGGGGGAGAGTGGAGGGATTTACATGGGGGTAGTGGGGAGGATTCTAGTGGAAAACACCTGCTGAACAGTGGTGGTTTTTAGAAAATGACATGGTCTATAGCCACGATTTTAAACCGTGGCTATGAACGATGAGTCACTTTTTCTTATTCCATGGTTTCCAAACTATGGCTATCGTGGTGTTTCCACGGTTTGTACCGTGGCTACAGGGTTTACCCTATATCCACACCAATACCAGCCAGGGATGAGGGAACTGTAGCTATAACCAATATCCAATGTTTTTGGGCCAATATCCGTCATTTATCACTATGGGTATAACCTTATTTTGTAGTAGTGTTTCATTATTTTACCTATACAGTGGTAAATAACATTTTTACAATGGTAACCTTTTTATGTATAAAAATGAAAATGACCCCCAAAAAAAATTGGAACTTATTATTGTAAATATTTAAACCATTTTGCAACAATAAATTTACATAACATTAAAAGTTTGTTATAAAATTATTCATGTTAACACAACGAAAAATAATGTTTTTAAGTGGAATGTTCATAAGATTGAAATGTTTTCATATCCATTTTCAATGTGAAATTGATTCAAATGACTGAAATTGTATTTATTAATATATATTTTAAGTAATTATACTTTAAAACGAATTTAAATTATAATTTTTGATTAAAAATAAATTAGATCAAAAAGTCATTTTTAATTAAAATTTAATATCTTTCACTATACATCAAAAAATGAAACTTCTCTCAAACATATAAAAATTAATCCCTATGATAATTTTTATATTAATAATCCCAAAATGAACATTTTTATCAATATAAATTATATAAAAGTGTTAGAATATATATTTAAAAATGGTGTCCCATCAAACGGTGACAATGTTGTATTTTAGAAAAATATAGCTTTTATGGTTCAAATAGGATTTATTATTATCTTAAGAATTTAAACTACATTTGGTGAATTAAAAAACATTTTATTTAATATATAACATATAAATTTAATTAATATATATATATATAAATAGTGGATAATTTAATTTATTTATATAAAATTCCATTTTGGTCATCAAAATAACTTTTTATAAAAACACATCCTTCACATTCAATTAGTTATCATTTTTATCTAGAAATAATTGGTAAAAAATGAGTTCATTACACAAATATGTGTGACATATATTTTCAAATTTCAATTATTTTCACTACTTCCATCCATTATAATGGTAAGGTGAAAGCTATCATAAAAAATATTAATATGTAATAATTTGTTAAAGATGAGAGTTATATCTAATGTACACTATTAACAAAATTGTATTTATTTATGAAGATTCATACCGAAAAATATTGGGGTGTTATATTCTTCTCCCATTTAAAAAAATCCATCAATGTAATTTGAAATTATACTATGAAAATAAAAGGTTGATATATGAAAATTTCTTTGTGGGAAACCCACATCATCAATAGTGTTAATAAAACAACCCCTCAATAAAAAAATGTAAATGGAAAGATCAACAAAAATGTATTCATTCTAATAGGATAAAAATAGTGAGAATTTAAAACTAGGACATAGAAGAGAATTCAAACTATCATGTTTTGATGAAGAGTGATATAGAACATGGTAATCGGAATGTCTACAATCACCAAACCCTAAATATGTGATGGGTGAAAAAGGTCATTGATTTATTAGTTAAAATTTAAAATAATTCCATTTTCATGTCAAATTACATTCCTTAAGTTGAGGTATTATCATACTATCTAAATAATCACTTCAAAAAATAGACTTACATGATTTATTTCCATGTTAAAAGCATAATGTCATCCTTCGGTTAATTTTAAATGTTTTTTCACTTCATCTCATACCCCAGGAAAAGGATATTCTTGTTGATTTTTTCATTCATTAAACACATTAATGAATCATAAGATCTATAGGTCATTCATAAAGACTTTAAATATTTACTAATTCCAAAATGGGAAGAACATTATATCCAATATGATAAATAATAATTTGACCCCAAATAATAATATTCAATGTCAAACATAATCCATTCGCTAAGTAGTTAATCTTAAGAATCATTCAAAATAAATCTATCAAAATTAATAGACCAAAAATATAGAAGGAAGGAAAATAAATTTATAAAATAAAAATACTATTTGATTCCCTAGTCAACATAATTTAACAATTAATTTCACATATCAAATATATGAATACCTAACTCCCCACGAAACTATAGTTAATACAATAATTCTTACAAAAAAAACCCATGGGTACAATTACTAAATCAAAACATGTAGTAATCCCAAAATAAACCAAAAATAACTAACCAATACTATCAAAAATATATCAATTTATTATCAAGCATGTATTAAGGGTTATTATCCCTAAATCTTGTCTTTTCAATAATATTATCTTTCCATTGAATAACTTTTCCTTGTTATCTATACCTTTAAACATATTCTCTCAAATCCATAAAGAAAAACTAATATAGAAAAATAAATATTGATTACTTAATTTTTATGACCATTACATTATTGAAAAAAATAATACAAAAATGACATAATTTTTTAATCCAAGTATAATGAAATTAATAAATCCCCTTCATACATGGTATGATTATAATATTTTCCATGATCCATTAGCATTCTCTTGAGATATACTACTTCAGTGCTTGGTTCATTTATTTACACAGTTCCCCATATCTATATAGTTGAAACATATTACTTTTACAACTTCATTCTTTCCATTGCAATCTCAATCTGAGTGACATTTTAATCCACACTAGTAACAAAACCATATTCTCTTATTGAAAGCACCAGGGTGTATCTTTCCACAATTGTAACATGTGGGAAAATCCTTCATTATCATTTTCCATTTACCTATTTCTTTATCCATAATTATGTTATTCTATTTATTTCCATTAAATTCATAAAACATAGATAATTATTTCTTTGTCTTAATTGCACATGATACTATATATTCAAATCATGGGGATTTTTGGGAGACCATTTCCCTTTGTAGAAATGGATTTAACCAATAAAATAAATGATCAATATTACTCCTTATGTTATGTATATATTCCAAAATATTCCTTTATAATAATGTAATGTAGGATTTATTCATAGAAACAATATCATCCTTATTTTTTCTCAGAGTCAAGAATTGTCACTCAATATCTGCTCATAGTTTATTAGGGAAATATTTTTCCATTAAAAGATCCATAACATCCTTCCATTTAATATTTTCTATTTCCTCATCTTCTTTTTTGTTTCTAATTAATGAAAACCATTGATCCACATCCCCAAATATATGATAAATAACAGACGACAAACTTCTCCATTTCAACACTCCCCAAAGTGAGAAATATATTATCTACCGAACTTATCTATTGCTCATTTATAAATTTATTTTTAGTCCCTTTTAATTATTGAAGTTGTTATGACATGAAATCTTCTAAAATTGTTACACTTCATTGTGGATCAGGCCACTCTATATGAGAAAGGTTATTTCAGATAACCTGATTCATTTTTTCCAAATATAGTTTTTAATTTTTTAGCTGCAACTACGGCTCCAAATTATTATTTTAAAACATTATATTTCTTATGAGGGAAATACCTAGATAGATTACGCGCATTTATATAGTTCTAATTCATTAATAAATGATCCATTTCTAAATTTTTTCATACATTATATTGAATCATACATTGGTGAGAAAAATGTATAATCTCAAAAATAGTGAGATAATTAACAAAAAATAAATATTTAATGCATAGCTAATCTCATAATCATAATCATGGTTTCATTGGGTTGGTAATATATACTTATCCTCATATTATATCTTAATGATATATTTCCTAATATGTGATTTTCTAAATCTACTTTCCAAGGTTTCTTCTAAACATGCTCTGATACAAACATTAACGAACCCAAGCACAATATCACAGAGTTGGTTCCTTACTTTATTACATTTTTATAGATAAAAGGAGTCACAAAAAAAACAACTAAATTGTTTAGTGATACTGTTAATCAATATAAATATTTGAAATTCAAATTATATTTTAAACATAAAATAAAAAACAAATTATTTTATTTGAGAGAAAAATTATCCCCCTTACTGTAACCCCGTATATCAATTATAATATACTAATTAACAATATAGATAAATAAAACAAAAGAAATTGGTGAGCTCAAATGCTCTATAAGGTATAATTACAATAGAAGCTGTAAAGAATCATTTAGAATAATAAATATAGAAAGGTAAATAATTGATCTCACCGTCCATGTAATCGATAAACTATGAATGAAAATGAATCCATATAAACTTCTAATGGGAAAATATATTGGATAATAATAACTGAATTATGAATGAAATTAATTCTTATTAATTTCTATTCCTTGATCTTAAGCATCTCAGTACCTCTACCATCTGATCCATTCACAGGACATATTCATCATTATGAGTAAAACCCAATTTAATTTGGCCATCATTGTCATATAATGAGACTAGAAATAAATATAGGTGATAAATATATCCATTCCCACCCATGTATTCATGTCCAAAGAATTCAGGAGACAATGAATGATATAATTAAAAAGATATTTTATATCAAACTGTCTCATTCAACTTTGATATGTATAAATTATATGACCCATGAAGGAATAAAATTTAACTAAACATAAAATACCACAAGCAATTAATAAATCATGTTTTTGAATGTCAAATTTATATTATATATACCACATGTAATTTAATTGGTGTGTATTAAGAAATAATTCTCAATTAAATTTACGTAGGAATCCCTTAACACATTTAAATCAGTGAAATCGTATTCCCTACAAATGTAATATTTATAAAAGGAAACATTTAATAACATGAATATAATTATATTCAATATGTGATATATCAATTTTCAGTACCTAAACCACATTCATGATTTAAGTGGTGAATAATTAATATATCTCATAGATATAATAGTGAGACGAGAAAAAACCCTTACCTCACACATCCCTTTAATGTAAAATTCTTTAAACTATTGTATAATGTTTTAAAGAATGTTATTAACTCTTTTAAAAACTATATTTTTATTTAAAATACATTATGTTATGATTTTATGACATCTTATGACCTATTTATTAATAATATTTCATTATTTTCATGGATTCAGTAGCATTCATTTTATCGTTTCATGATCGGTTCATTTGAGTCAAATTATCGATGTTCTTGTATAATGAGATTACAACACAAGAAATGAAATTGAATAGTATTATTGTACTTAAATAAGTATTAATGGTACCATGTATAATTTTTATTTCTTACATGAGGATGATTCTTCAAATAAAACATTAAGGGTAAATGTTTCATTTATTTTAGTAGTTTTTTCTGAGCACCACAAACTAGTTTTTTTTTTCTATTAGAATAATACATAAGTTACAGAACAAGAAATTGGTTATAATACACATATAAAATTTTCCTTAACAAAAAAACATTTATATTACCAACCATTATGGTATTAATGGAATAATAATAAAAACATTATTCATGGAGATAGTTAATCGTCATAACTTGGACAACAATATGATTTATTTGAATAAGAAGAGTTAATAAAAGGATGAATATAATATATTACACTAGAAAAAAAAAATGTAATTAAAATATTATTTAATTATTATGTAATTATTTATGAATGTGGTTTTGAGAAAGTAGAAGAAGAAATGTAATTAAGAGAGGTGTTTTGAGAAAATTTGTCTTGAATATCACCACATTGAGAGACCTGTGAGGACTTTGAATTTGGTCTTATTTTGAGAAAAGAAGCACATAATCGTGGGTATATTAAGGAGGAAATTTCTTTAGATATTTTATGAGATAAAATTATTATTTTTTTCAAATGTGGAGTTGAGGGGTGGTATTTATACTTGGGGAGAGGAAGGTTTAAGTTATTAAATAATGAATATTTTATAATTAAAGCCAACTACATTATGGTGGCATTAATTTCAACAATTTATATTCTTAATTAAGTTTTTAAGACTACTAAGGTTTGATAAATACCTCAAACACCCATTAAAATTTTATTTTTAGGAAGTTTTAGCTTTTTCATTTTAACATTAAACCATTTCCTTATTTTACCTATACAATGGTTAATATTTTTTTACCTTAGTATTTTTTTATGTAAAAAAATGAAAATGACCATAATAATTATTTAAACCTTTTTATTAAAAATATGTAATCCATTTTACACAATTAAATCTACATATCCAACAAACATATACTTAAAATTAATCTTATAGACACAACGAAAAAGAGTGTTTTAAAGTGAAAACAACAAAAGCTGGAAATGTTTTTATATCGAATTTCAATATGAAATTTATTCCAATAACAAAAATTTGATTTTTTGATGAATAATTTAACTTATTATAATTTAAAACCAATTTAAATTATAATTTCATGATATAAATTAATTATACTAAAACGTATATTTTAATTAAAATTCAATATTTTTCAATATTCATCAAAAAATGAAAGTTTTATGAAAAATACGAAAATATTATCCTAATAAAAGTTTCAAATTTCACTAATATAATGGAATTTTATTTTGTAAAAGAAATTATAAAAGTGTCAATATTTATACAAAAAATCGATGTTCCCTCATAAGGAGAAAAAATTATAATTTAGAAAAATATAACTTTTTATTGCTAAAATTAGAATAATTCTTATCTTAAGACTAGAAAAATTATTTAATGAATTTAAAGATATTTTTTCTAAATAAATAAAATATAAATATCTTAAATATGTTTAAATTGTAGTGAATAATTTAATTTATTAATATAAAATTTTATTTTGGTTGTATGAATAGTTTTTTTTATAAAAACACATTAATTATGTTCAATTGTTTCTAATTTTTATTCTATTTAATTAGAAACCAGTGATATAATTTTAGAAAATTCTTTAAAATATAATTCCATAATTTTTACATTATTGTACGTTTATGAAATTCTTAAAGCTATGTGGTATCTATAAAAATTAAATTATAATATTTAATCATTTTTAAGCTCAGTATTCTATGTAACGTATTCTATCAAAAAATTGAATTTATTTAAGAAGTGACATTACAATAAAATATTTGGATTTTAAAACAATATCAGTTAAATTAAGAGTAAAGGGTTCTGTATCGACTACTTGACTACCTAAATATTTAGGCTTTCCATTAATTAACTCCACTATATGCTACAATTTTTTTGGTTATCATGATCCACTCCACCAATTTATTCATGAGTCGTATAAATTGAATGTTACTTCTTAAGCACCTCAATACACATATATAGTGTGAAAGGACTAAAAATCAACTATATCTCATGTCATAGTCCAATCATGATGTTTTTAAACCTCTATTATTATTGATATCAAGATACGGTGTTTACCTGTAAATTGGTGTTTGGTGATTTTCGAAACATCATGGTTTTTAATAAGTATTAAAAGCACATTAAATAAATAAATTTAAATTTCAAAAGGTTGAACATGTATATATTTTAAGAAGATAATCATTTGAAATTCAAATATAGATATTGTTTTTATATGGAGGTGTTTTACCTTGATGAAATATGAGTTATGTGTTCGAGTTATGAGTTTTGGATTGAGTATTTTTATTTCTTTAAACTAAATACCGACTGAATTTTATGAAAAGAAGAAAATAATATTTTTAATAACAGCTAGTTATATCCATCAATTATGTATTCATCAATTTCCATCAAGAAAAATTATATAATGGAGAGTAGATCATCAACTATGATGATGTCAGATAAAAAAGGCGGCGATGGATTCATGGGCTCACGATGATGAACCATGATACAATGAAAAATTTATATTTAAGCTTCAACAATTCTTCCATTGAGGTAGGAATCTTGAATATTTATTTGAAATAATTTTTTAAGTACGATTCATTCTCTTATGAAAGAATTAATACTCATCCCACAGTAACCATGATATAATAATTTGAAATATATTAATTTAAAATATTTAATAATATTCTATATATATTTTAAAAATGAATTATTTATACTGACACAATGAAAGAAAAATTTTGTTCTTCTAAAATTCATAACTCATTATCTCAATATGGAGATTATTTAAAATATTTCATAATCAAAAGGAACTAATTAATATTTTTTAATAATAGACCATTTTCTACTTTCTGATTAATTATGATTTGATATTTTATGTTCATTTCTTAGAATTTTTTCTATGTATTCAATCCCTATGAAACATTTTTATGTAGAAAATGCATTTTTAGTTTAGATATGATTTAACTATATAATATGCATTTTAGAAAGATAATATCTACCAGCCAAAAGCAAAAACATATTGTTTAGAAAGATAAAATCAATGAATCCTTATATATGTTTTGTTAAATGTCATGATTTTTTTGGGTTAGAATAATTTTTAATTACAAGTGAATTTGAATTTGATGAGATAAATTAAGATTTAATTAGACATAAATCTAATCTTTTGTAATTTTATGGTCCCATAAATTTTTAAACCATATATTCATTTATTAAGAAATTAATACTTTTTAAATGTTTGAGTGAGTAATGCATTGAGGTATAAAAGCCTATTTTATTTTTGATTTACATAAAAACATTAATTTGTGATTTTTTTGAAAACATTTAACATTATACATTTTCTATTAAGCTTATATATCAACACTTTACAATATTAAAAATGTTTTTAACATATAAATTATATATATATAGATTAAAAGTTATTTAAAAATTTTAATAAATTTATCAAATTTAATAATAATAATAACAATAATAATAATAATAATAATAATAATATTATTATTATTATTTATATAGAAATATATATATATTGAGAAATATTTTTCTGAAAATAATGATTTTTATGTAGTATAAAGTAAATTAATATTATTAAAATAATAATAATTTAACAATATTTTATATAGTGTATTTGAATGAAAAATAATTGATGTAATAAAGAGTTGAATCGTTCATGTGAAATAAATTTTACTTATCACCGTTTATCATAAAATAAATTAAAATTAAGTATATCATTATTATTAAATAAATAATGACATTATTTGTTGGTATACTATGGAAAATATTATTCTTTTTGTATTATTATTATCATTAAGGAGATTATTTGAAGTCGTAAATTAATGCAGAATAAAATTAAGAATAATTTTTTGAACTCGAGGACACGACACAAGTTTCATTTTTACAAGCTGACTTACTTATAAAGGGTTAACCACATCGTTTCTCATTAGATAACACATCATGTATATTATGATGACATAAATTATTATATCTGGGAAAAAAGATGAGCTAAAATGAAGGCCCTACACATTATGTATCCAATGTTGTACTTGTATGTAGTTTGACATCACATGATATGAGAAACTATAGAACACAATTAGTCCAAGACCATCACATACATGAAATGTACTTATGAGTATTTCTCTTGTACCAAGCCTACATTTTTAGTTTTCATATTTTCTTGATTGAGTGTTGGAATAGGGTATATGAGTAGTCCATTCAGTCATTTTTCTATGTAGAACATGTTTTGGTTGGTGTCATTAAAAGTATGTTTTTTTCAATGAATTTTGGTTGTTCATGATTCTAATAATTATAGATATAATCATGTGAATGTGCGAGGTATCTAGAGAAGACAAGGGGTCCGTAACCAATCAATGAGAAGTGTTTTCAAGGAAAATTCGGTGATATACATATTGGAGTATGTAACCCCATGTATTGATGGGTTTTGGGTCCTCCATTTATGGATTAGGTATTTCCATTAGACAATGCACATCTGATACAATAAGGTGTGGTTTCTCCCTAGGGATTGGTAACCCCTTTCCTAGAATAATCTTTTAATTGTGACATGGGTCTTGAAATAGAAAAAAGATTCATATATCCTAGTTAGTGGTATGGTTAGTAATTTCTCCATGCTTTGGGAAACAAATTTTCATTAGAGAAAATATTCATTTAGTTCATATAAATTTCCTCTACATAGCATAAATCCACTCTATGTCTCCAAAATATGGGAATTGAAGCTTTGAGTTATTTCAATGTTTAACAATTTTGGTTCTTAATATATTCTTGGGTACCTTTAGTATACAATTTCAGTGGATTTGTTATACAGTGATTTGGGGATTCATTCATAACCCTTGAACACCACTAATGGGTGACTTGCAGCAAGGTTATAAAAATTAGGTACTTGGATCATACACTGATCCAGTTATTCTTGGATACTGTTAGGGTATAATTATTTATTTATATAAACTATGATTATTGGACATGTTTGTCCTAAATAAGTCTTATAGAATGATGTGGGGGTGAATTAGTGTGAATAATATTTAAATTTTCCCATATCAATAATCATGTTTTGGTGTTATTGGGAATGCCTCAATGTTTCTCACAGTCACTATGAATCAATAAAGTAGTAAAGAGAGACACACACTATTTTTTACATGGTTTACAAAAATAGAGTAATCCATGGATCATGCATGGAATTGTGCTTATTCTCTTGAAACACCGACATTCATTTTTTGATTACAAGGTTTAGAGCATTTCCACCGACCCTATTGGGTCACAACGACAAACAAAAGAAATACCATTAATCTTCTTATATAATTGAAAACACAACTCCTACTATAACTATATTTTCCTCTATAAAACAAAATTGTTACAGTAATAGTGTTGTGTCAATATTATATATGTTTCTTCATCTACTGGAATAACATTATATAATTCATTGAATGATATATGTCATTGATAACCTTCTTCTTTTTCTTATCATTTACAAAGTAAAAAACTATAAAAATTAAACCTTATGATGGTTAACATTTCAATACATCTCCAGTCAACCATTTTATTCCACTATTATTTACCCCTTCATAAAATATCAACATTTATTTTTAAATGAATATATTGTACCTATTTATATATTATTTCTTTCCTTATTTTCCTTTTAAAAAGGATGCAGATCCTTTTTAATGAAAATTAATTTTAAATGGGTTATTTCACATCTATATTTAGATATTACAAAAAATACTTCTAAATTAGAAAAAACTAACCATTAAAAATGCTACCCACCATCCAAATTAGGATCCAAACACTTCCTCTAAATAAGATATTTATAAATGAAACTGATATATCACTACTATACTATCAAATCCACTACCTTCATTTTCCATAATGTGGTGTGTGTGGTCAAATCATGTTCCAAAAAAATAAGATTATTATTTCTTGTAATTATTAAACAATCATGGATTTTTTCTCTTGATGATTGTTTTGAATGATTTATTAATCATATTTCATGATTAATTAAATAACCCCAAACATGATGTTGGTTATCCTTAAAAAATACTCTATGGAATGAATTTAATGATTTTTTCTAGATGAATCATATAAAACCTCTAATTTATCATAAAAAATCCAAATAATGATACTTGCACAATCATAATTATCTCATACATTGAGCCACTCATATGATGATATAGATGAATCATACTCCGAACTTATAAATTATAAACAATTTTATTGACTGTTACTGTCACGACCCGTCCTCGGGGTCCGTGCCGTGACTACCCCAAGCCCGCCTTCCATAGGCCAGGGGCTGGCGACTAGCACCAAGGCGTAAAATCCCAGTAAACAGGGAAGGCATTGCCTTTACAAGTAACAACCACACAGAGTCAGCAAGCGGAAAGTAAAGTGCAGAAAGGAAAAGGGGCCGGAAATACAAGCCCAACTGTAAAGTACAACTGAAAAGTAAAGTACAACAACTGAAGAAAAGACGGCGGCCTCGTGTCGTCCACTGGAAATCCCACCTGAAGGGTGGGTACAGATAGCCTCCAAGCTCCTCGGGTCCCACGTCCGCTCCGAGTACGTACCGCCCAGTGGTCCACCTCCAGGTACCGTCCTGCTCCACGCCCCAACCGTGATCAGCGCTGTCCGTCGTCTGCAACCAACACCACGAAGTGCGGGCATAGCCCGTGCAGGGGTGAGTACAAGCTACTCAGTAAGGACCCCGAGACCCCCGAAGGTCTCCCGAAATCCACAAAGGATATAGCACAAAAGAAAGATGCAATCACGAAGTAACATCCGACTCGACTTAGGTATATGCCCATACATATACCTAAGTCCCCACTTCTAGCTCTGCTCACGAGCTCAAGAACAACTCAATCCACAAAGGAAAGTAAGACTCAAATCCACAAGGAGAGTAAACAGTAAGATCCACAAAGGATAGTTCAACACAATCCACAAAGGAGAGTAAACAGTAAGATCCACAAAGGATAGTTCAACACAATCCACAAAGGAGAGTAACATAAGATTCAGCTCAACCAGGTATACTTTTTCAGATGACGTCAAAGATGATCACTGATCCATCTAAGTCGTCGGACCCACGAAGGATCGATAGGTACTAACCCCCGCAGAAGACCCACACAGGATCGGGCTCACACAGAACCTGTAGGCAGTGGCTCACACAGAACCGGTAGGCAGTGGCTCACACAGAACCGGTAGTAGGACCCACATAGGATCGGGCACTGATCCGCATAGGATCGCTGAGTGCAGTAGTTGACGCAGTCCACTGAGGTCCCTGCACAGTCGTCGCCGCAGTCCACGAAGGATCTCTGCTCTGCCGTCGTCGCAGTCCACGGAGGATCTCTGCTCTGCCGTCGTCGCAGTCCACGGAGGATCTCTGCTCTGTCGTCGAGGTCACAGCCAGCGCTAGGGTTCCCGCACGTAGCGAGCTCGTTTAGGAGGGTCCGCTCCACGAGCCGAGAGGCTGATACATCAACTGACACGTAGTCCGAAGTTGATGTATCCAAAAGTTCCGTATCGACAACAGGATCTCAACGCGACAGACGGCGCGTCAATCGGACGCCCGGTCTGAGAGTTATTGGCATTTTCGTCCCAGGGGCCCGGTTGGTTTTTAGGGCAAAACCAACCCGACCGCACTCCGCCTGTATCCGATCCTCGGGCGGAGTATGCCAAAAGTTCCGTCTCACTTAGAGGAAACTACCACAGCTGACGGTACGTCGTTCGGACGTCCGCAGCTCAAGTTATGAGCGTTTCCGCTCCGAGGGCCCGGTTGGTTTCGTGTACGAACCAACCCGGCCGAACCCAAAGTCTTCCGAAACCTTGAGTATAGTATACCGAAACGACCGTCTCGATCCAAGGATCGCGTAGCCGCTGACGGTTCGTAAATCGGAGGTCCCAGGCCCAAGATATGGGCGAAAGACCATAGAGGGCCCAAAACGGGGGTTCCGGGCCCGGGGCGACCCGGCCCGAACCCCCCCTGGGGTCGGCCGAACCGGGTCGGCCCGAACCGGGTCGGCTCGACCCGGCCCGAACCGGCTCGGCCAGGTCCGGTCCGGCCTGGGCGCGGCCCGGCCGACCGGACCGGCCGGCTCGGCCTCGGCCGAGCGGCCGAGGGAGCCGCCGCCGCGGGGTTGACCAGCGGCTTTGAAGGAGACGCGGCCCCCGCGGGGGGCCGCCTGTCACGCGGACGCGGCCGGGCCGCCGCGTCCGTCCCGGTTCCGCGCGGCCGCGGAACCGGCCGCCGTTGCCGCCGCGGCTTCAGCCGCGGCGGGCTTTCTCCACGGCGGCGCGCCGGGCGCCGCCGCCTCCGGTCGCCGGCGCCGCCGCGCCGGCGACCCGCGCCGCCGCCGCCTTCCGCGGGCCGCCGGAGATGCTCCGGTGGCCCGATTTCTTTCCCGTCTGCGCCGATGCTCCTCCCGGGGGACGATCTTCACTGCGGAACCAACAAATTGCCCTTGCCGCACGGTTTGTCGACGTCCGCCAAATCCGCACAAAAAGAGAAGATCGGCGGAGGGTTGCCGGGTCTTGTTCGTTAGACCCGCACCCTCCGCGTTAGTCATAATCCACGGGAGGAACAATAAAACAATCAACAACAATTTTAAATGTTAAAAATTGTTCGAAGATCAAGTTCTTTACTTTAAACGAAATAAATCACGGGAAGGAAAATATTCCAATCAACCCTTACTTGTCGTCGTCGTCGGACGAGAGGTCGTCGCGGAATCGCTCGTCGCGGAGGAAGGAGATCGTCGCGTCGTCGCGGAATCGCTCGTCGCGTCGCCAATCTCCGGATCAAGATCAACGGATTTAATTAGTTTAATTCCGTTGATATTGAAATTAAAAAGGGGGAAGAAAAGATCTGATTCTCACCTTTGTTGCCGAACGAGGGTCGGCCGCGGAAGAAAGACGTCGCCGAAGAACGTCGCGGGTAGATCTCGTCGACGTCGCAGATCTTGGTGTGCGTCGTCGAATTCCGGTCGCCGGCGTTCTTCGCGTTCTTCGCGTTCTTCGCGTTCTTCGCGTTCTTCGCGGAGAGGGTGGAGGAACGAAGATTCTTTCAAATCCTTTCCAAGGATTTTTGGGTTGGTCTTATTTTATAAACATGCCAACACGAAACCGGTTAAGAAACGATCCATCAATTCGAAAGAAACGACCCATTTAATTCACGAAAGAAACAGCCCATTTAATTCACGAAATAAACCGCCCAATTAAATGGTCTGTTAAGAATTAAAGAAAACGCGTCGGTTGACTTTTCAGTTACTTTGACGGGTTTTCGCGGGTGCGTTACTTAGCGAAAGAAACGGCGGGGCTCGTGCGGGCCCTGCCTCACAAATATCCTACCAAGGGGTAGGATATTTCTGGATAGCATCCTATCCAGTTCAACTCAGTTCAAGCTGTCTTTAAGTGACTTCAAGTGGCTTCCAAGCAGCTTAAGTGAAATAAAATAAAGTTGTCGCACAAACTTTATTATATTTCTGACTTAAAGCCGTAAAATTTAAAAACCACGTCTGAGCAAACGCAACTCCGGAAGAGGCGTTTCTAAGCAAATACCGGCGCTACGATTTCATCGGTGCCCTCAGAATTTGATTCCGGGCACCGGTTCAAAAGATAGAAAAACCCGCTCGTCCGTTCACTGAACGTACCCGAGCCAAACTTCGTAAATTGATTCCGGGCACACCGGGCCTCGGAATCAGGTGCCGTCTGAAGCTGCGCTCTTGTAAAATTCCAAAGAAAATTAAGAAAAAAAAAATTTCCTTGAAATTTGCGGGTCTTTACATTACTCCCACCTCAGGGCTTTACGTCCCCGTAAAGATACATCAAAAACTAGGGGAACAAATGGGGGTACTGAGCACGCATCTGAGCCTCCCGCTCCCAAGTGCTCTCCTGGAGGTTCCCGTGCTGCCATCTGATGCGCACAAGAGGAATCGACCGCCCACGTAGGACCCGCTCCTGTCGATCCTCGATCTCCACTGGGACCTCCGCAAAAGTCGCCCCATCGTCCACGTCCAGCTCCCCAAAGTCGATGATGTGCGTCGGGTCGTGCACGTATCTCCTCAGCTGAGACACGTGGAAGACGTCGTGCACCCGGTGCAACTGAGGTGGTAGAGCCAGGCGATAAGCCACCTCTCCTATCCTGCTGAGGACCTGGAAAGGCCCGATGAAGCGTGGAGACAACTTGCCGCCTCGGCCAAATCTCCGTAAACCACGTCGAGGTGAGACACGCAAAAAGACGTGGTCGCCATCCTCGAACTCTAGTGGCCTCCGCCTCCTGTCAGCATATGACTTCTGCCGGCTCTGAGCTGTCCTCATCCTCTCCTGGATGATCTGGACCTTCTCTGTCGTGGCTCGGACCATCTCTGGTCCCACGAGTGCTGACTCCCCAGGGTCTGTCCAGCACAACGGTGATCTGCAGGGTCTGCCGTACAACGCCTCGTATGGTGCCATCCCGATGGTGGAGTGGTAGCTGTTGTTGTACGCAAATTCCACCAAGGGTAGGTGGTCCTCCCAGCTGCGACCAAAGTCGAGAACACATGCACGGAGCATGTCCTCGAGTGTCTGTATGGTCCTCTCCGTCTGACCATCCGTCTGAGGGTGGAAGGCTGTGCTCAGATGGAGCCGCGTCCCGAACGCCTCCTGCAACCCCTTCCAAAGCCGGGAAGTGAAACGAGCATCTCGATCGGAGACGATAGACGATGGCACACCGTGAAGCCGTACGATCTCCTGGACGTAAAGACGTCCCAAGCTCTCCACTGAGCCCTGCTCTCTGATGGGTAAGAAGTGTGCCGACTTGGTGAGTCGGTCGACAATCACCCAAATGGAGTCGTGACCTCTGGAAGTACGTGGAAGTCCAGTCACGAAGTCCATAGATATGCCGTCCCACTTCCACTCCGGGACCTCCAAGGGCTGTACCAAGCCTGCTGGTACCTGATGTTCTGCCTTCACCTGCTGGCAGGTGAGGCATCGAGAAACGAACTCTGCCACAGCTTTCTTCATGCCCGGCCACCAGTGCTGTCGTCTGAGATCCTGGTACATCTTCGCCACTCCGGGATGTACCGCCAAGGGAGAAGTGTGAAACTCTCTCAGCACCTCCTCTCGTAAAGCGACTGGTACGAAGGTACGTCCTCTGAAAAGGATGTCGTGCTCTGCTCCAAGGGAGAAACCATCAGGCGCCTGACCTGAGGATATCAGTGCACGCCGGGTCTCACAGTCAGCGTCCCCACGCTGAGCCTCTCTGACCCGCTGTAGAAGTGGAGGAGAGACTGTGAGAGACTGAAGAAAGGCTGCTCCGTCTCTATCCACGAAGGATATCTGCAAGGAGGCTAGCTGCTCCGTCGCCTCCTCAAGCAGCTGAATGCCCGTCCTCCTGCTGAGGGCATCGGCTACCACGTTCCCCTTCCCAGGAGTATAGACTATCTCAAAGTCATAGTCCTGGAGGAACTCAAGCCATCTCCGCTGTCTCAGGTTCAGGTCCTTCTGAGAGAAGATATACCTGAGACTCTGGTGGTCAGAAAAGACTGTGAAGCGCTCGCCCATCAGATAGTGCTGCCACGTCTTCAGAGCGAAGACCACTGCTGCTAACTCCAGGTCATGAGTGGCGTAGTTCTGCTCATGCGGCCTCAACTGACGTGATCCGTAGGCGATCACGGCCCGCTCCTGCATCAGGACGCACCCGAGTCCAGTCCCTGATGCATCGCAGTAAACTACGTACCCAACTCCCTCCTCAGGCAACCTCAAGATAGGTGCGCTGGTCAATCTCTGTCTCAGCTCCTGGAAGCTCTGCTGACATCTGTCTGACCACACAAAGGGTTTCCCCTTCTTCGTCAAGGCTGAGAGTGGTGCTGCAACTCTGGAGAAGTCTGGCACGAATCTCCGATAATATCCCGCTAGGCCCAAGAAGCTCCGCACCTCTGTCACGCTCCTGGGTGGCTCCCAAGCTAGCACTGCCTCGATCTTCGCGGGATCCACTGCAACTCCCGCCTCAGAAATGACGTGTCCCAAGAAATGGACCTCACGCAACCAGAACTGGCATTTTGAGAGCTTTCCATAAAGCTGGTGCTCTCAGAGTGTGTCTAGCACAACTCGCAGGTGGTAGGCATGCTCCTCCTCAGTCGTCGAGTATACCAAAATGTCGTCAATGAAGACAACGACAAATCGGTCGAGGTATGGCTGGAAGATCCTGTTCATGAGGCTCATGAACACTGCTGGAGCATTGGTTACGCCGAACGGCATAACCAAGAACTCATAATGGCCATACCGACACCTGAAGGCCGTCTTCTGTACGTCCTCGTCTCGAACTCTGAGCTGATGATAGCCTGACCGGAGGTCTATCTTCGAGAACCACCGCGCTCCCTTGAGCTGATCGAAGAGGTCATCAATCCGTGGTAGCGGATACTTGTTCCTCACTGTCACCTGGTTCAGGCGACGATAGTCGACACACAGTCGCAAGCTCCCGTCCGCCTTCTTGGCGAACAAAATCGGGGAAGCCCAGGGTGAAACACTGGGTCGGATAAACCCCTTGCTCTGCAAGTCCTCCAACTGTACCCGCAGCTCTCGAAGCTTGGCGGGGGCCATCCGATATGCTGGAGTAGATATCGGGGCTGTCCCGGGGTACAAGTCGATGTAAAAGTCTACCTCTCTACGAGGAGGTAGCCCTGGAACGTCGTCGGGAAAGACGTCCACGTACTGGTCCACCACTGCAGGAAAAGCCGGACTCCGCACGTCCACTGCTCCTAGGATGAGGCTAGCCAACTGATGAGAGATGGGCTGCACTCTCCTCCGCGGAAGTCCATCCTGTGCTGCAAAGGTTCCCTTCTCGCCGGTGAAGGTAAACCTGCTCCCGTCGGTACGAACACATCGCACCTTGCGCCTAAAACAGTCGATCTGGGCATGAACCATGGATAGCCAATCCATGCCCAAGATGACGTCGTAAGGCCTCGACGCCGCTATAAGGAGATCCCAGCCGAAGCTCTCGCCTCCTAGAGTAAGCTCACACTGCCGGCACCAGTGCGTAATCGTCGAGTCTGCTCCCGTAGGAGTCTCTAGCCGTAAGGATCGAGCCAACGGCTCAGTCGGAATCTCCGAGCTCCGAACAAGGGCAGAGGCTATGAAAGAGTGACTCGCTCCTGTGTCTATAAGTACTGCAGCAAGGGTGGAATAGACACAGATCGTACCTCGAATCATCTCTGGCATGTCGGGGTCGTAGGCCTCCACTGCCTGGAGCTGGGCCTGTCCCTGCCCGCCAGCTCCCTGTGGTCGAGGTGGCCCTCCTGGTGGTGGCGGGGGTAGAGCCTGGAAGCGTCGCCCACCACCTGCTGCTCGGCCAGCTCCTCTGCCTCGTCCGCCTCCTCCCTGCGGACCGCCACGGTCGACCCTCTGCCTCTGCCTGGGTGGCCCCTCCACCGTCTGCTGCTCCTCTGGTCGGCGAGTCGGGCAGTCACGAGCCATGTGACCCTGCCCGCCGCAAGAGTAGCACAGCCTGCCTCTCGAAAGGCTGGCACTCTGCTGTGTGCCCCGCACCGCTGAGCCGGTGTCCTGAGGCCGTCTGCGAGGGGGTCTGGTCTGCCTGGACCCGTGAGTCATCCGTCGGCTGCCTGCTGCCGATGACTCAGCTACCTGCCGCCCTGCGCTAGGTCTCGCCGCTGAAGAAGGCTCTGCCAGGAAGCTCTCGATCAGGAGGGCTCGCTCCAGCACTCCCGCCTGGGTCGGAATGCTGAGGGAGATCAGCGACGCCCGAATCTCCTGTCGCAAGCCCTGCTCGAAGGTCCGGGCCCGGAAGAAGGGGTCCCGTACCATGTCGGTCGAGTAGCGAGATAGGTCCGTGAACCTCGCCGCGTACTGAGCGACCGTCATGCTGCCCTGGCGCAGCTGGAGAAGCTCCTGGATGCGCACCGCTCGGAGGGTGGCCGGGACGAACTCAGAGCGGAAGAGGCTCTCGAAGTCCGCCCAGAGCAAGGATGCCTCATCGTGAACCTGGAGCATCAGGCTCCACCATCGTCCTGCCGCCGCCTGCAGGAGGCTCACTGCGAGAATCACCATGAGATCCGCTGGTGTCCTCACTAGCCTGAAGATCCGTACCACCGCCTCTAGCCAGTCCTCGGCGGCCTGGGGGTCCGCCTCACCGCGAAACCTGGGCGGTCGCTGGCTCTGAAACTCGTGCAGTGCCCTGAGGCGACGTGCATCGTCAGCGTCTGGTACAGGATGCATCGGTGGCTCGGCGGGTAAGGCTACCGCCGGTGCCACTGCTGGCAAAGGGCCCTGCACCGAGGCCTCGTCGCTCGGTGGGCTGCCATCGCGCCCTACACTCGGAACCCTAGCTGGCTGTCGTCACGGGGCCATCCTGAAAAGGAGAACAAGAGCACCACAGTCAGAACAGTATACCTGGTGAGCTGGCACAAGTAATCGCAAGGAAAACTTGAGACTTTCATAAAGCAGATCAGTATACCCGGTGAGCTGACACAAGTAATCACAAAGAAAACTTGAAACACACACGCAATCAATGTTTTCATGCATTAAGTCGGAAATCAGGTGTCAGGGTCCTGGTGTACGGATACGTCGGCCGCCGCACCAACACTGGGCTCCCTGAACTGATAACCACACTCAATACACTAAACACTATTGCTTCACATAGAAAGGAAGGACGATCAGAGTCTGCGGTAGAACCGACCACCTCTGATACCAATTTGTCACGACCCGTCCTCGGGGCCCGTGCCGTGACTACCCCAAGCCCGCCTTCCATAGGCCAGGGGCTGGCGACTAGCACCAAGGCGTAAAATCCCAGTAAACAGGGAAGGCATTGCCTTTACAAGTAACAACCACACAGAGTCAGCAAGCGGAAAGTAAAGTGCAGAAAGGAAAAGGGGCCGGAAATACAAGCCCAACTGTAAAGTACAACTGAAAAGTAAAGTACAACAACTGAAGAAAAGACGGCGGCCTCGTGTCGTCCACTGGCAATCCCACCTGAAGGGTGGGTACAGATAGCCTCCAAGCTCCTCGGGTCCCACGTCCGCTCCGAGTACGTACCGCCCAGTGGTCCACCTCCAGGTACCGTCCTGCTCCACGCCCCAACCGTGATCAGCGCTGTCCGTCGTCTGCAACCAACACCACGAAGTGCGGGCATAGCCCGTGCAGGGGTGAGTACAAGCTACTCAGTAAGGACCCCGAGACCCCCGAAGGTCTCCCGAAATCCACAAAGGATATAGCACAAAAGAAAGATGCAATCACGAAGTAACATCCGACTCGACTTAGGTATATGCCCATACATATACCTAAGTCCCCACTTCTAGCTCTGCTCACGAGCTCAAGAACAACTCAATCCACAAAGGAAAGCAAGACTCAAATCCACAAGGAGAGTAAACAGTAAGATCCACAAAGGATAGTTCAACACAATCCACAAAGGAGAGTAAACAGTAAGATCCACAAAGGATAGTTCAACACAATCCACAAAGGAGAGTAACATAAGATTCGGCTCAACCAGGTATACTTTTTCAGATGACGTCAAAGATGATCACTGATCCATCTAAGTCGTCGGACCCACGAAGGATCGATAGGTACTAACCCCCGCAGAAGACCCACACAGGATCGGGCTCACACAGAACCTGTAGGCAGTGGCTCACACAGAACCGGTAGGCAGTGGCTCACACAGAACCGGTAGTAGGACCCACATAGGATCGGGCACTGATCCGCATAGGATCGCTGAGTGCAGTAGTCGACGCAGTCCACTGAGGTCCCTGCACAGTCGTCGCCGCAGTCCACGAAGGATCTCTGCTCTGCCGTCGTCGCAGTCCACGGAGGATCTCTGCTCTGCCGTCGTCGCAGTCCACGGAGGATCTCTGCTCTGTCGTCGAGGTCACAGCCAGCGCTAGGGTTCCCGCACGTAGCGAGCTCGTTTAGGAGGGTCCGCTCCACGAGCCGAGAGGCTGATACATCAACTGACACGTAGTCCGAAGTTGATGTATCCAAAAGTTCCGTATCGACAACAGGATCTCAACGCGACAGACGGCGCGCCAATCGGACGCCCGGTCTGAGAGTTATTGGCATTTTCGTCCCAGGGGCCCGGTTGGTTTTTAGGGCAAAACCAACCCGACCGCACTCCGCCTGTATCCGATCCTCGGGCGGAGTATGCCAAAAGTTCCGTCTCACTTAGAGGAAACTACCACAGCTGACGGTACGTCGTTCGGACGTCCGCAGCTCAAGTTATGAGCGTTTCCGCTCCGAGGGCCCGGTTGGTTTCGTGTACGAACCAACCCGGCCGAACCCAAAGTCTTCCGAAACCTTGAGTATAGTATACCGAAACGACCGTCTCGATCCAAGGATCGCGTAGCCGCTGACGGTTCGTCAATCGGAGGTCCCAGGCCCAAGATATGGGCGAAAGACCGTAGAGGGCCCAAAACGGGAGTTCCGGGCCCGGGGCGACCCGGCCCGAACCCCCCCTGGGGTCGGCCGAACCGGTTCGGCCCGAACCGGGTCGGCTCGACCCGGCCCGAACCGGCTCGGCCGAGTCCGGTCCGGCCTGGGCGCGGCCCGGCCGACCGGACCGGCCGGCTCGGCCTCGGCCGAGCGGCCGAGGGAGCCGCCGCCGCGGGGTTGACCCGCGGCTTTGAAGGAGACGCGGCCCCCGCGGGGGGCCGCCTGTCACGCGGACGCGGCCGGGCCGCCGCGTCCGTCCCGGTTCCGCGCGGCCGCGGAACCGGCCGCCGTTGCCGCCGCGGCTTCAGCCGCGGCGGGCTTTCTCCACGGCGGCGCGCCGGGCGCCGCCGCCTCCGGTCGCCGGCGCCGCCGCGCCGGCGACCCGCGCCGCCGCCGCCTTCCGCGGGCCGCCGGAGATGCTCCGGTGGCCCGATTTCTTTCCCGTCTGCGCCGATGCTCCTCCCGGGGGACGATCTTCACTGCGGAACCAACAAATTGCCCTTGCCGCACGGTTTGTCGACGTCCGCCAAATCCGCACAAAAAGAGAAGATCGGCGGAGGGTTGTCGGGTCTTGTTCGTTAGACCCGCACCCTCCGCGTTAGTCATAATCCACGGGAGGAACAATAAAACAATCAACAACAATTTTAAATGTTAAAAATTGTTCGAAGATCAAGTTCTTTACTTTAAAAGAAATAAATCACGGGAAGGAAAATATTCCAATCAACCCTTACTTGTCGTCGTCGTCGGACGAGAGGTCGTCGCGGAATCGCTCGTCGCGGAGGAAGGAGATCGTCGCGTCGTCGCGGAATCGCTCGTCGCGTCGCCAATCTCCGGATCAAGATCAAAGGATTTAATTAGTTTAATTCCGTTGATATTGAAATTAAAAAGGGGGAAGAAAAGATCTGATTCTCACCTTTGTTGCCGAACGAGGGTCGGCCGCGGAAGAAAGACGTCGCCGAAGAACGTCGCGGGTAGATCTCGTCGACGTCGCAGATCTTGGTGTGCGTCGTCGAATTCCGGTCGCCGGCGTTCTTCGCGTTCTTCGCGTTCTTCGCGTTCTTCGCGTTCTTCGCGGAGAGGGTGGAGGAACGAAGATTCTTTCAAATCCTTTCCAAGGATTTTTGGGTTGGTCTTATTTTATAAACATGCCAACACGAAACCGGTTAAGAAACGATCCATCAATTCGAAAGAAACGACCCATTTAATTCACGAAAGAAACAGCCCATTTAATTCACGAAATAAACCGCCCAATTAAATGGTCTGTTAAGAATTAAAGAAAACGCGTCGGTTGACTTTTCAGTTACTTTGACGGGTTTTCGCGGGTGCGTTACTTAGCGAAAGAAACGGCGGGGCTCGTGCGGGCCCTGCCTCACAAATATCCTACCAAGGGGTAGGATATTTCTGGATAGCATCCTATCCAGTTCAACTCAGTTCAAGCCGTCTTTAAGTGACTTCAAGTGGCTTCCAAGCAGCTTAAGTGAAATAAAATAAAGTTGTCGCACAAACTTTATTTTATTTCTGACTTAAAGCCGTAAAATTTAAAAACCACGTCTGAGCAAACGCAACTCCGGAAGAGGCGTTTCTAAGCAAATACCGGCGCTGCGATTTCATCGGTGCCCTCAGAATTTGATTCCGGGCACCGGTTCAAAAGATAAAAAAACCCGCTCGTCCGTTCACTGAACGTACCCGAGCCAAACTTCGGAAATTGATTCCGGGCACACCGGGCCCCGGAATCAGGTGCCGTCTGAAGCTGCGCTCTTGTAAAATTCCAAAGAAAATTAAGAAAAAAAAAATTTCCTTGAAATTTGCGGGTCTTTACAGTTACCCAAATTTTATGAAATTATATGTAGACGGTTTCATTACTAATATACAGAAATTAATTGTTCATTTTTTCAAATGAACCATTAAAACATTTGGATGAATCATATATTGATTCACAACGACTCACACATAGGGGAAATTTTCGTATACAATTATCTAAAAAAGACTCATACCTAGATTTGTGGCTATGGAGTAGATGACTATTAAAAATATAACCTTATTACTTCTGGAAGAATCTTATATATTTCATGACGTAAATAGATTTCAAATACATATTAAAAATTTATTTTATATAAATAATCCAAGACACCTACAAACCACTTCCAAACATCAAAATATGAAATTCATATACTTACAGACACTACATTTGATATTTCTTCCACTTTTCAACAAAAAAACTAAAAAATTATTTCTATGAATGTTTTTTGCAATAACCTCTTCAGTGGGGGTTTTTTGGAATCATTAAAACTGATTTATCACTTATATTAATGAAAAAATCATAAATATAAATATCTGATCATAAAAATTGGAGAAACTTTCTTTCAAGGGTAATATCAATTATTAGTCAATCAATAAACCAATGAAATCATTAGTCAAGATCAGTGTGAGGAACAATAGTTTAATGAATATATCATCTTGAAAAAACATTATTGAAATTTTATTTTGTTCAAAAAAATTTGTCACAAGCTACTACTCCCCTTGAGTAATAATTTAATCAGTATACCCCTTATAAAACAATAAAAATCCCCCTTTTTTAATATAATCAAACACTCTCCACTTTATTTTTAAAAAAATATTGATATCATGCTCAATATTTGTTAGTAAACCCAAAGATAAATTTTCTTACACAAAAAGAGTTATAAATCCAATAATTTAATACAATATCTAAATCATTAATTGAAATAAATTACAATTCATATAGGGGAGTGTGGGTCCCTTTTCCATCTAGTCTAATTGGTGGGAATCAGTTTGAATCTAAGAGAAAACTGATAGTTTCCCAAATCTTCATGGGGTAATGTATTTGTCGAAATATCAACCAATTAATTTTGAGTTAAAACCCAATCCAAATTCACTAACCCCTGGTCAACCTTCTCCTTGGTAAACTGAAAATCAATCTCAATGTTCATAATTCTTTATTAATGGGTTGAGTTTTTTCAACGATTAATAAAACCTGAGTTATCACACATGAATCGAATGGGATATTTCACATCCAATCCAATATCGTCAAGTTGTTATTTCATCCATAGAAATTTAATACATGCTTTATTACCTATTACAAATTTGGAATACGTAGTTCACAATGAAATAAAATCATTCCTCTTACTCATAAAATAAATGAAATTCATCATTGGGAATATAATAAATCCTCAATGTTTCCTAATTTATTTTCTAAAAAATACAATAATTTTACAAAAGAAATCCTATTTTCAAAAACCATATTTAACTCAACGTGAATTGTTTCTTCTTCACTTGAGAATAGTTATTCTTATACTAAATAATTTTTTTCTTTTTTATATTTTGGAACCCCATGTTTATTCATGAAATTGTGATTGATTATAACCTTATGAAACCCATTTATATTTTATTGTATAATTCATGACTATGATTGTAATACGTTTTATGTGGAATTCATGATTATGTATATATTATGGTATGATGGGTGGGGCCACAATTATATATTTCTATACTATATAGTATAATATGATTTATGTCATAAGGTTATGATCATTATTCATGTAAATGATTCTATATTTTTTTCACAATGATGACATTATGATTGTGAATGTGTGTTATGCTTGAACATCTTGCTAGATTTGCTCAAACAAATGTGTGGTATTTGACCACTATGACAGGATGGTTCGTTTTTACAAATTGACACATTCCATTCCATTATACCATGTTTCCATCATGTTGTTGATGATGATACTATGATTATTTTTTGATGATGATTATTATTCTAACCAATGTTATATTGATTCATGCTTCTTATTCATCCTTGTACTAGGTATTTAGCTTACCCATTCCACTGATATATATCCTCACCTGATTACCTTTAAAAATGATAACAAGAGAGAAACTAAAGACAATATAGAGGAAGGAATTAAATAATATTTATGTTTTATTATATTAATGTTATTTATGAGACTATTTATTCAAAGGCACTAAACCATTTGATCCTTGATTTGGATATCTATTATAAATTGTAACCTAAATTTGTTCGAATAGTTATATAAGAAAAATTATGTTCTATATAATATTTATTTTAGTAATTATTTTCCAGAAAATAAATTATGAAAAATATTTTTATGTATAATATCTAATCTACAAAATTACAGGTTTGTAAATGTTTTCTTGAACCCTTTATTGTTTACCATTTAATATTCAGTTATGAACATAAAATAAAATATATAAATTTAAATTCATTAAATATATTCATATATGTAAATATATGTCATTTTATAATTTCATAATGTGATATAATTTCACCAAGGTATAGTGACATTCTCCCACATTAAGAGGAAGACATGATCACCAAATGAGGTAATGTAGTTTTAGTGAGTTTATCTATGTGAAAGGATCTCTATGTAAGGATAGTTCTAATCATGATTGGGTTTGTTTTTATTTTAGAAATCATTTTTTTGAAATATTGAGCATGAGTTGGTAACCGAACCCACACCCAAGTTTTTTAAGGAAATTAAATATTCAAAGAGAGTGGATGAGGTGCAATTTACTAGAACCAAAACAGAATTTAAAGAAAACAATAGGAGAAGGCCAACAGTGAAGGACAACAAAGACTAAAAGTGAAGCAGAAGAAGAGTATCACATATCTTTAAGCTGTAATTCAAAGTTGTTGAAGGTCCAAAATCCTCATCATCCCATAGATGTACATCATATAGCATATTGTGTGAGGAATTATAAAGTCATTAAGAAATCCAATCTTCAATAAAAATAATAGCATGAAAATGACAAAATGAGGCATCACACAAAAGTTGGAGAACCAAAATAATGTTCATACATTACAATGAATGCAGGTCCAAATAGAAACATGATTAATAATGATCAACATATCAAAGGGATCTATTCAAGGCCTAGAGAGTAGACAGAAGAAACTCAAAAAATAGACCCAAAACATCAAGGCTTGTCTCGCAACTTGTGGAGAGGGGGAATCCGAGTTCAGAACAAAACTTCCATGGCTAGTTCCACGACATTTTCCACGTAGTCATCATAGTCAACAACATACGAACCACCACCATCAATTGCATGCTAAAAATATGAATAATGATCTTGATACATTACGCAACCTTTAAATATTTGTGATGAAATAAGTATCCCTTAATAACAACCTTCTATCCTTTCTTGTCACTTTCAACTAAACTCAAATGATGGAAATCGATCAATATCAAGGAAAACCAGCTAATGAAGGAAGATCGAAGTCCCAGTCTAAAAAATCCCCTAAAAAACCATTAACACCCAACACAAATAGATCGTTATTGTTGTCCATAAGATTACCGAGGGGAGGAGGATGAAAAAAATAATGTAGTTAATGGGAAACAAGGAACTTCCTAGAAGAGTCAACAAACAATAAAATCATAAAGCAGTATAAAAAAACCATTCCCAAGTTATGGATTTGAAGTCAGAATCTGTATTACTTTTACACTCATCCATCATCCTAATTAACAGAAATTTTTTTATTTCTAGTTATTTATCAGCAGTAATGACACCATCTTGATAATTTTGGAATGTGATCAAATCATTCTCATTTATAGAGGCACCAAATGCTACCCCTACCTCCTCCTCATTTCATTAAGCATATCTGTACATGGGATTATTTTTTCCCTCATCATTTTACTCATATGAACAATAGATTTTATTCTTTTGGTCAAAATTTGATGGGATTGTTAGAGGTGACATATTCTTCTTATTTGATGGAGGTTCAATATCCATTCTATTGGATTCACGAGTTCTTGTGAAAAAATTTCATTCAAGGTGGGATTAGTCTTTACAATTCCTCATTTATCTAGGATTTGGGGTAATGTATCAATAAACATACACTATTGGGTTTTCCATTTAAATAACTTGATTTTAAGAAGGATTACTCAATATGATTAGGTTTATCATCAACCATTAACCAGGATTCATTAGATACAGATATTTCACGATGCTCATTAGATCCTCTATCCTGTGATTCAAGATTTTTCTCTTGTTCCTCCACAAGGGGGTGCAGTACTGGAAGTTATATTCTTATGTAGTGCATTCCAAATTCTTGTAATTTCTATAGAATGACATGTAGATATAGAAGATTGGGCACTGTATACCATCATCTCATTGTTCTCATAAATTTTCATCACTCTATAAGTATAGGAACCCTCATTAGCTATTTCACTGACACTGAGATCATATATTTCATGATTCTTATTGATTTTTTCAATCCAAGTGACTTTATAGGCCACATATTGTGTGGAATTATAATCACATTCATTATGATCATGCCCACGATTAAGGAAAGAGTGACAACAATCGAGTAGTCTTTCATAATCCACATCTTGTAAGAAACATTACTGACCATTCTGAATCAAAATTTGGGAAGGAAGATCTTTAGAGACACCAATTTTAACAAAAATTCTAGATACATATGAATTTGAGATATTTCTCATTGTCAAATCCAAACATAATGTATTTCCAATGAGCATATAATTCCAAAACATGTATTTTTGTTAAAGCAAGTGTAGTGTTAGCCCAAGGAATACAATCGATATTGGGAGAATGGGAGACTCGGAACAGGGATTGAAATCATGGGACCATTTTTGAACTCTCACAGAATATCCCCCAAAAATCTCAGATCACCTAGGGCAAAGTCTATAATAATCACCCTCACTAGAGTCAAAAAAAATTCTAAGAATTCAGAAGGCCAATATGAGAACCCAAAAAGTCAATGGTTTCTACAACATTTATTAAGAACTTTTAGTGACAGAATGCAATTAGAAAACTTCCTAACAAGCACACATCTTAAATAAAAAGTGAGAAGATTTACCTCATTGGATGAGAAAGAAGTTGTTGGCTTTACATGGTGACGATAGTGCATATGGTTAATGTGAAGATCAAGGTCCATTACATCATTTTCACTATGCTCAATGTTATCAAAATTTCTTCTGGAAACCTCATTTGTGAAGGTACAAGGAGCTAGTGTAGTGCTTCTCGACAATTCTCATAGAGGGGGATTGATCAATCCCCCAGGACCCCTCTTGAAATCTTGATTGTTGGAGAAATTAGTACATGTTTCAATTGATATATCTCTATAATAGATTTGATTGAGAAGTGAATTTCATTCATTATATAGTGGTATATATTATTTTTTACGAAAGCATATGACATCCTATGAATGATTATTGTACCCTTGGGAAATCTATGTTTAGATAAAATTGTATATCATTTTTCATGTAATCATGATAAAATTACTTATAAGATGTGAGTCTTTATGGATTTTTTAGTGACTTATTTGAATTTAATCTCATGAGCTAACCAATATCATTATATGATTTTTTTGAACAAATATCTAATGATTTTAATAATAAATCATGGGATGTAGTTTAAAAAACATTAGAAGTAATTTATCCTTCATACTGGGTTTTATTCGTTGGAATATTTCATAGGTTGTTACAAGTGAGAATTACATAAATTTACTATCAATAGAACATTATTTTATTTTGATTTTAATATTTACACTTTTTTAAGGATTATTTTTATATGTATTAATCCATGGGAAGAATTATTTAAACTAATGCAAGATAATATTAGTTCATCATATACTAAAATGTTATATTATAATGGTGTATCTGACATATAATATCCTTAGATATTATATTTTGTAGTAATTAATGTGTATTGTTCATCCTTTGAATTATACCTTAACCATTATATAGTAATTATTTGTATTATTAATGTGTGGTTCACTAATTTAAATGCAAGAAGAAGTGGTAGGAAATAAGTAAGAAGATCATTAATAAGAACATAACAAGGTATATTAGATTTGGGTGGGATACATTTTTTTAGAGAAACTATGTGATTGCTAATGCATTTGTTGGTTTTAATGAATCATATTATTTATAACATACATAAAAATTGAAATTTGGAAAATTATAATGTTAGATAATTATGTTGTATGAAGTATAATTTTGTATATTGATATATAGAAAACACTATTATTATTCTAATTTATTGGATAGATAATATTTTTATGAACATTTTATGTTGGATTTTGATTTCCTAGAATTTAAATTTTTTACAGTGATAAGATTAGTGGTGGGATTAATCCTGTCTAAATGATTATATGTGGATAAAACCACTACTAATTGAGATAATAATATTTAAAACCACATGGATATGTGGTAAACATAATATTAATATACCATATTTAACAGGGGTTTTGTAAAACATTGAAAAAATAATTATATGTGGTTATGGTCAGTATTAAATTATATATGCCCTGTCATAAAAACATTAGATAAATTATCACAAAAAATTTACAATTTTTATTTAGAATTTATTATAGTTGGATCTTTTAATTTTCATAAGCAATGACTATATTTTAAACACTAAAAATAAATTAAATCATTGGAAAATATTAAATTATAACAGTTCTAAAAATAAAATTAACTAAAAAGTTATAACCACTACTGCAAAAAGCAACAAAACACCATTTTATAAAGGTTATTTAGAATTAACATGATATTTTATATCAGTGGTTAAAACTAAAATTAAAAGAAAAAATTCCACTAATTTTTGTTTTTAATGTAGTGATCTACTATCATCATCATGTCACAATATAATTTTCACTTTCAAATTCAAGATATCATTTTCCCTGCATAAACCTCTATCTATCAAAATAATTATACTACTAGAAGTGGGAGCTTGGAAGTGGGAGTACTCAGTCATCTGTTCCCTCAAAAACCTAAATGTCTATGGAAGACAACCCAAACCCAATAACATTGAGTGTCAACTTAATTAAATTTCATGACTGGTGTGTGTAATGTAACCAATATAAAATACATTATTTAATATAATTACACACATGGCCAACTTAAATAGGTTATAACCATGATTATAAATTTCATACCACAACTCTCACTCCACTGTCACCACCCTGAATAAACCAATACTCTCATTTTTAAAACATTTACTAACCCTAATTCCAATGAAAATTATCGTAGAAAATCATTCATAAAATCCCATTTAAATACATTTGTTATCATGTTCTATATTTTCCATTCACAATCCATATCACCTTCATTATTAAACTCAATATTCATTGTTAATGAAATACCATTTACATAACCACTAACTAATTTATTCTATCTATTAGTCCTCCATATAAATTACAAATATTTCATTCATTATTTTATTAAAAAACCCATTAATTCTCAATTGATTAATGTTCAGTAAGTCTCTAATGGCTTCCTTCATTTTATTGTTACACAACTCATTAAATTTAATCATTTATTAATTCATTAGCATTCCAGATCTAGGTAATTCTGACATGATTATGACTATCTAATAAAAAAAATTATTTATTGAGCCAACTGCAATAATACCGATACAAAAAACTCATAAAAATAACCATAATAAAATTTCAATCACCATCCATCATCGTCCACACATTACCATAACCAATAACAACATAAATCCAGCTTTACTACATAATTACGCATTCCAATCCACAATCATCACAACTTTAATTATCATAGTGACTATCCTTAATTTGAGTATATCATAAACTAACACATCAATCATCCTTTAATCTTATTTTCAATTATATAAATAATGATTAAACCATGTAATTCTAGGATTTATAATACACTTTCCATATTTAAGTCATTTATTCAATTTCACATGATTTATCCAAAATTCATTTATATAATCCTTCTATCCTTAATTAAATTAAAAATTAAATGCATAATAACATAACATCGATAATCCAACAAAAATATCACCATGATATAATTAATAAAATCACCCGAGTATTAATAATAATATAATCACCAAAAAGAAAAATCTTCCTTAATAACAATTCATATTCAATGCATCATGAAAACTCTCTATAATTAATTAATCTCCACTTCTATTCCCCATTATTAAATTTATGTTAATATTTTGTAACAATCAGGATAAATAATTAGCATTTATCATGATATAAAAATAATACTATTTCAAAAAAGTAGGTGCTAAAATATGCAAAATATACCGAGAATTTATATCATATATTAATATCACATATATTATTATAATCACATGATATCACCTTCCCCCTTTTAATTTTTTAAGACTGATTTATTGTCTTACTAGATTAATTTTATCTCTTTACTATTTAGAAACCAATCTTTTTTAATTTTAAATTAACATAAAATAAAGGAGAGGATTCAAATCCACTCAATGTGGGCCCTCAATAATTACCTTCATGGGAATTCGGGGGAAGAGAGAGGTTTGCAACCTGATGTACACAAGCTAGAAGGTAGGGGAGAGGTTCACAATGTTGAGGTCTCATGAGGAGGTCCCCAAAACATTAGAATTTTTATTGGTTATTTAAATCCATAACTTCTCAATGGAAATTCCAATAACTGAAGGGATGTTCATTGGTCACCAATGTACAAGGGACTATAGAGAAGGAATTAATGAAATAAGAGGGGAATTCTAAAAAATATACTGGAATAGGTTCATAGATTTTACTCCATATATATATCCCATTAAATAAAAAACCCTAATTATGTCTTAGGTGTGACATACTATTCATCATAGCATTAAATTTATCTAAATTGATTGATCAAAATCATAACATTATATTTATTCTGATGATATTAATTAATAAAATTACATTTAATTCATAATAATCAACTTAAGGTGTAGTCTTAAATTGCATTCTTATGTTATAAATTATTAAATCTACTTTTATTAATTTTTGTCGTAGGTTTATTTACGAATATAAATTACAAATATTTTTTATTAACTATTTTCAATTAATTTAATTACTTATATTATATATAATAAAAATATAGGCATTAATTAATAAATTCCATTATGTTTTTTATAAAAATTTTCTTTATTTATTTCTTCATTTTCTTATTTATTTATCTTTCCTAATTTTTTTCATTAACATAAAACGTATTCTTATTTTATATATAGTTGATTTTCCTTTTTTCATTAAATTTTTTTAGATATATTTTTCATCAATTTATCTTTTTCCCCTTCATGAATCATGCCTCCGTATTTTTCACAACCCCCTCCTTTCCATTTAATCTTTTTATGTTTTCTTAACATTTTATCTATCACCATAGTATATCAAATACATCCTACAAAAAATTCTATATTAATTTCATCAATTCATATAAATTACATCAAATTATTTTATAAATATATTTTTATATGTTAAATCCCATGTTCCTTTTACATTTTAAATTTCATAACCTTATCCATTAATTTCATCCAATAAATTCTATCCCACAAATCCATAATTTAATCCCATTAAATATTAATAAATTGTATATGCAGGAAAATTATATTCTTCCAAACAACTAGTAATATAAAATAATGTCACCCTTAATAATTAAACTTACACAGAAATGATATAATAAATTTATTATTTATAAGTGTATATAAAACCCAAATAATCGACCAACTATTAAATTAATTAAATTAATTAATATTTTGAATTATATTTCTAATATTATAAAAAATAATACACCACAAAAAGTTTATTAATTGAAATTATAAATCGAATAAAAAAATTTGAAATTTAAAATTATTTTTAATAAATTATATTACATATTGAATGACCATTTAAAATTAAATATATTAATTCAAAGGAAGAACTTATCCTCAAACATGTTATATATACTAACACATAAAAATTAGGTATGTATAAATTATTTAAACCAATATGTAATATATTTAAATCAAAACAAAAGAAATTTTTAAAGAAAAGAACAATGTCTAGTAAATTATTTCATAAATAAGATTTTATATCAATTTTTAATATTTACTCCCTATAAAAATGGAAAAACAGTTTACCAAAAAATCGAAAACCCAGAATACACAAGAAATGGTAATGTAAGGGTTTGAAAAAACATAGCACCTCAAAAAATGTTTTGACAAATGTTTGTTCATACTATTGAATGAAGGATAAAAACCACACATATCCTACTCATAATTATTGGCATACTGGGGAATATCTTGTTCTAGTGCTTCAACCTCCCACTATTTATCAAATTAGTAGTCATGAAATGATCTTGAGAGTCATTTGAGAGATATCCATTCTCAATTAAAAAAAGAAGACTCTCCAAAATTTTATGCTTTTAATGATCCATATTATACAACACATTTTAGTTTCCATTTAGTTAGATGAGACTAACCATAGGTGATGTACACTATAGGATTTTCTGTAAAAGATTATTCATATACTATGAGTCGGTCTTAATCTATCTATAGAAGAGGGTTGGTAGGAGTCAGTGACTAACATATTATGTCTTGTTTGGACACTTCTTTACTAGATGATGATTCTTTCATGACACTCGTACATAACATAGCTATTCAATGGAATATAATGTTTTTACGAAACCCATGATGAATAACCACTAATTATTACATCCTCAAGAGAGTGATAATGGTTTATAATTTCATGGTAGAGAGGAACCCTAACTTTGATAAAATGTTATATTATTCACTAATGATATGTAGAGATTCTACATTGATGAATCTAAATGTTAACATTGTCATTGATACCATGAAACATCATACATTATGTATAATAGTATTATATCTTTCTCTTTGGTTGGGGGGTTGATGGTGTATGAGTATTTTGTGGTGGATGATTGATTGATCCAATCCCACAACTACAACCTTTAAATAGTATTTGATAATCTCAGGTATGGGCATGGAGATCTATATATGTACAAATGTAATAGAAATAATTATCATAGGATGAATGGAACTATTTTATGTATGATTTTATTCTTCTATTAATAGACCCACATACTTATCAACACTTGAAATTTCTGTTATTTATAATTCATTTGTGTGTGATTTTTAGATTTTTTTTGAACTCCAAGCCAGTAAATTATAAGATATATAATTTCGACTTATTGTAGTCATATTTTACCCAAAAATTATTGTGAAGTGAGTTTACCCAAGGTGGAGAATGATATTCTTCAGGGTATTACTCCATGGAAGAGAGGAAACCTGGTAGTATCATTCTCAGTGAGGATTTATTTCCCATTACTATATTATAAATGAATTATAATGATGAGTAGATGATGTGAGGTGCACAATGGTGAGTATGATCCATAGTTATAGTGGGCTGAGTTTACCTCTTGTAAGTCATAACCAATTTATTATTAAGAGTTATGCTCAACATTTTCACTATAGTTGTAGATGAGTTTTCTTCTTCCATTGATTTTTAGGAATCCACAAATCCTTTTTTGATGCGTGGTCAATGGATTTCCCTCATTAGAAGATTTATATAAGTTTCAAATTTCATTCAATAGTTTTCATTCAAATGTGAAAGTGGATAATTCATTTTTAGGTATGGAGTGTAGAACCATGGAATGTGCTAATTGAGTTTATGGGACATGGGACCTAATCATTTCATTTAAATTTTTTCGAATGGAGAATGTTATGAAATTTGGGGTTACCCTTATCCTCAAAAATTTTTGTTAAAAATATATACTACTGTTATATAGTAATTTTTGTATTCCTAAATAATTTTTCCTAATATGGGTTAATGTAGTGGATGAGGTATTTATTGGCCTCCATAAATCATCAAACTATGGATGTTAGTATTACCAAACTGTTAATATAGTGGTATTAGGGTCCATAATCCTAGAAAAAAATATCATGTTTAGTTAATTGAGGAAATATATGACATGATAAACCCATAAAAATAGGTTCTTGATATCAAATGGAAATGTTTATCACTGTCGATCTATGGTGGTGGTCATACTCCTTTTGAGTGAGATAGGCCCATAATAGTGATGTTGATTGGATAATCATTAATGACTAGATATTATCATCTAACGAAAATTTAAATTTAATTTATTTCGTGAATATAGATATCAAATTATCCAATTTCGCAAGAGGGTATTTTATTATAAATATTGTTCATATATAATGTATTTATGGAAATTTTGAATGAGGATATCCGCTGATGGAGGATGGTCAACATAAATGAATGTCTACAGAAGTCCTTAGTTCTTGTCATTGTGTGGATCATATGATTCTATAGTGGAGTATTTTTCATTAAATCACATGTTTATTAATTTCTATGGTCCTATAATGTGTTTTTAAGGCATAGACTTGATAGAGCGGGGTCATAAGAGTTGTTCAGACCACCTTCTTTTAATTTTTTGATGAATTAGTCACCAATGAGAAATGGTATTTCTCAAAATAGTTTAAAGTCGTTGGTTTTTATTTTTAACTACCCCCACCATTATTTTTTCTAAAAGTATAGACAAATAAATAGTCATGTTGTCTTTGATAATTAATATAAAATTTCTTAGATATGCAGTTGTGGTTGTATGGATTCTACTAATGGTTGTGGAAGAGTTTAGAAAGTAAATTATTATTTTCCTTATGACTATATATAGTGACATAAGTGAATACTCATTGATGTATGGTGGTGAAAAAATTATTAATAATATATTTACGAACATGCTACAATGTAGTTCACTTAGATTTAATGTTGAATATTTATATTCATTCCAATGAAGGGTGGGGGTGGGGGTGGGGGTCAGAATAGATAGATTATTCTTTTAAAAAGTTAACTAGAAAATTTTTTTGTCTAGGTATGTTAGATAAAGAGTACATTCTTTTCTTATATAGTTGTTTCCTAACTACTCTTAGAGTCTAGTCCACCTAGAATGATCCAGTGCATTCAAGGATGATTCTTCACCCAAATTAGATTTTTTTATAAACATCTTGGAAAAGAAGCACGAGATGTTGTTTCTCATGTTTGAAAAGTTTTAATGGTGGGGAGGATGTTGAGACCATTATTTTAAATAATACTATCATTATTTTTGAGTATTTATGTCCTTGGTTCCTTAGAAAAGGAAAACAGGTAATTTAATTATGCTTAAAAAACCTGGAAAAATTTTATGATTGCTCAATTGGTATCATGATATAATGTTTACCCTTGGCCCGATGTTTGTTTATTTTTTTAAAACTAATTAATTTTTGAAAGAATATTTAAAATTTATTATATAAATAAATATTTATTCTATATTAGTGAACAATTATATATTCTAAATGGATCCCTAGATGGAAATTATCACACTATAGTTGTTCCAAGAATAAGCTCTTTTAACTAGATGAAGTATAAGATATATGTTCAGGATCAATTTTCATGATTTAGTAATTTTAGGTATTTAAATAAAACTTTTCATGCTAGAAGTGATAATATAAAATCAAATTGTTTTCAAAAATAATATAGGCATTTTCATCTTTGGTATCTTCCACCATTTGAAATTATTTAATATATAGGAAAGAGGGTTGTTCATTAGTGGCGATAATGTTAGATCAAATAGGTGGCAGTGGATACACGAGCCGACAATAATGAACTGCAAACTAATAAAAAACATATATTGCATCTTTGTAAGTTGTTCCTTTATTTTAAAAATATTTAATATTCATCCGACCACATATTTTGTGTGATTATTTCTTTTCTTATAATTAAATTTCCAATAATATCATGTTGATAATGTGATATGAATTTGGAAGATTTATATTTAAATTTTTTTATGTGTTTGATTATGTTTTAAAAGTGGTTTATTTATCTTAACTCAATGAAAGATAAAATTTTTTCATTGAAGAGATGAAACAAATATTGTTCATATTAAACTTATAACAATATTTCCTAATTGAAATGGATTTTTGATCTTTCATACCAACACAGAATGTTTTGTGAATAATTATTCTATAAAGTTTTATTTCCATTTCCTAAAAATTCAATAACATGTCGACGTTTTCTACAATATATATATATATATATTAATGATTAACATTATTATATATAATTTTAATATTATATATATATATATATATTTATTGAAATTCAGTATAAAAATGTATTAATAATAGTAAAATATTTAATAGTTTTAAAATAATATTTATTTCAGTTGATGGGATTTAAAATTACTAGTACACACACATATAATGTACCATGTGGGTCAAAGATCATACAACCCCAATTTTATTAGAAAAAATTAATGAGAACAAAGGTACATTAATATTATAAGGATTCAATGGATCATAATCCCAAGAACCTATCCCAATGGACAAAAATTTTATGGCACAAAGTAGATTAATTTTTTTTATTCAATTGTATCCCAGGATCACATCTACCACACACTCCCTGAAATGACACCCAAGACAATCGTATTCTATTAAAATCCTATCTTCTAATGACTCATTACCCATTCCTTACTTTTTATCCCACCATCCCACTAGGATAATTATATTTTAAAACTAGAACTCATCTTTGTGTCGAACCCCCATTCCCACCTCTTTATATCACTATCATGGTATCCCAATATCTTGTAAAGTAGAAAATAAACATCCCACACTAAAAATGGGGGAAAATCTTACAATGTATGGTATTTAAAACCTATCTAGATAAATTAATGTTCCTTGTAATAAACCCCTCATCTATGTTGATAATTTCATAATAATGATGATGATGATGATGATGATGATGGTAATGATGAAGATATTATTATTATCATGTATCCATAAATGTATGTGGGGTGAGAAATACTTTTTCAATAAAAAAAATAATTATGGAGGATAAGGTAAATTATTATTAAATTATTAATAATAATATATCCTTTTGATTAATTGATTATTTGAATGAAAAGAATTGATGTAATAGAGTTTTGTCCTTGTGTGAGAAATGAGTTTACTTTATCCCAATTTAATTGAAAATAAATAATAATTATTCATAAAAAATAATGGTGTTACTTATTGATATAATATGTATAATAATAAAATTACTATAATTATTATCAATGAAGAGTCTAGATTAATATATGAAATCTGTAGAATTAATATTAAGAAGAATGTTATGAATTTGAGGACATGAAACAGGTTTTTATAGTTTACATAGACTAATTCCCAAAGCATTACACATGTCACGTATCATTTGATAACACCTAATGTATATCCATAAAACACGAATTATGTATTGGGTATGTATTCCCAGGTTATCTAGAGGTTATAAATTAGATGGAATATAATTTGTATACACTATAAAGTTTTACAACACACTACAAGATCAATGACAATACATTCCTGGCCCAAGATAAAGACATAAAAACCAATTCAGCAATATTAATTTCACTTCTGGGTAAGATTTTAGTGTCTTTCATATTTTCTTTCCTGGGTATCAAAATTGGGCATACAAGTAGATCATATGGAGCACATTTTTCATGTAATATGAAAGGTTTTGGGTATTATCGTTAAAATCTCTTATTTCCATGGTGTTTTGATCATTTTTGATTCTCAACTTAATGGATATGAATATAGGGTAGAGATGTATTTCTAATGTAGAAACATATTTGGTAAACTCCATAAAGACACATTTATATTAGTTTATGGGTCATTCATTTACATAAAGGATTATGTAACCCCATATATCGAATGGTTGTGGGTCATTCACTTATAGAGTTGGTAACCCCCTCGATCAATGCATATCCCATATAAGGAGGTGTTGGTCCTCTGTAGAAGTTGATAACCCCATTAATGGAAAAAAACTATAAGAAAGGTGAAATTACCCCACTATAGTATAGATATTGAAGGTGATATTTTTAGGTGGGGTTAGATATTTTCCTATGAACTGGGGTTCATATTTTCATAGGGGAAAACACAACCCTGGTTGATATAAAAATAATAGATAAGGTATATTTTCACTCTATGGTTCTAAAATGGTGATGATAAAGTTGTGATGTGATTAATGGATTTCAAGTCATAGATTCTATGATCTATCAAGTACTTTTAGTGTATTTGTCACGAACCAACCCGGGTCGACCCTGAACCGGTCACCCAAGCCGGTCCGCGACATGGCCCGAGAGGCGTTCCCGATCCTCCCGGGCTGGCGACAAGCGCCAGGGCATCAACAGAGTCTATGGGAACGATTTCGCCCAATATAAATAAATAAGACAGTGGAAATAAAATAGAGCAGCGCAGAAAAGATAAACCAAATAGAGTGACTAAACAGAAACAAACAAGAATCAAACTAACCAAACACGACGTGCGAACAAACTCCGTGCGACCTCACGGGTCGCTCTCCGACTCAACGATCAAGCGTCGCCCTCGGCGAGCGCACTCAAACTATAGCCGGCACAAACACTAAAAACAGAAAATAACTATAGGCGTGAGTATTAAAACTCAGTAGGCTAGCCCGATATCTATTCCCAATGCACTACCTTTAAAATAAAAGAAACATCATTTCAAGTTTGAACTACAATCTATAAAAGTATGTTTTTAATAATATTCTACTTAAAAACAAAGTACGAACCATTTCCCTTAGTCATTTTCCAAATTCGAGTTCATTTCATTAGTGCCAATGACATTTCAGGAAAAGAGGAAAGTGATGTTTAAATTTTCAAATTTTTAAAGAAGGGATTAAACACTTCTATTTGGAAAACAATTTTTAGAAACCCATTAAAAAGCAATTTATCAGTTCCCAAGGAAAACAAAATGCCAGAATGCACAAAGTAAAACATACAGCAAGGGCAATATAAGTATACATGTGAGCATCATAATCATTACTGCAAGCTACAAAGCTGAATAGACATGGGTGAACCTAGGAGATCGAGAATAAACCAGAAGACACCAATACATGAGAAATCATCCTTATTGACATGTCACGATGAAATCAAAACGCACAACACGCTCGACCATCCAATCACAGGAAGGTCGAGGGCAAATCCCATAGCAATAAACCCAATATATCCACCTACTATGGGCCACTGGTCAGTACCATAACCTACCAGTGCAGCAATCGTTCTTAGAATATTCTCTCAATATGCCAGATTCCCATGTCTCAAGTGTTTAAGAAAAAGGGGGGTGAGCCAACCGATGCCAACCGAGCATCCAATCAGATATATCTATATATATAAAGAACAACAGGCATTCCCCGAGCCACTCCATGGGACAACCTCATGCCTTTTTCCACTCAAGTACCCGGGAGCCTCTAAGCGCGGCCTCCCAAACAATCAATCGCAACCAAGGCATGAGAGTCGTCCTAAGAAGGGTTTTTATAAAAACATTTCCATCGCTTTCCATAAAGTGCCAAACGGGCATTTATTACAGTTCACAATTACTAACAAAACCAGTTTAAAACTATTTGAAGAATCCACAAAACACTACTTCACAGGTTGCCAGTATTTTTATAAACCAAACCAAACCATTTTCTTTTCCAAATAAACTTTAAGAGCCAACCGGGCAATTTCTCATACAAACCAAAGTATTTGTTCATGCTTCAAAAGAAATCATTTCTCATTAAACCAGAACTCTGTTTTATGTTTCGTGAATTATGTTTCAAAGCCAAACGGGCATTCCTTCATTATTGGGTGTCCGCTCGTCAAAAGGATGTTTCATGTGTCGTTTATAAAATAAACGGCTCCTTTTGACATTAGATAACCATTTAAAAATTAACCATCTTATTTTAAAAATTAATTATCGTATATTATCTCATATTTATTACAATTAATAAAATGTTGATTTTGACCAATCAGGGTGCGCAAACAGCATGAAATAATATAACTTAAATTTTAAAAGCAGTGCAAAGGGAACCTACCTCAAAACCAAGCGCGACGGCAAACAACCTCGGATCCAAGGCGCGATGACACGACGTGTCTCCGAGACTACGTGACAAAGTCCAACACTCTGCATAAACAAATCCAAGGACTCAGACGCATCCAAAACTCACCAGAGCATCTGAAACCAAGCGGCGGGAATAAACGCTCACCTTGAAACCAAAGCGCGGCGACGGCGCTCACTCAGAAACGCCCTGCGCGGGTCTTAAAAATTCTAAACCAACAAATAAAAATCAACCATCAATTAAAACCCATGAACCACAAAGAGTACGATGATGAAGATGATTATAATAATAATAATAATAATAATAATAATAATAATAACAATATAAAGATTAATAATAATGATAGAAAAAAAAACAACAATAATAATAACAATGTTAATAGTGATAATAGTAATAATAATAATAATAATAATAATATTAATAATAAAATTAATGATAATAATAATAATAATAATAACTAAAAAATAATAATAATAAGAATAATAATAATGATAATAATAATAATTAAAAATACTACTAATAATAATAATTACAATAATAAGATTAATAGTAATAATAAAATTAATGATATCAGTAATAATAACAATATTAATAATAATAATAATAGTAAGAATAATAATAATAATAATAATAATATTAAGAATAATAATACTAATATTAAAAGTAAAAATAACATTAATAATATTGATAATAACAATACTAATAATAAAAGTAAAAATTAAAATTAAAACTAAACAAACTTTACCAGGGGAAGAGGGTTGGCCGTGACGAGTAGGGGAGGTCCGGCCGGGGGAAGGTGCAGGGATTCTCGGAGATGAAAAAAAAGGGTGGCCGGCGGTCGCGCGGGAGAAGAGGGCAGGGGCGCCGGTGTTGGCTGATGGAGGGAGGAGCCGGCGGTTGGAGGGAGCGCTGGGTCGCTGCTGCTGCTGCTGCGAAAGGAGGCCAACTGGTGGTCGAGCATGAGGGTGGAGGCGTGGAGGGAAGGTGCGGCCGAATGGTGGAGGTAGGCGCGAATCAGGTGGGGGTGACCAGTGGGGAAGAGGAGAGGGAGAGGTAGGGCGGATGGGCTTCAGCGCACAGGGAGGCCGACAGGGGGGCCTGGTCCGCTACGGGGCAACAGGGGAGCGGCGGGTGTGGCTGGGCAGCAGGGGGGAGGTGTTGTGGTTCGACTAGCATAGGAGAAAACGGGGAGCGCTGCTGCTGTGAGGGGAGGCCGAGCGGGGTGTCGCGTGAAGAGGCGGGGCAGAGCCGGGGAGCCGGAGGGGGGGTGCGGCGAAGCAGCGCCGGAGGGATCCGCCGAGGTGCTGGCGCAGCGATGAGGGAGGTCGCCGGACGCCGAGAAAAGGCTAGCAGGGGGGTTGCCGGGATGCGGTTGCTGCAACGGATGGAGGCAGGGGGGAGCGAGGGAGGATCTCCTCGCTAAAGAGGAGAGGGAAAACGAGGGGGGGGGGGGTGGCGGCTCCCGCGGGGAGGAAGAAGAAAAAATATATATATAAAGAGGGGGGGCTAGGGTTAGAGGAATAAGAAAAAAAAAGAAATGATAAAAGAAAAATAAAATTAAATGAAAGAAAACAAACAAATCATAATAATAGTAAATTACAATAATAATAATAACAATAATAAAGATTAATGACAAAGCATATTTAATAATAATTATACTATCATCCGCAACATTTACAACTTCATTTATTATTTTTTTATAAGATAATGATAAAATTTATAATGATAAAAATAATCATAATGATAAAAACACAAATGATAAAAATATTCATTTCATCTTAAATGATAAAAATAATTATTAATTTATAACTATAGATTTGCGCATTAAATATAAAGACTCTATTTAAAATTTTCCAAAGACAACGGGATGCAAAACTACACCGGGCAGGGACGAGCAGGGTTTCCAGAATAGGCTCCGCTCACGCGGCCGACGACGTCGCGTCAAAAAGCGCACTTTTTAGTGAAAACTCAAAAACCTGGTCCGATACTGAACACGAACCGCAGCAATATAATTTAAAGTCAATGAAATTATAAAATAAAAATAACCGCACGGTCGGGGTGTGACAATTCTCCCCACCATAATGCTTTCCGCCCCCGGAAAGCCACCACACCAACCAGTCGATCGATCAACACCTAAGGATTTCACAGAACACGATCCAACCTCTTATCTCAAGGATGTCACAACGACTACCAACGGGACTGAACCTCATTGCCCGAAATAAATCACCAACATAGGAAAGGCCCGAACGGGCTCCCCACCATAAGAACTCCACTAGCATTTGATAAGAACTTAAGAGAAAACCCAAAGACTCATGGTGGGTCTCCCCACCATAAAGGACTGGCCTCTTAGCGACCAACCAGAAATCCAAACTTAGGCCAGAACCGGGCCTTACTCAAGCTATAAAAGCACCGCAAAAACATTTAAACCACTTGCTCTCGTCCGAATGGATAGAAGTTTAAATGGATACTTTGCGCAACTGAAACCCTAACCCCATGGGCGGGGAGGGTGGGCCCAAGGATCAAATCACTAAAACTACGACGTACGACTACTCACGACCCATCACTTCGGGATGGACACAAACCAGGGCCGCATCTGATTTATGTCAGTGGCCCATGCAAAGTCACCGATCAGCAACTTACATCCAAGAGGCACGATTCCCGACACTACGTGAGGGATAAGTCCATCGCGCGCTTTGCGACAAGGGGAAAAATACAACGACAGAGAAACCAGAGAAACAACACCAAAACTATCTCACCAAGACGATAGAGGCGCGACTTTAACCGGACTCTTTAAAATTTCCCCCCCCCCTGGGTGTTCCTGACTACGCGCTGGCTTCACTCCGAGACCTTTTGGCTGGAGCTCTGATGGATGAAGCATCTCCTGCCTCGCAGTAAGGTTCTGATAATCTCAATGAGGTATATACATCTTTTGATCTGACAGATTGAAGGACAAGATTTTAAAATTAAAACACACCAGCATTGAAAGGCGAAGTTCATCAAAAGACCCACGACATTCCCATACATTTCAAACCCAAAACAACACTCATACAAAGGCCACGATAATAGATCACTTACTCTAAAAGGAAACTTACACCGGAAACTTTGAACAAAGACCCAACAACACACTACTTCTGAGAACTTCCTCTGCAACGCTTCCTTGAAACGCCCCGACAAAATCGTCGCAAGTGACCCAGGCGTCCACACGCCTGGCAGGGCTTCGAAGCGCTTGGGCACAATGACTTCTTGTGACCCCGCTTGCCACACTGATAACAGACAATAATCTCTCGTTCTGAAGAGGTTGATGAAAGATCTCGAGGCCTCTTGATTCCACGACCTGATCCATCCACTTCCATTTGCTTACTCATCTACTTTCCAGAACCTTCACCAGTGCTCATAGGGATCGAAGGAGGGAGAACTACTTCGAGCACTCCTTCCACCGCAGCTTCGACATGAAAAGCTTGTCTCGCCACATCAACAAATGAAGTCAGGTTGGACTCTGACACCTTCGACTGCAGATCAGGGCGGAGACCCGCCTCGAAGCGTCGAGCCTTCACGGGGTCATTTGTGGCATACTCTGAATCATAAGGTACTAGCTCCACAAAGCGATGGAAATATTCAAACACGGATCCGTCGCCCTGCTGCAGACAACACATTTTCATCCCCTTCCTCACCTATCTTCCTCAGAGAAATACTAGTGAATGAACGAGGCCTTGAAAAACTCCCAAGTAACCTCTCGACGGGGCTTGTTCCGAGACACTGACTTCCACCACATCCACGGTGAACCTTCAAGCATGAAGGTCGCAAACTTGACCTTCAACGACTCGGGCAACTCAATGAGGCTAAAGTCCCTTTCAATCTTCCGCATCCACTCCTCTGCCACAGAAGTTTCTGCTTGACCATAAAAGAGAGGTGGATCCAACTTCCGAAACTCGAGCATAAAATCCTTAGGTTGATCAACCGCACTACGATCACCCATCAAAGCTTCGAAAGGATAACCACTGGACAAGGAAAAGTCAAAACCCAATCAACGCTAACTCAACGAATGAATAACAACCTCAAAATCAACCACTGCATCGGTGATAAGCTCGAAATCCGAGAAAACAAGTTATCATAACATCAAAACTTTTCTCTTTGAAAACATCTTTAATTTAAAACAATCTTGGTAAGTTAAACCCTCACCATTGGTATCCCTTAGAGTCTCACTCACATGCATGTATCTGTTCCACCCAGGGCATCCATCCACCATACCAGACATTCATCCACATTTCCAACGCACCAAAATGCATGTGAGTACTCATCGGAACACCAAGGCAAAAACAAAGCAACTTCATTTTCCAAAAACAATTCATTTATACCACTTCTTTTAAAACAATCCACAAATTAAACATGTCATCTCAAACAACACCTTTTTTTTCAAAAACCAACTTTTCTGATTCAAACCACTTTCAAAAATCCAGGGAAACACAGAACAACTCAAACAGGGGACTAGTGTCAGTGGGTGACTTGACCATATGGTTCGCGGCCACATGCCAAACACGTCACTGACACAGGGAGCCTTCTTGGACCATGCCCCTAGCTCTGCATGGCTTGCCAGGCCGTGCGGGTTAGGAGGACTAATGGTCCAACTCCATTTGTCGTACCCCAATCGCAAAACATCTCCATAAAAACCCAAACAAACCAATTAAACTAGACTTCCCCTGGAAACCTGAGGATCGGTACGGGCAAGAGTTCGCGACGCTCTTCTCGTACCTACCCCTCATGTCCCGACAATCCTACTCCATCTACCTTGATATCCCAAATAACGAAGGGCGCTATGAAAAGTGAGGTCTGCTAAGAGCAAACCTCCTCTGATACCATTTTGTCACGAACCAACCCGGGTCGACCCTGAACCGGTCACCCAAGCCGGTCCGCGACATGGCCCGAGAGGCGTTCCCGATCCTCCCGGGCTAGCGACAAGCGCCAGGGCATCAACAGAGTCTATGGGAACGATTTCGCCCAATATAAATAAATAAGACAGTGGAAATAAAACAGAGCAGCGCAGAAAAGATAAAACAAATAAAGTGACTAAACAGAAACAAACAAGAATCAAACTAACCAAACACGACGTGCGAACAAACTCCGTGCGACCTCGCGGGTCGCTCTCCGACTCAACGATCAAGCGTCGCCCTCGGCGAGCGCACTCAAACTATAGCCTGCACAAACACTAAAAACAGAAAATAACTATAGGCGTGAGTATTAAAACTCAGTAGGCTAGCCCGATATCTATTCCCAATGCACTGCCTTTAAAATAAAAGAAACATCATTTCAAGTTTGAACTACAATCTATAAAAGTATGTTTTTAATAATATTCTACTTAAAAACAAAGTACGAACCATTGCCCTTAGTCATTTTCCAAATTCGTGTTCATTTCATTAGTGCCAATGACATTTCAGGAAAAGAGGAAAGTGATGTTGAAATTTTCAAATTTTTAAAGAAGGGATTAAACACTTCCATTTGGAAAACAATTTTTAGAAACCCATTAAAAAGCAATTTATCAGTTTCCAAGGAAAACAAAATGCCAGAATGCACAAAGTAAAACATACAGCAAGGGAAATGTAAGTATACATGTGAGCATCATAATCATTACTACAAGCTACAAAGCTGAAGAGTCATGGGTGAACCTAGGAGATCGAGAATAAACCAGAAGACACCAATACATGAGAAATCATCCTTATTGACATGTCACGATGAAATCAAAACGCACAACACGCTCGACCATCCACTCACAGGCAGGTCGAGGGCAAATCCCATAGCAATAAACCCAATATATCCACCTACTATGGGCCACTGGTCAGTACCATAACCTACCAGTGCAGCAATCGTTCTTAGAATATTCTCTCAATATGCCAGATTCCCATGTCTCAAGTGTTTAAGAAAAAGGGGGGTGAGCCAACCGATGCCAACCGAGCATCCAATCAGATATATCTATATATATAAAGAACAACAGGCATTCCCCGAGCCACTCCATGGGACAACCTCATGCCTTTTTCCACTCAAGTACCCGGGAGCCTCTAAGCGCGGCCTCCCAAACAATCAATCGCAACCAAGGCATGAGAGTCATCCTAAGAGGGTTTTTATAAAAACATTTCCATCGCTTTCCATAAAGTGCCAAACGGGCATTTAATACAGTTCACAATTACTACCAAAACCAGTTTAAAACTATTTGAAGAATCCACAAAACACTACTTCCCAGGTTTCCAGTATTTTTATAAACCAAACCAAACCATTTTCTTTTCCAAATAAACTTTAAGAGCCAACCGGGAAATTTCTCAAACGAACCAAAGTATTTGTTCATGCTTCAAAAGAAATCATTTCTCATTAAACCAGAACTCTGTTTTATGTTTCGTGAATTATGTTTCAAAGCCAAACGGGCATTCCTTCATTATTGGGTGTCCGCTCGTCAAAAGGATGTTTCATGTGTCGTGTATAAAATAAACGGCTCCTTTTGACATTAGATAACCATTTAAAAATTAACCATCTTATATTAAAAATTAATTATCATATATTATCTCATATTTATTACAATTAATAAAATATTGATTTTGAACAATCAGGGTGTGCAAACAGCATGAAATAATATAACTTAAATTTTAAAAGCAGTGCAAAGGGAACCTACCTCAAAACCAAGCGCGACAGCAAACAACCTCGGATCCAAGGCGCGATGACACGACGTGTGTCCGAGACTACGTGACAAAGTCCAACACTCTGCATAAACAAAACCAAGGACTCAGACGCATCCAAAACTCACCAGAGCATCTGAAACCAAGCGGTGGGAATAAACGCTCACCTTGAAACCAAAGCGCGGCGACGGTGCTCACTCAGAAACGCCCTGCGCGGGTCTTAAAAATTCTATACCAACAAATAAAAATCAACCATCAATTAAAACCCATGAACCACAAAGAGTACGATGATGAAGATGATAATAATAATAATAATAATAATAATAATAATAATAATAACAACAATATAAAGATTAATAATAATGATAGAAAAAAAATAACAATAATAATAACAATGTTAATAGTGATAATAGTAATAATAATAATAATAATAATATTAATATTAATAATAAAATTAATGATAATAATAATAATAATAATAACAACAAAATAATAATAATAAGAATAATAATAATGATAATAATAATAAGTAAAAATACTAATAATAATAATAATTACAATAATAAGATTAATAGTAATAATAAAATTAATGATATCAGTAATAATAACAATATTAATAATAATAATAATAGTAAGAATAATAATAATAATAATAAGAATATTAAGAATAATAATACTAATATTAAAAGTAAAAATAACATTAATAATATTGATAATAACAATACTAATAATAAAAGTAAAAATTAAAATTAAAACTAAACAAACGTTACCAGGGGAAGAGGGTTGGCCGCGACGAGCAGGGGAGGTCCGGCCGGGGGAAGGTTCAGCGATGCTCGGAGATGGAAAAAAAGGGTGGCCGGCGGTCGCGCGGGAGAAGAGGGAAGGGGCGCCGGTGTTGGATGATGGAGGGAGGAGCCGGCGGTTGGAGGGAGCGCTGGGTCGCTGCTGCTGCTGCTGCGGAAGGAGGCCAACTGGTGGTCGAGCAGGAGGGTGGAGGCGTGGAGGGAAGGTGCGGCCGAATGGTGGAGGTAGGCGCGAATCAGGTGGGGGTGACCAGTGGGGAAGAGGAGAGGGAGAGGTAGGACGGCTGGGCTTCAGCGCACAGGGAGGCCGACAGGGGGGCCTGGTCCGCTACGGGGCAACAGGGGAGCGGCGGGTGTGGCTGGGCAGCAGGGGGGAGGTGTTGTGGTTCGGCTAGCACAGGAGAAAACGGGGAGCGCTGCTGCTGTGAGGGGAGGCCGAGCGGGGTGTCGCGTGAAGAGGCGGGGCAGAGCCGGGGAGCCGGACGGGGGGTGCGGCGAAGCAGCGCCGGAGGGATCCGCCGAGGTGCTGGCGCAACGATGAGGGAGGTCGCCGGACGCCGAGAAAATGCTAGCAGGGGGGGTTGCCGGGATGCGGTTGCTGCAACGGATGGAGGCAGGGGGGAGCGAGGGAGGATCTCCTCGCTACAGAGGAGAGGGAAAACGAGGGGGGGTGGCGGCTCCCGCGGGGAGGAAGAAGAAAAAATATATATATAAAGAGGGGGGGCTAGGGTTAGAGGAATAAGAAAAAAAAATAAATGATAAAAGAAAAATAAAATTAAATGAAAGAAAACAAACAAATCATAATAATAGTAAATTACAATAATAATAATAACAATAATAAAGATTAATGACAAAGCATATTTAACAATAATTATACTATCATCCACAACATTTACAACTTCATTTATTATTTATTTATAAGATAATGATAAAATTAATAATGATAAAAATAATCATAATGATAAAAACACAAATGATAAAAATATTCATTTCATCTTAAATGATAAAAATAATTATAAATTTATAACTATAGATTTGCGCATTAAATATAAAGACTCTATTTAAAATGTTCCAAAGACAACGGGATGCAAAACTACACCGGGCAGGGACGAGCAGGGTTTCCAGAACAGGCTCCGGTCACGCGCCCGACGACGTCGCGTCAAAAAGCGCACTTTTTAGCGAAAACTCAAAAACCTGGTCCGATACTGAACACGAACCGCAACAATATAATTTAAAGTCAAAGAAATTATAAAATAAAAATAACCGCACGGTCGGGGTGTGACATTATTAACCTATTTGATTGGGTTTATAATGATGGGAGGATGTTTTCTATACCCTTGAGCACACCGAGGTTTGACTTAAAACTAGGCTCTGAGCTTCATCAACATCAGGTCTTACACTGACATGGGTTTACTTAGATAATAATTGAATATAATACTCATATATTTGAAATATAGTGACATAATAATTCCCTATGTTCTTGTTCTTCTTTCCAATAATTCATATTTGTTTACTTATATTTTTCTTGATTACACTCTTATTTTGGGGAACCAAGACTAATTGTTTATTCATCATTTGGTCATTATTTCGAGACATCCAAATTGGTATCTTTATAGTAATCTCACATGGGAATCATTCCCACATGTTCTATTTCATTGTATATAATTCTTGGTTCAAAGATAATCATGGTGATTACGGTGCTCGTGTAGCTTTCTTGGTGTTAACTCTTTGTAAGTCCCAGTGGTTCTTAAATATGGTATTTATAGTTGGTGGGTACTTCCAAAATTTACATATATTTATGATATGGTATTCTTTTCTAATTTTCTATTATATAATACAATACTTCATGAGAATTTATTATCTAGATTGGATTTCTCATGAGGCCTTGTGTTGAATTTCTATTTTCCATGAATCCTTTATTATATGTTTGAGTTTCAATTAATGTTTTTTGTGATTTTTGGTCATTTTTTTATAAAATTTATTTCATATCCATTTTAGGTTTTTATAGGATAAGGCATCCCAAGTATGTGTGTGACTTCTTGGTTCTATTTTTTATCCCTTGAATTATTGGAGGATGGTTTGGGGTGGAACACAAATCTTATTGTTGGACTAGGTGGGGTCCTCGGGGTATGTTCACACAAATAACATAATAAGGTCATAGAATTTATTCCAAATAATGAATAAAATATAATGGATAGATAGTAACTGTGATTATGATCAAATAGAAGAGTTTTAATAATGGAATTCTCCTTGAACTGGTCTAAGAACTTCTCTCAATTCATCATAGATATTCCATGATCACCTAAATAAAGAATCCTCCTCATCCGCAGAACCCCATTCAAAATACACAATGAATTTTTGATCCAATGCTCCTCCATTTCATGGAAGATCTAAAAATATTTCTATAGTAACTTAATCCATCACACTTCTTCCTTATCAAAAATAAATCCGGAATACTCCAATGGTAATTTCTATTGGATATCATGAAAGGTAACTCTGCCTACATATATTGTTTATATGTCATATCATAAACAATAATTTTTTGGTTTGTCAAAAAAAAAACACAATAATTTTTTGGTTCCTCCAGTTTCTTCTCGCTATTTAATATATAGTTCTGTCACAGAGGAATGAAAATTAAAAGAAAACATTCAACTGTAACCTAAGGATATTGTGGATGTTTTAACTCACAGTCCTTCATTTTTCATCATAAAAAATTGTTTGAAAACATATTATATGAAATTATTATGGTATTACACCATATTATGAATGATACAACAGCTATATACTATTCTCTCGAATATAGTGAAATGGAAACATCAATAAGGAGTGTATGAATTGAAGTGAAAAAACAAACAAATATTTTTCTAGTCTATACAATATGTTTTTTATAAGATATAACATGTGAATAATTTGAGGGATATAAAAGTAAAAAATTACAAAATAAGTATATAAATTGGAGAAAAATAAACTTCTTTGATGTTAAACACTTTATTATGTAAATAAAAAATTATAAATTAATATGAAAATTAGGAAAAAACATGTATTTTCTGATAAATATTTTATAACACATATAAAAGATATTTTTACACAACATTTTCAATTATGGAACTCTTTTTTTCAGAATAAATAATCAGGTTAGATAACATGAGCCATGGTATCCAAGTTCCACACATGGAACTTCATCAAATGAAACTTATTGATATGTAAAATTACTGCACCAATAAATTCTACAATAGAACATTGGAAAACTGAATATTTTTTCATAGGATCTTTAATAATTAGCGTGATTATAATCATATAAAAGTAAAATGGACTTCATAAAATTTATTATTAAGAACAAAAAAAAATTCTAGAAATATTCATTTTGACCCTAAAGGTAAGAAGTAGAACAATTACAATAATAAAGGATTTAAAATTTCACAATATACCATTTCAAATTAGAATTTACACAAAAAACCTAAATAATATAACAATAACGACTCATATTATCATGATGATTGTTATCTTTAGGATTATAATGATTCTAGTGTATTTCTTTCTTCAAATCCTCAACCCAATTTATAAATTCCTTTTTACAAAATTTTAATGATAATATCAATTTTCTTTTGTTTTTCTTTAAATAACATCAAAATTTTATCACCTTATTCTAATGGATTCAATTCAATGAATCCTATCAATTTGTAGTTTATCTTAACAAAATTTTGAATGATTAAAAAATTACATTAGATCATTGGAAAATATGATAATCAAAAGTTAAAAACTATATATTGAAAACTTATGCAATAAACATCAAGTTAACTTATATTCAATATGAGTGTATTTTGATTTTTAAAATTAATATATGAAACATAAATTTTTATTATTTTTTTTTCCAAAATGGGTATATTGTTGGGTGAAAATAATAATTTCATATAGTTATTTTGAAAATCACAATACACACATACTGAGAATTTATCTGTCTTCATCACATATAAATCTTAAATTCTTATGATCAATTGAAATATCATAGCATACATAGGCATACTAAATTTTAATCTTCCCTCAGTATAATGATGTTCTTCCTTAATTGAAACTAAATAACTATTTTTTTCAATGAATCAAACTTCATGTACCATTAAGAATCAGTTTTTCTTTCCAAAATAATCTCACATGATGTTAAATATGCCTTCACATCCCCAGATGATTTTGTTTATATAATAGAAATATGGATAATGATCTAGAAATTATGACTAAAATTTAGTAATGCGTTACAGTAAATGACAAAGACACTTGCTGGGTCCACATCCCATTTTATCATTGATCAACCAAGCTTTTGACATAATTCCAATTAGGTTTTCCTAAAAAATTCATGCTAAATTTTGAGGATCCCAAATATCCAAAAATATTAAATTCCATATTTTGTAGAAAAAAATCTAGTTACATTTTGACATTTGAAAAAATTTAAATAAAATAATGAATATATGATATATATGTTTATAGGTAATTAGAAAATATCAATATAAGAATAAGAAATACTAAACCTCTTCAATTCTATCTTTTAATAAAATTTTAGATCATGTGTTTTGAATATGGTTTTAGAATAATTTAAAATGTCAAATTCTAAAATTCTATAGAATCTGACGAAGTAAAAAAAATCTCTATAGGAAATTTTATTAAAAACACCCTTTAAAATGATTCAAATAACATATGAATTTTTAATTTTAAAGGTTACCTAAATAAAAAACTCCCCACACAATAATTTTAACAATTTATAAAAACATTCAATGTATGAAAACATATGTACAGGTAAGAAACAATAATAAAAGAATAAAATTTCTTAAATAAAAGTAGAAATTTTGAAATAAGAATAATAAATTTAAATAAATAGGAAATTTTAAATGGTTAACAAAAATAAGTATTGGGTGTTAAAGTGTTTCTATAGATACAAAAAAGGATTTCATAGATTAGTAATTTAGATAATTGTATTCATGGTTTCTATGGTCCAATAACACTTTTGAATAAATCATTTAGTACCCACAACTTTGGACTATCCTATATTGAACTATATAAAATTCATTTATTATATAATCATTGGTAAATCTAAAATATTTCACTTTATTCAACCAAAACATTTTATTCTAATATTTTCCCATTTATAATTTCATGAAAAAAATTTCACATCTTTGAGCAAAGTAATTTGACTAGAAATGTGATCATCTGATAGTATTAAAAACTAGATTGATGGATTTACTTTTTATATTCAACTATTTATATTGTCAACAAAAACATTTCATTATAATTTTAATGTTCAATATTTATTTCTTCAAACTCTAAAATTTATATTTTAGCCACATGACATTAGTTAATTTATTTTATGATATTAACGAAACAATAATAAATTTTATTTTGGAATTAAATTCCATAATTCCCTACCAAGAATCTTAAACCATAGATTTATTTTCACATACTTCTTTATATTAGGATTACTTAAGTTTTCTCTAGTATGTATCGTCAAATTTTAAATGACTTGATTTAGAATTTTCATAAGGAATCTTCAGTATTTTAATTTATTTGTTTTAGAGTAGTGCCAAACATATCCATTTCCTTAAATCATCATTATCATCATAATTCTATGATAATGGGAAAACCCAATAAAATTTATTTTTGTGATATTTAGGGGTAATTTTACCCTTGAAACACATTTCATTCCTTGGAACATTTGCATAAAAATCATCTATCTTTCATCTATCATCACTATATAATCCACTATTATCATTTAAAGATGGATCAAAACTAGCCAATCATGTCTCTTATGTAGTTTTAAATTATTTTCATACATTTAAATTTGATGATCTCATATATTCCTTCTCTAGTTTTTAATTCATGACACTTAGACCAGATATTTAATGATTTATAACATTCATTGAATAAACTTCTATATAATCCATATTTTCAAACATATAATTCTTGTACTTCTGATGATCTTTACAAAAGACTTTCTTTCTAATATAACTACTCATATTTATAGAAAAATGATCTATTTTATCCATGAAAATTTTATTCAACTACTCCCAGTCAACATTTATAATCATTCATTAAACTATTATGTGTCCAAATGTGATCATCATAAGTGAATCCTTCTGTAGATGAGGAAAAATGACATCCAATTTCCTTTCTATATTTCTCTATATATATTTTTAATAATCTCCTAGACTATATAAGAAAACCAATAAAATAGTACATGTTGTGTTTTCTTAAAACCATAGGGTCTTCATTATTTTTCATTTTATAGTCCAATTATTTTGGTAAAATATCAATGATTTTTTAATTAATAGATCATTCAATAAATCATTACCACCATGTGATTTCAAGTTAATCACAATAATCATGAATAATTGATAAATCCTATAACTTTTTCATATGGTATGAAATCAAGTGACTGATAATCACATCTTATCTTGGCCATCATAATCTCCAAAAATAGTAAAGTTATATAATGAGTCACTTTCATCCCTTCAAATATACCACAAGTTGTTATTCAAGAGGAAAGATGATAATAGATATTTCTAAATTGCAAGCAAAATTTCATTTCATTCATAGGGATTATGCTAAAAATTTGTTTTATTTTTAGGAGTTAAATAATTAATGTATTTCTCTAGAAAAATTTTATTTATATTAAAAATAATAATGTTATTTATCTAGGATTGTTAAAAAATGTTTTCATATGATCATTATAGTACTCATTGTCAACATTATTAACCTCTGTTTGATTATTTGGATTTAAATTTTCTAGTATTACGATTGGTAAAGATCCTACCTTTATAGAAACAAAAGATCTAAACCCTTATACATGTTAGAGTATCAAATCTCAATATTAAGTATATGAAAAATTAAAAATAAGGATTAATATCTGATATAGAATATTTTCTCAGAATGAGAAATATTTAATTTTTAAGATGAGGAAGATGGGGATTAGTTGATGTGGAAAAGCAGATTTTCAATTCAATTTCCACTCTAAAAAAAGATATTGAAAACATATAAAAACCAAAAAACATATTAATATCACTGTAAAAATATACGAAAGTAGCACATGGACAATAGAAAAATAAAATTCGTGGAAGTTATACACATAATCTATTATCAATATATTCAGAAATTATTAATGAAATGAGTAAAAATAAAACATGTAATCTCAGAAATCATTCTAAAGACACCAACAAAGGATATAGTTACTAAACGGTTCCAATCATGTAACTCCCAAATTTTACCTCAATTAGTTCTATGATCTATAACTTGAATGAAATTATCAATGTTTTTAATTAGATAATTCTTTGAATGTAACACTTCAGCATGTACAAGATATTTAGTGGGAACTTCTTCAATAAATCATCTAAATAAGGTAAATATATCCCTGATATCCTCCTAGAACAACATGATTAATGCCATGTTCTGTTAACACCGAATTTGTAGAACTCATCATTCAGAATAAAAAAGAAATCAAACATATAATCTCATTGATCCATATGATTGGATGTATAAAAATTTCAATAATAAAGACTTATATTTTTTTAGTAGACCTCACAAAATCAGAAGCCCTTTGTAAAATGATTAAAAAAATATAATCACATGAACACAATGAAGCAAGATGACTCGTAAAATCATGATTGAAAGATTTAGTGTATCCTTTATTTCCTAAAGCCTCAGTCATATTAATAAATGTTGTTATAAAAAATTCCTAATGAAAATATCCATGTTCATTAGTACTGATTATAACAACATTGAAATCTAATCACATTCTTTCGATGAATTCAATTTGGTATGTCTTCTCAAATATTAGCATGTATTAGAAAAATTCTACATGTTAATTTTATTAATTTAGTTGATTAAAAAAAATTAATAATTAGAAAATAATTATTATTCATAGAAAACATACGAAAATCTCAAATTAACTCAAATTCAACACAAGTTTGTTTTTAATTTCAAAATATTGATATGAAAGTTATATTTTGACTAAACACATACTACCCATATAATGACACACTCTTCCTATAGAAAAATTCATTGATTAAAAAAGTACATATATATAATCAAATAGTCCCTTTATGTCATTCGATTACCTCCATGTCTATTTTAAATTCAATTTTTAGAGAACATGATAGGATTACCAACCCCATGCAATACATGCTAAAAGGAATCCTTTCGAGATAGAAATAAGATTGAGAGTAACTATCAAACCCCCCCCCCAACAATTTCCCATGGGGTAGATACTATCATCAAGTGTATAAAATATGTATTATGGGAGGCATTACCCATTTTAAAAATAAACTAGTAAACAAAATTTCAACTATGTCCACAAATATGATAATCAATCCCCACATAAATAAGTCAGAATATGCATGAGTTTATTATTAGATAAAACAAATATAAGTACATAGAAGTAAATTAAAAGGAATATTATCCAAAATATGTCTCCCCTAACTCCAACATTTAACAACTCACATTCAAACTAAAATAACTAGACAAAACCCTTCACACAGTCCAATTGATATAAAATATCATAGAATAAATAGATGATGATAGACGTATAATAAAGAGGTTCAACCTTTAAACACTAATTTTTATTGAGAATGTTGTTTAAATCCCAAATAAAAAATATATATAACTATTAAAAAATTATTAAAAAAATTATAACAATATAGGAATAATCCATCGCATATAGTATACTAGATCTATGGTAATAGAGAGATGAGCACCTCACACTATCTATTTATTTAACAACATATGGTATAATGATATCATCTAACATACACTATAGTGTGGAGTACATATATACAAAAAAACCTTGGTTATATAACTATAAAATTTCTCAAATTACATTATCCTTGGGGGAAAATAATATCCCACATGGTATAGGAACATAAGTGAATACCACATCATTCTATAGTCATGTCTTCATTATCATGCTAAGTAAGAAGTATATAAAACAATAATAATTTGTTCACAAAAATTACACCCAACAATTACCATATAAAAGAAACCACTAACCACCCTACCACTTCTCATAAAACCAAAACCTTACTTGAACATTCATATATAAAATCGCCTCATCTAAAAAGAAATATACACCACGAACCCAATAGAATAAATATACATCAAAACCACATATGTCCCCATCATCCGTCAAAGATTATAAAGTATTGCACATATTTCAAGGATATTTATAAAAATCAAAAGATAACTAAACCACAGTGCGAGTCTTGCCTAAGTTTATCACATGAGTCATCAACTTCACTTATTCAATATATTATCATCCTCCATTATTGTCTCTTATGAATTTAGTTTCATCCAATCCCCCACACTAATTAACATAATTACTATTATTACTTTATTTAATTATTATATTATAATCATGTCCCCTCAAACAGACATGTCCCATTAATTTTAGATTTTTTATAATTATTTATAAAATAATTTGAAATAATTACATACTACTATATCAAACAAACTTTTAAAATTCATTGAACACATTAAAAAGAAATTTTATAAATATTAACCTCAATTTATGATTCAACAAAGATGTTTTTAAAACATGTTTAAATTTCAAAATTATCAAGAGAATCCCCCAATAATCATATTTTCATTCACCCCACTTCAATCATCTAGAATCTTTTTAAAAAAACTATAGGTAGAAATAGGATAAAGATTATAAGAATAATAATTATGGTGTAATTTCGTTGATCTATTTTTATTTTACCCCTTTAAATAATATAAGTCAATGATTATTGGAAAATAATTATAGGGTGTCAAGAAAAGACATAGTGTTTCCTAGAGTCCAGTTAAAGAGAGAGGTATGCAGTTTAAGATGACCAACCACCATATTTTATGTTCAAAAGGTAATTTTAAATAATTATAGTTTAATATTTTAAATTAAATTTCTATATATATTTCATGATACGGTCATTGAAAAAAAAGATGAAACTATCCCTTATCTCCCACAATATCTCGTGAAAACAAACCATTCAAACAATATGATATCAATGTACAATATGGCATTATAAAACTCATTAAACCAAAATGAATGTGAATTATGAAAATCATTTTGGAATCCTCCCCTCCCTTTAATGCCATATAAATCAAACCACTTACTATCAAAATCCACAAAACGTTATCACAATAAAATTATATCCATCATTATGTAGTACTCTAGACTCAAAAAAATAATCAAATAATTATAAAACCTATCCACTCAGCCACAATAACAAGAAGCAACACCAAATCCTTCCACAAAAAGGAATTAAGGTGGAAAAAACACGTCATGTTTCGTTGACATTGATCATGGTGTAAAGAACATGCCAAAATGGATGTCCATTTCACATCATTCTCAAGAACCAATAGTTTAATGAAATATACCATTCAGAAAAAATCATATTGCAATTTTAATAATTATAGTGTGATTTTTATTTCTATAGAAATATCAACTCAAACACAACTTCTCTATCATCATTCACCTTGAATCTCACTCTTATCACATCTGACATGTCAAAACCATTATTTTGTGTACTCGTAAAATCTAGTTATATATAATTGAGTATTGTGATAAAGGATAATAATGTGGGATTGTCCCTTGTAAGAGAGTTGTTCATCCCTAAACTCATTATAAAGGGAGTTTACCTTCACTTGGAGTGACCTTACCAAATACCACATTATAATGCATATTAATTTATTTTTGGAAAATGTTACACCATTAATTATACCCTTATATATGGGCCAATGTCTGTGAACCCAGAAAACAATAACATTACTTTTTTTATTATTTATATAGATTCAATAGGGAATATGAATATTTGGGTTATGTATTAATTTAATAAAGATATTATAAAGTAGAATTTTTCCACAAGAAAATCTTATCGATGAACCTGGTAACCACGAGGTCAATATTTATATGGGGGGATGAGAGTTTAATAGAGATATGATTTTAAAATAAAAAAGTTATCATACACTCATTTACCCTTCTATTAGGGTATACACTCTAATGGGTTCGAACATTCGTATCACTGTGAGGTTTTTATTATTAGAATTTTTTTTATATTCTATATTAAATTTACCTTTAGGTTCGATGTTAAAATTTATTTAATTTTCTACTGTTGAGATCATATGATTTTTATCATAACTAAATGGGAAATTAAAAAAATAATTCAAAATCAAAGGAAATATCATGAATTGAAAATTGATATATAATGATATCAAAATTCAGATAAAATATCTCAGTAATACCTAATAAGTCAGTATGAATAATTTAAAACCTGAATTTTGTAATGAAAATTCATACAGTGATATAGTAGTATTATATTAGGTGTCTTAATTTTCTGAATATATTTCATCTACAAATAACTATAATGTATCAAGTAATTTAAAATTATGTTTTTGTAATGATAATAAAATATAGACTTGGTATTACAAGAATAATTCAAGTACGTAAGGAGTGAGAATGATTCTTGTAATAAATAATCCAAAGGGAATACTATTATTATATATAAGTTAAAGACCATTAATAAAGGTGTTTTTTAAGTGTAAAATTATCTCAAAAAATAATTATGGGGATCAAACTAAACAATCGGAAGAGATATATTCAAATCCACTAGACTAATATGTTATTTTTATAGAGAAAGGATTCATTTGAAATGACTCAATTGAATAGATAAAACTAAGGATGAATAAAATTCCACAAGAGTTGAATATTAATATCAATAGTAAATTTGTTTGAATCCAATCACAAAATTCTATACAATAAAGTTAAAAACTCTATACTAAAGTAAATTTCCAGAGTTAAATGATTGATGAAATGGGTGATCAAATTAAATTGAAAGATAAGAAGATATTATATTTTGATGAATATCCTAAGTCATCCAATAAATATTTCTGAAGCCGAAAACTAATACAATAATTTGAATATGTATCTTATGATCATACAAAAATCATATCTATTAGTAGTTTAGTGGAATGTAATTTTAATTACTAGTACATCTTTCCATGTCTTAGAACACTATAATTAGGAAGCTTGCTTCATCCTAATCATCACTTCTATGATTAGGACCAATAAATCACTTCCAATTAATAGGGATCAATAAGAATAATTAAATATAAATATTATATTATATTTTTTATAGAATTTAATCCTATATCCATATAAGAATATTTCAAACTCTTATATATCTAGAATTATATAGATTAGAATCACTATAGATAATTACAAAATGATTACAGTTAATAAATTTTATTAACACTATATAGTAAACATTAGCACCCCGACCCGCTTATATTTTATACAGGTACTAATCCAATAAAAATATTTTCACCAACCTCAATGAATAGAAATCAACCATCTATTGACTTCTCATATCAATGTTAGACATCACTGCCTCAACCATTGTAGTAGGTTGACTACTGATAACAACCAAATACTAGTTTTTTTAACACATTGGTAGCTATCTATCTACTGTTAAACAAATTTTAATGACTATTGTTCCTATTATTGATAAATTTATTTGAATAATATGAACAAAAATAATATATACTCATGGTGATTTAAAGTTAAAGACTTAAAAACCCTTAACATTTCAACAATATCCATCTATAAAATTACCTCAAGTAATTTCAAAATAATCCTCCATTACCTTTATAAAACCTTATGCTAATTTATTTTTTACATTCATTATTCTCCATAATCCTTTCACTCACCTGGGTTCCATTGAGTAACATTTCTAGCTCAAACTCTAGTGTATTATCACCTTTATGAATGTGTAAGTTGGATTTTATATCCCAATTACATTTCATATATCTTAGAAATTATCCCGAATAAAATTATATATGAAATGGAATTTTAGATATTGGTTTTTAATTATATTCGAAAATTAAAATTATTTTCATGGTTAATAACACTCAAAATATGGTATTAAATCATTCCACCATCTAAATATTTTCCAAGCCATTTTTTCTTGACCTTAAACTAGAGAAACTCTTTCATAGATTTTAGAACTGTTATATATTTATGATTAATCATATATAAAGTAACCACTAACTAAATATAAGACATGTAGTTGTTTGTTGATTAAGTACATGTAAAAAAAACCTATTTTTCTTGGTATAGTTTTTGAATCACTAGTAAATTCCAAAACAAAAATCCATATATAGAATCTTCTTGTAGAAAAATATTATATATCTAACAACATATTTCTTCATTATATGGCCCCCATAAAATCTTCCCATTGATCCTTTTTAAGGTAAGAAATAAAATGACTTTTTACTCTCGCTATAAAATAAATTTTAGGTCTCATAAAAATCATTTCATAAATCAATCTTCTAATTAAATAATAATTTGTTAATTTTACCATATACATGACATAATCTTACAAGGAACGTGTTTGTGACTTAGATAATTTGATTTTTTTTGGAATTAGTGTTTTCAATAGATTTTAATCTGATCAACTAAATTTTGTCAATGATATTTTGAATATAATATTACTAGAATGACCCTATAGTACAAAATTTATGATCAATTTTTATCTTCAACCCTAATATTTTCTTGTCTTGACCATGATATTTCATTTAAAATCATCCAACAATCTTTTTCGTCAGCTCCTAAATTCGTTGAATCTTAGGACCCACAAGAAACATTTCATCTATATAGAGAATGATTAAAACATACATCCCATTATTACAAGACTTTTGATAATAACAGTGATTGTAGTCACTCCTTCTGAAATCTCCTCCTGTCATGAACGTATGCAATTTCTAGTTTCACTATGAAGGTTCTTATTTCCAATTTTATATACTTTATTTCAATTTATATTCATATACCTACTTATGATGGTCTAAAAACACATTTTTATTATTTATATAGATCCCTCTTACAAATAACTATAAATAAATATTATTGTCACATTACATTGTTATAATTGTAAATAATCAAAAGAAATAATTCTCAAAATATTTCTAATAGAAGTATGCATAAATTAAATTTATTTTTTTATAATAAATTGATTCATTCATTTTATCAAAATCATTCAACCAAAAAACATGTCTTTTACTTTGTACTTCAATAAAATTGTTATTTAAAATAGTTGATACATTTTTGTCTTGTTCCCACTTTCCTTCCGGTAGTTCAGTCAGCACCCAACATCCCATTAATTTAAGGAAATAATTTCTTCGTCCATGGAAGACTCATAATACTTCAATAAACTGAGAATTTATACCCATTAAGGATATTTAATTTTCAAGAATACAAAAGAAGTATGAATTTCATATTGACCCCAAACCATTGGGATAATTATTTGAATCTTGAATATCTTACCCTAGAAGTTTTCACACCCTATAGAAAATTAATTTCTAGTTCTTGATATTTTGATTATCATGATGCCAACTACTATACTACCAGAGCATTCCCTTATTACTTTATATTTCTTGATAATTTTATATAATCATAAGTTGATAAAATTTCCAGTGAATTTGTGATGATGTCTAGTGTAATAAATATTTGGGATCTTCAAGTGCTTCCATGATGACCGACTTGTTCATTAGTAATTTATCTCTCTTCCTCAAATTTTAATTCAAAAAGTTCCTTAAATTCCATAAAATATTTTAATTAATGAATACTTATACAAATATAATTAATATTCAATAATTATATTTTCATAGTTGTTAGTAAAAAATTTTATTTTTTAATAACCTAAAAGGAAATAGGAATTAAGGTTTTCCTCAATATTTTTTATATCCATTCCATGAAAAAGAGTATAAAAAATGAAACTAAATTTTTTTATGTGTGGTAATTTATGAAAATTAATAGAATATAGCCCTTGTGTTATGTTTTTTCCCACCTATAGATGTTGTAATTCTATTAACGAATTATACTATTGTGCTGACTACATCAGCGTAGATGATTTTGGGTATACTGGAGAAGACCCACATGAATATAACCTTTTCCATAAAAGTTCAACTCATCCTCTCTACTACTCCATCAATCCTTAGTGTTTAGGTAATATTTTGGAATCTTATTCACCTTAATCCAGAAAATGTTTTATAATGTTTAACTGTTGTACACACGCACTGTTATCCGATCTGAGGAATTTAAATTTATAATCACATTCTAAATCCACTATGTATTTCCATTATAAAATGTAATAAAAAATTATATTTTATTTTATGAAAATAAACCCATATATTTCTCATTGAATATTCAATGAACTTGAAAAATTAAAATGATTCTATTTGTTATTGGATTGAGAATGGTCCCCAAGCATCCATATTAACTAGGTCTAGTTTTTTGGATCTATGATTCAAGGTATTCATGTCGAATGAATATATATTATTATATTAAATCAGAAATCTATTATAAAATTACATAGTTGTGGGATCATGAATCATAATTCTACTCATTTCTTTAACATTTATGTATATATCACTAAGGTGGACAAGTTTTCAAAGAAAATCCTCCAAATTTTTAAATCCTAAAATTCTAATCATTTCACATATAATTAAATTACTATTCACATAATGTAAACCATCCTCTAATACTAACACAAAAACCATTGACTCGGAAGTCACTTTCCACATCCCATTATAAAACCTTCATTTTTAACTGTCCTATAGATATATAATTTGATCGATGATTATATCCGTGTGTCACTATGTTTAACCTTTTAAAACTACCATTCTACATCTGATGATTTACATATTCTGTTTGGATCACTTCAAGAGATTCACTATCTACCAGATGAGCATTAAAAAAATTTCATAATAAAAATATTTTCATTCATCATTTATTAGACATTGAGTTTAAGGATGAACCAAAATCAACAGATTATGATGTTATTTGATTATAAAATGTGAGAAAAATATTTTCACCATTATCAACGAAAGAAATAGAATTTGAACTTCTAGAAGCTATACTTCCATATCCTTCCAAGATATTCCTATATTTTCCATGGATTGTATTGGATTAACACAATTCAATAAATTAGGTTACAGAAAAATAATATTTCGATTAATCTTCGTCCATGAATTATATTTTGGTCATTGATTATTTCTTCTATAAGGTGATAACCCCATTCTTTTAGTATTATGTGTACATTTAAAAGATAATTGGACCTCTCTAGTATGGAGATCCATATAGAGGATCAAATTATAGACATCTTTAAACACCAAATCATAAATTATATAGGAAAAATATTCACAATAACCATTACATTCAATTATTATAGAAACGTGGAAAGTAGTAATAAGTCCAATATATCATATGTAAAATTAACTTTCACTACTTTGAGATGGCTCGATATCATAATGAATTCATCCACACAATCTGCAATTAAATTCCATTATGATAACCTCAATATAAAAAAATTCATCATCAGGAACACTTTATTTAATGATGCCAGTTTTTCATAAAATCTACATGGGATTTCAATAACATAGTTGTAGTCTTCTTATCTGAAATTTTGATGGTTGCATTTCATTCCATTGTAATCCTCACCAATAATAACACATTACTATCCATATTTTCCCATTCGGCATTCTATATCGTTTATGGATTATCTCCACCCAACAGAAGTTTGAGATCCTTATCAATGAGTTAGTCTTCTATATTAATCATCCAAAATCAATTTTTTATGTTATCAAACTGTCTAATTTAATCATTTTATTATTTAGTAGTTGTATTTAACTATGACAATAGGGACCAAATGAAATCTATATTACTCTTTGGAAAATGATAATTTTAATTGAGTTATTTCGTTTTTAAAACCATGATTTGATATCACTTATTAGGATATATGAAATTGATAATATTAGCAGATAAATGAACAAATGTTTATTAGAAAATTTTTTCCCCTGGTAATTCTGTAATACATAATTTAAACTATTATTAATTAATCCATTATCATAGAGAACCATTATTAGATATATTATTTCACCATGTTAACTAATTATAAAACATATAAAAATCACCAAAAATCAATGGAAATTCAAACGAATAAGGTATGTGGACACATATGATTACATGGTTTAGGCATCTTTCATACATTTACCATCCATAATAGAACACTATAAACTCTAATATTTTTAGAAATACAATGATATAAATAATTTTAGATAATTAAAAAGTTATTATAATTCATATAATTTTTTATTATAATCTATTATTCATCAGTATCTAGCACAATCATTTTTTGTAGATGTAATCACCCAGTAAATTGAGTTTCACCTACCTTCGAGAATCATGGTCAACCCTATGTTGACGTCACCTCTCTATAGTACTGAGCACTATAATCCACTTGATAAAGAATAAAAATGTAATAATTTTCTATTAAACTCATCTTTATCTAACCATATTATAGAAACACATTTTCATACTAACAGTTCTTACTGTCCGTACTTTGAAAAGTATAAAACGCATTATCAGCATTTGAACACGTGATAAGTTATATTTAGTCACTTGAAGAAGCATCTTAATCACAATATAAAAAAGGAAATAAATAAAATTATGAGGATTAGTTTGTTTTAAAAAAATTATTAAATTATATATATTATTAAACATTGGCGTTGAATAAAAAATAAGGGTGAAATATGCCTATACATCAATAGGATAAATGAATAATGAAAGATTCAGAATCCACATAATGTAGAATAATGTGGCCTTGGTTATAATATTATCTCCTAAAAACCTGAGTTGAATAATAATATGATCAATATATAAAATAAGGAAGTGAAATCCTTTTAGATGAAGTAGGAAATGTAAGGATTTTATAGAAATAAAAATGAAATTTCTTCAATGAATGGTAAAAAAGAATACTGAATTAAAAAATTAAAAGAGTTAAGGAAATTTGGTTATAATTTGGAATATATAGACATATTATTAGTTTTTAATTAATCATTTGAAAGTATTTCTAGTAATAATGTGGATGAAATATTTTCCAGTTATTGTTAATATGTACAATAAAAAAGGTATGAAAATTATTTTAATAATTCTTATCAAGATAATATTGTCCATGAAAAAATTGGAGGAAACTTTTTTCTTGGATAAATAAGAATAATCAATAGGTATATATAAGAAAAACTATTTTATATTGGAGTATATATCATGGTATGGTTGATGATTATTATTATGTTGGAAATATCATGATGAGGTGTTCTGATTTTTTCACTTCGTAAAATATTTCATGGAATCAAAAGATATGAATTTAGAAAAGTAAAATAATTACAACCCATGATGTTGAAAAAGATCTCACAATATAGAATAGTCATATATATATTTATAATATAAGAAAATTGATTCATATTTTAGAAATATAAGTTTTAGAATACCTGTTAACTTAGAAAATAAATAATAGTGATGAGAAATGAATCATTTGATAATGAAATCATTCATGGTAATATAACATTGAAAATGGGATATAAAAATATTGAGACTCATGTAAAAGAAGGATAAAATAGATTCCTTGAAAATGGATTCATAATCTAAAATATATTTCAAATAAAAGGATAAATGAAAATTGGTGTCCCATAACTATAAAAGCATCTTCTCCAAATCTAGGAATCTGAAATGTCCATTTATTCCAATGTATTAAAAATATATATTTTTTCAATCAGATAATATAAATATTAGGCCTCATAGTTGGGAGGGGATGGGGTAGTGAATTAGTAGAAAAATTTCAATATATAATTTTTCATGTTTTATAACATTCCTAACTAATTTTCAACAATGTCGATTAATCAGTGGACACCATAATGACAAAGAAAATAATAAATATGAAAATTATATATATGATATACTTGATTTTAATGACAATGAAACTAGGTTAACATGGATAAAACACTATTTCTATCGACTGGTTATTTCCTTGGAGATAATTATCATCGCATTGTACACTTCAATATATTATTTTCATTGATGAATGATGTAAGGGACGAATTAATAATATTTTCAAATACAATGAAATGTAAATATATTAAAAATAAGAATATCAGTTATGTGTGAAACCATTCCTCTATCTTTCTCAACTGCATTTTTATTGATGGATGTCGTTTTCAGATTTCCATTCATAAGGAAGACCCATTTTGTGTTACCTATCTTTTACAGGATCTTATAGTCAATAACTCATTACTTTGTCTCTTAGAATGTGTATACAATTATTAAGTATCAATGATTATCCATTTATGGAGATTTATCATATCTATATATATTCATTAATTGTCCTTAAGAATTCATGAGTTAAAAATAACCTCATCTTCATCCTTGTGTTATATATATTAAATAAAAATTAAAATTTATTAAAGTAAATTACTGAGGTTTCCCAATATATTTCCCTATATCATAATAAAAATATAGGGCATATAATATAAAGATATGTTGGATCTGATAATATCACAACATGAGGATTTTTATCAGGAAGTGATATAGGTTAGCAGAGTACATTGTAATCCCTCAATGTGTAATATTTGGTAGAACTAAAATAAAAAATTATAGATCATATCTCTCCCAATATCTAAAAAATATGTTATTTTATTTTATAGATGCCATTATCATCATATAAAAATCTCTAAGTCTACTCATTTTTATGATAGACCCATTGTGTCATGAACACTAAGGTTGGATTGTGTGGGATCTATCACTTTGAATGAACTGTATGAAATATATTTATGGATCTGATCATTGTGGTATGAACTCCATTACTGTGGAATTATTTCACATATTACATTTCACTGGACCCTAATTCTCACTATTTCCAATGAACATCAGCATCATGACCACGTGCCATGATTTAGAGTTTTAAATGAAGTTTTACATGAGTCATAAAAACTACCCTTCATAGTGTAATTTCTAAGGATGAGGTATAATTTATATATAAGGGTAAATTATTCAATTTTTATATTCATTACATTATGGTATACATTACACAACAATGTGATGAATCATTAAAATTATTTAGTAAATACCTCCAAAATGAAATTATTATGGGAAACATGTCCATTTCACAATGACTTCTTTCAGCATGTATCTTTAGTAAATTTATCTATGTATAATCCGAATATTATTCTTCAGTATCCTCTAATATTCATAATATTTTCTAAAATTTATTATGATACCTTTCAAATAATAAAAAATCATCTTCTAGTTTTGAGCATAATTCTTCATTCCTTTTCTACTCATGTGTGACTCTATACTTTTACATTCTTACTTAAGCATCTATAATATCATATTATCATTACCATGATGTTATAAAATCTCTTCAAGCTATTTCCATCATAATAAATCTCAATCTAAAACATATTTATTTGTTATACATGTGATAATCATGACATATTATAATCATTATATTATATATATTGATATCTACTTAAGAGTGTCAATAAGACCCAACTATAATATATAAACACACAATACCTAAGTATTTTACAAACATAATATCAAATTTATCATCTATAACCAACAATACTTTAGGGTTCATTCTTCCACACCCCCAATTTGGACAATTTTAGTGAGAAATATTCATCCCTCTATTATAAATCATTCTTATGGCCAATGTAAATTCATTGATTATCATAAAATATCACAATTTAGGTCTTATTATTATACATCATTTGGTTGTATTTCCACCAATATTTCATTATTATAAATTAAAATAATATGTTATCTAATGAATTTCTTCCAAAAAAATATATACATTTTATTTGATGATCAATCAAATTCATTTGATAAATCCCAATACCTTTTTATTATCCATGATAATCATGTAATCTACCTCAATGTTCATCCCATGTATTATTCTAAAATATCAAATGAACATATTTCTAATACAAATAGATGTATTTCCTCTCATGTTTTTTATGATCTCCATTAAGATTAACCCTTTATGACAGTATTATTTTTTTTTTACGAAATAACATCAAGTTCCTGCACGAGTAACAAGTCTAACATGACATATATTCCACATGAACAACATAATAACATTAATCATCATAGTCACATCAATATACTCAATATAATACAAATCTAGCATAGTTAATCATTGAAAATTATTTAGACATTGATAATAAATCCAACACAACATGCCTAATATTCAATTATGATAGGCATGAGTACATTAATCTTCCCCTTAATTTTTTTTGTAATTCAATTATCACAAGTAATCATCATAATAACATGTGCTTCATTGTAAAACTAAATGGAAGAAATTATTTAAAAAAACTTGTAACACAATGTAATTAGTACTCATTTATCATGAAAATCGTCATTTAAATGAAAATAATGTATCTTTGGATTTATGTTTTCTCTCTATTTATATGGAATCCTAATATAGAGGACAAATATAAGCTAAAATATTTTAATTGTACCTTAGACTATTCCCCTTGATGGTGTTGTGAAAATTATCCCCCTTTTGAATAAAGGCTCATTATTAAGATTTAAATGGATCCAAGAACTTTCACACCTTTATATTTACTCTCTCTTTAACAGAGAAACATTATTTCATTTATTACATTTATATAATTTTTTTTAATTATAAATGAAACTAATAAAAATATAAGAGATTTGATGATTTCGAGGTGTAATATATCAATGTATAATCTCAACACTTATAAATACTCAAAGATATATTAATAAATTTAATGAAATTAATTACGGAATAATGAAATATCTATTAAACATTCTAAGACTATGAGAAAAGTGTTATTGTATGAAATAATAGTAACCAATACATAAAACTGCATTATCTCTGAATGTTATTAGAGTATAAATTTACTTTTTAAATTACCTATTAGATTTATAAAATAAAAATACCATTTCACGTTGGAACACCATCATATTAATTGAGAACAAATATAAGATTATGGATCATAAACTAAAACCTTATATTTTAAATAGTGATTTTCCCTATTAGAATGACCTCAATTTTTTAATGATTTATAGATTATCCATTAAGACACTTCACTTTGTTTTATTCATCCATTTTATGAATCAATTTGGTTGATTTAAAGATAGCACTATAACTATTGTAAATGTGATGTAAAATTTAATATGGGATATAATCCCTAAAAAGGAAATAATGTCTTTCAAGATCAATATATTATTATAGATCTTGTATTATACTATGTGTGATGAGTTTCTAAAGATGAATTGAAATTAAAATATTGAAATTATCATTAATTGATATTTGGATCAAGTTAACCAATATTTTATATAAGTGGTATGCTATGGAAGCACGTATATGGTAAAATAAATCCTTGATGATAGAGATGTAAAGATTGAAATTGACAAAGGATTAATAATACAAAAAGGGAAATTCATGGCTTTTTTTCATGTTATGAAAATTTGTATTAATTTTGGTATCATTTATCAATTTTTTAGACAGAGGTTTTATAATGAATAAGATACAATTTTTTTTATTATCACTAAAAAATTTGAATATTATTCCCAAATAAGAAGGACGAAATAGGATGTTTTTTTTGAAGAAAATTTAGAGACATCTTGTTCTATTTGGAATCATATGAACCACCTGTGTTAACTTAATTTAAAATCAAATAATTGATATCATGTGCTACATCATAATAAATAACTATTTTTGTAATTCAAAATATATTTCATTAAAGTTATTATATAATTAGTATTTTTATGTGCGATGGAAAATCACATGGTCTGTTTCTTAATGGGATTAAATATTCATGTTTCATATTTAATATAAATTCCTACTATTATAATATACATAATAGACATTGGAAATTAATTTTATTGTTTTTTAAACCTTGATTTATATCAATTAGGATTATAGAAGTTTTTGATAAATCTATTAATAATGGTATGTTCACTCACTAATAATTCAATATGTTACAGATATTTGTGAATATGATGGGATGAATTCTTATTATGACAAAAAAGAGAGAATAATAAAATAATCTATGAGTTTTGAGGAAAATTTTCAAGTTGTATAAGACATATTTATATTTTAAAATAATTTAATAAATCTAGATACATTTTGGGAAATAAAATTATTTTTGAATATATCATGAATATTACCATGATTTAGTGATTTATAAATGGGAAGGATCAATTTTATTGAACATCGTAAAGATATTGGTAGAATGTATTTGTGCCTTGAGTTGGTTTCCATGAATTTTAAATGGTATAAACATTTTTAGAAAAGGTATATATTTTTTAAATATATTGTTTTTTGGATTTCATGTGAATGAAAAAAAATAAATAACATAATATGAGAGAACAATTACACTAAAATAGAGTTTTATCACATGTTATATATATTTATGTTATTTATTTCTGAAAATAAAAAGGTGTATATTTTAATCACCAAATAATTATTAATGTTTTGTGTTTTTTGATTTTGTTAACTAGTGGAATGTATAGTAAAATAAAGGTAGAAATAAATAGAGGTGAAAGAGAGAAATATAAATGATTATGGATGGATTAAAAAAATTCAATAAAGAGTGAATAATGATGACAAATTATTACTTGGACCTGATAGATTATTTGGATGCATTTGACTTTTCATTGAGGTCTATTTTCAAATTTAATTTAGTCAGAGAAGTTTCAAAGATTTCTTAAGGAGTTTATATCTGATTTGATGAAGTCTGTGAAAACCATGTTGTGTAATAACATCAACACGAGGTGATTTTTTTTTGTAAATCACAACACACTATAATGTACAAACTAACAAACAATTATTTATCGTAATTATATTTTTATACAATATTCTATCCAAAATGGGGAATGAAACAAACTATATCTAAAATCCATGTTAAATAAGTAGAATCTTTTTTCCCCAATATAGGTTTCTTAACAACTAGTGTCCATATGAATTTTTAAAGAAGAGTGCATAAGTTGCAATGACTAAAAATTTTTTATCATGAAATATTATATGGTCAAAATACATAGATTTGGAAAATAAAATTAAATACATTATGGTATTAATATATAGAAAATAATTTTTTCCATGAATTTACCAGATATGGAAATGGATTTATTTTTGAGATATCTATGATAAAAATTCCATGATTTGTATAATTTTTTTAATTTTTGACCAACACAACATGTCAAAAAATCAACACCACATTTTTGGAGATGTACACACTTTTTTATAGATTTTGAAAGCCCACCAATCACGAAAATTCCAAGATATTTTGAGAGAGATTTAAATTTTATTAAATATATTTTATTGGGGAATTTAATAAGGTTTTGAATATAATTTTATTTAAAGAAAGATAAATGGAGATACTGGACGTATATAGATATAGAGAATCTCTATAAATTTATTGAAAAGATTGATGTTGAAATAAGAGAGTTTATATTGAGGAAAAAAGTATATAGATAATGATCGTGGAAAATTGGAGAGGTAAGAGATCCATAAGAATATTATTGAAATATTTAGATTGATAAAATAAGAACCATTAATCCACAAATACATATTGGATAATTAATCAAGTAATTCGATTCATCTAAAATGAAAATTCATAGATATTTTGTAAATAAAGGAATAACTCAAGGTTATTAGGGATCACTTTCCATAATCGATGAAATTAATGGTGGAATGTTTCATACCCTCATAATAAAATTTTCACAATTTTATTCCCTTATAAATTTCTACGATAAGAGATAAAAAATAGCATTTTCCCATAGGTTTTAGTCCTAAAATCATTATAATGGGAGTGATCCTTACCTTGGTTTCCCCTAGACTAAAATCCCACTAAAAGTGTTTAAGTGTATTTTGGTATACCTATACATTTCATGTTTTATATACCTTAAATAAAAACTACTTAAGGATAACTATATAAAAATATATGAGTCTTATATAAATTATTTAATTATCTTCAATAGCTTATATTAATATTATGGTTAACTGATTATAAAATAAATTTTTTAAAAGAGATAAAGTATAGATCATATAATTTCTATCATCATCATAATAAGAGATCAAAGATAATCCTACTAAATATAGGTAAAGATATACATGGGAAAATAACTGTATAAAGATTGAATGAGTTTAAATTGAATATCTATTAATACCATTATTGGCCAATCTCTAATAGTGTACTCTTTATTGGGTCTAACAAGATAAATAAAATCATGTAATTTTATCTTGTAATTTATTTCTAATATCATGTTAAATTATCAGATGTTAACTTTTAATATAAAGAAACCATTTACACATATGATGATCCTTGTTATGTTCTCAATGTTAGTCAATATTTTATACATATTTTCTAACAAGTATATCAATATACAAATTTCTACTTATTCATGTATAAATAATTTTTCAAAAATCATTATTTTGATAATGATAATTGTCTATATATAACTATATATTTAAAAAAATAAACTTCATGGATTATTATAATATCATTTATTATGTCTATTTATAACCCTTTATAAATGAATGATAAATGAAATGTTTTTTGTAATTCATTATAAAACAATTCAGGATACAATAGACAATTTAAAACAATGTAAGATAATTGGGTTTAGGAAAATAATATCATTTACCACATACATGAAATGAAATATCTCATGTATTTTAGGAAATGATATCAATCATAGTCATCAATATTTTTCCACAATCATAGTTGTATTGTTGAATCTATAATATGTTTATCCATATATAAATTTTATATCCTAAAAAAACACAATATAAATGTTCAATCAATATATCAAGGGTTTAATTTATTAGTGTTTGAGTGAGAATAAGTTAATCAACAACAAAAAATCACAAATATTCATAAGAAATTGTAATACCAATTTATATATCCTTCAATGTTTTCATCCCTTAAATAAAGACATAAACTATAACACAATTAAATCTAGTCACCGAGAGTTAATGATTTTTTATTAAATGATAGGAAAATGCATGTGGTCATATACCAAAAAAGGTTTGGTTGCACTAGGGTGATGAATAAAATATAATATTTTCTTGAAAATTTATATGACATTCTTATTAAAACATTAAAATACAAAATAAGTATTACTTTATATTCTTAGACTATGTTTTTATATATAATATTTACCATTATAGTCAATGATTATCCCAAAATGTATTCTCTTATGTAATAAAAGAATATATGGGCAATCAATCATTTCCCCAATCAGAGGAATGGTGTTGATGAATATATGAATGATCTAAAATAATAATGAATGATAATATAATATTAATAATACTTATATAACATGATAAAACTAATCCTATAAATTGATTTAATGATAATATGGCTATATGTTGGAGTTATTAAACTAAAATTCTAACATATCACCATATCATGATGTTTGAATAAAAGATTTTTCCACATTTATTTAAAAAGATAATTAATTATAAATAACCTCTAAAAATTAAGATTATGAAATGCATATATTTTATTACAATTGGTGATAAAACTTATTCAATAAATAATATATATGAATATTAAAATCAAAATTTTCTGTTTACCCCTGAAAATACGAGGATTAACCCACAATAGTTATAATAAAAAATTATCCAGATATATATTATACAACCTATAACATAAAAACATTTATATATTCAATATAAAAAATACCATATATACATGAAATTTTTTGGGATTTAGTGTGCCATATGTTAAAATGTTTTAATAAAAAAACTCAATTATCTATTGAGGAGTTATAAAGAATTATTATGAAAATTGATTTGAAAATTCATATTTATATTACATAAAATTAATACTAAAAAATTTATAAAAAATAAATAACTATAAAACTTAATGGATATTAAAAAATAATACAAAATAATATAGATAAATAGAGAAGAGACAAATACCGATATGAAATTCATATATTTAAAACAATATCTTCAGGAGTTTTATATTTTACAATATTGATAGAAAATTATAGGAGAGGTTAATTTAAAAATAAATAAATATAAAATATAAAATATGTGTGAGTACAATAGGGTGGAGATTAATGTTTTAATAGTTGGAGGGGAGATATTTTTTTTGAATAAAAATGGTTGATCATGGGTAAGTTCCTTTATAAAATATTATTTTGACTAAAAATTAATAATATTGATTATTAATGACACTTCGAATACTATTATAGTCATAAAATAGAGATTATTTCATTATAAAATTATATATGAACTCATTAAGTAACATAATTATTTATTTTACCCAAAACCATAATTCTTATAAAGCATCATTCCATTATTATATTACACTTAAACATTTCCAAAACATAATTATTGCGTAATTTTTATGTCATGAAAATAAATAAGGGGTCAATTTTTTTAAAAATAAATACAGAAATATGAGAAATGGTATTATAAAACAAAAATAAAAATGTAAAAAAATTTCCATTTTCTAAGTAGATAAATTACTTATTTGTAAATTAATTAACTATAAAATTCTATTAATATTTAAATATAAAAAATATCTTCGTATACATAAAAAGTATTTCAAATTAATTTTAGGAATTTTTAATGGCTATACAATGATTATTTATAAGTATTTGATAGAAATTATGAAATGACCAAATAAAGCTAATCCAACTATCCAGATATCAGTCATGTTAATGATCATATAAAAAATATATCAAAAACCACTCTATATAAACCTAGTTTATTAAAAAATTAAATACATAAGTTTTATCCCATAGATTTTCCTCTCCAAAATGTTTAGTACCTCACTTATTGTTTTTTTACTAATGATTATACGTATTATAATCAAGCTATTTACTGTGGTCTATGATCAAGAATAATAATAAATATTATTCATGGTAATCATTTGTTTTTATTTTAAAATATTTTTTATGTTGATTATATTAAAAATATATATCTAGTTGTGTATTGCATCATTATTAATTAATATCCTGCAATTGAAATTTCAAAAAATTGTACCAAGTATATATTTTAATATCTTACAAATAATTAGTAATAATTCTTATAATCTCTATCCTTAAATAATTTCATCCTCAAATTTTAATCTTAACATCAATCCATGAAAAAATAACGATAAATTACTTTTATCACTTCCTCAGGATACCACATCACCCTTATCCAATTTTATATTCCTCTAGTGAAACCATACTAGGTATGTTAATTAGTTTCACAACGTCAACTCTCTTGTGGAGAGTATCTAACCTAACTCTACATCATATGATTATTTAGGTTCTAGTTCTATATCATTGGAGTAGAGAATGTTTTTTGGATTTATCATGTACTTCAGCAGGTTCGAGTCAGGGAAGAAATCATTTACTTTATAGGGGATTGATGATATGAAAAAACTTAAACCATATATACTATACACTATAATATTTCAAAAGTGTCATGAACCAACCCCGGTCGACCCTGAACCGATCAACTGAGCCAACCCGCGACATGGCCCAAGGGGTGTTCTCGATCCCCACGGGCTGTCAACTAGTGACGGGCATCAAAATTAAACAGGTAGAATGATTTGGAACAAAAGAAAATAAACTAAGAAGCAAAAAATAAATAGAACAATAGAAAATAAATAAAGAACAACCATCATCGCTATTAACATGACCATGACCAAAACTCCATGTGCCCATGTGGGTCACTCTCCAATACCACAACCAACATCGCTCAAGGCGAACAACTGAAGTTGGAACCTGCAACAGAACTAAAATCAAGAAAACACTAAAGGAGTGAGTATTAAAACTCAGTAGGCTAGCCCAAAAATTCTATTCCCAGTGCACTACCTTTAAAATAGAAGAAACATCATTTTATGTTTGAACTAAAATTTATAAAAGTATGTTTTTCTATGTATTTTACTTAAAGACCAATTACGAACCATTCCACGAAAGCATTTCCAAATTTGGTTTCATTTCATTAGTGTCAATGGATTTTTAGAAAGGGGAAAGTGATGTTTATATTTTCAAATTTTTACAAAGAGGATTAAACACTTTCATTTGAATACCATTTTTAAAAACCTATTCAAAAGCAATTTACCACTTTCCAAGGAAAATAATACGCTAGAAATGAACAAAGTAAAACACATAGAAAGGGAAATGTAGGTATAATTATGAGCATCATAATAACTACTTCAAGAAACAAAAGTCGAATATACATGGGCAAACCTTGGAGATCGCGAATAAACCAGAAGACACCAATACATGAGAAATCATCCTTGTTGACATGTCACAATGAAATCAAAACGCACAATATGCTCGACCATCCTCTCTCAGGTAGGTCGAGGGAAAATCCCATAGTAATAAACCCAATATATCCACTTACTATGGGCCATTGGTCAGTACCATAACCTACTAGTGTAGAAATCATTCTTAGAATATTCTCTCAATATGCCAGATTCCCATGTCTCAAGTGTTTGGAAAGGGGATGAGCCAACAGATGCCAACCGAACATCTAATCATATATATATATATATAAAGCACAACAAGCATCATCCTGAGACACTCCATTGAACAACCACATGCCTTTAAACAACTCAAGTACCCAGGAGCATCTAAGAGTGGACTCCCAAACAATCAATTGCAACCAAGGCATGAGAGTTATCCTAGGAGGGTTTTTCTCAAAACATTTTCATCTCTTTCCATAAAGTGCCAAACGGGAAATAAATACATTTCTCAATAACTACTCTAAAATGAACCAAAACGCTTGTTCATGCTTGGGAAGAAATAATTTATCATTAAAACTAGAACTACATTTGAAATTCCATGATTTATTTTTAATGGCTAAACATGCATTCTTTCAATACTGGGTGTCCTCTAGTCAATAAAATGTTTCATGTGTTGTGTATAAAATAAATGGCTCTTTTTTACACCAAATAATCATTTAAAAATTAATTGTTTTATATTAAAAATTAATTATCTTATATTATCTCACATTTATTAGAATTAATAAAATATTTAATTTGAACAATTAGTGTGCACAAACAACAAGAAATAAGGAAACATAAATTTTAAAAAGCAGTGTAATGGGAACCTACCTCGACTTGCAAACCAATCACGATGACGCGACACGCCTCGCATGGGCGCGCAAGCTTATGATCGTAGGACGGTGGAAAAACCTTCTCAATGCGATGCAACTGTAATGATAAATAAAATACATAATCACAGACTTAAAATAATCTAAACGATCAAACATCACAAAAGAACCACCTCAACACATTTTCAAAACACAACTCGCATCATCTATACCATATAATAAACAAATATAAAAAATATATTTTGATGCAGCTCCAAATAATATCCCCAGACATTGAATGCAAAAGACCACCCAAAAACCCCTTTTGAGGCCAAACGCACACCACATACATGTCAAAACATAATTCGCAGCCCTTGAGCGACAGAATACAACAATAGCAAAGTTTATAAAAACAAAAAAAATGGATTAACAAAATTTTTCATAAATCAAAAAATAATAAAACATTCCCAAGATGAAAAACCAGTCCTCACCCCAAAAACACTCTAAATTTAATGTAGGATAAACCACTTTAAAAATCATATGCACACATAATTTTTTTTAAGACAACTTTAAAACCATTCACACGTCATAACCATAGAAAACATAATTCTCATGAAATTAAATACCAAAAATCCATCCAAATATTCTTTTATAGAAAACGCATATCGACGCAACACCAAAACTCGGACTGCACAATTTGTAAAATTCAGATAAACAACTCAACATGTTTCTTCATCGAAAAATGCACACATATTGCATCACATGCTACTAAAAAATCAAATGTATGTGAAATCTCACACAAAACGAAATTCGAAGCATGCAAAATAATAAATAAACAAGCTGAATTAATTAAACTTACAAAATAATTCATCAAATAATCGACATACATAGAATCACATGCCGCTGTATAGAAAAATTCACAACCACGATGTGGTTAAATTTATAAAAACACAAAAAATAATGTGAAATATACCTCGACCAAAGAGGAGAGGGTTTCAGGTGCTACAGGTGGGGACTGGAGGTCGCTGGCCGGCGGCAGGCTCACCAGAAAATGGTGCGAGGTCACCGGAACAAGGCAGGGGGCGCCAGAACAGCGCCGAACAGTGGAGGCGGGTCGTGCGGGGGTACGGGAGCAGGGCGCCGAAGGCCGGGTCGCTGGTGGAGGTGGTCGGTTAGTAGGCGAGCTTTGTGGAAGTCAGGAGGCCAGAACAAGGGGATGCCAGAGGCAGTAGGACGGCGCAGCGGGGTTGCCAGAGCGGGAGGGGAGAGGTGGAGTCTGGGGGTCGCACGGAGGCTAGGAGGAGTATGGTGCAGGAGCGGGGGACGTCGGAGGTCGTGCAGCCAGGCGAGGAGTGGCAAATCAGGGGCGAGGCAGAGATAGGGTGGTCGGTGCGACGTGGGACGAGAGGAAAAAAGAAGGCGGAGGCCGGGAAAAGGGGCTGGCGGCAAGGGCTTACAGGGACGACTGGAGGCATGGGTGCGGCGTGCAACAGGAACAGGGGGGCTCGTGAAGCGGAAAAAGGGAAGGGGTACTAGGGTTTTGTTTTCTTCTTCTTTTTATAATAATAATAATATTACAATATTATTAATAATAATAATCAAAATAACAATAATAATACTACTATAATAATATTAATAGTAATAATAATAATAATAGCATAAGAATAAAAACAATAAATACAACGAAATGAAGATTAATAAAAATATAAAAATGTTAATTATGACATATTATAAAAAATAATAAAAATAATAAAGAAGGGGAAAAAATGCACGAGACCTGGGCCGATCGCGCAGTGACTGCCAACCGTGCAGCAGCTGCGCACGGGTCTGAAATCGAGTAAAGGCGTTAAACGACAACATATTTTAATTTGGGACTCAGCCCGGACCTCGGCGCGAACACTTGGAACAAAGAAATAAAAAAAAATAAAGGGCGGTTTTTACAATTCTTCCCACCACAAACACTTTCCGCCCCCAGAATGTCACCCAAAAGAACGATAGACAAAACTTGAAACAATTCCCGGTTGAAATCAATATGAAACACAACACTAGAGGATGGTAGAACACAGGAGGATTCTCCCCACAATAAGAACTCAACTAGTGCGGAAATTTTACACTCAACCTTACCACCTCGGGAGGGGAGGTGATGTGGGAACTCCCACCTAACCCAAACTAACCTTTATAGCCTGAGAAAAATAGCGCATCCACTAAAACATGGAACTCTGGACCTAGACCATAAACCCTGAACACTAGGTAAGAGAAAAAAACCTTTGAGAAAATCTTAATACATGAATAAAAGCCAAAATTTCTCCACAACATCGTTTCTCCCAAAGACACTTACATCTCCAAACCATCACAGTCAACCGAGATCAACTCACGCAAGATCCAAACACACCTTTAAGAAAAACACACGATCCAGAAAACCATAATCAGAAAAATGAGACTGTATGGATTAACAAAGAACATACTCTTCCCAACTTCACGACAAAACAATGAACCGATGACAACACCAAAACCATAACAGTGGATGAAAGAGAATGGAAGGACTTTAAATGTTTCATTTCCAACATGGAACACAAAACCCGAACTAAGGCGTCACACCCCTGACAACTCCTGACTCCACGCGAGCTTCACCCCAAGACCTATGGCTGGGGCTCTGATGGTTGAAGCATCTCCTGCCTCACTGTCAGATACTTGAATCTTCTGGTCACGATGTCTTCCTCAGGTGACACTTCCTATAATGCTTCTCTAGATGTTCAAGACACCTATAATGATGGTACATCTTCGGAGGGGTGTGACATGATGACTTGTATTCCCTAAACGTACATACTGACTGTACACTATTTTACGGTCCAACGAAATGGAAGTTGGAGCCACTGAAAAGAACTCTTTAGAAACAAATTTACCTGACACACATTGTTCATCAGATGGGGGACCTTCACGAGCAACTGGATACGGTGGATTGCCAACCGTTTGCTCTCCGGAAACCAAGTCAGCTAAGAACACCTCATGAACCAATTTCTCCAAATTGATTCTCCCAAAAAGGGAGGACTCACTCCTTGATCTCTAGATGAAGACCCCTGATGAAGGGAGAAGTCTTCATCCAGTCCTGCGACAGTACCCCCGGAAAAAGAGATGCAAGATCCTTGAAATGGTCAACATATGCTTTTACCATCTGCTGGACATGTTTAACATGCATGAGCTCTTCCATTTTATTCGTCTTCACCTCTAAAAGTATAAACCATTGAATGAAGACGGCTTTGAAGACATACCACATCATCCCAACTTGCAGTAATGGTGGGGTGAAAAACTCTTACTCTCCCTGAGCTGGACCTTCGAATAGACCCAAAACAGCATGCACTATAATAGCTTTGGGAGGTCCCAATACCCTGAAGACGCGTTCGACCTCTTCAAGCCACTCCATTGTCTCTTACTGACTCCTATCACCATGAAAGACAGACAACGTCTGAGAAAGAAAAAAAGCTGGGCACGACTCATCAATACTCTGGGGATCTTTCTGGGTGGCATTTTCTGAACAAAATACAAAACACCAATCCGAAATCGATCTCAATCAAAGTAACATCAATAAAGCACCCTCATCCAAAAACAACCTGCTCAAAAAAAACCAAACAACCACAAGAACAACCCAAAATCCCCTTTCCAAAATTCCTGTTCCATTTTAGATTCAAAACTACCCTTTTTTACTTCAAAATCACTTTATTTCAAGACCACCTTCCAAATACCAAATCAACTTTTTCAAACCAAAATCACTTTCCAAAACCATTTTTCCTCTTTAAAAGCTAATTTAGAAAACAAGATCAAGCCTTTAATTTCAAAAACACCCAGGTAATCCCATGAACTGTTGCACATGTCTTCATCCAATTTCATTCATACGCACCAACATGCACTTTCCACGCATCCTCTCACATGTGCAAACGTTCATAAAGAGTACCTGAGGTTTCACCCTAAACCATTCTCGACCAATTTCCAAGCAAAAACCAATTTTCCAAACCAAAGGAATTGAGTTTTAAAACCCATTTCATAAATTTAAATCCATTTAAAAGAAATCAGTCCCATTTTCAAAAACCCTTTTTTTTCAATTCCAATAACATACATACACCAACCAGAACGAAAACAACACTCAACTTGCATCAAACCACTGGAGTGAGGGAATAGCGGTCAAACTTAACCTGACGGCATGGTAGTGGGTCCTGCACCATGTAAGTGTCAACAACTAGGAGGAATTAAAACCATGTACCCGGAATCAACATGGATCACTACTCCATGTGAGATCAGAATGTAAAATCGGTTTACCTCCGTTGTCATCTCTCAATCCAAAACAAACCAGAACGAAACAAAGACTCAATTCCTGGACTATCCCTGGTGACTCGAGGTGTGAAACGGGCGAGGGTTCATGACGTCCTTCTCGTACCTACCTCTTGAGTCCCGACAATCCTAATCTCCATATACCAGACACGCCAAATAACCAAATCCTCCTTTGATTCCATTTCGTTGTGAACCAACCTGGGTGAACCCTAAACCGGACACCCGAACCGGCCCACGACATGGCCCGAGTGGCGTTGCCGATCCCCACGAGCTGGAAACTAGTGTCGGGCATCAAATTTAAATAGGTGGGAACAATTTGTCCCAAAAGAAAACAATCTAAGAAGCCAAAAACAAATAGAACAAAAGAAAATAAATAAAGAACAACCAACATCTCTACTAACCTAACCACGACCAAAACTCCATGTGACCCCGTGGGTCACTATAATGACGCGAAATTTTCAATAAATCTTATTTCCTAGTTTTGTGTGTTATTTTATTTCATTCTCAACAAAACTTTTTCATTTAATAAAATTAGAATAATTAAAATGAGACTGTTAAGTTTTTGACTATTATATGACCGTTAGTCAGTAATACCATTGAAAACTGAATGTTGTGACTATTGTCTCTAAATACAAGTGATCTTGGTTAATTAATATAGAAATACGATTTGATGGCCTCATCCAGTAGTCCTGGGCCGATCGAAGCCCATCTAATAGAACTTGGGACGAAGTTAGGACCATTGAGATTTTCTTTGGACCAAACCAAAGACGAACTTCATTGTGTGAAGCTAGAACAGAATCGCTTTCACGAGAAGTTCAAACTGATAGAAATTACTACTCGTGCGATGTTGGCCGAGCCGCCCTAAGATTCTCTCACCTTTGCACACCTTACACTTAGGTCCTATGTTGGGGTTATAAGGGGCTATGTAAGGAGGCCATAGCTACGCTGTGTAATCCTTTGTTATAAATAAAATTTTGTTTTCTTCTAATGGTGAAGATTGTTAGTTTTCAAATGTTCGAATGAATATAGGATGTATTTTATTGATGTATTTTGAAATAAAGATATTTTGAAATATTTATGTAAACCTTAAATAATTAATGATGTGTCATTATTTTTAAAAAATGTTCTTTTACAATTGTGTGCAGTAAGAAATTTTGTGTCTAATAAGATCAACTTAATTTTTGATGAATAGTAAATTATGAATAGTGATTTTATGCTTAGGATTAGTAATGTGACCAAATGGATTAGTAATCTCACTTAAAAAAATTATGAATATAATTTAGGAACCTTGATTAATTAGTGTGACTAAAAAAATAGGTAAATAACTGTTTCATTAATTATTAGTCAAGTATTAGTTTTTTTAGGTGAATAGTGTTTTTTTAAATAAAAATTAAATAAAAAAAATTATAATATTATTTTTATAAAATGGACTTTATTATTGTACTTAAAGCATCAATATTATGTTAAGGTAATTTTTAGGGATTTTTCTATGAAATATAAATTTTCGGTGAATAGTGTTTTTATATATAAATTAAATTAAAAATATTTAGAAAATTATTTTTATAAAATGAAGTTTATTTTTTAATTCAGAGAATTCATATTATGTTATGATAAATTTTTTGGAGTTTTCTGAAAATGTTGAATTTTCAGTGAATAGTAAAAATACAGTTTTTGGGTTTCGGTATGTTTAAATACATCATAATTATGTCATTATGACGTCATGAGATATTTTAACGGTTGGCCGACCAAAAGTGATTCATTATTGTATGGGGGTCCCATGTGGCATAACACTATGGGAAATACCATGGGAGAGCCCATGGTTTTGAGAAAACCACTTGTGAGGTGTCCCTTGAAATTATTAAATTATCACCTCCCCTTCCCTATAAATACCCACCATTTCCTCCATTGTTTCACTCCCAACTCCCCACCAACGATGATCTGGTTTCATTACCTCCCATAGTGTCCTCACAAGGTGCCCCCAATCCCTCAAGGTCCCAACCATTGAGTTTTAAGAGTTATGTTTTAAGTTAAGGGATCATACCTCTCTCTTTCTTTCCAAGTACTCTCTTTTATGTCATTTCGTTTATGATCCATGTTCTTATGTTAAGGATATTATTTTATATTCATAATACTGTTGTTTTCATTTTCATAAGATGATATACCCCCTCTTTCTCTCATCAATTCATTTTATGAATATTTATGTGGCGCCGTTAGGGTGCCAAATATTTAAGAGATTATTTCACCCTTCTCATTTTCAAGTTCTATTTTCATTTCAATTTTTTCATGTTCATTTTTATTATGTTGGGGTATTATCACTATATCTATCATACTGATATTTTACTTTCATATTATGAGTGACCCTATTTGATCTCATCTATTTATTTTTTTGATGTTTAAGTGGCGTTGTTAGGCTGCCGAATTTTCATAAGAGAAATCTTATATTTTTCTTCCTTTCATGTTCTTCATTTCAAATGGTATATATTTCAAATTTCATCACCATGTTCTTAAAAACATTATATTATGTCCCCTTACTGTTTTATGGATCATTTATGAGTGGGGGAACCATGTCCCATCTTTTTTCAATGTTTTCTAGAACCCCATAACATAGCCGTTATGCTACAGAATTTTCGTCTCCAAATGTCTCTCTCTTTTTCTCAAATTCTTTTATTTTATTAAGTGAATACTCAAAACTATTTATTCTACAATGGTATTCACATATATATCAAAATATTCTATTTTAAATTCAGGGATTTACATACATGAGACCCACTTTCCCTTTTCATGGGTTAAAAGTGACATAAAGATCACGTCTTTAAAGCAGTTTTTAAAATGTGATGACTATGAAATGAAACCCATATATTTTATGCTATATGGGATGTTTATGAAATGATTGATGATGATATATGTGGATCACAGGATAATAAAGGCAAATTTAAGGGTGCTCTCTAATAGAGATCCAATGAATTGTGTAATGATGTAACCACTAGAGATTACAATTTTCACGATATCTTGGTGAATAACCTTGGTAATTTTCAAATGACACCTTGGGGATGGACCTTGGTGATATTTTCATGATTTTCAATGTTAAATGTTGTAGCCACATCTTCAAAGTAAGAAATACGTTATTTTTATTATGATATGACTAATTATTTTTTCTCATGCCTTAGGGTTCTTTTTCATGACTTTATTGATGTATCTGAGGTTCACATGTTAAATGTTTTCCCTTGTTTCCCTTACTGGGACTTCTGCTCACCCTTTCTTTTGATGTATGTGCCCAGGTTATGAGATGCAGTAATGAACTTAGGCTGAACATAAGGAGAATCCTTTCAAGTGTTTAAGAGAATGTTTTAGTTTTCATGTATTAATTTCCTGGTTTCCAAGACACTAAACCTTAAAGATCCTCAGTTTTGTATAATGTAATAGAAGATAATGTTATAAAAAGGCAGGATGTTATAGTTTGTATCAAAGGATGGTTTAGTTATATGTGGAAATTAGTATATGAAAACTTTAGGAATAACCATATAGAAAAGTTAAATATAGGAAATCTTCCTGGTATTTTTGTGAGTATTGAGTAAGTTGGTTCCAAACAAATAAATTCTTGTCTAGATACAAGCAGGTAGAGGTGGCTCTGGCACATATGTACATAGGGGTAAAACACGAAAACACCGCTTTGAGCTAGACTTGAACGGAAAATAGTACACGAAAACGGGCCTTGCCACACTCTTTGTTATGACACTCCCGGGGGATATGATTTGGTAAATTCATAATCTTAGTATGAACCATTATTAAATGGACTAAGATAAAATAAAATAAAGATTCACATAAGAACATATGATCATGGATAATCTAGATTGGAACCCATGGGATCACAAGTTAGGATATACTTTTCTTCTACAAGTTTATCCTTCTATGCTTTAAGATTCCTTTTCATGATTATTGGCTAAGTAATTAAGCCCCCTAATTATACTTTATTTTCGTAGTTAATGGCAGGAAATGGAAGAACATGTCCCAACAACCAATGTGATTGGAAATGTGACGATTTCCCTATTAATATGATAGAGATGTTAAGATATCACGTTGAATGTATTGTGATTATGCCAAAACATCTATAAAAAATCACAATTAATAAATGGTACCTAGTAGAATTCCCAAATTCATCAATGAAGAATAAGATGAAGTCTCAAGAAGGTTCATCTGATAAAGTATATAAGAGAAAGAAGACCCATTTCCCTTCGTGAAAAAAGTGTGGAAAGGGGCACCAAGGAGAATGTCACAAAGGAACCGAGAGATGTTTTAAGTGTGGGGTGATAGGGCATGAAGTAGCCAATTGCTTTAAAAAATGGAAAATGTAATGAATAGAGATAAGGTTCGATCTAATGTACCATATACTTTTCAATGTCATAAGTGTGGAGAAGTTGGACATTATCCAAGGCAATGCTCTCTTGGAAGGGATGAGAAGCATAATGAGCATCAAAAATCATTAAAGAAATGGGAATAATGCAAGTCCTATGCTGAGAGGGATCATGATGTCTAATGTACACGCAACTTCTTGGAAATAATTGTCTATATCATGTTGTTTTTTTAGTTCATGCCCTATGATCATATCTTTAATGTTTTCTAAGACCATCGAGTCACAACCTAAGATGGTTTTATATCATTAAGGAAAACATCTATTGTTATGTTCCACATGTTGATGTTGTGAAGCTGTTATTCTTGAAAAAAAGGACGATTAGGGGATTAAAAGATGATTATTATTTTGGAAGGCGTTCACTATTTTGGGAAACCTATATGATCGAGGTAAATAGATTACTACGGTATTTTATTTTAGGAATAAAGTTTGACTTATATTTTGAAAAATTGACTAATTCAAGGTGAACATATGGTAATATAGGTTACTTATGGAAATCACTAACCGATATTGGGGAAAATATGTTTTGGTTGGCTACTTTTGTTATTAAATGTTAGGAGTGGTTGATGTTGTTTGGAGATGATTGATAATGTTTGTCTTGGAAGACTATGTTATCAAATCTTTCTTATATTTGGGTTTCAATCTTAGTTAGGTTTATTCTGAGTAATATTAAGGACAATTATTTATGGAATGGTCTATGATATACTTTGGGTAGTACCGTGGAACTTTGAAGATTTAAAGTAGTTTCCCTTCCTATGGGGTTCATTCTTTTTGAATAGTTGTTTTATCTTACACTTTCTGTTTTTGGGATAAATGTATAAAGATAGATAGATATTCTTTTCTGGATTACGTGATTCTTTAGAAGATGATTCTTGTGCTTTGATGAGACCAAGTAGTATTGAATTTTCTTTTTTGGAGAAAATATTAGTTTTGGTGAAACTTATTATGGGATGAAACTCTACTTAAAGGTAAATATATTTCCTTGTGTTTTTTACTATGTAGTAAACGAATTCCTCAAAATTATTAAAGAGAACGTAAAACAAAAACGTTGTTGGTTTATGTTTCCTACTGGGTAATCAAAGACCGTTTACACGCATCATAAGTTTGTGATTTTCTTATTGTTAACATTCTCCTAATCATGTTTTCTATCACTATCCCTTAGAACATGACCCTTTGTTTTCTCCTCCATATCCCTGTTTTCCTACATAGAATCCTAGTATGGGTTAACTCGGGTGACCTTTGTACTTTTTTCATTCCTTTAAAGTAATAGTGTTACTGACTCTTTTTCCAATGTGGGAATTTCAATGAAATATCCAAACCCAATTTTAAAAATTGCGAGGACGCAATTTCATAAGGGGGGAAGATTGTAACGACCCGAAATTTTGAATAAATCTTGTTTCCTAATTTTTTGTGTTATTTAATTTCATACTCAACAAAACTTTTTCATTTAATAAAATGAGTATAATTAAAATGAAACTGTTGGGTTTTGAGTATTATATGACCGTTAGTTAGTATGACAGTAGGAAACTGAATGTTGCGACTATTGTTTCTAAATACAAGTGATCTTGGTTAATTAATATAGAAAGAAGATTTGATGGCCTCATCCAGTAGTCTTGGGCCGATCGAAGCCCATATAACATAACTTGGGAAGGAGGTACCACCATTGGGCTTTGCTTTGGACCAAACCCAAGCTGAACTTCATAGTGTGAAGCTATAATGGAATCGCCTTTGCGAGAAGTTCAAACTGATAGAAATTACTACTTGTGCGATGTTGGCTGAGCTGCCCTAAGATTCTATCACAATATCACACCTTACTCTTAGGTCCTATGCTGATGTTATATGGGGCTATGTAAGGAGACCATAGCTATGCTTTGTAATCCTTTGTTATAAATAAAATTTTGTTTTCTTCTTTTGGTGAAGTTTGTGAGTTATCAAATGTTCGAATGAATATATGATGTATTTTAGTGATGTATTTTGAAAAAAGATATTATAAAATATTTATGTAAACCTTAAATAATTAATGATGTGTAATGATTTTCAAAAAATGTCCTTCTACAAATGTGTTCAGTAAGAAATTTAGATTCTAATTAGAACAACATAATTTTTAATGAATAGTAAATTATGAATAGCAATTTTTTGCTTTGGATTAGTAATGTGACCGAATGGATTAGTAATCTCACATAAAAAAGTATTAATATAATTTAAGAACCTTGATTAAGTAGTGTGATTCAATAAAATAGGTAAATAACTATTTCATTAATTATTAGTCAAGTATTAGTTTTTTCGAGTGAATAGTTTTTTAATTAAAAATACAATTAAAATATTTATAATATTATTTTTATAAAATGGACTTCATTTTTTAACATAGAGCATAGATATTATGTTAAGGTAATTTTTGGGGATTTTTCTGAGAAAAATAAAATTTCGATGAATAGTGTCTTTATTTAAAAATTAAATTAAAAATATTTAGAAAATTATTTTTATAAAATGGAGTTTATTTTTGAATTCAGAGAATTGATATTATGTTAAGATAAATTTTTGTGAGTTTTCTGAAAAAGTTGAATTTCCAGTGAATTGTAAAAGTACAGTTTTAGGGTTTTAGTATGTTTAATGACATCATAATTGCGTCAGGATGATTTCGTGAGATATTTTAAGGTTTGGCCGAACAAAGATGATGCGTTATTGTATGGGGGCCCATGTGGCCTAACACCATGGGAAATACCATGGGAGAGCCCATGGTTTTGAGAAAACCACTTGTGACGTGTCCCTTGAAATTATTAAAGTATCACCTCCCCTTCCCTATAAATACACACCCTTTCCTCCTTTACTTTTCACTCCCAACTCTACCCCAACGAAGGTATGGTTTCATTACCTTCAAAATATTCCTCCCATGGTGGCCCCAAGCCCTCATGGTCCCAACCTTTGAGTTTTAAGAGTTACGTTTTAAGGTAAGAGATCATACCTCTCTCTTTCTAACCGAGTACTCTCTTTTATGTCATTTCTTTTATACTCCATGTTATTATGTTGATGATGTTATTTTATATTAATCCTACTGTTATTTTCATGTTCATATGATGAGAGACTCCCTATTACTCTCATCAATTCATTTTATGAATGTTTATGTGGTGTCGTTAGGCTACCAAATTTTTAAGGGATTCTTTCACCCTTCTCATTTTCAAGTTCTATTTTCATGTCAAGTCTTTCAAGTACCTTTTTATTATGTTGGGGTATGATCTATATATCTATATTACTGATATTATATATTCAAATGATGAGATACCCTATTTGATCTCTTAAATTAATTTTTTTGATGTATAAGTGACGTTGTTAGGATGCCAAATTTTCATAAGAGAAATATTATTTTTGTCTTCCTTTCATATTCTTCATTTCATATGGCATATATCTCGAATTTCATTACCATGTTATTAAATCCTTAATATTATGTCCCCATACTGTTTAATGGATCATTTATGAGTGGTTTACCTATGTCCCCTCTGTTTTCAATGTTTTCTAAAACCCTGTAACATAGCCGTTATGCTGCATAATTTTCGTCTCCAAATGTAACTTGCTTTTTCTGAAATTCTTTTATTTTATTAAGTGAATACTCAAAACTGTTTATTCTATAGGTTTATTTACATATATATCAAAATGTTCTATTTTAACTTCTGGGATTTACATATTTGAGACCCGCTTTCCCTTTTCGTGGGTTTAAAGTGACATGAAGATCACATCATTAAAGCAGTTTTTAAAATGTGATGACTATGAAATGAAACCCATTTCTTTTATGCTATATGTGTTGTTTATGAAATGATTGATGATGATATATGTAGCTCACATGATAATAAAGGAAGATTTAAGGGTTCTCCCTGATAGCTCTCCAATGCATTGGGGAATAATGTAACCACTAGAGATTACAATTTTCACGATATCTTGTTGAATAACCTTGGTAATTTTTAAATTACACCTTGGGGGTGGACCTTGGTGATATGTTCATGATTGTCTATATTTAATATTTTATCCACATCTTCAAGTTATGAAATACGTTATTTTTATTATGATTTGCCTCATGATTTTTTCTCATGCCTTAAAGTTCTTTTTCATGACTTTATTGGTGTATCTCAGGTTCACATGTTAAATGTTTCCCCTTGTTTCCCTTATTGAGCCTTCTTCTCAAACTTTCTTTTGATGTATGTCCCCAGGTTATGAGAGGTTGTAATGAACCAAGGATGAACATAAGGATAAGCCATTCAAGTTTTTAAGAAGAATGTTTTATGTTTTCATGTGTTATGTTCCTGGTTTCCAAGACACTAAACCTTAATGATCCTCAGTTTTGTATAATGTAATGAATGTTAATGTTATAAAAAGACTGGATGTTATAGTAACTCTCCAATACCACAACCAATATCGCTCAAGGTGAATAACAGAAGTTGGAACCTTCAATAGAACTAAAAACAAGAAAACACTATAGGTTTGAGTTTTAAAACTCAGTAGGCTAGCCCGATAAATCTATTCTGGTGCACTACCTTTAAAATAAAAGAAACATCATTTCAAGTTTTAACTAGAATTTATAAAAGTATGTTTTTCTAAATATTTTACTTAAAAAAAATTATGAACCATTGCCCTTATTAATTTCCAAATTTGGGTTCATTTCATTAGTTTAAATGGATATTTAGAAAGGGAAAAGTGATGTTTATATTTTCAAATTTTTACAAAGAGGATTAAACACATTAATTTGAAAACCATTTTTAGAAACCTATTGAAAAGAAATTTAACACTTTCCAAGGAAAAAAATACACCAGAAATTCACAATGTAAAACACACAGCAAGGGAAATGTAGGTATACTTATGAGCATCACAATCACTACTGGAAGCAAAAAAAGACGAATAGACATGGGTGAACCTAGGGGATTGAGAATAAACCAGAATACACCAATATAGGAGAAATCATCCTTTTTGACATGTCATGATGAAATCAAAACACACAATAAGCTCGAACATCCTCTCTTAGGAAGGTCGAGGGAAAATACCATAGTAATAATCCCAATATATCCACCTACTATGGGCCACTGGTCAGTACCATAACCTACCAGTGAAACAATCATTCTTAGAATATTCTCTCAATAGGCCAGATTCCTATGTTTCAAGTGTCTGGAAAGGGGGTGAGCCAACCGATGCCAACTGAGCATCCAATCATATATATATATAAACACAAAAGGCATCACCTTGAGCCACTCCATAGAACAACCTCTTGACTTTAAACTACTAATGTCCCCGGGAGCCTCTAAGTGGGGCCTCCCAAACAATCAATTGCAACCAAGGCATGAGAGTTGTCCTTGGATGGTTTTTATCAGAACATTTTCATCGCTTGCCATAAAGTTCCAAACGGGCATTAAATACATTTCACAATCACTACTCTAAAATAAACCAAAACGCTTCTTCATGCTTGAGAAGAAATCATTTCTAATTAAAACCAGAACTACATTTGAAATTCTGGGATTTATGTTTAAAGTCCAAATAGGAATTCTTTTAATACTGGGTGTCTGATCGTCAATAAAATGTTTCCAGTGTCATGTATAAAATAAACGGCTCTTTTTTACACCAAATAATCATTTAAAAATTAATTGTCTTATATTTAAAATTAATTATCTTATAATTTCTCACATTTATTAGAATTAATAAAATATTAAATTTGAACAATTAGTGTGCACAAACAGCAAGAAATATTGTAACTTAAATTTTAAAAAATAGTGTAATGTGAACCTGCCTCGACTAGCAAACCAATCACGATGACGTGACACGCCTCGCTTGGGCGCGCAAGCTGACGATCACAGGACCATGGAAAACCCTTTTCAATGCGCTGCAACCGCAATGATTAATAAAATACATAAACATAGACTTCAAATAAACCAAACGAACAAACATAAAAAAAGAACCACGTCGACACATTTTCAAAACACAACTCGCATCATCTATACCATTTAATAAACCAATTTAAATAAATATTTTGGATCAGCTCCAAATAATATCCCTAGACATTGAACACAAAAGACCACCCAAAAACCCCTTTTGAGGCCAAAAACACACCACATACCTGTCAAAACATAATTCAGAGCACTTGCGTTACATAATAAAACAACATCAAAGTTTATAAAAACACAAAAAAGGGCTCAACAAAAGTTTTCATAAATAAAAACATAATAAAACATTCAAAAGATTCAGAACCATTCTGTAGCGTCCCGGGTCCGGGTGACACTCAACGGGTGCCCCTAACCCAGTTCTCCACGTGACCTCAAGCTTATTTCCCCAAATGTCGGAGGCTGGGGACTAGCCGCGAGGGCCCAGGTCTGATAGTGGGGGAACTGTTCCCTCTTTTTTCAATGTGTAGCACAGCGGAATGGAAATAAAACATACAATGAGAGCGGAAGCAGTAAACCATACACGATTGAAATAATAGCAGTAGTGGATATATCCAACAATATATAAAAAATGATGCTACATGTCTCAAGTTCTATGAAAACAGCTAGAACATGTTCTACATCAATAAAGTACATCAAAATACGGAGTACAGAAAAACAAAGCAAAATAGCTGGTAGCATCATCGTGAGCCTAGGCTTGGTCCCATTCCCTCCCATTCCTCAACCACAGTCATGTACCTATATAGGGACTCTTTCCCCTATCTACACCTACAGAAACGTAATCTGTTTGGGCTGAAAAGTGTGACCCAAACAGGGTGTGAGAAACATATCTCAGTAGGCACCCACTAAAGGACCGTGCCCATCTGCATGTAAGAATGCAACAACAGTGTGTAGTAAAAATGCAATAAAGTAAGCAGTACTAAAAAGTAACCAACATAACCAGTTATATTGACATTTTAATCTTCTATTTGACCATTTAATTTAAAATATCACCAAGTTAATATTCTAAGCAACCAACAAATGTCCTCAGACACGTATACCCCTACCCTCAGGTAAAGAGTATCCAAAACAAGAATCTACCCTCAGGCATAACAGAGTTTTCCCTCAGGCGTAGGTAGTGTTTCCCACAGGCATAGAGTCAGCTGCCCACAGGCACGGAAGAAGTTGCCCTCAGGCTGAAATAACTGATGCCCACAGGCTAAATAGTGGAGTTACCACAGGCTAATCACTACAACGCCCTCAGGATAAACAGGTAACTGGGCCATGCCCAACATGTAAACAAGCAGTAAACAAGCGATTCCACTCAAGGAAATTCTACAAATTACTACTTAAAAGGAATACCCTCGGGTATCCAAGCCAAACGGCTAAAGAGTGGAACACACCCCCGGGGTGGTTTTGGATCTAAGAAATGATCCCAACAATCATTTTAATATCACATTTTAAATACCTAATCAATTATAGGTGCTTAATATAGCAATGGCCTCAGCCACACGACACCCCAACATGGGTTCGTGGCATAAAATGCACAAAACACACGACAGTTGAAAAAAAAACACCAAGCCACCTACCTTAAACGCCAACGAATGTTATACCCGAACGCCGACTCCAGAAACGCCCAAGAACGGCGTAGATCTGACGAAGAAAAAAACTCGCTTAACCTCAAATACCTCCTATTAGGAGACGAATTGGTAAGAAGTAGTCAAGGAGATGGATGCCCGTACCTGTGCGTTTCCAACGAGATCGTCCGAGGCAGAAACCGATTTCATATGAACACTCGGCAGATCATCAAAGGTTCGACCTCCTCCATTGTCTCCAAAATGGCTCAAATGCCTCCTCTGCCAAATGATGATGCTACTGCCTGTTTTAAACTGAAAAAACAAAGTACACGGCGTGTACGTCCAATTACACTGCGTGTACTCCATTCATTTAACTGTTTATCTAGTGGCACCACCACACTGTTCACCAGTCGACATGAGTACATGGCATGTACTCCCGAGTAAACCGTGTGTACTATCTCCCAGCTGGCAGCTACTCCACCGCCTTACGGTTTCGGCATGCTGACTGACTACACGGCAAATAAAGTACCACTACACGGCATGTAGTCGGTTCCTACAACCTTCGTCGCCGGCATGGCGACATGCCCCGTGTACTCATCCCACATGGCCAAAAGTACATAGCGTGTCGAAAAGTACACGACGTGTAGTTCCAAAATTTAGGATTTTTCCCCATTTTCCATATTTTCACGAAAACACACAAGGAAAAGGAAAAGAAGAATCTAGTACCTCAAAAATAAGAACCGGGTTCTTGCAAACCCCCCCCCCCTTATAGAAATTCTTCGTCGAATTGCCCTTCCAAGGTGGCGAAGATATAGATCAGTACAACATTGGCCACTGAGGACGCACATCGGTTTCCTGCTCTCAGGTTTCATCCTACACTCGGCCATGCTGCCATAGCACCCGTATGAGAGGAACTGACCGGCCTCGAACAACCTTCGTGCTCCTATCAACGATACGGATCAGATGCTCCTCAAAGGACGCATCTGCCTCTAGCTCAAACTCCTCTGGCTGAATGGTGTGAGATGGGTCTGCATGATACCAGCGCAACAGAGAAACGTGGAACACGTCGTGCATGTCTCGGTACCGCTCCGGTAACTGCAACCGATAGGCAACCATCCCGACTCTCTCCAGAATCTCAAATGGCCCCACATAACTTGGAGAATTCTTACCCTATCTACTGATCTGCTTGTGTCCCATCCTTTGCGAAATACGCAGGAAAACTTGATCCCCGACCACGAACTCTAAAGGTCGTCTGCGGTGATCAACATAAGACTTTTGACAAGACTACGCGGTAGCCATCCGCTTCTGAATCAACTGGACCTGCTCAGATGTCTCCTGCACAAGCTGTGGCCCTAGTAAAGTTGCCTCACCTGCATCTAACCAGCATAAAGGTGAATGGCATGGCGTAACATATAAATCCTCATATGGTTCCATCTTAATTGTCGCCTTAAAACTATTATTATAGGAAATCTAGACTAGGGGTATATGCTTCTCCCAAGAGCCCCCAAAGTTTAGGACGCATGCACGAAACATGTCTTCTCGAACCTGTATCTTACGCTTTGACTGCCCATCGGTCTAAGGGTGGTAATTTGTACTCAGAAGCACCTATGTACCCAGTTCCCCCCTGAAAACTCTGTCAAAAATGAGACGTAAAGAGGGCGTCCCTATCTGAAATTATAGAACGAGGGACCCCATGAACACGTATGATCTCTTGAATATACAGCCTTCTGAACTCGTCAACACCATAGGTCTCCTTGATCGGGAAGTATTGAGCTACCTTCGTGAGACTTTCCACAAAAACACACACAACGTCATTACCACGAGGTGACATCGGTAATCCTGTCACGAAATCCATCGTGACATCTTCCCATTTCCAATATGGAATGGGTAACTACTATAATAGCCCAGCTGGCCTCTGGTGCTCTGCCTTCACCTGCTGACAGGTGAAACACCTCGTAACAATACTAGCAGTCTCTCTCTTCATACCTGGCCAACATTACTGATGCCTCAAGTCACGGTACATCTTGGTATCCCCGGGATGAACTTCCCAAGCTGATTCATGAATCTCCCGCATCAGCTCCTCGCGTATATCCCCTGGAACCCATACTCATCCATGGAAACACAGGACCCCATCATCGCCTATCGTCCAACCGGGGGGAGGATCCTCACTTGCCCCCGACTCCCGTAGAACTAGGCCTTATGAATCTGATAGCTGTCTCATCCTCACTCTATCCAATAGGGTAGAAGTCACAGCTAACGAGGAATGATAAGTCTACCCCTGACTGTCGTGCACCTCCAAATGCATCTCAAAGATCAAGGCCATAAGCTCCCACTCACCACTAGCCTCCTGCACTGCCTGTATCTGAGTCTTCCTGCTCAGTGCATCGGCTACTGCATTACCATTACCAGGTGTGTAGGCAAGCCCAAAATCTAAGGACTGTAGGTACTTGACCCACCTCCTCTGCCTCAAATTCAGGTCACGCTGAGTAAATATATTCTTGAGGATTTTGTGGTCGGTGAAAACCACAAAATGTTGTCCCAAAATATAATGTCTCCAACAACGCAACAGATGCACAAATTCAGCCAACTCAAGGTCCTGCGTCGGGTAATTCCTCTCATGTGGCCTCAACTGCCGAGACCCGTACGCAACAACTCAGTTGCCCTGCCTCAACACTGCCCCCGGCCCAGTACCTCATGCATCACAGTAAACTATTTAGCTCTTCCCCTCATATGGCAGTATCAGGATCGGTGCTGAAGTCAACCTTCCTTTCAGGTCATGAAAAACTGACTCGCAAGCTTTCGACCAAACGAACTTCACACCCTTCTTAGTCAAACCCATCAATGATGCTGCTCAGCGGGAGAAGTCCTGTATTAAGTGTCTGTAGTAACCAGACAACCCTAAGAAACTCTTTATCTCAAACACGTTCTTAGGATGCTCCTAAAAAAATACTCCCCTCACCTTCTCTGGGTCTACTGCAACTCCTGCCTCTGAGATAATGTTACCCAGGAAGTGAATCTGGTCTATCCAGAAGTGGCACTTTGAGAGCTTAGCATATAGATGATGCTCTCTCAGTTTACTCAATACGTTCTCAAGATGGGTGGCATGGTCGTGATGAGTGTGAGAGTACACCAAGATGTCATCCACGAATACTACCACAAATGAATCATGATACAGATGGAACACACGATTCATCAGAGCCATGAAAACTGTTGGCGCATTCGTGAGTCCGAACGGCATAACCAAGTACTCTTATAGAGCATACCAACTCCTGAATGATGTGATAGGTATATCGGATGGTTTAACACGCAACTGATGATATCCTGACCTCAATTCATTCTTTAAGAACACTCGTGATCCACGAAGCTAATAAAATAGATCATCTATCCTCGGCAAGGGATATTGGTTCTTAACCATCAACTGGTTCATCTTTCGATAATCCACAGAGAGTCTAAGGTTACCATCCATCTTCATTGAAAAAAGGACCGGAGAACCCCAAGGAGAAGTACTGGGTCAGATGAAACCTTTCACCTGTAACTCCTCTAACCGCCTCTTGAGCTTCTGCAGCTGAGGTGTATCCATCCTATAAGGAGGAATGGACACCAGTGTTACGCCTGGCACAAGCTCAATAGAGAAATCCACCTCTCACACCGGAGGTAGACCTGAAAAATCATCCGGGAAGACATCCCTAAAACGATCAACAGCTGGAGGGAAATCCATCTGACAAGTCCCCTGATCATCCAAGTACAAACTCGCAATCTGGGCTGTGAGTCCACCTTGCCCATAATGCTCTAGTCCAAATCGACTCGCCTGAACACCATATTCTCTCTTGTATAGAAACTCTCCGCCCTCTGGTGATGTAAAACTCATCCTGTGATGATAGTAGTCTACAAAGGCTTGAATGGGAACCAACCCGTCCATTCCAAGAATGACATCATAATCTGTCATCTCTAAGGCATAGAGGTCCCATAGAAAGTGACACCCACCAACCTCAAGGGGAATTCCTTGCACTGATGCGCACCAGCCGTTCTAGTCCCCAATGGAGTTTCTAGAATCAAGATATCAGATGAAGTAGAAACACAGAGCCCAAGGCTCTCCACAATGGGTACAGATATGAAACTATGCGTAGCACCCGTATCAAAAATCACGGAAGATAAGACAGAAGCTACTAGAATAGTACCTATAACTATTAAAGGTCCGGGATCCTGCTCCTATTGGGTCTGTTGCACTGCATATGCCTGCCCAGTTCCGTGACCCTACGACACAGCCTGGCTACCCTGAGCTGTCCCGCCCTGCTGCCTCTGAGATCTTGGTCTCTGGCTTCCACGACCATGACCACCATCTCTGCCTGCACTCCCTGATGTATTCCAGTTCCCCGACTGCTAAGAAGCCACTGGTCCTGCTCCCACACATGGTGTTTTCACAAAACATCTCTCACTTGCCATAGGTAGAAACACCCTGCCAAAGCGCTACAGATGATCTAACGTGCCGCAAGCTCGACACCCCACTGGGTCTCGTGGACACTGTGGCCTCTTCTGCACCTCTCTACCACACTGGTAGCACATAACATGGCCACCTGAAGCATTCTTCTGACTGATACTGCCGCCCTGAGAGAATTCCATCTGTCTCTTCCTCTTGCCAGCTGAAATAATACCAGTAACTGGTGCTGAACCACCCTGGACCACACCACTAGATTGTTGCAGGTTCCTCTATGTAATCAGCGCATGATTCACAATAGCTTGTACTGATGGCAACCTGAAAACATTCACCAGTGCTCAGATTTCATAAAAAAGACCTTCCTTAAAACGCATGCCTATCAATGTCTCATCATCCACCAGCACGGGTGAAAAACGCTGAAGTTCCGTAAAACGAGCAGAGTAATCAATCACTGACATAGCGCCCTGCTGCAGATTCATGAACTCTAGAGCTCTATCTACTCTCAGTGACTCCGGGAATGAAAAGCAATAAAATACTACCTGAAAGTCTTCCCACGCCATGTCCATGTGATGTTCTGACTAGGTGGTAACATCCCACCACCTTCTGGAGAAATCACGCAACATATATGCCGTGAGCTTGACCCTCCACCCTGGAGGTGTCTCAAGATGCTCGAAAACAGTCTGCATTGACCCAAGCCAAGACACTGCAGCATGTGTTCCGCCATCCCCAGAAAACATAGGCGAATGCTACTGTTGAAAGATACGAGTCAGCTCGACCATAGATGTGGCAGCCTGTAGTGCTCCCTGAAAGGTCCGCATGAAACGCATGAAGCCTTCACGAAACTGCACCTCTGCGCCTATGTCCGGTATAATAGTTGGCACCACATCTGGATCTAATATAGGATCAACTGGTAGCCCATGGCCCACCAACTCTGGAGTATACTCGTTGCCGCTCTTCTGGAGAACAACGCGCGGTCGCCTAGGCGGCATGACACTACAGGGTCAAAAGAACGCCTTAGATTCAAGATTATCAAGACTGAAAAGAGAAGGAACCACCAAAGAAACAAGAGGAAGATGACATTTCAGAATTTGAAAAACAAGACTACATGGCGTGTACAAATACTGCACGACGTGTACTTGACATCCTTTCCACTGCCTGGGTCCTTCTACATGGCTAAGCCACACGACACCTGTTGAACAAAAGCTACACGGTGTGTATGGTGTTATTTTCCGACATCCTGTGTCGTCTGTGACATGGATGACTACTCAGCTTGAAACTACATGGCGTGTTACACCCGCACACGGCGTGTACACCATCACGTTTCCCAGCCACACCTCTAAACCACACGGTCTGTCCTCGAACAAGAGTACAGGACATGTCCCATAGGTACACGGCGTGTTCAAGGAGAGGTGACAGCTTCCCATGTTGTTCGTTACATGGCTGAGTCCCCAGGTCACACTACACGGCGTGTGCATCATTGAAACGACGGGTTCTGTGAAGGAGTTCACTGACCCGTGTTGTTAGTTACACGGCCAGACTATGGGTCAACACTACACAGCGTGTACATAAGATACACGAAGTGTTTTACCGAATCTCTTCCCTTCCCCATGTCACTGCCAACAGGGTTTATGATACGAGAAGAGACTACACGGCGTGTACCCAGGGTACATGGCGTGTACTCAAAATGTATTTTTTTATTCCCGAACAGAAGAACATATACGGCGTGTATGAAATACTACACGGCGTGTATACTGGGTTTCCAGACAGTATGCCTCAGAAACATCCCTAGAACCCAGAAAATACTAAAAACCAACACCTAAGTGTCAAATTCCGATCCGTGACGACCCATACTGCCCAAGAATCAAAGTTTGACATCTTATCTATGTTATAATAGAATAACCAGAAAATGAGACACAAAATTTTAGTCAATGAGGGACCATACTCTCCAAAAACCAACGTTTGGAGTCCATTCTATAAACAGGCCACACAAGAAACTACCCTATCACAACCCAGGTATTTATCATGCAGCTATCACAATATCATGCTTTATTTGAACAAAAACTATCACAAAAACATGCAAATTCTAATGCACCTACATGGCGTGAAACTATGCATGGCATGTGATATCTATCATGTGCCTATATGATGCATGAGATGGAATACACTCAACTCATCAGTTTGTAACTAAATAGAACCCCCAGATAAATTATAACAGCACAATATAAAGTGCCTCAACCAATGGTGAAATCAAATCAACTGTAAAATTTGAAAAATCATTAAAATTGAAAAAATACAAGGTAGACTGGCTTTTACCTGTACATGGGTTAGCTACGCCCAGGCACAGCTTATTACCAACTACAACTCGTCATATCCCTGACTACGGCTCCAAATAGTAAGTCAGAGAAGAGAATTACTCTTATACCACTTTGTAGCGTCCCGGGTCCGGGTGCCACTCAACGGGTGACCCGAACCCAGTTTGACACGTGACTCAAGCGTATTTCCCCAAACGCCAGAGGCTTCCGACTAGCAGCGAGGGCCCAGGTCTGATAGTGGGAAAACTAGACCCTCATTTGTCAAAGTGTAGCGCAACAAAATGGAAATAAAACATACAATGAGAGCGGAAGCAGTAAACCATACACGAATGATATAACAACAGCAGTGGATATATCCAACAATATATAAACAATGATGCTACGTGTCTCAAGTTCTATGAAAACAACAATAATTTTTTATACATCAATACAGTACATCAAAATGCAGAGTACAACAAAACAAAGAAAAATAGCTGGCTGCGGCATCGTGAGCCTAGGCTCGGTCCCATGCCCTCTTATTCCTCAGAAACGATCAAGTACCTTTATAGGAACTGTTTCCCCTATATAATCATACAGAAACATAATCTGTTTGGGCCGAAAAGCATGACCCAAACTGGGTGTGAGAAACATATCTCAGTAGGCACCCACCAAAGGCTCGTGCCCACCTGTGTGTAAGCATGCAACAACAGTGTGCAATAAAAATGAAATAAAGTAAGCAGTACTAAAAAGTAACTAACTTAACCAGTTATATTGCCATTTTAATATTCTTTTTAACTATTTAATTTAAAATATCACCACAGAGAATATTCTAAGAAACCAACTAATTTCATCATACACGTAATCCCCTACCCTCTAGTAAAGAGTATCCAACACAAGAATCTGCGCTCAGGCATAACAGAGTTTTCCCTTAGGCATAGGTTGTGTCGCCCACATGCACAGAGTTAGCTACCCACATGCATGGAAGAAGTTTCCCTCAGACCAAAATAACTACAGCCCACAGGCTAAATAGTGAAGTGCCCATAGGCTAATCACAACAACGCCCTTAGGATAAACATGTATCCGACCCATCCCCAACATGTAAACAGGCAGTAAACAAGCAATTCCTCTCAAGGAAATTCAAAAAATTACTACTTAAAAGGCATTCCCACGGGTATCCAGGCCAAATGACTAAACAGTGGAACACACCCCCAGGGTGGTTCTGGATCCAAGAAATGATCCCAAACAGCATTATAATATTACATTATAAATACCTAATCAATTTTAGGTGTTTAATAGAGCAATGTCCTCAGCCACACGACACCCCAACATGGGTTTGTGGAAAAAAATGCTCAAAACACATGACGGTTGGAAAAAAAACACCAAGCCACCTAACTTAAATGTCAACGAACGTTATACCCGATCGCCGACTCCAGAAATTCCCAAGAACAGCGTAGATCTAACGAAGAACAAAACACTCTTTTCCTCAAATAACACCTATTAGGAGAAGAATTGGTAAGAAGCAGTCAAGGGGATGGAAGCCCTTACCAGTGCGGTTCCAACGAGATTGTCTAAGGCGGAAATCGAATCCAGACGAACACTCGGTGGATCTTCAAAGGTTCAGCCTCCTCCATTGGCTCCAAAACGGCTCAAATGCCTCCTCTACCAAAGGAGGAGGATAATGCCTATTTTATGCCTAAAAAATGTACACGAAAAGTACGTCCAAGTACACAGTGTGTACTCCCTTCATTTAACTCTTCCTATGGTGGCCCTGCCACACTGTTCACCCGTCGACATGAGTACATGACATGTACTCCCGAGTACACTGTGTGTACAGTCGCCCAGCTGGTGGCTACTCCACCACCTTACTATTTCGGCCTACCGACTGACTACACATCGTGTAAAGTACTACTACACGGCGTGTCGTCGGTTCCTACACCCTTCGTCACCGGCATGGCTACACGCCCAGTGTACCCATCCCACACGACCAAAAGTACACGGCGTGTGGAAAAGTACATGGCGTGTAGTTCCAAAATTTAGTATTTTTCTCCATTTTCCATATTTTCTCAAAAACACTTAAGGAAAAGGAAAAGAAGAATCCCGTACCTCAAAAATAATAAACGGGTTGTTACACAGTCCTCACCTAGAAAACACACTCAATTTCAAGTAGGATAATCCACTTTAAAAATCAAATGCACACTTAATATTTTTGAAGACCACATTAACACCATTACCACATAGAAACCATGGAAAAACATAATTCTCATGAAATTAAATACCAAAAATCCAGCCAAATCTTATTTTATGGAATGTTCATATCAATGCTACCCTAAAACTTAGACTACACAACTTATAAAATACTATTAAATAGCTCAACATGTTTCTTCATCGAAAATTGCACACATATTGCATCACATGATACTAACAAATCAAATGTATATCAAATCTCAGAAAAAAACAAATTAGCCACACGAAAACTACTAAATAAACAAGAACAATTAATTAAACTTACAAAATAATTCATCAAATAATATCCATACATAGAATCACCTATCGGTGTGTAGTAAACATTGCAACCAAGGTGTGGTTAAATTGCGAAAAAACCAAAAATAAAGTGAAATATTCCTCAACTAATGCAGAAAGGGTTTCAGGTGATGCGGGTGGAGATCGGAGGTCGCTGGCCGACGGCGGGCTCGCCGGAAAATAGTGGGAGGTCTCCGGAACAGGGCAGGGGGTGCCGGAACGGCGCCAGACACAGGAGGTGGGTCATGCGGGGGTGTGGGAGTAGGGCGCTGAAGGCCGAGTTGTCAGAGGAGGCGGTCGGTGGGCAAGCGGGGTTTCCGGAAGTTGGGAGGCCGAGACGAGGGGATGCCGGAGGCGGCGGGACGGTGCAGCGGGGTCTTCGGAGCGGGTGGGGAGCAGTGGAGGCTAAGAGGAGGCTTCTGCGGGAGCGGGGGACGTCAGAGGTCGTGTGGGCAGGCAGGGAGGAGCGAAGCATGGACGAGGAGGAGACATGGAGGTCGGCGCGGCATGTGACGAGAGGCGGAAAGCAGGCGGTGGCCGGGGAAGAGGGGCTGGTGGCGAGGGCCTGTGGCGAGGGCCTGTGGCGACGGCTGAAGGCGTGGGTGCGGCACACAACAGGAATAGGAGGAGTGGCTTGCGATGTGGCAAAAGGGAAGAGGTACTAGTGTTTTGTTTTTTTCTTCTTCTTATAATAATAATATTATTACAATATTAATAATAATAATAATCAAAATAACAATAATAATAATAATATAATAATAATAATAGTAATAATAATAATAATAATATCACAAGAATAAATATAATAAATACAATGAAAAAAAGATTAATAAAAATAAAAAAATGTTAATTACTACATATTATAAAAAATAATAAAAATAATAAAGAAGGGGAAAAAAATGCCCAAGACCTGGGCCGACCATGCAGTGACCACCAACCGCGCAGCAGTTGCACACTGGTCTGAAACCCAATAAATGAGTTAAACAACAACAAATTTTAATCCGGGGCTCAGCCCGGACCACGGTGCGAATGCTCGAAACCAGAAAATAATAAAACTAAAATAAATAGAAAGGGCGGCTGTGACAAAAAGTATCAATATACCATATGATTATAGTGAATAGAAAATGGTATTTAACTAGTGTTTTGAAAACCACTTCTAAATGAATCATTTTCAAATTTTAGTCATAATTTTCTAAAATATTCATAAAATATGAAATTTATCTTTAATATTATTAAATTTTTCTGCTGTTTTTATAAAGTAGTATTTCAATTAATAGTAGTTAATAATAATTATTAATTAAAATTTAAATTACATGTTAATTAATAATAATTAATTACTAATTTCTGAGGTTTTAATAATTTATAATTAGTGTTTATAGTTTTTTATTTTTTATTAATTAAAATTTTAAATGACTTTGAATTAATAATTATTAACTAAAAATTATTAACTAATTATATATTATATATTATTCTCTATATATATATATTTATATAAATACACACACATCTACCAATATATGTATATATATATATATATTTTTAATTATAATTCTATTTAATTATATATATATATATGTTTTATATATTTACTTATGTAAATATATCTATATTTATATATATTTATCACATATAAAAAAATATTCCATAAAAAAATTATATACTATTAAATATTACATTATAGAATATAAATATTTTGAAAGTGATATATATAATATATTTTATTAAATAAAATTAATAAAATATTAAATATGTATTTAAAATTAATATATATTATGACTATAGAATATTATTATATAAAATAATAATTACATAATGTTAATTAAAAATTTACAATTTATTATTGAGTAATAGACATTTAATAACAATTTAGTGATAAAATATATTAAAAAAACAATTCATACGTGACGATATGTTAAAAAAAATTAACATGAAATGATAGTGAATTTTGATCCAGGTGTTTGATTGGGATCCATGAGCTATAAAATGGAATCTTATAAAGATATCCATGATGTTTGGTGCATATATTTTTCTTAATAACCTATTTTTTCATAGTCACAGATGTTTCTCAAGGACCTTAGAACAAAGTTTTTAGTTGAAATACCCAAATGTATGAATATTTTAAACAATATAAGTTTTTTTGAGAGGGTAATCTATTCTTTTTTCAATGGAGACTGAATTTATTTCCTATATTTACACTAATATATATCTTATGCTGTTAAAATTTTCATTTTTCACACTATATATTTATTTATAAATAAGTACTTAAAACAATGTATACATATTTTCACATATTTACATATTGAAATCTAATTGTATATATAAATATTTAAATGTATAAATACAATTTTATATATTTTTTTATATGTTATTTTCATTGATAAATGCATCTTCCAGCACAGATAAAAAATACTTATCTACAATAGTGTATATTTGTGTATATTTATTAAATGTTTTATGTATTTATAGATATTTATATATATTTATGTGAATATATATATATATATATATATTATGTGGTTGTATATGTGTGTGTGTGTGCGTGCATTTTTATGTATTTATATATATTTAAGAATATTTATAGTTATATTTATATTTACATACTATTATATAATTAAATTTATTTATATATATTTGAGTATATTTGTTTATATTGATATATATATATGTGTATTGAAAGGTATATATATATATATATATTTATATATATATATTTATGTGTATTTCTAAGTATTTATAAATATATTTATGTAAATGTATTTATATTTATATAAATTTTAAGATATCATTTTTATTGAATGTATTTATATATATACTATGTATTTAAATATACAAAATCTACATGTAATTATATATTTATATCTGCAAGAAGGTTGGAGGTCAGGCCCCCTAAATTGATCATGAAGAAAAAGAGAATCCTCTTTTTGACTGGGAAAGAGGAAACCCAATACACAAAGGGCACACCACCTTACACGAAGGGCACATAGCCTTAAAGCACATTCCAAAAAGATCCTACAAGTCCAAAAGAAATAGATTTCTAAGAAGACAATAGATTTATATGTATTTATTAATAAATTATGAGAAATATATGTCCACATATATGTGTGTATCTATAATAATAATATTAATGTCTCTTTAGTCACATCATGAATGGTTTAGTGGAGTGGTAAAGGATTTAAATAAACAGTGAGGCAAGGGCTTCAAATCACACCCTACACATATATATTTTGACAATACAGTGTAATATGGGATTAGGGTATGGGGATCCTCAGTCTTGGTGGACCTCAGTTGTGGAATGAATGGGATAATAAATGATGAAAATTAGAAATTAAACAATAATAATAATTTAAAAAATAATTCCAAAAAATAATATAAATAAAATCCCATGAAACGAACCACCGCTATATAAAAATACATCCTGAAAATATTGTAGAGATATTAATCCACAATTATTTACAAAAATCATCGTAAATAATTTGGGATCAATTGAATGAATTGTTAAATAATTATTTTCTTATAGTGATTGTTACTAATTCCAATTGAACCATTTTAATCCATTCTATAGAGAAACCTTTAAGAAGCCTTTCCACCACTTAAAACACTTGGACCTTATATTATATTCATGCCTATTTTTCTACTTCATGCTACCCTAATATGTTATTGGATGCATCATAATTTATCTATTGTATCATACAGTAGTTCTAGATCCAATATCTTCTATTCATACTACTATGTTGGGGTCAGAAATAGTTTATTATAAAAGGAATTATATGGTGGAATTTGAATGACCGAGTGAAAATTGTGGTTGTATATGAATTCCCCCAAAGGTATGTATGTGTCACTACCCGTCCTCAGGACTCGTGTCGTGACTACCCCAAGCCCGCCTTCCATAGGCCAGGGGCTGTCGACTGGCACCAAAGGCATAAATCCCTAAGGTGGGAAGGCATTTCCTTTATAAAAAGAAATCACACACAATCAGAGTACACTACTAGATGCAATACACTATGTAAAACTGAATACAAAGGTTGTGATGAAAGTAAATGGGCCAGTATACAAATCCAAGTGAACAGAAATAACTAGTACAAGTTAAATGGGAAAACAACTCCTGGATCGTCCACCGGGGAATCCTACCTGACGGGTAGGTACAAAACTAGAACAACTCGTCCCTGAGGTACGTCCCATTTAGCCTAGCTCCGAGAAGCCACCCGTATTTCACCCTCAACCTCGATCACAACTGTATGTCATCTGTAAAGAGAACAACAAGGTGTGGGCAAAGCCCATTCAGGGGTGAGTATATCAATACTCAGTAGGGGACCCCGAGACCCCATACGGTCTCCCAGAATTTACTATGAATAAAACATAGTAGTAAGATACATTCACAAAGTATCAACCATCCATACTTAGGTATATTCCCATACATATACCTAAGTTACCAAACAAAGTCTGGCTCCAACACTCGAGACCAAGCACAACCCATTCCACAAAAAAGTAAAATATATCATATCCATGATATCGACTAAAATTCAAGACTTAGCTCACACAGTTATATAACTTTTGTAGAGTGATTGATATGATCAGATGTAGTCACTGATTCATCTAATCTATCGGACCCACACAGGGTACAAGACCAGCTAAGCTGTCGGACCCACACAGGACATTCGATTAGCTATGTTGTCTGAAACACACGGGTTTGGGAACCGAAGTCAAAACCATCGGACCCATGGAGGATCCTGACACAGTAGTTATCAATGTCGAACCCACAGAGGATTCTGGTAAAATAGTCATCACTGTTGAACCCATAGAGGATTTTGGTGAAGTAGTCATCACTGTCGAACCAACAAAGGATTCAGGTACAATATTCATTGCTATCAAACCCATGGAGGATTCTGGTACGATAGTCATCCCTGTCGAACCCATGGAGGATTAAGGTAAAATAGTCATCGCTATTGAACCCACGAAGGATCCTGGTACAGTAGCATCGCTGCCAGCCCTAGTGTTCTCGCACACAGCAGGCTTGATTTCGGGAGTATCCTCTCCTCAAGCCAAGTGTTGATACATCAACTATCACGAAGTCCAAAGTTTATGTATCTCGTAGTTCCGTCTCATCATAAGGAACCCAACGCGACTGACAGTGTGTCAATCAGACACTCGGTCTGAGAGTTAGTGGCATTTCCGTTCCAGGGGCCCAGTTGGTTTGGAGGCTCAAACCAACCCGAACATACTCCAACTATGTGCGAACCTCATGTTGAGTATTCAAAAATAATATTCTCGCTCTTAGAATTCCATCTACATGGATGGTTCGTCGTTTGGACACCCGTTGCCCAAGATGCGAGCTAAAAGGTTTCAATGGCCATAGCAGATCCGGGTCCGGTCTGAGCCTGTCGGACCAACCCGGCCCGACCCGGTCCAAACCGAGGACTGACCCAGTCTGCGGGTGCAGCCCGAGTTGAGTGGTCGGCCTGACCCTAGTGGGCGGCCCGAACCAAGGGAGCGGCCCGACCCAAAGTGGCGACCTGGCCCGAGGGTGCGGCCTAACCTGAAGGCGCGACCCGACCTCAGGGCACCCCGGCCTAAGGGTTTCTCGAATAATATAATAACAAAAATTTCTACTGTAGTATATTTTTGAAATAGTTAAATTAAGAAGAAAATATAATGTTTAATTAATACATACGTTAAGACCTTGAACATACTCTTGATGAATTCCTTAGAATTGGATGACATTGGCCAACTTGTAGTGAACAGGGGCTTAAAAAAATAATATTTACCTCTATGATAGTATAATTTATTAGTGTTATTGGATATTTCAAATAGAAAATTGATCATTAAAATTATATATGTAATGAAATTTTTTATGTGAGGAAGAATACACTTTAGTTAAGAACCTTTACATTGGAATACTATCATTATAATATTCATATGTCAATGCCCTAAAAAGATTAAAATAATAGAGTTTTGGGTGATATTTATTCAATAAATCCTTAAAAATTTATTTCCAAAAATGTTTCAAATATATTTTAATTCATTTAATGATTTATGTTTTAGTTGTTCTATTTTTTGTGTTTATTGGTATAATCTAGTTTAGTCAGTGTAATTAATGTTTTACTAAAGGTATAAAATAAACATTGTAAAAAATTTGGGTGTTGTAAACCTATATTTATTATCGATTTAAATAATTCAATTTCTAAATAATATAAAATTAACTTCTAAATGAATAAGTTTTATATATAGAAAAACTCTTTTGTAGAAAAATTCCATTTTTAACATTTTGTGCTTTCAAGCATATTTATTAATGATTACGAATTAAATGAGATATAATACATAAAAAATACTTCTAAAAATTTTATTATGTAATTTTTGAGATGATATTAATATATATTATAATATTAAAATTACACAATATAAATAAAAAATTATTTGAAAATAAAGGTTTTACCATTATCATGGTCATTCACTTTTATATATGTAATCATAAATTTATGCCAAAAAATCAAGATGAACTTATAAAATAATATGATAATTTTTATCTATAATATAAAATATATTTTTTGATATAATTTCTATATGTAATAAAAACTAATTTTTAATATAAGCGAATAAAAAATGTATTTAGAGTAAAAAATTACTAATTTTTCCAAAACATTAATAATTGGGGATTTAAAATTTAAAATAATGATTTAAATATTTTATGTTACATTATAAAAACATTATATTTATGAAAAAAGTATTTTCAAAGAGTTATTTCATAAAAATAACTATATTATAAAAATATATATGTTTTTAAAAACTCACCAAAAAACTGATGTATTATTAGAAATCCAAATTATTTATACAACGATATTCTATAAAAAATTTATAAAAAAATTAAATATTTGAGATTCTATTTCTAAAATGTTAATTTTTGAAATAAAAATATATTATATGTAGGAAAATAATTTTTATTGAAATATGACTTCGAAAACATTATGTGTTCTTAATCCTATTTTTTATTAATTTTTAATTGATTAATATATTTTTATATACAATAGTTTTTATCATTATTATAATGTTATTATTTGACATTTCTAGGATACATTGAGTTGTAGGCTTCATGTAGAACAATATTTTAAAAACTATATATTTATAGAAAATACAAAGTGAAATTTATGGTCGTTATATTATTTCCCCCTTAATTAAATTATATCATTGTATTTTTTATTTATAAGTATTTTAATATTTTAGGGTGTCCCTAAGATATATATGACTATTGATTTAATTTTTAATGAGTCTTTATCCACCCTTTCATATATATGACTGATGAATTAATATTTTACCTCAAAATAAGAATATAACTAACATATTGTTTCCTCTAAACATATGTCTTAAATACCCCAACATAATTGGAGTAATTTTTAGTTGGGAGTTTATAGTCAGATTTTTTTTAATTTTTGATGATGGGTTTATTTTTGATTTTATTTTGTTATCACTGAAATTATAATGGAACCCGTTTACAGAGAAATCATGCATTCCTATTATCATATAAAATTTAACCAATGGATGAATAATAGGATTTTATAGGAAGTGATTTCATATAAATAGTTATTTGATTTGAGCTATTTTCCTCAGGAATAATAATCATACTAATAAATGATTTTATTTATAATCCGGCATCTAATCACCTGGGTGGTGATTTTATGTTCATAACATGAATTTTATGTAAGAATGAGTAGGTTGAACAAGATATGAATACAATAATCATAGAACATAGGTGGATGATCAATGTTCATCACCACTCATTATCCTCAAAACTCACTACCATAGTAGTGAATTCATTGGTATTCCATTTTCATAAATGTTTCTGAGGTCTATAATCCTCATTATCACTTTGAATAGGTTATTGACTTGGATAATGTTCATTTTCATAAAATTTAATACAATGAATTGTAATTGGTACTTATGGATGAAATCCTTTTTGATTCACCTTTTCCAACGAGTTAATCACTTTTTGTTGATAATTACATTGTCTATTACCAACCCTATACCAAAACAAAATATGACATCTTCTTGATCCTTTGAGATATTTCCTAGGTTCATCATTCAAATTTATTTGATATGATGGAAATTCTATCTTCATTTGATCAATATCATTTTCATGTTTATTTTAATGAGACTCTATCTCCCTATTCATTGGCATGTTTTTAATCTAAAAATAGTCATACTTTTAATCATAATTCTTTTATATGGTTTTTTATAATCATAGGGTTTCTAAAACTATGAATTATCCCATTAGGATTTGTGTTTCGAGAATACATGTATTCTAAATGGAATCCATTATTTAAATAGATCCTTTTGGATTCAACGATTACTGAAAACAGATGAAGTAAATCATGAGTATTAAATAAATAACACTTTAAATACTTATTGTAATTAAATTAAAATTTATCCTTAGAATTTCATATTTTATGAAATTACAACATTAGATTTCATTTCAAAAAAAATGAATCTCAGTTCATTCTAGTTTTCCATATATTTTGTTCTCTCATTCTTCTTATCCTAATTATATATCACAATAAACCAACCATAATTCCATTTAAAGTTAATTTGATTAACCAAAAATACCCCAAAGTGTGTCAAACTAGTAGTATAGTTTGGCATTTTTGTTTTCAACCAGTTGCAGATTGAGTTATACCCAATAAATCCTTTTTAGAATTATTACCCCTAGGTGCATCTATTCCAGATCCAGTATCAACATGTATTATCTAGTTAGGGATTTTCTTTTTGGAAAACCAAAAACTCAAACATTCACAAATTTTTATGTTGATATCCCTAAATAGAATTACCTCTTATATTTATCTTTATGATTTTTAATAATTTTATCTTGTTAAAATCCATAAAATATTAAATATTACCTCAAATAACATAAAGGGTCATCTATACCATTGGAATTATGGAAAATATTAACTTATCAACCCTTAAATTGACCTCAAAAATCGTCATAATATCTAAATGATTTTTAAAACCTTCTTAGATACTAAATAAGATAGCCCAAAAATGTGAATATCTCAATAACATGAATAAAATAAAATATTTCATTTTAATAAATCCCCATAATATTTTCATTTTATAGTTTTATAAAATTGGGAAAAAATATTAACTCATTATTTTTGAAACTATTGGGGATATATTTCCCACTATATAAGAAACATATTAATCCAAAGCTAGTATTAAATATCATTATAATATATATTCAAAAGATAATGTTTGATATATTTTGAAGATTATTCTTATCTTCATCACCAAGTAATATAGAATCATAATAAGTTGGTGAGCTTAGATGACCAATAAGGGTAAACATAATAGATAAAAATCAAATACCGCTATTTTGAAAAATATGAGCAGATGAAAATAATCCACACACATAAGAAAACAATTCCCAATAAATCGTACATCATAAAACATGATTCATGGAATAGTACATTAAATAACATAATAAATTAGTCTAGAATGTGTGGGAACATGATTAAATAAAAATGTTCCATGAGAGTATAACATAGTCATTAGAAATTTGAACAAGTCCATGTCAAAATAATCGGAATAAGTAAATATAACCTTCCTGAAGTATCATTTTTTTCTCATGAATTCAAGAAAACAAAATTATTCAAACGTATACATAACCTTCATGATTCACATGCTTCCTCCCATTAATGTGAAAAAATAAACTGTTCCATTTTATACATATATCATTGGACTTATATTTTTAACAAATGTATTGGAGGGTGATATAGGAACCCACCCATCATTCTTCTGTACTAATGTGTGGCACATCAAATAAATCCTTCATCATTTTACAAAGAACAGAGAGGAAGAAAATGAGTTTAATTCTTCACGTCATAATGATCCAAGGAAATAAAATATATATCTTGTCATTTTTAAATTTAAGGATATAAATAAATAAAATAAAATTACACCAATAATCAAAAAATTATAATCACAAGGAAACTAATTGGGAATCAAAAGTTATTAGGAACCCTTCTAGATAAATACCCTTCTATAAAGATAATAGATAATATGATATTTAAAATATATTGATAAAGGGTATTCAATTTAAAAAATAATTTTCAAATAAATTTATGCATGAAATCATGGTGAACATCGTTAAATAAATGGATGGAAATATGGAGGGTTTAAAAAGGAAATACATTTGATTAAAAATAATAGAAATTCAATGAGTACACAAGAAAAATACATAATTAATCAATTATTTGTTAAACATTCAAGTAAATATATCATATAGAGAATGTATGTAGATTATATAATTTGATTAATATCTTATACCAAGCATAATATATTCTGTGGGATAATAAATAATATTAATAAATATTTCTAAGAGTTCTATAAAAATCACATTGGAAATAATAGATATCCTTAATCAATTAAAATATTTCAAATGAATTTTTTTTATAAATCATAGAGAAAATCAATTTCCTATTGAAACCATAAATATTTAATGATAATTTTTTGTATTAAATTGAAATGGCATTGGAGTTACACATTCAAACATAAATCCTAAAAGAGAATATTTTTTAAAAAACGACCCATATAGAGAGTATTTAAATGATTTTCATTTCAAAAAATTTCATAATAATTTCATGGTATTAGAAAATAAACTTTTCAAATTTCAAAACAAATGTAGTGATATCGATAAAATGTGGAGTTGATGAAAAAATATTAGTGAAAGTGAAGGTCTACAATTAATTGTATTTAAAATTCCATTTGTAAAAATCATTTCTCATAAATATATTTTAGGACATCTAATTTTAAAAAATTAATGTGAAAACCCATCCAAGGAAAACTAGAGGATAAAAATATGATTCTGATATTGGAAATATTTCTAAAAATTGTGTCCATATGGGATATCACATTTGAGGGATTTCGATTTTAAAATTGATTTTTGGAAAATTAACCTTAAGACTTGGGTAACATATTAATAAAAATCCTCGAAGGATAAAATAAACGAAATAGAACATAAAATAACATTAATGAAATATATTTCATGACATAATATTAAAAAATAACCAAATAAAAATAATTTCTTTATAATATGAAATAAGTCTCAAGAAACTATATTTAATAAAAAGTGACACATTCAAGAAATATAGTGTTTATGGAAATAACCATACGATAATGATTTTATCGAAAATAATTATAAAACCAAATAATTTAATGTGGAAATAGAATAATAATTATTTACTATGAATAATAAATAAATCTTATAACAATATGGTTCAATAAAAAATTCGGTAATTGAAAGGGTGAAAATTGAGTTTGCAAAAACATCTATGATTTAAGAAACATTTGAATCAAAATCTATTGAAGGATGTGATTCCAATGAAATGATGAATACCATGAATAATGTGGGGATCATGATAAAAAATATTAATTAGGAATTATATAAACCATTCAAAATAAAACAACGTGTTTAAAAGGAAATATGGAACACGAAATTAAATGATAGATAATAAACCCTTACCATAATTCATGAATTCCACTAAAAAGATTAAATTTCCTATATAAAAAACAAGTATGTTAATTAGATATTTAGGAATATGTTTTCTATTTAAATATGGAGATTTCTATTGGGCCGAAAGGATTTAACAATAAATACATTATATTTTATTGGAATATATTATATAATTAAATGAAAACTGATGTAAGGTGTATTTTTACATAGGCTCATATTATTTCTAGGGTCAACTCCAACATCATTTATTTGATCCTCATGAAGGATAATGTAGTTGATATAAATTATTATTCATAAGTTTCTATTTGGAACCTAGTCTATAAATTGATTAGATAAAACATAATTAATAGAATGGGAAACTTCATCAAGGAACACATCGCCCTAAACCAGTTTGGAATTGTACCAATTAGGAGAAAATATTATTTTCTTTCCTATTATATAAATTTTTTTTCACTCTGATGAAATTTGTGTCTATGTATGTGAACCCTACACTCACAACTGAAATCTATAAGGCATTCGATACTCTAAAATCGATCTTCCTACTTGATGACCTCAAAAGGTATGAATTTTCAAATGACTTTATTAGTATAATCAATGTTAATCTCAAATATTAATGTATATATATTCAAATAAATAGACCCACTATAGGTTACCTATAAGGAACTATTGTTTTTAGATTTGGAGACACACACTCAGGGCTTCTATCTAATATTTCTAAGGACTAAATGGGTGTATTCCTCGATAATCTAACCAACATTGGAATATATAAATAGAATAAAGATGAATGGAACAATTTTATCCCATACTAATTTTTATTTACTAATATAATTATACTTTTTATGTAAATATTCAATCATAACTATCGCTTCGATTAAAGACTTATATAGTCTTCATGAGGAAGTGGCTTTCAATAACATCAGATGAAACAAATATTTCATTATTTTTAGAGAAGGGATACCTGTTGGAAAACTAAATAAGGTCACCAAGACTCTGGGAGTGATGAAGGTATCCCTACCATATAATTATCATTGATTACCTCTATTTTGGGGAATGGTATAGAAGAAGCATCTTGGGGACATATTCTGTAAGATTCTATTTTTAGGTATTTTTTCTTTTGAATATCTTCATTTTATAGATTATAATTATTTTATGTGAATAATAAAATAGTATTTTCCTTAGAGATACAAATTAATAAATTATTATAGGCTTTATATAAGATATAATTCCTAGTTAACACTTTAAAATATTTTAATGGAATATTTTCAAAGTTATTCACTGAGTAGTGAGAGATTTAGAGGCCCAGAAGGCCTCAGAATAGATGAATTAAAAATGTTAATTAAATTATATAAAACACAGAAGATTTTTGAAAAAAAATGAATAATATAAAAATGGTTAGACATATGTGAAATTTGAGATCATCGGTGTATCGAGAGTAGGGTTTTTTACTAGGCAGAGTATGACATATGTTGGCGTCAGACATTTGGATGCCCCCCTCGAAGTTAATTTTATTAAATAATATTTTATATATTATTTTCATTAAAATAATTACATATCTCTGAAACGGTGCATCCTATGGGAATATTAAGACCACAAATGTGTCCAAAATGAGGGGTTTACCCTATAAAGGTATAAAATATTTTTTCATCGAGCGTTTGGATGCCTCGCTTGCAAAAAATTATATATATTTTCTAATTAATTATTTATTCCCTTTTTTAAAAGAATAAATCATTAATAACTGAGAAACCATGCATTGTATGAGAAATCGGAGACCATCTATGCGTCCTAAATGGGGGTTTACCCCAGGATGAGTATAAGTTTTATTCGCAATAAACATTTTATTAAATTAAAAAATTAAAATTGATTTATTTAATATAATAATTAAATTAATTAATTAAAATGAATGTTACTGTTCATTCATCTCCTACATACGATGTTTCCATTTTTTTCTGTGGACGTTTTTTGGAACCTCAATGTGGACCATTTTAACTACAATAAATTTTAAAAGGACCTCTATTACAGAAATAAATCACTCCGCCAATAAGAAACGGACCAAACATGCATCAAATGAAGAATTTTAATTTAGGTTTTTTTTATTAAATATGAATGGTTCTCGATCTCTTTTTAAAACCTCCCATTAGTTGAGTTGCATGTTAGATCTGCCATGTGTGAAATAATCTGGATGATATTCGCATAACCAGCCTTCATCTTCTTCCATCTGAAGACCCAAAGAGTGTGCACCATTTTTTCCTCTCAACCTATTGTGCGCAAGAAACTAGGAATTTTTATTTTGTTTTTTTATGTCATCTATTATTATTATCTTACCACCCCATTACTATAATTATTTTAAAAAAGGAGGAAAAAGGGTATTGTTTTATAATTGATAATTTTTTTCCAATGGAGATTACATGGATTTTTTTAAAAGAAATTATAAATGTTTGATTTGATAAAATAATCATTGAATATTTATCTTTTTATTGCGTTTGAATAATAATATAAAATATATTATTAAATAAATCATATGGAATTATTAAAAGATAAATAAATAGGATATTATCATTATATTTTTATTGGAAGTGGATGTGTGTTTTTTAGGTAGTTCATCCATCCTCTTACACTCGAACTAGATCAAACCCTACCTTAATTATTGAGGTTTGAGTTATCTTTGACCTAAGGTAGGTGGTTTAAAATCCAATCACATAGTTTCATCTTGTTATGCATATGCATTTGTACAAATTTTGTGGCATAAATAATAATTGAGTTTTTAATTAGTTAATTAATTGCATAAATTAATTAATTTAGGAAATATGAAATTGGAAATTCAATTGGTTGGCATAAATAATTAATTAATAAATTAATTAATATCACATTGTGAGGATGTATATTTAGAATTAATTGATGGCCATAATGTGGTAAAATAGTTAGTTAATTTAATTAATTAATTGTTAGTTTTGTTATGCGGATTTTGTGGTTGTGGATTTAGTCAAATAATTTTAATTGAATTAATAGAATGACGGTTTTGGTCAATGGTCGAATTAATCAATCAATATTTTGAATGTGAATTGTGATGGTAGGTTATGGTTGATAAAAAATCATATGATGTTGTATATGTGAAATAGATATTTTCTAGGGAAAGATTTTTGGGACACAGACTAACACTCCTAATACCCATAGGGGTTCTAGTCATGGCACTCTAGATCCAATGACATGAATGAAATTATCATATTATGGGATAAGGACTGATGCTCCAAATTCCCATGGGGTTGCGAGACACTGACTGATGCTCCAAATACTCACAATGTGCTAGACATGACATTATACAATCCATTTATTTTGTACTATGGTTTCTTTTGGATATTTATAAATTAAATATTGTGACATAAAGATTAAGAATTGAATAGGGGAAATGGTTCAGGCTCTGGTATAGGCTAAAGCCAGTATTGTGGTTTGGGTGTCTTCTGGAACCCAGATGTTTAAGTTGTTTAATAAAAGATAATTCGATAAATATAAATGGTTTCCTCTATTGATTTATTTTATTATTAATACATCGATATAAACTGATTTTGAATGGATTTATTTTTTTACAGTGTTGGTGGTGACCTACTTAGTCGTACACACACCCTACTAAGGCTGCCTAATCGGTACTCGGATAGACATTGTGGTTGCAGGACTGGGTAAGGGAAAGAGCCCTGGTTTAGATTGTGGATTGGAGATGGAACTTGGTTGAGGGAACCAGACATGGTTCAAAACCCTCTTGGGAGTCGCTAGCCTATTACATCCAGTTTTCTTTTGTTAGATGCATGATACATATTTATAGACATTGCATGTTTTCAGTTGAGTATTTAATTTCTTGTCTTGGTTATTCTTGTTATATTTGTACTGTAATAATTATATATGCTTCCACTATTGCATGTTTACTTCTGCATGTATTTTTACTCTGATAAATAGGGTATAGTCCCCCCATGACTTACCTAACAAACCCTCACTACTTTTCGACAGCCGCTGGCATACGGGGAGATGCGTCTGAGGTCATGCGGTGAACCAGCTTAGGGATCTGTTGCGTGGCACTCGAGTCGGGATGTTTAAAGTAGTATCGAAGAGAAATTTTATTTCTTCTTCTTCTTTTACTTACTATTCGAGGAAAGGTTGGAAGAAGACTAGTGAAAGTCGGTGCTTGATAATGAGATAATGCATGGGAGTTACAAACCCATGTACATGGGAAAACTCAAGTACTCAGGGAGGGAATGTTGTTATAACTATTTGTCTTTATAGTTGAATATTATTTCTCCTTGGGTGATGTAATTGTTTTGGGATGTGAATATTATTTCGTGAATATTTTGAGTATTGATTCATGGCCCAGAATGGAATGAGTGTTTCATCTGCATGCATTATTCGAGGAACGTAAGATTATTATGACATGCATCATTTTAAGCACGCACGGGGAAACAGGTTATGGGTAGGTTGTTGAACTTAAAATATTTTTTACCTTGCTTATGAAATTGAAATGAAAATAGTGTGTAAATTTGAAATTGAATGAAAGAATTCTAAAATGATATAATCATATTTTTGTGTGTAATTATTATAACATTGTGAATTGTTCCCTAATATGCGTGTTTGGATTTGTAGAAATATTCCTCCACGACGCTTGTTGAGAGGATGAATGAGGAGCATAGTTGGGAATGTTCCTCTAGTAGTTGAACATGAGGCACCAATATTACTAGTTGAAGAAGCAGGGGAATAATTTTGAGATAACATCACCCATTTCATGAAAATGATGGAAATATAGGCATGGTAGGTTTTGAAAATCATGTCGGATCTCACAAGGGAGTTTTAGTTGCAGCACCCACCATCTTTTACTGGAGTGGGTGGTCCAGAGATAGCTGAGTTCTAGATTGAATCTATCTAGACTATACTCGACCACTTGGAGAAACCTGTTGATAAGAGGGTCAATATATAAGCTTAAATGTTGTGTGGTCAAGAAAAACGTTGGTGGGACAACCAGACTTGAGATGCACACCTAGAAGCTATGGAGTGAAAGGAATTTCATGAGTTGTTGTTTGAGCACTTTTATCTAGAGACGCTCAGGTTGGGGAAAGTAGCTGAGTTCATGAGGATAACTCGAGGGAATATGGACGAGATGGACTATTCAGCAAGCCTTACAAACTTTACATGTTTTGATCTAGCATTGGAAGTAGATGAGGATACATTAGAAATACAATTTTAGGATGGACTTCAATGTGAAATTAAGTCTCAATATAATATTTTATGGCTGAAGAAGTTATCAGAAGATGTAAATTAGGCTCTCATCTTAGAGGGGGACCTGAAAGAGGCTTCCAGTGGTGAGCAACTAGTTTTTACTAGATGGTTAGTGGTGTGACTTTTGAGAGCAGGAAGCGACGTTATGAGAATGTGAGTCAGGGAAGTGGAAACTAGAGTAACTCGACAGAGGGGTCAGTTACATCAGACCATACCTGAGTGTTTTTCCACTAGTATGGTTGGATAGGACACAATTGTAAAAAATGTCATCAACTCCCTATGGAATGCAGATCATTTTGTATGATGGGACATCTCCAGAGGTTCTATATGAACCCAAGGCAGTCAGGTAGTGATGGAACATATAAAATTAGTCACAGTGTGGGAAGGGAATCTTCTACACCTTATCAGCCCCAGAGTTGGAGTTATACTGGACGAGGTGGTAAAGGTAATAGACGTGGTGCTTTTGGGAAACAACGCTCATATCAGCTGAGTGGTACAAGTCAGGGGAGTTAGAAGGCATCATAGGGAGGAGGAACAACATAGTTTCATGTGGTGCAACCTACAATTGTGGATAGTGAGGCTGGACCATAAATAGTGAGAGGTAATATTATTGTTGAATCTACCTTATCTTGTGCCTTATTTGATACTGGTGCCTCACATTCCTTCATATCTACAAAACTTGTTAATGGTTTGAGTTTGATGGTAGAGTTTGTGAGAGGGGTTATGATGATAGATACTCCTTTGGGAGTGCGGTCTAGAGTCATATTTATTTGCAAGGGATGCTCTGTTGAGATCAGGGAGTACCGTTTTATATGGGATCTTCATATCCTTGACATGAAAGGATTCAGCATAATTCTGGGTATGGACTGGTTAGTCACATACTGAGCCCACATAGATTGTTTTCATCAGAGGGTGACATGTATATCACCTATGTGTAACCATTACATTCACCGTGGGGAGTCAGATATCCAGGTAATCCAAGTAGGTCCAATTACGCGACAATGGGGAGATCTCATAGCCTATGTTTCTAGTCTTTTACAAGATGACGAAGGTGTTAAGAAAAATGTCATTCCACCAGTGGTTGATTTATTTTAGGATGTCTTTCCAGAAGACATCTCAGGGATGCCACCTAAGAGGGATGTTGAATTTACTTTTGAGATCATGCCCGGAGTTGAGCCAATATCTATTCCACCATATAGAATGGCACCGACAGAGCATCGAGAAGTCAAAGATCAGCTAGAAGAATTAAATGATAAAGGAATTATCCGTCCAAGTAGGCCGCCTTGGGGATCCGCTGTGCTATTTTCATTGAAGGTTGATGGGAGTTTACATTTTTGTGTAGATTACCAGATGTTGAACAAGATGATTGTGAAGAACCGATAACCTCTTCAATGTATTAATGATTTGTTTGACCTGTTAAAGTGAGCTTGTGTTTTCTCAGAGATCTAATTAAGATTAGTGTTTCATTATTTATGAGTTCTGACATCAGATATACCAAGGACACCATTCAAAAGTAGGTATGGAATTTATGAGTTTTTTGTAATGCCATTTGGGTTACAAATTCACCAACACTGTTTATGGACTTGATGAATTAGATCATCCATTCATACCTGGATCAGTTTGTTGTGGTATTTGTGGATGACGTCTTGTTGTACTCTAAGAATCTTGACGATCCTTCCCAACATCATGAAATTTTACTAAGTACAATTAGAGAGCATCGTCTATACGACAAGTTATTTAAGTGTTAATTTTGGATTGATCAGGTACACTTCCTGGGACACATTATCTTGAAGAATGGTGTTTCAGTGGATCCAGAGATGGTGTAGGCAGTGGTTTCTTTGGATCAACACATGATAATTTTTGATATCCGATTATTTCTAGGGTTAGCTGGATATTAAATGAGATTCATCCAAGTATTTTCCCTTTTGGAATCACCACTTTTGGGATTGATAAAAAAGGGATTAAAGTTTGAACGGTCAGAGGCTTGCGAGAAAACTTTTTAGGATTTGAAGAAGTGTTTGACGTCCACACTAATTTTGGCTCTAACTTTGTCATTTGAATAGTACATGGTGTATTGTGATGCTTTTAGGATAGGACTCAGAGCTGTGTTGATGAAAAGAGATAAATTTAGGGTGTTTGGGTCTGGATAACTGAGGTCGCATGAACGGAATTACCATACACACGACCTTGAGTTGGCAGCGGTTGTATATGATTTGAAGTGTTGATGAAACTAACTATTTTGAGAATGGTTTATAGTTTATATAGACCATATCATCTTGAAGTACATCTTTTCTCAGCGTGATTTGAATCTTCAACAGTGGAGATGGGATGAGTATATGCAATCTTTTGTTTTTGAGTTGGAATATACACCCGTGAAAGGAAACAATGTTGCTGACTCTTTGAGTTGGAAAACACAAACTCAGATTGTTAAAGAATCTAGTGCTAAGTAGAGGATGATGTCATTGCAGTCTGAGATGTATATTATGGTTTGGGAGAGACAAGAGATCATGACACTCATGTCGGTTGCAGTGGAGTCTACACTTTTGAGATGGATCAGGGTCTTGAAAATTGAGGACATAGAGTTCTTGGCCTTGAGGGAAAACATTGAAGGTGGGGAGAAACCATCAGATTGGAAGATAGATGAGGATGATACCGTTAATATGATGAATCGGGTTGTTGTTCCTACGAGCATGTGAGAGGAACTCATGCGGGAATTTCATACCTCAAAATGGGAGGTGCATCTTAGTGTGACCAAGATGTACCTGACCTATGATGACAATTTTGGTGGCCAGGAATAAAGAAGGAGATTGGAGGGTTTGTCACAAGATTATTCACCTATAATCATGTGATGGAAGATCATCAATGACCTAGACGTTTATTGATACCATTGCACATTCCAGAATGGAAGTGGGATGACGTAACCATGGACTTTGTGAATGGTCTTCCAAAAACACTTATGATGAATGATGCTATTTGGGTCATTGTAGATCGACTAACAAAGGTTGCACATTTCTGTCCTATAAGGGAAAATTTTATTGTTGAGCATTTGGGATAGCTATATATACAGAAGATAGTTCGATTGAACGAGGTTCCATGAACTATAGTTTTAGATTTTGATTCTCGATTTACATCATGCTTCTAGAAGAGTTTACAAAAGGCACTTGGTAATCAGGTTTAATTGAGTATGGATTTCTATCCACCAGCAGATGGATAGTCCGAGCATATTATACAAGTGCTTGAGGATATGTTGAGGTCGTGTGTTCATGACATTAGTGGATCATGGGAGAAACACCTAGATTTAGTGGAGTTTTCCTATAACTATAGTTAACAGGAAACTATAAAGACGGTACCATATAGGGCTCTTTATGAAAGGCCATGCATATTAGCACTTTTCTGTATGGAAGCAGGTGAGTCAGAGTTGTTGGGACTGAGTCTCATGCAGGAGACAACAGAGAAGGTTCATCTGATTCAGAAACATATGGCTATAGCTCAGAGTAGACAGAATTCAAACACTGAAAGACGGAGACAACCATCAGTGTTTATAGAGGGTGATCGTGTTTTCATTTGGGTTTCACCTAGGTAGGGTCACCAAAGGATACATAGGTAGGGAATGTTGGTACCTAGGTTTTTTGGACCTTTTGAGATCGTGAATAGAATTGGGCTGGTAACATACCGATTGGTTCTTACACATAAATATAGAGATATGCATGATGTATTCCATGTATCACAACTGTGACGGTATCACCCTGAAACTTCTCATGTGATCCATGTGGTTGATGTTGATCTTGAGATTGATGTTTCCTTTGAGAAGCATCTGACACGTTTGTTGGATCGAAGTGAGAAGGTGTTGAGGGGAAAGACTATACCAAATGTTCTTGTATTATGGAAACATGGATGTTTGTAGGAAGAGACATGGGAAAGGGGGACAGATATGCAGGCTCAGTGGCCCGATCTATTTTGCACAGAATCTCAGAGAGGCTTGGGAGTATAGATTGAGGAAGAGATGATATAAGTTGGGGAGATTGTAAGATTCCATTTTTAGGTATGTTTTCCTTTGAATCTCTTCTTTTTATAGATTATAAATATTTTATGAGAATAATATATTAATATTTTCCATGGAAAACAACATAATATATGATTAAATGATTTACATATGAAATAATGCCCGGTTAAAACTTTATAATATTTTAATATAATGTTTTCAATGTTAGTCACCGAGTAGTGCTAGATTCAGAGGATGAAAGGCCGCAGCTTAAATGAAGTAAATATTTTAATTAAATTATTTAAAATGCGGAATATTTTTGAAAAAAATTGAATAACATCAAAATGGTGCATCATAATGGATATATGAGATCACCAGTGTATCCAGAGTAGGGTGTTTTCCCTAGGCAGAGTATGACATATGTCAGTGTGAGATGTTTGGATTCCCTGATCGTAAGTTAAAGTTATTAAATAAATATTTTAATATTATTTTCATAAAAATGATTGACTATCTATTAAATGGTGCATCCTATGGGAAATCAAAGACCACTAATGGTTCCAGAATGAGGGGTTTACCCTAGAAAATGTATAACATCTGGTTGTGTCGAGCATTTAGATACCTCGCTCACAAGAAATTATATATATATATATATATATATATATTAATTATTTATTTATTCCATTTCATAAAGAATAAATCATTAATAACTGATAAACACTGCATCGTATGAGAAATCAGAGACCACTGATGGGTCTGAAAGGAGAGGTTTACCCTAGGCTACATATAATTTTTATTCACAATGAACATTTTATTAACGTAACAAATTAAAATTGTTTTATTTTTTTAAATAATTAAATTAATTAATTAAAATGACATTTATTGTTCTTTCATCTCCTACATGCATTGTTTCCATTTTTTTCCGTGTACGCTTTTCAAAACCTCAATGTGGACCGTTTTTAACACAATAAATTTTGAAATGACCTCTATAAGTGAAATAAATCAATCCGCCAACAAGAAACAGATCCAACATGCATCAAATGAAGAGTTTTAATTTAGGTTTTTTATTGAATTTGAATGGTTCTAGATATCTTTTTAAAATGTACCATTTTTTTGGGTTGTGGGTTAGAGCGTCCATGTGAGAAATAATCTGGATGATATTTGCATAAACAGCCTTCATCTCCTTCCATCCGAAGACCCGAAGAGTGTGTGCAATTTTTGCCTCCAAACCTGGTGCGCGCAAGAAACCAGGTTTTTTTGTTTTTTTTATTTTGTCTATTATTATTATCTTTTATCCCCTTTACTATAATTATTTCAGAAAAGAATGAAAAAAGAGGGGATTGTTTTATAATTCATAATTTTGTGTTCAACTGGTGATTACATGGATTTTTTAAAAGAAATTATCATTGATTTATTTGATAAAATAATCATTCAACAATTATATTTTTATGGTAATTGCGTAATAATTTTAAAATTAATTATAAAGGAATAATATGGAATTATTAAAAAATAAATAAATATGATATTATCATAATATTTTTATCGGCGGGTGACAAGAGTTTTTTAGGGTGTTCATCCATCCTCTTTCTCTCGAACCAGATTGAACCATACCTCTATTTTTGATGTTTGAGATATCTTTGACATACGGTATGTTTTTTAATATCCAATCCCAAAATCTCATCTTGTTATGCGTATAAAGTTGTACAAATATCTTGGCATAAATAAAAATTGTGTTTTTAATCAATAAATTAATTGGGTAAATTATTTAATTTGGGAAATATGAAATTGATAATTGAATTGGTTGGTATAAATAAATAATTAATAAATTAATTAATTTCACATTGGGATGATGGATCTTTGAAATTAATTGACGGCTATAATGTGGTTAATTAGTTAGTTATTTTAATTAATTAATTTGGGGTTTTTTAAATTGGATTTTTTGGTTGTGGATTTAGTTAAATTATTTTATTTGAATTAGTGGAACGTCTGTTGTGGTTAATGGTTGAATTAATCAATCAATATTTTTAATGAGAATTGTGATTTAATTTTATGGATGATTAAACATTGACTGATGTTATATGTGTGCAATAGATATTAGATTGGGAAATGGTTGTGGGACACAAACTGATGCTCTTAATACCCACAAGGGTTATAGACATAGCAATCTAGAACCAATGGAATCCATGAAATTATCATATTATGAGACAAAGACTGATGCTCCAAATACCCATGGGGTTGTGAGATAGGGACTGATGCTCCAAATACTCACATGTGTGCTAGACATGATGTTATACACTAAATTTATTTTGTACTATGTTTTCTATTGGCTATTTATAAATTTAATATTTTGACATTATGATTATGAATTGAACAGGGGAAATTGTTCAGGCTATGACATAGGTCGAAGCATGTTTTTTGGTTTTCGTGTCTTGTGGAACCTAGATGTTTATTTTATTAAATAAAGGCTAATGGGATAAATATAAACAGTTTCATCTATTTCCATATTTTATTATTATTACAACTACATATAGTGCTTCTGAGTAGATTTGTTTTACACTATTGGTGGTGACCTACTGAGTCGTACTCACACCCTACTTGGGATGCCAGATCGGTACCCGAAAAATTTTGTTTTTAGACGACTGAGAAAGGGAAAGGGCCCTGGTTTAGATTGTTGATAGGGGATGGAGCTTGGTTGAGGGAACCAAACATGGTTCAGAACCCAGTTGGGAGTCTCTAGCCTCTTACATCCAATTTTCTTTTTTTATACACTAGATTCATATTTGTAGACATTTCATGTTTTCAGTTGAGTATTTCATTCTCTATGTTGGTTATTCTTGTTACATTTGTACTATTATAATTATACATGCTTTCACAATTTCTTGTTTACATCCTCTAGAATTTTAACTCTGATAAAAGTGGGTATAGTCTCCCCACGACAGACTTACCAGACCCTCACAGCTTGTCGGCAGCCTCTGGCGTACGTGGAGACGCGCCTGAGGTCCTATGGAAAACCAGCTCGGGGTACTGTCGTGTGTCACTCAAGTCGGGATGTTACATATACTCTGGAATCATTTATCAGTTTCCATGTTTTAAAGTGAATGGTATGTCTTAAAATGGGAGATTGTTCCTTACTAATTCTGTTGTCACCACTAAACATGCCTATTACTTATATATTTATAGATTAAAGAAAGGTTTTCTTAGTGAAATTCAATGCATGGTCAAAAAAATCATTCGGATAGGCTCAACACATAAAATGAAGCCCATAATTGTTTCTTGGAGGGAGGGAATATTTCCCTTTGAGATTGGCAGCATTAGTATTAAGAACCCCAATGTTTTTAATGATGGACTTATCAAAAAGATTACAAGGAATCTCTTAAACTGTAATAAAACTTCCCTAGATTTCCCATCATGCATGTTGATGATATAAAGGATAAATCAGTATCCCCACTATCTCAATTCATTTTTCTGGACATCACCCAATAACTATATCAATGAAATAATTCAGAACTAAAAATAGTTAAATAGTATATAGTTCGTGCCCAATTTTTGGGACAAACCCCTGCTGGAAATCCCACAAAACACCAGAAATGATTATATCTCCATGGTTAGAAAGACTATTTCTGACATCATAACACATAATGAAATTCTTGATGTCATTTTCATTCCATAATATAATACGGAATGAAGAAATGATAATTATATATATGATGAAATTTTAATATTGAGTAAAAATATAAATAGCCATTTTATTAATAATTTTTACTATTTCCTGTAGTGAAATGGTGTCACCCAAGCACCAATATGGTTTCTTGAGTTCAAGGAACCCTCTATATAACAATAAATGTTCCCTATCCATTGGATAATATAAATTAATAGACTACCTGAACATTAGTAGTTGAGGATGGATGAAAATACATACTCTAGCCAATCATATTTGTTTGAGGGGTGAATAATCTCTCCATAATTTGATATTGAATATCCAATTTCATCATTATCTATGGAACTAAATTAGAAACCTTCTTATCAATGATCTATATTTGTAAAGGAAACATGATAATATATTGGTGTGAATATTCAATCCTATTATAATTTTCATGATTAATCATCTAATACTGGTTTCATTTTCAACTATCTGCAACTCTGTATAGAGATCTCAAAATACATTAATTTTTGATAGTATAAGTCCCTCAACATTTTCTGCTATCCTGGTTGTCCACAGAGACACAGATGTTGCTGATGGATTCCAAATGAGTTCCTTTTATAATTTCCTAGTGAAAATCAACACTCTTAGACTTTTGACAATATCTGGTAGTCCATGGAATCCATTTATGATCAAATGTATTCATTTTATTCTTCCTATCTCTTAATGTGTTAATTCTAATGTTGATAGAGTAGCCTCTGGAATTTCTGGGGCCTTACGTTTTTTGAGTTGTCATCCACACCCATAAAGGACATATCAAAATGTACATCGACCACATTATTTAGATGGGTTTTATATATGAATATAAAGTTCCAAATATCAGTTATGATATCTTGTATGTTATTTATCATAGATTGTGTTCAAATTGGATTGAATCATATTATAAACATGTTGTTAATCCTCTATAGTAAATAAATAGGGATTCCACATGGAAAATACACCCTCTCTAGATTAGAAGTCCCAATTAGGCCATGAATCTCAACATAATAGTCATATATTTCTAAAGGGGAGAAAATTAAGTGGTAGATACACTATCAAAGAGAGAAATGATGGATATGAGAACTATGTTATCCTTTAGGACTCCTTAGTATTGAACATGGATGGCAGGTGTATATATGTTGGGAGTGGTATACTCCCGTAATTTTAAATCTCCTTATAATTCTTCAATTTTGTTTGTTATTTTAATTTAAGAATATTTACAGACGTCCTATGTGGGACCTATAACTTATTGGTATATAATTTATTATCTATTTTTAGAATTGTTCATGGGTTATCTTGAGCATTTCAAACTAGGTTCCTAAAATAATTATTATTCTTTATTCTTCTCTAAAATTTAATCATTCAATAAAAAATTAAAAAATTGTAACATATATTCATTTATAATTATATTATCTAATTCTATTTTTTATAGTTATATATCATTAAAATGGAATCAATGTCGTGTTATTCTAGTAATTTTAGTTATTGAATAATATTATTTAAGAAAATGTTAAAAGCATAATATAAACTACACTGAACCATTATTAAAATAATTTTTTAATATTAAATTATAATAATATAAATAAATTAGTTCCCATATTTTTCCATGATACATTTTTATTCAATTGTTCATATAGGCTATTGGACCAACCTAAACATAAAGATACCACAATTGGATGGGTGAGTATTTTTATTAAGTTGTTTACTATGAAATAATATTACTAAAAAATCATACTTATATTATTTTTATTTTTATCGTTTTTAATTATATATTATGAGGTTTGAATAAAGAAGTAAAATCAAGATGAAAAATGTAAAACATTACATCAGAGAGATGGTAGTTAGCACAGTGCATTGTTTACATTTTAATTTCCTAATGTTTAAGTGTAAGTGAATGTGGATAATAATGTTTCTATTCATATTAAAATTATATTTTATATTTTATATTTTTTCTTCAATTTCATTCTCATAATGAGCAATGAAATTTGCTGGTGAATAATGGAAGATGTCACTTCAAGGAGCCAGTTATCCTCCCAACACATGGTCAACAGTATAATATTTTTATATGTTGATTGCAATGAAATTTTTGGCATGATACACTAATGTAATAGAAAAATAGTATACTAATGATATTATGGTCGTTATATTACTTTGGTTCATATAGTTTTGGAAGAGAAAGATAACGATTAAGAAAAAATGTAAGGACTAAGTAATAATTACCTCAAGACCATGAACATTTTATTTGATATACTCTTTATAATTAAGGGAAATAGTAAAAATATTACTATAAAATAGATTTTGGACACGTAATGTAATTCTATGAGAGAGAAATTGGGTAGGGGTTTATGTATATTTTAAAGGGAAAGTGCAATATTGAATGGGAGGAATTGATCCCCTTTAGTAATTAAGGAATAAGATACTTTTGTGAATTCCATATAATTTCTAATAATGCACATAAACTATTCAAGGGTCAATGACACCAAAATTGTCAAATAATTGAGTTTTGGGTGAGACTGGGTTGATGCAGACATGTTTTAAAAATGTTTAAATTCATTTACTCTTATAGTTTGTATTTTTTTATATTTTTACCAAGTTAAGTAGTTTAAAAAAGCAACTTCTATTATAATAAATATAATTAAAAATACCTATTACCATATTTGGGGGTTCTGAAAATAAATTTCATCTCCATTTAATCCAATTCTAATTAATAATTTGAAAAAAATTAAATTTTAAATTAACACATAATATATAGAAAAACATTTTTTCCAAAATTAAGTGTTTGTAATCATATTTAATAATGATTTCAAATGAATGGGAGATAATATATTTCAATATAGGTTTAAAGATTATATTTAATTCATTTTTGGATTGGATTAAATAATTTTTTAAACAAAAATAACACAATAATTATAAAATGTTTTTTAAATAACATTTATACCCCAATCATGGTCATGCAATTTAATCAAAGTAACCATACTATTATTCCAAAAAATGAAATTGACATTATTAAATAATATTATTATATTAATCCAAATTATGAATTATAGTTTTTATACATTTAATTTTACAAGTGATGAAAACTAATTTATAATATATGTGAAGTAAAATAGTGTATACAGTTAAAGTTCACATAAATTTCCAAAACATTATACTTGGGGTTTATAAATTAAATATATCATTTTTAAATGATTAATAATAATTTTTAAATGTATATTTTTTAAATGATTCAAAATCTATTATATGAAAAAATGATGATATTATAAAATTCACAATTGTTTCATGATTAAGCAAAAAATGAGTGGTATTAGAAGAAAACCATAATAAAATAAAATTTTAAAATATTAATTAATAAATAGGTTAATTTTTGGAATTAAAATTCTAAAATTTATAAATTTTTTATTTAAATAAAAATATAATATATAATGGAAAATTATTTTATTGAAATTTTCCTTTAAAAAAATTGGGTTTCCTTAATCATATTTTCATGGAATTTGAAATTTATTACAATATTATTTTCTTCCATAGTGTTTATTAATGTTATAAATCTATTATGTAGTGTGTCTCTAAAACATTTAGTTGAGGGTTTTATATTGAACAAACTATTAAAATAATATTTACTTTAAGAAAATAATCAGTGAAATTGTGGGATGTTATGCAAATAGAGACCATGATAAATCTTGTGAACATAGATAAAAAATATTATTAATTTAAATCATTTGAACATATATAACCACATAAAGACCATTCTTAATTTTCTGAACAATGTTAATTGGTTCTAATCCACACACAAAAACATTATCTTAGGAGACATTAAACCATTTACAATGAATTGAAGCTCTTTAAAGAACTCCACCACACACATAATTATAAAAAATATACATGTCCTTCATATAAAATCAATCATATATCATACCATGAAGAACCCCGGGGAATAATAAGGGTTCTTTTACACTTCAATGTGGTATCACATGTAATAAACTCTAAGGTTAGATCGACAAAATCCAAAAATTCAATCAACCAAAGGGAGTGTTTCACATGATCATTTAAGGTTTTATTAATGAAAAATAACTCTGCTTGAGGTTTTAATTTTTTAAATAAAGAGAAATTGATTTAAAATCTATGAAAAAGGTGTTTCTAGAATGCATTTCTTAACATTATCGGAAAGATACATGGATATAATTCAATTTATGATATAATTATCATGAAGATATCATGAATTTTTTCAAAAAACAAAACTAAAAATAAATAACAATAATATATCTATGAAATGAAATAATATTTATGTTAAAACATTTAGAGTGTAATATAGAATATATGATCATAAATTTTAATATTTTAAAATATCACTATTACCAAAATCTTCATTTAAAAGATTAATAATGATTAATTTTAAAATATGGAAAAGAATAATATGAAGTTCATATAAAAATAAATACTTTTTGGGTATGAATAGAAGAGAAAAGAATTTTTTTTAAAACAAAAAATATAGATAATGAATTTAAATAGTTTATTTGATATGATAATAATTATTATTAACAAATTTATAATTTTTAAGTGGAAAAATATCTATAGAGAATTTTTTAATTAAAAGTATAAATTTTCAACCAGATAATGATAAAGTATAATATAATAGATTTTTATGGTGGTGGAAACCCATAACATTTGTAATAAATTCAAGAAAAAACATTATATCTCAAAAAACATAGATTTCAGAAAAAAACTCTCTTATTGTTTTTGTAACACTTGATTTGAAAAAATAAATAAAAAATTAAATTATGATGGATTTTTAAATCCCATGTGTTTTTAGAAATTTACTATGAAATGAATACATATATATGTTTATAGACAGAAAAAAAGATGTCATGGAAATAGAATACATCTTGAAGAAAAGAAATATATACGATAAAACACATAAGAATATCAAAATATGTTATGTAATAGTCAATCTTAAAAATGATTATGAGAACAAATTATAAATATAGAAAAAATAAATTCTAAATACAATATATTATCACTATATTGTGACTGAATCCAAATATAGAAGGACGATTATTATGATGAAAAATTATATTTAATGAAAGGATATTTATTTTTGGAAAATTCTTTATGAATTGTTAATAATTGAATAAAGAACATAGATATATGGGATTCGTGATGAAATACATACATTCCATTAAATACACATTAATAATAATAATATAATTTAAATGGAATATTATGTAAACAAAATAAGAAATGAATAGGTTTATAATACAGAATAATTCCCCATTAAAGTGAAATTGGGATGAAACCCATATCATTAATCTTGACATCCATTGATGTGGTTTTATCTTCTATATAATAAACCAAAACATATTAACATGTTATTTTTGAACCTCATTAATATCATTTAATTTTTTATACTCTTTAAATATAAAAATTCAATATATTATTTTATTTATTATCATTTTTTATCATTATATTAACTTTTAATACTCTTTTTATAATCATTACATATATATATATATATATATATATATATATATATTAGTTGGTTATAGATTATTCTCATTAGGTGATGATTGTAAACATGTTATTTTTATACAAATTTCATAATGTAAATATCGATCAATGTTTATTCATACCAATTTATTTATTGATATATTATTAAACGTACTCTAATATATGTTTTTAATGATTTATAATGTTTTAATTTCATATCATGAATGTTTATTTAATAGGTATGAAGATGAAATTTTTGAGGAGATTCACTATGCGATTTCAATGAAAAAGGTGGAATCCTAATAGGTGGAATATTTTTAATATTACCATTATATAACCTGAAAAATTAAATATTTATGTCACATTATACGATTAATTACTTTTTCAAAGCATCCACGATAAAAAAATCTAAAATTGTCCATATAAGTAGATAAACCAACCCAAACAAGAACATTCAATAACCAATAAATGTGCAAGAAAGTTATATTATTATAATGTATTACTTAAATAAGAATAATTATATTATTTAGTTGTCAAAAAAATATATGAATAATAATACATAATATATTTATTGTGAATGTAATATATGCATCAATTAGTTTCGATGTTGAATTTATTTTTCCTTTTGATATGTGAAATTTAGGTGGATAAATTTATGATTATTAATTATTGTTAATATTATTAGTATAATTCATAATTTATAAATAAATAATATAAATAATAATATATATTTTATAAATATTAATTCAATTATTTTTTATATAAATTCATGAAATTTTGTGATGAAAAATGCAAAATGTATTTCATGGAGGCAGTAGTCGACATGTAACATGAGTGGCATTTTATTTTTTTTAATGGTTGGGAGGAATATAGTATAATATTTTTCTATTAATATAATAAAATTTTATTATAATAATTATAATGATGTGATTGTACAATTTTTTCTAGAATAGGTTTGGCGGAGAATGATTTAGAAGAAAAGGAATGGGAGTGAATAATAATCAAGTTGATGACTGGAATCTTATCTTGAATTACCTCTACTTAAATAAGTATTTGGTACAAATTCATGTAACCATGGGATAGAAAAGTCATTATATGATTCTAGTATAGTTAATCTATGTTTGGGTTGAAGAGTAACTCTATGGGAAAGTCTTGCTCAATGTATGTGAAGGTGTGGTCCATTTTTATGTGAAAATGAGTGAATTTTTATTCTTAGTGAGAGTTACGTTAGGGTTAAAGGGGGAATCACATGATACATAGGTGAATTATAATAGCTAAGGTGGGTGAGACAAGTGGGAATGATCTTAAAACCAAATATTATAATGAAATAATATACTAGTTTCAGGTTAATTTAACAAAATTTGAGTTACAAAATGTTACCTTATTTATCCTTATTAACCATGATTAAATTATTACCTTGGAAAATATTCATCCAAAAATATAAGATGACCCTTATTACAAAATTTGGATATTATGAATACGAATTCTGACTCAGCATAATCTAATTCTGTTAATAATTTTTTACAGTTAACATTTAAATTAAAATATATGACATATAAAAAGTACTTTTTAAAAAAACTGTTTTTATACCATAATTATTTTTAGACCTATTTCAGACTAATTAAAATTTTAATTACCATAAATATAATTTTTACATGATTAAAATAATGATAAAGTCATAAAAATTATGAATTTGTTTTAATTTAAAATTACAAAGCATTTATAAAAAATTCACTGCAAAACAATTGTATTATCATTGAAACTAATATTAACATTAGTAACTTATTTTTTACATTAGTAATTAAATTAAATTTATTAAATAATTTATATATAATATTTAAAAAAAATAAATAATTTTTTATACTTAAATTATATATTTTTTAAGAAATAATTTTCATCAATGTTTTCATATCGCATAAAAAAACATTTCGAAATAAAATTAATTTTTAAAATCCTTAACAGTATTTATTTATATTATATTACAAATGAAATTTTTTAAATGTTCATTAATTTATCTCTCTATATATGTTAATATATTAAAAAATATTAAATAGTGATCAATTGATTTAAAAATACAGAAAATTGAAAAAAAACATAATGCTTTTGAAAATCTATGTATATGACTAAATGATTTTATCACAAATCCAGTATGATTGAATATTTTTTTAATAATAATTAGTAAGATTTTACAAATATATTGGTATTATAATCATCATTTTAATTTTATAGATATATAAAATAATTTTTTATAAAATAAAAAAACTGATAATGCATAACACGCAAACACATATATTTTATAATAAAATGTTTTAATTAAATATTATCATTTTGTTTCATTATAGAATTTCATTATTTTGAATTTATTATGAAAATATAAAATAAATTAAATGTTGATATTGGAAACATTCATACTCAATATATGTATATCCAATGACCATATTTCTAATGATCATATTTCCAATGACCTTATAAGTAATGGCCAAATTTTATTCCAATATACCACCTGACTTTTGTTAATAAAACTATTCATCTTATTTGTTTACATCTCTCTCAACAAGTTTATTATATTTCAAAATATTTTCCTAAACTGCATAGTTTTTTAGGCATGATAATATTCATGGACAACCACGATGATATTGATTTTTTAAAATATCTTTACTATCTTGCATATTTATTCCACTCTTAATTATCTTAATTATGATTAATATTGAATTATAATGTTATAATAATTTTTACCATGAATTTTAATATTTTACCTCAATAAGATTTATCAAGTTATTAAATTTGGTATTTCGAATAGAAAAATCTATAAAAATTAATATTTTTTTAAAATGAAATTAAAAAAAATCAAAATTTTACATTCTCCCCCTTAAAATAAATTGTGTACACATAATTTTAATTAAAAGTCATTTAATAAAATAGCTAAATTTATCCATGTGATTAAAATTACACAAGATATACTCTAAACCTAACTATCTTAGGAATTATTCTGAAACATATATTCTCATTCAAAATATTCTTATATTGAAACCATTTAAAGCATTATTTTTCTAGTGTTGCATATAAGACTTAGCGGTTTTTAGAGACACACCTTTAAAAGTATCATTTTCATTTTTAGGAATCTACGCACTCATTATTTAATAAAAATTAGGAGTGACTTATATTTTGGATTTTATATATTTTTTTCTATTTAAAATCCCTAAAAAACAATTATATTATCCAAAAGATAACTAAATAGTGCTCTAATACCAATAGAGACACCCCAACCCCATACCTGCAGATCTTATGAAGAAGAAAAAACTTCACTTACTATTACTGATACCAAGTGATATTAATAAATTAATATATATATATATATATAGAGTTATTACATTATATCTCACAATAATACAAAAATCCCTGAAATTAAATGTTTCTTGTTTTTAAAGATGAGATACATTAAATGTGTATTTCATATATGGGTGATTTTTTTTCATAATTACACCATAATATATGGAATTATATACAAATCATTTGTTATAATCATCTTCAAAACATGGGGAAAAGAAACATAAGAAATGGGAGAGCTCCAATGATTACTAATGGAAAAACATAACAACATGTCATCATGGGTCAAATCATAAGCATGAGAGAAAATAATCATGGGACAAATATTCAATTAAAAGATCATGGGCCAATACAAATTGTATATATAATAGAAGGACATGTAATCTGAAATTATTAAACAGATACCATGTCTTATGATTGTTGAATTGTTCAACAATAAACATAATAAATGGATCATAAAAATAGAATATAACATCAAAATGTGGAAAAGTAATAATCATTTGAAATAATAATATTATGAACATAACTAACAACATGATGTCCAGGATCAATTTTATGAAACTATATAACATAAAAAAAATCAAATCTCAATCTTTTGAATACAGATAAGTACATTGAGTCCATGATTAATGCTATAACCATATACAATTTCATTTTGCACCCAATAAATCTGGTGAACATTGATAACCACGTCAGGTATATGATAAATGTTGTGAGAATGACTTACCACATCGTGTCCATAATAAATATTAGGAACATAAATATCCATATCAAGTCCACAAAAATTATTGGGAATATATATAATTTCATAAATTTCATTTTCTGTTGTGTAAACATTTATTACCAAATAAATTCAATTCTTATTCTTCTTAACATATATATCCTTAGTGATGCATTACTTAATCTTGTAAACATAGATAATCACATCATGTCCATGTTCAAAATTGTGAAAATATCTAACCACCTTGAGTCCACTCTCAATATCATAATATAATGTGATATAAAACCATATCAAATTTATTATTTGAATATATGGGACCCCACCTGTCACATAATAATAATCTATAAACATGTGTGACAAATAAAATTAATCATATATCATACAGTGAATAACTCATTTAATGAATATGGGTTTCAATACTTTTCTATGTGGAATCCTGTAAAATAAACCCAAGTGTTATGTTGGTTAATACAAAAATAGAAATCAAATAAAATTATTATTTTATAATGTAATTTAGAGTTTTTTCAAGAAAAATAACTTCCTAAGAGTTGGATATTTTATAGATATAGAGTAAAATGGAATTAAAATCATGAATAATGATTTTTTGAAAAAAACAATTCCTAAATTTTTTATAAAGAGATGAAGTTAAGAGAAAAAAATTTCATATTTCAAAAAAAAACATTTTTAAGAAAATTTAATACTAAATAAACTAAATATTCATAAAATTTTCAGATTTATTAATATTTCATTTCATTAAAAATAAAAAGTTCTCATTAATATTTCGAGACCTTACAATATAATTTTTAAAAAACCATAAAATCATTTTAAAGAAATTATCATAAAAATATTTCGATAATGACACAATAAAAAAATCCCAAGAATGTATCCTTGAAAATTAAAAAAGGCTAAGTAACCAAATGTGTAGTATAAGATAAAAGAAACTATGTTTAAAAAAAATGAATTTAATATATTTTTATATTTTTATAGAGACTATCATTAAAAAGAGTAGTAAATATTACATTCAAAAAGTGGTAAAGATAAATATAATGTTTAATTAATATAATACATATTTTAGTTTCAAAATATTTTATGAAATAATTTGTGGATTGAAATAATATAGACATCAAATGGAACGATCATATTGGAGAGGATATGAATTATTTTTGAAAACATTATACATTTATGAAATGGGAATTTTCAACAAAGAAGATTTTAATTAAAAATTTAATTTTACATTGAAATAAATATAAATTACCATATAATAAAATATATGATTTGAAGAAACTATTCATATAATAATTATGTTCAATGATAAATATTATAACTCAATGAAAGGGCATTTGAGTGAACATAATACATTACAAATTTGTTATCACTTAAATCAAAATTACTCAAAAAAGAACAAATGTGATGGAATTGTAAAAAAATTAAATTTAATGAAAGATATGATTAAGGGAATCCGTAGGGCAGTATAAACACCACACAAAATTAAACAATTTGTGAAAATGAAATTTTTATCAAATAAAGAAATTTGATATAAGAAATTATTTAATAATATCATATTTTTTTTGTGTATAAATCAATCATAAATGGTTTTATGATAAATTTTTATAAATAACAAGATATGAATGCGGATATTTAACATAACATAACTACATGGTAAAAGAAACCAATAATAGATGGATGAAGCATAATAATAATATTTATAACTCATTGAAAATATATTTTAGGTATTGACATCGATTAAAAATTTTGTTAGAACTAAATGGAGAGATGATAAAGGAGGGATTCATTAAAATAAATTTAAAAACCATGAAAAATACAATAATAATAAATTTATAATAAAAATTCATTTGTAAGTACTTCATATTTAATAATTCTAGGTTTATAATATGAAAACATGTCTCAATGATGGGAAATTGAAATAAAACCCTATCCATTACTCTTAGCATACGAATAAGAAATTTATCTAATATATAACAATAAAAATCATATTAATAACTTAATTTATATCCTTATTTAAATCTATTAATTTTTATACAATTTATAAATATTAATTAATTTTACTTTTTTATTGGTTGTTTTTAATATTAATTATTGGATATTTGTAACCTTGATAGAATTGTACATGTTTTCTAATGTCTCTGTCAATAAAAAATATTTAATACCATGTTCACCATTCATATATTACTTATTTTACCTCAATAAATGCTCTATAAAATTTTTTAATTTTCAAATTTCATTCTATGAGAGTGTTCGTTACAATCAATGAAGATGATATCACACATGATCTTTGGTTAGTCAATTTTAATGAAAAAGATGGTAAATTAATAAAGAGTTAAATTTTTATATTACAAATACATTAAAAAAATTTCACATATTAAAATCATATTATACATGTAATTATGTTTTCTTAATCACCCATTATTAGAAATTATGACATTGGTCATAATGGTTGTTAAACTAGTCAAAATAAGAATCTGTTATAACTAATGAATGAGAATTACAGTAATTTTATTATATAATAATAATTAATGATGTTTAATGTCTATATTTATATGTAATAAAATAAAAAATCCAAAAATAGTATAGGAGGAGGATGAATTTATGCTAATAATATTTTAGTTATAAAGAAGAAATTGTTTTCCCTCTTGGTAAGCTCATTTTTGGATGTTAAATTTACAATGACCACTTAATGCTAATATCATTAATATAATTAATAATTTATAATTAAATAATAATAATAATAAAGAAATATCATAATTAATAATTAAATCCATTTTTATAACCATCTTTGAGTTTTTGTGTTAAAAAACAAAATACATCCTTCATGAAAGTGCTAGTTTGGATGTAACACAAAAAGTGTTTTTATTTTCATAAGGAACGAGAAGATGATAAACATTGTTTTTTCATAAATATAAATACATTTAAATTTAAAAATAATATAAATTTCAATATATTAGTAATTTAGAATAGTTTTGGGGGTTAAATATCGAGAAGAAATGGATAGGGAGTGGGTAATACTCATGTTGAGGACCCGATTCTTATCATGAATGTCCTATTGTAAATTGAGGAACTGGGAAACATTTCTCTAACCAAGGTATTCCAAAAAGTTAAGAGCCTTATAATAGTGTATAATTTATTATATTTTAATAGTAATTTGAAGCGTATGTGTGGCTTGTAGTGGGTGTAATTGATCTTATTTAATATGTGGAAAAGTGATAATTTTTCATGAAAATTAATGTTAGGTGAGGGGTAACATAGAATCACATAGAATTTAGGTTACATAGGTGAGAAATTATTGGCGAGAAATGTGGGTATGAACATACAACATAAAAATGGTCCTCTAAAATATCTAAATTTTTGGAAAATTTAAAAACATTTGTTCCACAGTATGTTTGCTCACATTATCATTATTAAATTTGATAAAATTTTTACCATGGTAATTATTAATTTATCATAAATATAAAAATATAATTATTAAAAAAATTATAACAGATAATTCAAAATTTACACTCCATTTAAACAAATTATATTTCTAAATATTATAATTTTAAATTTTAAATTCAAATATATGAAATAAAAAAAAACTGTAGAATTATTTATATTGATTAGTTATTTTTTATTTACATTAAATTAATATTTAAATTAATTTTAATATTTTTTACAGGTTTAAAAATAAACTTATACCCCTTAAAATATATCATCATTATTTATTCCCAAATTAAACAATGTATATTAAAATATTTCATTGAAAAATAATTATTTTATAGTGGTAACTAATATTTACTTTGGTATTTATTTTTTTCTTAAAAAATTAAAATAGATTTTAAATTATTATGATATGATGATTAAAAATATGAAAATAGTTTTATTAGTTTTGATAAAAATTAATTTCAATATAATAATTTATATTGCATGAAACAAATTTTTTGAAAAAAGTTACTTTATGGCATTAAATGAATATATTCATATTCTATAAAAGTAAAAATATTTATTATATATATATATATATATATTTGTGTGTGTGTGTGAATATATTTAAACTTATTAAATATTGAATAAATAGTTTAAGAATACACAATATTTCGAGAAGTATAATTCATTGATAAAAAATATTTTTTTGACTAAATGATTTATTTATGAATTTTCTTATAAATAATACTTATTTAATAATAATTATTTAAATTTTATCAGTAAATTTTTAATTTAGTCTTTCTTTTAGTTTTTTAAACAATCATTATTATGAAATATAAATTATAATAATATATAACACATATATATATGTAATTGTTTTTTATAAATATCATTAATAGAATATCATTTTTGTTTTATTTTTAAATTATATTATTTTCAATATGTTAATATGATTTTCAAAAAAACAATATAACTATTATATAATTTAATAACCAAAAACCATATATCTATTGACCATATTTTCACTGACCATATCAATAATAGCAAAATTTCATTCTTATATATAACCTCTAATTCATTAATAAAACACCTCAATATATTCATTCACTTCTATCTGAATCTGAATATTATATTTATAAATTTTTCTTATTTTTATAGTTATAGTCAGGTTGATGATCATCATGGTCAACCATGATGATTACTATTTATCTGTATTGAACTTTTATTTTCTTTTTGATTTATTCCTCTTGTAGTTATATTAATTACATTCAAAATTAAATTATCATTTTGTGTTAATTTTTGTGTCTTATTGAATCATTTTATCTCAATTAGATTTATCATGTCTTAAATTAGATTAGTGTTTCATGTGAAGCAATATACCCAAAAAATATTAATTGAAAATAAATATATTACTTGAATCTAATGGTGTTACATGAAGTATGATATTTGGTTGTGGTATTGGGATATAGAAGGGATGTGCATGCTAGAGTGTATGTCATGGGGATGTGAGGGTGACTATATTAGTGAGGATGATGTTTTATGGTACATTCATGGTACATTTTACTAATTATTATATTAATATACATGTCTATGGATTTGTTGAGTGATCATTTATGAGGTTTAGATGCAACTGACCTTGGGATAAATGATGAGTCAATGTAGTTTTTTGTTAATAGAGTATTTGATATTATTGATTCACATATTCATGATGGTTTTTAATGAGGTAATTAATGAGTATGATTTCATTATTATGATTTATTTTATATCCTATTTTCATAGATTTTCAATATGGAGTTGGTGATCCAGAAAAACATTATTATCTCATGATGTGATTCCCATTAGAGTCAGATCTGTCATTTTAGGAGATTAAATTTGGTATTTAATTAGGAGATGTATTCTTTATGTTATTTTGAAATTAAATTCATATTATTAAGATTATGTTTTGTTCTATTTATTAATTTTTTTGAGTGGTGGATTATTATTTCATTCTAAGGGATAATGTGTAAAATTCAACTAATCATGTGTGAGTTATTATCCTGGAGCATTTACCTAACTCATGGTGTATAAGAGGATAGATTTTGGGATCTCCCATATCGTCACTACTACCTCATAATGGTTTTTTGTTTGTATGGAATTTTGAATCAACCTTTAATGTCTTCTCACCATGTGAAAAACTTCAAGAAGATACAGAGTGGAAATCTATGTCTTATGGAATGGAACCCTCGAATTAGTGTATTCGAAGAAAGGAAGCCATGTACCCCACTCATGATACTAAGATAATAATCACACAAACTAATGAGAAAAATAACATAGAAAAATTCCAGAAAAAAATCCAAATGGATAAAATATTCATATGGTTTAGAAAGTGTTCCATATATCCATGAGACAAATACAACATGACATTTCATTATAATAAAAAGTTACAGTAATTACACATTAACTGAAAAAAACTTTTTAGTATAACAATTATATTAATTATTTATTTTGTTATTCTCAAATAAATAAATTCTTTAAATAACTATTCATTTTATCCTAAAAACTATTAATGAGGTATCTAATTCCCCTTTATGGATGTTTCCCTATATTTATAAAACTTTCAAATATCTCTTATATTCATGAACGTCCCAACAATTAAAATGAAAACTAATTATCTCTAGTAAAACTCTCAATCTAGATAAATTTTCTATGAAAAAATAAAGTTATAATTGCATTAATAAATTCCTTTCACATTTTATTTGAACAACCTAATATACAGTAAAGATATTCTACTGTCATTTTCATCAAATCAATCCAAAATACATTTGGAATACCTGAATCCAGTTGTTAGTGGTTTTTCATCTAAAGAATGATTCATATCCTAAAAATATACCACAAGATGAATGATTCATGGAATCTATATAAACTCTTCAATAATTTTTTATAAAATAAAACATCGATCCACTAATGTAAAATAATTGTTCTTTACTCTCTATATATTCACCAACACCCCATCAAGGAAAAATGTTGTCTCAAACATTCTATGTCCATCACTTTGGTGACATATCAATTAAATTTTTTTTCCATCTATATTACACAACTCCTAATACTTCTACTCTAATAAATTTTAGATTGTGTGGTATATTATCTGCATTTTCTTCATCCCGGAATGAAAATTTTTTATTTCAATCTGTGGTAATTACACATTGATTATTACAAAACTATACACTCACATCATGACATATTCTATGATCCTTTCTCAAGAACATCATATATAAAATTAACTTTCATGCATGCATTTCAACTATATATATTCACATCCTATTTTTACAAATGTGGAAATATATGGTAGTTGTGACTTATAAAAGACAATATTTAATATATAATAAAACAATAAAATTGACACTTTTCTAGTTGTTTGAATTCCCAATGATGTCTGTATAAAATAACCTCATAATGGATAATCTATACTAAATAACAACACATTTTATTATTATCGTGTCAATTATTGAATAATTCGTCTCACAGCCTCCTAGTTTCCCATTCCCAAATTAGATGTGAATTATATCACAAAAACCACTTTGAATACAATGTTCATTCCAATTCATATCATCTAATATATTATAATTATGACTAATGATAAAAAAGGACATTCACCATCTTTCATTTTTTCACCATATCAATAGAAAATTTGATGTCTCAAGAAGATTAAAATGAAATCTGATTATATAAGTTCCTCTAAGTTATTTATTTAATTTATGGATGTATTCTATTATAGGTAGTACTAAAATATCATCTTTTATATCTCTCTAAATCATCATTCATAATATCTCATTGATATGTCCATGAATTCTAATCTCAAATGTTTTTGAAAAGGTCATACTCTATATAATAAATAAATATATCATTTTGTGTTGATAGAAAAATCTCAGCCACATAAATGTGAATAATTATTAATCTCCCATAATTTCACTCCTTTGGGTAATGCAAATCTTATACATGGTTATAAGTGAGTTGTTCATCTTTTATAAATCCATTGATCTTAGAATTCAATCAACATATAACTCTATTCAATACATAAAGGTTTTTATTCTTCTTACAAACCATGTACCAATTCCAATCATCATCCCAACACATCAATTTCATCTTGTAAAATAGTTCTTATAACTCACTATGTTATAATGTGATCTTTACATATATATATTTTAAGTACATAATATTCTATAAAAGATGGTATGTAATGCCTGAATAGTATTATACATATCTATCGGTAATAAATATTCATTGAAAAAAATTACATATTTCCATTAAAATTGAATCACCACCAGTCAGTCCTTATACCTTTTCATTTTGTTAGCTTCATAATTCATATATAATTCATTTTTATTATCCTGTTCTTATTTCCCTTGTTTTAGACAATCTAGCTCCGATGATTTATTTGATTTAATTGATGACATTTCATCTAATATCGTCAAATACCTCTTTCCATTTCCATTTATACTTTCCATGTCATTTGGTATTTTTGAATCACCATCATCTATTAAAAATTTAATGTTTATATTATCCAAAAATCATTATACTATATTTTCAAATATAAAAGATATTCTTAAATAAAAATGATATTCAATTCTATTTTGTTATATTATGTTTGATGATATGAATTATGGGGTCTCATATTTATGTGTGTATTCATTCTATTCAATAACCATAGAGAATTAAATTTCATATCCCATTGGTCTCACATTCTGAATAAAAATTTTAACGTCTAAAATTATTTAATATGGTACGTTATTCCCAAATAAAATCGAGATCGCTCGGGGGGGGGGGGGGGGGGGGTCAATCAGTAGTTCATTTATCCTATTTATAATAATGTTTATTATGTACATTACAAACATTTAACAACCTATAAAACTTATTACAGTATTCATTCTCTTTAATATAGTACTCAAAATCATCTCTCTTATGAAAAAATATGGGCATGAACACAATATTTACTTGGTTTTATGAAAATACCAAATTATTTCCATGTTAGATAGTCCCAACAACATGGATTCTTTTACTATATTTTTTCTAGAATACAATGTAATAAGAATAAAATAGTTCCAAAACCCATTAGTCGACTTTTTTGCTATTGTTGGTTATGCCCCAACTATCCTTTTCATATTAATTTTCCCCAAAAATGATTACAAATAAAAATAAAAACCCATTTCAATAACGGGTATGAATTCACATTTACAAGAATCACTTTTCTTCTTTTTTGTTCCACATCAGTATGTTCTTCACTTCCTCTAAAGGTAGTATAGATTGAATTCACATATGGACCATCTTCATGAACATCCAAAATTATCTTATTAATAACATGGGATCAAAACATCCTTCAGGTTAACCAAAAATATGAATAATAAAAATCTCAACAAATTGAAAAACTCTATCTAGGGGACATACATATATAAATTATGTCTAATAATCCTCAATCTTAGGATCTCCTCCTAATGGTCTCCATTTTATTACCTTCCCTTCAATTCAACTTTCACATGTCTACATCAAATGAGTAAATAACTCAATCATAAACTCACAAATTATTCATCTAATATAACTCTGTCTGATAAACCTTTCTCTGATGAAATCACTCTAATGGGAGTCACTCCTTTAGATATTGGTCAAGTGGAACATTATTTGATATAAGATACTCTAATGGATCATCCCCAAATTCAACATATTTAAGATGATACGAATCATCCAACAACAAAAAAGATAAAGTATCAGCATTTGGTGAAAATGAATAGTTGTAATGTATGAATGTAATGTGCTATATATTTATAATATTCCAAGAATATAAGATGTGGGAAACCAATACATCTCCTAACTCAATGAAATTAACTAATATTTGAGTTTCATTTTCATTTGAGCTTCATCTTTGACTGCTTCAACTCTTCTCCACACTCCTAGGAGCTTCATGATTATGCTACTTTCATCCAACAAATTCAGACTTCTTCCGATTTACAAACAATTCTTCATTCCAATTATCTGAGTCCATTAAATCTTTGTTTCATGAATCTGACTGATAATTCTTCATATGAGTCATTTCATTATAAATTATAATAGAAATTTCATATTTTGAATAATAACTTCACCAATTTGAACTTCACAACCTTTTCTATTAACTCAATTGAGAAATACTCAATCAAAACTTTACTCTTGACCCATTTAATAAAAATGCTTCAAAAAATATGACATTCTTCATTGCATTGAGTTAATTTATAATGGTTGATTAAATTGTTTCAAATTCGTTATAATTTTATCAAAATCAACCATAATAATGAAAATATAAAAATTCTCATTTTCATTTTATAACCCATTATGATAGAAATCATCATACATTTTCCCAAACTGGTTGAATGATTTTGAATACACAATTGAACTCTCCCCCAATCATTGTTTTGTTAACTGAATTAGTGTCCTCAACTCTACACCATATAATGTTTTTACCCAATTTTTTTTTGGTTTAAAACTCCATATGATGAACTGCATCATGCTTAGTGTTCAATGGTTCTAAATATATATTTTTTGATTATGGACTAGTACTTATAGCGCGTTTGATGTATTCATATTATAAGTTCATTTGGTTCATCAGTCCAAAATACTTAACAACTCTAGCCTACAACCAATAGAACTCTGCATATTCTTCCACAATGATACTAATAACATGTAATATGAATTAGTGTCAGAATCCCCTCAAATAAATCAATTGCATATTGTGTCCGATTGAATGGTGTAGATATAGAATTATTTATATCAGATTAAATGAAATTGGTGATTTATCAGGTGGATCGGTCGATGGGATCTTTTGAAAACCCTATAAATTTACAATTTTAAAACTCTCAGAATCCATACATTTTCACACAGACTAATGATTCTCACATTATCCTTCTATTTCACAACTTCATCATGATTTGTGAAAATTTCAATAGTCACAAAATATATTTAGATTTACATAGACTGGAACCTATGTATGATCATCTAGTTCCAGAGTTATGTGTCTTGAATATTATTTTCATTTGAATTTTCATCAAATTCTATGTGTTCAATGCATATTTTCAGAGTCTGGTAGTGTGTGTCCTAAAACCAAATCTGATATACTTCTCATCGATAAACCAATTTAATCGATTGACAATAAATAAAAAAAATTGAATACCATTCTCCCCCTTTGCATTTATTTTCAATAGTAACACAATACATTATTAAAAACACTGCGAAACAAATACTTCTTATGTGTTTCTTACCCACATAATTTTAATCCCCCTGATCTTACATATTCACCTTCTTGATAATAAAATTCAAAGGGTCCACACATGAATTATGAAAATGTTCTCCCTTATTTTAAACTCTTGAAATTATTCTTCATATGAATTTAAGTATCACATGTGGTTCTTAAATATGATCCTTTTATTAAAAATCCCGAATTCTACATGGGATATCCCAGTGTAGAAAAAAATAGTGGATAGTGAAGGTGATAATTATATTTCCGTGACAATATTTTCACAAAATAAATTTATTATTCTCATTAGAACATTTTAATCAATGGGGAAACATTGAGGATATTTTTTTATGATAATAAGAGCATATACACATCTATAAAAATATATTAGGACTGTCAAATTCACATAGCATTCCCAAATACTAATTTTTCAAATCCACATTACATTATTTTCCAAGAACAGAAAAGAAATCTGAAATCATATTCCTTATTTCAACCCCTTCTATTCCTTGAATGTTATTACAAATTAATAATTAGTTTTGTAATTTTGAAGAACCTAAATATTTCCTTAAATGAAAATGTCATACATAGAGTCTTCTCTTAGTCTTAACTTTATATTATATTTCTTGGCCCTTTCATTGAATGATTCATCATAATTTTGTTCATCCTTCTCATATTTTTAACCAGTTTTTCTCATTTATAGAATATCTAGAAGATGTTTTCAAATTATTTATTAAATTAGTACCCTCGTTGTTATAATGTTTCTATAACAAATTCTTCATACCATGATATTGGGCTGGAATGATAGAAAAAAGGGACATTCCCATACTTCTCACATAACTTGAATATTTTCTAAATCATGAAATCACAATACATTGATATCTTATTATCAACATTTCTTTTAACTCTAGAAACAATTTCATTATTATTTTATTTAGCTTATTTTTTGGTATTTTTCAAACATTTTATCCACAAAAACATATTCTAGGTAAATTAATATGCAGTATTTCTTTACATTCTCAACATTTTTAGTTTTGTCAACATTCTTAATGTTCTCAAAATTATACATTTTTTCTATATTTCTTTTTTGAGTTTTCATCATGCATCACCATTATAATATTATTTTAAAGTTCTACAAACCTTTTATAATAGTTTATATTAGTTTCTCATTAATTCCCCAACTTTATTCACACATATTTCCCAATAAAAACATGTATTACTAGAATGAATAAGTTATGAGTTTCAAAATCCCACAACACCAATAGTGACTTATGTATCATTATCAATCAGACTGATAGTTCAACATCTCTAAGAACTTTTACAATTACTTCATCGGAAATTCGGGTCCACTTTCCTCTTGAAGATACTTTCCTGATGAATTCTTCTATTTATTAGTTAATGATGTTTTTATAGAAATCATATTTTTTAATCCATTACTTTTATGACGGTTAAAATTTTTCTATTAAAGACTATCTTGATGATGTATTCCCACATATTACTTATTAGAAAATGTGTTTTAGAAGAAATTATTTTGATTTTAATAGTTTATCCTCCTTATTATACAAATTAACCTCTAAATTTTTTATCATCTTTAAAGATTTAGCTATCTCACCATATTTTGTATACATTCCTCAAAGGGGTAAAATTAATTAAGTTGTGATTATAATTTATATCTAATTCTTATTCATAAATTTAATGTTTTCTCTCAAAATCATTGATCTTAATTTTTCGATCTCTAATAAAATTTAAAATTTTCTCCTCTTTCTTAATCTGATAATCAATGTAAAAAGTTATGCATGTGACATATTTATTTAAAATTCATTATTATTTATTGAGATGACTATTTTTTGAAGTGACTTTCAATAAATATCTTTTATAATCCATTCCATATATGTTATATCTTTACAATCATCATCACATATATAATATTTACCTCCATTTATAAGATGAGAAATTAAGTTGACTTGATTATCAGATTCATCACGAGATGATGAAGTATCCTTCTTTCTTCCACTCATATACTTTTTATTCTTCTTTTCAAATGGAAATATTTCATTTTTTTTCTTCCACACATGTTCCTAATATTTATTATCATATTTTATTAGATTATACTCTTCCATTTTATTCCATGTACTCTTTTTTTTTAATATTCCTTACCTTCACAATACCATCAATTGAGATAATATTTACCTTTTTCCTTCTAACATCCCATGTTGTGTAATTTATAAAGGAGGGAAACAATTATTTGGAAATATTCATCTTCTTCCTCTACTATTTAATTAATCTAATCTTTAAAATCATCCTTATCAAAATTTCCCTTTTATCAATTCATTAAGGGACATTTAATTATCATCCATTTTCATGAAAAAGTTTTATTCCCACAACTAATTTTACCCAAGAATATACTGAAGTTCATCAAGTGATATGTATTCATGATCTTGTAATGTTTAAACTCTGGAATATAATATATCTAATTTTTTTTCATATGATTCCAATCAAAAGTAAAATCTCCCATGTTCTCACCAAAACATCTAATATTACCCAAAATCTAATATACTTCGGCAATAGAATCATGGATACATTCCTCATTATTCATTTTTCATATATTCAAATCTATTTCTCCAAATTTTTAACATGTATTATTTACAATTATAATTACCTTTATAGACACTTCTCAACTTATCACACTTTTTATTATCCAATAAGGTTCTCATGATAATATCATATACATTTTATGGTAGATCCATCAAAAAAGAATTCTAAACTTTTCAATTGTCTTCTGAAAAAATTTTACATACAACAACCATAAAAACATCATTGATGGGAGAAACTCCCACTGATACTGCATCTCTAACATCAATACCATTAGATAAAAGATATGATGAAATCTTATTGTTCCCACTATGATAGCTCTTTCCACAAAACATAAGATAATCTATATTTTTCACTGAATTTATATTCTCCATTATTATAGATGGAAATTTCATTGGAACCTATGCTCTGATAAAAACTAGTTTTCTCAAATTGAATCAATAAATATTTTTAGGGAATCAATGGATCCTTTTTTCCTTATAAAATTATTTTTTGTAAATATTTTATAAAACCATTTTCAACCTATAAGTCATATTAGAGTTATGATCTACTCAAATATAACTCTCAACCTCACTCTTCGTATGAAAAAATATATAATGATAGATTTGAAAAAGATATTTACAATGTTTTATAAGAAAATATAATCATTTATATAATAGATAGTCCCACCAACATGGATTATTTATTTGTCTTCTTTTTTTCAATACAAAGTTATAATAATTAAATAGTTCTACACCCTAGTAGTCACATTTTCTTGTACATTTGGTTATACCGCCAACTATCCTTTTTATAAACATTCCCCCATAGCTAGCCATACACCCCAACAAAAATACATTTATGGAACTGGTAAAAATTCACATCTACAAGATTCACCTTTTTTCTTTTCAAATCCCATTATGTAATTTCTTTAAATGTTTCTCATGTTGGATGGATCTAATTCACTTATATAACATCTTCAATAACATAAAAAATTATCTTAAAAACATGTTGGTTTTGAAACATTCTATATATTTTCAAAAAATTGAAATATATTAAATTTGAATCATTATAAAAAAAATTATATAGAAAACAAATATAATATAAGTCATTATGATCTACCTCATTCCAGATAACTATATCTGATGGGATCTATCCAATTGGCCTCCTTCTAATTAAGCTTATTCTATTCTTTCTTCCACAATGTAACGAAATAAATTTTTATCTCATAATTTCTTATTCCAATAGATCTCTATTTGAAATACATCATTGTAATGGATGGACCTCTAAAGGACATACTCCAATGGGATTTTATCTGATGGATCACTGCAATAGATATCAGTCTGGTAGAACATTCATTGATGGAACTCACTAAAAAAGATATTACTTTGATTCAACTTTTTTTAGTTGAAACAACTCATCCCACCACATAAATGTTAGGGAATTATCTTTCCACATATGTGAACAATTTCAACATACAAATGTATTTTTTTCACTATTTATAGGCATCACATAATTGAGAAGGCAAGAAAACCAAATCTTACATCTTCTCAATGACATTAACAAATGTTTATGGTATCTTTTGAATTTAGATTCACCTTTTCCTACATAAACTCTTCAAAAAACTTCTAATAGATTCTTCAATATCTATTATTCTTCGTAGAAAATCATACATCTTTGGTTTTACAAAAAAACTCTTTAGTTCAATTATATTAGTTCTTCTATTCTTTGTTTCTTGATTCATAATGATTTTTATGCCTCTGAGTCATTCTAATGTAATTTCTTACATAAATATCCTGTGATGGATCTAAACTTCACAACTTCAAACTCTGCATCCTTTTCCCTTAATGAAAATGAAATATTCTCAATATACCCATTTCAAATGACCCACTAAATAATGCTGGTACCTAAATTATTACTTACTTCAATGATTCATGTTACATGTAAATGGTTGATTACATTTTTTAAATTTCATTTGACTTACATCAAATACAACAACTCCAAACCAAAAAACTAATTTATCACATTTTCAATTTCAAACCCATTATGATAATAGTCTTCATACATTTTCTTAGATCTATTGATCAATTTAAATTACACAGATGAACCTCCAACTTCCTTTTCACACTTAAATGAATCAGTTTCATAATCTCTATTCATATGATGTTCTACACCAAATGTTTTAGTGGTTGAAAACACCTTATAATGAACTGGTTCCTACTTCCAATCTGATGGATCAACATAGATTTTATACTGATGGATTATTCTGTATGTTCTATCAGATGTATCAACACCAGGTGATCATTTGATTCATCAGAACAAATTACAAAAAAAACTATGGTCTCCCTATGATTAAACTATGTATATCATGAATTATTGATACCAAAAATTTATAAAATGATTCAGAGTGAGAATAAACTCTGATGGATTGATGGAATACTATGTATGATAGACCAATGATGGCCATTAATTAATCATTTAATATTCTATTTAATTAGTTATTTATTCAGTTGATAAGTTCACCATCACTTTTTCAAAAAATCTAAATTAAGAAAATTTATTTTCCCATCATTCATATATTTTCACTCACACTAATAATTCATTGATTCTTTTTATTATATGTTGAATTCATCATGATTTTTGAAACATTTAATGATCAACAATGTATCATCCAATTTACATATACTAGAAATATGTCACATCTTCCGGGATTGGAGTTATATGTCTAAAACTATGATTCCTTTTGATTTTTCATCATATTATATACATATGGTGAATCTTCTAGGTCAATCTAATTGGGTGTGTATATAAAATAAATGTATACTTCATCTCATCTTTAAACACATTTAATCTATTGGAAATAAATACAATAAAAACACAACATTGGAATAGCATTCTCTATATTAATTACTCTCATTCAGATCAAATTAGATAGAGTTAGGTGATTCCTTTACTTACAATTTCTTGTCATCCAAGTTCCATTCCTTATATATAACCCTTTCATTAAAGGTTTCATCTTCAATTATAATGACTCTCATTTCATTATCACATTTCTAACAGCCAAAATTTTCATCTATATATTCTAAAATGAATCATGCCTTATACTTTTCTTCATGAATTTAAATATAATTATAATCCATAAAAAATTAATGGATTTTGAATGTTATGAATTTGAAAATGACCATTTGTTTATGAGATCATAGATGTTCTAAAACAACATGTCTCATATGACCAGATAGGATTCAATTGACTATGTATGAAACAATTTTCACAACATAAACCAAAATTCCCTAATGCATTACTGAGTGTATTCACTTAATATTAGTCTTTTCTATTGATGTTTGATTTATCTTTTTTTAACACTATTATATATCAATAAACTACAAATAATACTCTCCAGCATAACTAACCTTATCCAAAAGGATTTATAAAAGTTTCATATATTGTATTCACCATCATTTTTAGATCTCAATCAAATTACCATTGTGCCTACAGTCCTCTACACCATGGGTTTATTTGAAATTAATACTTAAAATAAATTGGACACATATTTTTGATGTAATCTCACACTCTCCTTGTGTCAAGGAAAATAATTTCGTAATGTAAATCCATCTAATGTGAGATTGAACGAGTTTTGGTCCCCAAGTATCTATGTGAACCCTTTCTATCCACTGATACCAACGATTTCATCAAATAATAATTAATTACCCCATTCTCTATTATTCACAAATGAAACTCTAAAAACATATGGAGTTTGTTTAATGAAGATTCAATAGAGATTTTTTTCATTAAACTTTGATATTCTTCTAACTATGATGTCCATGATGGAACTCACATTACTCAAAACAACGATAATTTATTTCCACTATAAACACCACTCTATAAAGTAATCTTTTTGATATTAGGTCAAATCCATTACACATCATGAATCCACCAAGTAACCTTGAGTAACCTTCCATACTCAATTTTAAATCATCATACCATAGATTTCATCATCTAGTGACACTATTGTAACAGTTCCATCCATGGAACTGGGACATGTCTAACTTCGATTAGTTTTATGAAACATAAATTCTCTAACCACACATTAACATATATTTTCTCCATGATTTAAAAATAATCATAATATACCAAATGATCCTTACTAAATATTTTAGGCAGATTATTCACCAAGAATCCTTTATATTCTATTGAGTGTAATGATTCTCCTAAGTCAATCACCCATTTCTCTACTAGAATATTTAAACCTAGTATCACGATACTAATTCACATCCCCATATTAGATAAATTTTTGTTTTCGTTAGTTTATCATTAAAATACCTCCTTTTGAATTCGTAAGTCCTTCTTGAGATATTATTTCTTCCATAAACTCCACTATGTATGAATAAGACCATCCAACATCCCTTTTTTCTCACCCTTGATTGATCATTTGATTTTTTCAATTAATATACTCTATTGGGTGACTATATCAGTTTATCTTCACTTAGTGAAATATCATAAAGTTCTTTGAATTCCCTCCTCAAGTATTCTTAATTAAGGATTAATTTATAACCATCCTCAAATAACAAATCATTTTCCCATAATAATTGAAAACTACCATTACAACCACATAACAAGATTATAATTGTCATGAAATTGTTTTATGTTACAATAAATAATCTAGGAATTATAACATTACCTATTTTAAATCCACCCATATTATATTGAAATCATCCTTAAGATATTCTATTAGTATTCTTTATAATAACATAAATATCATGAAAACATTATTATGTGACACATGTTTCTTACAGATATCAGCAAGATATATCATGACATAAATAGTACTGTAAAATTACAAGATGTTATGGGATAAATTTTATTCCAATGAGATCCTAATCCTACCCAATGCTTTCCTTTGAAAAAATTATAATTCCCCCCTCTCAAATTCAAAGGAAAAAATCTAGTTAATAGTAATTACAAATTCTAAAAAATGAGGCGATCCTCTATATGCATTCTATAGAACCCAATATTCATCCAAGAAGATCTGTATATCCATTATTTACCATAATCTAGGGTCATAAATTACATCATCAATGAACTACCTATGAAAAATGTAATATCAAGGAATAATGAGTGTTACCTTATCTACAAATGAGTATGTTTTGAGTGAGATGAAAAAACTAGTGGCACAAATACCACTTTTTTAGTCATCCCTATGAGTCAGATCACTGGAAATACAACCACTAGATGAAAAAAAATGAAAAATGAGGTTATATTGAAGGAATATCTATCCATAATGTATTAAAATATAGGAATCTACACACCCTAGTTACAACACCAAGATGATACTCCCACAAGCTCAACTGTAACAACACCTCATAAGTATTCATGTAAAAAATAAAGGACACAATGATTTATGTGGTTTAGAAGACATGTCCTATATCAGTGATAGAAACACTTATTAACATTTTATTACTATCAAATGTTATAGGAGTAACACTCCACTAAAAACATTCAACAAAAAAATTATAAGAATTCCTTATTCTTTAATTATTAGGTCAATGTTAAATTTGATTCAATTTGAATGTGAATTATCTATTTCATACGTATTTCTTTCGTGAACATTAAATAATTTTGGAATTATATTGATTATTATTACCCATTTATTCATGTTATCTTTTTTATTTTTTTCAAGATTCATTTGTATGATAATTTTATAAATTAATATGAAAAAAATATTTTTAGAATTAATTACATGTATTTCTATAGATGTATTATAACAGAGAGAATTTTTTATAGTATAAAAATGATGACCTTAAACCTATAACTATGGGATATCATTCCATCTGCTAGGTCCAATAGATCATATACTAATGTGAATGGCCACATTAGAGGAATATGATATATATGTAACTGGATAATATTGGCCTATGGAATTAATTTAAATTTTACATAGGAGAGCCTAACATGGGTTGCTGTTTGGTTAATATAAGAAAAGGTATGGAGATACTGGAAACTCTCATCTACAAGATTTTAAACACCACTATGTATATAACTATGATTCATCATCATAACAAATTAATGTAGGATCATTATTCATGAGGAACATTTCATCATTAATTAAAACCCCTCTTATTCATTCCACTAGTTTGTCTTTTCTCTTATAAAGACCTCGACCCTCCCTTTTCCTTGATTTATTGACCACCCACCTTGTCTTTCCACTATATATCACTATATCTACCACCATAAAAGTTTATTCTCACCCTTGATACTCAATTCATGACCAGAGACCACCATGAAAACCCCATGGGATCATGTGATATCCTCTATGAATCCCTATATAGGTGAAGACACCGTTTGTGGATGTTTAATGCTTAGGTCAAGCTACTATAAAGTTTTCAAAATAATGGAATCCTAATATCTAGTGATGGTGGGGATGAAATATTGATGAATATTTTGTTTTTATTATATTCAGTGGTTCATACCATGATAAGAGCTGTATTAAGGTATTATAATGACTATGTAATGGATGGATGAACATTTGTAAAGGTAGGGGAAGCTATGTAAGGTTACATGGGTTAAATGGATATATTCCTAAAGGTTTAATGATGGCCCTATAAATTTAATGGTCTTAGAATGGATATATAAATGTAATTAAAATTCATCTATATAATTGTATAATAATGATTTGTAATGGTGGATAAAGGTCCATAAACATTATTGAATTTTACATATTTTATAAATTAGTTATTTACACAAATGATAGATTTTTTTCAAGAAACTAGAGAGAGTACATATTTATTATTCATGAATTTAATTGGTGACACAAATATTTGGGTTTGGGATTCCCTTAGGTTCACATGTAATCCTTAGATTAATCTTTGTTTATTTCGGTGGTCTTTCTAGATTTTTTGAGAAGTGGGGATCAAAAATATGGTTTTTTAGAATACAATCCCAGAACATGGTTAGGATACACAATTACTACTAGTCATGTGATAATGATTTGGTGTTGATCTATGTGGTTCCATATGTGTTTCTCATTGTTTGATCATGGTTAATCCAATCGTGTGGCTCACCAAGTAGTCTATCTGTGTTTCTGTGCTATTTTATAGGGGTATCACATTACATGAAAAAGATTTTAAAAATAAATGCAGGTAATATCTATGAATTCATGCACCATATTTTTCAATTGATATAGGCCATGAAAATTTGGTGAATGGTTTGTCTAACAGTGCATCTGAATAATGCACCCTAACCTGATCCTCTAAAAAGATTGAAACTAGCTCTATAATAATGAACTATTTTAGGTATAGTCACACACCAATATTCATTAGGATCAAACTAATCCTTCCATTGTTCTCTAGAGACTTATCCCCATGTATTATTAATTGAATTTATTAATTATTGGTTGATCTCTTCAAGGAATGTTCAGTTTTTTCTAATTTCCTCTCATCTTCTTAGATAGTCTCTTAGTATTTCCTCCTCTTACCGTGTTGGAATATCAATGGAATATGTATTTGAGAAATAATTTGTTTAATGGAGTTTTTATTTTGTTTCTAAGGAATTTAGTACCATGAAAACCTAATATACTTGTTTCCAATCTCCATTTTTTAATCTGTATAGTTTTTATGCATTCTTGTTGTAAATGCCTATATATAATATTTATAACTCATAATATAGAAAATGTTCTAGTAAATTTCTATTTTTATTTATAAAAATTATTTATTTGATATAAAATAGTAGATATATAAATGGATTCATGTTTTTAAAGTATTTTTCATTTAAAATATATTTATGCACCCTTTCTGTTATAAAAAATGGATTAATGGAATTTATGGTTCAAAAAATAGGGTATCAAGCAAGGTAGTGGTGATTCTTAATAGTGAAAATTTTTAATAAATCATCAGCATTATTTTGAAATAGTTTTGGAAAAAAATATCACATCAGGAACCTTGGTTTCATTGGGAAATTGACTATGTCATTTTAGTGTGTAACACCATTAGATGTTTGATATTGAAAGACAATGACATGGCTTAATATCAGTTGGATTCACATGATTATTGTATTATTAATTAATTTATAATTTAGATCAGGTATTTCTACATTTTAGAGCCTATATATTTTTTTTAACATTTATGATTGCTAATACACATGATTCTATATTTTTGGGTTGGTTATTCACTTTTCAATGTTATGCTGTACCCATGGAAGGGTTTTCATACAGTTTTATTCTTGTACGTGTAATATTTATATCCCATATTTATGTGAATAAAAAATGTGTGTATGAAAAACAAAATAATTTTTTAATATAATATTCTCACTAAAAATGAATTATAAAATAGTTTCTTAAAACTAGAGATAACAGTTTCTTGATATTAAATAATGTATAGATTTTTGGATGAAGTCCTACTGAGTGTTTTACTCAGAACCTACTTTTTCCTTTGGTAATTTTTAGAATTGGGTTTTTAGGACTAATGTTATGGCAAGGGAGTCATGTGGTTTAATATATTTTCATGGTTTTCATTACCATCACAGTGGGACTGTTTGGTGTTCAAAAATTATCACATAGAGAATCATCCTGTTTCTTATCCTTTTTAAATTACTGGTTTACCCCTTTGGCATTAAATTTTTTTTCTCATGTATGTACATTAATATTATAATTTATACTCAATTTGTTCATCAGTGATTATAGAGACATGTTTCGGTTTATTATTTTTATCTGTACCATGGGGTTTATTAAGGTGATGTTCCAAGTTAACTAGATAATGTTTCAAATAAGACGACATTCGGGGGATTACACAACATAAAGTGTTATGACTTATCATTTTTTTTAATTTTTGATATATAATTGTTAGGAGAATCAAAATTATATTAGTAATTATCGGAGGGGGACAACCCAGGTCACTTTTGTGTCTATTCTCATGTTACTATTGGTGGTTAGGAAATTTTTATAATCCAATGACATAGTTTATGAGGATATTTGATGAAATATATTAAAAGTTTATTTAAATAGACCTATTAATTTTTAATGTATTGTATTTCATTCATAGAATAATTTATTTCATTAAATTGTTATTATTTAATGTCATTGAAACATATTTTTTTTGAAGTTGTTCTATGATTATTGAATTTATCAAAATTTGATTGGTTGTTTTCTTTTTTTGTCTAATTAAAAATTCTTCCATGAATTTCACTTCCAAATCTTGGAGATGAAGCTGTGGGATGAGTGCAATAGGAGAATCCATTTGTAGATCATTCTCCAGTGAAAGTTTTTATCCACCCTATTTAAATTCTACATCAAGAAGTTATTTGACACTAGGTATAAATGATGGAAAATAGATCTAAATTTACTAGGAAAAATCCACCCATTATTAATGGTGATAGAGGAACCTGATAATATGAGGAGTTTCTTGATCAGATTGAAAGGATCTTCCTTTTTCTTAAAACTCATGTGTACTCTAAGGTGTGTTTTTCACATACATGATTGAAGTTTCATAAAGTGGATGATGATACACAATCATGTATGAAAGGCTTAAAAATATTCTGACCTAGACCACTTTCAAGAAAATATTTACCAGAAGAGTTATCTTGAAATGTAGTGAGTTATAGAGACTCGTTTAAATCTATCCTTTGACCAATGGGAGCTTCTTGTAATGTAGTATTAGCCAAATTTTTCTATGTTGGTTCACTTCATATGTAATCTTGTTACCAATGATTAACATAATTCAATAAGCCTTGATATGGGACTGAGGGAAGAAATTATATCAATACTAATTATATTACATATTTATAACATTATGGAGGTGGTCAAAAAAGTTGATATGGAAGAGGGAGACATTTTTTAGAAGATAGGTTTAGGTAGATCCTTGGTTACTGCAAGTGATAACCAGGGTGTGTCTTTAGGCCTGAAAGGAAAATCTAATAGTACATAGTTTTCTTCTAGACTAGTTTAAGGAGATTTACACGGATACTAGCGGGTGGTTTTTTATTATTGTTTAATGCATGGTAATGTGAATCCTAACCATATATAATCACCCAAAATTTTTTTGTCGTTTTTGTAAAAGAAATCATCATATAAATTTTTGTAAAATGATATCCCAAGGTAGAATAGCGAGATCCAATCTCACCAAGGATTCATAGGTTCGTGTTGATGCTTCCAATGGTGTTGGACCATATCATTATTCGAAGGCGTATATTCATGAAATGAAGAATTATCAAGGAGGATCTAGGGATGGATGTCATGATATAGTAGATTATGTGACAGTGGAATCTAATGTTGGGATGGATAATGTTAGAGGTAAAATTTTCATTTCATCCTCTATTGAACAATATTTTTTTTGATATAGAATAAATTAATTATTTTATATCCTTAATGTTAATTAATGTTTTGGGATTGATTTTATATCTTTTTCCATTCTTGTTGGACCTTCCTACTCCATTGAAAAAGATTTCCAAGAAAGGATTTAAATTTATAATGTGTAAGGTGATGATAAAAAACATTTATGTGTTTTATAAATTAATTATCTAGGTCCTCGATATCATTGAATAGATAATTTTTATTAATTGGATGACAATTTTTAACTCTATGAATGATTATTAGCATCATCAAATTTATTTCTTAAATATCTATAGTTTTTCTCATGTCATTCATGGGGAGTAGGATTTTAGATCCTGAGGGGTGCAAAGTTTTTACCATTATGATTGAATGTTATCAGAGATGTTTCTTGATATCATTGAATCCCAAATGAGAAGTACACGTCATAAAATGATGATTACATGCCCTTTGGTTTTTTCTGATGATTTTTTTATCCTGACTAAGAGAGGTTGAGTTCACTATTTACCTTTTCTAGGGTACGATTCACATTTCAATACCCTTATATCATATTACACATATCGAGTTGATGGAACTAAAATCACATATTTTGACCATGAAAATTAGGTATTTAATTTTTCAATAATATCCCAATGGGATTCACATATCATCAATAATAATATGTAAGAGAACAATATATGACATTATAATGATTATTGAAAGATAAATCAACATATCGTTAATAAAAAATAAACATTGATAAGGATTGATGAAATCTTTGTTCAATTGCGAAGGGAATGTTGGTATTATAGGATTGGAAACTGATCAAGGTGCCACCAGTTGTGATTCAAAAAATAGGACATGCATAATTTTTGAAATAGGATACATTTTTTAAATTTTTTTTTCTATTTATTCCCTTCATTCTATTTTTTTATTTAACTAATTTAACAACCAAAACATTCATTAGTTATTCGACTCTTTCATAGTCATGTTGGTGGATAATATTTTGGTGTATTCTATTCTAGATGAAGAGAAATAGGATCATTTGGATATCATCTTCGTAATGTTGATAGAACATCTTTTAAATGTTAATAATTAAAAGTGTGCAATATGTATCTATGAAGTGATGTTTATAGGGAATGTTATATTAATGGGGGGAATCTAATTTTATTCTGAAAAGATTCATTTGGTTATTTCCTAGGATTATCCCATGAATGTGTTTGAGATTAGTATTTTCTTAGGATTTCTTGATTATTACAGGTGGTTTGTTCATGATTATTCATATATTGCATATTATATGACAAAATTTACCCAAAAGGGTGTTACATTCTAGTGGAATGAAAAATGTTAGGGCTATTATGAGGAATATAAGGTGATGCTAAATTCTTCTTTAGTTCGGATTCAATTAAGGCATGTTTGGGTTATGATGTTTTCTATGATGCGTTGGGTAGAATATTTTCATGTGTATTGATGTGGGGAAAGAAGGTGGTTACCTACTTCTCCCACCAATTACACCATCATGAGAGTAATTTCCCTACACATGACCTTGATTTTTTAGTTTTTATTCATTCTATTGAAACATGTCATAAATATCTCTTTGGGGATGGGTTTATAGTATATACAGATCATAATATCATGAAGTAAATCATTATTTAGAGGGAAAAAATTATGATATAGATGAAGGGTTGTGTATCATCATAATTTTTATTTTGATATTTATTATACCTCTATGAAAGGGAATTTTTTCATTGACACATTTTGCAAGAAAGTGTTGGATCATTCATTGAATAATTAGTGGAGGAATGATCTCTAATGTAGTGGTTTTATGAGATAATATTACAAGAGGAAGAGTATAATGGGATGATATTCTTAGATTATGTAAATAATGAAACATCATATTATCAATTTAAATTGGAAAGTAGGTATCATAAACTGATTTGCATTGTTTTAATAAAATTAATAATGTTTGCGAGACTATGATATATTTTTTGGGGTCTCTTATTCGCGCCTTGTGTTTATGTGGTTGGTTGGTAATTCATATATATCTAATATGGTAATTTGTGGATACTGGAAACCAGTCATGTTGATCTAAAAAACCTAGGGCTAGAATTTTATATCATGATTTTATAAATTGGTATTGGTGTTTTAGTATGATATGGTTTATTATATAATTTGTATCAAGGTGCCGTACATGTCAAAATATTAAGGAAGAACAGAGGAGACCTATTGGTTTGTTGAAACCTTTTACCATATGGTATGGTAGTGGGATGAAATTTCAATAGACATAATCATTATCATACCTTGGGAGTTTTTGGGATGGATGTGATTTGGGTTATCATTGACCAAATTATTAAAACATTTCATTTCATACCTATCACAAAGAAAATGAAATTAATGAAAATAATGAACTTGTAAGTATGAGAGGTTGTGAGAATTATTATAGTTCCTTATATAGTTGTTTTTGATAGGGACCTATGGTTAAAATCTAGGTATTGTAAAGATTAAAAATAGGTGATGGTTTCCTGGATAAAATTATTTATGGAATATCATTTGTAAATGGATGGTACAAAAAAGGGATCTATTCCTATTCAAGAGGATATACTTTTAGTAGTGCTATTGATTTGTGATGTTCTTGGGAAAATAATCTTCTTATGGTCCAATTTTTTATTAAAATAGATACCAATATTTGACTAATATGGACCCCTTCAATGAATTATTTGGGGGACCATTTAGATATACCTTGTATTGGGAAGAGTTGGGAGAATGATCATCAGTTTGGATAATACTTTTTCAGGAGATGAATGATAAAGTGTAGTTGAAAAAAAAGAGATTGGTCAAGATATATTTTCATAATAAATATTACATATACAATCATTTTGGGAATGTAGAGTTAAAGGTATTTTATTGGGTTATTCCCATTGTATTTGCTTTCATCGGACTCAATTGGTCGAGTATTAGGGTAAATTGGAAGCATCGTTAGTCCTATTGAGATAGTGCAGTCACATGGAAATTTATCATATTTTATCGAATTTATATCTCACATAAAATATATTTATGATGTGTTTCATGTTTCCTATATAAGGATATATAAACCAAACCCTTACCATGTTATTGAATTGTATGATTTTTGTCTTTATCCTGACACCACCATGGTTGAAAAACCAGTTCCGATTATAGATCAACTAGGCAAGGAAGTATGTGGATGAAAAATTCCCATTGATTGGGTAATATGGTATTGAGTATAGGATATCCAATATATTTTGGAGTGTTAATTTTTGAAGAAGTTGTAGTGAACTATTATTTTTTATGTTCATAATCCTGATCACTTTATGGGGATAGAAATATTTCATGGATGGAGAACTGTGATAACATATGGGTCACTGTTATTCGTTATTTTGAGAATGGATTATTTCTATGGTCATTCCATAGGTTTTTAGGAAAAAAACATGAAAACATGTTTTTTATTGGAGAAGACATGATCAATATAATGTGAGGGTGAATGGTATGTGCTAACCATGCGGTAACCGTTTAGTATGTATCTATCAGGTACAAGAGGTATTTTACATAGTTTTCTCTTAGTCAGTAAAAATATGGGGCTCATGAACGAGGATATGTGTGTGTATCAATGGTTATATAGTGGTGTCACACAATATAAAAATGGTTTTCCAAAACCATTTGATTCGTTTAAAGGAAACTGTGCATTATATTTTTCAAAGGATAGAGGCAATGAATGTTTGGAACATTATTTTTATAACTGTGTGGACTAACCATGAATCCAAATTGAAACCTCCAAATTTTTTGGCATTACGTATTTCCACTTGATCATATATTATTTAATAACCCTTAATATTAAATGGGATTGAACTAATCAATCCCCAGTACTCTAGAGTCTTCTCCATTTGGATTCTAGTTGGAATTAATTCTTTCTGGGTGGATCACATCCTGGATTATTATGTTATTTATATATATTCTTATTTTTTTCTTAAATCCCTTATTTATAATCCACACAATTTTATTTTTGAAACTAGAATAGGATATGGTTTCCAAATCTAATTTTTTTGATAATGAATTGATATGTTTTTTAATATATGAATCCTCACAAGGACCTGGTCTAAATGATTACATTATTTGTTTTCATTGGTGACTAGTTCTACATTGTTCATGAGGAATGAATCTATATAAAAAGGTTCTAACTCATGTATTACTTTACATTATTATAAATTATTTTGGGTTATTTATGAAAAAAATTTATTTGATATAAATGTATAATTCTTTGAAAAGATTTTTTTTAATGGTGTTTTCTTTAAAAAAAATTTTAAACTGATAGTTGGGTGAATGTTTATATTAGTGTTTTGGGTACAAAATTGGGTTTTAATGCCGAGGAATAGTGAGGCTTAATTTTGAAAATGTTTCATTACTTTTGATCCTAGTTTTAAAATGGGGTTTGAAAGAATACCATGTTCGGAACCTTGGGGCCTTGAGAAACGAACATTGTCAATGTTGTTTGTAACACCGTTATAGGATTGATATCAAGACAATATAAAAAAATTTAATATCTGTTGGATTAATGTGATGTTTGATTAGTTTTTTATATGTTTGAGTATGAATTATCATAGGATAAATCCCAACTAGTTTCTTTATCCTTTACGATTGGTTTTAAAAATCATAGTACAATTCATGTTTTGCCTCTCACTTTCTTAACTTATGGAGTATTCATGGTTGATTTTTATTACACATTAATAAATTTACATTTAATTTTCATATTAATTATATAATAACATATTAAAAGATATTATTAAAATAGAAATGACATTTAATAACACGATTATCTTCGAAACTTATTTATAAAGTTGTTCATTTTTAATACAAGAGCTAATATTTTAATGAAATTAGACTTCCTATTGATAATTATGTTAAATAATTCTAGGATTTATCATCACACCCTAATATTTCCTCTTAATGTTATTAGATGTTGGTTTTTAGGACTCAGATAAAGGGAAGGACATTATATAGTTAATCAACCTCTATACGTAGTCTTTGATATTATAGTTGGATTCTTTGGATTGTGTCATATTTTTCCCATGGAAAATTGGATTATGGTATGCCCTTTTTACTTTTGGTTTATCCCATGGGGTATTACATTATATGTATCAGGGATTTATATATATGTTGAAGTTTATACATTATTTTTTATTTGGTTATACATGAAAATTTTTATGGATATTTTGTATCTATCTATCTTGTGGAGGGCCTACATGGGAGACATGTTAGGTTGATCTAGGAAAGTCTGTTATAAGTTTCATTACTATACTAAAAAAGCAAAATAGATGAAAAATATTCACGAATATATGAATAAGGGTCAGGTTGTGGGATAAACATAATGAATAAAAATATGTTCATGAAACTGAAGATAAGAAAATTTAGGGGTTTTGGCTTATGTTATGAGCATGGTTTTACATTGAAAAAAATGACTATAATGATTCCTGTTATGATCTTATGATACTACTAGATGATTTTATGGGATATTGACTACATACCATTAAGAGTGAATCCATTGTTTTGATGATGATATTTTAATGAATTAATATTCCATACTTGGGGTTAGGAAGGACCACAAATATGTGTTTAATCCCTTATGTAGTGGGAATCTTGGGTATAACCAAATCTGGAGTGTGGCTAATATAAGTTTTTTGATGTGATGTGGCCAGTTTATGTAATATTTTTTATCACCATATTATTAAATGCATGTTAGTGTGACATTGATGATTCAAATCATATAAAATAAGGGGAATTTTAATTAATCAAAAGTTTGGTTTATTTTATTTTTTAGTTGGTATATCTTGTATTTTTTAATTATATCATATTTCTCAATTTAAATCTCCATAGATTAAAATGATGTGGAGCGTTATGGCCTATTTTTATAAATTATATTGAAAGGTAATGATATTTTCTATTATAATTAGATAGATTTAAATCTACATTTAAAGAGAGTTTTAGGTTACCTCTATTATTAACTACATATGTACATGACCTTCTAAAAGGGAATTTATTAGACAGAGAGAGTGAGTAAACACATTAAAAAAGGGGATTATATATACATAATTATGATGAAAATTCAAATAAATCAATCAAATACACAACTTATGAATATTGTGGAACTATGTGATATATGAATGTTATGTTTTTTCTTTTCATATTTCATTCCCTTAGAATTTATTACATGAGTTTCAGTTCCCTTTATCTTATAGTGTAGACCTTAATTACTCAATTCATTATTTTTTACCCTATATTCATATGATCTATCTTCAGAGTTATAATATCCAATAATAATTTATTATAGATTAAGTGAGGTTTGGTTTCATGTTTATAAACTCTAAACTTATTGATCTCATGGATAATTAATGAAACAATACATTCTGGTTATTTTTTGTAATCTTTTTTAGAATCATGTTTTTAAAATATGTTAATTTAATTATTTGGATCATGTTCTTTAAATTCGTTCTTTTTTTAAGAGTTGGTTTCTATTTTATTATTTTTTATATTATTGGTTGTTTTTATTGTATTATTAGGTGAATATGAAAGAACATATTCACATGGAAATTAAATATGAAATTTTATCCAAATAGATTGATAAACTCAAATTACAGATTTAATGCAATGGTTGGAAGTATAATCTTCAAATAAGGATTCCCCAGACACACCTATTTTTATATGATTTGTTCTTCCAAATGATGTTACACTAATTTACATTAGGGTTGAAACTCCTCTAGAACATGTCAAAAAGTTATAGGTGTCAATGTAATAGACCAAGAAGGAAGAAAAAAACCTAGAAAAACATAGGGAGTGATCTAAGCGTGTTATTGAATATGAATATAAAAAAAGTAAGATATTGAGGATGAAATAAAATAAAAATTTCCAAGAGAAATCACCTTCACATGTGATGAGGTGATGGATAAAGACACAGAATCAAATTAGTAATAAGAAGAGGAAGAAGATGGGATATAATTTTAGGAATTTTAGAACTATACTATGGGAATAGTGGAGGAGGAATATCTAGAACTTAATGATCAATAACAAACTCCAAAACCAACTAAAGAGTAGTTGGAAGTATAATATTTCCCATTGACCATAAAAAGATCACGAGAGAATTTGAACAATATAATCAACCAGTTGAATATAAAGATATGTTCTAAAAAATATAGAAAGCCCACAATCTTTCTCATCAACCAGTGGGGTTATCCACTACTTGGAACTCTCATCCGATGGAGTGTAGGATTATTATAATGAAGACTATGATTAGATATTCACCATATGCAAAACAGAATCATAATTATGTAAATTTGAGATGACTATCATTATACCATATATGCATTATTTGATTTAAAAATATAATCCTGAACATAACAACCACAAAAAACATATTTATTAGATGAAACCAAAGATTCTTATTTGTTTCTAACAATATAGGATTTATTTTTTTGGGAAATATTTTTTAATATATTAGGAAATTGTTTTTAATTCTCCATTATATTATTTATCTTATAGTTCATGGCCCGTGTTATTTTTTGTGTATTGTTTAATTTATAGATTCCTGATGATCTAGGAATACAGAAGTAAGAAAAATAAGAATAGATCTTCTTGTGAAATGGGTATAGTGTTTTAATGGTTTATTTATTTATCTCCCCTAAAATTTTCCATTATTTTTTATGTTTAACAAAAAAATGAATATAATGCCATATATTATTTATTACATTTTTATATATGATTCAAAATTCACATCATAAATATAAGATTACACGTTTAAGTCTTTAATGTAAATGATATAAAATTGGTAATGTTGTGAATTAAATTATTATAGATTAGAATATGTGTTTGAATTTAATGAATCACAGCACTGGGGGATGCTTAATTATTGTAGATGAAATTCTTATTACATGTTTTCATACATTGAATTTATAAAATTCAATTTTATTTATTTTTTATTATTACTCATTCCATGATGGACTATGGTTATCAAATTTTTCCCCTTTTTTATAGTCTTTTAGAAAAAATTCATTCTATCATTATTTTAAATTTGTTGATTAAATTGTAAGGTATATTACCTAAAATAACATACTTTTCATGTTCTTTAAGAATGGAATGGGAGTGACATCAAGCCCACCCCTAGAGAATAACTATAATACAACCCTATATTTCCCAACCTATACATAATCATTATATTAATAATGATATTCATTAATTCAAGTGTGGGGAGATGTTGTCAATGGTGGAAATGGATATGTTCCACATTGGGGAAAAATGTGTGTTGATATTTCTAGGGATATTTTGAAATGGTTATTTATTTTCTACCATTTTCTTCTATTGTTTACCATAATGAAAATTGAAAAATAATGAAAATTTTTAAATATTTAGGGGAATGGGTTATTTCTATGGAGGTACAATAATGTTTATTGATTGAAATTGGTCTTGTTATAACTATTGAAATTAGTTTTTTTGAGGACTTCATCCATGGTTTAGATAAGGGTGAGTGATATGTCTCAACTACATAATTCAAAAATGGGGAGGAAAAAATAAAAAATTAATGGAATGTGTTGATAAATTTAAAATAATTTTTATATTCATTAGATTTTATTGAGTTGTTGAGTGAGAGTTATGATACCCATAGAGGGATAATATTCGTTGACCATAAATCATTTATATCAGATTAAATTTTATAAGATTTTTCATCCTGATATGATTAATTTTTTTAAATCATACTTGACTACCTAAAGCCTTAGATACGTTTGATCCTTAAATAATTCTACTCAATATTTTATATGTTATTTTTCATTATGAGGTTTATATTTCAGATTCAATTAATGATTATGGAATGGAACATGTACTTATGGTATTCTCATAACTCAAATAAATGTTCACCATGAGTGATGATAGAAAAGAATTAAAAGTCTTTTAAATCATAATTAGCACTCCAAGAAATTATGATTTGAGATATTTTAATAGAACATGTGTGATCAGTCATATATTTAAAAGTGTAAAATTAAAATTCATAATTGATGAGTTTATTTTAAAAATGAGGATATGAAGGTATTTTCAAATATTAATATTTAATTTTTACCTCCATATTTGTAATATTTTTGTTTTATATATTATCAATTTTAAATATTATTATAGTGGTACTTATTTGATATTTATGTGGAGTTATATTATTGATTAAAATAAAAATATTAATTGTGGGGGTATTTGATTTTTATATTTCATGAATTTTTTTATTGAAATGAATTCTCTTCCTTTAAGAATTAAATTGGATATAATTTCATCTATATTCCTGGAATTAATTTATTTTTTCCAACAAACATTTGAAATATAATTTTTGTGAAATAAATAAAAATAAATATTTTTTTTGAAGAATTTATCATATGTTCATAGATTGATTTTTACAAAAGAATATTTTATTTTCGGTGAAAAAATATTTAAAGAACCCTATAACATCTTGCTATTAGGCCAGAAACTAATGGCAACCATTCATTAGAAAATTTGAATTGGAGAAAAAATTCATGGGAGTGATAAATTTCTAGCATGGGTTGGTTTCAGAAAGTTGTTTGATGTGAATTGATAATAGAATGGATCATGTCCCCACTTGGGAGAAGGAATACTAGGTGGGGGGTGTGCACATCAACAATATTTAAACCACCTCTATGTATATAATGGAGCTCTATCCCTGGAGAATGTTTTATGTAAGATTAATATTCATTGAGTACTATAAATCATTAACAAAAATTCCACCATATGAACTCACCAACAGTAATTCTTATATCACCTGAGACTACCATCAAAATAGAATGGGATGTTAGGTGATCTTGTATGAATCCATGTGATGGTGAAGGCACCATACCAAGAACCTTTCAAACCTGAGTGAATCTTATGAGAAGGCTAAGGTTCCATTTAATCTTGAGTTTATATTAATCTAAATATGGATTATTAATTAATATAGGGTTTACACCACATTATATTGATTATATATATCTAAAATTAATGTAAGGACTATATTAAGGTTGAATTTTCTTTCCAGAAGTTGGGATATGCAATATACGGGTCTTTTTCCCACCGGCCTAGATGTATAATGGCCTAAGGAGGACAAAATAAAGGTAAATATCATTGGATGGTAACGTAAAAGTAATTAAAGGGTGGATGAAAAAATGTATTTTGATGGTATTTAATGATTTTTAGTGGTTTATAAACATAACTGGCCTTTCTATATTTTTTAAATTCATTCATTCTATAAATGATAGATTTGTGTCACAAACATAGAGGATGTGATGTTTAATTTTTCATGATTTTCATTCATGTTACATCGAGTAGAGTCATTTCAATTAATATAAATTAAATTTATATGAAAATTATTTGAGAAATAATGAAAAGGTATCATTCCATTTGTTGAATCTCTAACATCACCACCCATGTATGTCTGTGACATCAATGCCATACAATGGGTGAGTTCGAGTAGTGATAATGGTTTACATTGTGAATTGTATAAACACCAATAATATTTAGGTTATGATGACTAGATATTTTAGGAGGAATTCAATGGAGTTTGATCATATATCTTCAACCATGGCTATAATAATTTGAAGAATATTTTTTGATTATTGGATGTTCAAGACTAAGTATTTTAAGTTTTACAAAGAGAGGCTAAAGACACTATTAAAGGGGAATATAAAGGAAATCCAGTGTTGGGGTGATTGTTTTTTAGATATTAAAAGATGTTACTATCAATTTATATGGGTAGTTTCTTTTATTTAATTATTCAAACTATCATTAATTTTGTGAGAGACTGAATTTTTTAATGCCATTCTAATAAGTGAAGGGTAAATGTTACTAATGAAGAGATAAATTTATATTACTTCATATTGGGTTTTAATTTTTTTAATATATATCCTTTATTTCTACATGAATGAACACTATGTGATGTGTGAGGGATATTTTCTTTAAATATAGTTACTATGATAATATTTTCTTCCGGACAACTAGATAGGTTGAGTTTAAAATTTGAATAATTTTCAGGTTACCTCTCCCACAAATTTTCTCACCAAATAACTATTAGAAATAGAAAATATAAAAAGAATAATCATCTTAACCATTTGGATTACAAAAAATTCATAATAATGGAATTTATAATGAATACTTGACCTTCCCACTTTATTAATATCATCAAACTAGACCATATATTGCATGTATTTTTTTTGTATTATACCACTGCCCTAAAATTCTGTAAAGTTGTTTTAGTTTCATTCATCATATATTTGAGGTAATAATAATTAGATTAACTATTTTCTATATTTTATTTATGGGATTGACATTGAGACTTGGAATATAATATACTATGATGCTATTGATTTTGATATTTTTGTTTCATGTTTATGAATATTATAATTATTATGACAATGGATAATTAATGATGCTTAATGGGTTAGTTATAAATTCATCATTATTAATATTCATGAGGTCCCCACATCGATTTTACTAATGTATCTAGATTGTAATACTAGTTTCACCAGATTCCTATATTCAAATGGGTCCCTCTAATTAAAATAATATTTGACAATCTCTATTAAAACACTAAATCTGACTGCATTCCCTAATGCACATATCAATTTACAATTGAATCAATATATTTCATCTACCTTACATCAATAGAAGAAATTTTGCACATAATCATATGATAATATCAACAATCGAATTTTGTGTGATCTTATAAAGTTATTTTGTTTCAGCTATCAGAACATATGGATAAGGCCCATATAGAGTATATCTATTTGTTCATCAATGTTTGGTCAATATAAGTGGGATTGAAATCCAAAAAAAAATTCTACATAAAATACTATAATAGGTAACGTATGAAAACTCTAGAACAATTTTTCACAAAATAATACTCCTTCCACTTCCTTAGTAAGTATTGATTACTTTTATCTATCAATTATCCCAAGTCATTTGAGGAACCATTTTATATCAATCCTTATTGGACTAACACACTGGTAATCATGTAAGTTGTATTTTTTATTAAAGTTATATTTTTAAATTCAAACTCATTTCCCTATTATAAATTATAGATGAATTCATATTATTTGTCAATATGTTTCTTACATGAATTAAAATTATATTCTCTGTTAAATGAATTGCACTATATTTTTTATCGAATTAGACACCACCCTCTGGAATCATTCTAATCCACATAAAAAATAGAATCAACCATAACATGTCCTTTCCTATTTCCATTTCCACTATATATTTGGAATCAATTATGTTATATGATACAATCCATTGTATTTTTGACATGCAACAGGCCATTGTTCATCTATAGGTTAAACTAACCATATGGAAATCTTCAACGTTTCTAAATCCATGGATAAGACCACATCAACATAACCATTCAATAGATAATTTGTTCTAATTAACAAGAATGCATATTTTGACCACAACATGTACTAGATAATCCTTTAATAAACCTCATATTGTACTATTTTTTGGAATATAATTGAATTCAATCAGAACACTAATTGAAATTGCTGAATAATTTCATGTATATTTGATATATTACATAAAATTTATAAAAATTTATAAAAAATATTCTCCATGTATGGGGCCTTATGTTTTCTATTAGGTTCATTATCCAAGGAAATTTTTATGTTTACAAATAGTGGAGTTAGTGTATAGATTTCTTGTTTTCACCACAAATCAATCAATGAATTTCCGTATATAGTCCCTATTTGATAATACTATATTAATAACTTTTCTATCTCTCATAATATTTTTTGGTAATATATTATTATTATATTCAAGAAAATCCATCTATAAAAACCAAGAAAAATACTTCGTTTGCTTCGAAATCATTTTATCGTATGGTATAACTGGTGATATATCATCCACATATAATAAATGATGGGTGATGATTCCATCATTCCATTCCTTCTTGAAGAAACAATAGTCCACGATTATCTAATTGAATACTTAATCAAACGTTAATGCATTGAACATTTTGATCCCACTCCTTGGAACATAATTCAATCCATAAAGGATTTTCATCATCTTTAACACCAATTTCCAATTTTGATCACCCTTAAAACACATTGGTATCTTCATGTAAATCCTTTCTCCAGTTCACCATGAAATATCACCATATTTACATAAATCTATTAAATGTATATTTTATCGAATGAATCCAAAATCACCACCACCTTAATGTAAGAAATATTAAGTTCCAGTGATAATTTTTCGATGAAATCAATTCATTATTTTTTATGAAATCATGTCAGAACTAGTGATGATTTGTACCTTATTCTTCCATTATATTAATCGATAAAATTGAACATGCCTTTGTTTTCATGTGTTTGTTTCCTCTTTGGTAGAGCATCAAGATACCATGTTCTGTTGGATTTACATAAATAAATTTCATCATATATTACTATCTTCTACATTCCATAGAAACTGGGAGTGGTTGTAGTGTCTAGATTTCTATTTCACCTTCATCCATTTGAATTGGGATGTTATTGTTTTACCATACCCTATGTATCAGTTTAATGACTCTAAAAGTTATTCTATAATGAAATTGAGATTCACCACTTTTCGATTCTACGATGTATGATGCTTCGAATTCTAGTCATCTATATTCTAGTGTTCCTAGTAGTCCTTTAATGACTCTAAATCATCATAGAAAAAATTCCACAGGCCCCAACTCCAAAAAAATCTCATTATAACAGCAGATCTTTTTGGAACATCTCTCAATTAGGAACTCTTATTTTAATTAAATTGGATTTTTTATATTGATTCCTAGATTTAAACTTTATTCTAACAATAGTTATAGTACTACCATAAAAACTAAAAATTAAAGATAAAAATGCGTATTTTCATGTCTAATATATCCTCATTATACTATAGTAAGAAATTAAAATTTTCACCACTATATCCAAAAATGAACAATGTATTAGTGTATACCTCAATATTATCTCTGCCTTTGACATCCAAAACAACATATTCATGCATTATAAATATTTTGAGGTGGATAAAGATCAATTATTTATATTTCCACATCATTAAATTAATTTTGTTTCATATTGTGGAAATTAAAACCGATTGACTATGTTAGAGTGTTTACTATTTGAGCCCAAACTACATTATGAGTTTCGGATTAATCTTTGTTAATCTATGCCTTTTTTATCAATTCCTCGTTCAACGTTTCTATAAAAAATAATACATTATATTACTTTTTATAATTATCTCAAATTTTATCCTCTTTTTTAAATTTAAATTTTGAAACATTAATCTCTTTTATTTTATAGATTTATCAGATCTTATGAACATTAGATTCCAACCTGTTTCCATATCCCATATAGTAATTAATTTAATTAATGTTTACAAAAAATAGACCTATTCTTTGAGAAGTGAACCAATTGATTTCTAGCATAATATTTATTAAATATCAAAAAGTAAAGGAACCCATCATGTGATCGAACTGAGGAAGGTCCAAATACACCAAATTCAACAAATTTTAACATCTTAGGTATTTGATTGTATCTGTTCATGTTGAATAACCACCTTCTTTGTTTTTATAATAGAAAAATCTCACATAATTTGATATCTATTTTTTCATTATTAAAATTTTTTTCCATTATATATTTCATATTCCTCTCACTATGATGACCAAGTATGTCATTCAACAAACCCAAAATATCAGATTTTATTTCTCTAATAAATACTAAATCATCTGATTATCTAGTTGATTCATGGTCCCGTCCTCTACTCTTCATGAAGCCACCATGTATCCCCGAGTTAACTTCTAAACTCCATTTTCAATTTTCATCCCATTGACTATGTCATCAATCTTTACTAAACAATTAAATTCATTCATAGAACAGTGATGTTTTAAAATTATTTTAGATTATATAAGATTTAATTTTTCAGATAGATATTCCCATTTCCTTTCTCTATGGATTCAAGGTAATCAAATTCTTATAAATGAACCTTACTAAATCATCCAGACACATAATTAACCCTGAATAATTGTTATTAGTTGAGTGGAATGATACCCTTGAGTTGATTACCCATGACTCCTCTAGAATATTAACACATATTAGCTAGCTGTTACTTCCTTCTCGTGAATTAACAGAATTATATATTTGGAAGTTGATCTTCTATATGCTATATTTTAATTTATTCAATATTTTATGAGATTCTTGTTCTTCTCAAAACACAAGAATATAGAACCAAGACCATATTACATACCTTGGAATATCTTTTATGAATTACCAACAAATTTTTTTATTTTGATATCTTATATAGGCTAACCATCTATGTTCATCTACATTCATTTAATTATCCAAAGATATTGGATTTCCCTCACATAGAGTTCTTCATTGATAATCAAGTTATAAACATCATCAAATACCAAATGTATTTTTCCAAAATAATTACTCACTATTAATTAGATAATTTCCCATGGCTTTGGTAGTGATGAAAAATATACAATTGGACATAAATAGTTTTTTAATTTTACCAATAATGATTTGAAATAACCTCTTAAAATTTTGAAATCATTATTTTGTTATATCACTATTTTACGTATAATAACCTCATTATGAATAACATACTCATCATCAACACTTTAATATGTTTTTTAGATTTCTCAAACATATCTAACAGATGCATCATGATTCCAACAATATTATTCAGTTCCGAAATATTAAAGGTTACATTTTGGGATATTAACAACATGATCTATCCCAACAGCTTCGTATCAAATAAATCTCATTCCTCTTAATCTATATTCTATCTATGAACTCTAGTTAGTAGAAAATATGAATCCTCATAAATGAAATGATCCTCTATATGCATTTTATAGTACCTGAAATATATCCCACCAAGCATATTTATATATACCATACCTTTATCTTACTCTAGACCATCTGATATGAGTAAACTCCCAATAAAAAGATATAATTTCAATATATAAGATATAATTAACCATGTTTCATATGAGTGTTATTCTTGTGGGAAAAACAAAAACAAAATCTCTAATACCATTTGTTGTAAATATACCCCAAAGTCTAATAATCATTCTCATAACCACCCGATGATATGAAACAGAAAAAAGGACATCTGAATGTATATCGATTGCATAATGTACTAGAATATTGGAATCTAGATACCCTAATAACCACACCAAGTTGATCCATGAACACATTTAAGCGAAATCGTACCTCAAAAACATTCAAACATAAAAATAATAATAGAAATGAAACATGGATTTTAATGGTTTGGATAATGTGCCATATATCTATTGAAGAAACTCAATATTTATTTTCAATATATTCAGAAGTTTCTAGAGTTACACTTCAACTAATATAACTAGCATATATCATAATTAAAAAAAATTAATTATTATTTAAATTTTAGATCAATATCAAATTTTAATCACAATGAAAGTATTCCTAATTAATATACACGGGGTTCCCCCAACTATTTTGTTAATGAATTTAGCTAGTAATACAGGTCACACTATCCCCTTATATTTATGAAGGTCCATTAAATTAAAATGACAGCTAATGATTTATAATATCACTCTATGTCCGACACTTATCCTAGTTAACAACTCTTGTTAGACATTCATCTATAACTTCAATAATTATTTTTATGGACATTCTCTTGTGGAAATATTTATTGAACAATCTCATTGTCCAAACTTCCTACAGTTCTCAAAAGAGATTGTGTTTCCATTTTATGCCCAACACGGCAAGACACATACAAAATATATATATCATATCTACTAAAGGAGACATCGTATTCTAATATAGATGTCATGAAATATACTGAGATACTCAAATACATATTATATCCTTTTTATAGTAATACAATATATATAAAATATTAATTAAATAATAAACTATATATTAATAGGTAAAGAAAAAAATAATTTTAAATGTCAAATTGAGTGAAAAGAACCTTTGTCTTTAGTTCTTTCCTGTATTAAAAACTATCCCTTTAAAAATTCTAAAATCCATTAAATTAGAGAGGTAACCGTATGATCGATTAATTAATAAATAAATATTGTGGAAATATAAAGTAGTGTGTGGTGGTTGTGTTGTCAAGGAAGATATTTATACATGAAGGGGGAAAGATTTATGAAAAAATAAATAAATAAAGTTGGATAAAAATTTTATTAAGATATTTTTTCATCAAGACATAAAATAATGAATATTATTTTTATTTTTTATTTTTTTACTCATGTGATGTAATTTAATTCATGATTACATTATATATGGTGTAATTTAGAGTCAAACATCATTATCAAGCCATTTATCATATTTCATTAAATTAAATTATTTATCAAAATTTATAAAACACATCCCTTAACAAATTTTTAGGTCTTCAAATTATATTTTAATTCCATTAACTAAAAATAGATTATAAATATGATGATTTTATTTAGTAATTAAAAAAATTAAATTATTTAAAAATTTTGTGTTCAAGGTTAATGAGGTATTTTTCTTTTATAAGTATGAATATAATTTTTTAATTATTTATTTAAAAAATATATATATGTTAATATAAAAATACAATACTTCAAATAATGATTTGGTATTTATATGGGGTATATGATTACTATTTGTAATTTTTAGACTATGGTCGTTTAAAAATAAAATAATAACCATCCAAATTGTAAAATAATTATTACATAAATGTTTTTATAATGACTATATTTCCCCAATACCACTGTAATTTTTTATAAAATTCAATAAATTAGTGAACCGTAAAAGAACCTTGATAAAAAATGAAATTAAATGTTATAATATATATCCCCCTAACCATGATTTGATTAGTAATATCAGAAACACATCCCTAAATTTTATTCTATGATATATGAATTTTTATAAGGCAAACAAATAACTAGGAAACCATCGGACCAACACCCTTAGAATTGTTCAAGGAGAAATACACAAGAATGAAACCACGTCAAAAATCAAGGACAATAATAATCCATTACAAGGCATCCTTGGACAATATACATGTATGAGAGAAAGACCATTATTTTTTAGTAGAAAAAAGTCGTTTGTATGAGCACCAGACCATGATATGAAAGCTCGCAATCTGGAGACCCTTTTATCACTAATAACATCCACAATCGTTCATGTAAAACCTCATCATCATCATCTTGTAGAATATATGTAATCTACAGAAAACCATTCATACAACACATGGAATGTGAAATAAACATATCCAAACTAGATATCATAAATCAGGATAGAAATTAAAAACACATCTATTGTAAAAAATATCTTTTTAGACACACATTGGTCAGACAAAAAAACCATCACCACCCCAGTAGATGTCACAGTGAGAAACATTAATAGAAAAAAAAGCAATATACTAAATTGATATTTTAAAATGTAAAATTTTAAATTGAATGTTCAATTCATTTTTAAAGTACCCCTCTATAAATCTCTCATGATTTTTACTTTTTAAGCACTCCTTTGGGGATTTGGTTTTTCCATTCTTCAATATTTTGCGGTATTTATCTTCTATTTAAGTTTATGATGTAAATTTTTTTAATATTAGATAATTATTTATATAATATTTTAGTTTTAGTTGTTTCAAATTAAATTTTATTAATTATGATTTCAAGCATAATAAATTAAATATCAAATATTAAATTGTGTGTTTAGTGTATATTTCAATTATTAGAAATATTGTTAAATTTCATGTTTAGAATTAGAGTACCATAGACCCGCATTTTCTTACTTCTACCCCTTATAAATTTTAAAAAAGAACTTCTTATGGGGTGATTTTATCATCACAAACTAAAACTGTTGATACATGTGATTTTTATTAGCACTAAAAAAGAACTGAAAAAATAGCTCTATTTGTCCCTTGATTTTTTACCACTGATAAAGGATCCCCTATATAAACACTAAATCCAAATTTTTAACATCAATATAAGGTATAGTATATAAAAAACATTTTATATATGAATACAAGTAATATTTTAATATATAAATATATTTATGTTGATCATTATATAATTTTTTTTGTTAAATATGATTTATATAATATTAAATATGTACTTAAAACTAACATATAATATATTTAGTAATAAAATATTTATAAAATATTTTAAATTATAATTAATTGAAAAGATCTAATTAGTATAGAGTATTACCCAATTAATTATAATTCGTTGATAGTAGAAGTCTTTAATCTAATTAATACTTTAATATAAACTGAAAACATTATTCAAAATTCAAGCAACCATTACTTTTGATCATCGCATATGTTTGGGCTCCTGGATATATCAATTCGATGCATCTTAAAATACATACACCATATAGCCACTTTAGGATTTTGAATATATTTTTTATATTCCTAAAAGGCTGATAATTCAATTAAAATAATTTTTTAGATGGGATACCCGATTTTTGAATAGTGGAAGGAATTTCATCTTCATATAATATTTTATTCTAATCTTTTGTTGGTAGTGATTGGAATTTTTACCAAGTATTAATTTTGGATGGATATAATTGTGTTCAAATTTTATCTATTTTAATATTTTACTATAATTAATTATATACATATCTAAATATATTTACATATAAAAATTTTAATTGTATAAAAATATATTTAAAATTATTTATGTGTAATAAATTTTATTAAATATATAAAAATTTTGACAATAATTATTTTCCATTTTTTACAACATGATCTAACAATTTTATTTACCTTATAAAAATCTATAATTATATTTACCAGTTCAATTGTATATATAATGTTTATATATCGACATGTTTTTAGCATTTGTTTACAAATAGGTACATATTTAACTATATATTCTAATAATTTATTAAAAAATATTTATATATGTGAATATATTAAAGTATTTATAAATTTTAAAATATATACATATATATAAATATATAACAAGTAAATTTACCATGTATAGTGGTAAGTGTACATGTTTTATATATATGTGTGTGTGGAATATTATCAATGGGAACCAATATATATTATATATATATATAAATTCTTTTATATAGACATGCACATAATTATATATATAGAGAGAGTGAGTCCCAAAAACACATAAATGTATTTGTAAAAAATATATAAATATATATCATTGTTTGTGTGTTAGTGTGTATATATTTATATATTTTCATTTTATAAATAAATTATATATAAATTATGATTATAATATGTAAAAATTTAAATAGACAAATAAGTATATAAATACTAATATAAATATATATTTAAATATATAATCTTATTTTATAAATATATTTTGAAATAAATATATAATTATATATAATTATATGAATAAATATATAAAAATATGTGCATAAATAAATATAAATAAATAGGTATATCCTAAACCCAAGAAGAAAACAAGATGAATAAATGATTTGATAATTCATCAGGTAGAAGGAGGTCACTATTTTGAATCATCATTTTCACTAGTGTTTTACTATTTTTGGGTAACTATTTTGTGGTAAAATAATCGATATAGGGGTGAATAAGCACTGAAAAGGGGGTGTTGACATTGATAAAAGATTGGGATGTAGACATTCTATATTTTATGGAATAAATAAAACATTATTTAAAAATTACCTAAAATAAAAGAAGTTTTTATCAACATTATATTGCAATGATAAATCACATGGTTATTAGAAGACTGAATATTGCTAACAGTGTGAGAAGGTGATGATAAAAACATGGTATATCAGTGCTAAAAATTCTAATAAAATTATCCCATTATTGGTACATCATTTAGCCCTGATAGCTATTCATTTTATCTATTATTTTCTTGCATGTGATAAAAAATTGGATTTTAAAGGTACTTAGGACATCATCATTTTTTATCCCCAACAAAATCCTTTTTTCACACCGATGTAGTGGAAATATTTAGTAGAGTCAGTTTAGAATAATAATGTGTTAGTATAACAATTTTGTATAATCTTTTAGTGTTAGGATAATAATATTCATTTTAATGGGATTCATTCCCATATGGCTTTTGGACCATGTACTGAATAAATAAGGCTTGATGGGCTGGTTATACCTTAGGGGGGTATTCTCCTACCTTTCTAGCCTGTGTGTGTGGTGAGTGAAAGTTTCAGGTAATTTTACCTCCAAGAACCAAATAAATATAATTTAATAATTACTTTTAGAATGTGTTAATTATTATGAATATTAACATGGTTCGTTTTTAAAAATAAAAAAGACTGCTTGTTTAAAAACGTTGCATATTTAATTATTAGTATGATATTATAATTATGTGTAAAATGTCTTAATTATTATTAATTAGTTTTTATTTTAGGTATTATTAAATTTATTTTTTATAATAATGATAATAATACTTTAGTGATAAGTACAAACATAGTAAACCATCCTAAAATTTTCATAAATTAAATTGTGTCTGGTATCTTAGAAATGAAATCCTTGTGTGGATGAAATCAAGTGGAAACATTCTCTATCCTAGATGCACCTTAGGGTTAAAAACCTGAAAATTTTTGTTCGTAGTTAACAATATCATCACCTAGATATTGATAAGGAGTCGTAATTACACATCAAAATTTCCAGTCCTTGTGAATCAACTTTGGTTGATTTAATTTATATTTTCTCCACCCAAATAAATTTTATTAATAAATTTTGATACAATTAGTTAGAATACCTATAGTAATAAAAGTTAATATAAAATTTTAAAGTGTTATTATATTATTTGAATGAATTTTTAATTTCATGACAACAAAAAATTAGTGAAATCTTTAGGGACAAGTCTAGAAATAGTAAATCATCCTAAAATTTTGGTAAATTAAATATCATTTGGTTTCCAAGATATGAAATCTCTATCTAGATATGAACATGTGGATGAAGTCTCTAACAAAAATGAACATAGGTGTACTATCCCTAAAATGGTTGGATGGTTATTAACTCAATCTGCACCTAATGCCTGACAAGGAGGCCCAAAATCACATATATATTGACTCTATAAAATCATTTTATTTGGATGATTAAATTTTTTATTTTCTAAAAAAACTCGAACTAATTAATTTTATTAAATACATTTTCTTGAATGACCCACAGTAAAAAGAAAATTTGATAAATATTTTAAAATATTATTATATATTTTTGATCTGATAAATAAAATAAATATTTCTTCTAGAAAAAAAAATGGTTCCATATTGTTATTTCAAAAGATAAATAATAGGTAATGAATAATGATTCATTAATATTATAAATCCAAAATAAGTTGTATTTCATGGGGGTAATACAAAATTGATAGCTATTCAAGGAAAAATATATCAAAATTTAATCCTCGTGATTGACCATGTGATACCATCTATCATATATAGATATATAAAATTTAAATACAGGTTGTGTCATATACCCAATCCAATTTTTGATGATGAATAATAGAAATATGTATTTTCATGGGTTAAGGATATATCCAAAGTCTAAATGATAGAGTTCTATGTCAATATACCTGTCTTCTATGATGTAATGTTGATAGTTAAGGTTCGGCGATCAGAGATAAAAGAAACTTTATCATGTATCCAGGCTTCGACATATCCTTGAGCAATTGAATTTTATAATTATTTTCCTCTAAAAATTTTTGGATTGACGCTGGAAAATTTTATGAATGATTATGATACAGAACAATATAAATATGTTCTGGATGTGAAATAAGAAAAACCTATCTCAAAAAAATGGGATTTGATCCATGTATCATTAAAAAATCATTGAATAATCCATTTCCATTGGAATAATGATTTATATAAGGTATGAAACACCTTCCATAATTTTTTTGGTCAATCATTACTCCTAGAATTTAAATTATGGGAATTACTTATTTCACTAATCGAGGGAATGATGAAACTCTTATATACAGTGAGAGAGATTTTGATAGTAAGGATGCTATAAAGAAATTGATCCAATAGAATCCAATTAAAAAAAATATAGTTATGAAATAAAATAATGAAAGGGAGGTATATATATGATTAGATATGATAGGTTTGATTTATATTTTCAGAAGTGTCTTGAAGCTATAGTAGATAAAAATTTCAAATATTATCAAATATCATGATTTTCATCACAGACATGTATGAAACCAAAACTATCATTTCTTCAAAAAACCATAACTAATGAATTATATTTAACTAATATTATTTATATCATATGAACATTTCAATACAGTCTAGTAGTTATGTTGGTGATGAAAATCAAATGACTCTACGATTATTATAGTTCTTACTAGAAAAAACATGTTGTAATAAAAGAGGCCATCATGAAAGTTTATTGAGACTGGGATGAATTTTATCATGTTTTACCAAAACATATGAATCTAATATCTCAAAAAAATCTGTTTTCATTTTTATTATAGACAATCTAATATGTTGTCCAATAAAATCGAGATGATAGATCCGCGTTGATGTTTGATATATTATTTTTAAAATTCTTACCAAATATGTTTTTATTCAAACAATTTTAGTACCTTTATGACCCCCTTGCCTCAATGTGTACGCCTCCTGGTCCAACAATAGAATAAAATAAATAGTGAAACTTGATTATCTCCTCTAATAGTCACCAGGATTCCAAATAGGACCGAGGATATAATAAACACCCATATGAGAGGCATTAACCTCTAATAGAACACATGTGGAATAGAGAGATAAGAGAGACATCATCCAACTCCTTCTCAGTCTACAATATATGTTAAATCCCAGCTACACATATGCAATGACCTGAAATAACTACAAATATAATGGTAAACGACATGTAACAAAATAATGTAAAACAAGAATGAAAATGAAGCCCGTTCAGCACCTATAATACCATGTGTTAGTAGTAACCATTCTGATCTCCAACTTTCTCTAGTGACCTGAAAATTACTTTATTTATTTTATGGTTAGTATCACAGTTTACTCAATACTATCCACCTCGTTGAATCTTTTGAAATGTTAAAAAATAATGCTAAAAAAATGAATGACAATTGAAACCAAATCATCACCTAAACTGGTATACTATGTTCCCATCCTCACCATGGGTACTCTCATGAAGTATCGCATACAAGAGTATATTATATATAAAGAATATATATGGTACCCTTCCACCACTTTCCCACTGTTTTTCCTCTTTTCCATCCACCACATGTATTGAGAATCAATCTCTAAAAGGTTTTGTTGATGACACCTGGGTGAGGAACCACAACATGAACCTTGTCCAACTCACCTCCATAACCAGAAAACCAATAATAACCAGACTGTTTTCAGTATCCACCATCGCTTGCATAGCATCTATCATACATTAGGTATTATACCCGAAGACATTACAACCCATACAATGAATAAGGTTCATCAAGCCATCATAGAATATACACATTACACCTATAGTAATCCATAATAAACTATATTCAGAATTAATTTGGGTGAAATAACCACAAGCCATTATTTCCCTCTACACACATATATATAGAATACTAACCACCATGAATACCATCACATGTAACTGCCGATAGAAAAGAGTGGCGCTAAGTGGGGTAGTCATCCATCCATCCTCCCATCAAAATGTTTGGGGAAACACACCTAAGGGCTCAGAATCGTTGTGGTGTCAGCTTCCCTAACCGATAGGGTGGAGTATCTTATAGAATCACAAAAAGTATAGGATAAAATATATCTTACAAACACACTATGGTCATAACCTTGTCATATAAACAACTACATATAACATCTATTGGAATCTCGACTTCCACTACTAAGACTATATATATCCCATAAGAACACAACCATATATAGAGTTATATTGTGTTACATTTTTTCATTTTTTCAGCTTCACTTTATGATAATTAATTATTTAAAAAGTAATTAACCATTATCATTTTACACATTCCATTACATTAGAATTTCAACTAGGATCCATTCCTTCCATGCATTACAAAAATGAGTCCTTGGCTTCTCAGAATCACAACCTCAGCATTGTATCCCCAAAATCTCCAACCCTATAGGTTAAAAATCATTTAATAATATATTTTTCAACATTACCACATCCATAAATCTAGGTATTCTAGGAAATCATTATATGATGCCAAACGCAATGGTATAGACATAGTGAGTAGGTATACAACTTGATGAGTCTTAACCACATATAGAAAGATCATAGATGCATCCATCCTTAGGATGCTAAACACACAAAGAAAGTGGAATACTATGCATTTCGTTGACTATTTTGGAAGGAGGGTAAGGAATACCATCTACCTCAAGTATTGGAGAATGTAAATTTGATTTCCAAAACTACATATTCAATTAGAATCCACATTCATATCAATGATTAAGCCTTGTTTCAACTATTTCCATCATCTATGGGGTCCTCTCTGACACTCATATGCATAATTTATGAATATCAACCCTGTAGTCATCATCTTCTACCACAAAAATTGGGCCTCCCTTCCCCAAAAACCATAACATCCCTCATAGATCTTCCATCTTAGGATCACTTCATATTTGGGCCTCCCTTCCCCCATTTCCACAATCCTTGTATTCCGAGCACATCACATGTAGCATGAACAATCATTGTAATGGGATCTCTGCCCTAAAACAGGGCATTCATCCCTGACATACAACAAGCTATCACGACTACAATAAACAAGCCATTCGGCCATTACAAGCACGTGGGAAACTCTAGCTCGATAATGGTAATATCTTTATCACACAACCGGTTCTCATTCCATCATGCAATAACTGATTCATTATTCACATGTTCCAACTATGGGAAATCTATAAAATAATATTTTACAAGATATCACATAATTAATTAAACAATTAATTTATCATAACATTAATGCTTTATCAAAAATCATCAAAATTCTTTAAATTTATTAACAAATTCCATTAATCATTCATAATAGCATCAATTCGATTGAAATAAAATTATAACAACCACAACTAGATTATTGAACATGCAAATTTAACTTTTAGCTAATTAATTTCCCTATTAATTATAGATTTACATTCATTGCCATTTTACATCAATAAAAACATGTTAAACCAATAAAGGCAATGATATTACAATATCTATGAAATCAAGAGGCAAATCCTTTTCACGGTACAAAGTAAAAACATATCAACGCAAATGATTCCAATTCATTAATCCAGTTCGTATATTTAATTAGATCAATTTCATTTTGATCAATGGGTATAAATTGTTCTAACTCTACAATTTCATGTAAAAGAAAAGATAATCATCAAATCCACTACCACAGAAGACCATTGATGTTCTTCGCATGAGAACAGATCGAAGAAGTGGATCACGATTATCTCTCCCTCAACAACTGAATCAACCTGAGGATTCCACAATAAAACATCACCAACCACAAACCAAGAACACTACATTATAAACATGGAGGTCGTTCTCAATGACATATATAATTGAAATGGTAGAAAACAGATTGAATCGACCTCATGAAAAGAGGTAGATCATACCTTATATCAAAGGAAGATTGGTACAGACCGAAGGATGGAACATTGTATCATTTTTTAATGAAAGAATCCCTTAAACGCTGACGAGATGGTCATTAGGTCCCCTAAGGTCATGGGAGATCCACTGAAAACATAGGTTTTCAAAAAAAATGAGTACTTAGTAAACACATAAAACATATAGAGATGGGAAATTACAAGATGTGTAATCCCCCGTCACATCACGTAGTTCCTTGAGGTCGTGTACTACTGAAAATTGCATCACCTCAATGCTTTATTTTATTTTTCACAACCTGAAGTATTACACGTCATTAACCACTCTTCCATGCCATGTAAAATTTTAGGGTCGTAAATATTTCTAGGATAACCCTTGAAACATGATTCCACATCATGTAATTTAGTTACACGACGTGTAATCCCCCATGCACAACTTTTACTTAACCAAATTTCTTTAAACAACTTCTGAGCTACCACCAAGAACATTGACCTTCAAAAACATGAAATGGGTCACTCCACATGAATCTAGGCCATTACATCAGATAACTCTCGATCCATTATCATTGTCAATAATCTATAACCATCATAGATAGGGAAAAAGTGGTCATCCAAATAGTCGCCCCGTGACATACATCTTAAGGTTCTCACCACCAAAAGAGCTCAATCGCTTCATAAATGGAATAATTTGAGAGCACAAAACAACCAAAACTAGCTCCTATACACTCTAACATGGGAGATACTTCTGTAAATAAATAAAGACACATTAATAAATAATAGAAATCCATCTAACAAACAAAATGGGTCTACAACCACCAAACGAACAATGTTACAAGAGAAGAGATAAACATAAAACTTCTCGAGGTACTGACCATGTATTTATGACTCAAATTACCATGTAATATACTCTATTCCATTGTTCCACAAAAATAAAAAAACAAAGGTTATAACACGCCCGCACAATCCCTTCTCAAGGATGTCCGGGATCTCTTCAAGATGCTCCTCAATGGTAACATCATCATCAACATTGATCATTCTCCAATTGATGATGTGAAAGTCGTAATAATGATAATGACACAACTGTAAGACATGAAAACTCATCATATATTGATCTCATCAATGGGGGACACATTATCTTGTATGTTATATCTCCAACATGAGCTAACACCTTGAAAGGACATATAAACCAGGGAGAAAGCTTACTCCTAGGACAAAACTATCACTTCTAACAATGGGGAGTCACCTTTAGAAACATGTGATCCCCAATTTCGAATTGCATAGGTATTATAAGATGATAGAAATAGAACTTCTAATGACATTGAACCGCCTTCCTCCTATCACGAATCAAGTGAACCATCTCTTTCATATTTTTTACATGTTCGGACCTGTAAATTGATGACTCTCATACCCTAATCCAGCAAAACGAAGAACAACAAGTTCATCCATATAAGGCTTCAAGTAGTTCCATAACAATGGAAGAGTGAAAACTATTTTTGTATGTGATTTCTTCCAAGGGTAAGTTCTTTATCCATGATCCTCCAAAATCCATGACTTATGAGTGAAAAATGACTTCAGGAGTCTAGATGATCCACTCTGTTGGATCATCAATATATAGATGAAATTTAGTGTTATGGCATATATAATAAACAAATTCATGTTGGAGACCTCTCCTCACCCAAGAGGTAAAATGAGGATCTCGATCATACATTATTGTCATCAGAAATCTGTGGAGTCTCACCACCACTTCCAGCTACCGCCTCTATAGAATCTCCATTGAGACTGACCACATGATTACTAGGAAGTGGGATCATTTATTCAAATGATCCAATGACACCCATATTGCATGATAGCATTCCTAAAATTGAGGGAACCTGTAAAAGATTCCATTGAAACGTCCTACCACATCCACTAAGGAACATCTAATGGAAGGATAAAACCACTGGGAACATTGGTCTTATCCATTTCCTTCTAGCATACCAAACATTAAGAAACAAACTCTTCCACTACATGATTCAACCCAAGACACCAAAACTGACCTTTCAAAGCTTGGTACATCATTCTAATGGAATGATGTACCACTATGGGTGAACTATGGAACACTTTGAAAACCATATGACATGATTCAAAATGAATGAAAACCCTTCCATGAAATAACACATGGTTTTTTACATCCTCAGACGAACCATCAGGGGTCTCACAAAAAAAAATCAATCTATCCAGACAGCTACCTTAAGATCCCTCAACTAGGAAACTTCTACCTATTTCACCATAGATGACTGTGTTAGGTACTCGGACAGGTAGCGAAAGCCGATGAGCCAGTAATTTAAAATTTTCACATCACTGGAGCAATGTTACAATGTCGACATAGGTGAACTATCTTAGTATGGTTTGAGGGCCACACATGGATTTCACATAGAACAAAAAATGAATGAAAATGTACCTTTTTCAGATTTAGTGTGTGACAGTTTGCATTAAGATTCTAGTGACTATTTCATGACGACTCCAATGTCATAGTCCCCTGGATCTTCGAAAATCTCCTCTTGAATATGCCCGTGCATCGTTCGTTGGAATCTGGGTGATAGCACAACACTCCAACGATATGACTAATGCAATAATGATCACTACAAGGCAAGAGTATTTGATCCAAGAAGGATGAGCCTAAAGAAATTACTTTCTTGAGAGGATATCTGTATAGAATATAGGAGGAGAGAGAGGCTCTCAATTTTTTAAAATGAATATTTGTAGTTGGAGAGCATCTATCGTACATATATAGGGGATATCTAAAATACTCGGTAGGGGTTTCCAGCCCTCGTGTAATAGATATTCACTTTATCAGTATTATAAATATTTATTTATCTAGAATTAAATTGTTCCATAAATAATATTTATAATTTTATCTCTATTTATAATATATATATATATATATTAAATATATATTTCATAATAAACGTGAGTATATAACTTGACTCACTAATCCTGAAATTATTAAACACAACCTGGATATTTAAATCCATTCGAATAATATTTTACCATTGTATTTACTTAATCACTTGTATATACCTGTTATAAATAAATTGAACAAGATATTCCAAAAATGAATAAATAATGAAAATATTTATTACATGGTGATCCATAGAACATGGATAACACTCGGACCCATTGGCTGGGCCCACCAAGTTCTGTTGTCCTATTCCCAGAATTGGGCAGATTCTCAAAGCGCTATAGTGTGTGACACTCTTGGACCTTATCTCAGTTGCAGTGAATAATATTCACTAACCAAGAGTGGGATATAGAAACCTTTCAAGTCCCCTATAGAGATAAGTTATAGTCAATCCAACGACTACCTTCATATGAACATGGTCCATGTGATTTAATCTATTGGTTATCGATTTATCAAAAAAGTATAATTCACACTAGTGTCATCATACATTATCTAGATTTATTTTATTTGTTGATATGTCTGGATGGTATTACCTTCCACTATAATGGAGATAGATTTAATGAAGTTGCAACCATCCTAATCAACCATGACTGAGATATCTCTTCCTCAAATGAGAAGCGGAAAATCATATCTTTGATCTTTTAATCAATCCCATGTCACCAATGACGTACCGAACACAAAATAACTCACCATGACTTAATTTCCTCAGTTTTCTGAATTCATAAAAGTATGAAATTAAATTACATACAGTGACACTAGTCTTAATTTTTGAGACCATTGCACATGTTTGTAGATAAGAAAAACCAATGACACCTGAAACATGTGGTGTTCCTCTTTTGAGGGTTTGTCATCATGATATCAACTACAAGATATCATCATGTGAAAACTTATTGAGAATATGTCTCAAGGCTTATGATCTCCTAGAACATGATGGTCACACATAATATGTGTCCTTTCAGAATAATGTAACTAGACCATAGGAAATTACTTCAAGATTGCTATCATGGCATCTCAGGTTTTTCATTATAGCATGGGATCTTCTATTACACTTTGATACGACGTGTAATCTAAGGACATTTCTATAAACAAAGTGGATGAAAAAGTATCTATACTATTATGAAAATATAATCACATATATATATAATAAACTAAACACATGTAGTGGTAATCAATGTACAATAAGTGTTGGGTATAGGGAACCCACTTTTAGCACACCCACTTTCACTAGAGCCAACTAATAAAAGGTTTTAATATGCTAGATCTCACATGAGAATCATGATTCTTATGATAATTGGATTTAGTCAGAGGGTCTTCCACATTTTCCTCTATGGCTACTCTGCTAACTACTATTTCACCTTTTTGAGTTAAATCCCTTTAAAGTTGAATCTTATAAAAAATATACTTTCTCCTCTAGAGAGACTTGAGATCCATTGAAATAACCACTGTAGTAGTATTATCACAATGTACTGGAACATGGTATGCCATGCTAGGAAAAAAAAGGTCTGAGATAAATTTGTGTATCCAAACTGCTTCCTATGCTGCATCCTAAGACGCAATATATTCAGAATTTTCTATAGAATCAGAAACCACATATTTCTTCGAGTTTCTCCACCTCACAACACCACCATTCAAGAAAAATATGTAGCCTAACCGTAATGTGATATTATCTTGATCTATCTGGAAACTAGAATCAGTGTATCCCTTCACTACCAATTCCTCATCTCTTCCAAACACCATGAACATATCATTTTTATGCCTCATGTACTTTAGGATAGTTTTATCAGTGTCCTAATGTAGCTATCCTAGATAGGATTGATATCTACCCACCATGCATAAAGAAAAAGAAACAACAAACCTGGTACATAACATGGAATACATGATAGAACCAACTGCTGAGGAAAAAGGGATTCTATTCATTATATCAATCTCCTAATGTGTTTGTGGACACATTTTCTTATATAAATTTATATGATTTGATATAGGAAAAAATCCTCTCTTGGATTGTTCCATATTATACCTATTGAGTACCTAGTAAATATATGTACTTTGACTTATCCCAAGATTCCTATAAGTTCTATCTCGATAGATGTCGATCCCTATAATGTAGGATTCTTCACCCATGTCTCTCAATGAGAATCATTCATTTAACCATGTCTCAACTAATCACAAGACATGTTCCTCATTTCCCATAATTAATATGTCATCAACATATAACACTTGAAAAATGATGTCATTACCTTTAACATTTTCATATACAAAAGGATCACATTAATTTTTGAAAAAACCAAATTCTCTTATGGCTTCATAAAAATGAACATTCCATGACAATTATTCCTTATTCAATCCATAAATGGTTCTTTGTAACTTGTATATGTTCTTGGAATTTTTGAAATTGAATAACCCTATGGATAGAGTCCAATAGACATCTTCAATAAACATCCCATTTAGAAATGTAGTTTTTACATCCATTTGACTAATTTTATAATCATGAATGGATATTATTTCATGCAATATTATAATGGATTTAATCATTTCTACTGGTCAGATGGTTTCATCATAATCAATGCCTTGACATTGCCTGAAACCTTTTGCAACCACTATTTCTTTAAAATTATTAACCTCACCATCAATTTCCAACTTCTTCTTGAATACCCATTTGCATCAAATGGGATTTACATCAGATGGAGGGTCTACCAAAGTCAAAACATTACTTTGGTACATGCAATCCATCTTATAATTCATATATTCTTTCCATTTATCAGGTTCTTTACCTTCTACTGCTTCCTTGTATGTTAATGTTTTATCAACCTCAATAAATCATGTGTCACCTGACTTGGTGACATGAAAACAATAACACCCTTGTTCTTTATCCTCTCATGTAGACCATTGCTGTATTTGTGTCTCATGATCAAAATATTCTTCAAAATTCTATTGTGGAGATTGTTCCTCTACAAAATCTCATTCATATAGATCATTAACTTCATCTAAGTCAATCTTGATCCCAATATTTCAAATAGAAATGTGTTCCCATTCTTGAAATATGGTGTATCTTGCCACACGAACATTTCTATCTAATGGTTTATATTGGTAATATCGTTTTTTTCATATGATAATATATAAAGATGCACTTGTTGCTTCTGGATGATAATTTTTCACATGGTAATGTCTTGAAAAATTACTTTCACACACATACACGTATGCGTGATATACTGTATTTCATTCAAAACCATAACCCCTATGGAATCCCATATACAGCTTTAGTTTTTACTCAGTTAAGGTTATATACTGATGTATTCAATGCATATCCCCCAAAAGATAATAGAAGAGTTTCATGAATCTTCATTGGTTTAACCTTGTCAAAAAGGGTCCTATTACTCATTTAACTAACACCATTCCATTATGATGTATATGGAGGAGTGAGTTGGGATACTATCCAACACGCTTTCAAGTGATCAATGAAATCCTGGTTAAGATATTCTCTACCATGCTCAGAGCAAAGTGATTTATCTTCTTACCATGTTCGTTTACTACTTAATTTTGGGATTCCTTAAAAATATGAAAGGAATCCGACTTATACCTCATTAATTGGATAACACCATACCTACAATAGTCATTGGTAAAAGTAATGAAGTATGAAAAACCACCCCTTGACTCTACTGGAAATGGACCACATACATCAGTATGTATTTATTCCAGTTTTTCATTGTCTCTTTCTCCCTTTCCTAAGAAAGGTTCTTTGGTCATCTTTCCTTTTAAACAAGCTTTAAATAAATCCAATTGTTCTAACTATACCGAGTTTAAACACCGTTCTTCATGTAATCTTCCTAATCGCTTCTCATTTACATGACCAATCCTAAAGTGCCATAGGCAAGACATATATGATTCATGTTGGCTATTTTTTCTATGATTTCTATTAGGGGTTCTCAAGTTCTAGCATGTATAAAAAATTATTAAGATGTTCCATACCATAACCTATGTTATCCTTGTAAAATAGAAAACATTATTTTCCCAACATGAAAAAAATCCCATAGTATCAAAACATGACCCAGAGATAATATTCCAAGTTCTAGAAGGTACATAATAGATTTTTTTTAAACTATAATCAAACCACATGGAAAGGTTATGTTATAGTCTCTGACTACAAAGGCTTCCAGAATTACACAATTTTCTTCTCTAAGATCCACTACACCATTTTCAATCATTTTGAACCTACTTGGTTTCTGTATATGAATACAAATATGTGATACACCTGTTGTATCTAATACCCAACGTGTTGATAATGATAGATTTCATTCAATGAAAAAAATACTGAAAGTCGAACCATTAGTTTTATTCTTCTTCCATGATCTACAATTCTTCTTCCAGTGGCCTTTCTTGCCACATCCAAAGTCGACAGATTCCTGCCCATTAATATGCCTCTGAATCTTTGTCTTCCTAGCAGGAAGATGCATTTGTGTGTTTGGACTAGACATGGACTTAAACACATTTTCCTTGCCTTTTTGTTCATTTTTACCATAAGGAAATATGAAATGGAATTTTTCGTATCCTTGTCATATTGTCAATCTAAATCCAAAAGGCCCAAGGGCGATATTATCATATCATTCATGTTATAATTAAAAATGATTGTCAAGAAGCATGGCAGTAAAAAGGCAAGAATGAGATCGACTTCTAGGTGTTGGTTCAATTTGAACCCATGGGATTCAAGCCCCTCAATATACCAAATCATCATGAGTACATGAGGACCATCTTGGTGCCCTTCAACTGGCATTCACATTTAAAGGGAACTTGAGATCCCATACCTATCATGTCTGTCCCTCTCATGATATAATTCTTAGAGATATTAAAGCATTTTGTAGGTTTCCTCATCCTCATGCATGTTTTTCAATTGGATGGATATGAATGACAACATGATGCATTGAAAATCAAGTGCCTCTTCTACATGATTTTTTCCATTTGTATTTTGATTCCATAGTTTCTCCCTGAGGAGGACTATCAGAGTCTGCGGATTAAAGCCCGTATAACTTTCTTTCTTGGTGTTTTACTATGCACAAGGTCATGTACCACTCTTGGATGTTTTTGCCGGTCAGGATATTTTCATTATCCAGAATTGATCTCAGTGATAATGTACTTGTGGTGTTAGTGATTTCCATTTTAAATCTACAATAGTTAAACATTATCATTTAGTACTTTATGTTGAATCATTTTTTTGACATTTATGATTAATAAATTATTATATAATTTTAATTTCTCCCACTATTTTTAGTGAACCTTAAAAGATAAAACAATTAGATTCAGAATACTTTGTCTCTTTAGTACTTTAGTGGCAAGGATCCTCGAAACCTCTCTCATAGTCTACAAGCTATGGCTACACCACTACTCGGAGGGTTTTAAGGAAGGAACTAGACTGGCCAACCACTTGACTTGTCGTTCATTGTGTGGTTGAGGACAGTCCCATATTTTTTAATCCAAACCTGATTCCCCCAACATCTAGCCTCTAATGTGATATACAGTTACCTATGGAAAATCCATGACTATTCACTTTTGTTATGTTGACCCAGTTCTCTCATGAAAATGACTATGTAGTAAGCGATACTCTCAAATATTGTTGATGAGCACCACAAATACCCAGTTTTGTTTAGATATGATAAATGGAAGGCTGTTGAACATAATATTTCTTGAGGGATTTTTTATATTTATTGATGAATATATTCCTTTTCTATTCATTTGTTAAAACTAGATTTTCACTCTCACAACATAACATGAAAATAGTAATATTAATTAGTCATTTTTATGCATTTTTATCTTGTTTACAATTTTATGTGATCATGTAATATGCCTGAATTCACATAAAATAAAAAATTCATAAAGGTAAATCATGCAATATGACTAGTCTTGAGCATTAAATTATGTTCGATCCATAAATGGATCAATCTTAACCTTGGGGAATCCATACCTGAGTCGACACTTGACTCATGTCGCAGCTAGCCCTAGTGCAATGCAATCATCTCTTGTTTTTATTACCCCTTAACGTGGCAGGGTCTTCGTCTCAGATCATCACTGATTAATTACAAATATACTCACATGTAGGTGAGGGGGTATAGGTGTGGAAAATAAAACTTGGGCATTGTACATGCAATCACTTATACCTATTTGAATTAAAAAAATATTCACAGACCATGGTTTAACAAATTAATTATTATTATCATCGCACACAATGAATAAATAATTAAATAAATAAATAATCAAAAAAATGCACGGTATTGTCTTTTTCTCACGATAAGTTGGTTTAAATAAATCTGAATAAATAATTAAAATATAATATAATTTAAATATTATGAGGGTGCTCTAACAATTGAAATAGAATTTAAATAAATTCAATTAATTTGTCATCATCATTTTCAATTGTTTAATTTAATTTTATCTCCAAAAATTAAATCAAATCATTAATTTAATTTTAATTATAATGATTAATTAAAACAATTATTTTAATTTTAAACTTAATTTAATTAATGTTTCATTTTTTTTGTTAGACCTAAACCCTAAAATAATTATAATTAATTTAATTAAAAAAAAATAAAACAAAATAGTAGTGTTACCTCTAACCAGGAAGGAGTTTAGCAGGACAGCGAACCATCATGATGGTGTCTTATGGGAGATGGGAAAAATGTCTGCATAATCACAGCATTACCACTGTGTGACCACAACTTGAACACCCAGTCCAGTAACACCCTTCTACAGTAGCGTCTTCCAGCAACGTGTGAGGGCAGCGGGTTGCTACTCTGGCCGAACGTGAAGGTGGTGACCCGCTATTTCGGTGCAGCACTGAGGGAGGTTGGGCGAGCTGGCACAATAAAGTGGGCGAGGACCTACCATGTGGTCCAGTAGTAGCAAGGAGATCTAGGAGCAGCGTGGTTCAGCTGGGCACGATATGAGGATGCTGTGGTACGGGTTTCCATGCGGTGCAGACTTGTCCGAGCTGCATGAGCCAGCAACACAAAGGGAGGTCGGGCTTGGCAAGGTCTGTGATGCATGAGGCATAAGGGAGGATGAGCTCGGTGAGGGGGTCTGTGTAGTGCAGGTCCACAAGGAGAGTGCGGAAGGGAGGCATGGCTCGGTGAGGGGGTCCTCCACGAGAGGAGTTTTTTTTAATATACATTTTTTCAAAAAAAAAAATTGAAAATACATCTAGGTTAAAAAAATAATTTTTTTACCCCCCAAAGGCGGCACCTGGTGTGCCGCCTTTGGGGTATTTTTCGCCCAGGGCAAGGCGGCACATGGTGTGCCGCCTTTGCCCAAAAAATAACCGCAAAGGCGGCACACCAGGTGCCGCCTTTGCCTAATTTTTTTTTAAATTTTTATTTTTATTTTTATTTTTTTTTGTTTTGTTATATATATATATATATATATAACAAAACTTTTCAGCAGAATTTTTCTGCTATTTAATATCCAGCGGTTCTGCCATTACAGCAGTCTGGATTCTGACTGATACCCTCACCCAGGACTCCCTTTTATAAGGGGGTTTTCCCTGAAAACAATACTGCATTTCTGATTTGGGATTCTGGTTCTCCTTTTCCTGCACATTACATTCTGCGTTTCCGATGTGTGATTCTGTTTCAAGTACGCGACTTTGAAAGACTATAAAAGTTAAACTATAAGACCAATACAAATGAAACTTTAAACACTGAGTAAACATATAAGAAATAGTTGAAAACAAAAATAATTTCATAAAAAATGTTGATACAGATTAATTTATAAGCTTTCAAAACCACCTACTTGAAACTTAAACATATTTGAAGTACTTGACTTTGAAATCTTATAAAAGATAAATTATAAGACCAATACAAATGAAACGTTAAACATTGATTAAACATATAATAAATAGTTGAAAAAAAAATAATTTCATAAAAAATGTTCACCAAAAACAATTTATAAGCTTTCAAAACCATCAACATGAAACTTAAAAATGTTTCAAGTTCCCGACTTTGAAAGACTATAAAACATAAACTATAAGACCAATATAAATGAAACTTTAAACATTGATTAAACATATACGAAATAGTTGAAAACAAAAAAAACATCCTAAAAAATGTCCATAAAAATTAATTTATAATCTTTCAAAATAGTCTACTTGAAACTTAAAAATGTTTCAAGTACGCGAATTTCAAAGACTATAAATTGGCAAGAAGAACATATTGGATGACACTAGAGAACCCATCAATGTTCCCATGGTTGGGAAGATTCAACCAGGAAATCTAATCATAATACTCAGTATGTTCTACCTAACTAGGTTGGAACTTTATTCATGTACATGTCCACTTCCATATAAGTTCATAGAGAAGAAAAAAATCCATAAATCCCCAAACCATAGATAGGATATAATACTAAACTAGAATGAAATGTTTCACTAATATAGGTAGACTATAAGATCCCCAGACCTAAAAAACACTATCCAACTAATAGAAGATTTCATTATATAATTCTGAGAATTGATGCCAAATCTAATAATATCCCAAATGACTCCTCTCAAATCTAGAACGTGAATAGAAATGACCAATAAAATCCAATTCAGAGGCCACAAAGACATGATTTGAGAAAACTAAAACCCATCACCAATTTAATTGAAACTAGTACTATCCCTATAGGGGTGAAAATAATAGGGCACCCAAAATAGTTTTCAGAACCACATAAATAACATAAAAACCAATACAGTTCTACTCTACCACATGTAAAAATCCTTAATTCAAGACCATATAAATAGGACCTCATCCATCCTATTGGAATAAAACCTATATCCAAACAATAACTCACACATTATAATATACTAAAAGGTCCATCAGACCTAATTAAAACTTTACTTAATAGAACTCATTTGTTCTTGACATCCCCATAGGGTCACCGTATCATAATGTCTATAAAAAAACTAAACATTGAGAAACTGACTAATAAAACACAACCATGAGACTACACTATCCTTAATTATAGAAAAAATCAAAAAGACCATAAAAAAATACACCATGGTAATTCTAAGTCATTCCAAGAAGAAATCCTACAGCCCCACTTGGACCTCACACCACACTTCCTTTAATAGGATTATAAAATAAAAACCATGAAGGGGTCCTCCAAAAACCATTGTAAAAACCAAATATAAATATATAATATATCAATAATTTCCTCATATCACCACTTCATCCTCACACCTAAAATTCATAAGAAGTAAATGGTGTGTTCATCATGTATATAGAATGTTCCTCCTCAATCCTTACCTTCACATAAAACTCTTCCCAACCTAACATGTACATCCAAATTATATGGAATGTCTCCCTTATACATAGAGTGCATATCAAATGGGGTACCTTACCATGTACCAAAATTTAATCTTTCCATGTTCCAACATGGAATCCTTCTATGTTCCAACATGGAATCTTTCAATGTTCCAACATGGAATCTTTCCATATACCAACATGGAATCTTTCCATGTAACACATATAGCTACTTTCTACATATAATAAATGGGATATGGTGATGTTACTCACATGCCAATATTCCCCCACATAGGGTATCCAAAAAACTAAAAATCCACACCCATATCTACTCTAAATTGAATTTCCCAAAAAAGAAAATAGTGTATCCACAAACCATTATTCACACGATTAATCAATCACATGTGTTGATAAATGCCAATGAGAGTCAAAGTTGAGGTAGATCAATGAGAAATCCCTATAATTTCAATCCATCGAAACAAGGATCCAATCCATCAGCAGCATATGAATTTTTCACTCTCAATGATAGAGAGTAGAGAATAATGGTGGATTCCACAACAATAATAGATATCCACATCGAAGGAAGAATAACAACATCCATTGTTACTTTGGTTTAAGAATATTACGGGTTAGAGTGGTCAAAATAATCTACTGAGAGCCTAAAAAAACCAAAGGTTCAAATTAGATTTGATTAGGAGGAGTTAGTGTAACATCATATCCTGGGTGCCATAAAACCAGTGCCTCGGTTAGGAAAGGCCTTCAGTGGAAGCACTAAAGTGAGAAGGAAAGAGGCATTGTAGGTGTGCATGAATTATAAAATATTTTCATGAAAATTAAATAACACTTACATACAATTATCATGGAATATTTTTTATTTGTATTTTTTAAATAAAATTGAATTGATATTCCATTAATTTTATATACATAAATATTGAGACCGATCTAGGTAGTGTTTCAGAAGATATATACCCATGTTATGATTTTTTTGAGATTAGTCCAGGAAATTTTATGTTCAATGGATAGTGATAAAGATAAGTTCATTGAAAAACAGTTGCATAATTTCATTAATATTGTACATGGGTAGATCAGGTGCTTTGGTTTGTTATTTGAGAATGACTATATACAAAGGTTGTCCACAAATATAAAAATTTGATAGATATATTTAGAAAAAATTTCATATATTGTGTGACTTAGGATTTTTGAAGTCTTTTTTGGGACTCAGATATAGAAGAGGTCACCAGTGGGACTCTCGAGTAGGCTTATGAGATTTTAGAATCACCATGGATATAGTATAAAGATCCACCTATGGGAGTTAAGAGTTGTTAGTGAAGGTGGGAGCTTGTAATTTATAGTGGGACTCTAGATATGAAGCACTATTGGACTTATTTTTTATGGTAATACAACTTTCCCATGTTGTAACCGACTAAAAAAAGTGAATAACCTTTATCAAGGTGTAATAAATGGTTGTAGTAAGGAGTAGGCCTTTGTAATGAACCTAATAGAATCCCTGTGTTTTTCATTGATTTTATTTTTTCATTCAGGCGGATTTTCATAATTGAAGATAAGGGATAGATAGTTTAATCAGTCATAGATTTTAGATTACAGAATAGTGAATTTTTAAAACAATGTACTATGGATTCACCCCCCCCCCCTCATTAGAACCCAACTGATCCTTGGTTAAATCAAATGGTATCATAAAAAGATCCCCTCTCATGATAAGAAAACATTATGAGAAATGAAGGATCGTAATTCAGTGAGAAACCATGGAATACCTAATTTTAGGGAAATAACTACCATACACAGAGGAATATTATACTCTTTTCCTTCAATCGCTTTTCTTATAAATGAAAGACGTATCAACCATTAGATTACCACCTATTACTAAGTATTATTATTGTACTAAATCTAAAATGATAAATCTTTAAGTTGATGGAAAATATCATAATTATACCCTAATGGATTTATCAAAAATGTTATACACTAAAGAGATGGGTGTTGAAACTACCAAGGATATTTTAGACAAACTAGGAAGTACTTATGAAGGAAATATTAATGTTAAGAGAGATAATATGAAAATACTAAGAATAAAGTTTGAGAATATTAAAATGTTCGATGATGAAATCATTGATGACTATTTCATTAGGTTCAATGAGATGGTATGTAATATCTATGGATTTGGTTAGAAGATATAAGATTCAAAAATTTTGAAAAAACTTTTGATAAATTTCCCTATATGATTTGATGCCATGGTTTTAGTCATGGAAGATAGGGAATATATTTCATTAGAGGAGTTATATTTTATTCTCATAGATTATGAAATGATAAAGGAAATGAGTTTCAAAAAGAATATATAGATTATATATCCTTTGAGGCTATCAGAAAAAATAAGTTCAAATAATTGGAAATTGGGGAATCAATTGATTCTGATGATGATGAATTTGATGAATACATTAATGAAATTTATTCACCTATTTAAAGATGGATTATATAGGGTAAATGAATTTAAAACTAAATAAACCACTATGGTGATGAATTTATAATTTCATTGGAATCTTTTCCATGAATTTTATAATGAAAATGGATAATTTATAATTTGATAAAAAAAGTGAGAATCCTCTAAAATAGAAAAACGATATGAAGAAGACGTATCATTATAGTAATAGACATAATAATTAGATAAGAAATTATTTAAAAGATAATTCATCAACTAGTAGTTCTTAAAAATATGAATTTAGTTTCATTAATCAAGTTGAGAAATTTTCAATTTATTCATATAGTAATGATAATGGTAAAGCTAGAAAATACAATAAATGGATATTAAAAGATGAGTTGAAATATTCTCTTGAGAAAACCACACAATGTTGTATCATTATGCCTATAATTTTTATTAGGAACATAAGAATATTATTCTAATAGATAAGTTAAAAGTGGGAATATTTTAGTATTAAAAAATGTAGTTTAAAAGAAATAAACTAAAAAATAAAAAACTCTTACTTTTATTATTGGACATGGTTCTCAGTCCAATCAAATAATCATAAATAGAAACAATTTGATTAAATCAGAATGTAAAAGATCAGAGTCTATATGAATCCGAGTAATCAGAGTACAAGAATCATAATCATGATAGATTTTATTAATTCAAAAGTTTTGTTATTATCAAAATCATATTAATATGGATAAAATCATAATAAAAATACTAATATGATGTTTTGAATTCAATTATATGTGTGGTGGAAATATAAAAAATTTTTACAAAAAAGAAATACAATTTCATACAAAACAAATAATGACATTCAAAGCCATTAAAAGAATAATGTCTTTTAACCTTAAGAGAATCGTATTCTATAACCAAAAAATAAAGGTGTCCCTTATTTTATAATTATAAGAAAGTCTATATTCTCTTAAAAAAGAAATACCTCGATATAATGAATGAAATGAATCTATCTTCCTATCCAAACAATCCATAGATACAATGATCCGATTATCTATCTACCTAGCCCCGGTATCCCTCAAACTGATGGATCAGATTCCCTATTCAAGTAGACTGTTTGGAAAGATTATAAATTAATTTTTATGGAAATTTTTTAGGATTTTTTTGTTGTTTTCAACAATTTCTTATATGTTTAATCAATGATTAATGTTTCATTTATATTGGTCTTATAGTTTATGTTTTATAGTCTTTCAAAGTCGGGAACTTGAAACATTTTTAAGTTTCATGTTGATGGTTTTGAAAGCTTATAAATTGTTTTTGGTGAACATTTTTTATGAAATTATTTTTGTTTTCAACTATTTATTATATGTTTAATCAATGTTTAAAGTTTCATTTGTATTGGTCTTATAATTTATCTTTTATATTCTTTCAAAGTCACGTACTTCAAATATGTTTAAGTTTCAAGTAGGTGGTTTTGAAAGCTTATAAATTAATCTGTATCAACATTTTTTATGAAATTATTTTTGTTTTCAACTATTTCTTATATGTTTACTCAGTGTTTAAAGTTTCATTTGTATTGGTCTTATAGTTTAACTTTTATAGTCTTTCAAAGTCGCGTACTTGAAATAGAATCACACATCGGATACGCAGAATGTACTGTGCAGGAAAAGGAGAACCAGAATCCCACATCGGAAATGCAGTATTATTTTCAGGGCAAACCCCCTTATAAAAGGGAGTCCTGGGTGAGGGTATCAGTCAGAATCTAGACTGCTGTAATGGCAGAACCGCTGGATATTAAATAGCAGAAAAATTCTTCTGAAAAGTTTTGTTATATATATATATATATATATAACAAAACAAAACAAAAAATAAAAATTTTAAAAAAAATTATTTAGGCAAAGGCGGCACCTGGTGTGCCGCCTTTGCGGTTATTTTTTGGGCAAAGGCGGCACACCCGGTGCCGCCTTGCCCTGGCCAGAAAATTCCCCAAAGGCGGCACACCAGGTGCCGCCTTTAGGATGTAAAAAAAAATATTTTAAACCTGGTTGTATTTTTAAGAATTTTTTTTTTTGAAAAAATGTAAAAAAAAAAACCCTCCACGAGAGTGCAGTCCGGCTAAGATGTGTGGAACAAGCCTGGAGATGGGCAGGCTGAGCAGCACTGCGGCCTCAGCAAGGGTGTCATTAGGGGGGCCACACGAGGAGGAAAACCCAAACGGGCTTCTCTCCTTTTTTATGGTCTTTCCATTTGAAAAAACATACACCCCATTTTTTAATTAAAAAATGAAATGTAAGAAGGCACACTTTGAGGTCTGAGTCTCTATTTTTTTCCTTTTTAAATTTAACGACTAATGCCTTTAAATATATAAAAATACATGACCCCAAGTCATCATTGACCCATTATAATTTTATTTTTTTAATTTGAGTTAAATAAAATAATTTTATCTCATAATATATCTAATTTATCTCTTAAAAATACAATCGATCGGCTAAAATTTGGGAAACCAGATTCTAACCTATGCATGGCCAGATTTAGGTACATTGAAGAATACATCAAAATATGTTCTCTATAAAATAATAATTAGAAGATTTTTATGCTGAAGATGGCGATCCAATGAATTTTTTTAAATGTCTATAAGTTGGCCATTCAAAAACAAATCGACGTACTGTTGGATCTGTTGGAACCTATTTTATTCCCCGTAAATAAATCTATTTCAACTTAATTTTTCCATTGAATATAAGAAATCATGTGTCCCTCTGATTCCACTGTTAGGTATCGGGTAGGGCAGCAGAAACCGATGGGTTGGGAATTTAAAATGTTTCACATCTACAAAGCAATGTTACAACGTCGACTATAGTGAATAATCTCGGTACGGTCCTAGGACCCCACATCATTTTGAAAGAGCACAAAAATTGAATGAATGTGTACCTAGTTCAGATTCAATGTGTGCATGTTTTTTGTAGGATGTCACCGACTGTTTCTTGAAGACTCCAATGTTGAAGTCCTCTAGATAATCCACACATTCCTATTGAATTCTCTCGTGCATCATTCGTTGGTTTTCGAGTTCCATAACATCACTCAAATGAGATGTCTAACACAACCAAGATCACCACAAGGATAGACTCTTCAATCCAAGAAGGATGAGATTGAAGATCTTCGATGCATGATAGGATCTCTATCTAGAATCCACGAGGATATAGAGGGTATTAATTTTAACACATGAATAGTTACATGTCGAGATCCTCTCTCTTACTTATATAGGGGATATCTTGAATACCTGGTATGGGTTCATGGCACTAGTGTAATAGATATTAACATTATAAGTATAATAAATATTTATTTATGTCAAATAAATTTTCCATAAATAATATATATAATTTTATCATCAACAACAATATATATATTAAATATATATTTCATGATAAACAAGAGTCTGTAACTAGAATCACATCTCTTGAAATTATTAAACGAACCATGGATATTTAAATCGGTTAGAATAATATTTTATCTGTGTATTTACTTATTAACTTGTAAATACATGTAATAAATAAATTAAACAATCTATTCTAAACACGACTAATTTATGAATTTATTTATTACTTTGTGATCCATTGAACATGGATAATACTCGAACCCCTTGGAATTCCAAAACAAGTTCTATAGTCATATTCTCATAATAAGGAAAGTTCTCAATGCACTATAGTGTCTGACCCTCTAGGCCCTTATCTCAATAGTAGTGAATAATATTCACCGACCAAGGTAAGGGTCAAAAAACCCATTGAGGACCCTATAATGATAAGGTAACGTCAAACTAACAACTACATTCCTACGAACATGGCCTTTGTAATATAATCTCTTCATTATCGATATCATAATAAACCTAAATGCACACTAGTGTCATCATCCATAATTGTGATTTATTTTATTTTTTGATATGTCTCAATGGACTTACCTTCCACTATCATGGACATGGATTTAATGAAGGTGTGACCATCCTAATCAACCAAGCCCAAGATATCTCTTCCTAAAATCAGAAGAGAAAAATAATATCTTGATCATTCAATGAATCTAATGTCACCAATGATATTTCCAATACAAACTACCTTTCCACAATTTAATTGCCATGTTTTTCGCCTTGCATAAAAGTAAGCAATTAAATGACATACATTGACAATGATCTCATATCTAGAGACCACTTTACATGTCTGTAGACAGGAATCACCAATGAAAAATGAAACATGTGGGGTTCCTATTATGCAGGTTTTTCCTCATGATCTCAACTAATAGAGATCATCATGTGCGAACTTCATGAGAATATGTCTCAATGCTTATGATCCCCCAACACCTGATGGTCAAACGACATCTGTGTCCTTTCATAATGATGTAACCAGACTATAAGAAATTACTTTAATATTACATTTGTGGAATCTTGGGGTTATCATTATAGCCTGGGATATACTATAACCCTTTGATACAGTATGTAATCTTAGTAAATTTCCATAAAAAAGTGGATAAAGACATATCTACACTCTTATGGAAATATAAACACATGTATATATAACAAACTGCATACATTTTGTGGTAATAAAAGTTCAATAGAAGATGGGACTAGGGAACCCACTTTCAATAGACTACATCGCTGTATAAAAAATACATCCTCTGCCACTAACATAACCCATGTCAAAAGAATATCATATAATTTTTCTAAAACGTAACCCGAACTCTTGCACAATAAATCTCCCATTCCAAATGGTATGTTGATCTTGGTAACTATATTCCTTCGTAGGAGAAGAATGAAACTTGTCTTGGATCCACACTCGGAACATCTCCCATAATATTTCCAACTGCTCCCAATCCCCTAGGAACCAAAACCACCACTATCTTGCTTCCCCACATAGCATCGCCACAACTGATGATACCAAATGCTCTTTATAATCACAAATCAAAATGAAATCCATACCAACCTCCTCCAACCAATCCGCCATGTATTAATCTAAAATGGTACACTAATACTTATATAGACTCTTGCGTTGATACTCTTAGAGTGACCTCCTCCAAGTGACTCTATCGTCAACCTATACCCTGTGGTGATCTATTGGTGCAACCTACTAAATATCTTCTACAGAAAACTGATGGGGATGTAAAACTGGAGCCATAAATGAAAAATAATATACAATTATAGTTTATAATCATGTAATATTGACGAATTTAACATTAGTTAATTTTTTTCTTTTTATTCTTATTAGGAAAACCTATCCTAAGGTCAACCCATTCGAACATAAGAACAAATAAGAATGATGCATGATCCTTTACTAGGACTCTTATATGGAACTAATATCACCTCATTTAGTTGAAATTTTATGATTAAAGGTATATGAATCCGGACATAGGGGTCTATAAATACTCATGTCTCATCCAGTTTCCCATGTTTACAATACTTTCTAAACATAGTTGATACTTTTTACCTAGTAGACCATGCAACCTCACCTATGCTAAACTCCAAACTTCTTCCCATCACCCAACATGGATCATATACCACTATTTCATGACCCCATATCTATAATTTGAACCCCTCCTAGGATAGAAATGAAAGAAGAGAGGTAGTGACACCTGAATCCCACCTCTAGTCGGCCCTGGGTTGAAAACAAGAACTAATCGTATAATAAACGCATAAATGGGAGGCAAAACCCTCTAAGAGAACACGTGCATAAGTGAGAGATAATACATGAACCAACCAACTCCTACTAAAACTATAATGAAAAAATAAATCCCAAGTACACATATGAAATTTCATTCAATAACATCAATAACTGAAAGGAAAAAATTACATGTACCAAAAGAAAGTAAAACGATAATGACCATGAAGCCCTGACAGCTCCGGCAAAACCTTAAGCTAGTAGTAACCAGTTTGATCTTCAAACTACTCTATGTGACCTGAAAATATTATATGTAATGTAGGGTGAGTATAATAGTGTACTCAATAGGATCCTCCCTAGATCCTTTCATGAAATGATATAGAATCTTGCTAACGCACATTGAATGAAAAGAGAAACCGACTCTTCAACTAAACATGTATACTTAGTTCCCAACATCACCAGGGATACTCTCACAGTGTATTGAATAAAATATTATATTATATAATAAATAATATCAAGGGTATCCCACTAACACTTCCCCACTATTTTTCTATTTCCCCCAATGTCACATATCTAGAGCATCTCTCTCCAACAGTGCTTGCCCATAGACACCTGAGCAAAGAACCACACCATGCATCATAGAAAACTCACCAACAAATCCACACAACCAAAAGTATCCAGTTAATTTCTAGGAGCCTCTATAAGTTTCAAAGTGTATATCACATGTAGGGTATTAGACCTCATGCCATTACAGCCCACACATTGAGTAAAGATCCTCAAGTCACTATAAATTACTAACGTTACATCTATAGTAGTCCTTATGAAGCTATATTCAGTATATCTGTGTGTGAAACAACCTTAAGGAATTATAAACATCTACAAACATATATGGGGAAAAGTAACGGCCATGCATACTAACACATGTTACTACCAAGATAAGAGAGTAGGGCCAAAGGGGATTTTCATCCATCCATCCTCCCACTGGAATGATGGGGAAACACCCCATAGGGATTAGAATCCCTATTTTTTCATTTTACCTAACTGGAAGGGTGGAGTATCATATTGAAACATTAAAAGTAAAGGATATAATATATCTCAAAACCACACTATGGGCATAAGATAGTCTTAGAATGAACTATAGATAACATCACTCAGACTCCTGACATCCACAACTAAGACTATATATCAAATAAGAACAAAACAATTTATAGAGCTATATTGGGTTACTTTATCCATTTTTATCGGTTTCACTTTACGCTAATTAAATCTATTATCATTAATTAACCATTATCAGTTTCCACATTCCATTTCATGAACATTTCAAGAGGGTTCCAGTCCCTCCAGGCATAAACAAATTGAGTCCAGGGCTTCTCAAAATCACAAAGATAACATTGAATCCCAGAATGATCCAACCGCGTGGGTTAAATATCATTTAATCATTTATTTAACAACATTACCACTTACTATACTTCAATTTATTCGACCTCCAACCCCATGGGGTTAAAAAAATTAAATCATTTATTTATAAACATTACCACTTACTATACTTCAATGTATTCTATGAAAACATTCTATGATACAAAACACAAGGTGATAAACATAGTAAATAGTGTAACTAACTGTCGAGTCTTCTAAACCAATGGTAAGAGCATAGACCCATCCATACTCTATAAGCTAAACATGGAAATCATGTGGAATACCAAGCATGCCATCACATTTTTTGGAAAAAGGGCAAGAAAAACCATTTAAATCAAGAAGTGGGGAATGTAAAGTAGATAATATAATAAGATATTAGACAATAATATACTTCTATGTAAATTGGTATGGCCAACATGAACCCATTCTGTAATCTGTAGTGTACTCTCTAACACCCATATACATAATCGATGCATCTAACCACTCGAGGCATCAACTAGTGCCACAAAAATTAGGCCCCCTGTCCTACATACCACAATAGCACTACAGTTCTTACCATCCTAGGCTCATATCACATCAGAGCCTCCGCACCCCCATCGCCACAAGTCTCAAATCTAGATTACATCACAAGTAGTAGGAACATATATAGAAATGAGCCCTCAGCCCATGAAAAAGGCATGAAACCTTCATATACAACATGCTCTCACCGCTCCAAAGCATAAGGTACATGGATATTACAAGGAAGCAGGTAACTATGAGCCAATAATGTCATTATCTTTATCACAAAACTAGTTTTCAATCCCTCTTGATTTAACTGATTTATTATTCAATGGTTCAAACTACGAGAAACCTAAACAACACGCTATCAGAGGCTATCACCAAATTAATTCAATAATTAATTTTACATGTCTTGAATACTTTATCAACAAGAATAAAAACGATTCACATTGATTAAAAATTTCCATTAATCATGAATACTCGAATCAGTTTTATTGAAATCAAATTATAACCACAACAACCATATTATTAAACACGCCTCTTTCACTTTGAGACAATTAATTTTAAAATTACTTACGGATTTATGTTCTTTACCAATTTCCAATAATAACAACATACTAAACCAATAAGGGAATATATATCGAACTATCTAAAAAATTAGGAGGCAATCATTTATCATGGTATAAAGCAACCACATCCGTATGAAATTGATACCAATTATTCAATCCATTTTATATATTTAATTAGATATATTTGATTGTGATAAACGGGGGTAAGTCATGCTAACTCTAAAATGGAACATAATTAAATAGAGAATAATCAAATCCCCTTCCTTAAAAGTATATTAACATTATTAACATGAGACATATCATAGAAACAGAACATGATCACCTCTCCCACAACAACTACATCCACCTGAGGATTCCATGACACAACTGTATCAAAAATTAACCATGAAAACTCCATTTAGAAAGATGTACATCTTGTACCATCACATGAGAAAGTGAAATGGGAGGAAAAAATCAATGACATATCAATAACGGAGGTAGATCATACCTCATATCAAAGAGGCATCACTACAGATCAATGTATAGAACTAGGGAATGTTACTTGTTGAAGGAATCACCACAATGATGAAGATTGGCTCATCGAGTCACTTTGGGTTGAGGAAAAGAATATATAGCATCTGGTTTTGAAAAAAAAACTAAACAACATGAAAACTCATAAAACATACATGATTAGGGAATTACACAATTTGTAATCATCTTTCATGTTATATAGTGACTTGAGGTCATGTTACATTGATAAAAATTTCGCCTTAAAGATTTATTTTATTTTTCATACCCCATAGTATTTCATGTTGTGGAAACCTCTTTCACGCCGTGTGAAATTTTCATTCCGTTTACATTTCCATGACAACCTGTGAAATAGGATTTCACATCGTTTAATTGAGTTACATGATTTGTAATCCCCCCTTTCTAGATTTTACTTAATTAAACTTCTCCAATCTTCATTAGAGCCACATCTTATCACATCATCCATAAAAACATGAAAATGGATGATCCACATGGATCTAGGCCCTAATAAGTATTTTATATATATTTATGGAACATTTCTACACAGAATGAATTATATAATGTTATTTATTGCTACCATATAAGATAAAAATAGGACATCAGTTCCATTTTCCTTTGATATGGTATCCCTATTATAATTTATAATAGATGTTGTAAGAATATGTTTGATTTTTGATAGGAATTATGAAAATAAAGAATCATTTATTTCCTGTCATCATGAAAGGAGACCATCCCTTTCATACCATTATTATAATATCACAGACATCACATGCAAGGTGTGGTTGTACTTGATGAAAGTGTATACATAGAAATAAATCCTGAAGATTAGAATCTATATTGTTTCTTATTTAAAAACCCTTACTATAGAGAGTAGACTATTAGATGCGTTCCTATTTTTCTCATTCTCATTACCATAATAACCTCAAAAACATAAGATTGAGGATAATTTTAAATACATTTTCTGATGAAATTATGAAATACATGAATACATAATGCAAATTCTAGAGGATAAATGGTCTCTGTCATATGGTAAAGGGATGATTTATAGACACACAATGCCTAACATTGTCAGATGTATTAATGAAATCTTCAATGGAGTTCACAAGATACCTATCATGTACACCACACAGTTTCATAGTACATTATCTCATTAATGTAATTCAATAGCTTGCACCTCACACAACACTGAGTTCGAGCAGATGACGACATACCAACAAGCAGTTCAAAAGTAGTTATGAATAGTACTGACTAAATTTTGAATTTTATATATTCTATATAATTTTAACATCCATATTATGTGTTTTATAGTCATAATATAAGAAAAAATTAAATTTTATCAGATAAGGGAAGTATTTTTCAAAAAATAAAATTTTACCGCCTTTTAATTGAGAACCATTTTTAAATCCAATATTTAATAGATTTATATTTTCAATTTGTCAAAAAAAAAATTTATTTAGAATAGGGACATAAAAATTTAGTTTCAATAAATTTTTTATGTTTTTCTGATAACTTTTATATTTGGTTTAATAGGGAAAAATAGTAAATTTTAATTGAAAACAAATTTTTTAATCAAAATAATTTATAGTGTTCATTTATACATTTTAATGGGTTTGAAGTATAATTATATTTTAGTTTTACCATTTAATCCAATTTTGGCCATTGTAATTATTTCACATTGAAATTATACATAAAATAGTGTCAATCTTTTGATAGTAATTGTTTCTTAAACACACTATTTGTTTTGACAACGAGAATTAATTTTAAATTAATTAATGCAACTTATATGTTTTGAATTTTTTAAAATAGGCCTAATTATTGAATTTGATATATAAAATATATCATAGGCTAAATTTTTAATCTGTTTCGAAAAAACATCAATTTTTTGATTAATAGTAAATCCACTTAGTAGTTGTTAAAAAACAGTCTTATTATTTTAAATTATATTTTACTACCTCTGTGAATTGAATTTCAATAATCCAAGATACATGGTTCTTATTATTAACTAAAATTTGGTTCAATAAGATGAAAATAATTTTTGGTGAATAGTAACTTTTGACTTTTCTTTACCGCGATTAAAGGTAAATAGGGTAAATCAAGGTAAAAACAATATTATAATAATACACTATTATTTCAATAATTGTCCTAACATTATTGGATGAGTAATGGACGACCATTTCCATCCTTGGGTCTATTTTGGGACCCCATGGAGCCATTTAAGAGTGATAATTACACTTTTTTAAATAAACATAATGTAAAGACAAAAATGACATTAACAAATATATTTTAGTATATCAATTTTTACATGGGGTTATATAAGTAATATTTTCAACTATAATAATTCATTGGAAAGATAAAACGATTTCCTACATTATTGTATTTTTTTATAATTTTTAGAAATCAAATAAATTAATTTATTTATGACACATTAATGGTGTAGTATTCAGCTCACTAATAAATGATTTAAACAAATAAGATTATTAATATAAAAAACAATATCCAAGACTTGTACAATTACTATTGGATGATATTATTTCAAACTTGAGTCATCTTAGAGTTGACTTTACGGAGTTTTGGACCATTTGAATCAGAGGATAAGTATATAATAAAATAACATTTTCAAACATTCCTATAGAGCCCCTCCTATCCCTTATAAAAGGACACCACTTCTAACCCATTACACACACCTCTCAAACCCCCTGCCTCATCTAACCCCGTCCAAAATAAACTATCCAGATCCCTCTATTCCGCCAGGATGCCTTACCTCAGGTAGAATTCACCTAAAAAAGTCCTTTTTGGTTCAAACCAAAGGGAGTTACCAAAATTAATGGTAATGGTTTCTCTTAACTTTTTTTCTTTTATGTTACTTATAAAACCCCTGAAATATTTTTATTACATTATTTTACAACAAACCCATTATCCCCAATATACTATGATGTTTTTATGTGAAATATTTGAACTAAAATTACACACATATCCATCGAATGGGTAAAGAACACACTGTTTCTGTGGATGGAAAACTAACGCCTCACGAAATGATGATTGTTCGATTATCTCCTAACTCCTCTCATGGTGTCCATTATGATAGAAATGAATTTATATATGATATATATTATGTTTATGTTTTCTTTATGATTATGCATTTTCCATTTATATCATACCTTTATGGTCTCCATTATGGGTAAACACAATAATTTCACTTGAGGAAGTGTGGACTACCGCCCCTCATTGTGATATGACTCGTTAAGGCCTTATGTAGGATGTATAAATAATAGAGTTAATTATGTTATAAACTATATAATACTGGACTTAAAATATTACTATGTATCATTATGTTTTAATTTCCATAAAATACAAAATAGAAAAGAAAGTAGAGTTCATGCTTCGTTACGACTTACCGTCTCCATGGACGGTGCATTTCATTTATTATCAACAAATGTCTTGTACAGTTGAAAAAAAATATATAGAATATATATTGTATATATGATATCTATATCATGTATATCATTTTAGAGATAATTAACATTTGACCACATGGACAAATTGTAATTATAACTTGTTAATTATTATTAAAGTTACAAACCTCGATAAAATATCCAATATAAACTCAAATAAATAACTAATTGTTTTAGAAAGGTAATAAGTTTTATAAAGGGTATAATAAAAATGATAATATTTTCTTAATCATGTAGAAATTAAATTATGTTTATTATTCAGGAAGAACAAGGAAAAAACAAGACAAGTCGGACTTGAGGTAAGGGGTTTCTAATCTCACTTTTAATTCCGCGAGATTTCCAGTGTTCTCCAGCTATTTATTTTAGGTTGTGTATAGTGCACAAAAATTTGATATATATTATCATGATTCTGTTTATATTCATGGTATTCAATGATTTATTTTGTGGTTATTCACTTTTGGTCATGCGACTCGATTGATTACAACATGGTTTTCATCTCACTTCTTATTTCCGTGAGATTCATGCTATATTGCCACTATTTACTTTTGTGTGTTGTATGTACTTCCAATGATTATATTCCATATGTAATATACAATAATTTATGGGTACTTATATCTTCATGGTATGATCCTTCTTTCATGGGGTGTAGGTTTCGTAAGTCGCCAAATCGGTATAGCAATTTCTAATTTCGATTTCCACTCTTTGGGCTTTACACATACTTCTTTGATTATTTTACTCCAAGATTATGTATGGAATCACTATTTATTAATTATGTAATAATTTCCACTCCCCTTTGTGTGTATATACTTTTTATACCCGTAATAACTAAACTGATAATTTCCCAAGTCATTAATATGAACTTGATAAGAGTAATCTTAACCCAATTTCCATTCAATGAGTTAAACATCAGAGTCATTGGTGTTGTTTTTACCAGAATACGTGTGAATTTAATCTAAATATTTACACTTAATATCAAATATATTTAGTATATTTATATTTTTCACACATAATTGTGTCTTTGATTTATTCTTAACTTAAGGATACAGTCATTATAAGGGATTTCATCTCAAATTACATTCCATTGAGACTTATTTGTTGTTATATGCCAATTCACTTTTATATGGTGTATATAATATAATTTGACAAAGTATATCATGGATAAATTTATTTTCATGATATTATATAGTTTCTATTTCCTAAATTATTTTTATTCAAGTGTCTCTCTTTTGGTTAGGAAATCTAAATAAAATATCAATTTAAATATTTTAATGATTTATTCTTATAAATATTTCTCATTAATGACCATGTTTTAAAAATGGGTTTTAGGATTTTTTACAAGGAAATTATAGTTTTAAAATTAAAATTCCATTTAAAAGTTTCAATGTGGTATGGGACACTTTGATTCAAAAATATTTTTTAAATGGCTTCTTGATAAATAGTGAGACTTTTAAATGTTTTCAAGTGAAAGGGGGATATTTATCTCAAATAGTTTTGATGATTGTTTTCATCTATGACAATATCCTTCATTATTCTTGATTGAGGTTAATCTATTATAATACAATCTTCCATAACGTATTGAATTAGTTATGTTTGACTGTGGATGTTCTATTTTTATACCATTCATGGTTTTTTGTTAAAATGTTGACAAATTGTATGCTGGTTTAATAAAAATGTTAAGATTATGTTTCAGTCTTTTCATATGTCTATTGCATTGGGCAGAGTAAATTATGAGTGGAGCCTGCAAAATCACCTCAATGCATCGGTAGATCTCATGAGACAAACTAATGTCTTGGAACAAGTCCTTGACAAAATCTAATTTGTAGTCTTTGCACGAGGCCTTGACTATGTGGTTATGATGTCTGACATTATGCATTCCATCATTATGAGATTAGCTATTGATATTTCATGTGGTTATTCGACTATTAGAATACCTATGACTATGTTTTATTAAGGAATTATTTACTCATCTCGTATTTCTTCCGTAAAGTGTTCATGTTAATTATCTGTAAAGTCATGTATTTTCAATTAAGCACCATAGCTAATTTTTATGTTATATTCTATTGTATTTCTTACTCTTACTGAGCATTTGAGCACACCACTTTCTTATGATTCATTTTAATAGGATATGAAAAAGTTAATTATTTGTGACTTGCAGGCACAATCTCGGAAGCTTTGATGATTCTAATGGAATAATTTAGTGTTGTTTTCCATTTCAAGTTGAAATGTTAAACTTATGTATGAATCTTGTTTCCAAGAATACTAATCTGTTCAATCCTTTGAGACATGATTAATTGTAATCATACCAATGTATTAAAATAATACACAGTCTCATGGGTTCTGGGGTCGGACCGTTATAGTTGGTATCAGAAAAATATTATCACAAACCTTGGAAACTAGATTTTGATAAACTCGGATTAGAGAACATTACCATAAGATAGACATTGAGGATTAGTATAGAAGAACATCCTTGAATTTTGGTAATGTGGATATTTTTTGTATTTTTCTTTCAAGACATCCATGTCTGGATACGAGCTGGTAGAGGCGGCTCTGGCACAGATGTACCTAGGAGTGAAAACTCTGACAAGGTGTTTCGGGCTTCACCCAGGGTATCCTATTACATGACAACGGGCCTTGCTGCACTCTTGTTTACGAGACTCCCAAGGGATATACTTAGGATAATTTAAATTTTATTTACAAACCAATTTGAAGGATTTTAATATAATATGATAATAAATGACATTGGTTTATCCTAAGGATTTTCAAATTAAAAATAAGGTGTCATGATATTCTCTAAACTATTTTATGACTATTGTTACCCACATAATGATTTCTGGTTTGAGTCACTGGCTGGATTCCAAGGAAGTCATAGTAACATTGATCATGATTTACAAGGTCATAACGGTGGTGGAAATGAAAAAAAATGGAATGTTGATAGGTGTAAAAGATATCGTGTTAATGCCGAATCAGTTTTAAAATATATAATCAACAACATATATATAAACCAACTCCCAGACTCAATATAGAACAGAAAGGTGATGAATGATAAGGGCTCCAGTAGTGGAGACCATGGAGAAAAGAAATGTCAATTTCCATCATGCAGTAAATGTGGTAGGAGACACCCAGGAATGTGTCTCAATGGAACAAAAAAAATGCATATGTGTAGAAAGGAAAGACATAAATTAAATAATTGTTAAGGAAAAATGAAGAGTATTATGGTTGAAAAACGAATTCCTAAGAATCCATTTAAATTCATTTGTCGTAAGTGTATGGGACCAGGCCATTACCTGAGTGAATTCCCTATTCTATAGGATATCCTCTTGTTCAAAGAAGAAGCTATGTCGAAATAAATGGTTGGGGAAATGTATAGTATTATTAGTGCTCTTTGTTGATGTGATTACTTTGGAGGAATTTTATCTTGTACTGTAACCTGGATGTTTGTTATGTTAAAATGATATTTGAGGAAGAATTTTCTTTTCTCTTCTGGAGATAGGTATAAATAACCATTTGGTATTATATGATCCTTGAATTTGAGGCAATTACAAGTTATTAAATTTTGGGATGAAAGTGCGAGCAATTAGATAACATTTGTGGTTAAATTATGTTATAGTTATTTTGAGCAATATATCTCATTTTGGTAATGTAATAAAATAATTTTTTTGAAAAAGAAAAACATGCAGACCATTTGACAACCCGTCTCATCAGACAAAGAAGTGGGAATCGAACCCACAACTAGAGTGCGATAAGGATTTATCACCTACCACTAGACTACGTGAAGTCCCTGGTTGGTGTGAAAAATTATTTTTTGTTAAATGATTTTATTATGTTCATTTGGGACATTATGTATTATCAAATGGATATCCTTAGTTTAGGAAAATGATTTGGTGATTAAGTGATAAATGTTATTTTGGAAGACGTTCACTCTGTTGGGAACACTATATGAATATTGGAAATAGAATACTAAGGGATTACATTTGAGGAGTAATGGTGGATATTTTTCAATGTCTTTATTATAGATTTATATCAATTTGGGTTATTTATGGAAATGACTTACCTATCATAGAGAATATGTGATTAGGTTAATTAATTTTAAGTATGTGACTTTAAGAGTAGTCGTTGTTATTTGGAGATACAATTTAAAGTGTAAGACTACGTAATCAAATTCTTCTGTGTTTTGGTTTCAATATTAGTTAGGATTATATTGACATATTTTAAGGACAACTGTTCATTGAAGGGTATTTGTTGAACTTTGGGTATTGGTTGTTTAAATTTTTCAGATTAAGAGTAGTATTTATTTCTATAAAGGATTGTCCTTTTGGGGGATCATATGAACATATACTAACCATTTTGGTATTTTTTTAAATGTTTAATGACAATGGTAACATATAGTTCATCTTTTTTGGATTATTTGATTCTCTATTAGTTGATTTTAGCGCATTAGGTGTAACCTAGTCATCTTTAATACTCATCATTTGGAGAAAAGATGAGTCGGTGGAAGAAATTTATTAATGGATGAAACTCTACAAGTAAATTATATCTCCTTATACTCTTATTAAATCTCATAAATAAATTCTTTAGAATTATGAAAATGAACTTAAAATAAAAATTATGTTTGTTTAATTTTCTTACTAGGTAATCAAAGACCTTTTAACCCCTCACAAGTTTATGGCTTTCAGAATGTCAACTTATCTTAATAATATTCTCAATCACTCTCCATTAGAACAAGATGATTATTTTTGTCTTCCATATCCATGTTTTATTACATGGAACCCTAGTATGTGTTATTTTTGGTAACATGCATACTTAACTTTATTTATTTTATAATTGAGGCCTTATTAACCCATTTTCGATGTGGGATTTATACTAAGACATTTTGAAATGTCGAAACCCAAGTTTCAATCCCAAGCATAAATTGCAAGGATGTAATTTATTGAAGTATGGGATAATGTAACACCCCAATGTTTTATTGTACATTATCTTTTTAATGTAATTCAATATCTTTCACCTCACACAACACCGAGTTCGAGCGCCTGAAAACATAACAAACTAGACGTTCAAAAGCAGTTATGAATAGTGTTAACTGAATTTGGAATTTCATACATTCTATATAACTTTGACATATATATAATTTAATTCTTAGAAATAATATAAGAACAAATTCATTTTTTCAGATAAAGGTTGTATTTTTCAAAAAAAATTAATTTTACCACCTTTTAATAGAGAATCCATTTTAAATCCAATATTTGACACATGTATATATTTAATTTGGAAAAATAAACTTTTTATATAGAATCGGGACAGAAAATATTTGTTTCAATAAATTTTTTGTGTTTTTCTGTTAACTTTCATATTTGGGTGAATAGTGAAAAATACTAAATTTTAATTGAAAATAAAATTTTTAATCAAAATAATTTATAGTGTTCAATTATAAATTTGAATGGTTTTTAAGTATAATTAAATTATATTTCTACCATTTAATCCAATGTTGGTCATTGGAATTATTTCACTTTGAAATTATACATAAACAAGTGTCAATCTTTTGTTAGTTATTCTTTCTTAAAAAGACGCTATTTATGTTGACAATAGAAATTAATTTTAAAATAATTAATTCAACTTCTATGTTTTTAATTTGGTAAAATTTACATCATTTTTTAATTTTAAATATCAAATATATCTTAGGCTTAATTTTTGGTATGTTTCTGAAAATCAACAATTTTTTGATGTTGTAGTACCCCCGGTTTCTGTTATGTAACCCTTACTTGATGCTTTTCTTGTTGTAAATGTTAAGGGTGACGTTTGGGAGTGTCGAGGGATCCTGGAAGATGTTTTGGGGTAAAAAGGGTAGTCGCATAGGAGGCGCACCGTTTGTCTAAACCGTTCAGCCAAACTGTGCAGAGTTGGTTTGGGAGGCAATGGCTTCCGGACGGTCGTCGCACAGTTTGTCTAACTAAGTGGCCAAACCGTGCGTGAAGGTTGGCTGAGGAAGAAACTAATGCACGGTTAGTTCACGGTTTGTCAAACCGTGCGGACTAATCGTGCGGTCACTTAAAATTAGATCCTAAAATTGTGGATCTAATCTGTTTTGCCTCTAATTGCCTCATTAAAGTTCCTAAGTGGCCCTAACTATGGATTACTCTCCCTTGAAGGTTGGATGACTTCTCCCAGGCGTTCCAGAGGTTATTCGAAGGGTTCTATTGGCTAATCTAAGCCGGATTCATGAGTTATGTGATCTTTCTTGATCGATTTCTTAGATCTACTTAGATCTACTTCTCCTCTTCTCTCGCTTTCTTAGATCTACGCCCGTTATGGGTAGATCTAAGGGTGTGGTTGCCAAATATGAAAAGATTTGGTCGTGGATGTGTTAGGAAAATATATCTAAGGAGGGTTTTTAGAGAATCAGCTTGGTTTTGTTTTCATTATTTATCTGTTGGTTGGTTTCTCCCAACTTTCTGAGGTAGGTGGCTTCACTCTCGATTCCAATTTCTTAGAACATGAAGGCTTAGTTCAAATTGATTTAATTTCTTGTTTTTGATTGTGAAATTTTGGTACAAAGCATGTTATAAATCTCTTTTAGTGTTGATTTATGGGTTTTGATGAAATTTTAGAAATTGAATGAATGGTTTGTGCAAAGTATTATGGTTCCTTTATTTTAAAATGCTGATTTTAAAATATGGATTTTCTGAATTTGGAAAATGGTTTGGGGGAAAAGGTTTTCAATAAAAGTGTTGTTTTGTTGAAATGGTTTTGGCATGGATGAAATGTTGTTGTTTTTTTGTATACTTGGTGTGTGTGTTCATATTGAATTTATGTGGCTTGGATGAAATATGAGCTTGTCCTCCGTACCAAAAGTGTAATGGCACATGGGTAATAATTACCTTATGACGAATTGGTAGATCGACGAGAGACTGCTCATGAGTATGGAACTATCATAACTTTTCATGCATGGGTAATGATGTGGATATGTGTAATGGAATGGCTATTCCAATGTGGAAATGTGGTTTTTATTTGGAAACTTGTTTTGGTGGTTTTTCATGGAAAATATGGTTTTGGTTGGAAGATTGGATTGGTTGAAAAATGTTTTTGATTTAGAACTTACTATATTGTAAACCGTTTTAGAATTTTTCTATATAAATTGTTTTATATAAATGTTCTAACATGTTTTATCCTAGATTTATGGGTTGGGAAGTCATTGGGGTAAAACCTACTGATTTTCATTACTCACCCCCTGCTTTGGCACGATGGGGCTTTTGTAGATGTCATATATCGGGATGTTGGAAAAGGTAAATTATCACATGTTTATAGCACTACTTCGTGACACTTGGAATGGGTCGTGATGTTGGAGGTTGTATCTTGTACAGCATGGAGTTGGGTTGTCATCTTGAAGTCTTGTAGTTGTCTTTCTGTTGTTTACTCTGAATTGGTTTTGTATTCCGTTTTTTCACATGGTTGGGTTATTATGAAAATAATGGATGAGTTGTTTTGGTTTTAAATCATGCATCATATAGTGGTTTCTTGGAGATGTTTATCTAGTTGTGTTGTTTGTTGGTTGTTAAAAAAGGTAAAATCGTCCCCCACTTATTTTGAAACCCTTGGGCATTTATTTCCAGCCTTTGGTGCCTTGGGGTTTTCACTTAAGGCCATGTAATGTGTAACGACCCAATCTTTTTGAGTAGTATATTAACTTACTCTTAATGATTTAATAAGATGTTAATGGTCAATGTAGAAAGAGGAGTCGATGGCTTCATCCAGTAGACTCGACCCTTATGAAGCCCACTTATCAGAGCTTGGGAAGGAGGTAGAATCTATGGGCTTTGCTTTGGACCAAGCCCAAGCCGAACTCCAGCGTGTCAAGCTTGAACGGAAACGCCTACAGGAGAAGTTCAAGTTAGTAGAGATTACTACTAGGGCAATGTTGTCTGAGCCTCCCTCAGATTCTCTCACCATAGCACACCTTACACTTAGGTCTTATTCCGGTGTTATAAGGGGCTATGTGATGAGACCCTAGCTTCCTTGTGTAATCCTTTCGGGTGAATAAATTGAGATATCTTCCTTTAGTGATGTTTGTGGATTTTCTTTTGTCCGGATATTTTTAGGATATATTTTATTGATGAATTTTTGAAAAAGGGATATTTTAAAACATTTATGTAAACCCTAAATAACTAATGATGTGTAGTGATTTTCAAAAAATGGTCTTCTAGAAAAGTGTTCAATAAGGAATTTGGAGTCAAATAAGATCAACTTAATTTTTGATGAATAGTAAATTATGAATAGTGATTTTCCGCTTAGGATTAGTAATATGACCAAATGGATTAGTAATTTCACTCAAAGAATGTTTTAATATAATTTAGACACCTAGATTAAGTAATGTGATTCAATAGAATGGGTAAATAACGGTTTCATAAATTATTAGTCAAGTATTAGTTTTTTCTGAGGAATAGTGTTTTTTAATTAAAAATTTAATTAAAAATAATTAGAAAATCATTTTTATAAAAAGGACTTTATTTTTGAACTCAGAACATCGATATTATGTTAAGGTAATTTTTGGGGATTTTTCTGAAAAAAATGAATTTTCGATGAATAGTGTTTTTATTTAAAAATTAAATTTAAAATATTTAGAAAATTATTTTTATAAAATGTATTTCATTTTTGAAATCAGAGCATTGATATTTGGTTAAGGTGAAATTTTGGGATTATTCTGAGAAAGTTGAATTTTTAGTGAATAGTAAAAATACAGTTTTAGGGTTTCAGTATGTTTAATGACATCATAACTGTGTCATGATGATGTCATGCGATATTTCAAGGGTTGGCCGGCCAAGGGTGATGAATTATTGTTTTGGGGTCCCCATGTGGCCTAACTTTATGAAATATATCATGAGAGAGCACATGGGTTTGAGAAAAGCACTTGTGAGGTGTCCCTTGGCCATTAATGCATTGTCCCCTCACTTTCCCTATAAATACCCACCCTTTCCTCCTTTAGTTTTCACTCCCAACTCTCCCCCAACGATGTTCGGGTCTCCTTACCTCCCAAGGAGTTCTCCCAAGGTTCCCCCAAGCCCTCAAGGTCCAAACCTTTGAGTCTCAAGAGTCACGTTTTAAGGTAAGGGATCCGACCCCTCTCTTTCTTTTCATGTAATCTCTTTTATGTCATTCCTTTTATGCTCCATGTTCTTATGTGAGAGGATGTTCTTTTATATTCCTCTTACTGCACTTTTCATTCTTATATAATGAGAGATCCCCTCTTACTCTCATCATTTCATTTTATGAATGTTTAAGTGATGCCGTTAGGCTGCCGAATTTTTAAGGGATTCTTTCACCCTTCTCATTTTTCAAGTTCGATTTTCATGTCAAGTATTTCAAGTTACTTTTTATTATGTTGGGGTATGATCTCTATATCTATCATACTGATCTCTTATGATCATATGATGAGAGACCCTATTTGATCTTTTCAATTCATTTTTATTGAAGTTTAAGTGACGCCGTTAGGCTGCCGAATTTTCATAAGAGAAATCTAATTTTTTTCTTCCTTCCATGTTTTTCATTTCAAATGGTATGTCCTTAAAATTTAATTACCATGTCCATATATCCATCTTATTCTCTCCCCCTACTGTTTTATGGATCATTTATGAGTGGGTGACCCATGTCCCCTCGCTTTTTAATGTTTTCTAAAACCTTGTAACATAGCTGTTATGCTGCAGAATTTCCGTCTCAAAATGCCTCTCTCTTTTCTCAAAAATTATTTTATGTTATAAAGTGAATACACAAAGCTATTATTTCTAAAAGGGTATTCACATATATATCAAAATGTTCTATTTTAAATTCTGGGATTTACATACATGAGACCCACTTTCCCTTTTTGTGGGTTTAAAGTGACGTAAAGATCATGCCTTTAAAGCAGTTTTTAAAACGTTTTGATTATGAAATGAAACCCATTTATTTTATGCTATGTGGGTTATTTATGAAATGTTTGATGATGATATATGTGGCTCACATGATAATAAAGTCAAATTTAAGGGTGCGCCCTGATAGCGCTCCAATGCATTGGGTAATGATGTAACCACTAGAGATTACAATTTTCACGTTACCTTGGTGAATAACCGTGGTAATTTTCAAATGACACCTTGTGGATGGACCTTGGTGATATGTTCATGATTGTCTATGTTAAATGATGTAGCCACATCTTCATGTTATGGAAAATGTTATTTTTATTATGAAATTCCTCATGATTTCTTTCTCATGCCTTAAAGTTCTTTTCATGTCCTTATTGAAGTATCTCAAGTTCACATGTAAAATGTTCCTCTTGTTTCCCTTACTGGGCCTTCTACTCTCCCTTTCTTTTGATGTTTGTCCCCAGGTTATGAGATGCAGTAATGAACCTAGAATGAACTTAAGGAGACACCTTTCAAGTGTTTAAGAAGAATGTTTTATGTTGTTTTCATGTATTATGTTCCTGGTTTCCAAGACACTAGACCTTAAAGATCCTCAGTTTTGTGTAATGTAATGAAAGTTTATGTTATAATATGGCGGGATGTTATAGTTGGTATCAAATGATGGTTTAGTTATTTGTGGAAATTAGGATATAAAAACATTAGGAAGAACCCTATAGAAAAGTTTAAATATAGGAAAACTTCCTGGTATTTTGGTAAGTATTGAGTAAGTGGTCTATCAAACAAATACATCCCTGTCTGGATACGAGCAGGTAGAGGCGGATCTGGCACAGATGTACATAGGGGTAAAACCTGAAAACACCGCTTTGAGCTAGACTCGAACGGGAACTGGTGCACGATAACGGGGCTTGCTGCACTCTTGGTTACGACACTCCCGGGGGATATGTTTGGTTAATCACAAGCTTTTTATGAATCATTATGAAGGAATTATAGAAAAGTGTAATTGTATAAGAATGAAGTCTTAGTTAAAAGATCCATAAATGAAATAAGTTTCTCACTAAGGTTTTATTCTTTTAGAAAATGGCGGGCAATAGGAGGAACCGTGCCGATGGTGACCACAATGCACCATGTGCTGACGGCCCTCCGATGGAAGCTGGAATGGAAACATTCATGCGAATGATGAACCAACTGACTCAAGTTATGAGTAATAACTTGAATCAAGCTGAGAGGCCGACCTCACCACGAAGGGAACAACTTTCTGTTGAGTCCTTCATGCGTCAACGACCACCAACATTCAGTGGATCTACTGACCCATTGGTTGCAGAACAATGGATAAGCTCCATTGAAAAGATCTTTTCTGTACTTCATTGTTCGGAACAAGAAAAAGTCACCCTTGCTGTTTACCGCCTAGAGGGAGAAGCTGACCAGTGGTGGTCACTGATCAAAAACAAAAATCCACGAGGATAGATGGAATCTATGGAGTGGGAAGAGTTCCGGGGAATATTATTTAATATGTATTTCCCTCGTTCGATGAGAACGAGAATGGAGAAAGAATTTCTCGAGCTAAAGCAAAAGAAGAATGAATCAGTTGGAACCAACGAGATGAACTTCACAAGGATTTCCTGTTATAACTCAAGATTCGTCATGGACCCTAATGGGAAGGTTGATAGATTATTCGGCGGACTACGACATCATCTACGGAAGAATCTCGCCAACAAGGACTATGATAGCTATGAAGAAATTGTTCGAAGTTCTATGAAAGTTGAACTAGAGTTTGGGGAGACACAGTGGTCTCACAAATCTAATGAGAAGAAGATAACTCTAGAACCAAGCCTGGGAAGAAGTTTTGATCAGGAAAGAGGTGGAAAGCATATGCAACATGCCACATGAAATAAATGTGGGAAGAAGCATTCAGGGAACTGCTTGATCGGAAGTGGTAAGTGCTATAGGTGTGGAAAAGAAGGCCATATTTCTCAGAATTGTCGTAGTGATGTGAGGCCTCAACTTCCCAACACTAACGACAGAGGAAAGATGGTTCTGGCCCTACCCGAAGTCACATGCTTCAAGTGTGGACAGCTTAGCCCCTTTGCTAATCAATGTCCATATCCGAGGGCGGTGGAGGGGAATCACCATCAACCTCAGCAGAGGCCAAGGGAGCAAGGTCGTGCTTTCGCTATCACAACAACTGAAGTTGAAGTTCCGAATGATGTGGTAGCAGGTACTCTTGTTGTCCTCTAAAAACTAGCAAGTACTTTATTTGATTCTGGTTCTACACATTCCTTTATTTCCTCCAAGTTTGCAAGGAATATAAAATCAATCCCCGAACTGCTAGAGGTAGAGTTGTCAGTCAAGACTCCAAGTGGGATTATCCTTGCATCAAAAGTATTTAGAGACTCTAGTGTTTACTTTGGTGAGCACAATCTTATCACAATTCTAGTAGTCATTCCCATGATAGAATTCGACATTATACTAGGGATGGACTGGCTCTCAAAGTATAATGCTAAGATCAAATGCAGAAGTAAGGAAATCTCAGTAGTATTGAATGAACGACCTACAGTTATCTTCCAAGGAGAGATATCCCGAACTGATCCCTATCTAGAAGCACCTCCCATATCTTTCTTTATGGAGTAAATCGGTGATGATGAATAAGGGAAAGGGAGCATACAAATTGAAGATGTTCCAATTGTTCAGGAGTACATGGATGTATTTCTTGAGGAGTTACCTGGACCTCCCCCAGAAAGAGAGGTAGAGTTCTCCATTGAACTCGTACCTGGGTCCCGACCGATATCAAAGACTCCGTATAGAATGGCAAATGTGGAGCTAGAAGAGTTAAAGAAACAACTCCAAGACTTGTTGGAGAAGGGGTTTATCCGACCGAGTTTGCCTCCTTGGGGAGCACCAGTTCTCTTTGTGAAGAAGAAGGATGGATCAATGCGGCTATGCATTGATTATAGAGAACTAAACGGGATCACAGTGAAGAACATATATCCTCTTCCAAGAATTGATGATTTATTTGACCAAATTCGTGGGGCTCAATTCTTCTCTAAGATTGACCTTCGATCTGGTTATCATCAACTGAGGGTGAAGAAGAAAGATATTCCAAAGGCTGCCTTCCGATCAAGATATGGGCATTATGAGTGTACTGTTATGACTTTCGGCTTGACTAATGCTCCTGCTATTTTCATGGATTTGATGAATAGAGTCTTTAAGGACTACCTTGATAACTTTGTGGTAGTTTTTATTGATGATATTTTGATATATTCAAAAAGTCGCGTGGAGCATGAAGATCATCTGAGGGTTATTTTGAAAACTCTACGGAAGGAGAGGCTCTTTGGGAAGTTCAGCAAGTGTGAGTTTTGGATACAACAAGTGGCTTTCTTGGGGCACATCGTAACCAATGAAGGAATCTCGGTTGACCCTGCAAAGACAATGGTTGTGGTGGAGTGGCCTCAACCCACAACAGTAACTGAGATTCGTAGTTTCCTTGGTTTAGCGGGATATTATAGGAGGTTTGTGAAAAACTTTTCACGGCTTTCTAATCCACTAACCATGTTGACTCGAAAAGGGGTTACGTTCATCTGGACAAAGGAATGCGAGTAAAGTTTCCAAGATCTAAAGAAGAGATTGGTTACTGCACCTGTGTTAACACTACCCTCTATCGGAGAAGGATTCATTATTTTTAGCGATGCATCTCTGAAAGGGCTTGGGTGCGTCCTCATGCAAAATGACAAGGTAATTGGTTATGCATCCCGACAGTTGAAGATTCATGAGCAAGAATTATCCTACCCATGATCTAGAGCTGGCGGTAGTTGTTTTTTCTCTAAAGATATGGAGGCACTATCTTTAAGGGGAGAAATGTGATATATACACTGACCACCAAAGTCTAAAGTATATTTTCACACAGAAAGAATTGAACATGAGACAAAGGAGATGGTTGGAGCTTATTAAAGACTATGATTGTTCAATTCATTATCACCCTGGAAGAGCAAACAAAGTCGCGGATGCGTTAAGCAGGAAAGATCCTGTTGTTCTGGCAACAATGAGGATCCTAGGGGATCCCTTGATTAAAGATCTAGTAAAACTGGTCATGGGAATTATATAGAAAGGGAAATCATCAACCCTATCCCAAATGATTTCTCAACCTTCATTACTAGAGAAGATCAAGAAGGCTCAAAAAGAAGATCCTTTGCTGCAGGAGAAGTTCGAGGCTGTAAAGGATGGTATGTTCCCTGATTTCAATATTGATCAAGAAGGTGTACTGAAATTTCGTACAAGACTATGTGTTCCATCTATTCCGGAGATAAAGAAATAACTGATGGATGAAGCTCATAACTCTACTTTCTCTATACATCCGGGAAGCACTAAGATGTATAGAGACCTTCGTGATCATTATTGGTGGGATAACATGAAGAGGGAGATTGCTGATTACACTACAAGGTGCCAAGTGTGTCAGAAAGTAAAGGCAGAACGACAACTTCCTAAGGGGGTATTACAACCGCTACCCATACCAGTATGGAAGTGGGATAATATCACTAAGGACTTTGTAACTGGTCTCCCGAAAACATACAAAGGAAACAATGCAATATGGGTTATTGTGGACCGTCTCACCAAGACAGCCCATTTTATATCTATTCGGGAAGATTTCTCTCTGGATCATCTTGCCAAGATATACGTGAAGTAAGTGGTAAGGATGCATGGGGTACCACTATCCATCGTATCTGATCGTGACCCAAGATTCACATCAAAATTCTGGAGAAGTCTTCAACATGCTCTGAATACTGAATTGAATTTTAGTATGGCCTATCATCCTCAAACTGATGGCCAATCTGAAAGGAGTATTCAGACACTCGAAGACATGCTGAGATTATGCTCAATGGAATTTAAAGGTGGATGGGATCAACACCTCCCATTAGTTGAGTTCTCCTATAACAACAGCTACCATTCGAGTATTCTGATGGCACCCTATGAAGCTCTGTATGGAAAGCGATGTAGAACTCCTACTTGTTGGGATGAAACTGGTGAGAGGAAGCTTCTTGGGCCTGATCTCGTGCAATAGATGATGGAACATGTTCATGCCATCCAACAACACATAAAAGATGCTCAAAGTCGGCAGAAGAGCTATGTTGACAGTCGATGAAGGGACTTGGAGTTTGGTGTTGGTGACAAAGTCTTCCTTCGAATTTCTCCATGGAAGAGAGTCATGCTGTTTGGGAAAAAATGGAACCTCAGCCCTAGGTACATTGGCCCCTATGAAATCGTTGATCGCATAAGAGTAGTGGCCTATCGTTTAGCACTTCCACCGAACCTAGCTCAAGTTCATGATGTCTTCCATGTATCTCTCTTGAGGAAGTACATACCCGACCCTTCGCATGTACTGAACCCAGAGGTGGTACAACTGGAACATGACCTCTCTTATGAGGAGCAGCCAGTGGAGATCTTGGACCGTAGAGACAAGGTCCTATGAATCAAAACTACCCACCTTGTGAAAGTGTTGTGGAGGAATAAAAAATATGAAGAAGCGACTTGGGATCCTGAGGAAACAATGAAGCAAAAGTACCCTCACCTTTTCGACTAGGCCTCAAGTGTAAATTTCGGGGACGGAATTTCTTAAGGGGGGAAGAATGTAACGACCCAATCTTTTTGAGTAGTATATTAACTTACTCTTAATGATTTAATAAGATGTTAATGGTCAATGCAGAAAGAGGGGTCGATGGCTTCATCCAGTAGACTCGACCCTTATGAAGCCCACTTATTAGAGCTTGGGAAGGAGGTAGCATCTGTGGGCTTCGCTTTGGACCAAGCCCAAGCCGAACTCCAGCGTTTCAAGCTTGAACGGAAACGCCTACAGGATAAGATCAAGTTAGTAGAGATTACTACTAGGGCAATGTTATCTAAGCCTCCCTCAGATTCTCTCACCATAGCACACCTTACACTTAGGTCTTATGCCGGTGTTATAAGGGGCTATGTGACGAGACCCTAGCTTCCTTGTGTAATCCTTTCGGGTGAATAAATTGAGATATCTTCCTTTAGTGATGTTTGTGGATTTTCTTTTGTCCGGATATTTTTAGGATATATTTTATTGTTGAATTTTTGAAAAAGGGATATTTTAAAACATTTATGTAAACCCTAAATAACTAATGATGTGTAATGATTTTCAAAAAATGGTCTTCTAAAAAAGTGTTCAATAAGGAATTTGGAGTCAAATAAGATCAACTTAATTTTTGATGAATAGTAAATTATGAATAGTGATTTTACGCTTAGGATTAGTAATATGACCAAATGGATTAGTAATTTCACTCAAAGAAAGTTTTAATATAATTTAGACACCTAGATTAAGTAATGTGATTCAATAAAATGGGTAAATAACGGTTTCATAAATCATTAGTCAAGTATTAGTTTTTTCGGATGAATAGTGTTTTTTAATTAAAAATTTAATTAAAAATAATTAGAAAATCATTTTTATAAAAAGGACTTTATTTTTGAACTCAGAACATCGATATTATGTTAAGGTAATTTTTGGGGAATTTTATGAAAAAAATGATTTTTCGATGAATAGTGTTTTTATTTAAAAATTAAATTAAAAATATTTAGAAAATTATTTTTATAAAATGGATTTAATTTTTGAAATCAGAGCATTGATATTTGGTTAAGGTGAAATTTTGGGATTATTCTGAGAAAGTTGAATTTTCAGTGAATAGTAAAAATACAGTTTTAGGGTTTCAGTATGTTTAATGACATCATAACCATGTCATGATGATGTCATGAGATATTTCAAGGGTTGGACGGCCAAGGGTGATGAATTATTGTTTTGGGGGCCCCATGTGGCCTAACATTATGAAAAATATAATGAGAGAGCACATGGGTTTGAGAAAAGCACTTGTGAGGTGTCCCTTGGCCATTAATGCCTTGTCCCCTCACTTTCCCTATAAATACCCACCCTTTCCTCCTTTTTTTTCACACCCAAATCTCCCCCAACGAATTTCTGGTCTCCTTAACTCCCATGGAGTCCTCCCAAGGTTCCCCCAAGCCCTCAAGGTCCAAAACTTTGAGTTTCAAGAGTCACGTTTTAAGGTAAGGGATCTGACCCCTCTCTTTCTTTTCATGTAATCTCTTTTATGTCATTCCTTTTATGATCCATGTTCTTATGTGAGAGGATGTTCTTTTATATTCCTCTTACTTCCCTTTTCATTCTTATATGATGAGAGATCCCCTCTTACTCTCATCATTTCATTTTATGAATGTTTAAGTGATGCCGTTAGGCTGCCGAATTTTTAAGGGATTCTTTCACCCTTTTCATTTTTCAAGTTCGATTTTCATGTCAAGTATTTCAAGTTCCTTTTTATTATGTTGGGGTATGATCTCTATATCTATAATACTGATCTCTTATTATCATATTATGAGAGACCCTTTTTGATCTTGTCAATTCATTTTTATTGAAGTTTAAGTGACGCCGTTAGGCTGCCGAATTTTCATAAGAGAAATCTAATTTTTTTCTTCCTTCCATGTTTTTCATTTCAAATGGTATGTCCTTAAAATTTCATTAACATGTCCATATATCCATCTTATTCTCTCCCCCTACTGTTTTATGGATCATTTATGAGTGGGTGACCCATGTCCCCTCTCTTTTCAATGTTTTCTAAAACCTTGTAACATAGCCGTTATGCTGCAGAATTTCGGTCTCAAAATGCCTCTCTCTTTTCTCAAAAATTATTTTATGTTATAAATTGAATACAAAAAGCTCTTATTTCTACAAGTTTATTCACATATATATCAAAATGTTTTATTTTAAATTCTGGTATTTACATACATGAGACCCACTTTCCCTTTTCGTGGGATTAAAGTGACGTAAAGATCATGCCTTTAAGGCAGTTTTTAAAACGTTATGATCATGAAATGAAACCCATTTATTTTATGCTATGTGGGTTATTTATGAAATGTTTGATGATGATATATGTGGCTCACATGATAATAATTTCAAATTTAAGGGTGTGCCCTGATAGCGCTCCAATGCATTGGGTAACGATGTAACCACTAGAGATTACAATTTTCACGATACCTTGGTGAATAACCTTGGTAATTTTCAAATGACACCTTGGGGATGGACCTTGGTGATTGTTCCTGATTGTCTATGTTAAATGATGTAGCCACATCTTCAAGTTATGGAAAATGTTATTTTTATTATGAAATGCCTCATGATTTCTTTCTCATTCCTTAAAGTTCTTTTCATGTCCTTATTGAAGTATCTCAAGTTCACATGTAAAATGTTCCTCTTGTTTCCCTTACTGGGCCTTCTGCTCACCATTTCTTTTGATGTATGTCCCCAGGTTATGAGATGAAGTAATGAACCTAGAATGAACTTAAGGAGACGCCTTTCAAGTGTTTAAGAAGAATGTTTTATGTTGTTTTCATGTATTATGTTCCTGGTTTCCAAGACACTAGACCTTAAAGATCTTCAGTTTTGTGTAATGTAATGAAAGTTTATGTTATAAAATGGCGGGATGTTATATAATGACTCGTTGAGCTCTCAAGCCAATGAGAATTGGTGGGTCATTACAAATGGTATCAGTCTGGTCCTTCCTTTGAGGTATAAATGGTACCAGCTTGTTGGGTCCTTGCCTAACAAGTTGTCATTGATGATATTGTTCATGGAGTTGAATGTCCTTCTTGTCAATTCCTTGGGATGGAATCCTAGAAAGGAGTAGGATTGTCGTAACTTGAAAGGTATAGCATAAAATGACATAGCTAACCCCTGTTTGATGAACATCAAGTTACCAGGGAGTTGGGTACATAAGTGTTTTGAGACACTTCTAGAATGTTGAAAATCTCATTGTCATGGGTTTAGCCAATGATATGAGCCTGGCATGCATTGTAGAGGAATGACTTCCCACTAGGAATGCATATATCATTTTGAGAAATAGGTTATGGTTTGATGGAAAAGAGTGTTTTTAGAAAATTTTAAACATATTTTCAAATTAATTACTTTGAAAAGATAAAGGATGATGTATTTTGAAAATATATTGATTTTCGAAAGAAAGAAAAGATATGTTTTAGAAATGGTTGGAAATCAATGTTGGGATAGTGATGTTATAGAAATTGAAATGCTAAGCCTTCATTTTCTAGGAAGTGAGACTAATGTTGTGCATTGTTTGTATAGAAAATGGCACCCGTTCGACGTTGTAGAAACCAAACAGAAGAGGCTACAGAGAATGTGGTCACACTTGAGCCATAGGTGAACCAGTAGCTGGTCCAAAGTGTAGTTGTAGTGTTTCAGGCTGTGAACACAAACAATCGGAGGGATGATCAAGGCTTGTAGACCATTTAGTCTAATTCTAGATGCAAAATCCACCCATCATTCAGGGTGATTATGAACCAGAAAATGTGGGGGTGTGGCTAAGAAGGATGAATTGTATCTTCGATTTTATCGGCACACCAGTTGAGTTGAAAGTAAAGTTGGCGACGTATATTCTGGGGGATCTTGCACGACCGTGGTGAGAGATGGTGGTGCAGGCTAAGGTGGATCAAGGCCTGAGTTGGGAGGAATTTGAAGAGTTGTTCAATAAACAATTCTATCATCACACCTTCAAGATCCAGAGGACATCTGGCTTTTTCAGCCTGAAGCAGAAAATTCTCTCTGTCACGGAGTATGCGGATAAATTCATGAATTTAGTACGCTTTGCACCGGATGTCGCTGCAAGTGCATCGTTGAAGGCATGCATCTTTGAATCAGGGTTGCGACAGGGGATTCGCTCAAAGATAGTTGTTCTCTGTATTACGGATTATACGGAGATGTTAAACAGAGAAATAGTAGCTGAAAGAGATATCTCATGAATTATGGGAGTAGGAAGTATGATGATACCCACATGAACGGGGGGACCTCTAATGTTGGGAACATGCAGAAGAGGGACACCTAAATATATGGTGGGAGTGCAAATCAGAATCAGATGGCTGGATCAGTAAATCTTCCTCCATGACCCATGATGAAGGTTAGGTACATTCAATGTGGTGCAATTGATCACATGAAACATGAATGTAGAGCACCACCGAAATAATGTCACAATTTCAACAAGATGGGGCATCATCAGTGATATTGTCATAGTGCTCCGAGGTCGGGTGCACGTGACACTTCCCAGGTGTCATAAGCATCATATGCTTTGACTGGGTGAGTACAGCAAAATCAGACCCGCCAGTAGAACAAATCTAGTTATGGAAATTCCAGGATTACCATGACACCTCAGGCAGGACAATCTCAACAAGGAAATAAGGATCAAAGTGTAGAAACAAAGGAATCGTATGGAACAGAACAGGTGATTGTGGATGACCTATCTGGACTGTCTATAGTGAGAGGTATGATTCTTTTGAATTCTAACCTCATGCAAGCATTGTTTGATACTGGTAAAACACATTATTATCTTTCTTTTTGTGTTGATGGTTTTCTTAACAAAAAAGTTGAATTGATGCCTTCTATGATAAAACTTCAAACACCTCTCGGTGACATAGAATGTAGAGCCTTCGTGTGTAGAGCATGTTCCATAACAGCTGATGGAGTTGAGCTGAAATGGGATTTCTCTGTGCTGGAGATGGATGTCTATGATATAATCCTGGGTATGGATTGGATGAACGCGTTTAGGGCTCACATCAACTGTTATAGTAGAACAGTTAGTTTCATAACTGAGGATGGCACCGAGCATCTCTTTAGAGAAGAAAGAGTGGTGAAGGCTGGTGCAACGGGCTTGTTGGCACTAGTAGTGGAAACCATCTCTTACAAATTGGCGGCATTAAACTTGTAATTGATGGACGAGATCATGAGTAATAGTTTTCCCGTAGTTGTGGATCAATTTCTAGATGATTTTCCTGAAAACTTCTCTGGGTTAACACCTGTAAGAAAAGTGGATTTTACAATGGATCTCCAACCGTGGACCAATACTATCTCACTTCCATCTTATAGGATGACACCAATGGATTTAAAGGAATTGAATGAGTAGTTAGAGGAGATGGAAATCAAAGGCTTTATTCGGCCATCCGTGTCTCCGTGGGCAGCACCAGTTTTGACTGTAAATAAAACAGATGGAACTTTGAGGCTATGTGTAAATTATCGTAATATTAACCAAGTTACGATAATGAATATATATCCACTGCCATGCATTCATGACCTATTTGATCAATTGAGGGGAGCTCAGTGGTTCTCCAAGATTGACTTGTGGTCATGATATCACCAGTTTTGAGTTTGGAATGAGGATATTACAAAGATATCCTTCAGAAGAAGATATGGCCACTATGAATATGTGGTCATGCCTTTCGGTCCAATAAATGCACCAATGGCCTTCATGGATTTTCTGAATCGGATATTTTAGAAATATATAGATTCTTTTATTGTGGTGTTTTTTGACGATATATTGGTGTATTCAAGAACAAGGGTTGAGCACAAGAAACACTTGGATAGAGTGGTGGAAATATTGAGGGACCATCAGTTGTATGAAAAATTATCCAAATGCGATTTTTTATACAAGAGGTACATTTTCTGGGACAGGCTGTTTCTGAGAAAGGTGTTTCAGTGGATCCACAAATGATAGAAGATGTTCTTTCATGGAAACCACCGAAGAATGTCTTTGAAATACGAAGTTTCCTTGGTCTAGATGGTTATTATCGACTCTTTGTGCATGACTTCTCACGACTAGATTCGCCTATGACATCATTGAAAAAGAAAACCAGGGTATTTCGATGGACTAAGGAATATCAAAGATCTTTTCATGAGTTGAAAGTCCGCCTTACAACAGCACCCATCTTGATCTTTCCAGAATTAGGACATGGGTATTTGGTGTATTGTGATGCTTTAAGATTTGGGTTGGGTTGTGTTCTCATGCAAGGAGACCAAGTTGTTTCTTATGGGTCAAGGCAGTTGAGGGTGCATGAGAAAAAATACCCAACACATGACTTGGAAATGGCTGCAGTCGTCCATGCTTTGAAGACATGGATACATTGTCTCCTTTGTGAGAAATTCATTGTGTTTAGGAATCACAATATCTTGAAACCCATTTTCTCACAATGATATTTGAATCTGAGGAAGAGGATATGAATGGAGTATCTTCCAATGTTTGACTTTGATTTTATGTATACACCGGGTAAGGGAAATTCTGTGGAAGATGCATTAATAAATAAGTCATATGCTCTGTTGGAGAAAGAAGGTTCAGATGAATGGCAGTTGATGTCAGTCTTAGCCGACATTCATGTGGAATGTGAAGACTGGGGTGATGTTGCAGTTTTCTTTCCAGTTGTGCTGGTTCCTGATTTGGTGGACATAGTAAAGGAGGAATAAGAATCAGATCCAGACTGAGTTGTGATGAGTTCAAAACTAAATGGTGGGGAGACCATTGAATGATAGAAGGTAAGTGGTAGTTCTATTTTGCAGTTTCGAGATCGGATCGTTGTACCTTTAACTAAACTGTAACAACTTTTTCATGCTTACCACCATTCCGGATGGGCTGCACACCTGGGTACACAAAAGATGTATAAGGCGTTGAAGGCACTGTTTTGGTGGATCAACATGAAAAGGAAGGTGGCCGAGTACATCTCACATTGCTTAACTTGTCAGCAGGTTAATGTATAGAATTTGAGACCAGCTGGTATGATACAGTCCTTACATTTCCCAGTGTCGAAATGGGATCAGATAGCAATGGATTTTGTTACAGGTCTTTTAAGAATAGTCCAGAAACACGATGCCATTGGGGTGATAGTGGATCGTCTGACCAAGTCGGCCCATTTCAACCCTATTCAAGAAACTCATACGATGGAAGATCATTCAAAAATATATATCCGAGAAGTGGTTTAGAGGCATGGTGTACAAGTTTCTATTGTCATAGATAGAGGTCTGAGGTTCACATCTCGTTTCTGGAAATCCTTACAACAAGCCCTGGGAACTCAGTTGAATATGAGTACAGTGTAGCATCCTTGAACGGGTAGACAATCTGAAAGGACGATACCGACATTGGAAGACATTTTACGGGCTTGTGTATAGGATTTTGGTGGCTCATGGGTGGATCATATACCCTTAGTGGAGTTCTCATACAATAACAACTATCAAGATTCAATATGCATGGTTCCGTTTGAAGCATTGTTTGGGTGTCCATGTCGTTCTCTACTATGTTGGATGGAAATGGGTGAAACATCACTAGTTGGGCCGAGCCTTGTCCAAGAAACAACGGAGAAGATTCAGTTGATTATAAAGAGGATGGAGATGGATCAAAGTCATCAGAAATCTTATTCAGATCACTATCGCAGACCGTTGGCGTTCATTGTGGGTGATCATGTCTTCTTGAGGATCTCTCCAAGACTTGGACTTCTTTTTTTTGGGAAGCAAGGAAAATTATCTCCTATATATATAGGCCCTTTAGAAATACTAGAATGAGTTGGTGAGGTGTAATATCGGTTGGCATTACCACCATGGTTCAGTGCGGTGCATAATGTGTTCCACGTATCTTAGTTGAAGAAGTATAAACCTGATCCTAACCATGTGATCAGTTGGTATCACGTTGACCTTGATCCAGATGCTTCGTTGGTACACATCCCGGTGTGGATTGTGGATAGACAGGATAAAGTCTTTCATGGAAAAAGCATAGTCCTAATGTGGGTTTTGTGGAAACATGGTCAGATTCAGGAAGAGACTTGGGAACACAAGAAAAAAAATGAAAGAGCAGTGGCCAAGAATCATTCGGGAAACCAAAGGTTTTATAATTTTCGGGGACGGAAAGGCTAATGGTGGGGAGAATGTAGTACCCCCGGTTTCTGGAATGTAACCCTTACTTGATGCTTTTCTTGTTGTAAAAGTTAAGGGTGACGTTTTGGGAGAGTCGAGAGATCCTTGAAGGTGTTTTGGGGGAAAAAGGGTAGTCGCACGGGAGGCACACAGTTTTTCTAAACCGTGTGGCCAAACCATGAGGATTTGGTTTGGGAGGTAGTGGATTCCACACGATCGACGCACGGTTTGTCTAACCATGCAGCCAAACCGTGCCTGAAGGTTGGCCGAGGCAGAAGCTAAAGCAGGGTTAGCGCACAGTTTGTCAAACCGTGCGGACTAACCGTGCGGTCACATAAAATTAGATCCTAAAATTGTTAATCTAATACATTTTTCCTCTAATTGCCTCATTAAATCTCTTATGCACCCCTAACTCGAGATTACTCTCCCTTGAAGGTTGGAGGACTTATCCCAGGAGTTCTGGAAGCGATTCGAAGGGTTCTCTTGGCGAATCGAAGCCAGATTCTTATGGTATGTAATCGTTCTTGATCGGTTTCTTAGATCTACTTAGATATACTTCTCATCTTCTCTTGATTTCTTAGATCTATGCCCGTTATGGGTAGATCTATGGGTGTGGATTAAAAATATGACATGATCTGGTCTTGGTTGTGTTAGGAGAAGATATCTAAAGAAGGTTTTTGGAGAATCGGCTCGGTTTTGTTGGCATTCTTCATCTGTTCGTCGGTTTCTCCCAACTAATTGAGGTATGTCGCTTCAATCTCAATTACTCTTTCTTATAAATTGAAGGCTTAGTTCAAATTGATTTAATTTATTTGTTTTTATTATGAAATTTTGGTGCAAAGCATGTTACAAATCTTATTTAGTGTTGATTTGTAGGTTTTGATGAAATTGATGAAATTGAATGAATGGTTTGTGCAATGTATTTTGGTTCTGTGATTTTAAAATAGTGATTTTAAAATATGAATTTTCGGAATTTGGAAAATTGTTTGGGGTAAAAGGTTTTCAATAAAAGTGTTGTTTTATTGAAATGGTTTTGGAATGGTTGAAATGGTGTGGTTTTTGGGCATACTTGTTGTGTGTGTTCATATTGCATTTATGAGGTTCGGCTGAAATATGACCTTATGATCAGTGCCAAAAGTGTAACGGCACATGGAGAGTAATTACCTTGTGATGACTTGGTAGATCGACGAGAGACCACTCATGAGTATGGAACTATCATAATGATTCATGCATGGGTAATGATGTGGTTATGTGGAATGGAATGGTTATGCCAATGTGGAAATGCGGTTTTGATTCAGAAACTTGGTTTGGTTGTTTTTCTTGGAAAATATGGTTTTGGTTGGAAGATTGGGTTGGTTGAAAATTGTTTTGATTTGGAACATCCAATATTGTTAACCATTGGGAATTTTTTTATATAAATTGTTTTATATAAATGTGCTAACATGTTTTATCCTAGAGACATGGGTTGGGAAGTCATCAGGGAAAACCTTCTGAGTTTCATTACTCACTCCCTTATTTGGCATGATGGTGCTATTGTAGATTTCATATACTTGGATGTTGGTAAAGGTAAATTGTCACGCGTTTATAGCACTACTTCATGACTCTTGGGCTGGTTCGTGATGTTGGAGCTTGGAGATCGTGGATCATGGAGTTGGGTTGTCATCTTGAAGTCTTGTAGTTGTATTTCCGCTATTTACTCTGAATTGGTTTGGTATTCCGCTGTTTCATATGGTTGGGTTATTATTAAAATAATGGTTGATTTGATTCGGTTTTAAATCATGCATCATATAGTGGTTTCTTGGAGAAGTTTATCTAGTTGCGTTGTTTGTTGGTTGATCAAAATGATAAATCATCCCCCACTAGTTTTGAAACCCTTCGGCATTTATTTCCATCCTTTGGCGCATTGGGGATGTCACTTAAGGCCATGTAATGACTCGTTGTGCTCTCAAGACAATGATAATTGGTGGGACATTACATATGTATAGTAAAACCACATAGTAGTAGTTAAAAAACACAATTTTTTAATTTAAATGAAATTTTACCACTTCTGTGAATTGAATTCTGAAAATCAGACATACATGGTTGTTATTATTATGTAAAATTTATTTCAATAAGATGAAAATGATTTTTGATAAATAATATATTTTGACAATTATTTACCGCAGTTAAAGGTATGTAAGGTAAATTAAGTTAAAAATGACATTATAATAATTCACAATTAGCTTAACACATGTCCTAAACTTATTGGATGAGTCATGGCCGACCATGGGCATCCTTGGGTCGATTTTGGGACCCCATGATGCCACTTAAGAATGATAATGAAACATTATTTTAATTATCTTAAAGTAAAGGCCAAAATGACATTAACAAATACCTTTTAGTATATCAATTTTTAATGGGGTTATATACGTCATATTTTCAACTATAAATATTCATTGAAAATCTAAAAATATTTCCTACATTATGGTATTTTTTTTATAATTTTTATACGTAAAATAAATTAATATTTTTATGACACAATAATGATGTAGTATTCACCTTAAAAATAAATGATTAAACTAAATAAGATTATTAATATATATACAATATCCAAAACATATACAATTCTTATTGGATGTTTTTTATTCGAACATGAGTCATCTTAGGTTTGAATATAACGAGTTTTGGACCTTTTGAAACCGAAGATACGTTTATAATAAAATAACATCTTCAAACCTTCCAAAAGATCCCCACTTATCCCTTATAAAAGTGCACCACTTCTAACCCATTCCTCAAAACTCTCAAGCCCATTCAACTATCCAAAACCTAACCACAAAAGATCTAAATATTCCTTTCTTACATATAGAATCCTTATCTTAGGTAGAAGTCTCTTCAAGAAGTCTTTTGGGTTCTTACCAAATGATGTTACCCAAATTAAAGGTAACAATTTCTCATATCTTGTTTTCTTTTATTTTACATCTCCAACCCCTAAACTCTTCTTATTACTTTTTTTATAAAAAAAAAATTATCCAAAAATATACTAGGATGTTTTTATGAGAATTATTCTAACTACACATTCACACACCTCCATCCAATGGGTAAAGAACACACTGTTTCTGTAGATGAAAAACTAATGCCTCACGAAACAATGATTGTTCAATTATCTCCTACCGCCTATCGTTGTGGCCATTAAGATGTAACTGTATTTATATATGATATATAATATGTTTATGATTTCTTTATTCTTCTGTATTTTCCATTTATAGCATACCTTTATGGTTTCCAATATCGGTAAACGTGATAATTTCATTTGAGGAAGTGCGGACTACCGCCCCCCTCAATGTGATATGACTCGATATTTCCTTATGCGGTATGTATAAAGAATAGAGATAATTATATTATATATGATATTATACTTTAATTCTAATATACTTATGTATCATTATGTTTTAATTCCCATAAAATACAAAATAGAAAAGAAAGTTCCATTCATGGGTACGTAAGGCTTACCATCTCCATGAACGGTGCATTTCATTTCTTATCTCCAAATTTTATGTACTATAATAAATAAATATATATACTAGATATATTTTTTATATATGATATCTAAATTATTTATATAATTATGGAGGAAATGGGAATTTGGTCAATGGGACAAATTGTAATTATGACATGTTCATTTTTTACTCATGTTCCGAACATCGATCAAATATCCAATATGAACTCAAATAATTAATTATTTATTATAGAAAGGTAATAAGCAATATAAAAAGAATAATAAACATTAATTTTTTTCCTTAATCATGTATAAATTAACTTATTGTTATTATTTAGGAATAAAAAGTAACATACTGGAAAAGTTGGACTTGAGGCAAGGGGTTTCTTATCTCACTTTTAATTCTGTGATATTTTTATTGCTGTCCACATAATTATTACATGTGGTGTATTGTGTACAAACATTTTATATATATTATCACGATTCCATTTATATTCATGGTATTCTGTGAATCATTAAGTGGTTATTAACTTTTGGTCATACGACTCAATTGATTACAACATGGTTTTCATCTCACTTCTTATTTCTGTGAGATTCATACTATATTGCCACTATTTTCTTTTCTGTGATGTATGTATTTCCCATAATTTTATTCCTTATGTAATATAGATTAATTTACGGGGATTTACATATTCATTGTATGATCCTTCTTTCATGGGGTTTATGTTTCGTAAGTCACAAAATCGGTAAGGTAAATTCTAATTTCAATTTTCACTATTTGGGCTTTACGCATATTTCATTGATTATATTACTCCAATATTTTTTGTGGAATAATTATTTAGTATTTATGTACTAATTTCAACTATTATTTGTGTGGATATACTTTTCATACCCATAATCACCCTATTGATAATTTCTCAAGTCATTGATATAAACGTGATAAGAGTAATCATAACTCAAATTCCATTCCTTGATTTAAGCATCCGAGTCATTGGCGTTGTTTTTACCAGAATATGTGTTAATGTACTGTGACTTATTTACACATAATTTCCACTAATTTTTAGTGTATTTATATTTTTTCAGACATAGTTATGTTATTTATTTATTCTTAACCTAAGGATGCAGTCTTTGTAAGGGATTTCATCTCAATTTAAATTCCATTCACACTTCTTTGTTGTTATATGCCAATTCACTTATATATGGTTTATATAATGTAGATTGAAATATTATATCATGAATCACATTATTCTCATGATATTATATTGTTTTTATTACCTCAATTATTTTTATTCAAGTGTCTCTCTTTTGGTTAAGATCTCTAACAAAAATATCAATTTAAATGTTTTAAAGATTTATTCTTATAAATATTTCTCGTTAATGTTCATGTTTTAAAAATGTTTTTAAGGATTTAAATTCTTTTTAAAAGTTTCAAAGTGGCATGGGACACTTTGATACAAAAATCTATCTTAAATTGCTTCTTGTTAAATAGTCCTACTTTTAAATGTTTTCAAGAAATAGGGCGATATTTCTCTCAAATAGTTTATGATAATTTTCATCTATGACAATATCCATAATTATTCTCGATTGAGGTTAATATATTATAATACAATATTCCATATTGTATCGAATGAGTTATGTTTGAATGTGGATGTGCTATTTTTACACCATTCGTGGTTTGTGGTGAAAATGTTGACATTTCGTATGATTGTTTTAATACGAATGTTTAGATTATGTTTCAACAGTTTCATATGAGAGATGCATTGGACTTAGTATGTGATAGGTGGAGACTTCTATATCTCCTAGATGCATCTGTAGGTCTCATGAGACCAACTAGTGTCTTGGAACAAGGCCTTGACAAAGTATTATTTGTAGTCGAGGAATGCGGCCCTGACTATATTGTTATGACGTCTGACATTATGCATCACATCACTACGAGACTAGCTATTGATATTTCATTTGGTTATTCAACTAGTTGAATACCCATGACTATGTTTTATTATGTAATTATTTACTCAGCTTATATTCCTTCCAAAAAGTGTTAATGTTAATTATTTGTAAAGGCATGTGTTTTCAATTATTCACCATGTCTAATGTTTATGTTATGTCCCGCTGTATTGATTACTCTTACCGAGCTTTTGAGCTCACCCCTTTCTTATTTTTCATTTTCCCCTGATATGAAGAAGTTAGTTATGAGTGACTTGCAGTTATAATCTATGAAGCTTGGATGTTTCTAATGGAATAATTTTGTGTTGTTTTTCATTTAAAGTTGAAATGTTGAACATATTTAAGTATCTTGTTTCTTAGAATAATAAACTGATCAGTCCATTAGGACTTGATTACTTGTTATCATGCTAATGTTTTAAAATAATGTATCATCTTCTGGATTCTTGGGTCCTGGCATTACATATCACAAGTAATTAAGAATATTAAATTATTTATCAATTAGGAATAGATAATTTTATTTTAATTAATATGTTTTTTATATTTAATATTATGTTTTAAAAATAAATAATATATATAGTACATGAAGTTCTATGTATTTTAATGAAATATTTAGTGGGAAGAGGTAATTATATTGAAGAGGGTATGAATGGAGGAATGTTATATGGGCACCATTTTAAGAATTAGATTGATTAGATTATTTAGGAATACACTTAATTTTGGGTTTTTTCATTTGATCATGATGATCAGAGAATTGAAGATACTAAGTTCGATATTAATTTTTCATATAGTATTGGTAATTTGATTTTGTTTTTAATGTAGTAACTGTACTATGATTGTGATAACATCCCATTATTATGGTAACCATATACACATGCTGATCACAACATTGCCTTATAGAAAATTTTCTTTAAAGAAATTTTGTATCTAGTGTATTGACTGATAAATTTCTATATAGATTCCAATAGGTGAATATTAGATCTCCAAACTACTTTTTTATTCACCATTTCTATTAATAAATATGAATATGATATAATTAAAAGGGAGTCCAAAGTGGAATCATATTCAAAATGAGATGCATTTTCCAAAAAAAAAGAAACATCTTCATGAAGGTTTGGTTTGTATATCTAGGAAGGCCACACCCAAAACATTTCACATTAAATATATAAAATCATTCAATAATCCATATTAGTGGGTATTTTATTCTCCCTAATATTGTTATAGTATTTATAATCAATGATTTTACTATTTATCAGAATAAATAAATCTTTTATTTTTATTACTAACTCCCTATATTGAATTCCCAAGATATTATTATTAATCTCATAAATTATTCTTTAAAATAATTATTTTTTTACGATCTAAAAAAATAAATTTAGTGGTTAGGAAATACTTGAATCACTTTTTCATTTTGGTATTGGAAAAGGAAAAAAATTCAGATTGACAAAAACCAAAACATAATCCTAAAGGAACTTTACATATGAGTGAAATTATTTTTCATACACAAAAAAACATATTATTAAAATATAATTAAGTTAACTACTACATATATCAAAAATATTTATGAAAATGCTATATATTTAGAATTAGAAAGAACTCATATAGGCACAATAGTATCCTGTGTCACCTCAGGTGCTTAAGGGATGGTCTATTTAATATCTGTGGGTTCAAAGATGTCCTTTAATGCACCATGATTATCCTCTATAATAAATTTTTTTCAAATCTATAATTTGATGGCTTCTATGATGTCTCCATGAGGGACTTCATGAATATTGATCATCATTTTATTAGTACACTGTTGGAGAGGTAGATCCTAGTGACACACATTATTCATATTTCTATGGGGGTGGTAGAAGATAATTTTCATGGGATACTGTATATATTGGGTATACATATCCATTTTATGGTTATTATATGCGAGAATATGGGATACAAGACTATAACCATAAATCCATTAATAGGAATTATATTTTTCGACTGACCATGGGTCTTCAGATGTTCCCAATTATTCATGGTATGGATTGAATATCATTTCATAGTGATATCAAATGATATCGATAAGGATAAATTGATTCAAACAACATGTTCATATATTATGTGGGTTATTGGAGGCACACTATCTGTTTATCACACTTCAACTTTAATACAAATGATGTACTAACAATTACATGATAATCTAGAATAGAAAACTATATATAGTTGGGGTTTGTTTTATTATAATTTATGTATAGATTCCTCTTTCAATCATGTTAAGATATGTGTCACCATATTATAAGATGATTCGTTCTACAACAGATGTGTTCATTAGTGAATTTTCCACACATTACATATAGAGTTATCATAAAACAACCCCATCACCTTTTAAATGACTGTCTATGGGTATTATTTTTTGTTTACATCAACAACTTGAGATTGTTTTGAATTTTATTAATTTTATATTTATAAAATTATGTTTTATTACATTTTTACCAAGTGGGGTTAGGTTTAGTGTAATATGCATACCCCGAGGAACATTATTATTATGTTTTAGATGAGTTTCGACACTCTATGCCCAGATAATGTATGATAAGAATAATTTTTGTTTTTTAAACATTATTTTTTTAATTAATTCTATAGTGTAATAAAATTATATCATAGTAATATATTTTTCCTATTTTATGATTACATTTTGAGTTATCAATTTAGGTTTTTGGGATCCCATATAGCAAGATTTTATTGGGTTTTCTACATTATACTAAACTACATTGGTAATAGATAAGAGAGTGGTGGTTCCCCTCATTCATTACCTCATCAATAAGTGGAACCAGAAAATCCAATTCATATGAATATTTGGATAAATGTATCACACCTATAATACACCACAACATATTTCATCAATAAACACTATTATTCTCATCAGTAGGAAGGAAACTGATTAGTCATGTTACCAAGCATAGTATATTGAGTCTCAGTAATCACATGCCCACTGTAGTATATTTCCGCACACATAAACAATGATATGTATATTAGTATTGGATCACGGGGAGTATATTTATTGGTTCAAATATCACAGTAACATGAACATTGGACACCATTGGAATGGCCTTTACAGTTTGGTTGGTTTATTACCAATTTTTAAGTATTTTTTATATAAAAATAAATATTAACATGAATATAATGTTTTCATTTTCAGAGTGGTTAGAGTGAATTATATACATCACTAATGTGGAGGAGGAACTTGTGTTTTATTAGTATATAGTTCATGATGATCAGGTGTTTCTCAGTGTTTATCAATACTCTTAATATGAGAGTGTCTATAGAGAGGATCCACATGAATATCCTAATCCACGCTCTCTTATAGAGACAACAAGGGATGTTTATGTCCCTGGTGATCCAACAGGGGACGATTCACATCAAACTCCACTTCCACAATATGAAGGACATAGATGAACATATGTACAACGATTCTTGGAGGATACTCCTACCCAGGCTCTTGAAACAAAACTATATAATCTTTCCCAATTGGTTGAGTATCATAAAAAAGTAATACGGGACACAAAACTACATATTCTTTCATATTATATCAATATAATAACCTCATGTAATTCACATCCCACTTCTAACATCACTTCTTCTCCATATGGGTGGGGCTTCACTATGATATCACAATGTCTTCATTCCACACAGAAATAGTCTCGGGAAAAGACCTCCTAGAATAGTTCCCACTATCACAAGATTTAACGTACCTTACATGGAAGCCAAATTATTATGGATATGTATAAAAATATGATGCCAAAAATTAAATTATTTATTACATTTGATATTCATCTACTCATTAGTATGAGAAGGTACAAGAAACAAACTTATTAATATTTGAGAAATAGTAACAGTGAGGTACAATGAGGTAGTAGTTCCATGACTATATGATCATCCTTTTTAAGAAGATGTAGTGGAAAAAAATTAATGAACCCGTGTATCTAGAACAATGGAGTGTCATTGACCCCGAACCATGAGTGGGAATGATATTTTAACACTATTTTTTGGTATCAAACCGCATCAATATTGATTTTGTTCTTTCTAAAACATTTTAATTATAAAAATATCTAACATATAATGTAATTTAATGTTTTTTATGATCCTACATTTTTATATTCTCCCATAATACATTTCTCACCTCATTATCATAATATTAGTCACTAATCCTTGAACTATTTCAGATATTATATAAATTTTGATCCATTGATTATGATGAGAAAATAAAATAAAAAACATTGTAATTAATAAAAAAATAAATATATCCTCTTAATAGCATTAAAATGGATACAAATAGGATTTAAATATAATTATGAGAGGATTTATACACACACACACACACACAAACTAAATCTTATCATCCATGAAGGGTTAATGTTATGATCATTATGAAAGATTCATTTTGATTCTTAAGATGTTATGATATAAAATAATAAAAATAATATTTTGATACCAATATATCAGGTACGACCCCTAGATATTATAATAGATCACTAAAAGTACACTCAAAAAATTATATACCAACATACATATAAATAAAATTATCATTTCAGTGATATTATTTCATAATAAAAAATAAAATTCATTCGTATTAGGAAATCATTTGACGATGCCTTTTCATCCACACCCACATCACCTTATTCATTATAATATTAAATTATAATTTTTTTGTTATTATTCTATAATTATGGAAATATAAATTTCCCTAAATTTAAAATATCTTATATCTATTTTACTCATTAATTCATATTCTATAATTTTAAATATCATTAATAAAAGCCAGACCACATTATTGTAATTTTGAACCAACGTTCTATCCATAAATTAAAGATAGAAAGACATCCAATAACATTTATAAAATAAAAACATATTTCGATATTATTTCTATTTTATAAAATAAAGGTCAAAATAAAAAAAATTATAAATGAAATACATTTTAAAAAATCGTAAACCCAAAAAAACTAGAATCCCAAAACTAAAAAAACATTATACCAAAATTTAAGAACATGGATCTTATATTTAGGTATAGATCACTATTTTAGGATTATTTTTTATGAAAACAACATGAATTTCTAAATTTCCTAAGTACATGGTGTGTACTCTTGAGTACATGCCATGTACCCGATTTCTACAGGTCGTCATGTACTGGATGTGTAACAGTTGACTACATGGTCATGTGGTGACCAAGAAGACTACCTAAAGAGGGATCTGGTTCAGGCTAGTACACAACATGTACATTAAATGAACATGCCATGTACATTTCTTTTCATTTGATTAATCAGATCGATGTCATGTCTAATCTCTAGAAGCATCTTCTTCTTCCCGTGTCTCGAACTGGAGAGCAACATAAGACTAAATATCTTCGATCTCTTCCTATTCCACTATCTGATCTATGATTCAGATTTCGTTGTTCACGTTGGATTCCCACTGGTGAGTTCTCTCTTTTCTAAGAGCCTATATTACTGATTTCTCCTCTCTCTTGAGTTATCCAAGGTTGAACGATTTTTAGCTTTATGTAGATCTACGACGTTCTATCATGATTCAAGGGACGATTTTCAAGAGTGTTCATCATACAATGTCCTGGGAGGTGGTTGGTGGCTTTATTTGATTGTCTTTATATCATATATGCTTGATTTTTTCAAATATCCATGTTCTGTATTGCATATTTTAGGTTTTGGCCCGGTTTAATACCATCTATGGGTTGTTTTTTGATTAAGGGTTGTTTCCTATGCAAAAAATTCTATACCCTTGTTTATGGGACACCCCATGGGTGTGATCCATTGTTTGAGAATTATTGGCCATTTGGCATAGGTTTTCTATGAGGCATATTGTATTTTCCATGCCATTAGTTTTTATAACAGAGTTATTTGGTTATATATGATGCATGTTTTATAAATTGATTTATATTATGCCATGTAAGAGTTTTAATTTCAAGTAGAGCCTTTAATGAATGACATATGCATGGAGATATTCCTTGGACCAGGCGAACCTTGGACTAAGAAAAATGTAGGGGATTCCATATTTATTTATAGAGGACCTTGAGAGACTTGGTTTAGATTGTGACCCAGGTGGTGTTCTCCATGAGAGATACCCTAAGGTTGTGTATAAATTATTGATTCTATGTAGACAATATGTATTTACTATTAGAGCTACCAAGGAGGTATTAATAATTGCTCTATTATACGTGGGAGCATAGGGGTAAGACTACAAGGGCTTTCCTAGAGTTTCGGTTGTGAATAAATGAATAATTATGACATGTCTACCAAACCAAAGCACAAGCATAGACTCAGTCTTATATTGTTGTTTAGACGGTATTCTGAGATGTATGTTGGTACTAATATACAATTTATATAGTTCTTAGGATAGATCTATAGGTTACATTATTCAATGGATTGAATAATTTATAAATGTAAATCAATGTAGTTGTAAAATTTAAGATTTTTTAATTTTGAGTACTTAATTGTTTATTACTTCATTTTGGCATATTATCTGCAATAGATATTCACTAATAGTTAGATATAGATATTTTGGTGGATTCCTACTAGGATTAGTCTCACACCCTATTTGGGTCATGCTTTTGGACCCACACATATTATATAATTGCATGTATAGATAAGGGAAAGCCCCCTTATTCGTCGAGTACTTGAGTGATGTTGGGTCTGGATTGCATAGGATGATGTTGAGGCTTGCGATGCTATTGGAGTTACTATTTTTCTATACATTGGTTTATGTACTGTATTTATTGAATTTTTACATGATTGGGTGCTTTCTTAGAAATATGTGACAATATTTAGTTATTTATATATGTCTTTTTTGTTTATACTATCATCCTTCAGCTATTTACCTTGTTCTATGGTATTATAGCTTCCAATACATTTTACTATTTTTTCCTAATATGTTACTCTATCAATGGGGAATAGTTTCGCCACTATATCACCCAAGGCCCTCGCTGCTTGTAGAGACCCAAATCTTGACGTACATGGACATTACATTAATTCTGCGGAATACTTAATACATAAAAAAAATAGACACACAAAAATCATAATAGTTTAGTGTCTTTGGAAACATGGAACGTAATCTTCTAATCATGGTGAAAGATCTTCAACATCTCCCATAAAAATCATCCACTTTTTGTTTCCTTACCTAAAACCTTTCTTCTAATCATGGGGGAAAGGAAAACATAAAAAGGGTGAGCTCAAATGCTCAGTAAGGGTAAGCATGGATAAAATAAAACATACAATATACATTTTAACATAAAAACATGAACATGATGTTTAAACCTCAAAATCATTAGCAACGACATAAAACATGGAAGTACATAAGGCATAGATCATAAATCACGATAAAATAACATGGGAATAAAACATTTAATTGTGGAAACCATTAAGCACATGATATGATTTCCATATTAGCCGAGGCATTACTGCCAAGACCATATTAGTGGACAAAGTCCCTTTCTGAATCGAGTTCACTCTTCGTTCCAGTCCTGTAATACTGAACCGGATTAACTTACCGTTCCAGCCATGTCATTCTCATGAGATATAAATCTTCACCCAATGCATTGGAGGGAGATATAGGTCCCACCCATCTCATAATGAAATCATTCTTACTTGTTCCACAAAATAAACATACATCATTCATAATAACCCAATGAATAAAATGGGTTTCCTAAACATCATCCCATCATCACATAATCCATATAAAAGAAATGGATATCATTTCATAATAAGAAAAAGTGAAACCATGTATATCATAGAGACGTTATACTTGAAACATACACATATGAAATAATGTCATCTTAGAAGAAAAATGGCTTTGATAAAACACTTGAAATGAATTCTTGAGGAAAATATCTGTTCATCTTCAAAATAATTTTCATTTCACAAAATGTCGTGATATTTTTAAAGAAAATGATTTGGTGGAAAATATTCATGAAATATTTTGGAGGAAGCTTCATGAAAATAAGGCTTTATAAAACCATAAAAATCAATTCACGCCATATAAGTTAAAAATTACAATCTTCTCATACTTTTATCGGAAAAGTCAAAAAGTACCTCGTATGGTAAACAAAAGAAAGATTCCTTCCATATGATGTGGTAAAATTTGAAAAGGGTAAAAATGACTTTAAACATTCATGGAAGAATAGTAAACATTTTATGAAATCATTTTTAGAAAACATGGTCATGGATGATAAACGTATCCCCAGTAAATACTTACGTATAAGCAATCTCGGATAAAAAATGAGATTGAAAATTTATCCCTTACCTTATGTCTGATATGCTTCGTATGTATCCAAACCTACTGTATAATGATTTAAATAATGTCATTGACTTATTACAGAGTCATATTCATTGTTATGATATCATATATGGTTCACTTATGACTTTATATTACCCGTTCTTTTGTATATTCCATGTTAAAGAGCATTTTGGGTAAAATCGTTTCATTTGTCGTCCGTGTTTTGACTTGTAATTATTCATATGATTACTTAGATCATGATTAATTAATTCCAGATTATAAAATATGATTTATATATAATATATATTCAGAATATACATATATATAATAGATCGATAGATGGAAAGAAATACACCGTTCATGGAGACGGTAGGCCGTACGTACGCATGAACGTTGTTTTAATTTCCTTATTGAGTTGAATGGAATTAAGTAGATGAAATATATATATATATATATATATATATATATATATACGTAAATCCAGTAGCTTTATAATGTCATATATTTCATTATTATTGCTTATATATACAATATAACAATTCATTAATGGTTAACACGGAGAATGAATCTCATCGCATCGTGGAGATGGTATTCCGTACATACGCACGAGCGATGATATCATTTCCATAATTATTGAATTGAATTGGAGTGGATGATACAATATATCAGAATTATTATGATGTTATAATAACTACTTATAGTTATTCTTTACAACATTATACCCATCCAAGTAAGGTGGTGTTGGAAAAACAGATTACACCACAGCGTGGAGAGGGTATTCCGTACTTACACATGCGCGGTGATTTCATTTTCCATAGGATGGATAGAAGGTGAAATGGGGTTTTTTCATATTTATAATAACATATCAGTATATTAGTGATACTGATGTTATTAAAATATAATTAAACAACTAAATAAGAGGAGGTAGAAGAAGAAGTAAATTTGAAAGATTCGGTAACGGATATTACCTCTTCTTCGATACGCCTCTTTGAAACCTCCTATTAGGGCACTAAGATTGGTCTTTGAAGTATTCCAGGACCTATATGATGTTTCTAGGGAAGTGGAGAAGATAAATTTTCAGGTTTTGGCCGAGATTTAAGGCTCAAATTGGTGTGAGGAGGAGAGGGAGGAGGTGCCCTTTTACAAGGGAGGAGAGGGGCACCTTTGGAATCCTCAAAAATATTAGTTTAATATAAATTCTAAACCCACATAAAAACCTCCAAAAATGACTGAATTCGACGATTATATGAGATAGGGTTGTAATATCATCAAACAATAAAATTTAGACATGTTTTGATGTTATTTTAAACCTTATCATTTTGATTTATCCTTATTTTATCTATTTAGGTTTATTTGTGGTAATAACATTCTAAATTTTAAATTATTATAAATAATTACATATGTGTTGTGAATTTTCCATATTTTGACAAATTAAGAAATTTTAGACCATATAAATTTTAATTTATAATTTTTAAATATTTTTGTGATTTTTAAACAATTTAATAATATTTTATTTTTATAAAATAACAATAGTGTCAATTTTGAAACTATTCATCTATTTTAATTTAAATAAAATCTACATAGAGGATATATTCTAACTAAAGTATTTAATAGATTTATAACATGTCAAATGTTCCTAGAAAATTTTCGGAGCACATTAAATAGTTCATATAATATTTATTTTAATATTTTTATAATCATTTATCTGCTATATCTCTTAATAAAATAATTAGTAAATTTTTTTTATAATTATTTTATAAACTTATTTGTTGCATAAAAATTAAAAATAAAATAATTTTATGAAGATTAATATCAAAAATTTTATAATAATAATTTTACTCTAATTTATCATCTTAAAATAACATCATGTAAATTATTATCTTTATTAAATTATGAAGGTGACAACTATGGAAGAATTTAAAATAAAAAATTATAAGTGTCATAATCACCTTAATAAGGATCCAAATGGTCAAAAATTAGGCCAGTGGATTATTAGGGTTTATATATACACTAATAATAAGTTTTTTTCAGATTTTCGGCCCTTTTGATATGTATTACTATTTCAATAAAACTATATTTTTGATTTTTCACTAAATAAATAATTTCTGCATCATTAATGTATAGAATAAAAAGGTAATTAAATAACTATTAAAAATTACAAATAAATTACCATGATAAAGAAAAACATTTTATCCTTAAAATGAGTATTTATAACCGAAGTTATATTCTGTATAAACTTATATTAAAAATACTTTAATTATTAAAGTTGAGTGAGACATATTTCACTTTCCTTTAAATAAAATAATCTAAAGGTCATAATCACCTCCAAGTGGGTTCCAATGGATTCTATTTAGACCAAAATATGCATTAGGACAAAATATAAGCATCCAACTATATTAATACAAGTGTTAGGGTAATTTTATTTTATTATATTTACCCTTAATTACCCGATTTACCTTTTACTATGGTACATAAAATTTAACATAGTTCTTATTCATAATGCCCAAAAATAAAAATTAGCTTATTAACACAATTTGTACCCACTGATTCCAATTATGGAATCCATTTTTCTAAATTCAATACACAAAAGTTGCAGAAATTAATTTAAAATTAATCCCATTGTTAAGAAAACGTGTTTTTAAAGTTATAACATTGCAAAAGATTGAAATGTTTGTACCTATTAATTCAATGTAAAATTAATGTTAATGACATAAATTATATTAAATGGTAAAAATATATTCTATTTATACTTTAAAACCATTCAATATTATAATTTCACCATATAAATTATTGCGATGAAAAAAGTTGTTTTTAATTAAAATATAGCGTTTTTTTACTATTCATCAAAATATCAAAGTTACCAGAATAATATGAAAAATTTATCCAAAGTAAATTTTTATTTCTTGATTCCATATAAGAATTTTATTCTGTCAAATTGAACTTAAAAAAATCTCAAAAACTAGATTTAAAATGGGTGCGCCATCAAAAGGCAGCAAAACATCATTTTTTGAAAAATACTTATTTTACCCGAAAAAATTATTTTGTTCTTATACCATGTTCTAAAAAATATGTAACATGAATAATAATGTTATAAAATTCAAAATGTAGATAATACTATTCATAATGGCTAGTCCATAATAATATTATAACAATATATCGTTGTTTTGTGAAACCCGGTATTGCGTACTACACACGCTATCACGGATGGTCGTGATTTCGTGTAATGAAAGCCAAGTTTGGGTTGCATGTTGTGCAAGACTCCTTTGTTGTATCATATAACAGAATCCAACCATATTTCATTTATATATTTAATATATATATATACACTCAATGTTGTGTAGAATGACTATTATCAAACGAACTTGAAATTGTGTGTAACACAATCTAAGAATAGTGTTGCGTATACTACAAGATAATACGATGTTGCGTATAGCAAAAGATAATATTGTTGTAGAATAAAACACATGACATCAAATAAATTAAAAAGAAAAATTATCATAAAATATCAGGTTGTTACGTTCTACCCCCCTTAAAATGAATTTCGCCCTCAAAATTCGTCGGGGTTATACATGGTTTTCTACTTGAAAGTTTCTTTAATTGAAACCCATATCGTAAAATGAAATACCAAAACATAACTTTAAAAACTAAAGTATGAAACGTAATGGTTACCCAAATTAACTAATCATTGGGTTTCCACATAGGAGAACATAGGTGAAAATATTTATATGGAAGAGAAATCTAACCATCATGTTCTGATGGAGAGTGGTAGAGGACATGGCTATGAAAAAGCCAATAATCACAAAGCCATAAATTTGTGATGATCTAAGGTACCATATGATTCATCGGATTAAACGAAATATTTGATTGATTTTGGATCAATCTCACTGTTGTTCATGCTTTGAACAATTTCCACTTCATCCCTTGAAGAAATGAAGTTGAATTTGTTATTCGTGATGTGTTAGCAGATCATGTGATAGAATAATGGGTCATTCCATCTGTTTCAAACAAATGGTTAGAAAAAGTTATAAGTCCATCTAATGGTAAGATTAATTTTATATGGTTCCAAAAATGAACTTATACTTCATATATCATACTGCTTAAAAAAGTAAACCTAGTTTCTACTAACCGGGGACTTCCTGTAGGCCAGTGGTAGGCGATAAAGGCCAGTCGCACTTTGGTTGTGGGTTCGATTCCCATAGCCTTGTCCGACGCGATGGGTTGTCGCCCGTCCTGCAGGTTTTCCTTTTTCTAAAACTAATTTACTATATCATCCCATCAATAATATCAAAAAAAATTATATCCTTAAACAATACTAACTTATGTCCAACATAAGACATTCCAATATTTAGGCTTATCTAAAATACTTCGGTCCATGCTCATATTATAAAGAAAACAATTACTAGAAAGGTTATCTACCAAGAATGTGAATACAAGCATTTATCCCACATATATCATAAGATATATCTTGTTGGTTGTATTCCAAACACACGAATACCTTATTCATATATTCTCATGAAACAAAAATTACCATAGAACCTTAGTGAAAACATGAATACTGTCAAAAGGTAACTCATTCCACATACCAAAATCCCAAAAAAAATCTATGTAATCAAACAATAATATCACTTAGTCCTTATATCAGTCATGAGCTCATGAATACAATCAAACATCTCATTATCTTTTTATCCTTTCATTATGCGCATATCATCTACTTTCCAAAAATATCTTAATAAAATTCCATGGTTACCGGTACCATTCAACATATAATTTCAAATACATTAGAAAAAACAATAGTCTAACAATCCTTAGATGATTCTTTATTCCATAGTACAATACATTATTCTTTATAAACATACAAGCATTCCACTAACTTCTTAAACCACTAACTGAGCTTCATCATTTCTTTCATCTCATATTTCATTTGTAGTCTCTTCATCATCATCCACATAAATACTACTCATATGACCATTATAATTCTCTTCATGAGATTTTCCCTTAGGGCATTGGTTTTCATAATGCCCATACATTCCACATTTAAACATCTAATCATTGTTGATGATGTAGCAATACCATTATCCTTGTCCATGGTGTTAAATAAACCTTTTCCTTTGTACTTAATGGCTTTGTGTCCTTCATTTCCATACCCAAAGCATCTTCCAGTTCCTTTGAAACAATCTCCCCGATGCCACTTCCCACATGATTTACATGAGGGAAATTGAACTTTATTTCCTCTATGATCATCATGAAACTACATATTTCTCTTATTATCTAAGTCGGGAAACATACCAAAGTTGTAGATTATTGATCATATTTTGAGATTGCTGATTAGGCATAATAATGATGTTTGGATTTCCAAATCCCGTTTCATTTGGTTTCTCATGAAGAATATTATTCCATTGTCCGTCATATCCTCCATTATCATGAATCTTCCTGTTTCCAGCCATTTTCTAAAACCCAAAAAGAATAGTGTGAGAGGCAAAAATCATGATAGGGAAAAAAACATAGAAAAGGGGGAGTACCCTCAATATCTAACATCCTATGTTAAATTCTAATATCATTACTGTAGTTCTAGTACTATATCCTATACGGATACTTATCCTTAGGGACATCCCTAGACATACCTTAGAAATATCTCTAGGGATCTCACTAACGTTTTCACATCCCAGTTTCCAAAGGTTGACTAAACCTTTCCTCTGATACCAATATTAGAGAGACAAATGTTGATGTACATGGAAATTAGATTAATTTTTTTAATACTTAATACATAACAAAAAAAGACACACAAGGATTGTAATAGTTTAGTGTCTTTGGAAACATGGAACGTAATCTTCTAATCCTGGTGAATGATCTTCAACATCTCCTATAAAGAACTTCCACTTTTCGTTTCCTTACCTAAAACCATTCTTTTAATCCTGGGGGAAAGTAAAACATATAAAGGGTGGTCTCAAATTCTCACTAAGGGTAAGCATGGATAAAATAAAACATACCATATACGTTTTAACTTAAAAACATGAACATGATGTTTAAACATCAAAATCAAGAGCAACGACATAAAACATGGAAGTACATAAGGCATAGATCATAATGGATCATAAATCATGATAAAATAGAATGGGAATAAAACATGTAATTGAGGAAACCATTAAGAACATGATATGATTTCCATATTATCCAAGGCATTGCTGCCAAGACCATCTTAGTGGAAAAAGTCCCTTTCTGAATCGAATTCACTCCTCGTTCCAGTCCTGTAATACTGAACCAGATTAACTTACCGTTCCAGCCATAACTATCTCATGAGATATAAATATTCACCCAATGCATTTGAGGGAGATATAGGTCCCACCCATCTCATAATGAAATCATTATTACTTGTGCCACAAAACAATCATACATCATTTATAATAACGCAATGAATAAAATGGGTTTCATAAATATCATCCCATCATCACATAATCCATATAAAAGAAATAGATATCATTCCATAATAAAAAATTTAAACGATGTAAATCATAGATACATTATACTTTAAACAAACACATATTAAATAATTTTATCTTGGATGAAAAATGGTTTTGATAAAACACTTGAAATGAATTCTTGAGGAAAATATCATTTCATCTTCAAAATCATTTTCTTTTCACAAAATGTCATAAAATTTAAAAAGAAAAGGATTTTTTTGAAAGTAGTAATGAAATATTTTGGAGGAATCTTCATGAAAATAAGGCTTTATAAAACCATAAAAATCCGTTCACAACATATAAGTTAAAAATAACATTATTCTCGTACTTTTGTCTGAAAAGTCAAAAAGTACCTCGTATGGTAATCAAAAGAAATATTCCTTCCATATGATGTGGAAAAAGTAGAAAAGGATAAAAATGACTTTAAACATTAATATAAGAATAGAAAAAAATTTAATGAAAAAAGTTTTAGAAAACATGGTCATGGATGATAAACGTAACCCCAGTAAATACTTACGTATAAGCAATCTCGGATAAAAAATGAGATTGAAAATTTATCCCTTACCTTATGTACGATATGCTTCGTATGTATCCGAACCTCCTGTATAATGATTTAAATAATGTCATTGACTTATTAAAGAATCATATTCATTTTTATGATATCATATATGGTTCACTTATGACTTTATATTACCCGTTCTTTTGTAAATTCCATGTTAAAGAGCATTTTGGGTAAAATTATTTCATTTCTCGTCCATGTTTTGACTTGTAATTATTCATATGATTACTAGATCATGATTAATTAATTACAAAATATAAAATATGATTTATATATAATATATATTGAGAATATACATATATATAATAGATCAATAAAGGGAATTAAATACACAGTTCATGGAGAGGGTAGGTCGTACGTACGCATGAATGCCGTTTTCATTTCTTATTGAGTTGAATGGAATTAATAGATGACATACATATATATATATATATATGTAAATACAGTAGCTTTATAATGTCATATATTTCATTATTATTGCTAATATATACTTTATAATCATTCTTTAATGGTTAACATGGAGAATGAATCTCATCACGTCGTGGAGACGGTATTCCGTACGTACGCACGAGCGATGATATCATTTCCATAATTATTGAATTGAATTGGAGTGGATGATACAATATATCAGAATAATTATGATGTTTTAATAACTATTTATAGTTATTCTTTACACCATTATACCCATCCACGTAATGTGGTGTTGGAAAAACAGATTACACCACAGCGTGGAGACGGTATTCCGTACGTACGCACACACGGTGATTTCGTTTTCCTTAGGATGGATAAAAGGTGAAATGGGGCTGCTTCATATTTTTAATAACATATCAGTATATTAGTGATACTGATGTTATTACAATATAATGATACAACTAAATATGTGGAGGTAGAAGATGAAATAAATTTGAAAGAATCTGTAACAGATATTACCTATTCTTCGATACGCCTCTTTGAAACCTCCTATTAGGGAACTAAGATAGGTCTTTGAAGTATACCAGGACCTCTAGGATTTTTCTAGGGAAGTGTAGAAGATAAATTGTCTGGGGTTGGCCGATATTGAAGGCTCAATGTGGTGTATGGAGGAGAGGGAGGAGGTGCACTTTTATAAGGGAGGAGAGGGGCACATTTGGAATCCTCAAAAATATTAGTTTAATATAAATTCAAACCCCTCATAAAAAACACAAAAAAATGACTCAATTATAATATTAGATGAGATAGGGTTGTAATATCATCAACCAATAAAATTTAGACATGTTTTGATATTATCTTAAACATTATCATTTTGATTTATCCTTATTTAATCTATTTAAGTTTATTTGTGGTAATAAAATTATAAATTATTATAAATAATTACATATGTGTTGTGAATTTTCCATAATTTGACACTTTATGACATTTTAGATCATATAAATTTTAATTTATAATTTTTAAATATTTTTTTGATCTTTAAACAATTCAGTAATATGTTATTTTTATAAAATAACAATAGTGTCAATTTTGAAACTATTCATTTATTTGAATTTAAATAAAATCTACACAGAGGATATATTCGAAGTAAAGTATCTAATAGATTTCTAACATGTCAAATTTGTCTATAAAATTTTTTGAGCACATTAAATAGTCTTATAATATTTATTTTAATATTTTGAATACCATTGATCTGGTATATCTCTTAATAAAATAATTATTACAACATTTTTGTATAATTATTTTATATTCTTATTTGTTGAATAAAAATTAAAAATAAAATCATTTGATGAAGATTAATATCAAAGATTTTATAATAATAATTTTACTCAAATTTATCATCTTAAAATAAAATCATGTAAATTGCTATCTTTATTAAATTATGAAGGTGACAACTTTGAAATCATTTAAAATAAAATATTATAAGTGTCATAATCACCTTAATAAGGATCCAAATGGTCACAAATTTGGCCAGTGGATGATTAGGGTTTATATATACACTAATAATATGTTCTGTGCAAATTTTTGGGCCTTTTTATATGTATTACTATTTCAATAAAAACTATATTATTGATTTTTCACTAAATAAATAATTTCTGCATCATTAATGTATAGAATAAAAAGGTAATTAAATAACTATTAAAAATTACAAATAAATTACCATTATAAAGAAAAAAATTTATCTTTAAAATGAGTATTTATAACCGAATTTATATTCTGTATAAATTTATATTAAAAATACTTTAATTATTAAAGTTGAGTGAGACATATTTCACTTTCCTTTAAATAAAATAAACTAAAGGTCTTAATCACCTCCAATTGGGTTCCAATGGATTCCATTTATACTGAAATATTCCTTAGAACAAAATATAAGCATCCAATTATATTAAGTCAAGTGTTAGGGTAATTTTATAATATTATATTTACCCTTAATTACCCGTTTTACCTTTTACTATGGTAAATAAAATTTACCGTGGTTACTATTCATTATTCCCAAAAATAAAAAGTAGATTATTAACACAATTTGGACCCACTAATTCCAAATATGGAATCCATTTTTATAAATTCAATACACAAAAGTTGCAGAAATCAATTTAAAATTAATCCCATTGTTATGAAAATGTGTTTTAAAAGTTATAACATTGCAAAAGATTGAAATTTTTTACCTATGAATTCAATGTAAAATTAATGTTAATGACATACATTATATTAAATGGTAAAAATATATTCTATTTATAATATAAATACATTCAAAATTATAATTTAACCATATAAATTATTGTGATGAAAAAGTTGTTTTTAATTAAAATATAGCGTGTTTTTACTATTCATCGAAATATGAAAGTTACCAGAATAATATGAAAAATTTATGCATAGTAATTTTTTATTTCATGATTCCAAAGAAAAAATTTATTTTTTCAAATTAAACTTAAAAACATGTCAAAAACTAGATTTAGAATGGGTGCGCCCTCAAAAGGAGGCAAAACTGCAATTTTTTTAAAAATAGTTATTTTACCCGAAAAAATTATTTTGTTCTTATACCATGTTCTAGAAAATATGTAAGACAAATAATAATGTTATAAAATTCAAAATGTAGATAATACTATTCATAACGGCTAGTCCATAATAATATTATAACAATATATCGTTGTTTTGTGAAACCCGGTATTGCGTACTACACACGCTATCGAGGAAGGTCGCAATTACGTGTAATGAAAGCCAAGTTAGGGTTGCTTGTTGTGAAAGACTCCATTGTTGTTTCATATAACAGAATCCAACCATATTTCATTTATACATTGAATATATATATATACACTCAATGTTGTGTAGAATTACTATTATCAAAATAACTTGAAATTATGTGTAACCCAATCTAAGAATAGTGTTGTGTATACTACAAGCTAATACGGTGTTGCGTATAGCACAAGATAATATTGTTGTAGCATAAAACACATGACATCAAATAAATTATAAATAATACTTATCATGAAATATCGGGTTATTACACTGCTATTCAGTAGCATTTGGAATTTGGGGAAGTGCCCTTGAGGCCATGTGACCAACTGGGTAGGATGCACCGTTGGGTGGAACCCGGAACCGGGACATTGCAAAGTGGTATTACAGTTGAGGTTATTTTATGATTTGTATAACTATTTGGAACCTATATATGACTATAGTTTGAAATATGTAGTTGGTAATAATTTGTTCCAAGAATTAGCTAAACCGTGTATAGCGAAAAGCCAATTTTTCACTAATATTGCAATTTCTATGGTTTGAAATGTTTACATTTGATATGATTTCACCATTGGGTGATGCAACTGTTTTTTTCATTTATTATTTATATCATTGTGGATCTATCTCTATTTCAACCCGATGAGATGAGGGTATTCCATCTCATGCATCATATTGGAACTCGCTAGAGATCACATGTCTTGCATTCTTATCATAGAATTGTGGGTGCATTACTAATTGCATGTTGTTATGATAGATGTTGTGAAAAATATGCTTCCCGTTGTGATATATTTCCAAATAGAATACCTGCTATTTTGATATGGTATTGGAATAAGAGAAGATTCATCTTTTAGGATTCCAAACATTGATTAGCGGGATTATGGGCTTCAATGGGTCGAAATTTGACATTCCATGGGAAAAAATTTATGTTTTAAGGGTTTTATAGAAGTTTTGAAGGCCAACTATACATAAACAAAGACAAAACTACTTGTGGGGTTCGGAACACATGACATGTGTTCTTCTATTCTAGATGAATCAACTTTTCTTAAGTACACACCATTTATGGTATGGACAAACCATGTAGTCTTTAACTATGTGACTAATTATGTGAATAGAGACCTGGGGTTGTGAAAACATGGTTGAAAATTCTGTGTAACAGGAGTACAAGTCATGCCATAAGGACCGTGTCTCTAGCCATGTGACTAACAACACAGGTGGATGGAACTTAGGTTGTACACACCGTGTCTAGGGTGAACATGTCAGGTAGAGTTGCGCGGGCAGACCCCTTGTGGATTAGTCATATATAAGTACTTTTGTAGGGGATGGAAATCAAGTACATTACATGTATTTAGAGAAACATTTCGCATGTAATGGCATTACACTACTAGTTTTGGATGAGTAAATTACAATGTTAAAAGCTTACGAGAACCCATCATGTAGAGGTTATACAAGATGTGTAGCCATGTTTTAAAAAACATGAATGTTTTCTTTCTCATGTTCCTTCTATCACTTATAAACTTTTTTCTTTGATATATTTTTTTCAACTGAGGTGTGTGCTTGAATTTTCAGAGTCATTCCACCAAGACGTCGTCCGATTGTACAATAGGTGCAGGGAAATGACCAGACACCGGAAAGGATAGATTAGGGACTACAAGAAGATCCTCTCGTCATTTCCATCTTGGAACCAGCTTCTATAGAAAACATAGGTGCTGATGCACTATTCCATGAAGTCTTTATGAGGATGATGCACACATTACAAGGAGCACCACATCATGTACCAACTTTGGAAGAGTTGATGTGGGTGTCCCACCAGCAGCATCCACCCAACATTTTAGGAGATAGAGGACCATAATCTGCTGAGTAATGGTTAGAGGCCATGCTTTCTATCTATGAGCATCCAGAGATGCCTTAATAGAGAAGACTAAAGCTCGTGATGTATATGTTATGTTATTCTGCAATGAGATAGTGGGACGTTATCTCACAGGCAGGACATAATCGAGATATGGCATGGGAAGAGTTCCAGATGACCTTCTATAATTACATGAAACCCCAAGTCATTGAGGGCCGATTGAGCTCGAGAGTTCATGCATTTAGAGTAGGGTGATATTTCAGGGATGGATTACTCTTCTTGTTTCATAGAGATTCAGTGATCCACTCATACTTTGTGAGGTGATAAGTAATCACTTTCTAGGAGATTTGAGGAAGGTCTCAGGTATGAAATTCGATTACAGGTGAATGTCATCAGGATAACATTGGTGATGGAATTAAGGAACTAGTCACTGACTACTAAACATAATATGAGTGTGTTGGGAGCTATGAGGCATGGAGTTTAAGCATCTAGGGTTGGTACTCTTTTAACTAAGAGAAGGAAGTGCCACATGGACCCTTTGCTTAGTGATTTCAGTAGTAGGGATGTATTTATATGCAACAGATGAGGTGTTACCAGTGCGTGATGCATGAGAACCTGACACCTCAGTGCCCAAGAGACCTAGTTGAGTGCCGATCATGCAGCGAGATGGGTCATCTTAATCGTTTTCTCCATTTTTTTCTAACCAGCCGCTAATGAATGGGGATATGTTATGACTACACATTCAGGAGAGGGACATCTAGTTTCTTCACAGTTATGGAACTAGAGATTTTCAAGCTGTTCAGGTTGAGGAGGTAGTCATGGTTTTAGGGGTCAGGTTACAGGTTCTTAGTGACAATAGGGTGAATTAGCTTAGGGTAGTCAGGGAGGGTGACAACGCCATAGTATAGTTTAGACATTTGCATTGGAGTAGACTGAGCAAGAGCAGGATCCCTGACCCTCTATGTACAGAAGAATTATTATAGTTTCCACAGTTTATGATTCTACATTTTTCAATATAGAGGATTACTATAGTTTTATATTTGTTTATATTGTGAAAAAACTATGGACTATGCATATTTACGTCTAATGATGTCATGAAACTAGACAATCCATTGGGGATTAGGAAGACCAGGGTACATTAGTGTGAGGAGTTCCCTCTTGAGTTAGGTGGGTGTAACTTCTTATGAGACCTCTATGTTTTAAAGATTATAGTCTTCGATTTCATTCTCGGAATGGACTGGTTATCCTCTTTTCAAGACTTGTTGATTGATATTTCTTCAGGGTGATTTTTACATCACCAGAGGTTATGTCTTTTCAACACATGGTTGAATGGGATTTTCAGGCATGTAGATCTAGACCAGAGCATCATGGGATAGGAGTAGGTATAGCCCAAATTTCCAGTATATATCTAGATGACCAGGGGACTTCACAGAAGGAATTTACTCCCTTCGAGGATTGTTTCAAAGATGTATATTTAGACGACTATTATGGTTTAACATTGGAACGTGTGGTTTATTTATATATTAAAATTGTGCAAGGAGTGGAACCAGAGTCCATTATTCATTATAGGATGGCTACAAAATATTTACAGGATCTCAAGAAGCAGTTGGAGGAGTTCTAGGAAAAGGGTTTCATGTGACCCAATACTTTCCTTTGGGTTTGCCTATCCTTTTCGTGAAGAAGTATGATGATACCCTAAGACTTTGCAAGGATTATCAGAAGATGAACCAGCTGACAGTTAAAAACTAATATCCCTTACAGAGGATTGATGATCTCTTTGATCATCTACAAGGAGCTCGAGGGTTCTTGAAGATTGAATTGTGATCCTATTATCATTAGTTTAATGATAGAACATCATATATACATCTTACAATGTTTTGGAGATGGTATGGACTATATGTAATGTGTTTAGGCCATTCGGTCTGAAGAATGTGCCATCAGTTTTCAAGGAACTGATGTACCGATTGTTTCATCTTTACTTGGATTCTTTTGTGGTAGTATTCATGGACAAAATCTTAGTGCACTCCCATACTCAACACGACCATACCACCAATCTTGAGATCATATTGAGTACCCAAATAGAGAAGAAATTATATATTATGCTCTAAAAATTCCACTTTTGGATAGATCTGATTCAATTCATGGGTCATGTTATCTTAGATAAAGGAGTATCAGTGGAACTAGAGATTGTGAGAGAAGTAGTTTCCTGGGATAATTCGGAAAATTACATTGAGGTACATAGAATTCTAGGGATAGCTGGATACTACATGCACATTATACAGGACATTTCATGCTTAGTAGTTCCACTAATGGGCCTGACTATGAAGGGTTTGAAGTAGTTGGGAAAAAATTCCTTCGATTCTGCCATTCAGAAGCTAAAAGGGATATTTAATTCTACAGGGACACTGATTTCCCAATAGTCACACATTAGTTACACCATTTACTATTATGTGTTAGATATCAGGCATGGGGAAGTTCTTATGCCAGGGGAATTAGTCATTGTGTATGGGTCTCGGTAGTTGACGTCGCTTGAATGGAATTACCCTACAAGTTAGCAGTAGTTGTGCGAGATTTACGCTGCTGAAGACATTATCTTTTGGGAGAGCATTTTTTTGTATATACTAACACAAAAAGTATCATGTATATCTTTACTCAGGGTGACCTGAAATTGATACAACATGGTTGGGATGACTACCTACATTATTTTGACATTGATGTTGCATATATACCTTGGAATGGCTATCTAGTGGCTAATGTGTTGAGTAGGAGGACTTAGATACAGGTAGCTCAGGGGGCCAGTAGTTAGTAAAAGTTCAAGGATCTATTCACCGAGATGATATTGGAGATGCACGACAAACAAGGGATGCATTTTCCTACTTCTTATCTATTAACTCTACACATATGGATCAATTGAGAATGAGGCAACTATCAGATTCTGATGTCCTAGATCTATAGGACAGTGTATCATGAATGGACCCTACTCCTGGATGAACCATAGATGCGGATGATATCTTTCATTTTCATGGAAACATATGGGTGTCAGCAGATATACATAGGGATTTTATGTAAGATTTTCATTCCTCAGTTTAGATAGTTCATCCCGGTTTCACCAAGTTGTATCAAGATATACCTTGTTATTATTGGTGGACAGACATGAAGAGAGATGTTATTGTTTTTTATGAGGTGTTCCACATGTCAGCTTGTGAAGATGGAGCATTAGTTACCATCATGGCTTTTACAGCAGTTACCCATTCTAAAGTGGAACTGGAAAGATGTATCGATGGATATTTTTATGGTTTTACTAAGGTCGCCTTGAGGGAACGATGTAGTATTGGTTGTTGTTGAAATACTCATAATGGATAAAAATTTATTTCTGATAATTCAATCATTTAGTGTTAATGAGCTTAGAAGGTTGTACATATGAGAGATTGTTCATTTTCAGGGGGTTCTGCATTCTATAATTTCAGATAGGGACACACAGATTACTTCTCGTGTCTATAAGAGACTACAGAGGGCTTTGTGTACACAATTACATCAGAGTAGAACTTACCATCCCTAAAAAAATGGCCAGTATGAGTGCATGATTCAGGTTTTGGATGACAATCTTCGAGCATGTGTCCTAGATTTTGGGGGTTCTTGGGAAATACACTTACCCCTAGAAGAGTTTTCCTACAACAACAGTTTCCAGGAAACGATTCAGATGGAACCTTATGAGGCTTTGTATGGTAGGACATGTCGATCAACACCATATTGGATGGTGGATGGATAGGCAGCTATACTGGGAAATCATCTTCTCCAAGAGACTGGTATGCATGTGTAGTTAATTCAGAAGAGGATGGTTACATCACAGTATTAATAGAAATCATATGCTGATTCACAGAGATGACCACTAGAGTTTGCGGTTTGAGATTAGTTTTTCATACCTATCACAACGAGTTTGGGATAGAAGATGATTACGAGACAGAGGATTATTTCACTGAGATACATCATTCCATGTGAGGCATTGGAGTGAGTTAGGCTGATTGCCTAATGGTTGTATTTACCTCATACATATCGGGCTATGCACAAAGTCTTCCATGTTTCTAAGCTACAACATTACTTTTCAGACCCGTCTCACATTTTTCAACCAATGGAGGTTTATTTGGAGGTGGATTCATATTTTGAGGAGCACCCTATATGGAATTTGGATCACAGTATGATGGTTCACCATGGATATTATGTTCTTCTGGTAATGGTGCTATGGTAGCACAGGTGAGTACATGGCGAGACATGGGAGAGGGAGGCAGACATGTGATCACAATGGCCAGAGATGATTGATTTTCCTTCCCTACCACCCTTAGAAGGGAAATTCAGGGATGAATTTTTTTATGGGGGAATTTTGTAATAAATAAATTTTTTTTAAGGTATGAATACTAATTTTGGGATGTTTTTGAGGAAAAAGGATGAATTTGAAAATTTCCTATGAACAATCCATCTACCTTTGAATAAATATCGTGTACCCAGTTGCTGGGGGGTAGCCATGTATGGGTCATGTGAAAACCGCATACATTTCCATGTTGTGACCTAGTAGACCACCTAATGCGGGGAGCCATTTGAGTCTAGTAAATGGTATGTACAATAAATAACCATTTAGTGTACATTTCTTTTTATTTTATTAATCATTCCAAGGTCATGTCTAATCTCAATATGCATGTTCTTCTTCCTGTGTCTCAAATAGGTGAGCGACGTGCGACCAAAAATATTCAAGCACCTCTTTTTTTCATGAATTTTTTTATTGAGACACTTCTGGGTGTGTTGGATTCACACCGATGATTTATCTCTTTCCCTAGAGCCTCTCTTCCTGATTTCTCCTCTCTTGTGAGTTATACGTGGTTGAACGATTTTTAATTTTTTTTAGATCTACAATTTTCTAGGTTGATTCAAAGGCCATATTTCAAGATTATTCCTCATACTAAGTCGAGTTAGGTGGTTTGTTCCTTTATTCGATTGTCTTTGGATCATAGATGATTAAATTATCTAAATACCCATGTTGGGGTATTGCGTAATTTGGGGTTTGACCATGTTTAATACCTACTATGGATTGGTTGTTGATTAGATGTCGTTGTCTATGAACAAATTTTATACCATTTTTTAAGGGACAAAATATCAGTGTGTTCTCTTTTTTGACAATTATTGGAAATATTACCAAGGTTTCTAATGGGGAATATTGCATTTTCCAAGCCATGAGTTGTTTATGATGGAGTATTTTGATTATATATGATTCATTTTTTATTATATGAATAAATATGACCCATGTAATACTTTTAATTTCATGTTGAGCCTTAAATGAATGATGTTTTCAAGCATAACATCCATGGACTATGAGAGCCTTGGACAAGGAGAACTATAGAGGTTTCTCAATATACATACATAGGACTGTGAGAGCCTTGTTGAAGATTGTGACGTAGGGGTTATTGACCAAGAGAGCTACTTGGAGGTTGTGTGTAAATTGTTGATGCTCTATAAGCCATGGTTATTGACTGTAAGTGCTACCCATTAGTTCGGTATCATTACACTATCCTATGCGAGACCATAGGGGTTAGAAATAGAGAGCTTTCCCAGAGGGTCAGGTGTAAATAAATGAATAATTATGATGAGTCTTCCCAGACAAAGCACAATCTTGGACTCAGTCGTTCTTGGTTTCTTGGATGGTCTTCTTAAAAATCTATGGTTACTACTATACAGGGGATATAGATCATAGTCTAGATCCTAATGATTCATTATTCAGTGGATTAAATAATTAATAAAAAAAATGAATGTAATTGGAAATTGTATGATTGTTTACTTCTGAGTAATTCCTTATTTATTTCTTCATTTCTGTGTAATACCTACTGTAGATAATCATTGACTATTAGGAACATATATTTTGGTGGAATCCTACTAGTATTCGTTTTACACCCCATTTGGGTCATGCTTTTAGTACAAAATGGATTATCTGGTTGCAGGTATAGATAAGGGCGAGTGCCCTTATTTCTCTGGTATTTTTGTGTTGTTGGATTCAAAGATAATGGGACCAGCTGTTGGAGTTACTATTTTCTATAATTTGGTTTCAGTATTGTTTTTCCATCATTGAGACTTGTTTGGCATCATTCCAATATATATGTGACATTCCTCAGTTATTTATATATGTTGTAGTTGTTTATTCTATTTTTCTTCTAATTTTTAACATATTTTATGGTTTTACTACTTTCTCTACTATTTACTATTTGTTTACACTATGTTACTTTGCCTATGTGGGAATAATGTCCCCACTATCACACCAAAGGCCCTCACTACTATTCTGATGCCTCTGGCATTTTAGGAAATGCGCTTGATACGATGTGACCATTCATGTATGGGGAACCTTTGGGCAGCAGTCGGAACTGAGACGTCACACAAAAAAACCTAAAATAAAATTTACATATCAAATTTATAACTTTTTAAAAATATTTAAATTAATTTTTTTTAAAATAATACATAAACCCCAAAATGTTACACATTAACATATTTATAAAATTTATAAAATTTACAATTTAAAAAAACATTAATAAAAAATTTTAAATATAAAAACTAAACTAAAATATATTTATTTAATTTATAAACCATAAGATATTAAAAACATAAAAAATATATAAATTATAACATTTATAGAATATGATACTAAAAAAACATTTACAATAAAATTATTAAAAAAACATAATCTGAAACAAATTTATAACATTTTTTTAATCATAAAAAAATCAGTTGTCAAGTATCAAATGAATTGATGCTCATCATTGGGGTAGTCGAGTGTTAAACCATTTGATGCTAAATTATCCCAATTTTTTAGATGATCAATATCTAATGCCATTTAATTAGAAAAAACCAAATAAAATATTATCTAATTAAAAACTCATTTGTTCTAATTTGGGCTAGGGGATAACCCATCAACTCAATAATTTCCTTCTCATGATTTTCTTCTTTAAAAACTCAATACATTGAAAACATACTAAAATAATTCACATTACATTATATTCCTTCATAAAAATATGAATTCTATGACATGTAGTGTTTATCAAAATGATTGTGCATCATGTAGGCATATTAAACTTCGGAGTTTATTTTTAAAGAGAGTTTCATATCCTAGTCATATCAATCATATGTTTTTATTATTGATAGTTCAAATATATATATATATATATATATATTATTAAGTCTTAAATAATTATGCATTAATAAAGTGTTAATTTTTTCTCTCATAAAATTCATTCATTCAGATGTTTTTTCATTGGAAGAAATACTGTTCTTTAAAAAACATATTAAGAGAAAAATTGTTGTTAGAAATTCATACCAAAAAAATCTATGAAAGAATGAGAAGGATCAAAATATCTTAACTCTCAATACTATAGATTCATTTATCCTCTTAAATAAAATATTTCATTGAGGTTCTTTTCTAAGTGTTATGTTATAACGAACCATAATTTACATACATTGTTATTACTTTAAAATTTATGCATACTTATTACAACATATATCAAAACCATTGTAGGACAGTATAGGTATAATGTCATTAGAAACTGGGAATCATAAACAACTGGTTCACAAAGCATCTACGTTGTCTCCCGTTTATTTCATAATATCTAGAGTCCCTTTTGGAATATCATACTTAATACCCTTCTTCCTGACCCGGGGAAAAGAAAACACACAAAAGGGTGAGCTCAAATGCTCAGTAAGGGTAATCAAAGGAAATATCATTCATATCATATTCATAAGAACATAACATTTTGAAAATCTTATCCTGCAAAAGAGAACATAATATCATAACATGGGATAAATCATAGTAGTGAAATGTAATCCCAATAATCATAATATAAAACATGAAACTTTGTGTCATACACACATAATCATAGAAAATCATTTCTTATTAGTCCAGACTCATTTCCAAGACTTTAATAGTGGACAAAGTCCATTTCTGAACCTAGTTCACTCCTCGTTCAAGTCCTCTATCACTAAACCAGATTAACTTATCGTTCCAGCCATGTCTACCTCATGAGATAAAAATCATTACCCAATGCATTGGTGGGAGATATAGGTCCCACTTGTCTCATAATTAAACCATTCTTATGTGTGCCCCAAATTCATAAAGCATACATCATAGCATAACACATGTAATAAAAAAGGGATTCTTAAACATCGTGAAATCATAAAACAATTCATATAAGATAAAACTCTTCATAAAAATAATTCCATCACAACATAATCAAATCAATGTAATAATAAAGATCGAAACAGAACCCTATATTATCTTAGATGGAAAATAATTTTGATAAGACACTTGAACTTCATTCTTGAGGAAAATATCCTTTATACTTCAAATTTTTTTTCCTTTCTTAGCATGTCATAACATTTTAAAGAAGTTAATTAATAATATACTTGAAGATCTGTAAAGTATTCATCATGGAAATAATGTTCTATGGAATCATAAAAATCCATTCATGATGTATATGTTAAAAAAACATTCTTCTCGTACTTTTGCCGAAAAAGTCAAAAAGTATCTCTTACTGAAAACGACAAAAGATTCCATTCATATATTTTACGAAAAATTCACCAATATGTATAATTGGATTTAAAAAATTTTAGGAGGATATAAATAATATTACATATTGAGGAAACATGGATGTGGATGATAAATATGCCCCAGTAAATACCGAAGTATAAACAATCTCGGATAAAAATTGAGGTTCTAAGATTTTCCCTTACCTTAGGTCCGATATGATTCTTACATATCCAAAATCAACTGAATAATGATTTAAATAATGTCATTTAATTATTAAATAATCATATTTATTTTTATGATATCATACATGGTCATATTCTTATCTTCTTACTAGTAATATTTCATTGCGACTTGTTATTCGGGTGTTCATTGCTCTATGTTGTTATGCATGTATTGACGAATAAATTCTTTTTCATATTTCTAGGTTATAGATACCATATTTACAGAATTCTATTAGTGTAATATATATCATATTTATTCATTAAATTCATTTATATACTCATTATTCAATGAAGATAATGTAGAACGTGTCACATCACATCGTGGAGACGGTAGGCCGTATGTATGCACGGGCGATGATATAATTCCCATAACTATTGAATGGTATTGGAGTGGAAGATGGATTGTCTCATAATTAGTATCATGTTATAATTATCATTTATAGTTATTCCTTACACCATTATACCCATCCAAGTAAGGTGGTGGTGGAAAATAGAGTACACCATGGCGTGGAGATGATATTACGTACGTACGCACACACGATGATTTCATTTTCCATAGGATGGATAGAATGAGAAATAGGGTTATTTAATATTTATAATAACATATCAGTATATTATTGATACTTATGATATTAATTTATGATGAAACAAATAAAGAAATAAAAAGTATAAGATGAAATAAATTGGAAAGAATTGGTAAAGGATATTATCTCTTCTTTGACGCGCCTCTTCTTAACATCCTCTTTGGGCACTAATGATGGTATTTGAAGAATACCAGGACCTCTAGAATGTTTCTATGGAAATGGAGAAGATAATTTTTAGGCTTTTTCCTATCTTCAAGGCTCAAAGTGGTGTGACGAGGAGAGGGAGCAGGTGCCCTTTTATAAGGGAAGAGAGGGGCACTTTTGTAATTATAAGAAATATTAAATTATAATAAATTCCAACCCCACATAAAAACCACCAAAAAATGACTCAATTATAATATGAGATGATATATTGTCGTAATATTATCAACCAATAAAATTTAGACATGTTGGGAATTTATTTTAAAAGTTATCAACTTGATTTATCATTATCTAATCTATTTAATTTTATTTGTCGTAATAAGATTCTAAAGTTTAAATTGTTATAGATAATTACATATGTGTGGTGAATTTCCATAATTGGATAATTAATGTAATTATAGATAATGTAAATTTTAATTATAAATTTTAAATATTTTTGCGATTTTTATACAATTTTATATTATGTTATTTTTATAAAATAACAATAGTGTCAATTTTGACACTATTCATTTATTTGAATTTAAAAAAAATCCCCAGAGAATATATGTTCAAACAAAAAGATTTAATAGATTCATTACATGTCATATTTGTCTATGAAATTAGTCTATCAAATTAAATAGTTCATATAATAATTATTTTAATATTTTTAAAACCATTTATTTGATATTTCAATCAATAAAATAATTTCAACAGCACTATTGTGTCTCCTTTAATGATAATTATTTAATCCGTAAAAATTATAAATAAATTCACATGATGTAGATAATTTTATTAGATTTTTCGAGACTATTCATGTTCAATGATTCATGAAGTTTATCAAAAAATTAAAATTATTACAGTTATAAGATTTAAGAGAGTGACATGTTGTCACTTTCCTTTGTTTTAATAATAATTAAATTATTTTCATGGTAAGAAGTCCGTAAAATTAATATATTCCGACCCTTAGGTGATATGGGTCTACTTTTTTTCATCCAATAGAATTTTTTCACAAGTTAGGGTTATTTTATAATCTTATATTTACGCTTAATTAATTGATTTACCTTCAACTGCAGTAAATAAAAATTATTGTAGTTTCTATTCATAATATCAAAAATAAAAATAAAAGTAACCTATTAACATAATTTGGACCAAATTAATAAAAATATGGAATCCATTTTTCAAAATTCAAAACAAAAAAGTTGGTGTAATTAATTTAAAATTAATCTTGTTGTTAAGAAAATGGGTTTTAAAAGTTAAAACATTGACAAAGATAGAAATGTTTTTACCTATGAATTCAATGTAAAATTAATGGTAATGACATACATTATATTAAATGGTAAAAATTTATTCTATTTATACATTAAAACCATTCAATATTAAAATTTAACCATCTAAATTATTGCGATGAATTTTTTTTAATTGAAATATATTGTGATTTTACTGTTCATTAAAATTTGAAAGTTATCATAATAATATGAGAAATTTATCCAAAGTAATTTTTTATATCTATATTCCAGGAAAGAATTTTATTTTGTCCAATTAAACTTATAAAAATGTCAAAAACTGGATTTATAGTCGGTGTGCCATCAAAAGGTTGAAAAACTACATTTTTTAAAAAATTCTAATGTTACCCAAAACATTTATTTTGTTCTCATACCATGTTCTAGAATTTTTTTAAGATAAAAAATAATGTTATGAAATTATAAATGTAGTTAAAAATATTCATAACGGCTAATCCATAATAATATTATCACAATATATCGTTGTTAAGTGAAACCCGGTATTGTCTACTACACACGCTATCGAGGAAGGTTGTGATTGTGTGTAACACATGCCATGTCAGTGTTGTGTGTAGTGAAAGATTCCATTGGAGTTTCATATAACATAAGACTTAAAAAATATATATATATTTCTCATAAAATCTCATGGTGTTACATTCTACCCCCCATAAAAATAATTTTTCCCTCAAAATTCGTTACTTCGTAACAAAAAGATGAGGATACCTCTCCCTCATCATATCCTCAAGTTCCCATGTAGCTTCTTCTAATTGATGGTACCTCCATAAAACTATAACCAAGTGAGTGGTCTTGATTCTCCGAACTTTTTCTCTTCGATCCAGAATCACTATCGGGTGTTCTACATAGGAATGATCTTGCTCCAATGGTACAACTATTGAACATAGTACATGTGAATGATTGCGTAAGTACTTTTTCATGAGAGATACATGGAACACATCATGACCTTGAGAGAGATTCGGTGGAAGTTCCAATTAGTAATCTACCTTCCCAACATGATCCAGTATTTAAAAAGGACCAATATGCCTAGAACTCATCTTTCCCTTCTTTCCAAATCTCATTACTCTCTTCCAAGGAGATATTCATAAGAACACTTTATCTCTCACTTCAAACTGTAGGTCTTTTCTTCAGTTATCGGCATAACTTTTTGGTCGACTCTGAGCTGCTCTTATGTGTTGTTGAATAGATTAGACCTTTTCTGCCATCTCATCAACAGGATCAGTCTGAATAGCTTTCTTTCCCGAACTTCATCCCAGCAAGTTGGAGTTCAGCATTTCTTTCCATTGAGAGATTCATAAGGATCCATCTGAATACTGGAGTGAAAGCTATTATTACATGAAAATTCCACCAAAGGTAGTTTTTTATCACAACCACATTTGAAATCCATAGATAAAGCTCTCAACATTTCATCTAGAGTTTGAATTGTCCTCTCAGACTGACAGTCTTTCTGAGGATGATAAGAAGTGCTGAAACTCAACTATGTATCTAGAGTATGCAGAAGACTTCGCAAAAACTTTGAGGTAAACCTCAGATCCCGATCAGATATAATGGAAAGTGGTACTCCATGGAATCTTATCACTTCCTTCTCATATATCCTAGCAAGATGATCAAGAGATAAATATTCTCTAATAGTAATGAAGTGTGCCGGCTTCGTAAGATGATCAACTATAACCCAGATAGCATTATTGCCTTTGGATGTTTTAGGAAGTCCAGTGACAAAGTCCATAGTGATGTTTTCCCATTTCCATTCTGGTATGGTTAATGGTTGTAGCATCCCCTTAGACTTCTGTCTCTTAACTTTAACTTGCTGACAAACCAAGCATCGTGAGAAATATTCAACAATATCTCTTTTCATTCCATCCCACCAGAAGTACTCTTTCAGGTCCCTATACATCTTCGGGCTTCCAGGGTGAATAGATAATGACAAACTATGAGCCTCATCCAATATTTCTCTTTTTAGCTATGGGATTAGAGGAACACAAAACCAATTTCTGAACCTTATTATTTCATCAAAATCAATGTGAAATTCAGGAACATTTCTCACCTTCTTCTGTAACTCTACATCTTCTTTCTGTGCCTCTTTTATCTTAATATTTATAGATGGTTGAATAGTCATTTGAGAAAGATAATATTTTTCCCCTTCCATTATAATTCCATGTTCAATCCTTTATAAATCCATAAATATTGGATCTTTTGTGATCCTCATCATGGATAATATAGCATGGTCTTGTCGACTTAATGCTTCTGCCACCTTGTTTGCTTTCCCTGGGTGGTAATGAATTGAGCAGTCATAATCCTTAATCAGCTCCAACCATCTTCTTTGGCACATATTCAGCTTCTTTTGTGTGAAAATTTACTTTAAACTTTTATAATCCATATAAATATCACACATTTCACCATAAAGATAATTCCTATAAATCTTTAATGCAATGATTACCACAACTAACTCCAAATCATGAGTTGGGTAATTTTGTTCCGGGATATTCAACTGTCGTGAGGTATAATCTATCACCATTTTGTTTTGCATGAGAACACACCCCAATCCCTTCTTGGATGCATCACTATAGATTAAAAACCTTTATCAATTACAAGGCAGTGTGAGCACAGGAGCACTGGATAACCATATTTTCATCTCCTCCGTCCACATGAACTTAAATCCTTTTCCAGTCAACCTGGTTAGTTTATTATATAATCATGAAAACTGCTTCACAAAACCACGATAATATCCATCCAATCCTAGAAAACTTCGGATCTCAGTTACTGTTGTTGGTCTTGACCATCTTCTGATAACCTCTGTTTTTTCTGGATCCATAGATATCCCCTCTTTTGAGATTATGTGACCCAAAAATGGATCTTTTTAAAGCCAACATTCACACTTGGTAAATTTCCCATAAATATTCTCCATTCACAGGGTCTTTAATACAATTCTCATGTTATCAACATGTTCTTACATTCTCTTTTAATAGACCATAATATCATCTATAAAGACTACCACAAAATGATCAAGATAGTATCTAAAGACTCCATTCATCATATCCATGAAGATAGTAGGGGCATTAGTAAGAACAAATGGAATCACTATAAATTCATAGTGTCCATACCTTGTACGGAAATCCGTCTTTGGTATACCTTTTTTTTGACCCTTAATTGATGATACCCTAGACGAAGATCACACTTGGAAAAGTATTGAGCTCCGCATAGTTGGTCAAATAAGTCATCAATGCGCGTGAGAGGATATTTGTTCATGATATTGATCCTATTAAGTTCTCGATAATCAATGCAGAGTCTCATTGATCAATATTTGTTCTTAACAAATAGAACAGGTGCTCCCCAAGGCAACACACTGTGGCGTATGAATCCATTATGAAGATTCTCTTGGAGTCACTTCTTCAATTCCTACAACTCAATTGGGGCCATTCTATAAGGTGTCCTTCAAATGGGCAAAACACCCGTTACAAGTTGTATTGAAAACTCAACTTCACGATCTAGTGGAAGACCTAGAAATTCCTCTAGAAATACATCATCAAACTCCTGTAAAATGGGAATATTCTTAATCCTGATTTTCCCTCCAACCATTTGAGTTAAATAACCTTCATTTATTGGAATCAAGACCCATAATATGGAATAAATTTCCACTTGAAGGTTATATTTTTTCTTTCATCTATAGATGATCATAGATTGATCAGGAATATCAAATATGACTTCCCTTCTTGGGAAATTGATATGAGCTCCATATAAGGAATGTCAATCCATGCAAAGAATCACATAAGATTCTACTATTGGAAAGATCACTTGATTTGCAGGAAGAAATTTCCCACAAACGTCAATTGGAGATGAATTATAAACTTTTGATTCAACCGATGTGCCATTAGGAGTTATCACAGCTAACTCAACATCTAATTGTTTAGGTAATACGACGATACCCATAGAAAACTCTTCTAAAATATAAGAGTGGGTGGATCCAGAATCAAATAAAACATTTTCTAATTTAGAGTGGATGCTATGTGTACCTTTCACCACTTTGTTATCATACTCCACATCGCTGATAGAAATTTCATGTGACATTCCGTTTTCTTTGGCCTTAAGAGTATGTTGATGTCAATCATCATCAACAACCCTTGGATTAGGGAATTGATTAGCATAATTCCCCATTTCCTTTCACTTGTAACATTTGAGTGTAGGAGGTGCATTCTGTGTAGCCTTTTCTATGTTCCCATCACTAGACATATTTTTCCCATCATTATAGAATTCAAATGCCCGATGACATTCTTATACACATATGAAACATTTACTTGTAATTTTACGACAATTCCCTCCATGTTTATTTCCACTCTTTGAGCATAAGTGAAAACTCATCTTCTTTTCAGTGTGTTCTTTAGATTTCCCTTTGAATTCCATTTTCCTCTTCTTATCAAACCCATATGACTGATGGCTTACTTCAATCTCCATATCAAAATTGAGAGAACATCGAACAATTTCATCATAGTTATTGAAGTCCATTATGGCTAACGCCCTTTGAACACATGGTTTTAAGCCACTAAAGATCGATCGATCTTACTCTCAGGTTGGATAATAATTCCAGAAGCGTACCATGCAAGCCTTGTAAAATATTCTTCATCGGTACCAACCGATTCATCATCCTTTTTCTTCATTTCATGAAACTCCTACTCCATCTTTGTTCGAAGAATATGAGGGATGTACTTATTGAAAAATAAGTTCTTGAACACGTCCCATTCCATGGACTCAATTTCGTCTCTTTGCCTCGTATTCATGAAAATATTCCACCATTGATCAGATTCACCTTCAAAACAATATACATCTAATGTGACTTAATAATTTTCAGAATAATGAAGAACTAAAAATATCTTTTTAGTGGTACCGATCCATTGTTCAGCCACTAATGGATTAGTAGACCCGCTGAATGAGGGTGGACGCTACCTCATGAAGGATTCAATAGAATGTTTAACCTTCCTATTCTCATTTGGAAGTCCTGGATGATTAATAGCTTGAGATAGATTTGTGATCATGGCTACAAGATTTTCCATTCTAGCTCCCATAACGCTTGGCTGCTCAGGGGGACAATCGTTGCATTGCCCGTCACATTCAGCATTAACCCGGGTCCTTCGGGTTCCAACTATTGACTAAAACCAATAAACATATTGTAAGAAAAACTAATCATAATAGGAAAACCACATAATCAAGAATAAAGTTTCACACTTAATGTCTTATCATAGGTTATTCATGGCCATTTATAAAACACTAATATTGTGTTCTATTCTTAGACCTATCATTATGATTCTTACTAAGGCATTCACATCCTAGTTTCCAAAGGTTAACTATACCTTTCCTCTGATACAGACTATAACGACCCATACATCACATACATTGTTATTACTTCAGAATTTAGGCATACTTATTACAACATATAACAGAACCATGGTAGGACCATATAGGTATAGAGTCTTTAGAAATTGGGAAACATAAACAACTAGTTCATAAAGCATCTACATTTTCTCCCATTTATTTCATCATATATATAGCCCCTTTTGGTATATCCTACTTAATAACCTTCTTCCTGACCTGGGGAAAAGAAAACATAAAAAAGGGTGATATAAAATTCTTAGTAAGGGTAAACAATAGAAATATCAATCATATCACATTCATAAGAACATAACATTTTGAAAATATTAACCTGCAAAAGAGATCGTTATATCATAACATGGGATAAATCATAGTAGTGAAATGTAATCCCAATAATCAAAACATAAAACCTGAATATCTGTGGCTTACAAACATAATGACAGAAAATCATTTCGTATTAGTCAAGACTCATTTCCAAGACTATCATAGTGGACAAATTCTATTTGTGAACCGAGTTCACTCCTCGTTCAAGTCCTGTATCACTGAACCAGATTAACTTTCCGTTCCATCCATGTATATCTAATGAGATATAAATATTTACCCAATTAATTGGAGGGAGATATAGTTCCCACCCATCTCAAAATTAATCCATTCTTATGTGTGCCATGAAATCATAAATCATACATCATAGCATAACCCATGTAATAAAAATGGGATTCTTAAACATCGTCAAATCATAAAACAATTCATATAAGATAAAGGACTTCATAAAAATAATTCCATCACAACATAATAAAATCAATTTAATAATAGGGATATAAACAGAACCCTATATTATCCTAGATGGAAAATAAATTGATAAGACACTTGAACATCATTCTTGAGGAAAATATCCTTTCTACTTTAAAAACATTTTTCCATTCTTATCATGAATAAACATTTTAAAGAAGTTAACTAAAAATAAACTCAAAAACTTGTAAAGGAATATTCATGTAAATAATTTCCTATGGAATCATAAAAATCCCTTCCTTCCGTAAAAGTTAAAAAAACATTCTTCTCGTACTTTGGCCGAAAATGTCAAAAAGTATTTCATACTGAAAATGACAAAAGATTACTTTCATATCATTTACTAAAAATTAACCAATAGCTAAAATTGTATTTAAAAAATTGTAGTAGGATGGAAATAATATTATATATTGAGGAAACATGGATGTGGATGATAAATATTCCCTAGTAAATACCGAAGTATAAACAATCTCGGATGAAAATTGATGTTGGAATATTTTCCCTTACCTTATGTCTGATATGCTCCGTACGTATCCAAACCTCATGTATAATGATTTAAATAATGTTATTGACTTATTACAGAATCATATTCATTGTTATTATATCATACATGGTCATATTTTAATATTCTTATTAGTAATATTTCATTGCTACTTGTTATTCGGGTGTTCATTGCTTTATGTTCTTATGCATGTCTTGTCGAATAAATTCTGATTCATATTTTCAGGTTATAGATACCTTATTGAAAGAACGGTAATAGTGTAATATATATCATATTTATTCATTCAATTCATTTATATAATAATTATTGAATGAATATCATGTAGAACGAGTGGCATCACATCATGGAGAAGGTAGGCCATACGTACACACGAGCGATTATATCATTATTATAACTATTGAATAGTATTGGAGTGGAATATGGAATATCTCATAATTAGTATCATGTTATAATAATCATATATATTTGTTCTTTACACCACTGTACCCATCCAAGTATGGTGGTGGTGGAAAATAGATTACACCACGGTGTGGAGATGGTATTCCATACGTACGCACGCGCGGTGATTTCATTTTCCTTAGGATGGATAGAAGGTGAAAAAGGGTTGTTTCATATTTATAATAACATATCAATATATGAGTGATTCTGATGTTATAAAATTATGATGAAACAAAAAATGACGAAGAAGTTGAAGAATAAATAAATTAGAAAGAATCGGTAAAGGATATTACCTCTTCATTGATGCGCCTTTTCTTAACCACCTCTTAGGGCACTAAAGTTGGTCTTTGAAGAATACCAGGACCTCTATTATGTTTCTAGGGAAGTGGAACAGAGAAATTGGCTGGGTTTGGCCAATATTTAAGGCTCAAATTGGTGTGAGGATGAGGGAGATGAGGTGCCCTTTATAAGGGAGGAGAGGGGCACCTTTGGAATTATAAGAAATGTTAATTTATAATAAATTTTAACCCCAATTAAAAACCTCCAAAAATGACTCAAATAGAAGTTAATATGATATAGGGTTTTAATGGAATCAACCAATAAAATTTATACATGCTGAGAATTTATTTTAACCATTATGAACTCGATTTATCCTTATCTAATCTATTTAATTTTATTTATGGTAATGAGATTCTAAATTTTAAATTAGTACAAATAATTACTTATGTGTTGTGAATTGTCCATAATTGGATAATTTATGACATTTTATACCATATAATTTTAATTTATAATTTTTAAATTATTTTTTGATTTTTAAACATTTTTATATTATGTTATTTTTATAAAATTACAATAGTGTCAATTTTGACACAATTCATTTATTTGAATTTAAATAAAATCCACCCAGAATATATGTTCGAACTAAAAGCTTTAATATATTAATAACATGTCATATTTGTCTATAAAATTAGTGGACCACATTAAATAGTTCATATAATATTTATTTTGATATTTTTATAACCATTTATTTGATATTTAAATGAATAAAATAATTTCAACATTACTATTTTGTCACCTTTATGGGTAATCATTTAATCCATAAAAATTATAAATAAATTCACATGATGTATATAATTTTATTAGGTTACTGGATACTATTCATTTTTTAGGTTTCATGAAGTTTATAACTATATTAAAATTATTATACTTATAAGATTTAAGAGAGTGACATGTTGTCACTTTCTTTGGTTTTAATAATAATTAAATTATTTTCATCGTCCAAAGTCCATAATATTAATCTATTCGGACCCCTAGGTGATATGGGTCGACTCTTAGTCATCCAATAGAATTTTTTTCAGGTTTTAGGGTAATTTAATAATCTTATTTTTACCCTTAATTAGCCGATTTACCTTTAACTGCAGTAAATAAAAATTGTTGTAGTTAATATTCATAATATCAAAAAAAGTAACCTAATAAAATAATTTGGACCCAATGAATTCAAATATGGAATCCATTATTAGAAATTCAAAACCCATAAGTTACAGTAATTAATTTAAAATGAATCCTGTTGTTAAGAAAACAGGTTTTTAAAGTTAAAACATTGTCAAAGATTGAAATGTTTTTATCTATGAATTCAATGTAAAATTAATGGTAATGGCATAAATTATTTTAAATGGTAAAAAAATATTCTATTTATACTATAAAACCATTCAATATTATAATTTAACCTTATAAATTATTGTGATGAAAAAAAGATGTTTTTAATTAAAATATAGCGTGTTTTTACTATTTATTAAAATATTAAAGTTATCAGAATAATATGAAAAATTTATCCAAAGTAAATTTTTATATCCTGATTTCAAGGAAGAATTTTATTTTGTCAAATTGAACTTATAAAAATTTCAAAAACTAGATTTAAAGTCGGTGCGCCATCAAAAGGCGGCAAATCTGCATTTTTTAAAAATACTTATTTTACCTGATAAATATATTTTGTTCTCATACCATTTTTAAAAAAATGTGTAAGATGAATAATAATGTTATAAAATTGAAAATGTAGTTAATTCTATTCATAATGGCTAGTCTATAATAATATTATAACAATATATCATTGTTTAGTGAAACCTCGTAATGCGTACTACACACTCTATCGAGGAAGGTCGCGATTGCATGTAACGCAAGCGAAGACAGTGTTGTGTGTAGTGAAAGATTCCTTTGGTGTTTCATATAATATAAGACATAAAAAATATTTCTCATAAAATCTCAGGGTGTTAAAAATGTCATTTTAAACTCCATCAGTTTCAAAAAATTCAAGATATTCATTTGATAGAAAATATACCAAAAATAATTTCTATAGAACACAATGTTTATGTAAATATATAATTTGAAATAGTCTTTTATCCAATAAATTCATTAAAGGATTTATTTTTTAAGATATAAATTATTTCTTAATATATTAATTATCAATATTTAAAGGAATGTTATTGCATATATCTAGCTTAAATAAACCATTATACTTATGTTAAGGGTCACTAACCATAAGTATGTCCTCTAAAATGGAATATTATTCTGACTAACACTAGGGGTCTATGTTAGACATGTTAAAATGATTCCCTCTAATATCATACTCTAATTAAGTGGCCTAAGCTACAATTTTTTTTAATGATGTATATATACTATTGACTATCGCAAAATACACATGTCTATAATATCAATTAATTACTAGAACCCCTGATTTATGATAACTATTGAATAAAATACATAAATTGAATATAAAAATTAAATAAAAAAAAATTAATCAATGTATTGTGTTTATAAAAAACATAAAAAGTAATAATTAAATTTCTAAAAAATACAATATGTTATCATACTAAGTATCCTCCAATTACCTTTTATTCCCACCATGTGACTACCATAATCACTTAAATTGACCTTATATCTTCATAAATAATAAATAATTATATGTGCATGCATATATAAAAGTTCATTCATAGAACATATACATGTATGAGAAAGATAAAATTAAGTAAGATTCCATCAAAGAACTGGACAACAAGAATTACCTAGATCCATTGTGATCACTAATAGGGGGAGGGTTGAATTAGTAATCCTATTTAATTTATCAGTTTTTTCCTTTTAATTCAAACTCTATGATTAGTTATGATCATGATCAAATCTTATTTTTGTCTCTCATAATTACCAAAACATAATGAGAAAAGTAACAAGACACAAGGATTTATATGGTTCATCCTTAAAATAAAACTCCTTTCCATATTTGTTTAGATAACCCAAACTTAGATTCTCCTCAATCAACAAAATTTGTTATATAGAATAATCTCACACCATGATCACATGACACCACATGATAAGGTAAAACATTTTATTTTATGTCTTTATACATCCTTGAATTGTCCATTCTTAAACTAGTTTTAAATGTTATCTCACATAACATATCATTATAAACTAATATAAATTACCTATAGATGACATAAAAAATTATTAATCCATAATCTCATAAAAAACAATTATTCAACTGAATCAATATTCTTGTGAAGTGGTGTTTCAACTATGTTCACTTCTATTTCACACATTATTACCTCTTTAGAACCGGATCTCCAATAATTCTAACAAAAAGTAAATATCATACTTCTCACATCATCATAAATTCATAGTTACTTCTATATTCAATCAACTTCATTCTTATTTTTCAACACAATAGTGGTTCTCGACACATCAGGTTCTCTATTCGATATACAATGTATAGACCCACATTTGACGTACATGGAAATTAAATTTCGTTTGTGGAGTAATTAATACATTACACAAATATATTTCCAGATACCTTATTACTTTGTGTCTATAGAAACTCAGAACATAATATTCTATCTTGGGGAATGAACTTCAAAATCTCCCATATAGATATTCCGATTTTTATTTTCCCACATAAATCCTTTTATTATATCCTGGGGAAAAGAAGACATAAAATGGTTGATATAAGATTCCCAGTAAGGGTAAATAATGAGATCATAAAACAAACCATAATATAAGAGTGCATAAACATGAACATAAATTTTAAATATCAAAATCATGAGTCATTAAATAAATCATTGTAGTACGTAAGCCATCGATCATAATGTAAAATTAAGCATCAAAAAATAACATTGGAAAAAAATGGAATCGTGGAAAAAAATCATATAATATGGTTCACATAGTAGCCAAGGCCTTGTTTCCAATACCATCATAGTGGAAAAATTCAATTACTAAACTAGGTTTACATGCAATTTAAGCCATGTATTAGAGAACCAGATTTAATTTTCATTCTATCCCCGTATTACAGAACAAGATATACCTATCATTCCAGCAATGTAATACTAAACTATATTAACATTCCATTTCATTCATGTCTATATCATGCGATATAAATCATTACCAAATGTTTTAGAGGGAGATATAGGTCCCACCCATCTCTTAATTAAATCATTCTTTAATAATCCACAATAAACATAAAATATTTATCATAGCATAAACTATGAAATAAAATTGGATTCTTAAATCTCATTTCATCATAACATAATCCATATAAGTTAAATGGACTTGAAAGAAAAATTAAATTATAAAAAAAATCAAATAAAAGTAATAATAAGGATAGAAACATAACCCTAATTTTTTTTCAATGGAGAATAATTTTAATAAATCACGTGGACTTAATTCTCGAGCAAAGTATCCCCTCTTCATAAAAAATGATATCTTTTCTCAAAATGTAATGAAGATTTAAATGAAAAGAATTTAATTGAAAATAAAAATGAAATATTGTAAAGTACGATTCATGGAAATAATTCATTATGAAATACTAAAAAAATATGTTGATGCTGCATAAGTTAAAAAATGTTCTTCTCATACTTTTTCCAAAAAAGTCACAAAGTAACTCATATGGTAAACAAATGAATGATTACTTATTTTCGAAATAGTAAATATCAAAAATGGGAAAAATGAATTTAAATATTAATAGATGAATATAAAACATTTAATGGATTTTTTAGAAATAAAGGACATGGATGATAAATATTTCCCTAGTAAATACTTACTAATAAACAAACCTAGATAAAAAAGAGACTTGAAAAGATATCCCTCACCGTAGGTCAGATTTCTTCTGTATGTGTCTGAAACTATTATATAGTGTGTTTAAAAATATTATATTCATTTAATAGAACCATAATAAAATTTATGATATCATATATATTTTACATAAGCTTTTATATTACCCATTCATTTGTCAAATCCATGTTAACGCATTGTTTTGTGTAATAATCCTAATATTTATCATATGTGTTTGGACATGTTCTTCTGGATATTATTACTTAGATAATGATTTTATTAATTACCGAATGTAAATATAATTTTTTATATTATATATATTTTAAATATATATATTATAGGTAGATAAATTAAATGGAATACACTGTGCATAGAGACGGTTGGCAATACACACACAAGAACGCTATTTTCGTTTCCTTATTAAATTGAATGGAAGTATGTAAATGGAATATATATATATTAATAAATAAAGTAGGATTATTATTTATTATATTTTAGTATAAGTTATTATATATAATTTATTTTCAAACGTGAATGTTAAATGTAGAGAATTAATCTCATCGCGTTATAGAGATGGTAATTCGTATGTTCGTATGAACAAATATATCATTCTGATAATTATTTTATGGTATTTTAGTTGATGGTGTATAATAATTTAGAATTTTAATCATCTTATATTAATCATATGTAGTTATTATTTCCACTATTATACTAAGCCGTGAATGGTTTTGGGGAAAAGCAGATTACACAACGGTGTGGAGACGGTAAGACGTACATATGCATGCCCGATGATTTCTTTTTCTGTAGGTTAGATAGAATGTTAAATAGGATGGTTTATTATTTATAAAAATATATCAGAATATTAGTGATAGTTAGGTAATTAAATTATTATGAAACAACTAAATAATCGGATGTACACGAAGAAATAAATATGAATGAATCATTAGAAGAGATTACCACTTCCTCGGCGTCCCTCTATTAAATTTTCTCTAAGGGCACTAGAGTTTGTGTTTTGAGAAAACTAGAACCTATATAATGTTACTAGGAATGCTGATATGATAAATGGGAAGGGGTTGGTAGATATTGAAGGCTTACAATGGAGTGAATGGGAGAGGGAAGAGGTTCCCTTTTATAAGAGCGGAGAAGGGAACATAAAGAAACTCTCAAAATAATAATTTATTGTAAACTAAATTATGATAAAAAATGGTCCAAAAAATATTTAATTAGAAGATATGATGAATTTGGTTCAAATAATAATTATCCAATAATTTTTAGACAATTTTTCTATATTCGTTTTGTCCATATATTTTTTGTTTAACCTTTTTGTTACCTTTTTTAATCTTACAATGAGATCTTGTTATTTACACATTGTGGGATATTTTAATTACCATATCATTTCAAACGACCCAAAAAAGATTATTTTTGACATATTTGGATGTATATTAACCATTTGGGTGAATCTTAGATTATTAGGAATTTTATATCATTTAATAATTTTTTTATGTTTTGTGTTATGAATTATGTCAATTTTCGACAATATAAATACATGACATTTAAAAAATTCATCACTACCTGATTCCTTTGAAAAAAGGCATTAAATCATCCCTAATATGTAAATTTCATCCATAAAATTCTTGTATACCATCCAAATGTTCAAATTCATTTTATTTATAAAAATTTACAAATTCACTTATTTGAATCTTTTACTACCAAGGTAATCACTACATCATATTTGTGTCATAAATAAATATATTTATTTAATTTCTAAAAATTATATATAAAAAACCATGATTTGGGAAATATTTTTATATCTATAATATATATATATATATATTCATATATATCTATTATATAACCCTATATTAATACCGATTTAGTAAAAAATATATGTTTCAGTTATAATTATCTTTACATTAATTTAATTCTTATAAATTATCATTTTCACATCCACGTGAATAAATGGGGTCCCCAAATCGATCCTAGGATACACACGGTCGGAAATATGTCATCGAATTGAATTATAACATGTGTTAGGATAGTTTAATATTATTATAATATTATTTTTTACCCTTATTTACTAGATTTATCCTTTAACTATGGTAAATAAAATAATTACGGAAATTAAAATTCATAATGTCCAAAAATAAAAGGTACGAATTTAAAAAAGTTTAACCTTTTATACCAAATTTGTAATCGAGTTTTATAAATTAATAATATAGATGTTGCAGTAATTAATTTATAATTAAAGCTCGTTGTCTGAACCAAAAAGTATATTTTTAAGAAGGAATAACAATCAAAATATTTAAATGTATTTATGACCAATTTAATAGTAAATTTAATTACAATGATCAAAATTGGATTAAATGATAAAAATATAATAATATTAAACTTTAAAACCCATAAATAAGATAATATAACTATATAAATAAATTATAGGAAAATGTAGGTTTGAATTAAAAAAGAGTATTTTTCATTATTCATTAGAATTTGATTTTTATCATAAAAATACAAAAAATTCAACAAAAAATTTTATGTCCTTCATCAGAATAAAAAGTTTATTTTTTATAATCAATCTTCTAAAACTGTCAAAAAATAAAAATAAATTTGGTGCGCTAGAAAAATGTGGTAAAACAACATTTTTTGAAAAGTTATTCTTTTATCTGAAAAAATTGATTTGGATCCCATACCATGTTGTAGAAAATGTTTAATATTAATGGTAATGTTACATAAATTTCAAAATTTTCTTTATACTATTCATAACAGCTAGTTTATATCCCATTAAATAATAATATTTTGTTAATATATCCTTGTTTAGTGAAACTCGGTATTGTGTAGAACATAATCTATCGGGGAAGGTTTCTCTGGCATGTAACTCAAGCCAAGTTAGTGTTGTATGTAGTGAAAGATTAATTTGGTAATGCTTATAGCATATTCAAAACATATGTTATTTACACATTGAACAAAATCTAAACTCAGTGTTACATAAAACAAATTCTATCAATAGAACTTTAAATTATTAGTAACAGAAGTCATGGATAATGTTGAATATAATGGAAGCCAATAAATTTTTTGCATATAGTGCATGATAATCATGATGCATCTTACAACACAAGATATAAATGAAATTAAAAAGAATATATCTCATCAAAACTCGAGGAGTTACATTCTACCCCACATAAAATGAGTTTTTTCCTTGAAATTCGTTTGGGGTTAAAATGGTTTTCTACTTGAATGTTTCTTTCTTGGAAACCAACATTTGAAAAAGAAATACTAAAACTAATGCTTAAAAAGGTAAATTGGAATCATAATGGTTACGAAAATTAACTCATCAATCTGTTTCCACATAAGAGAACATCATTGGGATGTGAAATCATGGATATGGAAGAGAAATGTGACCATAATGTTCTGTTGGAGAGAGAGAGAGAATAACTCATGGAGAAAGTTAACTACCTAAAATCCATAAATCATTGGTAATATAATCGGTCATGTGATTCATCAGATTAGAATGTACTAGGATAACATGTCTGGTTTTCAATTTCCCAATGTTGATGATCATGAAACGAAATACTTACCTGATTTCAGTACAATGCCATCATTGGTCGTTCCCTGAACAATTTCCACGTCATCTCTTATACAAATAAATGAAGTTAAATTTATAATTCCTAATGTGTTAAAAAATCTTGTGATCCAAAAACATAATTATAGGTCATTCCATCTATCTTTATGACATAAAAATTTAGCACATTTAATCAAATATGCATAAGTCCAATTATCCTGAGATAATACATTAAAAATATAAATATCCACTGGAATATAACTTATACAGTCCATAAATGGATAACATTTCAAAACTTTCAAAACTATAAAACATGCATAGAGGTTAACTAAATCAACATAACATTTCTCTCTCATATCTCATAAGGTAGTTCTTTGTTGTCAAATTCCAAAATAGTAAATTCCTTAATCATGTATTCTCTTAGGTCAGAGTAACAACCTCAATATTCAGATAACCATATTGAAAACATGCATGTTTCCATGTTAAAAAATTATTGGATATATTCTTTACGTCCAAAAAAGTGGTACACATAATCCATGATATCATAATCTTCTTGTAAAGAACTCTGTAATTAGTTCTCAAGAAACTAGAATCATCCAGTTTAATTATTCAAATCCAACAAATCATTATCCAAACATAATTATCTAAAAATAATGTGCATATTAATGGTTATATTTCCCTTAAACCTGCATTCATTATGTATATCACCTTAACCTTAAATCATATTTTTGATCCTTATTACTATTAAATATATCATTTAAAATACTTAATGAAAAACGTATAATGAAAACAGTAATATATTTAAGGAATCATATAACATAATATTTTAATTCTGAAACATATACACCTCAATCATGTAACATTATTCTTAAACAATTACCCAGGATCGATCATCTTCATATTTCTTAAAATATGAATCAATTCATTTCCATTAACAACCTCCATATTATAAGGGTTAATGTAAAAAATATATTAAGAACATCAAATACCATTCACATTTCATTTACAATCACTTAATCCTCACCAGTATGGCCAATACTCATATCATCGTCATGATTCGCTTCATGATATTCCTACTTTAGAAATAAATCTTCCTAATTCTAATAATTTCCACATATGAAATAATAATTTTTTAACAATGTTCTATGTAGTTCTCGATATTTACTATGTCTAGAATGATAAATACATATCAAATATTAGAAACATATAAGTACGGTAAATTACATACAATAATTAATTATATGATATCTTTGGATTAACCCAACTTTAGTCCTGATTGTCAAAAAAACCATAGTATTTTGACCTATACATGACATATCAATAGAAAATCCCTAGATATATCCTTATAAATATATCTTTGTCCCTCATCTAATTTTTCACATCCATTTTTTCAAAGGTTCACTGAACCATTACTCTAATACCAACATATGAAACCCAATCTTGATGTAAATGTAAATTGCATTTCTTTTCTAGAATACATAATACATTACCAAAATATATCCCTAAAGGCTGTATTATTTTAGCGTCATTGGAAACTGATAACACAATCTTCTATCTTGGTTAATGATCTTCAACATCTCCCATAAATATATTCCCCTTTTTGTTTTCCTATGTAAAACATTTCTTTATATCCTAGGAAAAAGATGACCTAAAAATGTTGACCTCAAATGCTTAGTAAGGGTAAAAATGGTGAGAATAAAACAAAACATAACATAAGAATGTAAAAACATGAAAAAAAAGTTCATATATCAAAATCATGAGTCTTGAAAGAAATCATGATAGTCTGTAAGGATTAGATCATAAAGAAACATTAACCATCATAAAATAGCATTGAAAAAAACATAGAATTGTGTAAGAAAATAAGCACATGATATTATTAAAATAGTTGGCAAGGAATTGTTTCCAAGATCATTATAGTGAAAAAATCCATCATTGAATCGGGATTACATGCCATTCCAGCCATGTATTACTGAACCAGATTTACATGTCGTTCCATCCCTATATTACTGAACCAGATTTACCAGTTGTTCCAACAATGTATTATTGAAGTGGATTTACCTGCCTTATCAGTCATGTCTATCTAAGGAGATATAAATATTAACGCAATGCATTAGATAGAGATATTGGTCCCACCCATCTCATAATTAAATAAATCACAAATGTTCCTTAAAAAACATAAATCATTCATTATTGCATAACCCATGAAATAAAATGGGATTCTTAAACATCATTTCATCATAACATATTTGAAATATGATAAATGTAATTCATAAAACCAATTAAATTATAAAAACTATAAAAAAAATGTAATTAATGGGGATTGAATCATAAACACATGTCATCTTATATGGAAAATAATTTTGAAAAACACTTGAATTTAATTCCTAAGGAAAATATCCTTTCTTCTTAAAAAACGTTTTCTTTCCTCAAAATGTCATGCAATTTTAATAGAAATGAATTTTATTGAAAATAACATTGAAATATTTTAAAGTAATATTCATTAAAATAATTCATTATAAAATAGTAAAAAATTCATTCATGTTGTGTAATTTAATAAAACATTTTTCTCGTACTTTTTCTAGAAATGTAAAAAACTTCCTAATATGATATCCAAAGAAAGATTCATTATATCTAATGTAGTAAAATTCAAAAAGGGTTAAAATGACATTAAATATACACATAATAATAGTAAAAAATTTATGAAAAAATATTTATAAAACATGGACATGGATGAAAAATATATTCATTGTAAATACATAGGAATAAAAAATCTCAACGAAAAATGAGACTGGAAAAGTTGTCCTTTACATAAGGTATGATTTCTTCCATATGTGTATGAAATACCTATATAATGGGTTTTAAAATATTATAAAATTTTAATAGAACAACAATAATATTTATGATATCATATATTTTTTACATATGAATTTATATTACCCGTTTATTTGCATATTCCTTGTTAAATAATGGTTTTGGGTAATAATAGTTTTATTTATCTTACATGTTTGGAATTTATATTCTTGATTCTATTATGTAGATATTGATTTAAATAATTATTAATTTTAAAAAATTATTTATACATTTAATATATTATAAATATAATATATATGTATATAATATAGATAAATGGAATTGAATAGACCAATCATGGAGACGGTAGGTAGTATGTACGCATGAATGATATTTTCGTTTCATTATTAAATTTAATGGAAGTAATTAGATGAAATATATAGATATAAATAAATTAGTATTATTATGTGTTATATTTCATGATTATTTATTATATAAATTTTATAATCATTCTTGAATGGTTAACGCTGAGAATTAATTTCATCGTGTCATGGAGATGGTAATTCGTACGTACACATGAGTGGCGATATCGTTCCAATAATTTTTTTATATTATTAAATTTGACGTTTTTTAATAGAATAGAATTAGTATTATTTTATAATAATCATATGTAGTTACTATTTCCACTATTATAATCATCCATGTAAGGTGGTCGTAAGAATAGATTACACCACGACGTGGAGATGGTAAGCCGTACGTATGCACACGCGGTGATTTCATTTTTTATATGATCCATAAAAGGTAAAATAGGGTTGTATCATATTTATAATAACATATTAGTATATTAGTGATAATTATTTTATTACTTTACAGGGAAAAAACTTAAGATAAAGAAGTATATGAAAGATAAATTTGAAAGAATCCATAGAAGAGATTACCTCTTCCTTGACGTGCCATCTTTAAATTTCATCATAGGGCACTAGAGTTGGGGTTTTGAGAATACCTAAACCTCTCGATTGTAACAAGGTAGGTTTATAAGGGAGATGGTCAGGGATTTGACGATCTTGAAGTCTAAAAATTGAGTAAAGGGGAGAGGAAGGAGGTTCCCTTTTATAAGAATGAGAGGGGCACTTTAGGAGACTCTCAAAATATTAATTTATTATAAATTATGTTTTGATAAAAAATGGTAAAAGAATTATTTAACTAGAATATATGACAATTTTTGTTTGAATAAATATAATCAGATATTTTTTAATCTAGTTTTTAATATGTTTTAATCATTATCTTTCTTATTTAACAATTATTTTACCCATTTTAATCTAACCCTCATATAATTTTATTTACACATTTTGAGTTAATGTAATTACCATATTACATGAAAAGACAAAATAAAAGTTATTTATGAAATATTTGGAATTATATTAACCATTTGGATGAATCATAAATTTTTTGAAATTTTATATAATTTAATAAACTATTTTATTTTTTAAGTTATGAATTATGTCAATTTGAACAGTATTCATATCTGACTTTATAAAGAATTCTTAACTACCACAGTCCCTAAAAAAGGCATTAAATCATCCATAATATGTCAATATATTCCATAAAATTCATGGATGACATTAAAATGTTCAAATTTAATTTATTTTAATGTTTATAAATTCACATATTTGAATCTTTAAATAATGAGGCAATCACTATATCATAATTGTGTCATAAATAAATTAATTTATCTAATGTATGAAAATTATAAATAAAATACCATGATGTAGGAAATATTTGTATCCATATAATTAATATTTAAATACATATATAATAGTTATATAGCCCTATATTAAAATCTATTTACTAAAAGATATATGTATCTGTTATAATTATCTTAACTTTAAATTAATTCTTATAAAATGTCATTTTCACATCCAAGTGAATCCAGGAGGTCAAAAAATACACTGAAGGATTATCAGGGTCTGAAAAATCTCTTAAAATAGGATTAACACATGATTTATGGTAGTTTAATATTATTATAATGTACTTTTTTACCTCTATTTATCAGATTTACCCTTCAACCATGGTAAATAAAATAATTACTGATGTTACTATTCATAATGTCCAAAATAGCTAACTATTTACAAAAGTTAAACCTTTGGCTTATAGATACAGAATCCACATTTCCTTATTCAATTCAAAGAAGTTACAATAATTAATTTTATATTTAATGTCGTTGTCAAAACCGATACGTGGGTTTTTAAGAAGTAATAACAATCAAAAGATTGACTGGTGTTCATGTCCAATTTAAAAGTAACATTACATCCAATGAAAAAAGGATTAAATGATAAAAATTTAATCCAGTTACAAATTATGAAAAATTAAAAAGATAATGTAACTATATAAATAAATTAGATGAAAAGAATTTTCTGAATTAAAATACAATATTTTTGGCTATTTATTTAAATTTGAATTTTATCTGAAAAATACCAAAAATTCAATAGAAGTAAATTTTTATGTCTTGATTCCAGAAAAAAGTTTATCTTGTAAAATTTATCTTATAAATGTGTCAAAAATTATATGTAAAATGTGTGTACCATCAATAGGCGGTAAAACTGAATGTTTGGAAAAATACAACTTTTTTCCAAAAATAATTGTTTTTGTTCTCCTACATTGTTCTATAAAATGTTCAAGATTAATGGTAATGATAAATAAATTTAAAAATGTGTTCATTAAGATTCATAATGTCTAGTTTATGTCCAATTAAATAATATTATTTTTGTAATATGAAATTATTTAGTGAAACTTGGTATCACGTACAATGTAAGCAATTGAGAACAGTCTCTCTTGTGTGTACCACAAGCCAAGTCAGTGTAGTGTGTAGTGCAAGATTCCAATAGTGTTGCATGTAACATAATACAATCATTGATTAATTAATTACTGAACAAAATTTATACAAAATGTTAAATGAAATAAATTCTATCAAATGAACTTGAAATTATGTGCAACACAAGCTGAGAATAGTGTTGCATATACTGTATGAAAATATAGGGTTGTGTATAGTGCAAGATAATATTGGTGTCGCTTACAAAACATTACATCTAATATATTAAAATGAATATATCTTATAAAATCTTGTGGTGTTACATTCTAACTCCCTTAAAATGAATTTCATCCTTGAAATTCATCTAGGTTATAAATGGTTTTCTACTGAAATTTTTCATTCATGTAAACCCACATCGTAAATAGGAATACTAAAACTACAGTTTAAAAAGGGAAACTAGAAACATAATGGATACCCAACATAACTCACCACTGGATTTGCAGACAGGATAATATACGTTGGAAGTGGAAACAAGTATATAGAATCAAAATCAATCCATCAAGTTCTGATGGATAGTCATAGAGAATATGGTTTGGAGAAAGTAAAATACTAGAAATAAATAATTATGCATTGATTTAATGGACCATCGGACTCATTATATAAGAATGTTCTATGATAAAATTTTTGGTTTTCAAGATCCTTTTATTAAAGTTGAAGATCATGAATTGAAATACTTACTTGATTTCAGTACAATGTCATCATTGTTTGTTCCCTGATCAATTTCCACATCATCTCTTATTCAAAGATATGAATTTGAATTTTTAATTCCTAAAGGGTTAGAAGATCATGAGATCACTGAAAAAATGATAGGTCAATCCATATGTATTCATCATAAAAAAATTTAGCACATGTAATCACCTATTCATAATTCCACTTATTGTGAGATAATACATTTATCTAACAAACTTCAACCAAAATATAACTTATACCTTCCATAAATGTATCACATTGCATTCTGTTAGAAAATATAAAACTAAAAAATAGGTGAACTAAATTTACATAACATTATATCCAATATGTCAAAAGGTGGTTCTGGGTTTTTACATTCCAAACATGTGAATACCATAATCATGTATTCTCATAAGTCACAGTAACAACATGAATATTTCAATATCCTTATTGAAAACATTCATGTTTCCTTGTCGAAAAACTTATTGGATATATTCCTTATATCCCCATAAGTGGTACACTTTATCCATGATATCTTAACCCTCTTGTCAACAACTCCATAATTAGTTCTCAAGAATCTATAATACTCAAATTTTCTTATTCAAATTCTACAGATCTTTATCCAACCATCATGATCTAAAAATTAGTGGCATATTAAGGGTTATCTTCCCCTTAATCATGTGTTCTCCAAGTATATCACCTTACACGTAAATCACATTTTGGATCCTTATAACTATTCAACATATCCTTTCTAATACCTAATGAAAAACTTATTCTGACGACAATTATATATTTTTGGATTTATAAAACATAAAATTCAAATTCCAAAACATATACACGTCAATCATCCAACAATATTCGTAAACCACCACTCAGGATCTGTCATCTTCACCTTTCCTAAAATATTAATTATTTCTTCTAAATTTTCAACCAAATTATTCTTAGGATTAATGTCAATATTACAGGAGGAACATCACAAACCGTTCACATTTCATTTACAATCTATTTATCCTCAACAGTATGGCCAATACTCATACCATCATCTTGAATCTCTTTATGATATTTTCACTTAGAAAATCAATCTTCATAGTTATCATAATATCAAAATATGAAATATTCAAAGTAAGGAAATTTCTTATGTAGTTATGGCTATTGAATATGAACAGAGTGAGAAATTCATATTAGGGATTATAAACACATAATTAAGTTTAATTATTTATAATATTGAAACCTATGATATGTTCGGTTTAACCCTAAATTGGTCCTAATTGTCAAAAAATCTTAGGATTGTGAACTATACTTGACATATACTTATAAAAACACAATTAATATCCTTATAAATACCTCTTTGTATGTCAATAATTATTTGGCATCATAGTTTCCAAAGGATAAAAAAACAATTTCTCTCATACCAATTTTTGAGACCCAATCATGACGTACATGTACATTAAAATTCTTTTAAGGAATACTTAATACATTACACAAATATACTCCGAAATTCCTTCTTAGTTTAGCATATTTGGAAACATGGAACATAATCTTTTATCTTGATGAAATATCTTCAACATCTCCCAAAAATATCTTCCCCTTTTTTTCCTACCTAAAACCTTTATATATATCCTGGGGAAAAGAAAACATAAAAAGTGTGAGCTCAAATGGTTAGTAAGGGTAAACATGGAGAGCATAAAACAAAAAATAACATAAGAGTGTAAAAACATGAACATTATGTTTAAATATCAAAATCCTGAGTCATGAAATAAATCATGGTAGTTCTTATGTCATAGATCACAATTAAGCTTTAACAATCATAAAATAGCATTGGAAAATAAAATGGAATTGTGGAAAACAAATAAGAACATAATTTGATTTTAATATTAGCCAAATAATTGTTTTTAAGACCATCATAGTATAAAAATTACATTACCGAATCGGGATTACATGCCTTTCTAAAAATGTTTCCTTTTTTCAAAATGTCCTGAAAATTTAAAAGAAACGAATTTAATTGAAAATAAACATGAAATATTTTAAATAATGATTCATGGAAAAAAATCATTATGAATTCATAAAAAATCCGTTCATGTGATATAAGTTTAAAAAAGATTCTCCTCTAACTTTTACCGGAAATGTCAAAAATACCACTTATGTTAAAAAAATAAAGATTCATTCTATTCCACGTAGTTAAAGTAAAAAAGGGATAAAATTTTTTAAATATAAATATAACAATATTAAACATTTTATGAAAATTTTTTTAGAATACATTGACATGGATTATATATATATCCCCATTAAATAATTACGAATAAACAATCTCAGATAAAAATGAGTCTCGGAAAGTTATCCCTTACCATTGGTCTGATTTCATTCATTTTTTTCCGAAAGTATAGTATAGTTTGTTTAAACAAATTATTACTTTTTAATGGAATATAAATAATATTTATGATATCATATATATTTTACTCAGAATGTTATATTACCCGCTCATTTGTCAAAACCATGTTAAATCAACGTTTTGGGTAATAATTATTTTACTTATCATATGTGTTTAGACTAGTTATTCTTGACATTGTTACATAGATCATGATATAATTACATACAGAATGTAGATCATGATTTATATATTATATATACTATATATATATATATATTATATAGATAAATAAATTGTAATAAACTGTTCATAGAGACGATATTCTGTACGTACACATGAATGATTTTTAATTTCATTATTAAATTGATTAGAAGTGATTAAATGATATATATATATATAAATTCAGTAGTATTATTATTTGTTATATCTCATTATTTTTTATTATATAATATTTACAATCATTATTGAATGGTTAATGTGGTGAATGAATCTCAATGCATCGTGGAGATAGAAATCCATACATACGCACGAGCGAAGATATCATTCCCATAATTGTTGAATAGAATTGGAGTGGATGGTTTTTAATATGTCAAAATAATGGTCCTGTAATAATAATAATATTTAGTTATTATTTCCAATATTATAGTCATCCATGTAAGGTGATGGGGAAAAAATATTGCACTATGGTTTGGAAATGGTAAGGCGTACGTATGCACGTGCTGTGATTTCATTTTTATAGGATGAATCAAAGGTGAAATATGGTTGTTTCAATATTTATAATAACATAAATATATAAGTTATAGTAATGTTATAAAATTATAATTTAATAATAAATGAAGATGAAGTAGAGGAGGAAATAAATTTGAATGAATCAATAGAGGAGATTACCTCTCCCGTGATGTTCCTCCTTTACAATTTCTCTTTCGGAACTATAGTTTTTCTTTTGAGAAGACAAAAACCCATAAAATGTAACAAGTGAAGTTGAGAAGAGAGAGTGGAAGGGGTAGAAAAACATGAAGGCTAAAAATAGTGTGAATTGTATAGGGAGGAGTTTCCATTTTATACAAGAGGAGAGAGGCACTTAGGAAATTCATCAAAATATTAACATCTTATAAATTCAATTATGATTAAAAATAGTGAAAAACATATTTAATTTTTATATAAAATGATTTTGGTTCTAATAAACATCATCCAATTATATTCTTCATGTTTTTAATTTATTTATCCTTATCTTTTTTGTTTAACCCTAATGTTACCCTTTTTAGTCTTACCGTAATATCATGTTATTTACATATTTTGGGTTAATATAATTACCATATCATGTAAAAAGACCAAAAATGGTTATTAATGATATATTTGGACTTATATTAATCTATCTTATATTTTTAGGAATTGAATATCATATAATAAACTATTTTGTGTTTTAAGTTATGAATTATTTCAATTTTGGTCAATATTTATATGTGACTTTTAAAAAATACATAACAACATGATTACATCAAACCAAATGAATTATATCATTTATAATATTTCAAAGTCCTCTTGAATTTTTGGATGACATCAAAAAGTTAAAATTTAATTTATTTTAATATTATTAAATTGAGTTCTTGAATCTTTCATTAATGTGGTAATCACTACTTCATAATTGTATCATAAATAAATATATTTATCTAATGTATAATAATTATAAATAAAATACCATGTTATAGAAAATATTTTTTAATTTATAATTAATATTTGTTTTGGTTATAATTATCTTTACTTTAAATTAATTATTGTAAAATGTCAATTTCCCATCCAACTGAATCCATGGGGTCCCAAAATAAAACCATTGATGTACACGGTTGGAAATATCTCATCTAATTGGATTATTATGTGTGTTAGGGTAGTTTAGTATTATTATAATATTATTTTTACCCTTATTTACCTGATTTACTCTTTATCCATGGTAAATAAAATAATTACTAAAGTTACTATTCTTAATGTCCAAAAATTATGGTACCTATTCAAACAATATGAACCTGATGAATCAAAATATGAAATCAATTTTTCCAAATTCAAAACATAAAATACATATTAATGTTTTTAAAATTAAATCCCTTTTCCAAAACCAAAAAAGTGGGATTTTATGAAGTTATAACTATCAAAAGGTTGATATGTGTTTTTGTACAATTTAAATGTGAAATTAATTCCAAATATTTTTTTGATTAAATGATAAAAATATATTCTAATTAAACATTAAAACCTAATTAAAGATATAATATAACTATATAAATATATTCTATAAAAAGAAAATTCTGAATTAAAATGTATTAATTTTCAATATCATATAAAATTTGAATTTTATTAGAAAAATATCAAAAATTAAAAAAAAAGTAATTTTTTATTTCAGTATTCTAAATATTATGTTTATCGTGTCAAATTTTACTTATAAAAGGTAAATAAACTAGATATAAAATGGGTGCACCATCAAAAGGCGGAAAAACTGCATTTTTAAAGAAATACTTCATTCATTTGAAAAAGTTGATTTTGTTCTCAGTACATATTCAATAAAATGTGTAAGATGAATGGTAATGATACATATAATTCAAAATGTAGTAAATACTATTCATAATAGCTTATTTATATCCAATTTAATAATAATATTTGAATAATATATCTTCGTTTAATGAAAATCAGTATCACGTACAACACAAGCTATCGAGGATGGTCGCTCTTGCTTGTAATGAAATCCAAGTCCATGTTTCATGTAGTGCATGATTTATTTTGTGTCACATATAACATAATCCAATATTAGTTCATTTACACATTGAACAAAATCTATACTCATTGTTCCATGAAATAAATTCTATCAAAAGAACATGAAATTATGTGCTACACAACCCAAGAATAGTGAAGAGTATAATTCAAGATAATACAGTGTTTTTTATAACTTATGTTAATCATGGTGTACAATACAACAAAATACATCAATAAAATTAAAAATAATGAATCTCATAAAATATTAAGATGTCACACAGTATATATTTCAAATTTTTTAACACATTATCAATGTCTCTGTATTCTCCATACTTTTAGTTGATCATCTACAATATATTAATATATTCATTTAATATTATATGAATATTATTTAAATTTTGAATAAGTAAAACCATTCTTATTTTATGATAGTGATAGTTTCGTCATTCAAACGGATAGATCATTTCTAGTTTCAATTTTCCTTCAAAAACTCATTCATATTTTTTTAAGGAATTTATTTATTCTTTTTTAGACTTGGTTCATTTCCCCAAATGATTATAAAATATCATTCCATTAATTTCGCTATAAAATAAGAACTTTTAATTACTTCTTAATCCTAATCCCCATGTGTATGGACTCATGCAGTTGTGATGTGGAACTAAAAATTACAACTTAGAAATCTTTTATTTCTCAACTTTACCAGCGGTTCTATTCTTGATTCAATAAAGTTTCAATCATGATAATATGAAAGGATCATTATTTTTAATGTCATGAATAATAATTCACTAGAATCATTGAATTTATTATTATAATTCCATGATTTTTAAGAAGGAAACTTACAATGTCTTTTAAGAAATATGAATTGTTTTTATAAGATATGTTATATCTTAAAATATTCATATATTATGAAATGACCTATCGCATGAATATGGAATTTCATACATTTATTTAATATATTATACGATCATATTTTCAAATAAAAACTCAACTGGCATATCTTATGAACTGCATTATATTATTAGGACATCAAATCATACATGAAACCCATGTTATAACCTTCAGAAGTATTTCATAATATTTATATCTTGTGAAATCATCACATATAAGAAACACAAATATTATGTTAATTTTGGTTATCTTATAAACTATATATCATGACATGTATAATAGACATATTATAGACTAAAATGTGTTTCATACAAGCTCCCCAATTTTGGGCATCAATATCCTCTAAACCTTATCCAATATTTAGAGATCATTCTCAAACACTATAAATCATGTCAAAAGATCATCTAATACCATTAAATTATATGATATTGAATTTTAATGAACAACACTCCTTTAATGATTTTAGTATCACCTCATCCATCTTGACCTCTTGAATTCATCAATCTCCACTTTAGTAGAAATATTCCAAATTAAATTAAATATTATATACAATACTATCATAAATATAAAATACCTAAAAACATTAATTTAATATGAAAAATATTTTCTAAATTATTATATTAAACTTTATTTTTTTGAATATTTACCTCCCTTATATTCTTGAAAACTTTACTAACTTATCAAATCTATTATCTTGCATATTCAAAGAAAATAAAATCCAATAAAATTAACACATATTTATAGTTTTTAGAAAAATAATTCATCTATTTTTATTGGAAACCTAAGTAATATACAAACCTGAGAATCATACACATTTTATTGCATGAATTCTAATATTTAATTATATAAAATACACCTCAAATTATCAAGGCTTTTTATATTTGGGATGTTTGGTATATAACACAAATTTTTTTAAAACAAACAATGTTGTCATTATTTAAATATCTATAAATTAAAACAATAATCCATTGTTATCATAATACTATAATGATAATCCTAGGTAAATACATGAAAATGGTGTTAGCTATAAAGCCCTATATGGTATTAATCAAATTAAAACATATTGAAAACATAATACAAATGTTTCAAGAGGAAATAATGAAATAATAAAAGAGAATAATTATATATAATCAAATAGAATAATATAATAAATAGATAATTAAATGGGATCATGGAATCATATGAATTTGGAAATAAAAAAAATCATCAAATCATAAGAATAAGTTAAGGCTGACCACAATGGGAAAATCAATGTGTGATAGGCTGAATGATTGTGCACCATACATGGTATATTATAATATGAAAACATTTCTCAATGAATTGGATGGATACATAAATATAATGACACCCATAACATCATATAATGTACATGAATATTTTTTCCACATATGAAAATAAAATTTAATGTGTTAGCATAAAAAATATATATGAGAAGAAAATGGGTCACTTAATCACGTCCTATGTAATTTAAAAAATTTCATATAAAAAAATCCCCTTAAAATGTGTTAAATAATTTTTTTAATTTCATAAAAAAATTTAAGAGAAGATTTAATTATAAAAACATTATGAAAAGAAAATTCATAAAAAATTAGGGAGGAGTTTGTTTGGAAATGATCCTCTTACGGGAGGTTTTTAGAGAAATTGAAAATAATATTTAAACAAGGAAAGTGAATAATTATTTATAAAAAACAAAAATTAAATATGAATATAATTTCCTATGTCTTAAAATCAAGTAATGAAACATAAAATAAAGGATCATAATATGAAAATGTTTAATGAACGAAAAATTTCACTTTTATTGGGGTTTCCTTATATAAAAAACTAGGGAGGAAACCTAAAAAACATGTATGGCCCCAAAAAGGAAAGAGAGAATAAGAAAAGTCTATATGTAAGGGGTAATATATTAAAGTTATTTTATAATTTCATGTGGATAATAAATATATAATATCATTTAGATAGAGAAAAAACCCAAATAAAAGTAGGTGGTTTGGAGAGTTCCATTACATAGAGTCTTGAATCACTTGGCATTTGGGCATAATATCATGAATTATAAAATAAAATTTATCACGGATTGTTTCTATAACCCATATCATATTTATTTAATTTTATATATTAATGAAATTTATAATCATTTCATCACGATATCATGTTTATATTCAGTGTCACGTAGACATTTTGTAATTATTCCATGGTCTTAATGGTTTATAGATAATTATGCATGTTCTTAAGAAAATTTTCAATAACTCTATAAGTGTAATGGTATAGAGTTAATGTGCTTCCCATAGTTTATACGGTTTTTAATTTTGAATAGTGATTTTAAATAAGTATGATTTTTAGATCATAATTGTTATTATTATATAGATGGTTTATTTAGACTATTTTTCTAATTGGGGTGAACTTAATTGGGTTCATATAGCTTAATGAATATTTACCCTTTATTGAATATAATTACCAACCAAATATAATTATATGGATCATTTTTATCATAATTTCTATGTATTACAACCATAATTGTTATATCCCATGATTTATAATATAAATTTATTTTAAAAAACTATTAACTAAATGAAACGTATCATAATAAAGATATAACTAATATAAATTTTAACATAATGTTTTGTTTAAAAAATTAAATTATTTTCAATGAAAAAATAAATTTTTGGATAAGTACATTTTAAATATGAAAATTATAATAAAAATAACACCTTAACTATATTTTTTTACATTTCTAATAAATAATATGGAGTTATTTTTATCAATAATAAAATCGATATCAATATAACAGAATTTAAAAAATTATAACTGACCATTAATACTTTCAATTAAAAAGGATGATTATTATAATTTCATAATTGTGAAATAAAATTTATTTAAGAATATAAATACTTTTTTTTGTAAAGTATTTCTTTCATGTTAATATATTATAATGTTATTAGTAGTATAACATATATTATAAAAGGAATAAATTGTAATAAATAAAATTTTACATGAATATAATTATAAGAATATTGAAATAAATATATATTTAGAATTATATTACTCAATTGAATGTTTATAATATTAATTATAATTCTTTTGCCAACCTAAGATATTTTATTGCTATTAATAATTAGAAATCACTTAATAAAATTATGAAATATTAAATGCAAAAGATATCAATGTTTTTAAATTAATATTATATTTATGATCGATTAGGAATAAATTAAGAATTAATAAATGCAATATGTTATTATTTATGTATTTGAAGAGTTTAAATAGAATTATAATTATATAATTTAATAAAAATATATATTTTTTTGCATAAAAATTAATTTATTTAAAGGTAAAAACCTGAATAAAATCTTATCTTCTATTTATATATATCATGTATGGGTAAATAAATGGATACGAAATAGTCTGTATCCACTTATGTATGGGTATCATTGGAGTTTTAATGGTTTTATAAGGGTATTTTCTGATGTATTTTTATTCATAAATGTTGTTTCTTACCTGCATAAGGGTAAGCACCTATACAATTATTCATGTAAGGGTAATTATTTCTTGCATAAGGGTAGTACATTGCTATATAAAGGTAAATATCTTATATATAAAGGTAGATAGATCATGTAGGATTATACTCGAGTTGTTTAAGGGAACACATCAGTTGTGTAAGGGTGATACTTGTCAAGTAAGTGTACATAATACCTCACATTAAGGTAATCAATGAAACAAACATTCTATTTACGGGTTAGGGATCATACCTAATAGTACTAACATAACTTGCGTAAGTCTAATCCAGTCAATATACATGTTTTTTATGGGTAATCAAAAAATACATAAGGGTATAAAAAATACATGATGGCATACCAAAGCTATGTAAAGGTTAGAATAACTTATACAAGGGTAAAATAAACAAAAAATGAATTATATAAATAAAATTAAGTATATTTTAAAACATACATAATGGTAATCTTAAGACTTGTAAAGCTAAGTCCACAATAACTTATTTAAATGCATCACCATAAATTACTCATGTGAAACCTTCATATAAAATAAATGAATGTATATATTTATAAAATTTCATTATTATATCAATTTAAATTACATTTTTATTAAAAAAGGAAGATAAGTATTATTGAAACCTTATAGGAATATTAATGAATTCATATACCTCACCTTATATTACATAGTTAAAAGTAATAATCTTATATCCTTATCCTATAGGACATGACCTTCATGGGAGATTCATGTTTATTTATAGATAGTTTTCCATATAAAAATTGTAGTATTATCTCATATATTATATCTAGTCCTTCAAAGATGCAGTTGTGTGGTGAAAAATAAGATGAGTACAATAAGTTTTATTTTTTATATACTAGATTACTGATTAATTAACAAGTCACCATTAACATTACTAATAATAAATTATAAAATATTATGTATTTTTAACAATACTATTTGAATTCATATATAAAAATAATGAACATTACTTTCTAAGAGATGTAAATATTGTTGGAGTTGGTGTCCTAGAACCAACTACTTTGTACATTATTCATTAATAAATTCCTTATCACATCTTGATTGTTCTTCTACGTGATAATGAATGTGATAATGACTTAAGGACAACTGTTGCATTAATGGGTCATAGTGGATCCCTGCTCTGATGAGAACCCGAAAGTGCCATTACACTGTTCATGAATATATATTCTATGGTCGGATGTTGTTATTTGAGGGACACAAATAATACAGGCCATTAGGGGTGAGGACTCATAAAACATTGAGGCACCTTGTCATGGTGTGCGCCCTTGGTAATATCCAGGAGAATATTATGAGAACGAGACCTGCCAGTAGGAAATCCACATTTCATAGTGTCATGAGATGTTCCTATCTGTGGACGTGTGTATTGGTCCTTAGACTTTAAGATTATTATTAATGGGTATTGAAACTCACGCACTTAGATGTATTGACGAAAACTGTGACGACACACTATTCGCAGTGAGGTAGGATACATTGGATGCGTCACGAGTAATACTGTGTTAATAGATAATGTGAGAAAGGATTTTTCCCTTCAGTTCCATAACAGAAGTAGATATCAAGCCCTTTTATGGAATTGATATAGCCTAAATAAATCCACGGCCATGGTAAGGTATGGCCGAGTTCAATTCTAGGAATTCAAAGAAAGAATAATCAGTTACATGGGTTGATGGAACTAGCATGCAACCTTCTTGATTAGAGATATCGAGACAAAGGGATTATATTACACGGTAAGCGTTCGTATGAGGTGACATGTCATTGCGACGTTAACTTCATTCCTTATGGGTGCCTTGGTGTGTTTCTAGACGTTAACCTTGGACTTTGGGCAGGCTCCACCTAATGCCACTGAGAAAGAGGCCTAGAGGGTCACACACTAAGTGTGTCCAAGTATCTCAATTAAATATTAATTTAACAAGTTGAATAAAGATTATTCCCGATTTTGGTTTAATAATCATTCAAGGATGTCTGATCGCATTTATTTCGACACTAGATGTTCGAGAGAATATATTGTGGGAGAAATAATATATATTTATTAGCGAGAAATGTAGTTACATTTATTTAAGAAATAAATAGTCCTTACTCAAGGTCTAATAAATATGGTTGAGGAAAATAAATAAAACTGAAATGATAAAAGTACAAGCCATGTATAATTATATATACACGCCATGTAGTTTATTTTTTGGGATTCATGAGAAATTATTGTTTATTTAATTAAATGATATTAAATGTAATACGTTGGATGCATGTCAAGTAATAACGATGGTCAACTGTAATTATTAAAACATGGGGTATTACTATGAATTAAATGAAATGATTAAATGCTTATGAGAAATTAATTTATTTTATTATTATAGGTATTAAAAATCCTAATTACATTATTCTCAAAGGGGTTAGCCATTTTTGGTTGTGCACAAGGGATTGGAAATACTCTCAAGCCAAGAGAGAATTCCCTTTCCACCAAGAATGCATTTATGTTACGAAAGTAAGATCCTCCACCGGATCAAGGTGATCGAAGATGGACATCGCAAGCGAAGGATCTTCCGAGCTAGCACCCAGAGTTCCCTTCGGCAACGTCCAGAGATACGAGGCACACGTGTGGATCACCGCTAGAGGAATCCTACACTTGGATTATCTAACGCAACAACGGATCGTAGGATCATGACCGTAGACACCCACGAAGAAATAATTCCATCGAGGTAATTCTTATGAATTAATTAAATTAATTATAACCAACATATGAAGATCATATCTCAAGGATTCCGGGACTCTTCTTTTCTTTTTTGTTCTTTGTTCTATTCCGATGATCCGGCATTTTATATCATGACGGATCTCAGATTTAATGTCGTTTAACGCTAAATTAAAGTTGGGAAAACCCACCAACGCGCATCCGTTGTGCCCAGAACCTTCAACTGTTATCAAAGGGAGGTTGTATCATTGATCATAATTATTTAGTTTTACTTTGGTGATTTACACATTTAATAATTTAGTTATATCAATACATGTTTAATCATTATGTAAATATGAATATCGAGATCCATTCCTCCTCCATCGTTTCTCGTTCACCTCACAGAAATGAATTTTACTTTTAATTTTGATTAAAATAAATTAGAGGAACTCATCCGGAGGAGCCAAACGTTTCTGGCCATACAACAGCAGAAAACACGTCGTGTATTCGGAAGTACACGCCCCGTAGTCTAGGTTCAATGCATTGAGTGATCCGCCAAATCAGGCCGTGTATTGGGGTCATTTATTATAAGGCCCCAACCTTAAACCTTACTTAATCTTGAGTTATTACAAGATTACACATTGAGGATCTTTTCGGGTTTAGAGTTTTAGAGAATTAGATCATAAAACTTGCATTACCTTCCACATATAAACAAAGTGGTTACATAAAGATATTATTCTTCATTCCCATTAATGGAAACATATTTAAAATAAACATGGATTATTTCTGGACACTTCCTTGACACTATCATCATATCATGTACCTTTCCCTTGACCTGTGAAAAACATTTCAAAAAAACTTGGGATGAGCATAAAAAGCTCAGTAAGGGATATAAAAATATGGAAAGGAAACATGGGTACATATATACATAAGGATGAGATCATACTTTACCCATAAAACATAATCACATTAACATACCTAATTAAATCATGAATAAATCATAGAAATCATAAGACATAAAGGTAACTTGAGGCATTCGTAGCATTCTTACGTAGGGAGTAACCCTCTTGGTTACGTTTGGAATACCCATCACAGTATATTCCCTAAATCTCTTTGGAGAAACCTTAACGTTTCACTCCTTCACGTTACCCAATGCATTGGAGAGCAATATCGGGCTCACCCGCCCTTAGTTTATCACGGAACCACACGTTTTCATAATAATGCCCAAGAACCTCAACATAATCATATCACATAAAACATGCATAAAGGAAACATAAAATTCCCACCTTACAATCACAAGAAATCAATACAACACATTGATATATAAAACAATATCAAAACCATTTTCGATACCAAAATAAAATAGAAGTAAAACATGGTATTTATTTTTCCTTTAAAAATAAGGTATGGCTTGTAGAGGAAGCTGAAACTCAAATAACGGTCACGATGGCGGAGAAGTCGTTGTCGCCGCATACATACGACAAAAACATTCCCTTTTGTCGTTTAGTAAATTCTTCATATAAAAAAAGATTCCTTTTGAATAAACATAAAAGTAAAAGGGGTTTATACACCGTATAAAAGAAGGTTGTGTATAAAACAAAATATGCCTCAATGAAAGGAGATTGAGACGAAGTCCCATACCTCGGGTCCGACTTGACTCGATCGTTCTTTAATGTCCTGAATAATAAACTTGAGTTAATATCTACTTTCTTAAGAACCTTTTTCAAGTTCATTATTCCTTTTATACCATGTTATGAACATCATGTAATCATTTAAGTTAATAATGTTCATTTTGTCGGTATTTGGTTCTTAAGTCAAAAATAGACTTCTTACACTTCCATGTTGTTAATTTGGTCATAGGTTCATTATATCCAGAATGATATTAATGATTTGGATAACATATATATCATATATATTCAGAATATACATGTATTTATATTATTACATCACATTTAGAGGTAAGAAATGAAATGCACCATTCATGGAGACGGTAAGCCGTACGTACGCATGAACGCTACTTCCATTTCTATTTCATATTTTCTGGAATGAAATCATAATGATATAAGAGTATATTATAATTCCAGTAAATAACATATATAATATCATTAACTTTATCCTTTACACATCCCACATATGGTATTAACGAATCAAATCACTTTCAGGGGGCGGTAGTCCGCACTTCCTAAAATGAAGATATCGTGTTTACCCATTATCGAAACAATAAAGGTATACCAAAAATGAAAAATACAGAAGATTAAGTAAAACATAAACATATTATATATCATATATAAAAATAGTGACATCATAATGGCCACCTTTGAAGGTGTTAAATGAGTATTGAACAATCATCGTTTCGGGAGGCAGAATTTCGCCATCCACGGAAACCGTATGTTCTTTAACCATTTGATATAGTTGTGTGAGAGTGTAGCTCGGATAAATCTTATAACAACATCCTAGTATATTTAAGGTACTGGTGTTGTTACAAAATAAGTAAATAAAAAGAGTGTAGGGGGTTGGAGAAGCAAAATAATACAAATGAACATGAGAGAATGAATTACCTTTAAAAGTGTAACTTCATTTGATTTGAGCCTAAAGGCTTCCTTTGAAAGGATTCTTCCCCAAGGGAATTCTCTAGGATGAGGAGAGATATGTGGAGAGAGTAAATGGGCAGGGGATGGCCAAGCCAAAGGCTTTGGGAGTGTGAGTAATGGGGTAGAGGTGGGGGCCTTTTATAAGAGGAGAGGAGGGGCACTCTTGGAAAGTAAAGAAATATTACTTTATTTGAAAATGACTTTCGGATTTAAATGGTCCCACATTGATATAATTTGAGGATAAGGTGATAAGGGTTCGAAATCTACCCATCTAATAGGTTTTGGACATGTGTAGGTTCTATATATTACATTATCATTCCATTTTATTTAAATTGTTAAATAATGAGGTCATCGCTGCATCATCATGATGTCATAAATAATTTAATTTATTTAAAGTCTAAAAATTATAAAAAAAATTATATGATGTAGGAAATATTTTTATCTTTCCAATGATTATTTATAATCAAAAATATGATCTTTATAACCCCATGTAATAATTGTATTCGTGAAACATATGATGTTTGTGTCATTTTTACTTTTACATTAAATAAAAAGTTATTTATGTCATTTCCCAACCAAAGTGGCTCCATGGGGTCCCCAAGTTGACCCATGGCTTGTCTTGGTCGGAAATGACACAACCAATGAGGGTAGGACATGTTTCAAGCTCATCTCATACTATTAAAACATTATTTTTACCTTAAACTACACTAATTACCACTAATCGCTATTAATGAAAAAAGTTACTATTCACCAAAAAATTATTTTCATCCCATTGAACCACATATTACTTCTTAATGACAACCATGTATGTCAGATTTTTGAAATTCAAAACACAATGATGGAAAAATTTCATTTAAACGGAAAAATCAGTTTTTATAAGTACCACTTAGTGGTTTCACTATTCATCAAAAATTGAAGTTTTTCAGAAAATTACAAAAAATTCACCCTAAGCTATATTCGATATTCTGAATTAAAAAATGAAGTCTATTTTACAAAATTCAAAACATATAAGTCACATTAATTAATTTAATAATTGATTCCCGCTGTCATGACAAATAGCGTGTTTTTATGAAACAATAAGTATCAAAAGATTGATACCAGTTTAAGTCCAATTTCAATGTAAAATTGATTCCAACGACCATCATTGGATAAAATGGTAAAAATATATTCTAATTTAAATTCAAAACCAATTCAACAGATAATCTAATCATATAAATAAATTATATTAAAAAGTGGTTTTGAATTAAAATACAACATTTTTCACTATTCATTAAAAAATGAACTTTATCGGAAAAATACCAAAAATTCACACAAAGTAAACATTGATATCCCAATAATAAATAATAAGTTTATTTTGACAAACATAGCTTATAAAATTGTCAAAATATAAATTTAAAAAGGGTTTTCCATCAAAAGGCAGTAAAACAATCTTTTAAGAATATTAGTGTATTCCATGCTTAAGATTGGATTTATTTTCATTTTAAGCCTCTAAAACACTATATAATTCATTAATAGACATAGATAAAAATATCTATTATTCATTACTTATTTGGGATGTTACATCCTTCCCCCCTTTAGAAAATTGCGTCCCCGCAATTTATTTACTTATCAAATAAATGGGGGTAATTATCCCTCATTGCATTTTCAGATTCCCATGATGCCTCTTCCACAATGTGGTTTTTCCACAAAACCTTTACCTAGTGAATCACCTTATTCCGTAACAGTTGCTCCCTGTGGTCAAGAATCCGGACCGGTTTTTCCTCATATGATAGGTTCTCTTCCAGCTGAACTACCTCTGGGCTCAAAACATGAGATGGATCTGGCATATACTTTCTCAACATCGAAACGTGAAAAACATTGTGTACCTGAGATAAACTCGGAGGTAAAGCCACCCGGTATGCAACTGATCCAACTCTCTCCAGAATTTCATATGGTCCAATAAACCTTGGACTCAGCTTTCCTTTCTTACCAAATCTCATCACACTTTTCCAAGGAGAAACCGTGAGAAAAACATGATCACCTACCTCGAAAGATAGATCCTTCCTCCTGTTGTCCGCATAACTCTTCTGCCTGCTCTGAGCTGTTCTCATGTGCTTCTGAATCAGCTGAACTTTTTCTGCCATCTCTTCTACCAATTCTGGTCCCATCAACTTCATTTCACCCACTTCATCCCAGAAAGCTGGATTTCGACACCGCTTCCCATATAATGCCTGAAATGGTGCCATCTGTATACTGGAATGAAAACTGTTATTATATGAAAATTCAACCAAAGAAGTACGTTGGTCCCAACTTCCCTGATAATCCATAGAACAAGCTCGTAGCATATCCTCCAAGGTCTGAATTGTTCGTTCCGACTGCCCACCTGATTGAGGATGAAAAGCTGTACTAAAATTTAATTCAGTACCCAACGACTTCTGAAGGCATTTCCAAAAGTTATAAGTGAGCCTGGGATCATGATCAGATACAATGGAGAGAGGAACTCCATGTAACCTGACTATATCTTTATGAAACAAACGGGAAAGTTGATCTAGGGAAAAAGTATCTCGTATAGCAAGGAAATGAGCAGATTTAGTCAAGGGATCAACAATAACCCAGATTGCATTATTACCTTGAGATGTCTTCGGTAATCCCACAACAAAGTCCATGGATATATTCTCCCATTTCCACTCTGGCACTGGTAAAGGATGAAGCATCCCTTTCGGTAACTGCCGCTCTGCTTTAACCTGCTAATAAGTCAAACACTTCACAGTAAAATCAGCAATATCTCTTTTCATTCCATCCCACCAGTAATACTCCCGCAGATCTCTGTACATCTTAGTACTGCCAGGATGAACTGAAAGTGGAGAACTATGAGCTCCACACAACAACTCTCTCTTCAACTGTGAATCACAAGGCACACACAATCTCTTCCCAAATCTCAAAACGCAATCATTATCAATGTTGAATTCAGGCAACTTACCTTTCTGAACCAGCTCTACCTTTTTCTGCAACTCACTATCTTGCTTCTGTGCTTGCTTGATTCTATCTGATAGAGATGATCTCAAAGATACCTAAAAAAAAAGAACTCCCTGCACTGACAACTTCTATGCCAATGTTCATCAAATCCCTAACCAAATGATCACGTTCCAAACACAACATTGCTAATGAAGCATTACTTTTTTGACTCAAAGCATCAGCCACATTATTTTCTTTTCCCGGATGGTAATGAATTGTACAATAATAATCCTTGATTAATTCTAGCCATCTCCTTTGTCTCATGTTCAACTCTTTCTGAGTGAATATATACTTTAAAATTTTGTGATCAGTATATATTTCACAATTTACTCTATACAAATGATGCCTCCAAATTTTTAAAATGAAAACAATAGCAGCTAATTCCAAATCATGTGTAGGGTAATTTACCTCATGCTTTTTCAACTGTCGTGAAGCATAAGCAATTACCTGATCATTCTGCATTAGGATGCAACCAAGTCCTTTCAATGAAGCATCACTGTAGATAACAAACTCACCATTCCTAGAAGGTAGTGCCAAAACTGGAGTATTCACTAATCTTCTTTTCAATTCCTGAAAACAATCATCACATTCTTTTGTCCAGATAAACATAACACCCTTCCGAGTTAGCTTAGTCATTGGACTAGATAACCGTGAAAAATTTCTAACAAACCTTCGGTAATAGCCTGACAAACCAAGGAAGCTACGAATCTCAGTTAAATTTGTGGGTCTTGGCCATTCTTCAACAACTTTTGTTTTTGGAGGATCAACGGTTATGCCATCTTTTGAATCAATGTGACCACGGAGAGAAATTTTTTGCAACCAAAACTCACATTTCATGAATTTCCCATACAATTTATTTTCTTTTAAGGTTTGAACGATAACCCTTAAATGTCTTTCATGCTCTTCTTTACTTTTAGAAAATACCAAAATATCATCAATAAAAACAATCGACATTGTTCACCTGAGTCAACTAAGACATCACTGCAACAAACTGTTTAGTTCTGATTCTGGCCATCTCAGGATACTCATTTGAAAGGTCATTTACCTCTATATGCCTTCCCGGAAAAGTTGTTCTGTTTCCTCTATGGAAAACCATTCTTATCACAGAAATATCATAGGCGAAGCACCATGGTAATCTGTAAATGCTATATCACTCCAATTTGACCATAAAAAAATATTTATGGATAATCATTTAATAGAATTCTAACTCCTAAAGATATCTAAACCGACCTCTGATTCCAACTATAAGGCCCCAGCATTAAACCTTACTTAATCGTGAGTTATTACAAGATTACACATTGAGGATCTTTTCGGGTTTAGAGTTTTAGAGAATTAGATCATAAAACTTGCTTTACATTCCACATATAAACAAAGTGGTTACATAAAGATAGTATTCTTCATTACCATCAATGGAAACATATTTAAAATAAACATGGATTCTTTCTTGACACTTTCTTGACACTATCATCATATCATGTACCTTTCCCTTGACCTGTGAAAAACATTTCAAAAAAACTTGGGATGAGCATAAAAAGCTCAGTAAGGGATATAAAAATATGGAAAGGAAACATGGGTTCATATATACATAAGGATGAGATCATACTTTACCCATAAAACATAAGCACTTTAACATACCTCATTAAATCATGAATAAATCATAGAAATCATAAGACATAAAGGTAACTTGAGGGATTCGTAACATTCTTACGTTTGGAGTAACCCTCTTTTTTAGATTTGGAATACCCATCACAGTATATTCCCTAAATATCTTCGTAGAAACCTTAACGTTTCACTCCATCACGTTACCCAATGCATTGGAGAGCTATATCGGGCTCAACCACCCTTAGTTTATCACGGAACCATCCGTTTTCATAATAATTCCCAAGAACATCAACATAATAATATCACATAAAACATGCATAAAGGAAACAAAACATTCCCACCTTTCAATCACAAGATATCAATACAACACATTGATATATAAAACATTATGAAAACCATTTGAGATACGAAAATAAAATAAAAGTAAAACATGGTATTTATTTTTCTTTTAAAAAGAATGTATGGCTTGTAGAGGAACCCGAAACTCAAATAACGGTCACGACGGCGGGTAAGACGTTGTCGCCGCATACATACGACAAAAACATTCCCTTTTGTCATTTAGTAAACGCTACGTATAAAAAAATATTCCTTTTGAATAAATGTAAAATTCAAAGGGGTTTATACACCGTATAAAAGAAGGTTGTGTATAAAACAAAATATGCCTCAATGAAAGGAGATTGAGACGAAGTCCCATACCTCGAGTCCGACTTGACTCGATCGTTCTTTAATGTCCTGAATAATAAACTTGAGGTAATCTCTACTTGCTTAAGAACCTTTTTCAAGTTCATTATTCCTTTTATACCATGTTATGAACATCATGTAATCATTTATGTTAATAATGTTCATTTTGTCGGTATTTGGTTCTTAAGTCAAAAATAGACTTCTTACACTTACATGTTGTTAATTTGGTCAAAGGTTCGTTATATCCAGAATGATATTAATGATTTGGATAACATATATATCATATATATTCAGCATATATATGTATTTATAATATTACATCCCATTTAGAGGTAAGAAATGAAATTCACCGTTCATGGAGACGGTAAGCCGTACGTACGCATGAACGCTACTTCCATTTCTATTTCGTATTTTCTGGAATGGAATCATAATGATATAAGAGTATATTATAATTCCAGTATAATAACATATATAATATCATTAACTTTATCCTTTACACATCCCACATATGGTATTAACGAATCAAATCATTTTCAGGGGTGGTAGTCCGCACTTCTTAAAATGAAGATATCGTGTTTACCCATAATGGAAACAATAAAGGTATACCCAAAATGAAAAATACAGAAGCTTAAGTAAAACATAAACATATTATATATCATATATAAAAATAGTGACATCATAATGGCCACCTTTGAAGGTGTTAAATGAGTATTGAACAATCATCGTTTCAGGAGGCAGAATTTCACCATCCACGGAAACCGTATGTTCTTTAACCATTTGATGTAGTTGTGTGAGAGTGTAGCGCGAATAAATCTTATAACAACATCCTAGTATATTTAATATACTGTTGTTGTTACAAAATAAGTAAATAAAAAGAGTTTAGGGGTTTGGATAAGCAAAATAAAACAAATGAACATGAGAGAATGAATTACCTTTAAAAGTGTAACTCCTTTTGATTTGAGCCTAAAGGCTTCCTTTGAAAGGATTATGCCCAAAGGGAATCCTCTAGGATGAGGAGAGGGATGTGGAGAGAGTAAATGGTCAGGGTATGGCCAAGCCAAAGGCTTTGGGAGTGTGGGTAATGGGGTATCGGTGGGGGCCTTTTATAAGAGGAGAGGAGGGGCACTCTTGGAAAGTAAATAAATATTACATTATTTGAAAATGAGTTTCGGATTTAAATGGTCCCACATTGATATAATTCGCGTATATGGTGATAAGGGTTCGAAATATACCCATCCAATAGGTTTTGGACATGTTTAGGTTTTAGATATTACATTATCTTTCCATTTTATTTAAATTGTTAAATAATGAGGTCATCACTGCATCATCATGATGTCATAAATAATTTAATTTATTTAATGTATAAAAATTATGAAAAAATACTATGATGTAGGAAATACTTTTATCTTTCCAATTACTATTTATAATCAAAAATATGATCTTTATAACCCCATGTAAAAATTGTTTTTGTAAAACATATGATGTTTGTGTCATTTTTACTTTTACATTAAATAAAAAGTTATTTATGTCATTTTCCAACCAAAGTGGCTCCATGGGGTCCCAAAGTTGACCCATGGCTTGTATTGGTCGGCCATGACACAACCAATGAGGGTAGGACATGTGTCAATCTCATGTCATACTATTAAAACATTATTTTTACCTTAAACTACACTAATTACCACTAATCGCGATTAATGAAAAAAAGTTACTATTCACCAAAAAATTATTTTCATCCCATTGAACCACATTTTACATCTTAATGACAACCATTTATGTCAGATTTTTGAAATCCAAAACACAATGATGGAAAAATTTCATTTAAATGGAAAAATCAGTTTTTATAAGTACCACTTAGTGGTTTCATTATTCATAAAAAATTGATGTTTTTCAGAAAATTACAAAAAATTCACCCTAAGCTATATTCGATATTCCGAATTCAAAAATGAAGTCTATTTTACAAAATTCAAAACATATAAGTCACAAATTATTAATTTAATAATTAATTTCCGATGTCATGACAAATAGTGTGTTTTTATGAAACAATAAGTATCAAAAGATTGATACCAGTTTAAGTCCAATTTCAAAGTGAAATTGATTCCAATGACCATCATTGGATAAAATGGTAAAAATATATTCTAATTTCACTTCAAAACCAATTCAAAAGATAATATAATCATATAAATAAATTATATTTAAAAGAGGTTTTGAATTAAAATACAACATTTTTCACTATTCATTAAAAAATTAACTTTATCAGAAAAATACCAAAAATTCACACAAAGTAAACTTTGATGTCCCAATCATAAATAAAAAGTTTATTTTGACAAACATAGATTATAAAATTGTCAAAATATAAAATTAAAAAGGGTTTTCCATCAAAAGGCAGTAAAACAATCTTTTAAGAATATTAGTGTATTCCATGCTTAAGATTGGATTTATTTTCATTTTAAGCCTCTAAAACACTATATAATTAATTAATAGACATAGATAAAAATATCTATTATTCATTACATACATGGGATGTTACATTTATGACACCATGTGTTGACCAGAAACAAGTGGCACACGGTTTCCATATTACACGACGTGTGGTCCAACTGCACACGGCGTGTAGTCCCTTCGGGTTCGCGTTGGGCCATGTACCCCGTACACGGCTTGCCTGGCTGGAAACCGTGTAACGAGGAAACTACGTGGCATGTGTCCAAAATAACATGTCGTGTACTCCTAAAATTTCCGAAGTACATTTACACGCCATGTCCCCGGGCCTGTACTTCAGATGGATGGTGAAGAAAAGTACATGCCGTGTAGTCGGAACAACACGCCGTGTACTCACCTAAATTACGTAGATTTATTAATATTTAATTATTAAATTATACAAACCCTTGAGACGTGTACCATAGTGCAGGTGTAATGCTGAGGCACAACACGTGATAGGTGTTTTATATATGTGTGTTTAATTTAACATCTGCGTAATGAAAGGGAACTCACCGGGTTGCCTCGAAGGTACAAGTTACGTACAAGGAAAATTTTAAATGAATCTATTTGTTTAAAATTATGATGGATGAGAATCTCAAGGATGTTGGGAAAAGGGTTTAAGTTAAAAGGATTGATTAATTAAAGATAATTAATTAATTCGAGCATGATTTATCTTAAACAAGAATGATTAAAGAATTGAATGCTTGTATTATTTATGTGTAAATATCGTTGCATGTGTGGATGATCATGAGCTAGACTGAGACCTTTGTATTTGAATGGTTTCTTTTAATATATTTATTTAAATTAATTTTTTTGGTCTGCGAGCCATCTGCTCATTAATATGTAGGGCCTGCGTGCCCAATGATTATTTTATGTAAAAACCCCTTTTTACCCCTCACCTGTGTGTGAGATAAATGCATATGTAATGGATGGAGCTCCCAAGATAGTGGAGGCAGCTCAAGTCAGGAGCCGAGGTGAAACCAATCCAAAGAGATGCAAATGTGGACAGGTGGAAAGCTCTAAACACGAACCCGCAAGGTTCAAGGTGTTTCTCCCCTAGGTATGGTTTAGGCTATAAACCGCTAGATAAAATAACCAATAAAACAAGCTCATAATCATACCATTTATTTTATTTCAGTCAGTTGCATGGTTTATTTATTGTTGGTGTGTTGTCACGATAACACAATTAATGAACATAACAAGCATGGAAGATGGAACTAAAATAAAAACCAGTTTATACGTAAATATTATCTTAGACATGGTTAATCACATAAGTATATCCCATTTAATATTATCAAGCATGTAATCAATGAAAATAAAATGGAAATTTACGTATAAGGATACAATCCCTCAAAAGAACTATTAAGTCGGTATAGCCTTCCATAATCTTGGTTAGAATCGAACCATAGTTCAAAGTGCTTGACCAACCCCAGTTGGGGTGCTTTCAATTATCAAGGAATTATAATTCAAGTTTTTGGGTTGAATTGACTTGGTTCTCATCAAGAGTTGACTACTACATCATGACTTGGTGTGACCCAGAGTCAAAGGTTGAGGAAATCCAAAATAAAAGGATTTCAGGTTTGGGGAGTCCACTCAGTGGATCAAGGAGCTGCGAGTTAATGCAGTTGGCATTTAGAATGCCTACCTAAAACCCTACATGTTTCTTGACCAACCATTTTTGGGGTAATGCAATGGGAAATATGGATCCTTGCCACTAGAATATTCAGGCAACAGAATATTCCAATGTCAATGGTGAGGGCTATTGGATTTCGATAAAATAGTGGGAGACAAAGAAGTATTAATTTATTCATTTGTCTCAATTTTTGGAATAATGTAATAAAGCTTTGCTCATCTTAATTTGTAGAAATGACAACAAAATGACGTCAAACATATCATTGTGCACCATACTCACGAAGGAAAACCTTGTAGCCGATACCAATTTCAAATAGTGGCAGAGGCGTTTACGCATCGTCCTTCGCCATAAAAGAAAATTGTATGTGCTGGAAGAGCCTATTCTAGTTGCTCCTGTGAAAGAGTCCACTGATAAGGAATTGTCTCTCTATATTAAACACATGGATGATGCCACAGATGTCCATTTTTTCATGCTATCGGCCATGTCTAATGAGCTCTTTAAGCAACATGAAAACATGGACGTGTATAACATGATGTCTCACCTTAAGGATCTCTACCAAGAGAAGGCGAGATAGGAGAGGTATGAGATCTCTAATGATTTGTTCACCACGAAGCATGGAGAGTCTACGCCAGCTGGGCCTCATGTATTCTATCTTATTGGATAAATTGAACGCCTGGACATATTAGGGATTAAATTCCTGGATGAGTTGTGTACAGATCTCATCCTATCTTCACTACCCAAGACCATAACTTGCTTCATTGTCAACTATAATATGAGCGCCAATGAGAAGAGTCTATCGGAGCTTCTGACCATGATTCGCCAGGTAGATAAGGACATTGGGCATGACAAACCCGCAGTCCTTATGGTGAACAAGAAAAGGAAGGACAACGAAAAGGGGCCAAAGACTTATAAACGGTCTGAAGCCCCCGAGCACCATACCTCAAAGAAGGGGAATATCCATAGGTTGGGAAAAGAATGCAAGGAAGTGTGTTTTTCATGTGGAAAGCAGGGCCACTGGGAGAGGAACGGCACCCAGAAGCATGGGGACTCTAAAGGTGCATTTCTTATCAAGTGAAATCATTCTATTTCTACACATTGGGTATTAGATACAGCTTTTGGGGCTCACATCTATATTCAAATTCTGGAACCAAGTAGATTTAGAATGATCTCAAGAGGAGTGGTGGATCTTCGAGCTGCCAATGGCGCAAGGCTGGCTGCGTTGGCTATTGTCGACAACCACCTCTCATTGCCAACTGTGATGATTTTGGTTTTACAGAACTGTTATTTTGTGACTAGTGTTACCAAGAACATAATATCTCTATCTCGTTTGGATATGGATGGATTTGTTTTCATGTTTGGAAATAAGGGTTGTCTCTTTTATAATAACAATGTATGTTATGGTATGGTACATTTTAATAATGGTTTGTATGTATTAAATTACGAAAACCAAGTGTTGGAAATCGATAACGAAACAAACTCACATGACTCATACATCACCCAGTTCTGGCATCACCGCCTTGGTCATGTAAATGAGAAGCGCTTGACAAAGCTCCGTCAAGATGGCTATTTAGACTCTACTGAGCTAAAACCACTTAATAGATGTCATGCTTGTTTACAAGGTAAAATGATCAAGTAGTCTTTTGGTGGACAGGGTGAAAGGGCAACAGAGCTTCTAGGATTGGTACACATGGATGTATGTAGACCATTTCCAGTAGAAGCTAGAGGTGTATATTCTTTCTTCATTACTTTTACTGATGATTTTAGTAGATATGGATTGGTATACTTAATGAGTTATAAGTCATAAGCCTTATAGAAATTTTAGGAGTTCATTAATGAAGTACATAATCAGTTTGGTAAGAAGATAAAGAAGCATCGATATGATCGAGGTGGAGAATACAGAACCAGGACTTCATCGATATTCTACGGGATTCTGGGATTCTATCTCAGCTCACTCCACCTTATACACCATAGTGGAATGGTGTTAGTGAATGGAGGAACCACACCATGTTAGAAATGGTGAGGTCGATGATGAGTCATGTAGATCATCCATTATCCTTTTGGGGATATGCATTACAAACTGCAACATACACATTAAACCGAGTACCAACTAAGGTGGAAAATAGAATTCCCTTCGAGTTATGGAACAGAAAGAAACCCATTTTGTCGCAAACACATTTATGGGGATGTGAGGGGTTTGTTAAGGCCTTCTCAGGCAACAGACTAGAACCCCGGTGCACGACGTGTATCTTTATAGGATATCCTAAGGAAACGAAAGGATATTAACTATATAACCCTCAAGAAAAGAATGTGACTATCACCAGACAAGACGTCTTTCTTGAGAGGGAGCACATCCTCATGAAGGATAGTGGGAGAATGATTGACTTAGATGAAGTTGATGCTCAAGATACACTGGAGTTGGTATAGGAACAAGTTCCACAGGGCCCCGTGGAAGAGGTTCCAGAAACACAAGTACTACGTAGGAGCTCAAGAGTGGAAAGGGAACCACTGAGATTTGGTTTCCTAGTCAGTGAGGATGGTGAATCATTATTTTTGGACAATGATGAACCTCCCTCCCACAAGGAAGCTGTAGAATGCTCAGAAGCTACAAGATGGCTAGAAGCTATGAATTCTGAGATGGATTCCATGTATCAGAACCATGTTTGGGTTCTAGTCGATGAGCCAGTTGATGTAAATCCTATTGGATGAAAATGGCTATTCAAGAGAAAGCTGGACATGGATGGTCAAGTTAGCACCTATAAATCATGGTTAGTGGCTAAAGGATTCAGACAACATCGAGGAATTGACTATGATGAAACCTTCTCTCCAGTTGACATGTTTCAATCCATAAGAATCATACTTTCCCTAGTAGATTACCATGACTATGAGATTTGGATGATGGTTGTCAAAACACCATTCCTTAACAGGAACTTTCAGGAAGATGTCTATATGACACAACCGGAAGGGTTTGTGACACCAGGTGAAGACAAACGGGTTAACAAGTTGGAGAAATCCATTTATGGATTAATGGAAGCATCCAGGTCATGGAACATTCGATTTGATGAATCCATAAAGGAATTTGGTTTCATTAAGAATGAATGTGAGCCATGTGTTTATAAGGTATTTAATGGGAATGTGGTCGTTATCCTAGTAGTATATGTGGATGACATATTGCTTATTGGAAATGACGTACCAGCCTTACAGTCAGTTACAGACTGGTTGAACAAGTGCTTCTCCATGAATGATTTAGGTGAAGCAGCCTACATTCTAGGGATCAAGATCATTCATGATATATCCAATAGGTTTCTTTGACTAAGACAGGGTACATACATTGACCAGATACTAAAAAGATTTAGTATGGAATAATCCAAGAGAGGATTGGTTCTAGTGTCACATGTCTTACATCTTTCTATCAAAATGTTTCCTCAGACACAACAAGAGAAAGATAGTATGAGAAAGATCCCATACGCCTTGGCTATAGGATACATCATGTATGTCATGTTATGTACTAGGCTTGATGTTGCCTATGCACTGAGCATAGTAGAAAGATATCAAGCAGATGCATGGGAACATCATTGGACTGCTCTTAAGACTATCCTTAAGTATCTGAGATGAACTAAGGATATGTTCCTGGTGTATAGAGGAGACTAGGAGCTTGTCATCAGAGGGTATGCTGATGCTGGTTTTCAGATAGATCATAATGATCTGAAGTCTCAATCTGGATATTTCTTCTATCTCAATGGAGGAGCTGTGAGCTGGAAGAGTTCAAAGCATCCAGTTGTCACTGATTCTACAGCGGAGTCTGAGTATATAGAGACTTCTGAAGTAGCAAAGGAACCTGTCTGGATTCAGAACATTTCCCAGGAGCTTGATGTGGTGCCTAGCAGTAAAGATCCCATTACATTGTACTATGATAATACAGCAGCGGCGGCTCTTGCAAAAGAACCGTGGTCACATCAATGGAAAAAGTACATACTCTGGAAGTATCACCTCTTGATGGATTTCTATCAGAGTGGTGAAGTTGTTGTGAGTAGAGTGTCCATGGAAGAGAACGTAGTGGACCCCATGATTAAAGGCCTATCTTAGCAGAAGCATGAATATCATGTTTGAGCTATCGGGTTAAAGGTTGTTAGCAGTTGGCTCTAGACCAAGTGGGTGTCTGTTGGAGTTGGTGGCCTAGAACCAACTACTTTGCACTTTATTCATTAATAAATGCCTTATCATGTCTTGATTGTTCTTCTGCATGACAATGCATGTGATAATGTCCAAAGGATAGCTATTGCATTAATTTGTCATAGCTGATCCCTACTATGATGAGAACCCATAAGTGAAATAACACTGTTCTTGAATATATGTTCTATGGCCAGATGATGTTATTTGTGGGACACAAAAAATACATGCCATTATGGGTGAGGACTCATAAAAATTTGAGGCACATTCTCATGGTGTGCGCCCATGGTAATATCCAGGAGGATATTATGAGAACGAGACCCACCAGTAGGAAATCCGAATTTCATATTGTCATTGGATGTTCCTATCTACGGACGTGGGTATTGGTCCTTAGCCTTTAAAATTATTATTAATAGGTATTGCGACTCATGCACATAGATATATTGATGAAAACTGTGATGACGCACTGTTCGCAGTGAGGTAGGATACGTTGGGTGCATCACGAGTAATACTGCATTAACAGATAATGCGAGAAAGGATTTGTCCATTCCATTCCATAACGGAAGTAAATATCTCAGTCCCTTTGATGGAATTGATATAGCCTAAATAAATCCATGGCCATGGTAAGGTATGGGCGACTTAAATTCCACGAAGTCAAAGAAGGAATAATCGAGCACATGGGTTTATTGCACTAGCATGCAACCCTCTTGATTAGAGATATCAAGAAAAAGGAATTATATTACACGGTAAGCATTCGTAGGAGGTGACATGTCATTGCAACGTTAACTTATTTAATTATGGGTGCCTTGGTGTGTTGCTAGATGCTAACCTCAGACTTTGGGCATGATCCGCCTAATGCCACTAAGAAAGAGGCCATGAGGGTCACACAATAAGTGTGTAAATGTATCCCAGTTAAAGATTAATTTAACATGTTGAATAAAGATTATTCCCGATTGTTGTTTAATAATTATTCAAGGATGTCTGATCAAATTTATTTCGATAGTAGTTATTCGAGAGAATATATTGCGGGAGAAATAATATATATTTATTAGAGAGTAATGCAGTTACATTTATTTAAGAAATAAATAGCCATTACTCAAGGTCTAATAAATATGGTGGAGGAAAATAAATAAAACTGAAAAAATAGAAGTACACACCGTGTAGTTTATTTTTTGGGATTCATGAGAAAATATTGTCTATTTATTTAAATGATATTAAATGTAATACGTTGGATGCATGTTAAGTAATAATAACGGTCAACTGTCATTATTAAGACATGGGGTATCACTAAGAATTAAATGAAATGATTAAATACTTATGAGAAAATAATTTATTTTATTATTTTAGGTATTATAAATCCTAGTTAAATTATTCTCAAAGGGGTTAACCATTTTTGGTTGTGCACAATAGATTGGAAATACTCTCAAGACAAGAGAGAATTCCCTTTCCACCAAGAACTCTTTCATGTTACGAAAGCAAGATCCTCCACTGGATCAAGGCGATCGAAGACGGACATCGCAAGAAAAGGATCATCTGCGCTAGCACCCGGAGTTCCCTTTGGTGATGCCCAGAGATACGTGGCACACATGTGGATCATTGCTAGAGGAATACTACACTTGGATTCTCTGACACAACGATGGATCACAGGATCGTGACCGGAGACACCAACAAAGAAAGAATTCCATTGAGGTAATTCTTAGGAATTAAATAAATTAATTATAACAAACATATGAAGATCCAATCTCTAGGGTTCTGCGACTCTTCTTTTCTTTTTTGTTCTTTGTTCTATTTCGATGATTCGGTGTTTTATATCGTGACAGATCTCGGATTGAACATCATTTAAAGCTAAAATTAATGTTGGGAAAACCCACCAATGTGCTTCCGCTGCGGTCGGAACCTTCAAATATTACATTAGTAGTAGTAACCATATTTATTTTTTTCTATCTTGAGAGAGTTAGTAAACGGATGGGAAGGACTATTCATTATAAGCCTATCAATAAAGAATTATTGTTTCAATGGGGAGGTCATAGGGTTTTGCTTATATGTTCCTTAAGATGAAATTCAATATATATGTAGAACCCATGGTATGGGGGAAATAATTTTTTTAAATATACATTTTCCAAAACCAATTCTTGTAAATGGATATGATTTTGGGAATATTTTTTTTAATATTACATTAAAAAATGATTATTGTATGGGAAATCTATTTAATATATTTATATTTCTCAAAAAAACCTCTTTACATGGGAGGATACTTTAAGAATTTTATTTTAAAATCATTCTTAAATAATCTATTGAATGGGATATTTACTTCATTACATTTTCATTTATAATTTTAAAAACACTTATAATGGCTTTTATTTATAATTCCATGGATGGTTTCATGGTTTTAAAATAATTATTTTATTTATGAAACAATCATTCAAATTAGTGGATGTGACACATTAATAAATGTATGTTAGGAACATGCATACATTTCTGATTGTCATTCATTATATGTTATGAAAAAATATTGGTTAAGTATACAAGTATTACCCATGAATTTCTCAATAAATCTAATCTTTATGAAAGAAATTATTTTATTTAATAGAAATATGTGTATATTTATTAGACATGTAATTATTTTATTTTTTGAAAATTAATAATAAATATGATATTTTTATGTTTATTTTATAACATTTATAATAAAAACACAATATTTAATGAAAATATTGTTTATTTAAAATTTTGAAATAGGGTATTGGTTATGATGATCATTAATGGGAAGTGAACCCATAATCACAAGAGGAATTTAAACCAAAATATATTTTTAGACCATTAATATTCTTAGATAAAATAATTTTTCTTAAGGTTTTATTTTTTTAATATATTAAGTAAATATATATTATTTCTAAAAGTAAATTCCTGAAGTATCAGATGAGAAATATTGATTTATTTTAAATGAGGTTATATTTTGAAAAAAATATCCTTCATAAAATAATATGGCTTTTAAAATATTTCAACTCTATCTATTATTATATATTTTGAAAATTATTTGGGGAATATTAGCTGTTTTATCAAATTTTTTATTTTCCACAAAATATTTGTTATAAAAGGAACTATTTATGAAAGAATTTTAATAGTATATTTTTACCCCCTTACTGATAAATTTTCTTCTCAATGCGAGTTTCATACTGATTTTCATAGGTATAGTGATGAGTTAAATGGGAATGGTGAATGGTCCTGGTTAAGATTCTAGCTTGAATGATTCTAAATAATTATTAATAGAATTTTGAATAATCTCTAATATGAATTTTGGTTTTTAGTCATCTAAAAATCAAAAAATAAAAGATATTGGTATATTTATATGATTTAATATTTTTTTTGATGATATATGTTTTAATGGGTTCAAAATGGGTTATATTTATTGGTATCAAGAGAGAAATGTAATTTTTATTATTTATAGGCCTAATATATAATAATGGATTTGAGACAAACACATTTTGTATCTGGTTCAGGTTTGGAAAACTTTTAAAATTATGATGATATCCTTAAGAGATAATTTATATGTTTAACCCCCATCCCTTTGATTTTTATAAAGCCATATTATTTGTGATTGATGGTATATTATAAACTATTTTAGAAACCGATGTATTTTAATAATGGTATCTTATATATTATCTTTTCTTTCTTTTTTTTTTAGTTAAGAGATAGTATGAAGAATTTAAGAAGACTAAAACTTTCTTAATGTGTAATTTCATTTTAATTCGTAATGAAATATTTTTAAATTTTATTACGAAGTTAAAATTTATTCGGGTAATTAAATTTAAGAGGATTAAATTTCTTTAAGGGGTGGAATATAACATCCCAAAAATTCTAGTATAATATTCTATTAAAATAGTTTTTATTAAATAAATTTTTTTATAGTTAAAAAAAATCAGATATTTTTTAATATAATATTTCTATTAAAAAACTAAATGATTTTTTCTAAATAATTTTTTTATAATTTGTAAATTTATAATATTCATGTTATAATATATATACTCCCTTAATTATATTTTTTTTTGTTTTCCAAAAACAATTGATATATTTTTATTAAAAAAATTCATTTAATATAATAGCATTTAAAAAATTATACTTAATCCATAATTTATTTTAAATCAAAATGAAGAATATAAGAATTTTATAAATGAGATATTATATTTATTGAAAAATATATAAATTTTTTTGTGAAATATTAGTTTGATACATTTATATTAAAATGTAAAAAGTAGCATAACATGTACAAGAAAAGTAATGAATTATGATAAACAAAATACTGAGGGAATATACCTATAAGAATAAATAAATTAATTTAATTTTGAAATTAGGTTATATAAATGAATATTTGTAATATAAATTATAATTTTTTATGAAAAATATGATAAATTACAGAAATTGATAAATAGTAATATATTAATATGGAGGCAAAATATCATTTTTTAAAAATTAATTTTGATAAACTAATCATATGTTTAGGATGAATAATAAAAATATTATGGATGAAAAATTTAATATATTAATATTAATATATTATAACAGTTTTTATTGAATTGGGATTAAATAATATAATACATAAAATATTATTCCTCAAAAAAATGAATTTACATAAAGGTGTCTATATGAACAATGGTAGATTTAATGTTTAAACATTTCACATAATCCGAAGGTACTGGATTTATAATGCTCATCTACCACTTAAATAAGGGTAGTGATAGATTTTTAAACGTAGTGAAAGGGTATGAGGTCAACTATGTTCACTATATCAATGCAGGTTCTTACCCACACAACGGTATTTTCCTATGTCCTTATTTGTTTATATGAAATTAAAGCTTGTGTAATGGTAATGTGTTTTGTGTAAAGGAAATTATCTCATGTGTAATGGTAGCCACTTCACATAAGGGTACACACTATTTTTGTAAGGGTACACTTGAGTAGCGTACAGTTATAGTCGAGTTGCATGGTGGTACACCTAAGTTATGTAAGGTTATAAAAACCACATGTAAAGGTATGAAATTAAACAAATAGGATAGATAATGGATAGGTATACTACATAAAGGTACCATCACGACTTGATCATGTGTAAGATACTAAGTATAAAAGATACATAAGGGTACCCCAAACTTATGTTAAGGTATTAATGACCATACATTTGGGTATAACTGTCACACCATGTTTTATTTCTTTTCATGTCATAGTTTTTATCTGGTACATTGAAAATAAAATTTATTTTATTAGGTGTTGTTAAATATTAATTTTGAGTTTTGGATAACCATATATGTCTAATCACCCTAAATTGGGTTCCCCATTTCTTGATTAGGAGTTTTGGAGAAAGGGTGTTTACTTCATGATTTGGGCCAACCGTGAGCCCATTTCCAGTTCTAAAAACCAAATTTGTTTATTTTATAACTCATTTTTCAACATTGTTCACCGATTACACTTCATAGATTTTCTACCCTGACATATTAAAACTACAATATCCTTTTTGACCCCTTAATAATTCATAATCATGGGGAATTAGGGTTTCTTATTTTGGTACAGGTTCAGCCCATGGGCCCATTTACAATTTCAAAATAAAAATTTGTCTCTTTTATATCTAATTCAAGTTATTATATATTTCAGTTATTCAACCACCAACACAAATCCAATATACCATTCCTCACCCCCATTATCTATTTTCCCACTTTGGAGATCATATGAGTCACGGATTAGGGCGAAAGTTATCGTGTCACCTAAAATTGTTCAGAATTGTTATGGTAAATTTTTTCATAAATAACTCAGTGAATTCGTGATCTTATTCCCAAAATCATTATTCCCTAGTTAATCCAGACCTTATTAGACTCTAAAAGAAGTTACATCCCATTCCATTGTCTCTATGTGTTCATATCTAATGGAAGATGAAGAGTTTTCTAGTTGAAAAGGTGAGATTCCTTCTCTTTTATTCTCCCTCTTCTTCCTCCTTTCATTATTTCATTGTTTTATAATCTCCCCTAGTCATGATAGACTAATGGTTATATTAGAAAATTATTTTGATGATGATTTTGTTCGTTTGGGGCAGGTTTTCATAGGTTTAGGGTTTATAAACCATCCAATGGTGATACTGGGTGTGTGTTTCCTTTACGTGAATGATTTGATGTAGGATATCCCATGCACATACCTTTATCTTTTAAGATTAATCTTTTTTATATTTTTTTCATCCAATATATATTTTTATTATTATTTATCTACATTTGGATAATTTTCCTGGTGTGAAAAATGGTTGTTTAATCCTTGTTTTGTGAAAGGTAGTGTAGTTTTGTCATAAAAGTGAACACCAAGTATTTGGTTAAATGTTACAGTATCTTTCAAAAATATTTTGTAATGTTTAGATCTTTTATATGTTATTTTTAATATTTTACAGTATCTTTTATAAAATTCTCCATGAAATTGGTTTTTTATTCCTTGTCAATTGCTTAAAATAAATTGTGTTGTTTAAAAGGGCTTGTCATGTGTTTGGTAAATTGTCTGGTTGGATTTTATGAGTAATGTTTTATTTAAAATTTTTTGTATGGATTTATAAATAAATTTTGAGAATGAAAAACTGTTTTTGGTCCTCATATGGCTTTCTAATTTGGATTTGGTTTTACAAACAAATGGGTTTTGGGTTACATCATGTTTTGGCCCGAGTTGTCGGAAAATGGACCGTATCACATCCTTATGAAAATGGTTGTGTTATGAATATGTAACCTGAATGTTTCAAGGTATTTATGAATTTTTTATGCTATAAATGGTGTGTATACACCTTCATAATAATAGTTAAATGCATACCTTGTACAAATGTTAGTTCTGAGAAAGGATTAAAGCCCCGTTTGGAATTTCTTATGTAAAAATGGTTTCCGTGTGTATTTCATGTTCTATGTTTTGGGGACATTTCATGGTCCATGAAATTGATTTATTAATTGGTTTTGGGGCATACAAATCTAGTTTGTTTTGTTATTTATGGGTTTTTGGCTGTATAAGAGCATTTTCAATGGAATTTTTGTGCTAGACCTCACTATACTACTTGAAATTGTTTTACAAAACTTTTTAGGGGTTTATTGATTCATAAAAGACATGTGAAGACTTTTTGAAGACTGTTTGAGAGTTTATGGTTTTTTAATGGAATTATTATTTGAAAATTGTATTTTATAATATGTGTAGCTTGATTGAGCACTAAAGGAAATCCTGGGTATCTAGGTGGGAAGACGTGTACTAGTATGCTAGTGATCTCGTGGGGTTTGGCCATAATTTCCCATAGCATGTTTAACAATGACGAAACTAACTAAACTATAATGATGACAATGTTGGGGGACCACTAGGTAATTTTTATGATCCCTAATAGTGGCTTGTGTGCATGAAAACGTATATTTATTGTGGTTACTTTCACTGTGATAGCAGGTACCTGGGGTTCACTACTAACTGGTGCCTAGGGCTCTTCCCATGAGTTTTGCTCATTGGATATTTTTACTCACCGTCAATATTGTGTGTGTTTGGTTGGTAAATTCTGTAGTGTGTCTGATTTATTTAAAAGTGTAAATTCCTTAATGAATCCCTCTTGAAAACTATTTTCCTTTTAAAATTTCACCCCTTTGAAAATTGTTACTTTGAATTTTTTTATAAAACATGCTTGTTTTTTTCTATTAATTGTTATTATAGAATGGGAACTCATTTAGAAAAAAAATACCTTTTTATTTTTATTTAAAAGATGAAATTTATTTTCCTTTTCTTTTAAAGGATGTGCATTAGGAATAGAATATCATAATAACCTGCTGAGTTTTAATACTCACGCCTATAATATTCTTCTGTCTTTAGCCCGTGTTCAGGTTTCACCATGATTTTGATCACCTTGGGTGACGTCTGATCGTTGTGTTGTAGAGGGACCAGTGGGGTCACATAGAGTTGGTAGGTTATCGGTTTTGGTCAGTTGAGTTTATGGTTTATTTGTAGTATTAGTTTCTAGTACAAATAATGTTCAGTTCATTTTTTTTATAAATGTATTTTGGGCTGTCCATTTCTTTCTGATGTTTGTCTGATTTTTTATATATGGGGGAAATCATTCGATTTTATACTCTATTTATGCCCTCAGTACTTGTCACCATCACGATAGGATTGGGAATGTTTCTTGGGACTTGTATCGGGTTGGCCCGGGTCACCAGTTCAGGGTCGACTCAGGCTGGTTCGTGAAAAAATGGTATTAGAGGAAGTCATCTCTTAGCGGACCTTTTTTAGAGCACCCTTATTATATTGGTGATGTCAAGGTAGATGGATTAGTATTTTTGGGACTTGAGGGGTAAGTGTGTGATGTGCGTTGCGAGCTCTTTCTTGTTCTAATCCTCAGTTTTCCAGGGGAAATCTAGTTTTATTAGTGTATTTTTTCTTGTGGATTGTTTGGTGTCGGGATATAACACGGGGAGTGTGACTACTGGGCTCCGTGAGAAAACAAGGCCATGCAAGCCATGTGGATCCGGGGAATATTCTTAATAAGTCACTTTGTGTTGGTGTGTTGTTTGACATATGGTCGCCAACCATATGGTCATGTCAACCACCAACAGTAGTTCCTTTTTTGGGTCTCTTGGACCTTTCATGAATTCTAAATTTTTTTATTGAAAAAGTAGTGGTTGTTTTTTTGAAATGTGGAAAAGGGATTTTAAAAATTTAAATATAATAATGGTTTTGGAAGGTTGTGCTTTTATTGAAACAATGTGTTTGGAGGAACTGGAACTGATTTAACAGTATTAGATTTTCCCTAATACAAACTGTGGTTTGTTGAAATAAAATGAATTGAAAGTGTGAATTATTTTAAATTGATTTTGAATATTTGATTTAAATGGGATGTTTTGGGATGTTCAAAAGTGTTTAAATTTGATAAATTAATTTTTCAAATTGGTTTTGAGAGGTTGGTGTTTTCCTAGAAATGGTTTTGGTCTCAATGGCCATCATATTATGAAAGATACCTTATTTAATTTCAAAAAGTGGGAATCATTTGTCTGGGGTAGCTTGGTTATTTTAAAAGATATTAAAAAAATTAAAGGTTTACATTTTTAACAAAATGTTTCTTGATGAAGTGGGTTTTGTTTTGTAAAATACGAAAAGGGGTTTTTTACTTTGTGGTTTGTGTTCCTTTGGAAGGTACACAATTTTTTTGTAATGATGTTGTTTTGTTTTAGCCTTTGTTGTTTTCATGGGTTCTCACATGCATGGTTTTACAAATATCTGGAAGGATGGACTAAATGGAATGGTATTTGTGTTCCCGGGGTGGCATTTAAATGTTCATGTGAGTGATACATGATGAAACACCACTGGTGAATGTGAAAATCCACCAAGTTAGTTTTTTATCAAAAGTGTTTTTCGCCGAAAAATTGTGGTGTTAGTTTTGAACCGATGGTAATATGGATGTATTATCCTATGTCTTAGATTTGTTGTCTATTCAGTATGTTTCCTTATGATATAGAAGTCATACTCTTGTTGAATTGTGATATGGGATCCTGTAGGTGGCTCCGTTTTGGAGTAATGTTTTGTGGGTTTTTAAAGATGTGTTAGATTTTGTGATGTGGTCACAGATAATACTATTTTTGCATGATTTCCAATTGATAACCCTATGGATTCTTTCTCATGTATCATAGTCTAGATCCACCTTTTCAAATAATTACACACCCCATTAGATTAAAAATAGATCTATTTTGGATCAATTTAATGTGCTTCATGGTCATGATAATTCTTTTGTAATAGTAGTTGTGTTTGGTGATGTTGATGTGTTTCGCTGTATTCCTAATCCATTTCGCTCCTCGTTCAGAGTGATATAGAAATTTGATATGTGTCTATGAGTTCCTATTTATATGAAGTTGTTTTGTTGAGAAAGGGTATTTTTAAGTGGTGTGATCCTTAGAACTTAACTGTGGGGCAGTAGATGCTTTAAGATTCAGGGCGGCAACCATAGGCCTCGGGGTGAAGCTTTTCATGCAGTCAGAAAATCTACAGAGGTGTGGGGATCTTGACCAGGCTCCTGTATCCACCATTGTGGTATGGTAGTTTCTATGTATCTAGTGTGGTTCATCATTACTATAAATTTCCCTTTGTCATATCGTGTGTGGTGGAATTACCCCTCACAGTGTGTCTACGGTTACGCCTTCATGGATGTGGGTTTTCGATCAGTGTCCCTATGTGTATTGCCCATGAAAATTGTGTGTGGTATTGGTGTTAATTGTTCGTAGCTTGAGAGTTTTGGGTAGTTACTTTTTTCTTTTGGGGTTTCATTGGCCCAATGATTGGGTCCCCTTCTCTCCCCACCTTAATTGGTGGGGGTTTGGATCTGTTCAGAGAGTGTTGGACCAGTTCTTGCTACCTCCATTCGAGAGTGGGTGGATTAAATGTTCATGTTCTATTCCTCTCAACTGGGTTTGTTATGTTTTTTAGGATATATTTGGTTGTCTTTTGTGAGTGAGTCCTGATTCTAGCTCAGGATAAATTCTTGTTTGTTCGTAGCAAGTTGGGTTTTAATGGTTGGGAGACCAACCACCAGTCTTGTTGATTTTTCATCTTAATAACTTATCTAGTGCTAGCTGTTTATTAATGGTGGGGAGTATATCCTATAACCCACTAGAATATTTGGTATTTTTTAGTTCCCTTTGGTTTGGGTGATTGTTCAGTTCATTGGTAGAAGGCCCAATAACCGGGTTCTTGGTTTGGTTGAGGGGGTAGTGACTCGATCTTTCGGTTGATTCTTAGGAAGTGGATGAGAGTTGGTGTTTTGGTTGAGGTAAGAGGATTAAGTTCCATTAATGGTTTATGGTGTGTCATTGTATTAGGATGTTGGACCATATTGATAAATATTCCGTAGGTTTTGCTCAATTATTTGAAATGTGCTATGTCTTTCCGGTGGAAGAATGCTTTAATGGCGGGGAGAATTGTCACACCCTATTTTTCTCATGTCATGGTTTTGATCTAGATAATTGAAAATCCCTATTCATTTATTGGCTGTTGGTTGATATTTATTTTGAGTTTGAAACTACCATATATGTTTTATCACCCAAATTTTAGTTCCGTGTTTCTTGATTATTAGTTTTTGGAGAAAGGGTGTTGACTTCATGATTTGGGCCAACCATAAGCCCATTTCCAATTTTAAAAACCAATTTTTTTATTTTATAACTCCTTTTTAAACATATTTCAACTATTAAACTTCATAAATTCCCTCCCTAAAACATTCCAACCACAATATCCTTTTGGGCCCCTTAATAATTCATAATCATGGTGAATTGGGGTTACTTATTTAGGTATAGGGTTAGCCCATGGGCCCATTTCCAGTTTGGAAAACGTAATTGGATTCATTTATATATAATTCAATATTTTTATATATTTCGGTTATTCCACCTCCTACTCGATGGAAAAATCCTTGAAATCTCCCCCATTATCAATTTTTCCACATTGGAGATCATATGAGTCTCGGATTAGGGAGAAAGTTCTCATGTTACCTCAAATCATCCATAATTGATAAGATAAATTTTTTCATACATAACTCATTAAATTCACGATCATTTTCATTAAAATATTCTTCCAATAGTTCTACCAGAACATTGGAGACTCTCTAAGAAGTTCCATCCTATTACATTTCCTATATGGGTGCATATCTAATGGAAGAAGAAGAGTTTTCTAGTTGAAAAGGTGAGATTCCTTCTCCTTTAACCTCCCTCATCTTACACCTTTCATTATTTCTCTATTTTATAATCACCCTTAGTCACGATTGAACCATGGTTATGTTATCCAATTATTTTGATGGGGGTTTGTTCGTTTGGGTCTGGTTGTCATAGGTTTAGGGTTTATGAACCCTCCGATGGTGATATTGGGTGTGCGTTTCCATTACGCGAAGGATTTGAGGTAGTATATCCTTTGTACATGCCTTTATATTTATAGATTCATAATTTTCATATATTTTTCATCTGATATATATTATTATTATTATTTTTCATCTTTTAGATAAATTCCTTGGTGTAAAAAATGCTTGTTTAATCCTTGTTTTGTGAGAAGTAGTGTAGTTTTTTCATAAAAGTAAACACCATGTATTTGTTTAAATGTTACACTATCATTCAAAACTATTTTGTGAGGTCTATAACTTGGTGTTTGGTAATTTTAATATATTACAACATATTGTATAAAATATGGCATGAAATTGGTGTTTTATTCCTTCTCAATTGCTGAAAATAAATTGTTTGGTTTAAAATGACATGTCATGTGTTCGGTAAATTGTCTGGTTGGATTTTATATGTAATGTTTGATTTAAAAATTATTTTTATGGATTTATAAATCAATTGGAAGAATGATAAAAGGTTTTCGGAGTCCTCATATGTATTTTGAATTTGTATTTGGTTTTACAAACAAATGGGTTTTGGTTTACAACAAGTTTTGGCCTGAGTTGTCAGAAAATGGCCTAATTCACATCCATATGAAAATGGTTGTGTTTTAAATATGTATCCAGAATGTTTTAATGGATTTATGAATTTTATTCTACTATAAATGGTGTGTATACACCTGATTAATAATGTTTAAATGCATACCATGGTCAAATTTGAGTTCTTAGATAGGCATAAAGGCCGATTTGGTATTCATTTTGTAAAAATTGTTTCCATGTGTATTTCATGTTCTATCTTTTGGGGGCATTTTATGGTCCATGAAAATGATTTATTAATTTTTTTTGGGGATTCCAAATCTGGTTTTTTATGTTATTGATGTGTTTGTGTCCTTAGAAGAGAATTTTTTAAATGGATTTTATGTGCAAGGCCTCATTATACTCCTTGAAATTGTTTTACAAAACTTTTTAGTGGTTTATTGATTAGTGAATGAAATGTGAAGCATGTTTGAAGACTGTTTGAGTTTTTATGTTTTGATAATGGAATTTTTATTTTAAAAGTTTATTTTATAATATGTGTAACTTGATTGATCACTAAAGGGTATCTTGGGTATCTAGGTGGGCGGACGTGTACTATTATGCTATTGATCCTATGGGGTTTGGCCGTTATTTCATGTAGCGAGTTTAACAATGAAAACACTATAAAAAATATGATGACGATGATATTGGTGGACCAATAGGTTATGGGTATGATCCCTACTAGTGGATCTTATGCCTGAGATCACATATTTATTATGGTTACATTCACCGAGATACGTGGTACCTAGGGCTTACAATTAACTAGTGCTTAGCAGTGTTCCCTTGAGTTGTGCTCATTGGATATTTATACTCACCATCGGCATATGGTGTGTTTGGATGGTAAATTAAGTAGTGTGTGTTTTTTATTTAAATGTTTAAATTCATTAAAGCATCCCTCTTGAAAACTATTTTTATTTTGAAATTGCACCTCTTTGAAAATTGTTTCTATCATTTTTGTTTATAAAACATGCATTTTTTTATGGTAATTGTTTTTATAGCATGGGAACTAATTTAAAAAACATGCCTTTATATTTTTTTCTCAAAAATTGAAATTGATGATTCTTTTATATTAACATATGTGAATTGGGAATAGAATATCGTGCTAACCTGTTGTGTTTTAATACTCACACCTAAAGTCTTATTCTGTTTTTATCCCTTGTGTAGGTTTCAGCTTGAGTTCGATTGCCTTGGGGGACGTGTTGTCCTTGTGTTTGAGAGTGACCAGTGGGGTCACATGGAGTTAGTAGGTTATCAGGTTTGGTCAGTTGAGTTTTTGGTTTATTTTTACTTTCAGTTTCTTGTACAAATAATTTTTAGTTAAATTTTTATATAAAGTATTTTGGGCTGTCCATTTCATTCTGATATTTGTTTGATTTTTCATATATGGGAGAAATAGTTCTCTTGTTTACTCTATTAGTGCCCTTGGTGGTTGTCCCCATCCAGGGAGGATCAGGAACGCCTCTCAGGACATGTCATGGGCTGGCCTCGGTAACCAGTTCATGGTCGACTTTGGATGGCTCATGAAAAAAATGAGCTATGTAAAGGTCAAGAGACCCTACATAAGGTTAAAATAAAATATATTTGATTTATATAATGGTAATTTGGTGAGTTTTAAAACATAAATATGGGTAATATCAAGCCACATAAATGTAATTTCACATTCCTAGATTTAACCACATCATAATCTACATCATAATGTGAAAAATACTAATAAAACAAATGAATATATAAATATAATATTTCCTTAAATTATATAGAAACATGATAATTTTATGTACAAGTAAGAGGAATATTAATGAATCCTGATACGAAAATTGACACAATCATTTATAGAAAATTACCTTACATGGTAAAAACATGTCATAATATATCACAAGACAATTAGAAGCATCCTCTATGAATACATCATTTGGGAAATATTATAGTGATTCTGCCTTACCAAAATACTAGAATCATATTAGAAATTATTTTAAATGAATCATAGATTTGGTTGAGTGGTGTATAAAAAGATACATATAAGAAGCTATATTTTTTTGATACCAAATTCAATGATTCATAAACCAGTCACACAAAATCATCATATTAATAAATTTTGAAATCGCATATATAAATATAGATACATTTGTAATTCATCTATAAAAATCATAATAATTAGTTATATATTGTTTTTATTTGTTCTTTAGTAGTAGTCTATATATTTTTTTAGTTGAAATCATGATAACGATAATAAGATTAAAAGTGAGTATATTCATGGGAATCCCATCTTCATTTAAGTGAAGCATCATAAGAGAATTCATAGGGTTCCGCCAAAGTAATCATTATGATGAAATTAAATTTAGCAATAAGAGAAAAAGAATGGGGAAATTAGTTTTATTTAATTTCAACTTTCAAAAAACCCATTCTTGGAAGAGGATATGATTTTAAAAATATATTATATTATTTAACTATAAAAATATTATTTTATGTGAATTTTTTATTGAATTTATATTTTTATTGAACAATGATTTCATGGGAGATTATTTAGTTATTATATTTTAAATTATTTCTTTAAAATATAAATTTTAAGGGACTTGTTCATAAGAAACCAATTTTAATGTTTACAAATCCTTATAAAAGAAATATATTTTCTAATTTCACAGATGGTTTCAAAGTGGTATCTTTTTAGGTTTGAAATACTCTTTCAATTTCAAGGAAGTCTTTCATGAATACATGTATCATATGGAAATGCACTATATTTCTAATTGATATTTCATGGTTTTATGTAAAAAGTTATGTCTTATTTCTAATTGTTACCCACGAATTTTTTATTACTTAAAATATTTATGATATAAAAAAATTATTTAAGGGAACATTAGATACTTCTATTTATATATGTATTTATTTTACACATTATAAATAACTTACATATATGTGATATTTTTGTAATAAAATTTTATTGAATTTATAATGAGAAATGAATTGTTTAAAAATATATATTTTTGATATTAAATTTGGAACTTAGTAATTACTTATGATGATAAGGAATGGGGAGTGAACCCATAATATCAAGTTTAAAAGACATGTTTAGACCATGAAAATTCCATGTAGACATATGGTTGTATTTATATTATCAAAATATCAATATATTTCAATCTACTATATTATTTTCAAAATTAATGTTTTTAAGTATCAAATCAAAATTATATATTTATTTTGATAGAGGATATATTTTGAAAAAATAGGGTTTCAAGATTATATTATTTTTAATTTTTTGAAAAGTATCCCATATTATAGATTTTTAAAACCCTAAATAATTATTTATGGAGAATTATTTGTTATATCCAATGGTTTATTTTCAAACAACTATTTGATATAAAGGGAATCATTTATGAAAGAATTTGTATATCATGTTTTGAAAGCCATTATTGATTTTTTTCGAACCCCATATTTTAAGATGGTTATCATATGTATTGTGATGAGTATAAGATTAATGGTTAATATTTTCGATTAAGAGACTTTCACATGTGAATCTGAATAAGATTTTATATTGTTCTTCATAATTTATGATATTTATTAAGGTTTTTAATATTTTAAAACAATAATCCTAAAATATTATCGGGTATGTAAGTGAACCAATATATTAGTTTGATGTTATATGTACTAAATTGTTGATATTGGGTCATGTTTGTTGGTGTCAACGAAAAAATGGAAATTTTATGGATTTAACACTAGAATATGATGTTCAAGTTCAAGATTTTTTCAATCAATGAAGAGGATGATAAAAATAGAATTCATTGGAAATAAAGACAGTGAACCCACAAATAAATGGTGGGTGATTCCATTTTTTTAATTAAATTAGTGGAATTAAAATAAAGTATATCCCATTAACATTATAAAATAGTACTAAATTTAGGATACTAATACAATAATATCAAGATGGTGGAATAAAATTTGATGTGGTATAAGGAATAAAGAATTTGAAAGTGTTCTGTTGAAACTGTTACCACTATGTTTGAATGCCCATTTTAGACTATACATTTAGGATCACTAGAATATACATTTGTAAAAAATGATATACTAGGGCATGGGAAATGGATTTATGTAGAGATATTGAATGAAATTTGGAATAGAAAGGTATTTTCAATGTACAAATAAATGGGTGGAGGATGGTGGTATTTATAAGTTGTAGGGAGGAGTGTTTTTTAAAATAATTCTTAATAGTTACTTATTATTTATGAGGACTACAAATAATGATAATTATTAATATGATATTTTGTGTTTTGTCTTGTGTCTTTGAATAAATGGCGACACACATCATTCATGAAGTAATTGAGCATATATTTAATTAATAACGAGAAATACTTTAGTTTTAATTATTTTTCTACTCACAGAAATATTAATTTTTCAAAAAAATAAAAAAAATCATCATAAGATAATTTTGACATGTTGATTACAAAATTACATCTTGTTTATCAATGTAATTTTATAAATGTGAGAAATTTAATTTTTAAATAAAATCAGTAATTAATGGAAAAAAATAATGTTTATGGAATGATTAAATTTCCGACAAATAGAAATATTACTTGTTATATTATAAAATCATAATATCTTATATATAAAAATATATAGTGGTTTTTAAATGCATTTTAGGAAGATAAAAATTAACATCATATTTGAAAAACTTTATATTAAAGAAAATAAATTATATATATTTTCTTAAATTAAAATTATGGTTTATTTCTGTCAAATATAATTCTTTTTTTATTTAACACTTGCATAATTATATTTTAATGTGAATTTAATATATTTTTATTTTGTAAGATACGATATATATTATTTCACTATATATTATATTACTATTCCATCAGTTTCGTTGCTATACCAACTATCAGGTTATAATTCATAACATTTATATATTAAATGATTATATATGTTCTCTACCATATATAATTACCTCCAATTTCAATTTTTATTTATCAAATTCCATTCCTCTTTGTGTTATATTATTCACTTTTAGAAATGGTGATTATATTTATATTATTGGATTATTTTCATAGTGTATTTCTTGGATATGATTATTCCAGGGGACCAAAGTGATCCAAATTTCCTTAATATTCTTATTTTTTTATTTTTATGTTAATTATACCTTCCAATTTTTATCAATATTGTGTCATAAAATTACTCTCTAAATGTAATGTTATTAAATTAATGAAAATTTGATATCAATTTTTTATTATGTGTTGATATGATTATACTATTCTATATTTCTAAATAAGAATCATATGTGTTTATTCAAAATAAAAATTATACATGTAAATGCGTGGGTTGTTACACACAATCCATATATCATAACATCAATATCTCCTTTTGTGTTCTTTTTCCACATTTTATAATACTCCGTGTAAATATGAGTGTATGATAACTATTTTTCATCCCCCAATATTCATAATAAATTTACTATGCATTTAAAAGAAGGTCTTCGTAAATAAAATTATTTATTTCTCAACCACTTAAGAAAATTCATCTCCCACATTTGTTCATAATTTTATCATTATACATTAGTTAAAATAAGGATGGAACAACACAAAATAGATCTATGAACCCTCAGTGGGTATACATTATGCCTATGTTGGCTAACCTTATGTAAAAAACTAGAGTGAATAACCTAGGTGACCAAAGCAATCTATAAACTACCATTTAAGTGACATCATCCTCCAATTTCATATTTTGTGGACTACATGAATAAATTATTAATGGGAAAATAAATCTTTCACTCATGTTAAAAAATATCAATAATTTGTGAACATGATACCAATGTTTACATTATCTTAGCTTGCTTATCAATCAACAGTTTCCCATTATTACCATGTTTGATAAAGTTACAAAATGTGATATCTGTTTGATTGGAATACCTCATTATAGAGTTATATTAATCCATCTAAAAATACCATATTATATTAAATTATATTGTCCTATGAAGCTCCACTTTATAATGGCCCCCTTAATTAATACACCTCGTCAACTCTTCACCAAGGTCATTTCAGTGTAATCCCCCTTATCGGGATGGATGTAAAATTTCACATTGGTATTTTAATATTAATTATATTGGGAATTCATATTTTGAATTACAATATGGTACAATGGTTTTAAAATTGTAGCTACAAACAAAAGTGTAATTAGACATGAAATATAACCTTGGTGGTAGCCAGAAGGACTTGGGTCACTAAAATAGAATAGGGATGTTAGGGAGTTTATTTATTTCATTGAAGGTGGTTTAAACATCCTATAAACTATTCCATGATGGGTTTAAAAAACATACTCTAGTGTTGGTTTCAACAATCATGTTTCATCATTTTTAGACATTTAGTTGTTGTTTTTTGGAAGTAAAATAGAATGTTTTTAGTGGTGGTTCTTTTGTTTTTTTAACAGTGATTTTTCCTCTCATAACAATCAACAATTTTATGGTGGTTTCAAAATAAAATATGTTTAATTATATTTTACATCCATTTTAAACCCCCAATATTTTTACCATATATAGTGGTGGGTTAAACTGTCTGTAAATTTTTTCTATAGAAAGAATTCATTTAAACTTCTACTATATAATTATGTTAAAAAAACATAATGATGATGAAAAACCTTAAAAATAAATTTATATATAATAAAAACATAAAAAAATATATGAATGATCCTTAAAAAACAAGTAAAACACAATCAAGGAAAACACAATATTTTAAAAATCGAAGGCATAAACCATAAAAGGTAAAAAGATAATCAATATAGCCTAATCAATCATATTTGGATTTCTATTGGTAGAAAATTCAGATCAATTATACAATTCATTTCAGAAAGAAACCAAATTCCATCTTACTCATGTTATACTATTATATAAATCCTATAAAACATTCCTTAAAAATATATTTTTTCATTTGGACGTACAATTAAATTCAATTTTATAGATAACCATTTAAACATTAAATTCCACTTTTGAATCAATTTACAATTAAAAAATAAAATTTTAAAAATAAAAACCATTTTACTTTTTATTTTCAACACATTCATTCGCAGAATCCATAAAAAGTGACACTGAAACTCAATCAACCAAGGCCCCAAAATCAAATTGATTAAGAATAGTGGTGATCTATGTTTAGTATTAGGTAAACATTATACATCCCAATCTTATGGGGAAATTCCCACATGATAGTAAATATATAGACAATAATAATAATATAGTCATGTCCATATAAAATCACTATATGAACAAGATCCATTAATATAAAGGACACATACCTATAAATAGACCATAATATACAAACTATAAAGGGTGTTTAAATTAAACAATTATAAAAATAAAATATAACAAAAAATTTACAAATAAATATTATAAAATTGATAAATCCTTAATCCAATGTGATAATTAAAATGAAAATGGAGACTGATATTTAAAAATATTAAAAAATATCTTTTAAAATTTTATTTTAATGATTTTTAAGCTCATGATTATGTTTTTTCAAATAACATTTCCAAATATAATGCTCAATCCATAACAATAAAATTCAAATCATAGACAGGTTGGAATAAATAGATAATCATATTTAAATAATACTAAAAATTAAAATGAACCACAGACCATCATAAATCATATCAATAATTTACAAATACATATGTACCTTTTCCAAAACTAATAAAAATGTCTATCAATCACAATATAATTATGTTAGTTAGTTATCAGTTTAGTTACACATCCAATAAAATTAATCCAATTTCATTCCTCATCACTACATGAATAAGTACGATCAACACCCTATCTATACTCATCATGCCTCCATACCACCGACACATGTAAGGTATTATTCATAAAAAATTAAACAGTGATGTATATTTAAACTTAATGTTAAAAAAATTGTGTACTACATGACTATGAATTTGTGTGATTTAATTTCTCACTGAAACCATCCAACAACACTATGTCATCGAGGACACATCCAGTCATCATCTGATATAAATAAACTAATTCTTTCTGCCGGGAAATGATCATAAAATACAATACCTATACCAAGTGATTAATTTTTAAAAAATGAGAATTTAATTAATTAATGGTATTAAATTTAATCATTTTGTATTAATTTTACCTTTATCTAAGAATCAAACACTTTATTATTCTATGATTGAGGCATATTCCTCCAATAAGAATATGTAATTAGAGGTGTAAATGGATCTACCAACAACTAGAATAGAATCTAGCTAAGTAACCTCACATCATTATATGTGGGGACCCCATAAAAATGAAATAATAAAACTATATTCCTTTTCATTCATGTTATTTATTGAAATAAAAATAAATTTACAATATATAAATTGAGAATTTTAGATAGAAAAATAAATTAAGAAATCATAACTGATTCACAGTACTGAGAAATATAATACACATTGGTATGATAATTAATGACATCACATTAAATAAATATAAGATTTAATTTTCTAAATTAAAAATATCATTATTAAAAATTAAGTTAACTATGATAAAAAATCAACAGTGATGCAAATGAAAAACATAAAACACATGTGGTTGATAAGTTAATGAACGACTACACACAGAATTTTTATCCTTAAATCATGTCGTTATCTTGATACATAATAACTCAATCAGTTTAATTCAGCCTTTAGAGACTCAAATTTTCAATACCATTATGGATAAATAATTTAGTTTCTTTCTATTCGCGAGATACAATGTCAGAGTTCATATGTTCAACTTCATTAGCCAATCATACAAGTCACTTTTTTTTCTATGAATAACTACACACCACCATACATTCATAACATCATCCATATAATATAATATTTTCTATTAGTATGAGAATATATATGGATCATTTAGTTCACAGTCACCAATATCCATCAAGTGAGATAAGTTTACATTTGTAAATTACAATGAATTTCATTTAATACCAGTAGTATTATTGAGAAACTTAAAAATAAATAAACTAAAAAATAAACATTGTAGTTTATATCGATAATTTCAGTCATCTTTTCAGAGTATCCAAATTACGAAATATTAAATATTTATTCTTTTATGTCTTTGAAACCCTATTTTTCATTGAATGTATTAAATTTTAATTCGTTCGCATTTTCTGTGCTAAAATTTCAAGCCTTTTTTGAGGAATTTGAGTGATAAACATAAAATCTTTTGAAAGCTAAGCAAGAGTATAATTATTAATGTTCTAATAAATGTATTATAAATTAATATAATAAAAAAATATACATGTCAAACTAATATTCATATTTATTTCAATATTTATAAACATAAACAATTTGAAAACCATTTTATGACCTCTCCGTTAACAACTCTTATTTTATCATTCACATTTCATGTTATACTTCCCAGTCATCAATATTTTTTATAAAAATATCTTAAATAAATTTATTTTCAATTTCATTATTCATTAACACATATCAATGTGCCTATAATAATTCTAATTAAATCATTCTAATATTTTTCATCCTCTCAACTGATTGGCCAATTGTAGGAATGTTTTTGTATTTCCCCTGTAGTTTATATTAATATAGTATAACATAAAAAAATTAAAGTAGATTAATTACTATATGAAAATCATCAATTTATCTTGAAATAAATGTTAATAAACTCTTCTTAATAATACCCTTAATAAATTTATCCGTCAAGTTGATCGTTATTTTTTCATTTATGATTTCAAATGACCAAGGTTTTGATGATATAAAATTATGAAAACATAATTAAATATTTAATTTAGGTTCATTAATTATATTCAAAACATGAAAACAAATAACTAAAGTACCTATCAATTGGATACATCCATTGGTTATGTATGGGACCTCCAAATCTATTTTCCCCAATGAAATGTACAGTCCAATGAATCATGAAAGAAAAAAGGACAGCTGAAGGATATACTCCATTTCATAAGTTTTCAATCATCATCTATCCTAGGGGTTTTCAGGATTACCTAGTGGTAGAGTTATTTCACATAGTTTCCAAAAAATGTTTAAAATTGGATTAAAAAAAAGAAACATTTTCATGTTAAAGTGTACAGAATTCCAAAGGTAGTAACATATGTAAAAAATATATGTGAATCATGATAGTTAAATCTAGGTATCCTATATTGTTTTAAGTTGAGATAACTTATTATGTTACTCGAATACCTATTATATATGTTGAAAAAGTTTAAAATTTGAATTAATGTATCTTTATCCCAATATATCAGTGTAAAATTTTATGAAGAATTCTTTACATTGTCATATGTCAATAGACAATACATTATATTCATTGTGTGTAAGTCTTCACGAGCATTGAGATGGTCCTAAAATTTTCTATTAACATTATGTAATGTGATGGTTAAATTATTTTAAAAAATAATCTCATTATTCATAAATTCATGATTATTATGAAACAAATTAAATTTCAAATACAGATGTTTAAGGAATATATTATTCTTAGTCCATTGTTGTGTTCTAATTTCAATTGATGATGCAGTTCATACTCATTTCCCACTATCATTCAAATGATGAAACTCCCCAAATTTTATTTCAACATTTACTATTTTCTCCAATATATAATTACATTCCAAAACATTTTAAGGCGGTCTTTGATCAATATACCCATTTATTTTTTGAATTGATCAATTTAAATCTATGAGATGCATTGAGAAATCTATATTTACATAAGAATAACCTTTTTCATACATGATGGTAGTCATTCAGGATCATAATTAAAGTTATAAATAGGATATTCCCATCCCAGGTAAGTGTTCCAACTAGTTAAGTTCCCAATTCCAGGGAATTCACTAATGCTCTATACTATAGAAGCATTCATTTTTATATTTCTTTAGAAGATGCATAAAATTTCCCAACAAGGTTTCTCTAGAACACTTTTAATTTTTAATTTAGAGGCTAAAAGTGTATATCAATATCATTTTCAGTAATTTTCATTCTAGAAATTTTAATTATAATTAATAGAAGACATATGTTTTGTAGAAATCCATAGAAGAAGATTTTAAGGAATGAAAACAATTTTCCAAATGATATAACCAGTTCTCAATGTCGCAAATGGGTTGAATCCATCTGAATCCTATCCCAATATAACATTAAAAGGATCATATGAGAAATATGGATTTAATGAATCAAATTTCAACCTCAATTGTGAAACAATTTGATGTCTTATTGACCCATCATTACCATTATCTATAGAATGGAATATCATGTGTAGAATGTTTTTTGATGACATTAATTATCATTTTAATAAGCGTTTTAAAGGGATGTAATGAAGAACCATTTTGGGTATTATGTTTGTCTTCATCACAATAATATTTTGACATAGAATTCAATCCCATACATTGACTTCCATCCAGAAGGAGATTTTTTTTAATCCTATATTCATGAATCCTCACCCGTATGAATAATAAAATCTTTGGGACAAGATATTATTTTATTATAACTCAGTCCAAGCATGTAAACTACTTTTTTTCATATCATAAAATACTCAGTGATCATAGAATTATGAAATGAAACATGAAAAAATTACAAAATAATGTACGTATACCAATTTTTAATTCCACATTGTCATTTGATATGGTAAAACTATATTAGGAAAGGGTGTTTTGAATATTTTATACATCCACCATAGAACTATTCATTTCCATCAACAACTAAATAATGAAACACATTTATCTACTCAAGGAAGTGCACTCTTATATTTGTATCAACATAATCAATAGAAGTATCTAATTATATGTTAGGATATTTAAATGGTTTCTTTATAATTCCAACAATATCATATTTTATTTCAATTTTTTATCACCCACAATTCATTGTTCTAATACGTCTGATGTTGATATTATTGTCTTGGAATGTCAAAATCGTCATTTATAGTGTTTTCCATTTAATTTAATATTTTTGATGATGTTGGGAGCTCATTATGTTTACAGTAGTAAGTTATCAAACATTCTATAATGTTTTATTATCCTTTATAATTCCAACACAAATAATAAGGAGATAATTTCATCAATATCAGGTCTTCATAAAATTCTTCTCTCTTTAACTATATTATATATTTACATATAGGGAATGGAATTTATATTATCCCTTCAACTGATCGATTATAAATGGATAAATACAAAAAAACTTCCAAACCATAGAATAATGATGTGTATTCATTGGTAATGTGATACATATTTATTCCATATTTATCACAATATAAATAAATTTTTTTAATGATAATTAAAACAAATATGTATGACTATGTAGGAAAATATATAAATGGTAGTGAAAAAAATACAACCTAATTTGTTATAAAAGGACCGATATATATCTTCAAAATGTCAAAGTAAATAAGGGAAATCATTTATGGGTAGTATAACATAAAATGTAATCACAATAGAAATAATACATTCATTAATTTCATGTAAGAATCATGGGAGAAACACTATATGGTCACTATGTCTAGGTGCACCTGGAAATTCTATGTCAACATAGAAGTGTAGATAGTGTAAAAAAACATCTCTAGCTATTGGGGGTGTAAAATAATACATCAATTTCCATGATAGTGGTGGAATATCTCATCCTGTCTAGGTTATCCTACCCAAGAACATTATCTTTCTCCCAAGGTTTAACATACAAGATCAACTGATAAAAAAATATTTCATTACGATGTAAATGAAAAATTCCATATCTAAAAATAATTTAAATCCATTTTCATTATACAACTCCTTGAGTTCCATGTGAAAAACCTTCACTTTATAATAATCCATGACTGAGAAATTAACCAATCCATAAAAAATTATTAAAAACATTTTAAAAATAAAATCATTTTTATGTCACTTTTTAAAATAAAAATAATGATTTTATAATTCATTTTAGTTTCCCCATTATAAATTGATTAAGAAAACCTATTTCAAACCCCAAATTTAGAGATAATTATTCCATTTATCCTTGTAAACATATGAATATATATATATATACATCTCCCAATAATTTTTTTACATATTCTCAAGTAAAATTTATATAGATCCATATGAATATGTACATAATTGTACATATGTTTATAATACCAAACACAACATGAAAAATTCACGCACAAATCCCAACTGAATAAGAAGGGGATAAACTAATTAAAGTCAATAAAATAGATGAATTGTGGAAAGATAAACCAAACGTACAATTAAACTTATATACCAATACATTTAATCACATAAATAATTTCAAAAAGTAATGAAATTATAAAATTGTATATAAATTCGACCATAGTATTTTTAGTTAAAAAATATAGTTATTATCTAGATTTTGATACTCATTAATAGAAAGTATATAAAATACATCTTATGAAACAACTCTAATTTCTTAATAATCATCGTCATTAAATATGTTTAAATTTCTTGAACTCAATAACATTATTAATTTTAACAGAAAACAATTTATAAAACACATAAAGGCGAGGTATTATGAATAAAATTGAAATCATGTAAACACCGACATAGAACCAAGAAGGTAATGTGAAACCCTTAAATACATAGATAGTAGGGTCTTTAGACGAGATTAAATTCCATAAAAATTGGTACGATAAATTCTAGGCATCTTCTATGATGGGTGTTGAATGTGAGAGGGTAGAGGAGATGAAGGGAACTATTTAGGTGTTAAGGGTTGGAGGTGAGGGGGGCTAGTGGCAGGGTTGTAAGGGGGAAGGGGAAGTGGAGAGGGTTCAAGGGAGAGGGGGTCAGTGGAACAGGCTCAGGGTTGAGGGGACTTAGGGGAGTGGGGGTTATAAGTGATGTCTTAGGTGAGAAGGGGGGCCAAAGAGGATGGATCAAGGGAGAATAAGTTGTCAGTGGTAATGGCCCGACAAAGAATGTGGTCCAACGATGAGGGTTAGAGCTTGGGGAGCTCGGGCTTGGGGGATCCGGGGTTGGGGGGAGGGGTGGGTAGACATGAAAAGTGAATTTATTATGAAAATAAAAAAATTTAAAGTTGGTATATCATTAACAGTTGGTTTGTTATTGATTTCATAGAGGAGGATATTGAAACTTCAACAAAACAATGAATTTGGTGTAGCCTTTAAGAAAAAAGGATTTTATGTGGGCCACTAGAATGAATCCATAATACTGATGTAACACCAGATACCTAGTGGTTATGGGTTGTAATTGGCCCTTGGCCTAGAGTCACGGTGAATATGGTGGCCTTGGGTGAGCTGACAGGAGCACTATCTTCTTTCCAATGGGTTGATACAAGCTATCTAGTGGCCTCTATGGTTTTTTTAAAATGTGGGGGTATGGTTTTTTATAACATTTCACGTAAATTGATATTAATTTTTTCATCCCCATTTTAATTATAGTAGTTCATTTTTCATACTCCTCCTCCTCCTTCTGTGATGGATATAAGGTTGTTTATTAATGTAATTTGAGTTTGGATTGTGATTGTGGTCAATCCACCCTTGGTCGATTAAGGATTTTAAAAAAGTTATCTTGCTGAATAATTTGACAATGGTGTGATTGTTATCAATCCATACTAGTTTTATCAAGGAGTTTCCATAACAAGTGATATTACATTACTGGAAAATAACTGTGTTGTAGGTGGAACTATTTACTAGTGTATTCAAAAATACTGGGGTAAAAAATCTAGAGTAAGGGATATTATAGAGAGGGGTTGTTTTATGGAATCAAATCTTCTTAAATATAGTAATGGAATGAGTATGAAAAATACTAGGATGATTTTTGCGTATATATGGAGCATTGTGGAAGTTGATGGTATTCTCCAAAATTACAAGATTTGAGCATTCCTAGTGTGTGAGGGCTTAAAAGAAAGATTCATGATAATTTCAAATATCAATTGGCCATTGTGAATGGAGGATCATCAAGGAGATGTTTTCAATGATATTATATTTTTTTTGGAGGTGGTGGAACATCTAAAATAAATAAACTAATAACTATAAGGCTACCCCACATCATTTTCACTAATTATTAATGGAAAATTAAAATTCAACCTGATTTTATCAGGCAATGGGAGCTCCATGAATATTGTATTCTATGAAAGCTTTAGGATCATGAATTAACTAGTATATTCTTGAATGATGCTAATGATTTGGATTAATGGGTGCTACAAGATGATAGGTTTTTTCATATTTACTTAGTATGATTCGTGAAGGAAGTAAGAATTCTAAAGGGGTTGATCTTTGTGAAGGAACACCACAAATTATAGTATTTGAACATTAGTTTCTCAATAATCATAGCATTCAGAGTGAATCAACCCTAGTATATGGTGTAGGTAGTGTCTCATTCTATACATGGACAAATATATTAATTCTAATTCATTGAAGTGAACTTTATGTAGATAAATTGAAATACAATTATTTCAAAGAAATTTTCTAAGTGGAGTTGATAGAATTGTTTTGAGGGAATTATTGTGCTATCCCAAAAATCATTTAAAGGATGTGTGTCTGGTATATAGTTACTATTAATGACCTCATTTATTGAAATACTTGTGATGATTAGTGAATTTATGTATTACTAACACACTATAGTCATAATCTCTTTGGATTATCCATTAGCGGTGAACCAAGTAAAATTGATATGTGATATCATTGAATTTGTTTTTTTTGTTTTATGAACATTCCCATTGGACTGGTTTAATTGGTTTCAACCATTGTAGGGATATGATCCGATACATTTGAAAAAAAAATTGACACCCTGATTTACACATCACATCTCATGGTGTTTCAGGGTCCTTCAAGTTGTATTAGAGGATACCAGTTTCTGGTGATAAATCTGTCCTTCTTTGCTATCATAGAGAACTCAATAAATGATAGCGGTCTCTCCCTCTTTAGTGGAAGGAAAATAATGATTTGGAATAATATGATGATATACAATCTAATTTTTCTTAGAATTGAAGTGAACTTTTCAACTAGCCTAGGGATTAGGGTAAATAATGAAATAGGATTTTCTATGACTAAAATAAATAAAACAATTCTTGATATAGATACCAATGGGAAAAACACCATTACTATATAACTATCTGGCCAAATCTATATAAAAGTAATGTTCTTAACTTCATCCAAGTAAATGTCGGAAAAATGAAAATATATATGATGGTGAAGACAATGTGAAGGAGTCCAAACATCTTGTTTAAAAAAATATGTTTTTGAATCTAAAGATACATGCTGATGAAATTTTAGATACCTTTTCCAATAGAAATACCTAATTCATAGGGGAAATTAGATGTATTGGTGAATAAATTAATGAACTTTTCATTGTAAATAAAATGATAACAATACTTCCACTTCATTAAAATCCAAAATTTTCATCCCTTTAGAATAGAGATATTTAAAAGCATTCATCGAATGATCTGAAGTGTGGTCTAGTATCATATTAAATGAGAGTCAAACTAAAGTATATAACAAGTCATGTTAGAAATTATATTGAATTAAATTCCATACAAAAACCTACGATTTCATGAGATAGTGTTAGTTATGTTAATGAGGAAAAATAATTTCTTTATATCTTTAGATTGAAATTCAAGAGAGGAAAATGTATGTTTGATGTAAATAAACCATTGGAATGTGTTCATCATGATAGAGTTTAGAACATTGCCTCTTAGTGGTCATGGATGTTCGATGATGAAAACATTGAAGTAGAAACTCCTGGATGCATTAGAAAAGGATTTCAAAAAATGGATACTTCAAATCAAGAATGAATTATAGAGAAAGGGTAATTCCAAAATAGAATAAGATAATGAAAATGCTTTTTTAGTAAGGATAACCATAATTTAAATCTGGAACCCAAGAATCCATGATGGTTACACATGAAATGTCAAATCCATAAAATGATAAATCTATAGATAATTAGTATATTTATGATGCTGATCTTAAGAATTAATCAAGGATTCTCTTGGTGAGAGTGATAATCAATGAAAAAAGAAAAAAAGTGGAGATATGTTTTGGATGATTCATCAGAATATATTGATTGATGAAAATATTAAATTGATATAATAAAAGAATTAGTAAAAAATTAATCATCTTTGTAAAGATCAGGATAGAGTAGGAACTATGTTCATAATTCGTGAAAAGGAAAAGGTCATCAATGAACATACATCCAGACGATAGGATAAGTCCAATATTGTTGAGTTATTTGAAGATGTTTTTACTCTTAGGAGTAAACATATATGTCAATAAACTCAAAAGAAAAAAAAAATAAAATACGGTATAGAATATTCTCATATGTTGAGCTATTAGATAGAGCTAATCATGTTTGTTATGGAGTAGAAAAGGTTTTGAATGATCCAAGATCCACATGCATGGGATATAGGGGAATTGGTTTTGACGCTAAGACACCAAATGATTGAAATAAAATGGGTCAAAATAAAGGAAAGGTAAAAGTTATACATATCATAAATTCATGTGATGTCCCAATAAAAAAATTCTTAAATAAAACTGAAAAGATAACTTAAAACTATCCTCACGTTTCAAAAAAAATGGCCTGTAGTCAATGTATTTTCCTATGGAAGGGGATATAATGTGGAATATAAATGTGAAGACATTTCCAGTGTTTAATGTTTTATTATATGGTTAGCAGGGCCATTCCATGTCATAATATGAAGAGAATAAGATCTATTCTAATGGGAGAAGAGCTATGATTTCAAGAAAGAGGAACTAATTCATATAATTTATCTTATAGAAGAAATAGTATATATGGACACAATTTTGATTTTTCTAACATTGGTCCTAAAGCTATTTATTGTAGAAAAATTAAAGGTAGGAACAACAATACAGAACTCAAGGAAAATTCAATACTCACCAATGATATGATCTTGCTCGTACAAACATATTTTTTATACTAGAAGACCAATAAGATAATGATGATAAAATGAACATTGAAAATAGAGTGAAATGATTATCCTTTTCTTCCACTAAATCAAATATTTCATGGAATAAAAATAAGAAAATCAAGAAATCCAATATTGTAGAAGTTTTCCTTAAAGCCAGAAAGAACATTTGCACCTAGATTCTAGATAGTAAACACTCATCCAATATGATTGGAAATATAAATTTATTTAATAATTTAATGAAAATGGTTAATGGAATAGTCATGTTTGGAAATGATAGTTATTTTAATATTAGAGGTAGTAGGAAAATAGAACTAGATTATGATGAGCTTAAGAAAACCAAATTTCTTTATGTGTGTGGTTTTTATCAAAATCTCTTATGTGTGAGTCAACTAAATGAATCCTGACTTATAGTGACTTTAAATAAAAAAGGCCACACAATAAAATGAATGATACAAAATTATCTCATGAAAGGTTGCAGAATAGATGAAATATTATATCAGGATTATAGTAAAGAGAAAATTTTATATTTTATAGTTAAAGAATAAATCAACGTGTGGTATCAAAGGTCAGCTCACATTAATAAAAAAGATATGGAAAATACATATGAGATAAATATATTCATGTATCTTCTTAATATGAAATTTTAATGGGAAAGTACCTGTGATTCTTTCATATGAGCGATGTTGCTATGGAGTTCCTATAAACCAAAAAGAAAAGGGCATCAAATATCCTTGATCTCATCTATACAGACGTACGTGTTCCACCAAATGTTTTGGAATAAATGGGGAAATGTTCTTCATTGTTTTCATTGGTGATTATATTAGTATGTCTTGTGTGAAGGATATACAAAGCTAACAGAAGTTGCTTGATTTCATGAAAACATATCACTAAATAGTAAATAATGATACTAGCCACTCGATCAATGTTATATGGTCTAACAAAGGAGGGGATTCAAAATCTACTGAATTTGAAACATACTTTTAGGAACATATAATACATCATGAGGTGGCTATTGTGATAACGACTTAATAAAATAGATTTTATGATTGCAAGAATAAACATATGAATAGTATGGATATATCTATACTGATTTCGAGTGTTATCTCTCAATATTACTAGAAAGATGATATAAAATATAAAGTTTACAGTAAAATAAAATTGGTATTTATTTTTAGAAACTCAGACACAATATGAGTTTTTTCATGGAAGGAACCCCACTTTGATTATTTTCATGTTTTCAGAAGTAAATGTGTTATTATAAACAATGAATGAAATCCAGGAATATACGGTGATGGAAAAGATGATGGAATATTCCTCAGTTATTCCATTAAGATAACAGATTAAAAATGTTTCAATAATAAACTTGGAATAATGATTGAAAGAATACAAGTTAAGATCCTAGATGATAAGTCCACAAATACCTCTATAATACCTTATAATGAAATGATAGAATATGAAGAAGATAACGTACAAGGAATAGATTCAGACACCGAAGTTGAATGAGTGAAAACTATTAATAGGTAAAAAATTGACGGTAATTTAGAATATGAATCAGAAGAAGAAATTATGGCTAAAGAAAATTCATCGAAACCTCACAGGTGAAATAGAAGAGCTGAAATGTATCAATATAATATCACTGGTGATATGACCATGCCAATGTAGAAAAGGATAATTATGAATGATTCATATTATTTATTCCTAATTATTTTAGAACCAACCACATTTAAATGTGTAGAAAATGATGAATCGTTGGATAAGGACATGAATGAAGAATTGGATTTTATTAATGATAACCAAACACGAGATCTGGTTAAGATACATAAAGATCACAATGTGATCGAGATGATGTATATTTTTAAAAATAAATTCAATTTGAAAGGAAATGTGATTCTAAATAAGTCACTCTTGGTTTATAATGGATATTCAAATACAGAAGTAATTGATGTCGAAGACAAATTTTCTCTAGTATTGAGACTATAGTCAATCTGTCTTTTCTACTCTATGAGAATTCAATGAAGATAAAAACTCTTTTGACGGATATCAAAATAGAAATATTGAATGGATTTCTAGAAGATGATGTCAACATTGACAAAATAATGGTATTTTAGAATGGGAATGATGAATAAAATGGTTATATATTAAAAAATTCAATTTATGGTCAAAAAATGCACCATATTCCTAGAATTCAAAACTAGATGCATATTTGAAGAGATCCAAATCAAATGATCAGTTTTTAATCATAATCATAATGTAAAAAATTCATAGGAAGATCAATTTATGGTGCTTCTGTATGTGGATGATATCATTTTTAGATGTAGCAGGTATGGATTAGTAGAATAATATTCAAATCAAATGAAGTAAAAAATTAAAATATCTAAGATTGGTGAACTCACATATTCACAGGGATGTAGGTTATTCAAAAGAAAGATTACACCATCATTTCATAGATAATATATGCAAGGTAACTACTGAAGAAATTCAATATGATTGTCTCAAAAACAATTTATAATATTATTGTGGTATGAAGGAAACATGGAAAGCATGAATATGGGACTTCTATGGATCCTACCATATATAAAAGAATAATTGGAAGCTTATTATACATGACAACAAAATGGGAAGATAGGGTCTTTGTAACATGCTTAGTGGACCACATTCAATGTAATCCGAGAGAAGAATATATGGCTGAAGTTAAAAAATCATGATGTAAATTAAAGGTAATCACAATTAAATATTATATTGTATTATTATAAAGATTTAATAAACTATACTCATTTTATAATGCTAACTAGAATGGATTTGGGGTAGATTGAAATTCCACAAGTGGTGGAGCATTATTTATTGGCAAGACATATGTGGGCTGGTTGAGTAAAAAAATGGAATACACATCTATTAGTAATACAAAAGTAGATTATATCTATGGTCTAAAGGACTGTACTCAGCTATTAGGGATGAAGAGAAAACCGACTAATATTGGTGATGAGGTTAAACAGCCAATGGAAATTCATTATGAAAACAAGTGAGATATTGATCTTATAAAGAATCCATTTAAGAATTCACGTATGAATCAAACTGAAATCTAATATCAATTAAACTCGTAAAAAGGGTGACAAAGTAATGATTAAAAAGTATCATTTTGGATGTAATGATCAAGTGGATTACATACTAACCATTCCATTTTCCGCACATCAGTTTGATAAGTATAAGATGAACCATGGTATTCAGCCACCTCCAAGTGCATGAGGTGGTCACAAATGATCCCTTATACAAAGTTTTGTTAATTTTTTTAATATTTGTTTTGGGATGTGATGCATGTTTATGGGGGAGATACGATCTATGGAGAGTGTGGTTTTGAGCTCTATAAGTACAAAATTGGGGTTTGGGTTTATTTACAAATGGGGGTATGATGAAATGGATATATTCCAATTTTCAAAAGTGTGAGATAGAGAATGTGGAAAATATAGTGTTATGAGTAACCAATTATTTCATCTCTTTGACATCTTCAAGAATTAAATTACATGAAAACCCAATTCATTATTCCCATCTTTATTTTGTACATTTATAATTACTAATATAGACATAGAGTGTTCGAGGAGATGTTTATTACATATCATGTTTTTAGATTGGATGGTTCTATACTGAATTTATAAGTAGATTATTAAAAATACCAAAGGGTAATATTGTTAGAACCATGTCTATTTTTACTATAAATGGAGTTTGGTATGTGTTTGTTTTCAATCCGTATTGGTTTGATCGAGGAGTTTTCCAAACAAGTGATATTACAGTACATGTTTAATGTAGTGTGCATTTTTTTGATCCACACTATGTTGATCAAGTATTTGTTAAGAAAAGTTATCATAATGTGTAGGCTGAGAAAATTGTTGAATGTGGTGTCGTTTCAGTATATGTTTTAAAATTTTAGGGATCAAAAAACTGGAAAAGGGCTAGTATCTTGAAAGATTGTTTTGGGAATAATCTCTTCATAGATATAGTAAAATAAAGGAGTTTCAAATTCTCTGAATTTTTTTTCAAATATATAGAGCAATGTTATTGAGGATACTATTCCATATAATTACAATAATTGAAGCATCACAAACACGTGATGGTTTGATGGAAAGGTTTGGGACAAAGCCAAATCTCAAGGAAGAATCATAAATAGAGGATCACTATGAAGATGTTTGTGAAAGATCCAAAAAATGTAATGGAAGCAATGGATCATCATGAATGGTTGAGCCTATAAATAAAAGGATACACCTATTAAATTTTTATGAAATAATTTGATGAAATTTCAAAATTACCATGATTTAACAAATCTTTGAGAACATTGTTAATTGAGGTTTCTATGAAAACCTGAGCCTTGAAAAAAGTATTGTTTAGTCCAGACTAATGGAAATGCATGTGTGAATAGTGTGATTTGCAATGATGTTTTTTTCATTGGTGTAGTGATATTTTCAAAGACAATTTTCTCCTTCAAGCCACTGAGCTTTGTGATGGGGTTGAGCTTCACAGAGGAGCTTCATGAAATGTTGTGGTTAAACCTTCATATCTCAGTAATCACCACATTCAGAGTGCATGAGATTATGTTAATGGATAAATCATAGCGTCATTATAGATAGGGACAAAGTCTTTAATTCTAATCCATTGTTGTGACCTTCAGGTGAAAAAACTGTGTTAGGCTATTTCATAAAGCAGTGAGCTAGGGGCAGTCAATTAAAGTGTTCCAAGAGTCGTAGTGTCATATCCCTAAGATGTTGTAATGTTATTGTTCCCAGAATAATGTGATGGTTTCTGAAATCATTTATTAAAAAACTAGTGAAAATTAGTTTATTTAGGTAAGAATGACACATTATTGGTGCATTCTTCGTGGTGGATCCCTTAGTGGTGAACCAAGTAAATTTGATATGTGATCTCTTTGAATGTGTTTTTTTATTTTCTATAAATTCCCGTCAGATAGGTTTAATAGGTTTCTAAAAACATGGTAATAATATCTACCACATTTTAAGAAAAAACGTACACCCTGATTCACCCTCCCCTCTAAGGGGGTGCTGGGGTCCATCATCCTAACAAATGGTTGTGTCTCCCTCATTCTTTATGTGATTCATGTCCCACCATATGTGTTTGGAATATTAATGTAATCATAAGTTATTTTATATTTCTATTCTATGTATTCTTCACTATCTTGTTCCCTCTAACTATATTTAACTAAAATGGCATATTTTGAGGTCATTTTTTGGTTTCTAGTTCTTATGCTATTTTAACATGTATTGATGGATGAGACTAGTTGTGTGAGATTAAACATGTAAAAGATACATGGTTCCTTAAGATAACTCATAGTATCTTATTATTTTAATTTGAATGCAATTTTTTTGTTATAATGGATATTCTATGAATTCATCAATATATCGATTGAATGTTTTGATTATTTATTTTAATTAGTTAAATCTCCTCTTTGATGTTTTATAAACCATATGGAGAGGTGAACCTAAGAAGAATATCTTGGATCTAAATTTATCTATGATTGTAATAATGAAATGTTTTATTTTCTTAATGTATATAAACTGAATGCATTATAATACCAATGTATTGATAAATTAAATGAAATATTCTATTTCTAAACTAGATTGAGTGGGATTCCCTATCTGATCCAATGGTTGTGAAATTGAATTTCTCAGCCATTGATGGTTGTAATTGGTAATGGAAATTATGATGAATCATATGGAATGTTATGTGGTTAGTTGTGAATTGTTGTTTTATGATTTCATGTGAAGATAGTAAACATAGTTGGTAAATCCTATGTTATAAATTTGCATAAACAATTTCCAATTATAATGGAAAATAGGTTAGTTTAATTGATCTATTTAATTATAGTTAAGCTTAATGAATTTCCTTTGAAGTGAATTTGTTATTATAAAATTAAATTGTCAAATGGTAATGGTGTCATATAAATGTTATCGATGTAAATTTAAATAATTATGCAAATTATATTTCAAAACATTATTTGTGAATTGTTTCATGTATGAGAAATAAAAAATTGGTTGAAATGATTAATGAATATAGGGAATGAAAGGATTATTCACCAAATTCTATATGATATATGAGACTTGGTAATGATGGATTGAGCAATCATATTTTATATGATACTTGATGGTGGTAAATTATTTGATATGTTCTAGGATTCAATTTAATTTTCGAATTAGGATGGTGAAGATAAGTTCCCAGACCCTGTATAAATCTTGATGATTGGGAATTTGGGGATGATTTCTCAAATTCAAAGGGAATTTTAGGATGAATTTATGAATTCCATGTAATGACTGATGATATGGAATTCTATTCAGAGAGATTAGATTTCATGGGAATTGTATGACGTGTTCCTTAATTATATAAGATGTCTCATGACTGGGGAATGCAAGGATGAGAGCTTTGATTTCTTGGGAATGCATGGATGATTGCTAAGATTTCATATTATACTTAGGAATACAGGAAAATTTGATAAGGGGCTCCTATATTTCATGTGGTGTCTTGTGGTTGGCATGGTCCAAATGATGTTCTTAGAGACATCTTGAAACAGGTTGAAGAGGCTATAGTCTATCGGGGTCACAACCCTAATTTTTGACAACGATATAGACAAACTCACGTGTAAAAATGAAACTGAGACATAAATAATTGTTTATTATTCTTCTAAAATTATTTTGAAACTATTTAATCATTTCAGTTGAGAACTTCATGATGCACTTTAATTTCAGAGTAGTTACTTTAAGGACACCAATTGTGGTGGCCTACTGATTTTTAATAAGCACTTTACTAGACCTCCATCGAACTTGGGTACCTAAGAAGACAATGATATGGATAAAATGAACATGTTCATATAAAGGGTCCATTGATTGATTGATTTCATGGAATTATATGATAGAGTATAGATTATGGGACACAGTTATACTTTTTAATAGTTTGGTAAGGGTTTGAGATGAGTTTTATTGTAGTATTATATTATTATTGTATGTCATATACCTAGGGGATCCATGAAACATATAAAATACCAATTATTATGGATTTGTTTTACTAAATTTGTTTTTTATCACTTTCATAATCTTGTTTTCAATGTTTATTAAGAGAAGTTTAGAGGTAATTTTTTAATATTGATATAGATACTCTAAAAAGAGGCTATAATATCCACATAGTATCTTCATAGATCCTCCCAACCATTTAGCAGCCTCGAGCATGCTGAGTGGCAAGCCTGAGGTCTTATGGTGAACCATCATGGGGAACCAATTCTATTGAATCCAGGATAGTGAGTTAAAAAGTTATATAAATGTGTAATATAGTTTGGCTTATATATTTTGGAATAATATACTGGAGGATAACATGTGGTGGGGAATCAAAATGACCTCATTATTTGTAAAGATCAACCCATGCATGGAGGAATACCAATGTTCTAAGGGTTCTATTTTTTTTCATTTAAATTGTTTGTTACTATTGGATTGAATACACCAAGAGTGATTCATTTTATATTTGGTGTGTCATGTAATGAAAATCTTTCTTTCATTCTAGAATATAAATAGAGAGTGTGAATTTATATGTCAGGCTAGTTTCATAAGATTTATATATTATCTGTATACTTCATATGATTGATATTTCCGTGTTCAAAGATTTATATTATGATATATTTTTATATACATCATAACTTCCTAGGGAATATGACTGTTTAATGGTAAAATTTTGATTTTTATTTAATGTGTTATTAGCATCATGTATGGTGATTTATAAATAAGAATATGGCGGCATCTTACTTATCCAATTATATGGATGATCCCTTGATTCATATAAATACATAAATGAATTTTAAAATAATGGTCATAGAAAAATAAAGTGATATTAAGAGAACAATAAGGTGTTCTAACTAATATATTACGAATGAGAACCTATTTAACGGAACTATTGAGGTGTTGATTCCATAGTACTATAGATGTATATGTACTCTTGATACAAGGGGAGATTCTTTACATTATGTGATTAGTTCATGTTTTCCAATATGGATGGTTGGTGTAATTATGCGTATGAACTTATAGATCTAGTGACTTGTGAATAGTATGGTTTAGACAGAAATGATCATTTGGATGAAAATCATTAATTTTGTCGATGTAGTTTTGGAATGTAGTGGAGGCATTGAGAAAAGATTTTTCTTATTGAAATAGTGATATAGTTAATGGGTGGTCATGCACTTATCCTTGACACATGTAAGTTTTTAGTCATATTGTAATAGTCTATCTCGGATACAAATTTGTTTGTAAAATTGAAATGATGGAAAGATGGTTTATTCCTTGATTTTTCATGTGGGCCTATAATCGGTAATCCTATACTTAAAGGATGATGATTTGGGCAGTGTTAATTGATATTAATGTAATGTGTGACTCTAGGGATTAAATAAAATTGGGAGGTTTGATGATAGTTATATGGGGATTATATAGGATGAATGTACTTGTGTTGTTTTATTACGGATCATTAAGATCATATAAATTAATGAGTGATGTGATAGATATTTCATCATTAGGGTCATTGGTTCATGATTACTTCACAAAGAGTTGTTGATCCCTATCACGTTTGATAGTCAAATAACTCTTCAAAGGAGATGACTATATTTTTGTTGATGCTAGTGGGTAAGAATAAAAAGAGAGTTTTTGGGTTTTATAGGTCCACGTGGTAGTTGAAAATGTTGGTTTCTGGATCATAATATGGTGAAATGATCGATCGTAGCATAAAACATAATGTGGGATTTAATAATTTAGTTTGTTAGAATGACATAGATGGAGAAATGCACGATCCATATAAATGGAATACATTTTTCTTACACACAAGAGGTGAATACAGTGAGTCTATATGGTGGGTGAACCACTATGATCTATTGGATGTAACTAACCTTACATTGAATGAATTTCAGAAACAAATGAGGATGGCATTTATAGTTCCTGAAATTGATAGCGATCAACTGTAGGAGTGGATCTTGGGTATGAGTTAGTTTGGAGACTAGTGACTATTGTATTCAAAAACAAATAGTATAATGTCCATGAGAATGGGGTTTTAAACAAGTTGAATGAGTAAAATGATACACTTATTTTATGGATCATTGTGTCAGTCAGGGTCATGCAACACTCTCATTTAAAAGGTTTATGATGCATGGGACTAGTCGTTAGATGTCCATGATAGTAACTGAATGTTGGCGTGTAGGAGGATCTAATACCGTCTAAATTTCTAGATTAATTCTAGTTTTATTTTTTATGTTTTCTCTATGGGAATCTAAGTGGTGATTTCATGAATGTGATGAAATGGTGTGATCAAATCCTGGTTTGCTGTGGTGGTGTGCTGGTGAAATGGTGAGAGCATGGTGAATAGAGAATGATGTTTGTAAATAAATAATGGAATCCCATCAGTGGTCGAGGTTAGAACTCAAGGAATTATTGACTGATTATGGGATTCCTTCAGTGATCAAAGATCCATCTTTTGGTAGTTTATTGATGCATTAGTGGTTGAATCCATGTTTATTTGTCATAGCTCAACTATAAGAGTTCTGAAATTTTTTATTGTGTGTGAAGTGTTGTGGTGAGTTAAAAACAAAACATTTTAAATATTATTGGATTTTAATGGGACATTGTTAGTGTTTCATAGGGATTTCATAGTAAAATTATTATGTTTCGGTTGTACATGGATGGTGGAGTCATGACCATTTGGTTTATAATTTTGAAACGAATAAGATAACCAGTAGTATAATGGCGTTCTTATATTTGGTTCGGTATGGATTATTGAAATCCACAATACATGTTTCCTTAAAAAAAATATTATTTTGTTTTGTTTGGAAACTCTAATTGTGTGGTGCATCGTGGATCGCAATTGTACTTTTTGTCATAAGACTCATGGTGGGAAGATTCATACGATTATTGATCAATTAGAAGATCTCATAATAGTTTATTGGGACAGGAGAGCATGAGTAAGTTCCATGTTGGTATTTTTTTAATTGAGCAATATCAATGTAAGAATTTTTAATAAAAAATTTCTTAGTTTTGGGAGATGGTTGTTGGATGCATGTTGGGTATTGGAAAAAGGATCATGACTATTTGGTATAAAATTGATAACTGATGTAGGTTAATTATTGTTTTTAAATTATTAATGGGGATTATCAAGGATCATAAGTGATATGGTGGGGAGATTTGAATACCCTATGTCAATAATGGCATGAAATTTTTTATTGAAATTATAATTATTATTTTGATGGGCAATCAGATTTTCAATTGGACCATAAAATGTGATTTAGAAGGATAAAACTTCTTAAACATGTGTAATTAGTCATGAATTTTGGCTTAGGAGGTATCCTACATGACACAAGTAGCTTATAAGAGTCTAGGTGGGCTAATTTCTTGTAGCCATATGGTTGTAGTACCACCAGCTAGATAGAATTAGTATGATGTACCAGGAAGCTGTATTGAATCCACTAGAATGTTGTTGAGAGGCTACTATCTAGATAGTGAAATCATTGGATGTATTTTAAATGGTTTAAAAGACTATTTTACCCCTCCCCAGTTAAATCCCCTACCTAATTAGAGCCTTCATTTTTCCTAGTATAAGTTGTCTAAGCTCCCTCTTCCTCCTCATATTCTCCAATGGATGGATCTCTCTCTTTCCCAAGGTGATTCATAGTCCTTTAGATGTGTTGGAAAGCTTGTGGAATTATGAAAATTTTTTATCTTTCTATTCATATATTCTATTTCTATATATTTACATCATGATAGATTTATTTAATATTTCATACTTATAGGCTGTTTTTATACATTTTCATATTATTCTGGTTTTGGAAAAACGGACACCCGATACATGATGTGTGGGATTCTCTAAATATAATGTAGGTGGTATCATAAAATAATCCAATATATAATCCAATTTTATATGTCATTAATCATGAGTTCCCCTCAGAAATTATTTACATTGACCAAAATTTAATTGAAATGTTTTAATTTTAGATTTTCTTTGGTTAAATAACCTCTTTGATGTACTGAAAACTCTATGGAGAATTAAACCCAAGAAGAATTTATTGAAGCTAAATTAATAAAATATTTGGATAATGAAATATATTATTTTCCAGAATTATCGAATAAGAAAGAAATAGAATAACAATGTTTTGGTGACATTAAATGAAAATCAAAATTTTAACTATTTTAAAAGGGAATTATCTTTTTTGAATCAATTGTTTTGATATAGAATTTCACAACCATCATTGGATAAAAATGGAACTATCCTTTAAAATGAATCCAATGGAATGATAATTGGTAAATTAGGAAATTTTGTTTTAGGTTTTGATGTGATGTTAGTAATGTTACACGATCTATACTAACTTATAAATTAAGATGAATTTATTTAATTGATAAATAATGAGATGTGAGTTTACTGGATCCCTTGAAAAAGGTAAATCAAAATGAAGTTCCTTTGATGTAAAAATGAGTATAAGAAAATTATTTTTCAAATGGGATCAACATTACATGAAATGATTGCCACCTCTATAATTATTTTTTGAAATTTATTTCAGGAAATTTATTATTGAATCATTCAATGTAACAAGAAATAGAATATTGTTCAATATGAATAATGAAAGTGGGGGATTTCAAGGATGAGAACCTAGATTTTATATGATTGACCAGATTTAATTTGATACTTTTTTGTTGGGAATTCAAGAAGTAAAAACAAATATCAAAGTATTTAACAATGACTTTTGATGTATTTGAAGAGTTTCTAAACCCCTTATAACACAAAATTATTTGGAATGTAATGATGTGTTCTTCGATTCCCAGGGATTACAAGGACGAGTGACTAGATTATGTGTGATGAGTGATAATGGGGAATAGTGAGATTATAGTTCATATTCAACGAAAATTCAATGATGAGCATCTATATTTTTTCCTTGACTGATGGTTAGGTAATTATAGGACAACATATTCAATTGGATTGGAATTCTAGGATGGGAAAGTTAATTCTAGGTCATACTTCACAATACTAGGGAATTATAGGAGGAACTCTATGATTCTATGTGGTTGTTTATGGTTGGATTAGTCCATTAAATGTTCCTAAGATGATCCAAACTATAAATGAAGTTTGTATGGTTGATCTTGGTTATGACCCTAATTATCATAAATTATATAACCATCCACATGTTTCATCGTGAACCCATGGAAACAATAGTTGTTTATTTTTTTGTAAACAATAATGAAATTTATAAACAGTTTTCCTTAGGAACATTCTTATGAAGATTAATTTCCTAAATGTTATATTATATATACTACTAGTGGTGGCCTTAAATTTTTTACTCACACTCTTCATTTTCCATAGTGGATGTTGGGTAGCCGACTAAACACTATTATAGATTTCATAAATTTCTTTAGGGAAATTCTACATTGCCTGATAGTTTTTGTTGCATTCGATGTTGGAGTATGAATGATGGGACTATGGTTGACTAACGAATATTTTATTATGGGATAAATTTTAGTATTTTTAGATGTGTTCTTATTCCTACAAATTATCTATTCGTAGGGGATCCTTGAGATTTTTTGCATATTCGTTTTTATGGGAATTTTTTCTACAGTTATTCATTTACACTTCTATATACTATCTATGATGTTTATTTGTGTTTTTATTGTTTTCTCATTATTTTTAATATTATAAATAATTAAAAAAGAAGGTATAGTCTCTCCAATTTATCTTTATAGGACATATCCATTGTTCTATGGCCACATGCATACAGGGAGGCATGCCCGAGGTCATATGGAACATCGTCCTTGGGATCTATTTCGGTGGAATCTAGGTCATGGTGTTATATTAAATTCCTCACTAACTATCCCTTAATTTATTTCTCCAATTTATTATGATTTATTTCACGAAAAAACAGGGTAATAATAATTGGATTTTAGTTTCATTTTAGTAATAGAATCATATCTAAGATTTGGATCTCAAGCTAGAGACTATCTTAAGTAATTCCTTAATAGTTCAAGAATTCATTATTAAATAATATTTAACATTTCAATATAAATCACTACTCATAATATATCCATATCTCATTTATACTAAATAATTTTTTGGGGAGTCATTCATATAGTTAGATATTAAAAAACACACCACCTTATATTCTTTTAATATCATTAATTTTAGATTTTTCTTTTGGTGTAGGTAAGACCGTCCTAAATACTTAAACTCTAGGAACCAATTAATAAATCATTTATCAAAATATCTCATGGAATTACCTTTTTTTTAGATTAATATGATGATAAAATTTTGGAACTTTCCTCGATTTCAATATTCTATAGTAAATTTATTTTCTAAAATCTCAATAAAAAATTTCTACACTCGGATTTTTTTTGATTTTATTAATGATTTACTTTTCTTTATTAATATATTGATCTATTTGGATTCATAAAAATTTTAAGTAAAACACAAGTTCTGTGAATTACTATAGGGATTATTTTTGAATGCTCTATATTACAAAAAATATCCAAGGAAATGTGATGTCCAATAATTTTAGTTGTTCGGTTAATGAAAAACATATTGTCGTTTTGATTTATTACAACCGTTGTTTTTCCTTATTTTTAGAGTTATTAATCATCCCATATTTACTGTAGTATTCCTTAATATGGGAGAGATATTTTTTGAGTTCATTTGTCCCATGAATCCTTATATTCTTTATCAAAATCAATATTTCCTAATGATATATATTTTTTGTAACATCAATAATCAAAAGAAACATGCGACATTCTCAAAGGTCTGTCATTAATAGTCAAATTGTATGATTTAATCGAAACATTAAAAATTATTTCATAATCATTTCACATATTATTCATTGTGTTTTTATCTATAATACATTGAGATCGTGACACAATCAATTTTTATTAATTTTTTATTCATATTTTCATAAAGATATTTTATCATTTTATCATTCTCAATAATTTTATTAGGTATTGTTCTTCATTATGAAATCGATTTATTTTTCATGTTAAACCTTTTTTATATACTTTAATTTTATATTGAGTTGATTATTTTTGTAATTATTCAATTCAAATTCAGATCCCATTATCTGTTCATTGTCAATATCTTCACCTTACTCATCACTGATTAACCTATAACTATGTTTTATGATATTGGATATGGTGTTTTTATTTTTTTCAGATTCCTTCATCAGGAGATTAACCCCAAGAAGAGAAGTTTTCATAAACTTCTATCTTTGAAAAACATTTCTTAATCTTTATCAATGTTGTATTATTTATTTTAATGTCATTTTTATCTTATTTTACTAGATATTATTCAAAAATATTTTTCAGTACTATATATTAAATCAATTATTACTTATTTTCAACATTCTTCTTTATTTGGCATTTTTAGTAAATTTTCTATTTTGATTAAAATTATAACACTCTGGAAAGAGTTTTTCCACATACATACATTTTCCATTAATAAACATATTTAATATAATATATTACACTCTCTTATAATATCCACATCCTTTCTCATCATTAAACTTATAAGAAGTTTAATCTACTTTATTTGTAATTTTCTATTTACTCATGGCCTTAAATTCCATTTTTTACAATTTCTTATTAAATACGTAGTATTTAATCATCTAATAATTGGGATAGTATTGTGTCACTCATGAATATATAGATCTACAGTTTCTTCCAATGATTATATCATTATATCAAATATATTAAGGAAATTTATCATTAGTTTCATCAATATAATTTAATATTACAAAAAATTAGAAATGGGTTTTATACTACCTAATATTTGATTAATATGTATAATTTATTAATATACGAATTATTCATTCTCTATATGAATTTATTCAAATTTTAAACATTACATTTTTAGTTTCTCCTCTTCATTCTCTAAGTACCTTGGAATATATTTCCCAAATTATCCCACATATCCTTATTTATTCTTAATGTAATATATCTGATTCTTTTAACCCATTTTTCTTTCAACAAATAATCCATGAGGTGTTCCTAAGGAAAGAGATGAGTTTTCCCTTTCTAAGGAAAAATAACCCTAAGAATTAGTGTGGTAAGGTCTATTTGACTTCTGTGGCGCTACAAATATATGGTAGGTTATTATGGCTGAGTGTTCTAGAATATTGAATGCTTTGGAGTTGGTCACATGGCTTTAAGCCCCCAACGATAAGTGAAATTATCATTATATCTTCATTCTTAAGTTGTTATAATCAATTCATATCTGTAAGATAATATTTCATTATTTTTTGTAAAATTAAAACATATATTGTTAAATTTAACTTCTATCGTAATTGTTATGTTAGATATGTAATGGTTTTCTATGATGTCATGTATAAAGGTAAAGAAACATAGTGCTGGGGGGAATCAAATGTGGTGATAAGGTGTAAATAGCCATAATAGAAAGTATTTTTCCTAGAAAACCCACATGTATGACTGACATACCAAAAAAGGAACCCATGTTACTTGTTTTAATTGGAGTGATGGTGATTTAGGGTGGGAAATTGAATGAACATTGTGTTTCAAGTGATATAATTAGAAAAAATTACCCTTAACATTATATTCCTTAGTACTTTTGTGTGGAACGAGAAAAATATGACTGTTTTATCCCTACACCATGGTGTTGTTCATAGTGTTGCTTTGTGGAGATTTAAAATGTTTTTTAAAATATGTATCTATCACAGGGATATGTTTAATGAATTTCTAAGTATATAGATCTCCCATTTGACTAGATGTACCATAGGTACAATGTGATTCACTATGAAGTGATTGAGGACATTAAAGATTCCGCTATAAATAAGGGTTAATAACTCCTTCATTAGATTTTCTATTTCTTATCTCAGACCATAGTCAACTCCAAGGCTTATCAGTATCCTTTAACTACTTATATTAATGATTTTAACACTTTAAAACCTTAAATATTTTCACATTAATAAATATACTGGATTCATGACCTTCACCATTTTATTTTTTTGTAAATTAGAGAGTAACATTATTTTTTTCACTATGTGATTAGAATGAATCAACATAAAAAAATTGAAATAAATTGAAATATGAGAATGAGGATTGGTATGTGGTGTGTAATTATTTTATCTATATTCATGTAGTATTTTGATGTTATTTTACTTAGTATATATACATTATGTGGAATTAATTAGTATTTAACAATGAATTTTATTATTAATGTGTTAAAATTAATGGAAAATGAATTGTGGTGTACACCTGAATATTCTATGATTATAGAAACCTTTATTTAACTTCAGAAAAAAGTAATATGTTCAGTTTTTTAGATGGGACCCAATTTGTTTATATTAATTCTATTAAAAAAATAATTATTTATGTGTTTAAATTTTTTTGATGACTCACATAAAATATTTTTGTTCTTGAATACTATAATAACTTCACATAATGATTTAATATGTGAAGTTGGAAAAACAAATATGTTTTTAAACATTGGTACTATAACTATGTTGATGTTGAAACATATATTTTATATTCCTAAAAAATATTTATTGATGGTTGAGGTATGGTTGTGGATGTATGCTGTGAAGGATGTGATTTAGTTGGATTTTTTTTTGTGATGAGTGAAAATGGATTCATAAATGATGTTGGATTTATAGAGAGGATATATGTTTGTAATTCTTAATGGTATGATATGCCATCCTCTTAATTTGAGTGGTATTAATAATATACAACATATACATGCATTCAATATGGTATTGGTGTGATTTTTATTTAATCTAGTAAATTAATTGGTGTTAAAATTTAAGTAAATGCTCATTGGAATAGAAATTGTTTGGTGAAATTTAATTAATAATGTAAGAGGTAAATGTGGGTGATGGTTGGGAGTTGATTCTCATTAGATATGGAATTAAATGTATTAACAAAAAATATTATTTGGAATGGGTGAATCAAGAATCTTCTTATTTAATTCATAAATTTGAATACATTATTTCTTGTTTTCAATGTTATTACATGGTCATTAGATGGATTGTGTAATAGAGACATCAATGGTTTTGGATGGGTTGTGGAAACAAATTGATGGAATATATGATTTTTAATGTTGTTAGTGTACTACCATAGGATGTCTGTTGAGTATGAGTAGCTACACATGTATTTTATTATGATTTATATATGAACCCCACTTGAGATAATAATTTAACAATGAAGCCAACTGTTTAGGTTCTCTGTGGTATCCCCAATACTCATGTTAGTAAGAATGGACGGATGAATTCCCCTTCTTCCCTTCTCTCCTTTTATTAATAGATGAGTTGTGATAGGCCTATTTTGGTATGATCATGAATGGTGTGTTAGTGTAATTTAGTTTCCCCAATGATGTGGTGATGATATGGTGATGGATATGTGGTTGGGGTCAGGAATGGAAGGATGAGAGAATGAGTTTGATGTTTTAAATGTTCATGATTTTAGACCACTCTAGTATTTTGGTGTGATGGATGTGGTATGTGTTTGAGGATGAGGGTTTCATACTTTATATGTGGTTTTCTCTTACAAAATAGTGAGATGTTAGACCATGTAAGAGTTAGTGTTAGGGGTGTTGTGACCCAAACTATATAAGGTTGGAAGGGATTAGAGAATAATTTTTTTTTTACTTTTTGGTGTGAGAGTGGAAAACATGTAGCGATGTTGTTTTGTGGTTCCTATGATTACATTATTTTGATATTATTTTCTTTTACATTGATCGGATACATGGTGGGTGAGCAATTTTGAGGTTGTAAAAGGTTATTTATCCTAATATTTACATGCTTGTTATACTCCTTATTTTCTTTTGAATCAGTTCTGTTGTCGAAATTATACTTGTCCACCATTTAGAAGGACTATACAAAGTATGCATTATATATTCACCCATTATATTTATATGGTGGTTAAGAGGGATTTGTTATTTGAGACATACCATACTATATTGCTGTGGGGTTTGTCATTTGAGCTACTTTCTAAGAGTTATATTGTAATTTTTATTGATTTATTATATTTGAAATGACATGTATGTATGTATTTATTTATAATGGATATTGTATTATTGATATAATATGGTCATTATAGATGGTTTCCATATTTTATTTCATCCATAAATTATATTATGAGGGTTATTTACCCCATCGTAAATTACATACCATAAGGGTTAGTTTCTTACCTAGGGACAATTAGATGTGGACATTAATGGTCATTATTTCTCATCATTATTGGACTCAAAGGTGTACCAAAATGGGTTTTGATAAATAGATATAAAAAAGGGTATTCTAAAGATAATATTGATATTGGTGTTAGGAACTATGAGGATTAAATGAGGTGGTTGGGAAATTTTATCTATTGGGTTTGGTACATGACATAGGCCATGAATAATAGTCAAAACAAAACATTTTATTGACCCACATAGTCTAATGAAAAGACTATCATTCTATATAATTATTAAGTGATGTGATACTACTTGTAGGGTATATACCTAGTAAAATTTCATTTTTCAAATATATTTGTTCCTATATATGAATTTAGAAATCATTGGAATTAAATAACACTAATTAAATGAATTTGAATAAATTCCATAACAGTAAGCTTAAGGAGTTAATTTTTTTTGTAATCTATCACATGGAATCATGAATTCAATGTGTTGGGAAACATCCCCCACCCAAATTCATTATTTCCATGATGAATTTTAAGGCCATGCAGGTGAGTCCTAATTTTCATTTGTAGAAAATAAAATGTCGTCATTGATAGATTCCATTTATTTTTTTATTTTAAATGATTTTTTATTCAGATATTTGTGTGTGTATTTTTTGGGGATTATAATATTTTTTATATAAATAAATTTTTTGGATGTAATGAAATCATCTAATATAAATGGAAAAAATGAATCATTAAATCTTTTGAATTGTATATTTTGATGTGTTTTCTGTAATTTCTGTTTTTTAACAAACCTAGAGTATATTTATGATTGAGAAATTGAATTTCTTCACCCTAAAATTTTATAAATCTTGATATGTGTAGATTTGGACACCCTTGTTCTAGACATATTCATATTGAAATTAACCTGAAAAACTAATGATTTTAAATTCTGAAGTAGTGACGATTACACTATTAGTACCCCTATTTCATGATAAATTATGATTGTTTAAAAAATAACCATGAATATTAGGATGGAATTAAAATAAATACATTATTTTTTCACAACATGAGGGATTTTTTTTAAATAGTAATAATTAATTTAAATGTAATCATGTAACCGGTTTATAGTGTTTAAAAATATCAATTCAAATATTTAAATGAAATTTTAGCAAACTTTTAACATTTTACTAGAATATTTTTTTAAAAAATAAATATGAAAAAAATTTGGTTTCAAAATGAATTTTACTCAAGGGTTTCAAGAAATAATTTTCATGTTTTGAAATATGATGTTTTTAGTTATGGTATTTTAAAGAAGTAAATATGTAATTACAGTTAAATAAAGTGCATAGTTGAATTTAGGATATTATTTGTGATTGTGTTTAACATATTTACTTGTAATAAATTAAGTTGATATGATTTGGACTTAATTATTATAATGAATTCATTTGATATTGATTTATTCAAATTAAAAAATCCATGTTAATAATTTAAGAAGTGACGAGGAGCTTATTTTTCATTATTAAAATTTAATTAATGGATAGAAAACATGAATTAAATGTAGCTTAATTAACAAACATGAAATTAATGTAGCATAATTAAAAAAAATGAAATTTTATTGTCTAAAATATTTTAGTTTCCAAAAAAATAATTCTATAATATTTTTATTAATTAAATATTCCTTGATTATAAGACATTGATTTTTTTAAAGAGTTGTTTAAGAAACATGTTTTCAATTTTATTTTCAAAATGTAATGGGATATTTTTTTCCATATGTTATGAAAATTTTATTTGGATTTGGTATAGTTGTGAAGTGTCTTCCATATTATTAAATAAAATGTTAATAATTATCAATTCTTGTTATTTTTCTTGTATAACATAAAGAAAAATTACAATGCATGACTAAAGAATATTGTATTATAAATGAGTTTTAGGAAAATATATTTAAATTGAGAAATAATTTACTAGAAATTAATAACTAACATTATATAAAAAATTCGACACAATCATGCTAACATATGAAGACCTATTAATCATTCTATGTTAATCCTGCTATGTTATGATTGATATGATTTAAATATAGGGAATTATATATTAATATCTGTTTTTATTTTGTATGTAGAATGAAAGGGGAGAATATAAAAATTATGAGATCCACCAAATACATGATGATAAACTTATAAACAAATTATGGTGAAAATATTTGGATGTATGTATTATAATCATTTGGTATATAAAAAAGAACTTATAATTAAACATGACATTAACACCTTCTATGATATTTTGATTTAATATTATATCATAGTTATTTATATTTTTTATTGTTGGTTAAATAATTACATGGTCTATTGTGGATATGTACTCTTAATATTTAATTATATATGATGATTCTTTTGATTTATCCGTCAAGGTTTACTTGGGAGAATGTATTGTGGAATAATGATAAATGATATTTATATAGTGTGTCTGGTTTCTCCTTGAAATGATTATTTTATTTTTATGGATGAAATGATATGTTGAATTTGATTATTTATTTATGACATGATGATAGAGTTATTCCATGTTTTTTCTTTTGGGATGTGGGAGAGGGAATCATGGGAAATGGACTTGATGAAATTTGAGTTGGATGAAGTGACATAGTTCCATGGAGGAGTATCTAGACCAGCAGTTGAATATTAGTTAGAGAAGATTTTTGATACCCTCAAATTGATAGCGACTTTGAATAAGTTTTAGGTCTCCTTAGTAGTGGGTTCACTATGTGATTTTTCCAAGGCATGGTGGAATATGGACCATGGTCAAACAAAGGGAGTCTCTTTGGATGAAATCCATGTCTTGATCAAGAATGTTTTCATTAAAAAATTGATAAATATTTCTAAGTGGATATATTGGGGGCTTATATTAAATTATTTTAAGGAAAGGAGTGGGTATTTTGGATGTGGATATTACGATAATTAGAGTTAGGGACAAAAATATCCTCTCAAGATTAATGTGTGACACTGTTCTTGAGATCTACCTGGATCTAGAAAATTTCATGGGGCAAGATGACATGATCTGGATGTGGTGTGATGGGGTAAAAATAGTCTCATATTAACATGATTTGTAGCCTTACAAAATATTAGGTATGTTTTATGTTGGTTTCATGAATGGTTATGTTTTAATGGGAAGCTAAAATTTAATCACTTTTTTAATGGATCATTGGAATTTCTGTTATATATATTCCATTATACTAATCGCACCCTTAATTTTTCAACAAATTGTATTGAAATGAAATATAGGGTTATGTGGTATGTATTGGGGTGAATTTTAATACATGAGAATGCGAGATTGGGGTTCTTCACCTCAATATTTATTTGCTTGAGCCACCCTTATGTATGATTTTATTTGAGAGGTATATCTCGTGGAGGGGGGGGGGGGGGGGTTAGACCACCCATCCTCTAATATTTTGGGGTTTTTATTCTATTAGACTTGAGTAAAATTTGGGTTATTTTATGTAATTAAATAAATAATTCCAACCCTTTCCATTTATATTTCCTTAATTTTGTAGGGACTGAAAGTTTAGAGATGAGTTTTCTCATCTTAAAGGCCACCACATTGTTGTAGTGGATTTGGAAATGGATGTTTCAGTTCCTTAGAGGAGTGAGTGTGGGTAATTTTAGTATAGGAATGATTTTTTGAATGGGAAAATTTATGTATTTTCCCATATGTCCCATGGAATACTGATGTGATTCAAATGCCCATGTGTCCATTTTTTTGACGTTGTCAAACCTATTTATAAATGAAATATGAGGTTTCATTATGTTTTTCAATATTATGACCTATAATATGTGAGATAATTTTTTACTTAAGGGACTTATAATATTTTTAAGGGTCATTTCTTTGGTCTCACATTGAATATATGCAACATGATGCTAGTTTATACCACAAGAATTAACATGAATTAACTGAAAATTGTATAAGATGTTTTTCATGGATAATCCCCCATTTTGAATCCTGGAACAATAAATATACCTAGAGTATTAGTTTAGAGGTGGGTGGTGTAATTTTTTGTGGAATATTAAATCACACCATGTTTAATGGGAGGGAGTAGAAAATAATTGGCTAGAGTTTTCAAAACCATACTTCATAGAATGGTAGTCCATAACAAAGAGGGATTTATCCCTACACCATGATAGAGATCATTATGGAAGCCAAAATTGATATAAATGGTTTTCAAAAATGTGAAAAAATTTGTGGAAATACAAATTAAAATTAATAGTTTCTAGGTCTCCCATTTGATTGGATGCGCCATAGGTGTAGTGCAACTCACTATGCAGTGGTGGAGGCCTTTTTGATAACCCCTTTGACTAGAATCTTGTTTTAAATAGTATATTACTAAAGTTGTTTGGAAACCAAAAGGTGCTAACATAAATTATTGTTTTGTACAAATGTTATGTACACTTCTAGTTATCTGTACCCAACATTACTGTGTAGAACATTTATGTTTTCTGGTCGAACATCTGATTTATGTTATATGTTCTATGGTGAACATGTTTAGCTCACTGCCAAAAAAATAATCCATGGAAATATAATGTTATTTTTAATATCCAATCTTCAAAGGATTACATGTGTTGTGTGAATATAAATTATTGGTTTTATAAACATATAAATGATAAATTACCAATTTAAAGATGATGGACTAACCCATACTTTTCTAAAACGTTATAAATAAGTATTTAGATCATGTATTGTGTTTCAATACACATATTTTATGGGAATAAATATATATTATATTCATTTACACCACATTTTCTATTAAATATAAGATTTATCTTTTAGGTTCTCATTATATGTTTTGGCCATATTCACTTTAAATAGAACTAAATTTATATTCAGTATGCAACATTATAAAACAATATGTTTTAAGAAATATACTATATCAAAATTTATATGTTTTGAAAATTATTAGATAAACCAAAAGGTGATTTATACTACTCATGTTGTATTTACACATAATATGTTTTCTAATATCAATAAAATTCAAATCTTCCATTATTCGTCAAATCGAATTCATAAGAGTATTTTTTTTTATCAAAAATTCAATTAATGTTTCAAAATTTCAAATGTTGTGTGCCACCCGGTGATCATTTCATGTATACCTATAAATATTATATTGATGATTTCAGATGGATAATTTTAATTTTGTATCAAAAAAATAAAAAATAATATTCCATGAGTTCTTAAATATCAACTTTGTATCTTCTATATAAACCATAAATTATATATATATATATATTATGTCATTACATATTATTTTTTCTATACAAATTATAATATTGGACCTCATTTTACATCCAATGAATTGGATAAACCATATATATTAATTTTAATATCTATTATCATTCATAGTTTCACAAAACAACATTGAATACCATTTAATTATCACATATGACTCATATCCCCAATCTGATGTTAACAACCAGAGTAATGTGGACAGAAATGGTCAATATTTCCATGCCTTAAATCATTAGTGGGGAAAGATACAAACTTATCACATTCCTCAATTTTTAAAATGTATTTTTTCTAGAGACTTGTTAAATATATATATTATATGATTCAATGAATTAAGAAACTCGCTATTGTTTATACATCATGAAAATGTTAGAATAGTAATATGATATTTAATATCAACCTAGTTTGAGCATAAGAATCTTAAAAAATTATTTAGTAGATTTATCCAATATTGAATTTTACTTTAAATTCTAAACAAAATATTCATGTAGACCTTTAGATATTCTATAATCTATATCAAGCAATAGATTTGTGAATTTTTTTTTCACATTATAGGAAAACTCATTTATGTAGTTTTTAAAGAAAGCACATCTACATGTTTTGTTTAATATATTTATAGATGGTGACCCTAGAGCACAAATGGGTAGAATGTGTCCCTATAGGGTGTTGGGGAGGTTAGATGTTCAATTCTCATTGATTATTTCTTTCTATGTGTTATTATTTATGGAATATGTTTGTAATGTATCCCCTTTGACCACAATAATGTAATTAGTTTTTTAGTGATTTTTGTAGGAAACTGTCACAATTTTTATATGGATTAGTTTCCAATCACTACTATTTAGTTGTAGTTTTTATGTGATGGTTAAAATCAATTATAAATATGATTTTTTTGGTAGTTTTATTAAATTTTAACAAAGGTTTATTTGAAAATGATGCGATATTCATTATTGATTTATATAATTATATACTATTTAATACATCATATTTACTATTTATATTTAATTATTATGATATTAAATTTTAATTTATTATTAATTTTTAATCAATAATAATATATTATTATTAATTATGTGTTATAAATTATATATTAATCATTAATTATTTAATATTTAATAATTAGTAATTACTCATTAGTAAGGATTACTCATTATTTTCTAATTACTAATTGATAATTATTAATTACATATTAGTCATTATTTATTTAGTTATATGTATTTTAAAGGTAAATTAATTAATAAGTACTAATTTATAATTATTTAATGTTCTTACCTAGTAATTAATTGAAAACTAAATTCATTGTTAATTATTAAATATTAATTACAAATTTGTAATTATTTAGAGACTATTAGTTATTAATTACTAATTATTATTAATTTAAAAATTATTATTTATTTACAACTTACTAATTATTAATAATTATTTATTTAAATATATATATATATATATTTAATTATAAACACCAAAACATATACATATTAGATAAGGTAAAAATTTGACATCATATTTAAATGACCAAATCTATTTATTCATGTGTTTTTTTTTTGCCTTTTATAACTACTTAAGTAAATGATCACAATAATCTACAATCATATTCCATAAATTTTTTGAAATATTTATTACTTTTTTATTTAAATCTATAATATAAGATAAAAAATGAATATCGACTTCAGGTGACCATAAATTTTGATCTAGATGTTTTTTTGGGATTTATGACATGTAAAATTGAAGCATACAACAAACTCCTTAATATCTAGTAGGGGTATATCATAAATACTTTATTATTAGTGAAAATGAACATTGAAATCATAAAAAAATGAGTTTTATATCCTGAAATTCTATTCCATTTCATTTAATTGTTTCTACATTAAAGATAGTCTTTTTGTCCTTAGAGGATTCCCATGGTGGTTATGGATAATTTTTTTTTGAATATATATGATCTAATAAATATTGAAATTGTAATACATTACTCATAGATCGAGGCCTAATATATTTATCTCATGTATTTTAATAATGAATGATATGGTTGGGGATTATACCTAGTAAGATGTTTAGATATATGTAATTTAGTAAAGGGTTTAATAGAAAAAAATAGTTCAACATGGTATGTGGAAAAATTTTTACTCTAATTTTCTAACTTGAATTAATAAATAAAACCAAGTGAGATGATTGGGTGGCTTGAGAAAGGATTCCTTACAATCAGATGGTTCTAATTCTATATTCTCTTTATTTCATTTATGGTACTGAAATTGAGGGTTTTGGGGGTAATCTTTCATACCATTATTAATTTATTATACTATGCTATAAAGTAACATAGCTGGGTTATATGAAATCTATTACTGCACCCAATGGATTATGTATTATGGAATCAAGATCAGGCCCATGAGAGAGGCATCCTATAAATCCCTATAAATTAAATATGAACCCTAGTCGAAAAATGCTATTTAAAAGGACATATAATACCATTTAAAGGTGGGTTATAAGGGGAATGATGGTCAATTTTTAGACCACATAGCCATGATCAATTATGTTCCTAGTATAGTTGTGTGATGAGGTCTTTCATGATTCCTTTTAAGAATGTGAATCCCAAACCATAATGGTAACATTAAAATGGACCCAGTTTTGGGATGGATCATTTTAAAGAGTGTTGAAAAGGCCCTTTGTGAATTTTTTAACCTGATTAAGGGACCTAAGAAAATTGAGTACTAGTTTAGAAGCATGGGAATCTTGGAAAAAAATTATTTCTTTTTAGATATTGATTATCCTTCTCTTGTATTAACTTTATAGTTGTTCATGAAAATGTTGGTGGGGTATGAGGATCTATATATGAGAAATGGAAGGTGGTAAACCATATAAACATTATGTAATAATTTTCATTTTGGTTCCTTATAAGTTTGCGAAACTATGTCTAATGAATCACCTTTTAAGTTCATATTAGAAGGACCATCCTGATGACATTTAAGTAAAAGGATCATAAGAATATATTTATCATGAATAAATTTTGTATAAAATATTAATAATCATTGAAACAAATAACATAGTTCTTTTGAATGGAAACCCTAGAATACTATAAATGAAATGATGATTAACACTCACTGTCAATTTTATAATTCCAATTTTAACCTTTTATTTTTGATGATGATCACCTATGGAAAAACCAAAATTTCCATACAAACAATTTTAAGCCACATAAAACACCAAATAACCCATGTCATTTAGGGGGGGGGGTACTTTTAACCTTTTGGATATGATAGTATATCAAAAATAAATGAATGATAATGATATTTTTTATAGAGGTATAGTTTCAATGCTAAAAATTCAAAGGAGGAATTCACACACACTGCCCAAGGGCATGGAATCCAATATATATGTTGTAATTATGTTCCTTGATCCATGAATATGTGTGATGAATTTTCTCAAATGATACAAAAATTTATAATTAATTCCTAGTGTTGCATCACGGATAACTATTCTATTTAACTCTCTGATCCACTGAATCCCATGAAACTATATAATTAATGATAGATAATAATAGGAATAAAAATTAAAATTAACAATTAACATTTATTTACTGTAAAGAATTATCTCTTGATATATTCGAGGAAGTATAGTCTTGTGATATGCATCTTATTCATATCATGTTGTCATGGAATAATATATTCTCATGTATTTTTTCCGAGGTTATGTTATTCATGAACACAACCTCAATATCATTGACAATGTAACCATATTAAATACATAGAAATCATACCTTATAATTGTAATAGGAAGTTGCGTGGAATAAAATTTCAATCAATAAAATATAACCTAATTATTTTATATGAATTACTTAATTGTGTCTCAAGAAAAAGGGATATAGGTATTATCTCCTTTAATATCCCACTTACCTTATGTCCTTAAATATATTCCTTCAATTTATCATTTTACTATATGATATATGATAACATGTAAGGGAATATTCTATACACTTTTGTATATATTTGAGGGAAATTTTGTAAATCTATCATTAAAGTCACCTTAAATTAGTTAACATTTAATACATTCTGAGTATCTAATACAAAAATCATTTGGATAAAAATCTAAACACCTTTAGATAATCTCCATTATTCAAGCTCAATCCCCATTTATTCATTAATAATGTGTGTCCCCATGGGTCTTTGTATCATTTTAAAAAATATATAAATGTCTGTTTTTATAAATTTAATAAATTCAAATTATCTAGTAAAGAATCAATGTTAATGAAGATGAAAAGGGGTGAAGAATAATCCCCAACAAACACGTGTATCTCTATACCCATGTCAACAACTACACCACATGCTATCATGAATTTTAATATGTTGCCTTTTTAAATAAATTGAGTGACTATGGGTCAAGGTGTATGTAAATCTAATATAGACTTACAAATAAATATCAACTCTCTGAGATTCGATTGACTGGTTCGATGAATATGTCACATTTCACCCAACACATAGATGAGTAAATCACAAACCCCTCTTCTAAGAAGAAAATAACATACTATGTAACTTGAATGTGTATTCATACACCTCATTAGTCCATATTAATGAATGTCCTATATATCATACTTATTATTTGAGATAAATATACCATCTTTGTTGAGACCCATTTGATGGAATGATCGACATTATACCTAACTTCCCCTTGATAAGAAAATCCTCAATCCATTTATAAAAAAGGTATCATAGTTTGAAGGTTACATGATATGTTTCATTTCACCCTCATGTATCAGGGACACAAAATATAATCAGTGAAACCCCTAGTAAACCAATTACATAGTATATGATGTTGTATATTGTATAATTTATGGGTGATCCAGTGAATTACAAACTATTGTGTCCCATGAGAATATTCAAAATATTAGTACAAGAATTATACTAATGATTACATTCATAACTCATAAAGACATTATATTCTCTATGACAAAAATTGGTTGGGGAAATCACAAAGTCATAATTAAGATGGAAATTATCATTATACTTTAGTGAATTTATACCTAGGATGCCAGTATGATAATATTATGGTGTGCTTATTTCAATTCATCTAATATATTTTATATTTTTCAATGTATTTTAATAATAAGTTATGAATAATTTTATATGTTATTGTTTAACATATAATATATGATATACTTCTATATAAACCTTATGTTTCATACACATTCTAGGTTTTTTATCTCATTAAATATATATATATAATCCCTGAAATATATATATGTCTAATAAAATCATCCCCCTAAACCCTTTAGTGAGTAACATTTCTGAAGTTAGAATATAATAGTAATATTGAGACTTATGAATCATATCCATAATGTTCAACTCATTGAATTTATTCTAACCCCTTAACTTAATAACATACAATTTAATGACAGTAGTAACTTATTTTGTGAACTTAGATCATTTATAAGTACATCATCATTATCCTTCAATATCTTTCAATCAAACATTTTCCTTGAAATCAACTTGTAACTAATTTAATTTTAACATTATATCAACTATATCATACCCTAAACTTTTAGTATTCATTTGAAATTCCATATATTATGATATCGAAATTAAATTTTACATTATTTTTTTTCAATCACATATTAAGAATTTTAGGATTTCCTGAGAAATGTACATGGTAATTAGATGAATATAATATTTTACTTGTTACCTTTATAATTAATCACACCAAATAATACACCAACTTTCTTCTTGAAGACTCTATTTTTAGGATATCAATATTATACACACACACTCCATTGTGTTATGGAAATAATTTTAATTTCTTTTTTGTTGTAATACATAAAATACTATTACTTACGTATAATATATGGTAATTGTGATATTATTAAATTTTACTAAAAATGATTCATTATATAATATGATAGAAAATGATTCCTTCATTTATTGGATAAAAACATTATCCATAAAACAAAATTCATTATCCTGGTCTTATTTTCACACATGTTATAAAACTCGATGAATCATAATTTATGTGTATAAAAAATTTAATCTTATTTATTCAGGAAAAGATTTTTTACAAGCCCTTCGTAGTAAAAAAATATGAAAAATAATACACATAAAATTAAAAAATATTCCTAGATTTGTGTGAAATTTTAATCCAGGATATATAAAAATACTCATTTTCTCAATTTGCGGAAATTATTACTTCAGGCTTCAACAATAAATACTTTTAATTTTGACCACCAATATATTTAAAGAACTTTTATAAAATTAAATTAGTTTCATATACTGTCTAAAAAAATAAATTGAATTTTAAAAAAGTAATACATATTGTTTATTCATCATGTGGATTCTTATAACCTTTCATGTATTCTAGACAATTTCTTCACCAATGGATTTTATTAACAAAAAAAATCATTGTTTTTTCCTTCAATTTTTTTTGGATTAAACTATGGTGCGACTTTTCCATGACATCCTTTATTATCATTCGAAATATATATTTTTCCCATATCATTTTATACAATCATAATTCAACTTGATATTGGACATCCCATGTCATTTTCATCTATCCTCAACATGTTTTGGAGATCTTAAAACCCTTTTATAAATTATTCATAAAATAATTCACAAGAAACCATCAAAACCTTTCAAGTAGTTATTGTAGAATGATGTCAATCGCTAGATAATGTCTATGAAATGAACACAACATATCAAGATCATTAACATACCACATAATATTGAGTACATGAGTTCATATTGTGGCTCCTTAAATTATTCACAAAAAAAATCCTTTGAAACCTCAAAACATTTATGCTAATCATTTTACTAATAGTTCCTTTTCAGGTTTTCCATCATCTAATCGGAATCCATGGTATTATATTTCTTTCGAAACATAGATTTCATGGTGATGATCATATGTGTTGATAATTCATTTGAATATTTTATATTCATGTCATAAAAATCTATTTATTTCATTAATGTTCTCACCCATTGATTACATTAGAAGGGGTATCTCAAACACATATTGTTTTCCATCATTCTTTCGATCTATTCTCATGTTATTTTACCAATTTAAAAATGACATATAATTTAGTTTCTCTTTATCGAGAATAGATCTGAGGGAAATTTTTTTGGGTAACGATAAAATTATATATAATATAATATTTTATTAGATGTGTGACATGTTTTATGACAATTTGATAAATAATTTTATTAAATGGTCACCCACAAAAACTATTACACACATAGAATTATATAATATCCAATAGTGGACCAAGATATATATATATATATATAAATTAGAACTATCTTCTTAAAATAGTTCCTTACACAAAAAATTTATTTATTTAAGGAATCAACTGTATCATATCATATATAATTTTTTGATTGATGGGAGTATAACTATTTTTCTCATCTAAATTATTGAAAAACTGAACACTATTAGTCTATTATCATTCCTAAGGGTTTCCCATTTGTGTAAAACATAATTTTTATAGTGGGATTTGTTTACCTAACTATTAAGGTTATCCAATTTCACCATGCCTTATACAAGATAATCTACAAGAACCCTTCTACAGAAGAACCAACCCTATTAATTAAATGAGTGATTGAAATGTGATTTCTATTGAAGGAATATATCATATAGTATTTGATTGGTTTTCTTTTAATGTCTAATGAATCCAATATAAATCAATAGAATAATAAATCAATACATATTTCATCATATATATAATAATAATTATCTCATGTTTTATTTCGTTGTGTCTTCTTTATTATTACATTTTAGCATCTAAATCCATGTTATATAAAAAATAATATATCTTCACCATATTAATGTGTAACTCTATACACAACCAGGACTATATATTACTCACAAATAAAATAAATAGAAAACATATCAACAAATGTTTAAATGAATCCAATATATTGATATGTTATAGTAATACAATGGTAGATAAGAGGGGGTATTTTGTTCTTTTAATAATATTGATAGATTCAATTTTTATTCTTTTTTAAAAATTGTGAAGTTTGGTATTATTCTATACATTACCAAAATTATGCAGTAGAAGAACAATGAAGATTAACAAACCAATTTTGACAGTGGATCGAGGCACAATTTTTCCTTAGTCCACTACAATGTCACATCCAAAACGAGCTTGGTGTTATACACTAAATGGGTCGTCTTCTTATAAGATCTACAAAATATTGTTTAAGAAATTAAAACCTTATAAAAAGAGAGGTGATTTTATATGAAACCTTTAAATCTAGGTTTTAGTGTGAGAAGCTGACAATAAACCATGGATGAGTAAGAGTTAACAACATTTTATGATATAAATATGTATTTATATATTGGGAAATAGAATAGAATTTAATTGTATTAGATATTGTCAAGAAATTGGATTTCTTCTTCATACATAATAGTATTCAGGAAATAATATCATTGAAGATATCTTAGTTGTAGATGATCATCCTGAAATACAACAATCAAAATATTATTGTGATAATAATAGTACTATAGTCAAAAAACAAAAGATTAAATCATATTTATCTCCAAAGTATATCCTTTCAGAATAGTAGATACGTCGTTATTAAGAAAATGTACTTGAATTTTTCAAATGATACAAATATTAGAAGTTAACAATATCTTTTCTATTTTCTTCTAGTTAATATTATCCAAAATATCACATGATAAATCATGACTATAAGAATTTTACTATACAAAAAATAATGTAACCACCCTTAGAAATATGAATGAATTCAACCAATGAACATAAGACTTTCAAATGGCCATGAAAATGTCTTGAAAAATTAAATTTAATTCTAATTAAAAATAGCTTAAATCATATAAAATCATGAATTTAAACCCTACAGTTGACTATATCAAATGTATTGCAGTTTTTTTGAAAATAATATTTAGTAAATCAAGTATCATAATTTATAAAGAACTAGTAACATCATCTTTTTAATTTTTCATTGACCATAAAGGTTAATTTTATCATACATCACATGAATAAGTTCTTCAACTATCCTTCAATATTTGTTATACACACTATAATATTTACAAGTGGAAGTATATCCAATATAGATTCATTGATTAGTTGATTCATCAAATTTACCATGTTTTTATTTAGTATTTAATATATACACTTTCAATATAAAAATATTAATGAATCTGATTGTATGTATTCAATAATTACATAATTTATGTGGAATCTTTTTAATAAATTGTTTCATTAAAACTCTATCCCTAAAATAGAAAACATTGTTGTTAGATACTAAAATAAAATAGTTAGTAAGATTACATGAATTTAACAAAGCTCTTTCCATTTCTTAAAATTTTTAATTTCACCGTTATACAATTCCAATATATTGAGGTGTTGTTTGAGTAGAGAATATATATTTAATTCCAATGTTTTATAAAAAAGAACTAATATCCAAATTCTCAAACTCTCCTCCCAGATAAATTCTCAAAATATTTTATATTAAAATATTTCTCATTTCATTTTTTTCAAAAGAATAAGAAAATATATATAAAACCTTAAATATATGTCTTAGAAAAAAAGTCCAATTAAATATATAAAAATAATCAACAATGAAAAATAAAAATTTTCATCTAGTCCTGCTACTATATATTATCAAAATATATATGTGGATAAGATCTTGCATTTTATATGTAGAAACATTGTAAATATATCTGAGGGATGACATCTTCTAATTATCAATTTAACATGCATCATAAAATCTATATTTATCAAATTTAAGAGTATGAATATCTAAATAATCAGTTTTCTAAGAATATATTCAGAATATAAATACATTACAATTTCTAATCCTCATATGAAAAATTCATGATTAATTTTTTGTAGCATTTAAGAAATTCCATTTTTGTTCACAATAGGAATTAAAATACAAAATTTAAATATTTTTTGGTATAGGTTCTCTAAAAATAAGCAGTTTATCTTTAAAAACTTCACATAAATAGTTAGAAAAATAAACCTAGAATAAAAATTCACAGTGTTGAGAGATACATATTACATTATGCATCATCTAGGGAACATATAGGACATTGTTAATCAAAATTTATTTTGGATCTCCAAATAATCAAACTCCATCTATTTTTCCTTAAAATTATCACTGAAGGCAAACATGCCTCCATGTAATTTTAAAAATGTATAAAAATTAAAATAGTCTCCACTCATATGTCTTGAGAAACCAGAATCTATATACCATAGTATGTTTTTTCCTATGTAATTTTACATAAAAAAACATTATATAAAATATTATTTTGTTTCGTAAATTCACATGGGACCAAAAATTACAAAAAAAATATTTTAGTAAACAAATTTTCCTAATTTTATAAAAATATAATGGAATTAAATTAGACATATTCCCCAAAATAATAGAATTTTTATAACAATGGTTAAGATATTTCTCAAACAACTATTTTTATATTAATGTCTAATAATAACAAAACATTAAAATAGATGACTCTAGATATGTTCTAGTTGTTAGAACATAGTAAAAAAATTTCTATAAAATATAGACATTATGTTATTTTACATATTCCATATTTATTATTTTTTATTTAAATTTTTACCATTATTACAATTTTGTATTAATATCCCATTGTTAATATATTGGAATAACTTTTTAATCAGTCTTATTCAGCATGAAACTCTTTGATTTTACATTTATCTATAGTATAGTTTGCAGTAGAGTATCTAAAAATTTCATTAAATTATATGTTTTAATTTTCAAGGATTAATTCCCATTTAAGATAGAATTATCAATATTAATTTTGTTTTTTTGGATTTTTACTACCAATTCATAATTTGTTCATATAATTGTTCAGTTTGATGCAAATATTCTATTAGAAATACTTTTAGAATTAGAAGTTAAAGAATAATAATATTTCTCTACTTCTTCTTCTTTGTAGAAAAATTACATATTCTCTTTTAGATTGGTTGAGACATTTTATAATATTGTTTTACATGTTCTTCTATAGTAATCAGAAACTGTCCATATATCCTTCATAGATTTATTACATTTGTGCTTATAATCAGTTATCATATGATTCATTATTTCATTCATTTCAATTTTTTATTATTATTTTATCTATTGGAGACTATGTCTTACTTCTCACATTCTCTTTAATTCATATAATCATAATTATTTAATTCATAAAACATATTATTGATATTTTTGAAATTCATTTTGAGGCCTTAATTTTTCTTATGAATTTTTTGAATATTCTAGATAGATGATCCAGTTACATTCCAAAATACAATTATTCTGAATCATCTAGTGATAAATCATCCTCTTTGTATTTATTATCATATTTTTCAGTTGTATATATAGGGGTAGAATTTTAGGTTTTTATCATCCTATAGTCATCAACTTCATCATTAATTTATGCTTCATACATTATTTGTGTGACTATCAAAACCTTTATTGTTTGATTTATAACATTAGTGGATTATCTAATTATAGCAGTAATCCCATTCGATTTATTGGGTATAACTCTCCAAACATTTAAATCTTGATCTTGTGTAGTAACTAGCTCGACTAAGGTAGTAACACTATTTACTATTTGAGTCAATATTCTATTCATCTAAGTGATTCATTCACCGTCATTCATTTTGAAGGTGCTGAATTTCATCTTCGTAGTATTATATCATAATTTCTTGATATTTTCATTTCCATCATAATAAATTGTGATAGTTTTCTACATATCATTCAATGTAGAACATATGGATCCATGATTAAATTAATCTAGACCAACTCCATATATAATATCTATTATTGATATTCATTTGACATAGTACTTGGATTCCATTATTGAATCCCAATATTCTGGTTATATATAGATTGCATATGGTTTAGTAATCTTCATATACACATTGAACAATATATTATTTAAATAATTAAGCATCATTTCATTAAAAAAATCATAATTCTCTCCATTGAAGGATGAGATTAAAACAAAAACATACCTTTTTTTAATTCATCCATAAACATCTATCTTTGTATTTACCATTTAGTCAATCATTATAGATCATATTAAAACTATTAAAAAAATAACACTTATTATACAAATTTCTAGGTCGCAATAATACAAAGAAACCTAATAGGGGTAAGGGTTAATAATTTCATATTAATAATATTGTAAAATTCAATGTTTATCCCTATGAATATTATTAGGATATATGTTGTTCAATTTTTTAATAATATATTATAGTGAAAAAATAATGGATATGAACAAAATATTTTTTAATGTGGATTGTGGAACAAAGAACCCCCACTACACTCCAAGAATAGTCTCTTAATGTGTTTGGATATTTTCACTAAATTGGTCCACTTATTATAATAACTCTATAAATAAATGGTGGTAGTTTTTATAATACAAAAATATATATTATTTTATAGTATACAATTCAATTCCGAGCATAGTGTAAGAATATATCCCTCAATCATGACTGATTGTGAGCATTTGATGCACTATGATGTCAAGATTGAATAATTTGTTGAGAAATAGATTCATACCACAATTTGAATAACTACCAATATATAATATATTTTCTTCTTCATAGATAAGAGCTTTAAATAAATAGAATCTTTAAGGATTTATTATTTCTAAATGATCATAAAAAAATATAGAAACAATATGATTACATAATCTACAATAGTAAGATAGTCGAATATAAAAGGATTAAAACATGCATGTATCTAAAGTATAATTCTTTAGAATAGAATATAAAATATTATATATGAAAATTAATACAAATTTTAAAATGACACGAATATTTCTATATAACGAGAATATTTATTTTAATCCTGTTAGAAATATAAAAAATATAGCCTGATAAATCAATATATTTAAAATTTTAAATTGTCAAAAAAATATAGTGTCCATTGGAAATTGGAAAAAATTTATTATTTAAATAATAACCTTTTATTTGGTTTGTTATGATCTTTAAAATATACAATTATTCTTGGTGAGACCTTTTTAGAAATCTTTGAAATTTTCCATCATTTAAAATCTATTGTTAAATAGTTAAAATATTGGGTAGATTTCCAAAGTTGGATTAAAATATTATTGTTGAATTTAAAATGTGGTTTTTTGAACCATATGATAGTATATAAAAATTATGTTTGATTATTGTCGTATATTTACTAATACATATGCTATAAATAGTATGTGGTACATAATTTGTACAATCAGTCCAAACATAGGGTATAGAAGTACTGTTACATACCAAAAGTATGGTTCAAAAACTGTATGTTCTAATAAAATATGTAAGAAATAAATAGTGTATACGGACTTCTTAAAAAATCTATAATACTTTAGAGTAAGCTTTAATATGATAATAAATTTTATAACAATATACTTTTCTCAAAAAATATAATCCTAAAAACACTTATTATAGTTCAATTAGTAAAACAAAAAAATTATTTTTGGGCATCAAAATAAATGAAATTTCTATGAATATTTCTAGAAAAACAGATTCCTATCATATATAAGGTACATGAATTCTACATATAACGATTTAAATTCTTTCTTATTTTTAATCTCCACATGAGTAAACAATGAGAAATAGATCTGAAACCCCACCATTTTAAAATAATGTGTATGCCTAATAGAATGTAATAAGTCCAAACCAAATCCCCTCTCTATGACGATTCATTAATTTATTGAGTATACAATTCATGATAACAGTAATACATATTATTCATAGACTATGTTTTATAGTGTAATTTGATATAATAATTTTAATCACAGAACATGGTGTAAGTAGTTGAAATCAAAACCTTATGTTTATATACCTATCATCTCATTCATGGAAAAATATTTTAAACAATTAATTGGTCAAATAAATTAAATCATTCAAAAAATTTCATTTCATAATCAATTTATAATCCTGAATATTAAAATTAAATTATATAAATAAATATTCATGTGATTTATTTTCAACCCATGAGATATTCATTGATGTAAAATTCATAAATAAAAAATTATAAACACATCATAAATATTTAAATACATTACATATTCATGAGTATAAGAGTTTTTTATTAATTTTCAAATATGAACTATTCCATATTATTCATTATATGAGATTTTATTCTAATATGTAATATTTTAAAAAGTATATACATTTTATATTTGAATTTATATTAGATTTAATATTCACATATCCAAAATGTCATATATGAAATTAATTTGAATATTTAATCATATTGATTTTCTAAACTATTTTGATAACGTTTGAGTAATCTCCAAATAGTTCCATTTTAATTATAACATTTCAAATTAAAAATTAGTAAAAATTCAAAATAATTAAACTTAAACTCTTTAAAATTATCATTATTATAGTCACTTACAAACCTCTTATATTTTATATAAAATTTCTATATAAAAAATGAATATCTAAATGATACAATTCAATATATAATATATAATATTTTATTTTAATATTAAATTATAATATTATGGAATTTTTAGTGATTTATTCTTTAAAAAAACTTATTTAATAAAATATAAAATATAAATAATTTATTATTTTTTTAAACACTATAAATCAATATAGATCCCCAAAATAAGATTTATTATATAAAAAATTATAAATAATAAAAATCAATTCATAATTGAAAATAAAAAAACTTTCTTAACATGGAATCATATTTTACGATTCAATATCAATGTTATGTTTTGATAGAGAATCCATGAAAAAAGAATTTGTAATTGCATTATTCATGAAACTATGTGAAAGATAACTGAGTTGATTAATAATATTCCAATAATATTCTATTATTCGAGGAGATGTTTTTTAAACGATACGATACTCTATTTTTGAAACCCACAGAAATATATATATTTTAATACGATTTCTACTTATCAAATTATATGATAAGTGATATACTGAAAACTATGTAATTAATCATTTTTATGGTATGTAATACATTGGGAATTATGATAGTGAAGAACTCCATTTCTTAAAGGATTTAAAAAAATGCATGAAATGGATCTCATACAATTGTAGGTATTCCAAATATAGATCAACCATTAATCAATGTAGTGAAAATATTAAGAATCCTTGAAATAATGGTCACCAGGACAAAATTTAATTAATTAAGTAATGGAATTTAAATCATGGGCACCTTTCAACATTGAAATAATACTACAGATATCATCCTTCTATGTTTGATAATGGTCACCAACGGAATACTAAAATGGATATTCCATCTAAGGTGTATCCACAAGAACCATACAATCACAAAAAAATCTTTGGGTAGGTTACATAAATCATTTTTAATATATTAGAATCTCAAAATCAAATTGCAGTGAAGATATAACTTTAAGAGAGTGATATTTCGATCAGATAATTTTTAGGAGGATCATGCACACAATTACCAAGGGCTTGACCTCCTTTATATTGGCTACCAGGATACTCCTTGAGCCATAAAACATGTTGAAATTTTTTATACACTTAAGAACTGTATGAGTTTTGTCTTGGGTTACATCACATTTTACTCACAACCATTAATATTGTATAAATTTCATCCCCTAAAATAAATTAATTAATTTTAGTTAATCAGGGAAAATTTCAAGAGCATTGACACTTAATGTTCTAATTTGTAAAATCAAAAACCCCTTCATTCATAAAGGGAAACATAACATTTAGATATTTATCAAATTTATAACAAGTTATTTTGGAACCAATATATCATCGAGTCTCTTCACAATGTTATGTTAGTTTGTATTGTAACATAAAGACTGTTGAAAACAAAACCTTATAATATACACAAAATAATACCTTATTAGTGTAATGGGTGTTAACATGAAATTTTTTTTCCTTCAATATACTATATCTTAATCATTAAATATGATTAACCCAATTAAATAACATTAAAATGGGTTTAGGTAATATCTCGTTTATTAATGTTTTGTATCCAGGACCATTGTGGTACCTATAGCCATGAATTTGTTTTGGGTTAATTCAGGATAAAGAGAATTGATGTGGTATTTTAGGGAATTCCATTACCCAAATTTAACAGTTTAATGAAAAGGTTATCTAGGTGGGAAGATTGATAAGAACGTTCATATATTCCTTACACTCTTATTTTGATTAGAATTTATCCTTTTTATTCCAACATTTTCTTAAATATGGAATTCATTATGGTCATAATACACGGAATGGGAGTTTAGTGACCAAATATCTATCATGTATCCAGTACTGTCATGGGGCATTTTATAGTTGGCCATCGAAAAGAAATTATTTTCCATATATATTTATTTGTAGTCTACTATCGTGGAGTCTTTTAAGTTTGTGAATCCAAGGACATCATAGTACGTTTATATTTAACTCAATAGTGGAGTTATTTACGTTAAATTGTGTTTCCAAGGCCTTCTACAAAATTTATTTACCCCAATTGAAGGATCTATAAAAATAGTGCACCTATGTGTGGATATTTAGAGGCTTGGTTGTGGATTACATTTCCACATATGTTTTATTTCCTTCCTCTTATGATATATTTGTGTGTGTGTGTGTGTTTGTGTGGTCTTAAAAATGAGGGGTGGCAGTGTAGGGGTCCTTATATAAGAAATAGTATGTGGGAAAGAAAATAATATTCATTTTAAGAGGACTATCATGGTGACATTCATGTTAATTCACTCATCAATAAATTTGTGAATTTTATGTCCATTCATCATGAAATATCATAGAAACTATTTAGATAATGTGTCAAAAACTTTTATAGTTCCATTTTATGTGTCTCTATAGTGGTTTAATTCAGGATAAATAACGTCTTAATTGTATTTTGTTAAAATTCATAAGCCCAATAAACACACATAATTGAATGTGAAACCCGATAGGGAGTATTTGTTGTCGCGAGTTTAGATTTCATACACACAAATGTTTCTGATTTATTCTCCACCACTCATTTTTCAATGGATAAAAAATATGGGGTATAGAGTCCTTATAAAGGTAATAATAGTTTCACGCTGATATAACTATCGAGTAACAAGGAGCATCAATATAGAGACCCTTAATTTCTTACATTAATTCTACATAATTTTAATCAAAAAAATCATATTATAGAAGGAGGATCAAAAGGTTTAGTGTCATGGGAAAACTAGAACCACACATGACTGTTAAAACATAATACATAGACATTTCGTTAAATCCATATTCTCTAGCATCTTATTGGTCCTTCAATTTTCCTTAGTACAAGTGGTCATCTGATGATATATATATCAAAAATGAGTGAACAAAAATCATAGTAAGAGGATATATAAGAACATGAAACAATATAACATGGGTTAAGAATAATCATTATTAGCATAACATCGGCATATGATCATAATCATGAGAGGAAACATTAAGAGAAGACATTGAATGTAGTAATCCACTAAAAAACGAAACATCCCATCTTAGTCTTCAAATTACACATATAGTTTGGAACAAATATATAATCATTTTCATGAATATTTCACTTTTTTCATGTGGTTCATCAAATTACCCATTAAATTGTAGAATTGTATAATTTCATGTGCACCCATCACAACATAACATTTTCATTGCTCAATATAATTCCGGGTGCACCTGTCATATCATAAAATTTTCATTATCTTGCATGAAACATGGAACATATATCAATATTGAACATAAAAAACTCAATGTAAGGTAATTGGTTTCACTACCTAATGTATGAATTACAAAACATTGGGTTCCAAAATGAATGAGGGAATAACATACTTGATAGAAGCACTACGAACACTGACTGTGAAGTAAATGATGTGTTTTTGAGAGAAGAGTTATTTAGGAAAACATTATGTTGGACATAATATCCAGAAATATTTTATATCCATTAAAATAAAGATAATTATTTGTAAATTATTTTTAAGGAATAATCATAATGAAAATAGAATGATAGAGTGAAAACCTCGAAGAATGAAAGATGGGTTCAAGAATTCCCTTTACCTTGTATCTGAACGCTTTCTTCACAATAATTTTCTCTATAATGAAATTAATTTTATTAATTAAAAATAAAATATCCATTTATACATGAATATGGTAAACTAAGGTTTTGTTATATTCTTTTATGGGACATTTTGTGAGTTATTAAATTTAAACTCATTGTTTGGGAGTGTTCTTTTTCTTAGTTGTCTTGAATTGTTCTCTTGTAAACATGAATGGAAGTTTTTGTAGAACATGGATAAACATCAAGAATATCTATTAACTATTATTAATGAACATATATGAGATTAAATTAAATTATAATATAGTTTGTTATATACCCTGAGGATGAATCATTATATTGAAGATAATGATGATCGTTTTAGGTTAATTTTGGTTGTTTTTTTTCACATCGGACTAGTTTTGTTTCATCATTTAGTACTATGTATATAAGTTATTTCCATTACATAAAAGGGGTTAGAACATACTCATTGGAATATTTCTCAACCATTTAATGTTTTTATTGAAATACTTGATGGAATTTATAAAAATTAAAAGATCATCGCCAATGACATCGGTAAATAGATACTTCACGGGTAACAATTTTATTTTTGACATTAAAGAGACAGAGGGAGGTTTTAATGAATAATATTTAGTTAACATGACAAAATACCCATATATAAATCAAAATGGAGTTATCTAGAAATTCAGATAATGTAATTTACGGATAATTTAATTATTGAAATTAAATTTGAAAGGAAATTGAATGAATAGAGAGAAGAATTACCTCATAAATTATCCTCTTGATATCATCCTCAAGGAACCTTGCCTTGGTCATTTGATGAGACCAAATGTAAGAGCTCATAATTTTCTCGATCCATCTTGGGCACATGTTTCGGTACGTTTAGAGGTTATTAAGTACCTTAGTTTGGGATTAGTGTCTTGTGTGGGATTAGGTGTTTTTTTATGAAAAAATAACGGACAGTGGGATGTGAATGATTTGTACCCAGTATGACAAACCCTGTCGATAAACCATGCCAACCACGATGACATGGATAGAGTGGTATGTATGGTTTTCTAAGGGTTTGAAAAACCTTGCGACCAAACTACACCAACCGTGCAATCTTGGATAGAGAGGTCGTCACGGTTGGCACATGGTTTTTTCCCTTACCACACACCCTTCACATGAAACCATTTATGAGAGATTTTTAATTCAAAAAAATAATTTAAACCCCCCGGAACCCCCATGGACTCCCATATTTAGACCTTTCCTTGGTATTAACAAATCCCAGATGATCCCAAAACATTTATGAGGGATTCCATGTTGATTAGAACAACGTTTTTTGAGATCAAAAACCAGTATTGAAGATCTGGTCTCTACCTGGAAAGTGGATTTCATCCTGTTGATTATCCTATTTGTTCCTCTTTCTTTCCTTGATATATTCATGAAATATCACCGCCTTTTATATGGTTAAAATCCTATGAGTTGATATCATGATCTTGGAAGATGGATCTAGAAATATATTTATAAGATCTTGAAGCCTTTGATCATAATTTTTTATTAAGGATTTAGATCTAGAGCATGATCAAATACATTGTCCTACTCATATTTTGGAGATTCCCATTGGGATAAAATTCATCAATAAACTGAGGTAGGTTGTCAAATCCAAAATCCCATAGTCATGGATTTAATATTTGAATGTGAATTTATGAATTTCTTCACTTCTATTGACAATTTATTTCCTAAATTAGAGTAATTTGGAATGTGGAATTTACTTGTGATTTACATTGGTGATTAATTGATAATTTAATCACAAAAAAATGAAAGGGGGTTTCCCAAATAGATATTTTTTTTGGATATTGGTTATGGGTTGAGAGTATGTAATTGAGATATTGAATTGATTTTGAAAAGATAATTAATTAGGGTAAATTAATTATGAAATGATGTTGGATATGAAAGATAATTAATTTTAATAAATAATTATGTTACATAATGTATATCAATGATAATTAATTTTTAAAACTAATTATGACAAGTTCATATTTTTTATGGAAAATTAATTTTGAAGAATTTATTATGGGATGATAAATTTGATTGATTTATTTATTAATTAATGAATTAATTAATTTGTTATGAGTTATGTTAATTTTTCAGATAAAAAATGTCATTTGAAATGTTTAATGAATAATTAGATTATTAAAATAATAATGTGGAAAATTTTTGTGAATTAAATAATGATTAAATGGATGATATTTTTATGGTTATGGACATGGCATTCTAGAAAAATTAGATGTTGGGAATTGGACATGGCTTTCCTCCCCAATAGTTATCCAATAAGGAGAAATGTTGTTCTAGCTATGAAGACCTACAAAAAATGAGATATGGGGTGCTAGTCATGATGACCTACAACAAATGTGATTTTAGGGAGCTAGGAATGACAATCTACACTGAATTATGGATAATAATGAATGATTATTAAAATGGGAAACATGTATTTAAACTTGGTCTAATGTTATGATTAAAGAATAATTAACAATGTGATATCTATTTAATTATGCATTTTTTTTATTTCTTCATAGAACTTTATACACTATATTATGACTAGACTCAGTTTAGACACCGTTGGTGGTGGGATACTGAGTTGTACTGACACCCTATTTGGGCTTCCTGATCGACACCAGTGTAGACTTTGTTGTTCCATGATATGATAAGGGAAAGTACCTTGGATAGGTTGTTGTTTGTGACTGAAGCATGGGAGAGTGAATTGGATATATTTTGGGATCCCCTTAGGGGTCGTTGTGTCTTTACGTTTAGTTTCATTATTGACACATGACATTCAAATTATCATAACATGATTTACCTTTTTGTTGAGCACGGTATTTTCTTGTTTTAGATATCATATGACATGGTATTGTTCTTGTTATTTATACGCTTCTGCCCTTAGTTATTATTGTTTTCTTCTATTGGTGTTTTATCAAATAACCTAGAGTATAATCTCCCTAAGACTGACATACCAAAACCTCACTACTAGTTTACATCCTATTGCATATGTGGAGGCATGCTAGAGGGCATGTGGAAAACTGGATTTGGGAACCGTCTTGAGGCACCCAGTTGAGGAAGTCACAATGTGGTATCAGAGATGTTTTCTTTTCGTTCTTCTTCATTTATCATACTATTTTGGGAATGGTATAACAAATACTAGGAAGATTCGAGGCTTGATAATGAACTCATGAATTGGAGTTGAAAACCCATGTATGTGGGAAAATTGATGTTCTCAGGGGGGGGATTGATGTGATTATTCTTAGTTGTTATAGTTGGAAATTATTTTACCTTGGGTGATTCTATTAAGGTGTGATGGGACATTTCTTTTGATAGTTGTAGATTTTTTTGTGGCTTAAATAGAAATAATACACGAGTTTTCATTCATCATTATAGGAACTCAGGGTTTTTGTAACATTATAATTCAAATAAATCCCAAGAAAATGGGTTATGGGTATGTTTTTGAACATGAACTATGTTTCCTTATTGTGAGACTGAAATAATAATGCAAAATGTAAATAAATGGGTGTCTAATGAGAACCTTTATTTATGAATGGTCATGATAAATTAAATAATTTATTAATTTATTAATTGGAGGTAATGTGAATATTTAATGATGGAATTAATTTATTGGAATATATGTACCCTTTTTAACAAAGACCACATAGTATGATACATAAGGGTATGATAAGGCCTTAGTGTTGACCATGTGGAAATGATAAAGGGGAAAATGGCCCATCCAAACTTTTTGTGTTAGTTTCTCATCTTATGTAAATGTATTAAGGTTTTTTGACAGACTTAAGATGTGTGTTTGGATTTTTAGAGATATGCCTCCACGACGCTTGTTTAGGGAGAGATCGAGGTGTATGGCCTGAAACAAACATGCAAATAGGGATCTTGAGGAACCATTGGATCAACATGAGGATGAAGGGAAGTAGCTCTGAGAGAACATTGCTGGTTTCCTAATATTCATGATGAGATACCCATGGCGGGTTCCAAAAAGCATGTTTGAGTTGACAATGGAGTTTTAGCTGCAAAACCGCCATAATTTTACTACAATGGGTGGACCTGAGGGAGATGAATTTTGGATTGAATCCATACAAATGACACATGACCATTTGGAGACTTTGTCTAGTATGATGGTCAAGATGGATTTTTTATGCTCAAGGGTTCAGCAAAGCACTGGGGGACATTTATGTATGGTCTAGATAGACTGATGAGATGATATGTATTGAAATTCTAGATAAGTTCTTCGAACACATATATCCAGATATGTTTAGATAACAAAAGGCATTACTGTTTCCACATCTGGCCTATGGAAGAATATCCACAATGTATAACTCGGAAATTGTCATAGATTTACAATGTTTTTCTGCATCTTGTGTGTTAGATGTTGCTTCTTCGAAATAATGATTTCATAATGTACTTAGGTGTTAATTATATCCCAGGTAAATATTTTTAGGAGGAAGAAATTATTTTTAGTGGTTATTCAAGATCTTATTTTAGAGGTGAACCTAAATGAGGATTCTTGTAATGGAGACATAGATGTCGCTGGATGATCAGGTAGTGTGCCTTCCGAGAGCAGTAAGCCCCATTATGAGAATCTTAGTCAGGAAAGTTGAAATCAAGGTGGATAGTTAGTTGTAACAACAACATTTTATATTACACATGTGCTTTTCTAGTAGTGAGTTATGAAATGACACTATCATAAATAATGTCCTCAACTACTAGTGGAGTGCTATTTTAGTGGAAATATGTGGTACCTACAGAAGTTCTTCAGAAAGTAGTGGCAGACTGGTATTGAGGGAGCAGCTTCCTAGAGTAAGATTGTGGGAAGGGGTTCTTATACAACATATCGGTCTTGTAGTTAGAACTCTATGGGAAGAGGAAGTAGATGTAGTGAGCATGATACTTTAGGGTATGATCACCTATATCACAATAGTGGTGCTACTCAATAGTGTAAGACAACACCATAGGGAAGAGGGTAAGAACAGTTAAATGTTGTGCAACCTAAACTAGTGGAGACCAAGGATGGTCCATCGATAGTGAGAGGAACCATTCCAATAGATTCTACTTTATCTAATTCCTTATTTTATATTGGTGCCTATCATTCCTCAACATATTCAAATATTGTTAGCGGTTTGAGCCTTTAGGTTGAGTCCACAAGTGGGATAATGAATATTGATACATAATTGGGAACACTATATTGGGATACCTATTTATGCAAGGAATGCTCACTAGAGATCAGAGGGTGTCAATTTATTTGGGATATTTATGTCCTTGATATAATGGTCTTTGACCTTATTATGGGTATGGACTGGATAATCGCATACAAAGCCCACATACATTGTTACCACAAGAGACTAACCTTTGTATCTCCTAAGGGTGACTATTATGTTCATCATGGAGAATGGGATATCCATGCACGCCAAGTTGGGCCAATTGCTTAGCCACTGGGAGAGCTCACATCCCATCTTTCTAGTCTTTTTCTGGATGATGGGAGTGGAAGGGAAGACGTCCTTCCACCAGTAGTAGAACTATTTTATAATGAATTTCCTAAATATTTTTTAGGGTTCCCCCCTAAGAGAGATGTGGAATTTACTACTGACCTCATGTCAGGGGCTGATCTTGTATCTATTCCACGTTATAGAATGGAACTGAAATACCTTCAAGAGCGTAAAATGATGTTGGAGGAGTTGGAGGATAATGTATTTATACATCCAAGTACGTTACCTTGGGGATCATCAATTTTTTCCGCAATGAAAGCCGTTGAGAGTTTACACTTGTGTGTTGACTAAAAAAATTTGAATAAATTGAATGTGAAGAAACAATATCCTCATCCATGTATCGATGATTAGTTTGACCAGTTGAAGGGGGATCTTGTGTCCTCAAAGATTTATTTGAGATCAGGGTATCATCAGGTTAGATTTCAGACCACAAATATACCATGAACTACTTTATGATGTAGTTATGACCTTTATGAGTCTATTTTTATTTTGTTTGTGTGGGAAAATTATCTATAAGTATATATGGCCTTGATGAAAATGTTCTCCCATCAGTACATAGATCAGTTTGTGATGGTGTATTTGGATGACATCTTGGTGTACTCTAAGACTCATGAAGATCATGCCCCACATTTTGACATCATCCCGGGTAAACTAAGAGATTATCAGCTATATGCCAAGATATTTAAAAGTCGGTTTTGGATTGATAACGTAATCTTTTTAGGGAATATCATCTCAAAGGAAGATGTTGTAGTGGAGGGAGAAAAGGTTATTGTAGTAATTTTTTGGGACTAGCCTAAGTGTTTTTTTGATGTGTGATTCTTTTTGGTATTAGTTGGATATCACAATAGGTTCATCCTGGACTTTTCATGATTCGTTGCACCACTTTAAGGTTTGAAAACGAAAGGGATGGAGTTTGATTGGTCAAAATCATGCGAGAATGCTTTGTAGGATTTGAAGAAGTGCAGGACATCAACACAAATTTTGATCTTACCTGAGTCGAGTGAGGATTACACGGTGTATTATGATGATTATCGTATTGTACTCAGAGCTGTGTTGATATTAAGGGATCGAGTCACTACTTACAGGTCTTAGTGGTTGAGGCCACATGAATGTAATTACCCTACACATGAACTAGAGTTGGAAGTAGTGGTTTATGCTCTTATGTGTTGGTGACACTATATTTTGGGTAAAATGTAAATAGCCTTTACGATTCACAAAATATTGATGTATATATTTTCATATCATGACATGAATCATTAGTAGTGAAGATGGGAATGGTACATGCAATCCTTTGATTTTGAACTAGCAGATACACCTAGAAAGGGGAATAGTGTGGCTAACTCCTTGGGCAGGAAAACTCAAACTTAGTTGGTATTTTATTCAAGCGTAGAGTGTTTGATGATAAACATGATGGAGGAAATGAATGAGGTAGTTCATGGGAGTCCACAGATAATGACATTGGTTTCTATAGTAGTATAGTCTACACTGTTGAGAAGGAACGAGGATAGGTAGCTCAAGATTCTAGAGTGTTTATCGTTAAGAGAAATCCATGAAGGTTTGGATACAACTTTATAATGGATAACAGATGAGGATGAGATCATCTATGTGAAAAATCATGGTTTTGTGCCTATGAGTATGCGAGATGAACTCATGCGAGAATTTAATTCCTCAAAGTGGGTAGTACATCCTGGTCTAAAAAAATAAACTGTGACATTGGATGACAGTTTTGGTTGCCTAGAAAGAAAAATGAGATATCAAGGTTCGTAATGAGTCATTTCACATATCAGCAGGTGAAGGAAGAGCATCAACAACCTAGAGGCATATTACAGTCAATAACTATTATGAAATGTAAGTGGGATGATGTGACTATGGATTCTGGGGAAGGAAATACAAAGACTCTTAGTAAGAATGATGTTATTTGGGTTATTTTGGATCAACAAACTAAGGTAATATATATATTTATTATTAGGGAAAATATTATAATCGAACATTTGGGAGAACAATATGTACGAGAGATAGTTCATATACATGGGGTGCCCAAAACTATAGTTTTATATCGCAATTCTCATTTTACATCATCATTCTGGAAGGTCTTGTTAAAGACGCTTGGTACACAGGTTTTGTAATTTATGGCCTTCCACCCACAGAAAAATGGGTAGTCAGAGCGTACCATATATATGTTAGAGGATATACTACAAGCTTGTGTGTTTGAAATTTGTGGTTCTTAGGAGAATTAGTAGGATTTAGTGCATTTTTCCTATTACAATAGATATCAGGAACTATACCGATGGAAACATTTGATGTAGTTTATGGAAGACCTAGTAGATCACCACTATTTTGGTTAGAGGCGAGTGAGTCTGAGCTATTTGGACCGAGTCTCCTTCAAAAGACATTAGAGAAGGTGTAGTTGATTTGGAATCATATGGCTACATCTCAGAGTAGCCATAAATGGGTTTCCAAGAGACTAAGATGAAGCCTATAGTTTATAGATTTTGCTTGTGTATTCCATCATGTGTTTCCTAGATTGGGTAACCATAGGATACATATTCAGCGAACGATGGCACCCAGGTTTATAAGAATGTTTGAGGTGCTAGAGAGAGTTGGGTCAGTGGTGTACCAATTATCCCTTCCATAGTAATTCAGCACAATGGATGATTCTTTCATGTGTAAAAACTATGTCTCCATCACCTTGACCCTTATTATGTGATTGATGTGGAAGTGGTTGACCTCAAGATAGATGTGTCCTTTGAGGAGCATATGATACATGTGTTGGGTCATAGTGAGAAAGTGTTAAGGGGAAAGACTGTGTTGTTATTTCATTTATTATGGAATCATGGTAATGTTGAAGAGAAAACATGGGAACAAGATATAGACATGAGGGCTCAATAGCCAAACATTTTTATATTGGAATCTTATAGAAGTTCTGGAGTGAATCTCAGGGATGATTTGTTATATGGTGGGGAAATTGTAAGATACCAACATTTCCTAGAGTCATTTTGGGCATCTCTTCATGAAATTTTTGATGTTTTTACGTACCTTTGTTTTGGATTAGTTGCTTGGTTGAATTTGGGTAAAACATTCAGAAGAAATAAAGGATAGTGGGTTGTACACGGTTTGGTTATGGTATGAGAAAAAAAGAATCTAAACCATGAAAACCATGAAAACATGGACAAAGAGGGCTGCACCATTAGCGCAAGGTTTTAAAAACCATGCGAAGAAACCATGCCCACCATGAAAAAAAGTATAGTGATTTTTTCATGGATGGAACACTATTTTACCTAGATATTATTCCCTTTCCTAGGAGCTGTACATGTGGGATTTTTATTACGAAATTCTATTTTATAACCACCAAAACCCTCACCCACCAAGACTCCCATATTTCAACCTTGGATCAAGAATGAAAAAATACAAGTCATTCCAGAGCCATCTGGAGGGATTAACAGTGATTTAAACAACTTTCATTGAGATCAAAATCTCGGATTGAAGATATACTCTCTTCCATGTAAGTGGATTTCATCATGTTGTTTCTCCCATTATTTCCTCTCTATTTCATTGATCTTTATGTGGGTAATCATCACTGTTTCCATGGATCTAAACCTATGAGTTGACATTTAGATCCATGATTGTAGATCTATATCTAGATCTCCAATATCATGATTCATTTATATTATTTCTTGTTCAGGGATTTATATATGGTACATAATTGATGACGTTGTGCCACTCATATTTCGGGGATTTACATTGGGCTATATTCTATCAACAACCTGAGGCAGGTAGTCTAAATCAAACACCCATAGACATGGATTTGATATGTTAATTTGATTATATAAATTTTTAATCATTAATTGATACATTAATTCCTAAATTGGTTTAATTAGGGATGTGGAATTGTCTTGTGATTATCTATGGTGATTAATTGAAAATTGAATCACGGAAAAATTGAAAGGGTGTTGCCCAAATAAATATTTGTTTTGGAGATTTGTTATGGGTTGATAGTATGTAATTGGGATACTGAATTGATTGTGAAAATATAATTAATTAGGGGAAATTAATTATTAAATGATTTTAGTTATGATATATAATTAATTTTAAAAATTAATTATATTCCATAATGTTGATCAAAGATAATTAATTTTGAGAATTGATTATGAAATGCTGATATATGATATGGATAATTAATTATGAATAATTAATTTTGGAATGAGAACTGTATTGGTTGATTAATTAATTGATGAATTACTTAATGGGTTATGTTCTTAGATAATTGTAGAGTTAACTAATGGAATTTTAAATGTTTAACTAATCATTTGATTATAAAATGAGAAATGTAAAAAATTCTTATGATTTAATGAATGATTAAATCGAAGAGATTTTTGTGGTTCTATACACTGCATTATAGACCAATTAGATGTTTAGACTTGGACATGGAGTTCATTCACAATAGTTATCAAAGCATGAGATATGGGGTGATATGAATGATGACCTACACCAAATGAGATATGGGATTCTAGGCATGATAATCAACACTAAATGAGATTTTGGGGTTCTTGGCATGATGAACTACACCGAATGAAAGATAATAATGAATGATTATTCAAATGGGAAAAATGAATTGAAACTGGGCATAATGTGATGATTAAATATTAAATAAAAATGTGATTACTATTTAATTATGCATTATATTACATTCTTCATAGAACGGGATGCACTATTTTTTGATTGGACTCGTTTTAGATATCATTGGTGGTGGCATACTGAGTTGTACGCACACCCTATTTGGGAAGCCTAGTCAGCACCTGAGTAGAGATTGTTGTTGTAGGACAGGATAAGGGAAAGGCTGTGGGATATGTTTCTCTTTGGATTGAATCATGAGAGATGGATTAAGACAACGTTCAGGACCCACTTTGGAGTCATTGTGTATTTACTTTTAGTTTCATTGTTGACACTTGACATTCTCATTGTCATAACATGTTTTACCTTTCAGTTGATCATTGTATTTTTTTTTGTTTTGGTTATCATATGATATGGTATTGTTATGATTATTTATAAGATTCAAAACATTGTTATTGTTGTTTTCTTACATTGGGAATTTATTTTGATAACATAGCGTATAGTCTCTTCAAGACTAACTTACCAGACCCTTTTTGCTAGTTGGAATCCACTGGTCTACGAGGAGGTGCGCATGGGGGAATGTGGCCAACCGGCTCGACGCACCGTTTAGTGGCACCTGGGACAAGAAATCACATTAAGAAATCATTTTCAAGGGGGAGGGATAGAGAATATTTTTCGGAATAATTTTTTCAAGTCTTGAATCTTGAGAGTTATGAGAAAATGAGGATGTGAAGGATGGTATTTATAGTTGAGAGGAGATAGGTTTTCTCAATATTATAATAATTAATTTATTACTTCTCCACCAGACAAGAAAAAATGAATATTATTGTTACTAAAAATAGTAAATATTGCATGTGAGTTCAAACCGATGGCCATTTATATCATCCATGACTCAATCATGATGCTGGAATTCATTTATTTTTCATATTTTGAAAATTATCAAAATTCACTATTCACCAAAAATAAATGTATTTCATAAATATCCCAAAAATTTACCCAAACCATATTTTTATGGATGGAATACAAAAATAGTCTCCATTTAATGAAAATTATTTTTTAAATATGGGTAATTTAATTTTAATATGAATCATCAATTTCATGGGAAAATATAGATTTTAAAAATAAAACTACTTTTTTAATACATTGGAAGATTATTTAAGTACTCATAAAATTATAATATAATAATAATAATTAAAAATATTAGTTTATGAATACATTTTATGAAATTTTTATTGTTAGGTTATTAAATTAATCAATAAATATTTATAACATACAAAAATAACGGCAATATAATATAATTATATCATATTGTCACACATAGGATGGATAAATATTAATTATAATATCATTAGTAAGGTTCCTATTTACATGGCCGATTTAATATTCATAAGGTTCATATTAATATTAATATGGTTAAAACAACTATTCATAAGAGTATGTCACTATGCAAAAAAAAATTTCTTATCGGACTCAAAAAAACATATTGATCAAAACATTGTATGTCAGCTTATCAAAATTAAAATAAAAGAAGTGGGAAAATTATGTTTATGGGTCACATAGAATTTAGTAGTTCATTTATTCATAATGTGGAATTGTTTTAACTCATGTGATTTTATGTTATTATATTATATTACATAATTATTATAATGGAATTCCATTGATAAAACATTGGGTTATTATATTCTTCCCTCCTTTTGAAATATCTTCCTCAAAATTTCATTTTACATAAATAGTTAAGGGTACTTCTCATTAATCAACTCCTTTGATTCCCATTTTGCTTCTTCATATTTATGGTTCATCTAAAACACTTTGAAAAGGTTGGTTTTCTTTTTTTGTAGATCTGTATATCTCAGATCTAGAATCTTTACAGGTTTCTTCTTATAAGAGATATCACCTTCTAGATATATAACCTTTGAGTTCTATACTTGCGAGGGATCTGGTATGTACTTTCACAAGCAAGATACATGGACAAAATCATGAACATTAGCCATATTCCGGGGAAGTGAATGCTAATATTCCATGTCTCCTAGAAGATAAATGATCTCAAAGGGTCCAATGTACATTGGGCTTAACATCCCATTCTATCCAAATCACATGACTCTCTTCCATGGTGATTTTCGTAGGAAGAATTAATCTACAACGTTGAACTCCAAGTCCATTAGACAGTTGCCAGAATAACACTTTTTCCAAAATCTCTATAGTTTTGGTATGTTGTCAGAGAGTTGAACCTTCCCTAACATCTCTTTTACAAAATTAGATCAAAGTATCTTTCTATCACCAATATCATCCCAAAAAGATGGATTTCTTCATCACATTACATAAAGTGCTTCATATGGATCCATATGAATACTCGAGTGGAAGCTATTGTTGTATGTGAAATCAACCAATGGGTGATGTTGATCCCATCTAACCATGAATTATAATGAGAAAGCTTTGAACATCTCTTAAATTTTCTTAATGGTCATTTTAGGTTGGCCATCAGTTTCGAGGTGATAAGAAATGCTGAAATTCCATTCAATACTCATTTTATGTTGAAGACACATCTCGAATTTAGATGTGAACAATGTATCATGATCATAGAAAATCAAGAGTGGAACCACATGCAGTCTCAACAATTCATTCACATATATATTATCAAGTGGTTTAAGTGAGATATAATCCTAAAAAGAGATAAAGTGAGAAGTATTTGTGAGTTAGTCCGCCCCAACCCATATCAAATTATTTCCTTTAGATGTATTTGGGTGACCCGTGACAAAGTATGTAGTGAAATTATTCAATTTACATATGGCTATAGGTAAGGGTTGCATGGTCCCATTGGACGTTTGTCACTTATATTTAAATTTATTACGTATAAAACACTTTGAGATATATTATGAAATATCTTTCTTCGTGTTATCCCACAAAAAGTTTTCTTGAAGATCACTATACATCTAGGTTCTACCAGGATGGATATAGAATGTTGAGATATGTGCATTGTCCAATAGATCCTTAATTACCTTGGGTGATTAAGGCATATCAAACCTTGTTCAGAACTAAATTACACCATCATCATCAATATGGAACTCTTGCAGATTCCCTTCCTTTACTTCATTCACCTTCTTTGGTAACTTCTCCTCATGTCTTTATACCTCCATAATCTTATCTTGGATAGATTGTTACACAATATTTTGGGTATTATTTTATGTATTCCATTCCCTTATTATTTCCAATTTTAAACATTTCATATTCATGAAGAGAGGGTTTTTATCAACCCACAATAATGAGAGAGAAGTAGGATCTTTTTGGCTTAGAGAATCAGCTACCTAATTTTCCTTTCCAGGATGATAGTGAATAGAGAAATCGTAGAACATGATAATCTCTAACCATCATATTTAATTAATGTTAAGATGATTTTGTGGGAATTTATAATTTATGATCGTGTGATTGGTATATATGTGAGAATTCAGACCATAATGGCAGTAACACTATATTTTGATGGAAAAAATCATATCTTCTAGCTCTAGATCATGCGTCGTGTAGTTCTGGTCCAGGATCATCAACTTCTACGAGGCATAGGCTATCACATTATCAATTTTCGTGATTACACAACCCAATCGAATCATTGAAACATCACTATAAATCATGAAACATTATCTACACTTCTATAATATTAGTACATGGGTAGTGATCAACCATCTCTTTAGCTTCATGAAACTTTCCTCACATTCATCCATTATGACATACTTCCACCCTTTCCTTATTAACATAGTTTTTGGGCTTTCAAATAGTGATAAATATTTCACAAAATACCTGTATTACATAGGTAATCCATGAAATATTTGGATTTGTGTATCACTATAGGTTCTGTTCCATTCCTTAATCATATTTGTTTTATAAGGTTATATAGAAATTCCCCCACTTGTGATCACATGGCCCATGCACATGACATAATTCATCCAAAAGTCACACTACCTAAACCTGGAATACCAAATTTCCTTCTTAATGGTCTCCAACACAAGCCTTAGAAGATAATTATGTTCCTCTGTGCTCTTTATGTAGATGACAATATCTTCGATAAAAATTACAAAAAATTTATTGAAGTAATTTAAAAAACTCTATTCATCAAATCCATGAAGATTACATTGGAATTAGTATGTACAAAGAAAATCACCAAAAATAAATAGTTCCCATTCATTGTATGGAAGGAGGTATTCTGAATATCTTCCTTCTTCGCCTTTAGATGATGACATTCAAAACGAAGATACACCATTGAGAAGTATTGATCTCTTTGTAACTAATCGAACAAGTCATAATTCCTTGGAAGAAGATACTTTTTCTTTATTATGATATTTTTTAGTTCCCGATTATTTATTCAAAACAAAATTTATCCCTCATTCTTCTGAAAATAGAGAATTGGAGCAACTTAAGGTGATGCACTAGGGTGTATGAATCATTTTTTCAAAATACCCATGCATCTGCTTCATTAACTCCTCCAGTTAGATAGGATCTATCCTAAAGGGAAATAGTGAGATAAGAGTAACTCATGGCTTTATTTCTATTTATAACTCTACCTCATGATCTAGTATAATTCCTAGTTACTATTCAGGAAATACATCACTATATTCCCTCAAAATGGTAATTTCAACTAGGTTGACACTTTCCATTGACTCAACAATTTAAACGTGGTATGCTTATTTAAAGGGAACCAACACCCACACCATTGAATGAATTTATAAAGGAGATTCGTGATCTTCGTTAAGTTTTTATATAGTCTTGTGAGTGTTTATAATATAAAAAGATATTTCAATTTTTGGAACGTTTATATGTTCTCTATATAAAGATATCCAATCCAACCCCAATATAGTGTCAAATTCCTCCAAATAAAGTATCCTGAGATATTTTGGATGAATCATCCCACATACCCTAATTGTAGAAGAGTCCAATACATGTGTTTCACTGACTGAACCACTAGATGTTATTATAGATATCTCTATTTCATGGTTTTAGGGATTCAAAAACATTCATGACATAACGGAATGAGTATAACTAGAATCAAATAAGACTTTATCCATTCTTGATTTAATAAGATGTGTTCCATGTACTGCATCATGTTTTTTCTCCACTTAGAAAGTAGCGATGGAATTATACTTCACTTGTTCCTTTGGAGTTGGTTATTTCTGAAATATATTTCCCACGAGGGCTTGAGTTATAGTTTATTGGCTTTCATAGTTCCCTTGATCCCTACAATTGTAGCATTGGACTATGGTTGGTGCTCTCCTACCCTCCACCACATTCTCCTACCTTCTAATGTCTTTTCCATACTCTTGAGATCTATGGCCTTCTTTCCCAAACATGAGGATTTTACATGTACATCTGAGAAAGTTACTATGATGCTTCATCCCACATTTTTTACATGTGGATGAATGAGTTTTATTTCACCTTTCTCATTAGATCCTCCAGAAAAAAACTTCATAAATATTTTCATTTAACCATAGCCATGGACCATTCTCCAAACACCATATCCTCTTTGAGTGAACATCGAGCATATTCTTCATAACTCCCAATGTCTTGAACTGAGAGAGCCTTTCAAAGGTTTGGTTTTAGTCTTTAAATGAATCTATCAATTTTTATATCATTTTTGATAACCAATACTGAAGTGTAACTTTCATGCCTTGTGAAATTCACTTCAAAGGTCTTGGTATATTCTAAATAATTTTTCTTCAGATCTATGAATTCTCTCTCTATCATCATACAAATAATGTTCTGGAAATACATTTTATGAAAAATTATCTTAATCTATCTCTCTCCCTCCATAAATTTTGTTAAATCAGATTAGTGTTCTTAATCAAATAACACCAATGGTCGGCCTCTCTATCGAGATGATAAATGGCCAGAGTCACCTTCTCTATCTCAGAATAGTGAATCATAGAAAATATATTCTCCCATGAGATTCCCCACTATTCCACAACATGTGTATTAGAAGATCCAATAAGCGTCAGTTGTTGTTTCTTCATAAAACACTCGATATCCAGTTCCTCCCTCTTATGGGAAATAGGACGTTCCATATTATTCGTGTTATTATTAATAATTGAGAAAACTGGGTAAGAATCACCGTGATGTATTTAACTCCACCCCCAAATCATTTAAAATGTTGTTAGGGAAATCACATTATTGTACCTTTCATGGTTTTTGTCCGGGTTTCTCCAGGTTCCAATCATTTTCTATAAAATAAAAGGTGTGAGGAAAAAATGAGTCAATAAGTCCTAAATAATTCAATCCTTTATGAAATTAACACAAAAAGAATATCTTAAGGTATCCTTATGTTTAGAAATATTTCATGGGTGATTACTTATTTTTGGTCTCATACTAAGTGTTTTTTACTTTGGCTCTATTGTCCTAATTCCCAAATTAACTAAACAGTCTTCTGATACCAACTATAGTCACAATGCATTTCTATCATTACATTTACATCATATTAATGATAAAAAAAATATTACACAATGTGGATCCAAAGGTTTAGTGTCTTGGGAAAACTAGGAACACAGTTAAATTTTTCAACATATAATATAGGCATTTATTTAATTAATTCTTCTCTATATTCTTATTGGCCATTGAATTCTCCATAGTACATGTAGTCACCTAAGGATATACATTAAAAATTGGTGATCCAAAATCCTAGAAGTTATATAGATAAGAACGTGAAACAATAAAACATGGGGTAAGAATAATCATTAATAATATAACTTATAAATAAGATCATAATCCTGAGAGTAATCATTAAGAGGATACCCGGAATGTGGCAATGCTTAAAAATGAAACATCATGTCACAGTGGTAAACATCCAAATATAGTTGTTGATAAAGATAGGATCATGTTAATGTATATTTCACTGTACTCATTAGTTTCTTCACATTACCCAATTAATTTGAGTGATATATAATTCAGATGGCACCCATCACAACATAACATTTTCATTGTTCTATATAATTCTGGGTGCACCCATCAAATAATAATAATTACAGTATCATACATTGCACTTAAAAAATATATAAATCATAAAAATAAAAAATCCAAGGAAAGGAATGTGTATCAATTCATAAATAATGATTTCATATACTTATGGATCCCAAATTAAATAGGTAATAATGTACTAGATACAAGCACCATCAACCTTGGGTGAAGTAAAAGTTGTGTTTTTTAGAGAAGATTTATTTTGGAAAACATAGTGTTTGACATAAACTCCATTAGAAAAAATGTATAACTAGAAAATATAAGATAATGATAGAGAAATTTTTTTATGGAATAAAAATACTGAGAATGGAGAGAAATACAGAATACCTGAAAGAGGAATGTTGTGTTCGAGAAATCCTCTAACCTTGTACCAAAAAACTTTTTTCCCTTTAATGGCCTATATAACAGAAATAAATTTATTAATTAAAAATTAAAGAACCTTATATACATTAAAATGGTTCATTATGGTTTTAAGGTCTTTTTGGGTTTTTTGGATCCGTTATTGAGTTTAAATTCATTCTTCAGGATTGTTCATTTTTGTTGGATTACATGAATGGTTCACTTGTACACATGAATGAAGGTTTTTGTTGAACATGGAAAAAAATACATAATATCTATTACATTTCATTAATGATATTACTTGGTTTTATATTATTTTATAATGACATTGGTTTTATATAATGAGAATGAATCATTAGATCAAAGTTAATGATGATCATTTTTGGTTAATTTTGTTGGCTTTTGATCATAGTGGACATGTTTTGTTTTATAATTTAGTATTATGTATATGAGATAGTTATAGGACATTAAATGGGTTAAAAATAATAATTAGAATCTATTATAAACAATATGAATGATTTATTTATATACATGATGTCATTTATGAAAAATGAATGTTCATCTCCTTGGATATCGGTACATTGACACTACAAAGGAAATGATTTCAATTTTATGATAAAAGAAAGAGAGGGAGGAGTTTAATGAATAATATTACATTAACATGATATAATACCATTATATAAATTTAAATGGATTTATCATGACATTTGGAAAAGGGATATTTGGGATAAGATATGAATATAATTAAAAATTGAAGTAAATTTGAATTAAAAGAGATACCAAAATTACCTCTTGAATTTTCCTCTTGATAGCCTCCTTAAGGAACCTATACATAGACTTTTGATGAGAAAAAATGGATCCTATAAATGGGGGAGATGCTTGGGAATATATTTTTTCTGAATTTGGGCAAGGAATTAAGCTCGATAGTTCTTGACGAAATGAGGTTGTTAGAGGTGGTATTTATAGTGGAGGGGAGAGTGGTTTTCTCAACATTTTAATCATTAATTTTTTATTTCTCCACAATACAAGGAATAGTGATGATTCTTGTGAATAAATATTTTAATTACTGCATGTGAATTCTAATAGATGCACATTGACTTTAGTAATGACTTAATCATGATGAAAAAAAATCAATTATTTAGCATATTTTGTAAATTATCAAATTTCACTATTTACCAAAAATAAAATCATTACAGAAAAATCCATAAAATTCATCATATATATATTTTGATGTGTAAAATAAAAAAATGAGACAATATATTATAAAATAATTTTATAAATATGATAAATTTAATTTTTATATAAAATCATGATTTACGTGGGAAAATACAAATTCTAAATTTCAAACTGATTTGGTAATACTTTGGAAAATTACTTAAGGTCTCATTATATTTTTATATAATAATAAGACATGAAAATTAATTTTAATGATAAAATATTATGAATTTAAATTTTATTTTAAATTATTTAATTAATCATTAAATATCTATGACTTAAAAATTACTAAAACTATAATATAATTATATCATTTTCATCTTATAAGATGGATAAATTTTATTTATACTATTAATGATAATGTTTATATTCACTAAAAATATTTTCTATTCATAAAGGCCATATTATTATTCATAAGGGTAAAATTAAAATTTATATGTGTATATTACAATTCACCAAAACAAAGTTTGTCCTATCGAACTCCAAAAATATTAATGATAGCTACTGAGTATGTCAGATTTTCAAAATTCAATTCACAAAATACTAAAAATTATGTGTAAAGGTCACATAAAATTTAATATTTAATTAATAATGATGTGGAATTTTTTTTCCTATATTGATTTTATATGATTATATTATATTCAATAAATATAATTAGTGAATTACATTAAAAAAATAATGGGTTGTTACAATCATGGTTCCTTTAAATGTTGTGCACCCATAAACAATTATGATTTTTTAAGGTCATGCCACAAGGAACATCATGTTTCCTTTTATGTTCAACAAATAATGAGAATCATTATTCCTTTAGGTGAAACATTATAGTATGTTCATTCAGAATAAATATTGTCTACAAGGCATTTTGGAAAACATTATCCCAATTAAATGGGAGAGGAACATGCAGAAACTAGGTGTGAATATTAGGATCCATGGGAAAGTATTTATTTTACTCAAATATTCATGAATATTTCTCTACCACAATTCTTAAATGGCCCTAAAAATGATGTGCCTATGGTTTTAAATATTTTTATTGATAATTTTTTATACTATGGGTTAATTCCACAAAATAAGGTACTTAAGGATTTATCAGCATCCAAGGGTGATATGTGTTGTGGAGTCAAGATCGTTCGCATGATTGGGGAATATTAAATTTATATGTGATGGGAATCAGAAACAATAATAATTGGTTCTACTTAATTGGACATGTTATACCATATTTAGTTATGATACAAGGACCACCGTTTTTCATTTTCAGTACGTGTATCCTTGACCAATGATTTACGTTTCAATGTCATGTGAAATAGAAAATAATGGTTAATTTTAAGGTGGGGTATCCATAACATTCCTAGATCCTTTAGGAACATATTTTTAGTGGATACATTCTAGATAAAGATTGTATGATAGGACTTTTAGGTAATTTAATTTCCATAATTGAAGGAATTTTGGAAATGGTTTACCCAGGTGAGAATCTTGAGAGGCCTTGGAATAGATTATTTGTGCTAAAAATTATGTCAATTATTTCTCGACATAACTTCATACATTTCCCTAAAAATGGTGTTCATGGAGTAATCATATATGTAATGGGTGATAGACACCAAAATAACCACCACATGATTAGGGCTATCTTGGATAATTTTAAGGACCTAAATCCATGAAAAAGATACTCATCATAATGTAGTAAAACCTAGAAAATCATGGTTTTTATGGTCTTTCATCAAATACAATAATTTCACCATTATATATGACTCAGCAGTGGGTTTATTTGGGATAATGAGTTTTATAATTGTATTTTAGATAATTTCTATAGATGAATTAAATAAAATAAGAAATATGGGTTTCCAAGAGGGATGCGTGTGAGTCTTGATCATAGATTTGAAGTGCTTAGATGTTGTTTATAGTTTCCCTCTACACTTCGTACATGGTTCTAAAAATAGGGGGTCCTTATATAGGTAATGATATTTGGGAATCCATGTTATTTTCATGTACTTATCAGGGATCCCAGCTATCTGGTGTAGATTATTTAATTGATCGCTAGAAGGGATGGGGGTGTGAAAAGGCTTGATACTTTAGAAGATTGGACGTCGATGTTATCGGAATAATAACATGTGTTGGAGGCTTAGAAAACTATACATGGATGACTAGGTGCCCAATTATCTTCTCGTCTATTTAGAAATTCTTCACTCTTCTGAAATAATTGTCAGAATCTTTCCTTAAGTAATATTAGAGAGCCAATAAGGGCTTATACGAACATATATGTATAGAAAATTATTTGTATTTACATATATATTTTATATATTACCTGGGTATATATATGTGTATGTCTATATATATACATTTATTTATAATTATATATATATATATTTTATTTTCATAAATTTATGTATATTTATATGAATAAATATATTTATATATTACATGTGAATATATATATATATGTGTGTGTGTGTGTATGTGTCTATATAAAAATAAATATTTTATTATATTTATATTTATTTATTTGTGTAGACATATTTACTTATTTTTGTTAATATTTATATATATTTATATGTATTTATTTATAATTAATTATAATTATATATAATTATATGTATTTATATTTATATATTAATATATTTTAATATATTATTTTGGTATATATAAACATAACAATTTTTATTTGTATATATATATAATTATTTGTATATATAAATATATACATTAATTGTAACATATGATTATATTTATTTATTTTTATATAGATATATATATGTATTTGAATTTATATATTTAATTTTATTTTTGTATAATATTAAATATATTTATATGTAATTATATTTAATTATAAATATATAAATATGCATTTATATGTACTTAAGTAAATTTTTTATATTTATATATATTTATATATATTTATTGATATTTATATAAATTTATGTATTTCTATATGTATATAGTTATATATATCTGTGTGTTTCTATATTTGTATATCCATGAATTTATATATTTACACATAAGTATATCAACTGTTATGCCATTATAATTAATAGATGAATGTTTAGGTAAGTCATAATGATATTAGAATAAGAAGAAGAGGATATAGAGAATATTATGTGGGATAAAATACAAAGAACATCTAATATATGATGGAATTCACTTTAGTAATTTCTTAGGTCGACTCATTCATTGCTTGGTTTCGGTTTGGTAGTTCATTTGAGTCAGTTTGGATAAGTGGTGGGATTGGTCCATGAGGGGCTTGGGATGAGATGCGTGATGAGTTTCAAATTTCTATGCCAAATTATGTGTTGGGAATGTGGGTTTTGGGACTATTGGGTCACTCAACACTTTAAAATTAAAATAAATATTTCTATTTAAATATTTTTTAAAATAAAAACATCCTAAAAAATAATTAATAATTTATGGGTTTTAAAAACACAATATATATTTCATTAAAAATTAATAAATAAATAAATAAAAATATTGATAAACATTAAAACCCATTTATAAAAAGTAATCAAGAAATAAAACTCAATGGTTATATAAAATCTTTATGAAATAATCCCAAACATTTGAATTTATGTAAGATTTGAAAACCCATCAAAAATGATAAAAATTCATCAATGAATATTGTTTTTGGGGTTGTAGAAATGCATCTATATACTTAGCTTCTATGGTATTAAGTATAATGGATTTTCTCTTCTTACAGAGCCAACTCACACAACTATTCCCAAAAATATTTCCTGATGATATAGTTTTTCTAACATCCACATTTCCTTAATTGTTTATATTTTTAAATCTATATAATTCAATATTCTTTGTAGTTTCATTATATAGACCTTAACTAAATGTAACCTTAAAATATACCAAAATCCTTTTACTAGCATTCATATATGATTATTTTGGATCACATTGAAATGTGACACATATTGTTTGGCAAAAAAATTAAGTATTAATGAATGCAATATAATCAACTTTTTAATATATTTGAATTTTATTTTTTATTGATACTCTCGTATACATAAGAATTGATCAATTTCACACCCAATATCATTAGTGAGGAATCCTCGTTGAAGAATTTTACAAGAAAATTATTTATCAATTATTTAACATATTTTTTCGGGGATATAAATATAAAATTTGATACTGTGTAAATTTTAATTCCAATAATAAATTCATCACAGCAATCAATGATAGTTCATAATGAATCATCATTTTAGATGAAAAATTTTCTAATATGTAGTCATTGTGTCTTGAAAATTAATTTACTAAAATTAAAAAAGGACATTTTGATTTCCCACGTTTATCTTTATTGTTATATCCCTAACATAACAATCTAATAATTTCATAAAATAATGAATAAATGTCATTACAATACATTTTCAAGACCTTTTAGGTTTATATTTTTAGATAATTATGACAAAATATTAACTATGAAAACTCTTTCCCTATTATCTAATGGAATCTCATTCCAGTATTTGAGAAATTTCATAATCCATAATGATACTTTATCATTTACAACAATATATCCACATAATAAGCACTTATAGATATTAAATAATTTTTTGAGCATTATATCCCAGGAAAATGAAAACATATGAAAATGGTGAGGTGATATTATCTGTAAGGGTAAACATAAGAGATAATAATATATTATCATAAGTGAATATATGTTTTTCATATCAGTATAATAAATATAGATTAGAAAATAATCCACCTTAAAAACCAAGAAAATAAAAAATATGTCCATAAGAATAAAATATATTCATATATCCGAAAATGATCAAACCATTACCATGGAATAAGAAAACAATCCTTGATTTATAAGTCACGATCCATATATCATTGGAAAGAATGTGATCTAATTATTATATTAGGATTTTTTTTGACTTGGTGAACTCAACAATTCCCCATCCCATGAAAACTAAAAATTATGATTAGAGATGAACCCTATCACACTCACCATTTATGAAACTATCTACATTCTATATTGTTCATTGAAAAAATTGTGATTAGAGAGAATCGCCATCATAATTACGCTTATTTAACATATATTCTTTCCAATTAATTTAAATAATATTTCTATATTTTGAGATATAATACATTACCCAATTCATTGGAGGGAGATATTTCTCCCACACAATTTATAATATATATATATTTATTCCACTTGAAAAAATAATAAAATAATTGAATAAATCATGGATCGAAAATCTGTTTGATATGCTTTTCAAATAGAATCAAACATGGAAGAAGTTAACAATGCCTTTTGTAATCATAAATAAATATGCCTTTGGAAAATAATCTAGTATTCGAAGATATATAATAAAACTAATGTTAAATACCAATCAATCTGGATAATAGAGAATATAGTATTTACACCATATAGATTAATGGTGTACTATTGAGATGAAAATTATTCTACAATAAATTAATTAATAGAATCTAGGTGATCACCATTTAATCAATGGAGTCAAAATAAAGTATTTATTTAGTACATCCATAGGAAGAAGAATTAACGTTGGAAACAAAAAATGAATAGGAAAAAAATGGTTGCAATGAGTAATATCTCAAAAATAAAAGGACATTACATAATCCATCCTTATAATCAAGTAAGATTGACTTCTTAAATCATATTTGTAATATTAAATGGTCTTTAACAAGTATAAAAGTTGAATAACTAAAATTAAGGGTATTATAAAATAAAAGGGAGGATAAACAAAAGGAAAATGTCTTAATATTTTTAAAACATAGAGTGAGAGTTATAAATAGATGGAACACTTTATGAAAAATTAATGGTTTAAAATAAAGTTATTTTTTATTATAAAACAGTTTATATAATCATCTCTAGAAGTCATTTAATATTTTTTAGAATTATACTATAACATCCTGAACTGAACTATCTGGTCCAAGATAGATACTGTAGGACCTTTTGTTCGTCTTCCTATTTGCAAGAGGCTTCTGACTATTATGAAGGGTCTAAATCCATTAGTGGGGACACTATACCCTCAAAATTATATATTGGGACCAATAAATGTTTACATCAATAAATAAATAAAAAAAATAAATTGAGTAATGTATACATAAACATAAATCTAAAATTCAAATTTTTGAAAACACAATAAGGATCTAACTACAAGATAAATCTTATAATAATAATTGTTGAAAACATCCAAATCACACTCTATCAAGCATTGTTATCATCATCCCACTTCTCATTATCAACCATCTATCACATGGCTCTTACAGTTCTCCATATCACAATGAAATGTACAATCTCATAAAAATTCACAAGTAGGTTGTGACTACAAGACTTAGTAGGACACCACAAATGAAGCTCAATAGAAGTTCATTAAATTTACCATAGAATTACATGAATATATATATGGTATAGATATTATAGAAATATATCCCAGAAGTACTAAACACATGATGATACATCAGGGACTAACTATACATGCTTCAAAACCGTGCTGGGAGAGACAAACATGGATCAAAACAATGTTATATGCAGTATCGATAACTATCTTGATGCATCATCTTCATGTGTATATCCCTAAGAAAATGACACATTCCCACATTATAAATAGTCCATGTACATTTCAACACAATTATGGAACATCCATCCTGATTGGATAGCTCAATCATGCATAAAATATCTAATGCCATCCCCAGTCTTGTATATACCACCTCTGTGGACAACCCCAGTGTTGTGACACATCCCGACGATTAGAATATTTCAAGTACATGATAATGAAAATATGGAACATAAATCATGAAGGATAATAATGATAATAAGTAAAATATAACATGTATTCAGTCATTTTTCATATATCACATGTCATCCAATGTCTATTAAAACTTTTGTTACATCTCACGTGCTAACCAAATAGGCCAAACCAACTCTCTCACATGCATTAGACATAAATAAAACATATACGATACATATTTCAAATGAAAATCAATTTGAAATCATGTCAAATTTTGAAAAAAAATCCACAGAATCCATTTTAAAAAAATAGAAGCAGAGGCCAAGGGCTACGAAAAAGCCCACAACATATGATCATGCATGAAGTATTAGTCTCACAGGCAACACACACATGCCAAATAGTCATTATAATTTCATCAACAAGAATATAACCTAAAAATAAAATGATTTATACACATAGGTTTCACACTAGGCTAAACACACATGGAAAAAATCAGGCCAATAACCAATATAAATTACTCCCTAATGTAAAGGAGCTCCAACGACAACACCCACATGGTAAAAATCATTCTCATAATAAGTATAACATATTCCATAATGTAAATTGATTTCCACCACTACCCACACATGAAAAAAATCATCCCAATAACACATATAAAATATGCATTAATTTATATAGCTTCAAATGGATTCACACATAGCTAAAATTCATAACAATAACCCATACAAAAGATGTAATAATGAAAATAGATTCATATAGATACACTAGCATGCTAATAATATTGACAAACCAGATAATAAATTTTGTAATGTCACGATATTCATTCCTTATGTGAAATGATGATTGAAAATTAGGGTTGACAAAAATATTTTATTTCTCCACCAAAATCACTCTTCCTTCATAAATAAAATTAGGTTTAGAAATCTTCTTGTCAAGAAAAACCAAATGACACCGGAGGCACATCAATCATATCAATATTATAGAATATATTTACATGATATTTTTTGAAAAATAATAATAAAATGAATAATGGAAATGGGTTGGCATGACAGATAGGTGGGCATGAGAATGTTGTTTGAATCACCTATATGTTGTGCACCAAACCCTCCCTTAAACTGGTTATATGGGAAACTATATTTAATGTAATTTATTATTTTTATTAATTCATCATTTCTTTTATATTATCTTTTCATTATATTTCCAACTTACAATATGTAATGTGCCCATTATCCCACCACTTGTGATCATATTTTCTAATTTAACCACATTTAATAATCCCTTGAATAGAAAGGGCTTCCATAAATAAAATAAAGATACATTTATATAAATATATATACCAACATATATATATATATTAAAAATTATAAATATATTTTTTATCCCATGTATATACATGTTTTATATATACGCACCAATATTATTTTTTTAGTAATTTAGTAATATTTTATTATTATTGTTCTTATTAAATCTCCATCATCAATTTCATCAAAAAAAGGTAAATAAAAACATATTTTAATTACCAAAAACCATTAATAAATTAATATGAACCTCATATTTGCATTAAACTAACACTATTTATAATATCACATTAATTAAATTAGCCACAATAAAATATTTACCCTACCAGTAACACAATTATTAAATTTATATGTATTTTTTAATATATATATTATCTAAAAATAATAATATAAAATTATATTATTATTATTATTTCTAGCTTCCTAATTAATAATTTATAAAAACACTTATATTTCCCTTACACGCAATGTTACCATACCTGAAAAAACCAAAAGGTTATTTTTCTCCCTAGATAAACCCTGCATTCTAGAATAAATAGAGATATAATATTTTCTCTACGAGAGACCATTCAAGAGATATTCCATTATTTTCATGAAAAATAAAAATACTGAATAAAATCCTTATAAGCGCTTTAATGAAACACTCAATGCATAAAAATGTTTTTTCATGTCATGGATAAACCCTACAAGCTATATCTAATGTTGGTCTCAGATTTCTCATTCGGAAAACCATTTGGGAGATATTTATTTTTTTGGAAAAATAAAGCACATGTAAATTAAATATATTTAATATTTTTATAGTTTCAATGTCAAGGATCTATATATCAGGGAATCCAATGGTAACTCATCAGCTGACACTAAAAATATTTATCAGAATATGCCAATTATTAATAGAGAATATAACATTTAATAATGTCATAACAAATACAGGTATTGAAAATATTAATTTCTCTCAAAAAAACTAATAATTTTTTAACCCAAGATGGAATTGTTAAAATTTAAATTTAATGATAGTACTATTATCCCCACAATAATTATTATTGTCCTTGAGAATCACTTCAAATCTTGGAACTAGTGCACCCCACCATGGAGGGTTCCATGTTATGATTTTAAAAATTAATAATTTTTTTAATGAAAACATTTTTTATTGAAGAATTTTTTATTGCACCATATGTGTTTAAAATTTGAGAAATGTAATTCTATTTGATCCATCAAAAGTAACCCAGAAAACACTTACTACATATTCCATACTTAAGTCTATATTACCAATCTTTCTGAAGTTGTCACAACCAAATATATATACTCATGCATACAATACCACACGATCAAATACAATAATGCTCGAAATAATGAACCATGTAAATATCATAATTTTGACATGTATAAAATTATTTTTTCTCTATATAAGGTAAAAAATAGGATATATATAATGTGAAACTTAATTATTAACATGATGCTCCATTTCACAGAAAATCCCCTAAATTAGTATATGAATTTTATGTCTATCAACCAGTGTAAATTTAATCAATTGTTATAGAAAAACACATCAGACCCCTGTAATGGAAACTGAGAGGTTTACTAATCAGTATTTATTTGATACATACATAGTTATCAGGCCTGAGTCCCAACCATCCTAATTCATTTTTTTCATGTACCCGATCAAGTAAAAGATAAAAGACAGGTTATTAAAACCTGATGCTCATATATCATTTTGTAATATCCTGACTCAAACCACCAGGTCTGATCTGTATTCTATGTGACCCCATGCTCATCTATCCATATGCAAGATGCTACTGACTAGAAATTAGGATCTAAATCCATAATATGGGAGTGTATACCGACTATATCATGTCATGGTTCTGATAAATTATAACATCAACATATAAATTAAATAATTATTCAGAATAATACATGAAGAAACTAAAAGATGACATACATGATAATAAAAAATGAAATACATGAATGATCTAAATAAAAGAAAAATCTATCAATATAATTATTAGGAGATGTCCCACTCGAACTCCATCTAGATATATTAGCTTCATCCTACCCCACCTACACAACTATCTATTATAGGGCCCATTACCTTCCCCATATGCTTATGAAATCAACAAAAACACTGAAATGACTCGCTGGGATGTTAATATACGACTTTGTAGGACACCACAAATGACCCATAATATCAGTGCATTAAATATATTTGTTTATTCCATGAATATATATATATGAAAAAATATATAAACAAAACATTACGAACATACCAAACCCATGTCAGGTCCTTCTGGACAGACTATATCTGCTTTGGGACCACACTATGATAAATATACCTTATTCGTCACAATTATAGAGGTAATATTGGTAGCCTTCCAAATACATCCTATTTGACTAGATATCCCCAAGAACATGAAACATTCCACTAGATGGGATAGTATAATTACATTCCGACCCAAGTCTTCTATACATGCCTTGAGTGGTTAAACCAAACATGCCACAAATAACACATTCCAACCCATTTCTATTTAATACATCCTACATATATTTCTCCATTCATGGGACACATCCCATAAACTAGAATAATATAATTACATTCCAATGCATGTCTCAAACATTCTTCTCAAAGGATAATCTCAATCAGGAACCAAATCTCATATGTCAAAAATTAGGTGTCAGATCTCACATGACATCCAATGGTGACAAATACATTTTTCATATCTCATATACTGAACAAATAGGCCATTTCTTTATAATCTAATATAGTAGATAGAAGTACAAAATATATAATACATAATGAAAATTAGTGGTAAATATCATGACATGTCAAAATGTGACCATAATAATCACAATCCATATGAAAGAAACACAAGAACATGTCAACTAGTACATAAACAAACACCACATGTGATCAAACATCAAATATCTTTCTCACATTCTATGAACATACACCAAAAAGTCATACTAATAACCCATAATAAGATATTTTCTAACAACCAATGGATTAATAAACTTAGGTTTTACACTGGCCAACATACTCATTCCAAAAATAATTCTAATATCCTATATAAAGAATGATATAATGCTAAAGAGTTCCTATAGATGCACGCTAATGGAAAAATGATGCCAATAATACATATAAAAAATTTAATAATTTATTGAGTGTCCTATGGCTATACAAAAATGCCAATAATCAAGATAATAACCTATATTAGGCTTGAATTCATGTCAAGATATTCCTATATATACACCCACCTACCAAGAATCATGAAAAGAAACCCATATAAAACATATGACAATTTCATTATTTTTCTACAAGAACACAAGAATGCCATGAATCCGGACAATAAAATATTTAAAATATAGTCTAATGACATGATCTTCTTAACATAGGTGCAATGATGATTGATGAAAAGTGTCAATGTGTGAGTTTAATTAATTAAATCACACTACCTTTTGGAATAAAACATGGTTTAAAAATATGCGCATTGAGACAAACCAAATGTCAATAAAGGAACTTCAATTCAATCAATATCAGAGAATATATTGAGGATAGATGTTTTGTTTGAAAATAATGAAAATAAATAATTTTTTTTAGATATTGGGGATAGTCATTAGTCTAACAACAAACCCTGAAGAGAAATAGCCTATAGTGTGATAGGAATGATTCCAAGGTATTATTGGAGACGCATGGGATCAAATGACTATGTTTATGGACCGATGAAGGCCATTTCCTGGAAAAGGGCATCAGAGCCAATATACAGACATATGTATAGAGGAACTGCGTGTGATTGAGGCTTAGGGTTCACTATGAGGGATTAGTTATTTAATGGGGTGGAGAGTGAAAAACACCTGAAAAAAGTAAGGCGTAAAAGGATAAATATTACTACTGATTTAAAAAGATGAACCATTATTTTTTAGAGCATTCCTGATTAGAAATCCAGGGATAAGTGTTTTTAGATTGGCGTAGTGACCAGGATGGGTGACCTTTGTAGACATTTCTTACTGTACGAATAAGAGAGGGAAAAAACACTTAAAGAACATGTGTTGTCATGTGTGGACATTCATTATTCGATAAGTGACCTAGTCAATAATTTCATGTGTTATGTTCGGAAATAAACAAAGGTATTAGAGGAGACCCAGGGGGATATATGGCTAGGTTCATGGCCTAAGGAATACATGGTAAAGTCGTATATATTTTTAAAATAATATTTTCATAATATCGAATCATTGATTTACAAAATAAAATGGATTAAATACTTAATGATAATGATTTCTCTAAAAAAATTATAAATTAATTGAAAAAATGAATTATAAAATCAATTTCGAAAACATTTTTCATAATTTATCAAATATTTTTTTAAAACCAATTTTAAAAAATTTTATACTTATGTAAAAACCTACATTATTAAAAGAGACTATAATTCTTTCTTATAAAACCGTTAAAAAAAAATATGAGTGTCCTAATGTATGAATCATTATATATTTCCAAACTAGAAGGAAATGATTTTATGGAATAGAGAATATGGACATAGAAATGGAAGACTAATTATAAAATACATGAATTACTCTTTAAAATATCATAATTCATTAATAACATTATCAGGGAGTATGACATGGATATCATGCATAATTCTTTGTTATATAGAGCTGGATTATTACCAAATTTGATCATAAAGATGAATAATGATAAATTTTAATGATAATTTTCAGTAAAACGAAGTATATATCTAAGAAAGTTAACATGGATTCAAAAATGTAGAACCTCAATTTTATATAAGTTATACATCTTTATATAATTTTACTTCTTTTATAACATGTGCAATTCACATCACTGAGTTTAAATGAACCACAACATATTATTAAATTATTATTATTCTTTTTTTGCTACAACATAAAAATTACATTTTCATGAATGACTATGATTAAATAATTTTTGAAATATGTTTATATATCCTACTTAATATAAATTTTTCAACAAATTATTAGTAACTAACCACTACATTTTTAGAAAATGATATTTTGTTCCTCAAAAATCTGTTTTGTTTTCTAAAAGATAAATATTTTTATTACATTTTGTAATAAAATATTTTGATTAAATTCAAGTACATATCGTAATTCTATTTTTTAAATAAAAATATTATTTGGAATAATAATATTAAAATTCATTTAGGATGAATTTTTTATAATTTTCTAAATTTAATAATTTTCTAGTGAATAATAAATAATATTCATTTTTATTAAAAAATATATTTTTTGATTCATGAATGTAAAAATTCAATTTTAATATTTTATCAAAGTAAAATTAAATATATTATACTATAAATTATATAATTAGATTTAGTGGATCAATTTTTATTATTACATTTATGATAGAATCATTTTTTATATGTATAAATTCATTTTCTAGAAAAAATAATAGGTTCACAATTTTTTAGTATTAATAAATTCTTTCAATCATTATTGGTGAATTATATTAATTATATATATTTATATATATTATATAAATATTTAAAGCATTAATATAGTGTTTTTACTCACCATGGGATACAAATATATCTTATTTTATACATAAAAACTCTATTTTTCAATGAGCATTTTCATCCCATTTTGAGTGATTATTTATAATTATTTTATTAAAATTATATATATTGAATATTATATTATAGATTACATATTTTGAATATATAAACTTAAAATTTTTATGTAGGACCCTTTTAATTTAAAAAAATAAGAATATAAACTATGGTAAACATTTTCTCATTGTTAACATGTAATTTGGATTATTCTGGTTTAAAAATAAGTGATGAGGCCCCAAATATTTCATCCTAATTATAATTAGGTGATTAAAAGTGAACTATTATAACTATAGGCCAATAATTTAGTTTTTTAAAGGACATGTGTTCAAGAAAATAGATTATATATTATTTGTATCAAACAATGTTTCAAAATGTCAGTATCTTAGGTTTAAATAGCTTGCACGACTTAAAATCAGGGAAAAAACGTTGTTTGAATGAATATTACATATAATTTTATTTATAATTAAATTTTATTCTTTATCTTATTTCTAAAAAATAGTTAATATAAAAATACCATAATTACATACATAATTCCAATACAATATTTCTTCAATTAATGAAAAAATAAAAAAAAGTATACTAAAAACAAAATAATTGATATTTTTTTACTAAGATAAAGAGTTACAAAAAGGTAATAAATGGATATTAAATATCAGTTTTATTTTAAAATATTATATTCAAATTTATAATTTATATTTGCGTCTTTTATTTCAAATCATATGAATAGTACCAAAGTAGAAAATAATGATATTTTACTAGAATAATATTATATGAAGTTATTTAAAAATCCTATAAATCAATAAATAAGACAAGGTGGATATGAAATGATATATCATGTAATATCTTCAATAATTCTGAGAATATTTTTTCTATATAATTAAAAATTATAACTTTTTTTATTGGAAAGTGTAGTTACCATAGCTAAAATCAAAATTTGTAAACAAAGGGTCTTTCAAAAAGAAAAAGTTTAAAATGACATCATGAATTGTAAAAACATTATTTTTTTATGTGATTAAACCCCTATATTATATAATATTCAAATAAATATCCATTTTGAAGAATTTTTATTGATAATAAATTTATTAAAATTTAACCTTTATAAAAATTCGAAAATTTCCCCTTACTTAAATTAAAAATTGGCCGCTCCTTCCTTACATATTTACACAACATTGGGACTTATGGATTTAATATCCCATAAAAACGTCGCTTAAAAACATACCTATCCAATATTTAGGGTATGTGGTACTCTAAAAAGACCATTTATAAGTTTATTAGGAAGAGATATAAAGTGGTTCTTTCAGAGAAAAGAAAATCACCTTGTCCAATAACATTCATTTATACTTATTATTTACCTCTTACAAATCAAATGTACTTATTAAAAAATAATAAATTATGTATTATAAATTTCAGTAAAATGTATTCTTATTAATAATATACCATTACTCAATCTCATTCAATATCAAATGGAGAGTGAATGTATTGCTGGTTCTTATGTACAACTTACCGCATCCATGTAGTGATACTATTTATTTATATCTCCATTTTTTATTGATGAGTATTATGATTAGTTTAATAAGTAATTAAAAGAATTAATAAATAATTATACTTCAATAATTATAATATCAAAACTACATTCATACCTTCCAATCCATTGAAAATGATAATGAAACTCAGGCGTACATGAGGGAAATCACCTCTATGAAGCGATGTGATTCAGTTTTCACATCCTTCATAATTTGAATGTAATAAGGGTAGATTTAATAAATAAAAAATATATAAATAAAATGATTAAAATTTTATAAGGATGAATTATTGTGTAGTTTTCTTTCATTATATCTCTCCATGAGTGAGAACAGCAGCCACATATACATATAGCCTACATTCTATGTGAATGGTGTAGTTTATTTTTCTACATATAAATTTTTTGGTTAAATATAAATATGTACATGATGAATAAATATTACATTTATATAATGAAAACATATTTAATATGAACGATATAAGATAAATTTACAAGGGATGGAACTATGAAATAAAAATAATATTGATAAATTAAACTTTTAACACCTGGAAACAATGATTTGAAAGAATTATTGAAAAAAGGGAGTTTTTGAAAAGTTATAAATGGACTCTATATGATATAATATGTATGTGCATGATTATGTTATAGTAATATAATAATATCAAATTTACTATACCTGATCATTTAGTTCTTTCAAAATTATGGGAACTTGAGGTAAGGGTTTAATGTTGCAATCTCATTGTTTATCAGGATTGTTTATAATGAAGTTTATAATTATAAAATATTATGATATATCTCACATGATATTAATGAATTTTATTCTTATTAGGATATTTTTTTTGAATAGTTTTTCTTGTATCAGTTTTCTCTCTTATGTAACTCATGATACAAAACAAATATTTTTCAAGGAAATTTCTTTTATGCCTCTCTCCTGTCGAGAACCCATTCTATTATATATCTATGTTTACAAAAAAGTGTTATAATTTTTTTACTATAAATCATGGATTTTAGAATCTTTTTTACTCAATATTTAAATTTTTTTGTAGAAAATTAAAATAATATTCTTATCATTATACAGATGATGTACTTTGTGATTTTTTTCAAAATTAAGAAAGTAATGTATTTTTATTATAATAGAAAATATGAAATTAATATCCAATTGTCTGGACCGTTCAATGATTATGAGCATCCTCTATAATTTTTCATTTTTTTTTCAAATAATATTGTTTCATTAAATTTGTTTGGATGTTTTTTAAATGTTTTAAAGAAAATATACTGTTGAATTGGTATTTTCCTCAATAATGTTTTAATAATTTTTTAATAGTATTTATATTCATAAAAAAAATAAAACTGAATATTTTACTTATTCCTTTCTAAGGATATGACCTGGGGATACCATCGTTATAATTTTGTAGATGGTATATTAATATTATTATAATATGTATATGAAACTCATCTATTTTTCACAGGTTATTCAATGATATAATTATGAAATCTTTATGAAATTAATTTATTTTCCACTGTTTCAACATTGATAATTTGATGAAATGTTTTTGAAAACCATTTCATTTCCCCATGTTATGGAATGATGTAATGTTTATGAAACTCATTTCATTCCATGTGTTCTTATATCATGAATGTTTTATTACCTTATCTGGAAAATACATATAATTTTCAATATGTGACCTGTGAGACCTAATTGTTCCTCTAATTAATTGTGTAATGATTTATATCATATGAGATAAATTGTATTATAATGGGAAGTGAAACCAATTTATTAATGGAATATGTAATTTATTATAGTCTTGGTAGTGATCCATGACTACTACGGTGGTTTAGGGAGTGAAACAATTCCACAAATATGATATTCTTGGGATTTGCCTTGATTTCCAAGAATCTGATTTCAAATACTTATGTGTATACAAAAAATTTATTGATTATGAAAATATAATAATCTCATTTCAATGGTTCTATGATTCCATTATAATTCATGTCTTATGAAATACCATTATTTATACCATGAATTAGGATTATAATCAATGATATACATGGTATGATTTTCAAATGTCATGATCATATTCAAATTCCCTTATGATAATGTTAAACCCAACTAATTATTGATACCTACATTAATTAACCATTATATGAACATGATCTCAATATTTCTTATGTTTATTTTTTGTAGGATATGAATAAAGACACTATGTATTATATGTCAAAGAAGGGTGATTGTTAAGAAGAACTTATTGGAGGACAATGTATATATTTTATGAACCAGTTGATTTTGTGTCTATAAGGACCCAACCATTAAACATTACATAATATTTAATTAAATGAATAATTCACATTGAGGATATTTTCAGGTTTAGAGTTTTAGAGATTTAGGACATTACTATTACATCTCAAAAGATTACAATGTAGACACTTCTACTCAGTTTCCATTTTTCTCATAAAATAAACACTCTTAAAAAGAAATGTGTCTAGATTCATGTTTTAGATAGAATGTATTTCCTTGATCCCATCCTTGACCCTATTCATCTTTATGTCTTGTGGAAAAAATTTCAAAAACTTGGGATGAGCATAAAAATCTTAGTAAGGGATATACAAATTTATTAAGAAAACATTTGTCCATGTATACATAAGAATCAATAAAATCATACTTAACTCATAAAACAAAAGAACGTTAACATTACTCACAAAATCATAATATTTATGAATAAATCATAGAAATCAGAATACATAAAGGTAGCTTGAGGCATTCATAACATTCTTACATAGGGAGTAACCCTCATGGTTACGTTTGGAATACCCATCACATTATATTCCATAAAGCTCTTCAGAGAAACCTTAGTGTTTTACTCCATCGCGTTACCAAATGTATTGGAGAGCTATCTCGGGCTCACCCCCCTTAGTTTATCATATAACCACCCAATTTCAGAAACATTTCCCAAGAACCACAACATATTCATAACACAAAATGTAAGCTTAAAAGGAAAGATAAAATTCTCACATTGCAATAACAATATAAAATTTTAAGATATTGAAATAATAAATCCATTCTAAAAACCATTTTCCATACCAAAATATGTAAAAATATTATATGGTATTTATTTTTCTTTTGAAAACATTATAGCTTGTTAAGGAAGCCATAGATCAAATAATACATGCGGCATCAGAAAAGGATTTTGTCACTGCTTACATTAAAAAAGAAACATTCCTTTCTTCCGTTAGGTAAAACTTTTCATAGATAAGAGATTCCATTTGAATGAAAATTAAACTAAAAAGGTTTTTATACACCGTATAAGATTATGTCGTGTAGAAATCAATAAATGCCTCAATGGAAGGATATTGAGATGAAGTCCCGTACAAAGTTGATATCCTTAGATTAAGGATAAATCAATTACATAATTATGTGTGACAAATATAAATACACCAAATATAAGTGGATATTAAGTGTAAATAAATAAGTTGTAATCCACAAATATTCATATAACTACATTATCAAGAATTAGAGGTTTAACCCAACGAATTGAAATTGGGTTAAGATGTTCCCTTACAGGAATTCGACAGCCTAACGACGTCACTTTAAAATACAGAAAATTAGATGATGAGAGATAAAAAAAAGTATCTCATCACTTGCACATAACATTTACAGCAATATGGATATATAAGAACATATCCCAACATAAGAAGATGTAAATTAGAAGACCTAAAAAAGAAGACTTTTAAAAATAGGAGGGTGAAAGGTTCCTTTTCTGATTTGGGTAACATTCAAAACGTACACCCCATGAAAGAAGGGTCATGAAATGAAGATGTAAATACCAATAAATTAATGTATATTACACAATGAATACTATCATGGGATTTACATACGCAACAAAAAATGAAATAGTGGAAAATGTATCATGAATCTCACGGGAATAAAAAGTGAGATAAAAACCCCTTACCTCATTGTGATCAATCTAGTTGTATGACCAATAGATAACAAACACCAAATGAATCACATAATACCATATATATAAATTGAATCATGATAATATATATGAAATGAAAGTGCACAATACACCACATGCAATAAATAAGTGGCGAACAATGGAAATCTCATGGAATTAAAAGTGAGTTAAGAAATCCCTTACAAAAATTTGGAATCCTAAAGGCACCACATAAAACATCCAAAAATGGATTGATGAGATCAAATAGGGTATCTAATAATATGGACATAAAAATTATTGTAAGTAGAATATAAAAGAACATCCCTGATCATAAGAAATATGATCTTAAAAGAAGTGATATAAAAGAGGGTACATAAAAGAGAGAGAGAGGTAGGATCCCTTTCCTCATGTCCAACATGTCTTATTAGTTTCTTTATATTCCTGAATAATAAAATTAGGTCAATTTATAATTTCAAAAGGAATTACTATAAAGTTTATTATTCAATTAACATCATATATTATCATGTTATAATAATTAGATTATTTTGTGAGTTCATATCATACGTTTTGTCGATGTTCGGTACATGAGTCAAAAATGTACTTGTTGAAAAGAATTGTCCAGGTAGTTATAATTAAATCATCTCCATAATATTATTAATGATTTAAATATCATACATATCCAGTATATATTGGTTTTATACTATTACATAACATTTGGAGATAAAAAATAAAATGCAACGTTCATGGAGACGGTAGGTCGTACGTACGCATGAACGCTACATTCATTTCTTTTTCATATTAATGGAATAAAAAACTGAGAGATATATATATATATAAATATATATTATAATTACATTATAATATATATGTTATATAGGTCACATAAGTTCATTAATTTCATTATTTATACATTCCATGTATTGTATGAACGAGTCAAATCACCTGAGGATATACAGAAGCATAGAGAGGACATAAATATAATATATATAATATATAAATGTAGTTCCATAATAATGGACACCATGAAAGGTGGTAGAAGAATATTGAACAATAATCATTTCGTGATGCAGTAATTCACTATCCTCGGAAACCGTATGTTATTTAACCATTAGACGTAGGTGTGTTTAATTTTAGCTCGAATACTTCTAATAACAACATCCTAGTATATTTAATATACTTTTTTGTTACAAAAGAAAGGTATAGAAAGAGTTTAGGTCATTGGAGATGAAAAATAAAACAAAAGAACATAAGAGAAGACATTCCCTTTAAATTGGGTAACTCTTTTTGATTTGAGCCAAAAGCATAATTGGAAAGACTTATACTTAATGTGAGGCTTCTAGGAGTAAGAGAGGAATGTGGAGAGATAATTTGAGAATAGATTGGTAGAGAAAATTTCATGAGAGATGTGGGTAAGGGGGTATAGTTTGGGGCCTTTTTTAAGAGTGAGGAGGGTTACTTTTGGAAGGACTTGAAATGTTACTTTATTATAAAATTGTTTTCGGATTTTAAAGGTCCCAAAATGATATATTTCTAGGATATGGTGACAATGGTTCGAAATACACCAATCCAATAGGTTTTCAACAAGTGTATGTCTTAGATTTTACCTTATCATCTCATTTTATTTAAATCGTTAATTAATGAGGTAATCTCTATGTCATCATGGTGTCATAAATACTTTTATTTATATGATGTCTAAAAATTTTTAAACAATTACCATGAGTTAGGAAATCTTTTTATATTTCTAATGAAGATTTATAGTCAAAATGATAACTTATATAACCCCATGTAAAAATTGTTTTAGTAAAACAATACATGTTTGTGACATTTTTATTTTTACTTTAAATAAAAAGTTATTACTGTCATTATCTTACCCAAGTGAATCCATAGGGCCCCCAATTGACAAATGGATTGTCTTGGTCATCCATGAATCGTCCAATTAGGGTAGGACATGTGTCATGGTATTTTTATATTTTTATAATATTATTTTTACCTTAAATTACCCTAATCACCTTTAATCGCGGTTAATAAAACTCAAATGTTACTATTCACCAAAAATTATTTCCATTCCATTGACCCACATTTTACATACTAATGATAACCATGTATTTCAGATTTTTTGAAATTCAATTCTCATAAGTGGTAAAATTCATTTTGACAAAAAATCAGTTTTTAACTACCACTTAGTTGTTTCACTATTCATCACAAAGTTATGTTTTCATAAGAATACAAAAAATACACCCTAAGATATATTTGATATTACAAATTAAAAAATAATTTCCATTTTAAAAAATTCAAAACAAAAAAGTTGCATTAATGAATTTTATAATTAATTCCCATTGTCAAAACAAATAACGCGTTTTCAAGAAACAACATATATCAAAATATTGACACTTGCTTAGGTCCAATTTCAAAGTGAAATTAATTCCAATGACCAAAATTGGATTAAATGGTAAAAAAATATTTTAATTATACTTTAAACCCAATTTAAAATATAATATAACCAAATAAATGAATTAGATTAAAATGAGGTTTTGAATTAAAATACATCATTTTCAATATTCATTAAAAAATGAACTTTATCGGAAAAATCACAAAAATTTACACAAAGTAAATTTTGATGTCTTGATTCTAAATAAAGATTTTATTTTCTCAAATATAACATATAAAATGGACCAAAATTAGATTTAAAAAGGGTTCTCCATCAAAAGGCGGTTAATCGACCTTTTAATGAATATTAGAATATTTATGCTTAAAATTGGATTCATTCACATTTTAAGCCTCTAAAATATATTGGATAAATATAAAAATATTTGATAATCATTTTTAGTTATTTTTTTTCATTCCCACCATTAAAATGTCTAGGATTTTACTACCATTTAAAATAATATTATTATATTATTATTTTGCAACGTAAGATTTCAAAGAAACTCAATGTTGGGTATTGGGTACCCCATCGAACATAGTAGACCCTTTAAAGTAATATTAATATTTTATTCAAAAATATTAATAAATATGGAAATTTCATATTCTTTATTTACCTCGGATGTTATATCCTTCCCCCCTTTTGGGAATTTCCTCCTCACAATTTTAAAATTGTGCTCGGAAACTTCATTGAAAGCCCCATATCGGAAAATGAGTCAAATAACTGTCACTTTAGTGGAAAGAAAGAAAAGTACAAATGTCACCCAAGTTAACCCATAAAAGGATTCCATGAAGAAAAACATGGATATGGTAGAGAAAACAAAGGGTCAAGTTCTGATGGAAAGTGATAGAAAACATGTTTAGGAGAAAGTTAACCACCAGAAAATCACAAACTTCTGATGGGTTAAACGGTATTTGATTCCCCATTTGGAAATGTTAACAGACAAAATTTTTGTTTCATGTTACTTTTAAATGAGGAATTTATTTATGAGATTAACAAAATCATAAGGAAACATACTTACTTGTCGTGTAGACTTTCATCTCTTACTAGATTTCTTACACAAACTCATATTTTCTCCAGAAGGTGAGTATTTAGGATGACTTGTTCACATTAAGACCGCTATAATGTACTTCTAGAGAAAAACTATTCCACAAAAGAGAACTATATATTTCCCATATAATTAGACCAAAACCAAAATGGTTTGTACAATATTAGATAATCCCAAAAAATGACAATCTTTTACAAAAAGAAAAACTACTCTTAATCTCCAAAATTTGTCCAACAAAACCCAAAGATCATCAAAGACCATTCAATAAACTGCTATCCATAAAATTCTTCAAAGTTATCTAAACTAATATTGAAACCCAAATCTCTGATGGATTTAATCACACAGTCTTCCAAGGTAAATCTTACCATTTATCTCTAAATAACATCAGTTACTCTTAAAGTGTCATACTGAAAAGTAGTTAACCTAATCACATATCCTCGATAATAGGTTTATCATTTCGATAGATAACCCAAAATAAACTTATTCCTGATTCATAAGATCATATAACTAAAAAGAATTAGTTATACTAGCCAGGGACTTCACATAGTCCAGTGGTAGGTGATAAATCCCAGTCGCACTATGCTTGTGGGTTCGATTCCCGTAGCTTCGTCTGACGCGACGGGTTGTCACACGGCCTGCGTTTTGTCCTTTTTCCAAAACTATATAATTCTTAAAACATTCCCCCAAAAGAGATAACATCTTCAAAAATAACCATAACATAAGTTAACCTCAATTTTATATCATGCCTTTCATTTTCCATCCTAACATATAGTAACCCATAATTACCTCAAATGTAAGGATCATATAAAACCTAATGGTTAACTTTATAATTATTACCTGAACTTCCACATCGAGTTGGTTATCTTGTACAAGGTTTCATTAGATAACTCGACAAGGTTCAAGTGGTTATTCATGACTCCTGATAGTTGGTTGAGAATAATCAAAAGAGTTCTCATTGAATATCCCTTATCATTCGGTTGTTCTTTCAAAAAACCGTCATAGTTTTCTTCACATCCACTATTACTTTGGTGCCTACTAGATTAATCCATTTACTAAAACTAAAAAGGTCAATGTGAGTATATCATTAGAATCAACATATAATATCTTATGAATAGGGTAAATACTATGATATAATTATTCATGTTATCTTAAAATCATTTACTTTATCCAAAACTATGACTCTTTCTGAAATCCTAACCATTATGGTAATGTCACTTATGCCTAAAGAATACCCTAACCTCTAATGTAATCTAAACCGACCTTTGATACCAACTATAAAGACCCAACCATAACACATTACATAATCTTTAATGAAATGAATAATTCACATTGAGGATTTTTTCAGGATTAGAGTTTTAGAGAATTAGGACATAACTACTACATCTCAAAAGATTACAAAGTAGACACTTCTACTCAGTTTCCATTTTTTTCATAAAAAAAACTCTTAAATATAAACATGTATAGTTCCATGTTTTAGATAGCCTGTCTTTCCTTGATCTCATCCTTGACCTTATTCATATTTATGTCACGTGGAAAACATTTCAAAAACATGGGATGAGCATAAAAATCTCAGTAAGGGATATAAAAATATGGAAAGAAAACATTAGTCCATGTATACATAAGAATAAATGAAATCACACTTTACAAATAAAACATAATCACATTAACATACCTCACGAAATCATAATATTTATGAATAACTCATTGAAATCATAAGACAAAAAGGTTACTTGGGGCATTCATAAAATTTTTACGTATGGAGTAACCCTCATGATTATGTTTGGAATACCAATTACAGTATATTACCTGAATCTCTTTGGAGAAACCTTAGTGTTTAACTCCTTTGCATTAACCAATGTTTCGGGGAGCTATCTCTAGCTCACCCGCCCTTAGTTTCTCATGGAACCACAAGATTTCATAGACATTTCCCAAGAACCACATCATAACCATAACACATAACTTAAGCATAAAAGATAGATAACATTCGCACATTGCAATAAAAATATAACATTTTAAGATATTGAAATAATAAATCCCTTATAAAAACCATTTTGAATACCATAATATGTAAAAAGAGTATATGATATTTCTTTTTCATTTGAATAAATTACAGATGGTTAAGGAATCCAGAGATCAAATAATACTCACGGCGGTGGAAAAGGTCATTGTCACCGCTTACATTAAAAAATAATTATTCTTTTTTTTTGTTTAGTAAAACAATTCGTAGAGAAGAGATTCCCTTTAAATGAAAATATAACTAAAAAGGTTTTTATACACCGTATAAAATAATGTCTTATAGAAATCAATAGATGCCTCAATGAATGGAGATTGAGACGAAGTCCCTTACAAAGACGGTATCCTTATATTAAGGATAAATCAATTATATAATTATGTGTGAAAAATATAAATACACCCAATATAAGTTGATATTAAGTGTAATATAATCATATTTCATCCAGACATATTCATAGCATGACATAATCAAGAATTAGATTTTTAGCATAAAGAATTGAAATTGGGTTAAGAAGTTCCTTTACAAAAATTCGACATTCTAACGACATCACATTAAAATTCATAAAATGAGATGATGAGAGATTAAAAAAAGTAAATCGTCACTTGGAAATATAATTTATAGGAATATGGATATATAATAACATATCTTAACATAAGAAGATGTAAAGTAACAGACCTAACAAAATAAGTCTTTTAAAAATAGGAGGGTGAAAGGTTCCCTTACCGATTTGGGTAACATTCGAAACGTACACCCCATGAAATAAGGGTAATACAATGAAGCTCTAAATACCCATAAATTAAATTATATTACACAATGAATACAATAATGTGCAGTAAAAACACCACACAAAAATAAATAGTTGCAAATGTAGCATGAATCTCGCGGGAAGAAAAATTCAGATAAAAACCCCTTACCTCGTTGTGATCAATCGAGTCGTATGACCAATAAATAATAGACACCAAATGAATCACATAATAACATGAATATAAATAGAATCATGATAATATATATGAAATTTCAGTACACAATACACCACATGCAACAAATAAGTGGCGAACAATGGAAATCTCACGGAATTAAAAGTGAGATAAGAAATCCCTTACGAAAATTCGGCAGCCTAACAACACCTATTAAAACTTAAAAAAATGGATTCATGAGATCAAATAGGGTCTATCGTCATATGAAAATATAAATTACAGTAATATGAATATAAAATAACATCCCTCAACATAATAAAGAGTATATCAAAAGAAGTGACATAAAAGAGATTACTCAAAAAGAAAGAGAGAGGTAGGATCCCTTACCTCAAGTCCGACTTGTCTTGTTCATTTCTTTATATTCATAAATTATAAACTTAGGTCAATTTATAATTTCTTATGGAATTTCTTCAAACTTTATTATTAAATTCATATCACATATTATCAGGTTATAATAATTAGTTAATTATGTGAGTTCATATCATACGTTTTGTCGTTGTTCAGTAAAGGAGTCAAAAATGAACTTGTTGAAAAGAATTGACCATTTAGTTATAAATACATCATCTACATAGTATTATTAATGATTTAAATATAATATATATCCATTATACATTCTTTTTATACTATTCCATGACATTTGGAGATAAAAAATGAAATGTACCATTCATGGAGACTGTACATTGTACGTACGCCTAAATGCTACTTTAATTTATCTATCATATTAATGGAATTAAAACTAAATGAGAGAGATATATATTATAATTCCAGTATAATATATATTTTATATAGGTCAAATAAGATATTTCATTTCATTCTTTATACTTTCCATGTATTTCATGAACGAGTCACATCACCTTAGGGGGCAGTAGTCCACACTTTCTCAAATAAAATTATCGCATTTTCACAACATGAAAAACATAAAGGTATGATTTAAATATAAAATAAAGAATCATATAGAGGACATAAATATAATATATATAATATATAAATATAGTACCATCATAATGGCCACCATGAGAAGTGGTAGGATAATATTGAACAATCATCGTTTCGTGAGGCAGTAATTTTCCATCCACGGAAACAGTATGTTCCTTAACCATTAGACGGATGTGTGTATAAGTGTAGCTCAAATATTTTTAATAATAACGTACTAGTATATTTAAGATACTGTTTTTGTTACATAATAAAGTAATAAAAAATGTTCAGGGGGTTGGAGAAGCAAAATAAAACAAAAGAACATAAGAGAATACATTACCATTAAATCGGGTAATTCTTTTTGATTTGAGCCAAAGGTTTCTTTCGAAAGACTTCTACCCAATTTGAGGCTTCTAGGAGTAATAGAGAGATGTTTAGAGATAATATGAGTAGGGGTTGGTCGATAAAATGGCTTGAGAGGTGTTGGTAAGGGGGTAGAGGTGGGGGCCTTTATAAGAGGGAGGAGGGTTACTTTTGGAAGGTCTTGAAAGATTACTTAATTATAAAATTCTTTTCGGATTTTAAAGGTCCCACAATTGATATATTTCGAGGATTAGGTGATAAAGGATCGAAATCCAGCCTTCCAATATGTTTTTGACATGTTTATGTCTTAGATTTTAACTTATCATTTCATTTTATTTAAATCGTTCATTAATGAAGTAATCACTGCATCATCATGGTGTCATAAATAATTTTATTTATATTATGTATAAAAATTAAATAACAATTACCATGATGTAGGAAATATTTTTAGATTTCTAATTAATATTTATAGTAAAAAATATAACTTATATAACCCCATGTAAAAATTGTTTTAGTAAAACAATACATGTTTGTGTCATTTTTATTTTTACTTTAAATAAAAAGTTATTAATGTCATTATCAAACCCAAGTGTCTCCATGGGGCCCCCCCAATTGACCAATGGATTTTATAGGTCTGCCATAACTCGCCCAATTAGTGTATGACTTGTGTCAAAGTATTTTTATAATATTATTTTTACGATAAATTATGTTAATTACCTTTAATCATGGTTAATAAAACTCAAAAGTTAATATTCACTAAAAATTATTTTCATCCCATTAAACAAAATTTTACTTAATAATGACAACCATGTATGTCAGATATTTGAAATTCAATTCACATAAGTGGTAAAATTCATTTAATCAAAAAATTAGTTTTTTTAACTACCACATAGTGGTTTTACTATTCATCAAAAATTGATGTTTTTCAGAAGAATACCAAAATTTCACCCTAATCTATATTTGATATTACAAATTCTATAATTATTTCCATTTTACCAACTTTAGAACATTGAATTTTCATTAATTAATTTTATAATTAATTACCAATGTCAAAACAAATAACGTGTTTTTAAGAAGCAATATCTATCAAAAGATTGACACTTGTTTATGTCCAATTTCAATGTGAAATTAATTCGAATGAACACCATTGGATTAAATGGTAAAATATATTATAATTACACTTTAAACCCAATTAAAAAGATAATGTAACTATATAAATGAATTCGATTAAAAGTAGGTTTTGAATTAAAATACATCATTTTTCACTATTCATTAAAAAAGTGAACTATATCGGAAAAATAAAAAAATTTACAGAAAGTAAATTTTGATGTCCCGATTCTAATTAAGGATTTTAATTTGTCACATATAACATATAAAATTTACAAAAAGTAGATTTAAAAATTTTTTTCCATCAAAAGGCAGTTAATCGACCTTTTAAAGAATATAAGAATATTTATGCTTAAAATTGGATTCACTCACATTTTAAGCCTCTAAAATTTATTTGATAAATGTAAAAATATTTGATAATCATTTTTTAGTTAGATATGTTCATTCATGACATTAAAATGGCTAGGCATTAACTACAATTTAAAATAATATTATTATATTATTAGTGTACAATGTAAGATTTCAAAGAAACTCGATTATGCGTATTGGGTATGCCATCGAATATAGTATCCCCTTTAATGTAATATTAAAATTTTATTGAAAAATATTAATAAATATGAAAATGAAATATTCTATATTTACTTGGGTTGTTACAGTGTCAATGCTTACAAATTCACTAGACCTATACAATCCTAGAATAGATCTTTATGTTTTGTAATTAATGGTTGGATATTAAAATTACATATATATATATATATATAGAAAATATGGGACACTATTGTTGGAATCATATAATGGGTTAGTAATCATTTGGAAATTAGAATGAGGAAAATGTAGTGAGAATCATAGGGATAAGTCAACGCATATGATCAAATCCTATTGTAATGATAAGAATAATTAATGAACTAGGTTAAATATATATTGTCAAAATAAAAGTTGTTAAAAGTATACATCTATCAAATTTTTTTTATGATTATATGGTTCCCCACTATGATTATTGTCTTTCACACTATTCTTTTGGGGTTTTATCAATGGATAATCCTAAAAAATTCAGGTTAATTTTGAATGTAATGGTCAATGGGATGAACATACACATAATAAAGGAATTGATATAAGATATTGAATAATAAATATTGTGATTATTTCCTAATAATCTATCTAATTATATGATTAATAATCTAAACATTGTTGATATTCCTTTCAAAAAATAATAAAAAATTGACTTCCACAAATACCATGGAGGAAAGAAGATTAAGCTTCAAAAATGTCTATAATAGAGGACTAATCACTCAAATGATTGTCTCAAAGGAACATAAATATGTATTGAATGTATAAAGAAATAACACAAAGAATGTAATTTCAAAATAAAAATGAAAAGATCAGTTGAGGAAATGGATAAGAATAACTGTCTCTCTATGGTCTCCTACATGATGGAATGTTTTAAATGTGGACTCTATGGTAATAATGAAAGTTTGTGTCATAAGGTGGGCTTGAGAAGTGAAAAATAATGTTTATACTTTAAATGGTTTTACCAGTGATGATGACAAGTCTATGAATAATTTATTAATGATATGTGTTGTTGTAACTTTATTTATTATGTTGAATGTATGATGAATGATTAAATTGATGTTGATGAATCTTAATAAATGTTACATATTTCATATATTAGGATAATATTATTCTATAATAAGATGAATATTACAATTTAATGGTTTCAGAATAATGTGGGGTGATTTAAGTGTTTATGTATTTGGATCCATGAATTATGTTGTATGAGCAATATAATAAATATATAATGCTTATAAAAAATATTGAAACAGATAAAGATTGTCCATGATATTTTTTCATTAAGTATTCGTAATCATATTGTAGTTCCTGGGTTCTTATTGAATAATGGGATAGCGTGAATTTGTGGTTTACATTTCACAAATTATTTCTTTTGAATTCAACATCATAAAACAATTACGATTAGTTATGAACTTAGTGATATCTCATAATCTCTGTTTATATGTAGTAATAATAAGAGACTTAACAACACCCAATTTTTAATAGGTTTTTTTAAAAATACTTAAACTTTGTCATGTAAGTTATTCTCCTAAACACAGATTCTTCACTACAAATATATTATCAATTATAATGGATGATGTGGAATCATGCAATATCTCTCTGGAATCCTCATAGGAGGTTATTTATACTATATCCCATAGTGTTACTAGAATCCCCATTGACCTAATAAATTGTTTAAAATATTTAATTCCTCCCTTGAATGACATAAATGAGTTCTCCTACTTCTATCTCCAATGGAAATAGATCCTCATTTCGTTAAGGATTCAATCCCTTTAGGATTATTTAATTCTCTTCCTCCTTTATTGTGATGAATTTTACTTTTTCCTGTTACTATTCATGCACCTTTTTTGTTTAAAAGTCTTGGTCAATACATTAAAATTAACTATATATGATCACTTTCATTAGTGAAACAAATTGTTAGGGGGATTCGTCCTTTTGATGAAGTCCCAACACTAATAAAATGATTGAAAGTGGAGATATATAAATAATTTGTATTACTATATAGAAGAATAATATTCCCACAATCTCAATCATTCTTATTCAATTTTTAACTCACAGTATGTATGAAATATCTCTTGTTTTCTTTTCCATTCATATATATATATGAAACACCAAATTCCATTTCATAACTTCATGGTTCAATGTGTGTGGCCCCAGTTGCCTATAGTATCCTAAATATTTACCAAAAAAATGGTATTTTAACAAAACATTTGTTCAAAATATTTTGATATTCAAGTTAATGAGACACAATGATATATATTCTATTCTTATTCATGTAATACAGGTATGAATCATTGATTTAAAAACTTCCTATGCATGACCAATGATAATATGTAGTTCCAACTAATGTTCTTGGATCACATTGGATTCCGGGTACTCAAGAGAACCTCTCCTTCTGTGGTATTTCAAATGATAACAACAAATTATAACTAGAAGTATATATATATTTTATCATTTATATTTCTATGCTTTTCCTCCATTATTTAGGCTGAGTCAGGGATTCTCAAATATATTTGGTTTTTTAAGCACTGGAGTGGTTATAAAATTTTCATGATCACCATAACTGATATGATCATAATAATATAATATGAAATATCTTCTCATTTGAGTATCCATATGACTATAATATCTTCACATTTATTAATGTGGAATGTATGAATCATATATCTTATAGATCCCCATTCCATGAAAGTTCAACAGTGCACTATAATTTTCATGCCTTCCACAAATCATCTACATAATTGAAATAGTAATGTGATTATTATATTCTCAATCATCTTCAAGAAGAAACATAAAAAAAATACATGGAAATTAACTTTTTGAGAGGTCAGATTATGCATTTGGCTATGTGGGATGTTTGGGTGCGTAGAAAACAATTCATATGGATAAATTCAAAAAATGGATATGTAGTGGTAATACCCACATGCATGACTCATCTAAGTCATTACTCTCTTATAAAAATTAAAAAAATGGATCTTACCTTCACCTGAATACTTACCAAAACTGATATGAGGGTAATTCCATTAATATCACCATATCAACCACACCTTCTGAATACGATGTCCATGCATGAAAGTGTAAATTCATGCCATTGATAGTTCTGTCCGGAATGGATCATAAATTTTCAACATAGAAAACATATATGTGATCGTGAAATTATAATTATCTTTTCAAATTCCTCAATGACGTACAATGTCCCACTAATGATCCCACATTCATTTAAAGGTAGAAGATGATCAATAATGGAGATATAAGGTCTTGGATGTTCTAGATCGAGCGAAAAGGGAAATATTTGGATGTTATTACATAGAGAAATATTGAAGCGCAAAGCCATTCCCCCCATTGGACTATCAAGTGGTTCAGTTATGGGTTATTAATTTACCACTACCACAATTCCCCAAAGCTAGTAGCCAGGTATCAATACCCACAACATGAATCATATGCTACATGGGCCACACCAACCTGCACTATCTCACTAGGACCCTGACGCAAACCCTTGCAGTATCACTTTGGCATGAGACCTTATGAGTATCTACCATCCCATTCTTATAATCTATTTCTGCACCATGATATTTATATTTTAACATACCTCATAAGTAGTGGATGTAGTCCCTTTGGTATCTAGGTGAGGATGGACAATTATTTTATTATAATAATGGGAAGGATTTACTATAAACCATGGAATTCTAAAATTACATGCCAGAACATATCGTTATCTTGAAATATTCTTCAGTTACATTAATTTGTCGTTAAAAAATTCAATAAATATATTCTTTTTTATCATTTTGAAAACTTTTTTCTCTTCCTAAAATTCTATATAAAATAAAATTTTCGTATTTACGATAATCAAAAAAATAATCATAACATTTACATGGAGAATTTATCAAGAAAGACATCTAATATCATTATGTATGTACAAAAATATTCTCCATGTATCACAAAATTTTCTACTGACACCACTTATTGAACCAACACATATATACTTATTCACATCAAATCCCATCATGTATCATCAATCTCCCCATTATATTTTCTTATAAATATGAACCTATATCATTCATTTTAATATGTGGTTCTAAATTCCTCCCCCTTTTTAGAAATAAAAAGAAAAGGGTTTGTTAGGGGGTCCTTTGAAAAATCCTATAATACACCCTTTAAATATACATTTTTATATGTTTAGAGATGTGGATGATATGAAATGGGTTTCTTATGAAAAAGGACTATTAAAAATCTTCTCTAATATTATATGGTAAAACAAATTATATAAAAAAGAGAGATGTAAAAATGGTCTTCTATGTTGTCTATACACTATCATTCATGAGAAATAATTCTCACTATTTCTTATTAGTCAATATAGGTAGGGTTAAGACATGTAATACATGATCTTTAACTCTAACACAAACACTTTATGATTTCACAGGGAAAAAAAATTTCTCCATTTGTTTCATATTATCATAAACCAAGAACTCCACAATAATTGATATAAGTAGCATCATTAAGAATAAGTGATTAATATTTGATTGGAATACATGAAAATTTTAGTTACTATAATATCTATAAAATTTTGTATTCATGGTTAAAATATTTTTGCAGCCTCTATTCTTTATCCGGATCCCTCAAAAGGGAATCACTAATACATATATTCATGATTTTATATATCATTAAGAAATTGTTTTAATATTTTTGAATTTTATAGCACACAAAAATGATATTATTTACATGAATGTACAATTTTGATAGTTTCCAAAACATCACTAAGGATTATATTCATCCATACTTAAATTTCAGAGTATAAAATATAACATAAAATCCATATTGCCTCTTCTATATCCACGCTATCAGGAATACAAAAATAGTCACTAGTTATCAAGTACTACCCTTAATAACTAACTTTAACATCGATTCCCAACATTATAAGCATGAATTCAATACAAGAGTGAAATATGGGAATAAGGTGGATATACTTGTTCCTCAACATGAATAGTATGGTTATGATGGTTTTGTCAACTACGTATCCGCATATTATATAGTATTAATTCTTCCAAATTTTATTTTCAAATATTATTTATCCTTTTTACCATGGATCTTGTCACAACTACCATTTTTTGGTGGATGGTTCTCATCTCTTTATCCATTAAATCGTATACATCTCCCAATGAAAGCATAATTTTCATCAATAATTATTTATCTGATTGTAATTTGGGTGAACATACTCTTAAATTATTTCCAGATTTATTACATATCTCTCATAGAACATAATCAATACAAGGTTTTATTTTGTTGAAAATATCTCATGAAATTCATTTCTTTCACGTGGAATTTAAATTATACCATTTGAAGTATTTTCTTGTGATTTTTTAAAATTTGAAAAATCTCTATATTAATTGGATAATTAACATGTATATATATTGTAATTTTTAAAACTTTTCTGAGATTATACAGGGCTTCAAATAATTTCTATTCTTCATATATTAATTTTTAGATTTTGAACTCTTGCATATGATCTTGTACATGATATTTTTCTAATATTTCTTATGTATTGTTTCCAAGAATTAAAATTTTTATAACATCAAGGGAATATTTTGATTTTCAATTTCTTCATTATTTATACACAACACTAACTATTAATTTTATTGTGGTATTTTATTCCTATTGATACATGATAAATGTTGAGATTTATAAGTATTTGAACACATTTATGTCAAAAATCATCGATATATCAAAGAATCTTAAACCATTTTTAATGTGATATTTTTTTTTTATTATTTCATTTTTTCAACTTATTCTATGGGTTTTACTACTCGATAGGGGTTTCCATTGAAATATATCATTAAAATAATATTACCAAAACAATTAATTCAAAATTATGTAATTTATTGCATCACCATCATTGACCCACACAACTTGATTCTATTTTATTTTATTCATTCATTAAAAAATTTATTACAAAATGAACATGCTATGCTTGGGTCTTCTACCCCACTATTTCCTTTGGAACTTGAGTTCTTATTAAGAATCACTATTTATGATTGGTTTCCAAAGGATTTTTTTTGGAAACAGAATCACCCAAAGGTGTTATATCCAAAGGGACCTACATTCCAAAATCATGCGCTCAGTAGTTATTTTTAAAAATTATTCTTATGAAATCACATTGGTTGAGAGTATGGGAGTTCTGTCTCATCATACACATTTGAGGGGAGTTATTTCCTACAACATGATTCTATTATAGATTTAGGATATATTCATGATTCCTTTTTAATTTACTATGCATAATGTAGTTTTCCCTTGAAAATTTCAGTCAAATATTAACATGTGTCGATTGAAAAATAATTCTTACGAATTTAGGGTTCTTCATAAATGTAGATGTATGCATGCATAAGGGGTTTTACATTGATCTTATCGTCTTATATACTACATAGAGACTCTTTGGTCATTATCATGAAGATTATGGTTTTTAAGCCACTATGTGGGGTAATATGGAAATTTATTGTCATCTAGGTAGATGAATGTCACTCTGGAATTTATCATCTTCTAGGGAGATGGATATTTAATCTTGTGTTTATTGTCATCTAGGTAAATATAGGTTACTATGGTGTTTGTGTTCATACAGGGAGATGGAATTTTTTTTTGATGTTGGGATCAAACCAAGAGATGGTATTCCTATGTATCATTGAAAAAGAAATCAGAACCTAAATAGTTTACTGCTGCATAATGGGATGCATCCTACCTTTTAAGGTCATGTGGTATGGACCCAACCATACAGCTTACCCTCATTTTTCAAGACATCTAGGTCAATAGTTCTTAGTCAATGTATTGTGTGGTAGTTATACCTATGAAACCAATGATACAAGAAGTAATATGAGTTTGAAAGTTGAATTAGACCCTTAATGGGATATTTCCCAGAGAGTAGAAAATTGATTTGGAATATTGGGCAAGAACATAATGCAGACTTCCTACATATCCCAGTTATGGTGGGAATCCCAACACACATAGTTTAGTTATCTTTAAAGGGGAGCCTAGACCATTGAAATATATAGGTTGGGGATTACTCCTAATGATAATGACCATGTAATAGGGTCAAGGAGATATTTTTTAACTCTTGGAGATGTATGAGGGGATTAATTTTGGGATTAATGCTAAGGAGGATGCCCGAATTATGGTAATTAGGGTTGGAATCTAGAGGAGTATGTCCATTGAGATCGATAACTAGGGGAAGGATTATTTCATATCTTTCTTATGGATGGAATTAGAATTCACATAGTACAATCATTAATATGGAATGGGTGGATTTTGTGATCATTACAAACCTCCTTGCAAACGTGATTCTTGATCGGTGAGAGATACCAGATGATGTGAAATATTCAACAAAACTCACACCTTTTCCTCCTTTGTTGGTGGATGAGTCTGTAGATACTATGGAGTGGGTCGTGGATATGGAGGAAGGGGATTTTGGTACAACACTTCCCACAATTTAATTTTTGTTAGACATGGGTCTAACTTTATAGAAGGAGTGAAGGTAAACAATGTAGAGAGGATAAAGACTATAACCTCATACATTAAAGGATAGAGGGTTACATCAGGATTGTTTCCCTATGATTTGTATATTGATAGGATGTGTTCCCCTCCATTTTCAAAGGATAATAAGACAGAATAATCACTATCCTCATTACCATGAATTGAAGGCTCCTAAGCATAGGGATGAGAAGGGGAGGACAAAGTCCTATCTCCAAAATCCAAAACGAGGAACTCCTCAAAATGTACCACGGGTAAGTGTCCATGTGATGGTAGATATCTAAATATAAGTAAACCCCAAGGATTCTTACCCTCTGGTAGGATAAATATAGGAAATGTCGGACTATATAAATACTAACCCATAAGGGACACACGTAGATGTGACCATCCCTAAGGTTTTTCAAAGTATGATGTATTGGTAGAGTTTTGTATGTGATCCCCTTCAAAGAAGGGATAAAATGAAAGACATTCTCTAACATGAATGTCTTTTAAGGAGGCTTTATTAGAGGATCTCATATGATAAGAAGGTGAGGTGGACCAAGAAGGAGCACACAAGTAGATGGTGCAAAAGTGAGTGGCATGCATGTAGGCATTGAAGAACTAGTTTCACTGTAGGGGATGAAAAACATGGATGACTACAATTGGGTGACACATTATCATTCCATCAAGGGTCTACATATGTTTTCTGATTTGTGATGCATGTAAAATTATTTTTTGAGAAGTTTGATCTTTCAAGAGTTCTTAAATCTGGGTTTTTGGGTGAACTTGTCATAAAATTGTTATTTATTATTAACACTAAAAGGACATAAGTCACAATATACTGTTTCAATTCCCTATATTTAGGTGTTATGAAACTAAATTCTTGGTTTCAAAGGACTATGGAAAAGCACAATGGCGATCAGAGCGAAAATCCACCTTTAGGGAAATTCATCCGTTCAAATGATGGGCCCAATGGTCTATTTATATGAAATTGGTGACCCTACAGTGGAGGTTGTTGGTCAGGAAAGTAGGAGGGTGTTTAATTGTTTGGAACCTATATTACTTCACACAGATGCTTCATGGGGACTCAGAAGAAAACAACTACTCCATACCGCAAGAGATACTCCCTCGCACCCCTGATCGGGATCAATGTCGGGCTGTGGTTCCAACCCTTCAGGTCGTTGGATTTTCTAACTTCACTTACCCCCAAGAAAAATGCATAGTCTAACCATTCAAATTTCAATATAGGTTGAGTACATTGAAGGCCAAATCATATAGAAATCCAATATTCTCCTTTATTCAGCATAATGACATATTTCTACTTAATCTCAACATTTGGTGTCTAAGTGAGGTTCACATATTTTATGTGTTGATATGTTCATGGAACATAATTCATAGTGTCAACAAAATCCCCCCAATATAATTATATTAACTTGAAACTAAATGAATCTATTTGTAAGGTAAATTTTGGTAACATTGAATCATTCCAACATCATTTTGAGTGTATTGGAGCTATTTCACGAATGGTAGTATACTCTAATTTTTTTCCCTAATACATGGTGCCTAGAGAGCATAGTTATTATCTTTCTATGGTCATATAGACAACCCTTAAAGCATTGTGTCTTTTGTGTTACCACCCTAATTTTTTCCTAAGACTGATATAGAGTGGACATAGTGGATGAGACTTTCCTTTTTCTCAGGAATCCTTTTTTAGGTTCTGAAACAAAAATGTTTCTCCTTTTAACATTTATCACTAGATATTACCTAAACCGTATAGAGTATAAGTCCTTATAGCTAAGACACTACATTTTTGTAGATATCCCTTTGCAGGCATTCAGCCAAGTTAATACTATGTCTCTTTTTGTAGGATTTTTAATGTCATGCATGTTGTATTAGTAAAGATATTTTTTTAGATGAATATCACTGACCATGAATTTTGAGATAATAAACCAACCAAGTCTTTAATGTTGGAGAAGGTACTGATATTCCTCATATATAACGAAGGGGAATCTTGTGTCGTGATTTTTATTGTCACCAAATCTAAAACATGATGTATATAAATAGTGGAGGTCTATTTCAAGAACAATGTTACCACTATTTGATAATCCCAGTATAGGGCTTGTATTATATCAGTCCAACTAGGGAATGTGTTGCCCAGAAAACTATTGGTATCCTTTGGCTGATAGGCCCATTATGTTGGTGACTTTTGCAAGTCCAGCTGTGGAATGTGCTACATAGTCATGTAATGGAGGTATCAAGAATTATGACATTCTATTATTGGTAAACAATGTCTTTTAAGTTTTCTATGTCTCGTGATCACAATGATTGAATATTTCAATGATTTATAATTGAGAGTAAAAAAGAATCATCTTCTCTGACATAGGCTTCAAGTGAGAAACCACTTCTACATGAATTTGGTGTGTGAAAGAGGTTATATTTTGTTATGTAGGGTTTTTATAGTAGTACACGGTGAAAATTCTAGAAAAGAATCATGGAAATTATGTTGCGTAGTTAAACGTCATGCAAAAAAGGAAATTAGAGGATATGAAGTTTAAAGTCATGTAGAAAGTATATTATGAAAATCAGTTTATTATTGTGGAACAAGGACATTATGGGGGATTTGATTTAAGGTCATTATCTTTGACAAAAAGATTTGATGGTTTTCCAATTATTGTTAATTTTTCTTGAAATGTGCTACCATATTTAGTTATGGATAGAGTGAATTGTAGGCTGTGATTTTTGGATTCATGAATCTGTATATTAATATGTAGAAAAATCTCTAAGTGTCATTAGGGGTGGTATTTTATAGTAATGAAGTGAATACTTTTTAAAAAACCCATTATGGGTGATTTATTATATAGGGCCAACTAGGGCATGTGCTATATATACAAATATCCTTATCTATTGGATTAAATTCATATTATATAGGTTTAATTATCCTAAGGAAACTGGGGGAAGATACTTCATAGTGCAATAATGGATCTATCGAGAATTATGAAATTATAATGCTAAAAGATGATGACTGTTTAGGGATATTCTGACATTCTGTATCATATATTTTGGTTTATAGAGACATGTGTTTGAATATAGAATATGTATTTCAAGTCATAATTTCTGAATAATTGGGGGAATATTCTCTCTACGAAGGGCTAACCCATGCATTGAAAGTATATTTCCAATAGTATTTGGTAATATAAAAATGAATAAAATATTTTGGAAAAAAATGATATTATGGTCAAATGATACATTTTTATTCCAATATTATTTGAACCAATGAGTGGATAAATGTTTACACCATATTCTTAGATACAATTATGTCGAGAAATAAGATATGTGATAAAGATGAAAAGGAAGACCACATTGAAATATGGGATCTTACATAACTTCATCAAAGCATAGAGATACAGAAGAGGCTTCTCCAAATAATGAACTGTCAACATTTTGAAAAAACCCTTGTGGAATATGTGTTATACATGGCCAGATTGAGAATATGATGCATATCCAAATAGTGGAATCATTTGGATAACATACCAGTAATGTAGGGGACATTATGCAAAGTCAACTAGGGGAACATATCTCATAGTCAGGAAAAATATCTATCAAGTATTTGACATTCTACAACATGACACTGAAGAAATATTATAAAGATCTGAATGTATTCAATATTAGGATTATGAAAATCCAAAGGGGTAATGTACAATGCACAGAAGAAGTATTTGGACCGATGTATGTCATGTGTCTAGATTCCCATACATATATATGACTCGTATGTATAATGGGGACATTTCTTGTTTCCAGGGTGGGATTTATAATAAGGGATCCCAAAATAAAAGTTCATGCACAGATTTTTATTATTCGTATGTGGAAAAGTGGAGTCTTTACTATGTTATAATGTGACTAGGCCTAGGGTTGACGATATAGACATCACTACATATATCACATGAGTGAAAATCAATACATGAATAGTTTTTTCAATTGGTCCACACACATCTTCTTGGTTCACACACATGGATATTGTGGATTCTTTTTAATTATTGTTATACTATGATGTATGATCTGTGTGTCACCATGTATCTTGCATGGGAAATAATAAATCCATACATAGTTCTCAATATTCAATGAAGTTTTATGGCATGCAAAAAGGTCATAGGTGAACTGGCATTAAGTGGAGGAAATATTGGGTCTGGGATAAAGAATGAAATTTTGGGTGGCACAATGTATCCCATATGGGTAATAATCAGGCCTCATGTGGTCATTAGAAGTCTCATTTTCTAGATCTAATGCATTCATATGAAGTAAATGGGCATAATGATTAATCACAATTGGATTTGATATAGGAGATCTGGGTGTCATTATGTATCTTGATTGGTCAAAAATCAGGACACAAATAGTTCTTGAAATGGTCCTTGTAGTATAATGGAATGTGGTGTGGATGAAGATGAACATATATGAGTAGACAGAAATATTACAGCTAGGCTGGGAGATATAACCTAGGTGTTAATATGTATCTTTCTATGGGAAAGAATAAATCCATATATAGTTCTTCAAATGGGGTCCCTTTGAAAATTTAATTAAAGCATATAGGGAAATGTAGTTAAATTGACACTAGGTAGTGGAATTGATGTGAGTAGTTGTTGCGCATGGAAGCTACTCAAATTTTAAGGGACCAAATGAAATGTAAATTTGTGGTATCATAGAGGATAAATTAACATCAAATTAATAATATATTAAATGTACTATTTAATGTCACGTGGTCAAGAAAAATGGTGTATTTCAGTTTCAGGACATGTGACTAGGACCTCATGTCATGCAATTTAACTTCATGTGGAAAGAAGAAGATGATATATAGTTTAACATCATACAACATATATTTATAGTTGTAAAAAATGTTATCATCATACAACTAGAATTTATTTAGTGTGATTACAAAAACTACTTCTTCATGAAGCTTGCATTGGTTGGAATTGTGGTGATTTCTCCATCCAATGAGATTAAGGAAAAACCTCCATTCGAGTATCCCATATGTATGGAATAAGGCCATTACCTATTTGGCTCATGTTACATAGGCTTCTTTCCTAGTATCATTGAAGTCCTAAGGTCTAATACCAATTCTCCTTGGAGTAATGAATGGATGTGACATTTCTTGTTCAATGATCATGCTATTCGGTTTTGATAATATTTAATATGATGCAACGTATTCAATCTATTTTCATCTAGTCAATCCAGATAATCTAGTCACTCCCGAGACTACACATCTATAGATAAATGATCACAATAAGCAACTCGTATTGATGGAAATTGAACATCAATGGGAATATATGCTTCTATCCCATATACTAGTAAGTACAGGGTTGACCGTGTGGTAGTCCCGGTATTTTTATTGTAAGCCCTCATGGTATGAAAGTGTTTATTAGTCCTATATTTCATATATTTATCCACCATTTTCTAGAGTATGTTGGAAATTTTTTTGTTTAAATCCACTATCTATCCATTTTCCACTACACAATAGAGGGATGCATGGTTGGATTTGATATTATATTCTAGATATATCTTCCCATCCTCTACATATAAGAAATTGGTTTCATTGTGAATTAATATGGTATGTGGGACACCATATATGGTAATGATATTAGATTTGAAATAGATAACAATGCTTTTTGATTCGACTTGTTTAAGAAGAATAAGCTCGTCCCATTTAGAGAAGAAATTGGTAGCAGTAAAGATGTAAATGAACCACTTAGCTATAGCTGGAGGATAAGGTCCTACTACATCCATTCCCGATATAGAAAATGGCCAATATTATTTGGATGTATTTATAATTTCTAGGGTATTATGAATTATGTAGCCATGAACATGGAAAGGATGACACAAATTAGTAAAATCTTGGCAATCCTATGTCATTGAAAGAAACATGTATCCATGATTTTAGATTTTATTAGAAATTATGTACCAAGAGTGATGGGAACCATAGGTTCCAACATGTAATTCATTCATGGAAGTTGTAGTTTCTTCCACATTAATGTATCTGAAGATAATTTCATTGAATAATCAATTATAGGGAATCTTCAGGTGATTTGGCCCATCATAAAGAGTGAAATTAACTTCCCATCATTTGTTTTTCACTTTTCCAACTCTATCGATTGGAAGAACTCTGTTTTAGAGATATTATGTGATGGGTGACATCCATCCCATGGTAGGACACACTAGTATGAGAATGGGACTGATGCCATTGATTTCCTCAATTCGTATTTGAATAATGGGTGAAACCATACAACTATGATCAAATCCGATGATTGTTTTATCATAGTTAAGATATACCATGGCTATAGAAACATTTTACAATGAATAATCTAGGGTTTTTCTCAATAAAGAGAAAAAGGTCAATGTTTATTCTGATGGAAATTATAACATTAACCCTCAGACATAATCAAATTGGGGAATTAGTTCATCATTTCTAATGGTTTAATCCCCATTAATCTATTTGATTAGAAACTCTGAATAACACATAACATCAAGGTTGTTCATTGGTACTTGGTTAGAAAAATTCATACATTTTATAAGAGCATGGTATTCAATCTCATTGTTATTAACACCTTCTGATAAAACGATGTAATATGGAAACACAACCATTTATAGGGATATAAGAACAACTCCTAACACATCTTTATTGAGTTGAGGATCATCCATTCACTATATTGTTGTAATTATAGAAGAACCCTAAAAGTATGTATGCTATGTTTGGGGAATATCATGAATAGGTAAAATTTCATCACTTAGAAGTTTAGTATTCAACGAGGTCTCTTGAATAAGAGGTTGTTTAGTAAATAATTCTACCATGTCATGGACTTTCACTACTTTCCAAGATACAAACTGTATACCAAACAACTGCATAATAACTTCCCACCATGGAAGAATTCCTTATAACATATGATGGCTTTGGATAAATTTAACTGGGATATTGAGGGAGACCAATAGGACCATGTGATGAAACAATTAGTGCCTTAGATTTTGAACTAAAAAAAATTAATGATATGCGGCTCTTCTCAAAATCTGAATATCGAGTCTCAACATCAAGAATCATTCGAATGAGATAGTATAGGCTATCTTCATCCCTGGAATTATTCTTCTTTTTATGGAAGGAACATAGTGATCCCTTGAAGTTTGTAGCATAAAGAATAGTAAGTTATCCTTCAAATGGTGGCCTAAATACCAGTGGAATCAATATGTATTTCTTGAGGGTATCAAATGAATCATCACAGTCAATGGTCCACTAATATATAACCCCCTTCATCATTAATTTGTTGAAGGGAAAACGCATTCGGGACTGATTAAATCCGAATGTTCGTATATAGTCCATGTGTCCTTCAATTCATCTAAATTATTTCATGTTTAGAGGATGTGACATTCCATGTATGGCATTTCTATTATCGATATCTACATTAATTTTTCGATTTCATATAATTAAATATTTATATTTTACCAAGGATTCCCTGAATTCAAAACTACAGGGGTTCATATTCATATTATGTTGATAGAGTTTACTAAATATGATCTCCAAGTTACTCAGGTGACTATAACTTCTATGGATTTTATCACTAGGTTAGAAACATAGTATTCGAAAAAAAATTCCCAATGAAGGGTTTGTTAGTGTAGTGAATTGCACATTGATATTTCAATCATGAATTCTTCAAGACAATGGGCATTAACCTATAGAAAGATATACCTTGAGGGGATCTGAAGGATATAGATTCATCATCATCTTGAGCCATATGAATTTGGTTATAACTATAGTAGCCATCAATGGAGATGAGAGCTTGGTAACAGCCATTCCATCAATTAGGTGTTCTATGATTGGAACCTAGATGTCATCTTTGGGACAATGCTGATTTAGATCTCTAAAATCAATGGAAACATTTAATTAGACATTCATCATATTCACTAGGAATATATTATCAATAAAATAAAGATATTTCACCTCTAAGATAAAATCTTCATTTATAATCTTGTTGACTACATACACAATTATAGATTATTGAGTTATGTGTCTTCTTCTGGATTATCACTTTTATCCTCGATGATATTTTTGAAAATCCAAATGATGAGTGGCCACATCATGGTCATGGACTATAATTTTCATATAATTTGATGAAAACACATCTTAGAGTTGCTTTATTGTGGAATTATTCAACTATTTTTCTTCATATTTTATAGCCGCTCTAATTAGAGTAGGTCGTAGGTCTTCTTCTTTACCAAGATTTATTTTTCATAGCTCATCCACAGTGGTGGAGACACCTTCCTCAATTACTATTGTGGATACCCTAAGGTCTTCTTCTTATTCCTCAAATTCTTGTGTTCCTTATTCTTCCTATTTATAAATGGTAAGTTATGAATTAAGATGGTCATAGTTAGGGGAGAAGTAAGTATTTAGACATCCCAAAGAGGAGGCAACAATCTCTAGACCAACTAATGATGAAGGGTCTTTCTAAATCTCTAAAGAGAAAATTATGAGGTGGGAATCAGTATCCCTATCTTTTTCTGTGAGTGAAACAATTTCTTCTACCATGGTTAATAAAGAAGATACATGTTAGATCATTTTGAATGGAATTAAGATATCTATGTTATGACATTCATCATTGCTTGATGAGCCAATGATTTCACTTGTTTGGTCAAGATGAGTTGCCACAACTTACATTATGGAATCCACTGAATGTGTTCATGGATTTAATCCAACTCCTTCAATTTTATTAGTGAGTAATATGTAATCTACACTATAATTATTGAACGGGTTATTAGGGATCCTTTATAGACCATATCGAACATTTATTCTAGTAATATCATTTTTTATGGACTATTTTAACCATATGTGATAGAAATACACATCATTGTACTAATCATCACATATCATTAACTGGACCTTTTTATGATGAACTATACCAATGTGACCATTGATGAAATATTTGAGGCATTGGTAATATGATTATGGAATGGTTGCATACTGATGTAGCCATGTACGTCTAAGAATAAAATTAAAACTTATGTATTACGGGAAAACCATGAACACTGAATATAATATGAGATCTAAAAACAGATCTTTGAGCCTAATATTATGGAGAGGTTCTTTCTCATTATAATTGTAAACCTATAACATCAATGTGGTGGGAGAATAGTGGGACATTGTGAGGCCTAATCATGAAAGTGTTCGAATTGTAATGTGGTTGAATCTTGATCCATTATCAGTGAAGTATTGTCGGATATCAGTATCATTGATCATTCCATATAGATATAAGGGTTATATGTGTCCTTGTATGATAGAATCCTAATCCTGGTCCATGAAATATTTAACTACATTAAAATCTACCAGGTCATTATCTATACGGTAATCCTCTACTGAGGAAACCTCAATTTCTATCTCTTGATGGCCTGATAGAGCCTCAATATGTTCTTCCTAAAGTTCATTATATAATCTCAGGGAATCTCAGATAGATAAATTCGAAGTTAGTTGATCTAATTACATAAACACATAACATTTTTGATCCAAAGGTTGGTGTTTTCTTTCATAGATATACTCTTTTTCATGTGACCTGGGAGCTGATGTTCATAATATTGATGGACCATCCCTTGGAATAAGATCTTGGTGTGCTTCTATTTTGGGTAGATTTGGCTAGCTAGGTATTCTCGCTCACCAAAAAGTTAGTGGTATAGCCTCTAATTGATCTACCATGATGATCATAATAGGTAAAATCCTTTCATGCATGGGATAATTCCCTTATTTTTACAGATCCCACTAGAGGTATCTACAATGAGTTTCTACTACATAAATAGGTCGAGCATGGGTGTGGATAGAGTAATTGCTTCTTACATGCACACATATTCACATGTATCCTACACCCCAATAACCTCTTCCCATAGAATCCCAATCAAGTGTAGAGAAATTTGGTTCATAATCAGAATAATAATTTTTATAGGCATCTATTAAGTGAATAACGTTAACAAAACCACAAATCAAATCCTCCTAAAATAAAGATTATGCGTAAAAGTTCAATTATTGTTGTGATGTTGGGTGGGGCAGTGCCTGTAATTTTGAGACAGTTGGCATAACATCTTCTATGGTCAAGGGAAAAAATTTCCTTGACAAAAAATATTATTCTTCTATTTTATCCATCTTCTTCTGGAAATGTTGGTCCATTGAGGATTGTCTTTCAGAGGACTGGGATTTTGAGGATGAAAAAATTTCTATAAAGGAAAAAGTCGGAGATAGAGTTGGTTGTTTCAATTATTTTCATTGTATTTCTTGATTTCGGTTGATTTTTTTCTTAACCATCCAATAATAGAATTTCTAGGAATTCTTAATTTTGACTTATTTCCATTTTCATTCCTCCACTACATAAGTATAAAAAACACATTCTACCTTGGATGGTGATCTTTTATTATTTACTAACCCATTGTCAACCATATTTTATAGGAGGCTCTTAAAATCGAACACTCCTAGATGGGGTTCCAGAACTTTTGATGGAAGGGTAAATAGTTTGGAATGTCCTCTTATAGTTAAATTTTATGTTTCATTAGCCTTATCTACAGATGTAAGTTTTTTCCAATGATGTGATGAATTATCCAAGTGCATGATCATTTAGGAAGAGAATATAACTTTTTTTTCAACTCCTCATTCAATCTCCAATATTGATCATTTTGATCCTCTTGATGAAGTGGTCATTGATTTTTATGCTCGGGAGGTGGTACCCAATGGCCTAATGAGGTATTTAAATAAGTAGAAGATGTAGAGAATGATTAATTGATATTATAGGAGACTATATTCTTTCATACTCTTCTTCCCATAGATGATGGGATTACTCAGTATTTTTCTCGAGTATCCATTATGTAATTTTCCACCTATTGAGAAATAGAAGAAAGATCCCTAACCCCTCATGTCTATTTCATAGGGATTAATGTTGTATTCAACTAATCATGGAGATTTTATAAGCAAATTGGAATAAATTCCTCTTGAAGGAGTAGTATATTTATAGACGGTGTTAATTTGTCCCACTGAGAAATGAAATCTGAAACCCTTTCATCCTCCCATTACTAGTAGTTTGTGAGATCAAAGACTTTTTTCTTCTATATCATGGAAATAAACTGGAAATGAAACTTTTTATGGAGATCTTCCCATCCAGTGATCAATTGATACTGCAAAATCGGGTATCGTATGAAGTTTATCTCGTGAATGTAATGTATGAATCATATGAGTTTCCCTATTTCATGTTTCATAGGTTTCCCCAAACAAAAAGAGATGAAATGCCTCATGAGAATCTCCATATCTCCAGATCCATTGATGATTTGAAATATGGGATTCTGAAAATTTGGCAGTGGAGGTGTATGGTCTACCAATTTGGGATTATCCTTCATTTCCGAATGTACTGGTTCTCTACATCATTCCATAGCTTCTAATATATTATTCAATAAATTAATGGTTTTGTTAAGAATTCAAGGATAACCAGGATGAGTGGGAATACAATAATTGTGGTGGAAGGAGCCTGAACTGGGGAAGAAATAGGTAAGACTACTAGTAGTGACACCACTGATATTTTCCTTGGATAACCCATGGGGAAATTTCTATAAATATGTGCTTGAAACTTTAATATATGTTTAACCAATTGATGGAATTCATTTTCCTAATTAGTAGTTACAGAAAACACTCTTCTCCGAGACACTCCATTTAGATGTGAATGATCGGTATCTCCATATAGAGAATATCTAAAGGGAAATCGGCCTCAGTGTACCTCTGCATTGAATCTCCTCAAACCTGTCATCATTTCCTCTTATTAAGAAAATCATGCCCAAAGGGTAATGGATTGACCAACATCAAGGGAAGGGTGATACATGGTATGAACATTACCTTTTCCATTATTAGGATCCTTTCAAAGAGGTCGAAGTTGATAAATCTAGGGTATACCTATATTTTGTGTAACCCTCAAATTTTGAGTACACACACCGCTTTCAATAGTTTCGGTGTGGATGACATTATAAATAAGAACATTATCCTCTAACTCCGATGAAATGGAATCATTTTTTTGGAGGATAATCAATTATGGTATTTATTACATTTAATAATGAAAAATGCGTTAAAGGGATTATGTCAGTGGCTTTTTGAGATCACATTCTTCTTCACCCTCCACATGAAATTTTCATCCTATTTGTTGGTTCCCTAGGAACTGATTAGTGGATAATGAACTAAAGAGAATCCACTAATAGTTAAGTCCTTCCTTAATTTTTGCTTCTTCTTCCCTAATCGGTTGAAAATTCCCTTCCGCTTAAGAATGGATAGTGAATTTGAAAAATAACCAAACCATGTGGGATGGGACTATTCTTGTTCTTCATTCTCAGCACTTCGGGCCATGATTGATTAATCTGTGGGTTGGGTAAAAAAAATCCCTCCAACCCTATAGAGTAGGTGAATCCTGAAGTATATTGGATAATATTTGCATAACTCCTCTTCTGATTTTACAAATTTTTGTCCAAATGTAGGTTTGGTGCATTCTCTAGAACTCACTTAAATCTTATTATTCAGAATAACCTTAAGCGTATTTTTTGCAATATAATGCATTAAATCCTCTAAGTGTGATGAATGATTGATGTTATCATACACAAAATTAAAAATTATCTTAATATATTTCTCTATTTGGGTCTGACTTTGATGGATGTTGGTAAAGTCATGATCTTATTTGGAATCTCATTGGCCAGGAATATATGTTTTTTTGTTGTAGCCGGCCTAGGAAAATAACATTTCATGAGATATATTCTGATAGTATTTTCTGAATATATGGTGCAGTGAAATTAAATTCTCCATTCTCTCACAATCCTAATATATGGATACCGTATGGGGTATCTGTGATCAATCATCGCATCCTCATTAATGCATTGAGGCAAGAATCTTGAATGGATACTTTTTGCTTCTCGATCTTTGGAGTACATGAAACCCGTAGAGATTCCATGTCAATTTGGAATGGAAACCCTTTTATTACCTTGACATGACACTGATATTCAATAAATGATAAACTTTAGCATTTATATGATTAAGTGTCTTCAATATATTGAGGTAGATATAATCAATAAAATCTTCTTCCAACATCTCTATAATGTTGTATTGAAAGGTGGACAAAGGCCAGAACCAGACTTGTATTTCACCCTTATCTATTTTTTCCACATGTTCAACATATACCCCTTGCCTTTTACAATAGTTTTTTTACTTGATCGTATAAAATATGGCATTTTCCTACTACTTTATACAAATCAGCAACATCAGTTGAGAGTTCATGTATTGTATTTAATGATAAACGAGCCAATGGTTGTTTGAAGAATTTCTATTTCATTGATATTTATTACGAGCGAAAAATTATTTCACCCACTATTGAAAAGGAATCAGACATGAGTGTGTTATAATTTTCAAGAGAATCAATATAGGAGGGATTTCTCATCACTGCACTATCATTTAGAGAAATCTCTTGAAAATAAAAATCACAATAGTGGAGAAAACATTCACATTGTATTACATCATGGGATGGGCTGTCATGGTGGAATATAGCATGGGTTATACACTCTTTCTCCTTATTCTTTTAGCCACACTAAGGGTTGTTGGGGTCCTCATATAGAGATTGGTTATTCAGATTGACCAAAATGTCATGAGGAAAGCCTTCCTGAAGAAGTTTCCAATGAGGACATGTAGTGTTACTACTACTTCTCTCGTAATATTGTAATAGGATAGTAGGATCTTGAGAAGAAATAGATAAATGTCTGAGGGTTTTAAAAACTCCAGCATTTAGTGGAGGAAAATCCAAAACTAACTCTTCATTTTCCAACTATGTTTGGTATGACATATTTTTTGGATTCCTTCATTCTTGAAGTGTGGGCCACTTTCTTGGAAAAGAGGTTTTCAAGGGAAGGTGTATGTACCTACATTGGAGTGGAAATCATAATATTTTATTTATCACTAAATGGAATGGGTATACATGCTATATATATTTTTCCATATGATATGGAAGAGTATTCTCCATAACTCTACTGGAAGGGAATAGAGGTATGTATCTACTCTTGGGTGACATGTCGATGAGACACCTTGCTTATGTGGATTGAGTAATGCTTATGTAACTTAGGTAATATTGTTGTTGTTGTGGTGATATATTGGAATTAATTTAGGAAATGAGTAATAATTTGCATCTACCCTTTCCCAATTTCCAAGATGAGTTTGGTGACATCAGTGACCTGAACGAGAATGTACATCTATTTTGTGTCTGGAGTAGTAGTATGTACCTACTCCTATCATCAAATTACTACTAGTGGATACAGTCATTGCTCATGTGATGGGGAAAAGAGTTGATTCTGCCCCTACCTATCATCGGAGCTATCTGATTGAATCTTCTAGTTTTTTCACAACATGGGTATTGGAAGTCGTGATGAGTCGATGATGGAGTATTTTATTTCTAGAAGATTGATACCAATTTTGGTGGGAAGTATTAATTGAACACATCCAAATGATTCTAATTTCAATATTAATGATCGTATGAAAGTCTATGTTCATTATCATGATACTCCATCAGATTTGAGTGACCATATTGGTTGGGAGCCGCAAGAAGAGTGGGGTGGTTAATATAACTACAGGGGACGAGTGTATGTGCCTTCCTTCTATATACCCTAAAACTGAGTAGTTGGGCTTCTCTAAAAGGGGCAAATGTAGGTACATGCTCCATGTTAGCATGTTTTCATCCCTAGAGGACCTTCTTGAGTTCCTGGGTGTTAGGGACCTTAACTTGAGAGACGAAGGATAGAAACACAACATGTTTATGGTTTACCACCGCACGACGCTAGTAGCAATGATTGTTGGTAGGACCCCTTAGGAAGGAATCATGTTTCTTTAGGATGAGGTCTTAAGTGTCCTTATAGTTGACCTCAGGGGAATATGGGAGGTATTGGTGATTGTGTTCCATGTATAAGCTCCAAAAATAGTTAAAGATGATGATGGTATCTTTTGCTTTCGAATTATAAAATACTATTGATATGGACCTAAGAGAATAAGGTTCATTTGGAATGTTGGTATTGAACCTCAGGAATAATTCATATGTATACTAGTTAAGATTGGAATCAAATCCCACCTATTTCGGTAACTCTCAAAGGGGATTATTTCCCTTTGAGGGAAATAGGTTACAGTCTTCCTCTTAATGATAATGAACTTATAACATGGTCCACAATATATTTCTTACCTCATGGATATTTTGGGGGGCTTAATTTAGGGATTACTGCTAAGGAGGAAACCCAAATCGAGGGAATTAGGGATGGAATCATGAGGAGGATGTTCATTGAGCTGATGACCTAGGTGAAGGCTTCCTAAATATCCTAGTTATGGTGGTATCAGAGTTCCCGTAATTAATTTCCATATATGTATTGGGCGGATGTTGTGATCATTACAGTAATATAATCCCACATGAGTCATCCCTTGTGTGGTAAAAAATAAAATTTGAATGATTTAAAAAACCACACACACTTTTCCTCATTCACAGGTGGAAGAGGCCATGGTTACAACAGAATAGGTCGTGGTGACGATGGTAGAGGTTGTGGAAAAAGTGCTTCCCTAAATTCAATTTACACTGGAAATTGGTCCAAATTTATGGAAGGAGTTATGGTGAAAGAATTAGATAAGATAAAAAATACAACCTCATAAATGAAAGGCTAGGGGATTGAAACAAGATGGTTTCCCTTTGAAGGTGGTTGGTCACACATGTAGGTTGGCACAAACTGGTGGGTGCGCATGTAATAGTACAGTAACACTAATTAGAGACTTAGAAAAAAATTGCAACTCCCAATCAATGGTGTTTCTCCCCCTCACACCTTCTCAAAATCAATGTCGGGATATGATCTCATCCCTTCAGAATCATTCTTTCTCTGTCATCACTGACCACCATAACAAGTACATAGTCTCACTGAGAAATTTTCGAGCCTGGTTGAGGACGTTAAGGGTCACAACACATGGAAGTCCAATGTGATCTTTCATAAAACATAAACGATGATGTTCTACATAACATTGAATTTGGTGTCTATGTGAGGTTCACATATTCAATTTTTAGAGAAGTTCATAGAGCACACTTAGTGGTGACAAAAAATCCCTCTTTAAATTAGATTCACTTAGAATCAAAAGGATCTATTTCTAAGGTAAAATTTGGGAGATTTGATGCATTCCAAAAATCATTTTGTGTGTTTTGAGGGCTATATCAAGATTAGAAGGATGGTCTATTGTTTTCAAATCCATGGGGCCTAAAGATCATTGTTTTACTATTTCTACGGTCATTTGGATAACCCATCAAACATTGTTTTTTTGTGATGTCACCGTAATTTTACCAACACCTAATATGGAGGAGACATTATGGGTGAGAAATGGATTTTTATTAGTTTTCCCTTTTTGGGTTATCATCCAAACATTTTTTACTTTTAAATTTTATTACTCGATATTTCCTAAACCATATAGAGTGTAGGTCTAATGAGCTAAGACTCTACATTTTTTCATACTTCCATATATACGATTTCAGCCTGGTGAGTACTTTGTCTCTTTTTTGTGAGAAGTTTAATGTAATTATTTTTGGACTATTAAATCAATGGTTTTAGGTCAAATAGATTTTACCATGATTTTTGACATGATAACCCAAACTAGGCGTCATTTTTGGGAAATTCCCAGATATTCCTTAGATATATCTAAGGGGAATCATGAGTAATTATTTTTATAGTCACTAAATATAAAACATTATGTACAGAAATGGTGGATGTCTCTTTCACGAACAATGTTACCGATATTTGAAAAACCAGTTTTGGGGTCGATATTATGCAGGGCCAATTAGGGCATGTTTTTCATATCCATGTAGTGAATCCTTTGGCTTCTGGGTCCATTATGTATGTGACATATTCAATGCCAATAGGGGAATATACTACATCATCAGGTAAAGGATCTCTCAAGAATTTTTACATTCTATTATTGATAAATGAATGGTTTTAAGGTTTGCATGTATCAAGACCACAATGGGTGGATTTGGAAAGAAGGATTTATGAGATTACAATGAACAATCTGTCCCAATAGAGGCCAACAATGAGAAATTACTTATACATGAATTTGGTATTTGAAGGAGAAAATATTTTGGTAGAAAGGGGCTTTCTGAATGTACACTATGCATTTTCATGTCATGCCGCAATGACGTTATGCAGTGTAGTTTAAAGTCATTAAACAAAGTCATTTAGTTCTATACAGTTTAATGTCATGTAGTAACGAAATTATATAGTGTTGTTTAATGTTAGGAAATAAGGACATAATGGTTGATTTTTTTATGGTCTTTAGCTTTGACCAAAGATTTTATCACTTTCCTATTCTTGGTGAATTTTTGGAAATTTTTTACAGTATTCTGGTTTTGAAATAGTGAATTGTATCTATGATTTGGATATTAGAGAATATGAAGAGTGTTATGAAAAAAGGAGAAAATTTCATTAGAGGAGTTATAATCCAAGAAAATGTTAGAGATATTTGACAGTCTCATTACGGGGGTTGTATTATGCAGGGCCAACTAGGGAATGTGCTACATAGGCAAACCATATCTTCCTTTAGATGAAAGACCAATTTTGTAGGTGAAATTATGCCAAGAAAACAGGGGTCACACATTTCATAATCATACTATGGAACTCTCTATAATTAGGACATTGTATTTCTAAAATACAATGAAAGATTACAGAGATTTAGATATCCCTTCGCACAAAGTTAGTTTTATGGAAAGAAGTGTATGAATACAGAAGATGTATTTAAAGTCATAATTTTAAAATAATTGGGTTAATATGATGTTTATAAAGAATTAACCCTAGCATAAGAAGTATGGTGCCTGTAATTTTTTGTCATACTACTATGACAAAGTTATTTTTGAAATAATCATTGATATTAAGGGCAAATTAATCAAGTTTATTTTGATATGATTTTATGAAACGAGAGAATAAAAGTTTAAACCAAGGTGTATGAGACATTTAGGTTGAGATAAAGGATATGAGAGAAATATTCAAAATTTGGTCTCATTTAAAAAATGGTTCATATATATCATCATCAATAATTATAGGGAAAAAGACATCTCCAAACAATGAAGTAGCCGCAATTTGACAAAACTGTTATAGGGTCTTTGTTATATAGTGCCAGTTAGGGAATATGATACACATCCAAAAAAATTTATCCCTTTATGATAAGCCTGTTATATAGGTGACACAATGCAAGGCTAACTAGGGGAACATGCTGCATATTCAGGAAAAAGAGCTCTCAAGTATCAGACATTCTGCCACCTGAAACTAAAGAATGTATATGAAGATATGAATGTATTCATGAGTTAGAGTTTGAAATAAGAAAGTGGTAATTCCCAATGCATAAGAGAAGTATTAGGACAAATTTTTTCCATTTGTTTAGAGTCCCATACATATATCAAAATCATATGTATAATGCATACATTTCTTGTTTCCATTGAGGAATTTCTAAGGAGAGGACACAAAATAAAAGTTCATATATAAATTTTTTTACTCTTATGTGAACAAGTGGAGGATTATTTTGGTGGTGATGCAACTGGTCCCAGGTTTGAATATATGGACGTCATTACATATCTCAGAAGAGTGAGAATCAAGCCACAAGTGGTCATAGAATTGGTCTCCTTACATTGGCTTGGACCATACATAGGGAGAGGGGGAATTGTTTTAATGGTGGAAAGATAAGGATATTGATTCCAAGAATCACTAAGTATTTATCTAGGGTAAGAATCATGAAATACACAGTTCTTATAATTCCATTCAATTTAATTCTATGCGGTAAGGACATAGACAAACTAATGTGATGTGATGGAAACTTTTCATTTGGGAAAAAGAATGAAATTTTGGGCATCACAATGTATCTCATATGGGTAATAATCCATCCTCACAGGGTCTTTGAAAGGCTCCCTTTGTAGATTTGATTCATGCATAGAATTAATAGGGGATTAATGATTAATCCTAATTGGACATGAGATATTTGATCTAGGTTTCACTATGTATGTTTCTAGGGCTAGAATAAAGCCAAACATAGTTCATGAAATGTTCTATGAATTTTAACATCATGCATTGCAGATGAAGATGAACGTATGTGAAAATGCAGAAATATTGTAACTAGAACAGATGATAGGACCCAGGTATCACTGCATATCTTGCTAGGGGCAATAATGAGGCCATATATAGCCCTTGGAAAAGGTAACTATGTATATCTAATTCAATAATTTGGGGAAATGAGTTTTAAGTAACATTATGGAGTGATAATGATTTGAGTAATGCTTTCACATGCAAGCTACTCATATTTGTATGGACCACAATGATTGTTAACTTGTCATATATTTGATGTTCTATTAACATAAAATGAAGTTTCCATAATCTAAACCATTTATTTCAATTTGGTGAAGAAAAATTGTATTTTTTTAGTTTTTGGTCTTGAGACTAGGACCACATGCCATGCAGTTTAATGTCGTGAAATAAGTAAACAGATGTTATATAGTTTAACATCATATGAACTAGAATTTGGGTTATTACTTGGTGTATTTCCATACAACTAGAATGAAATTTGTGTGAATAAATAGTGTAATTATTCAAGAAACTTTCATTGGATGGAGTTTTAGATGTCCATCCATTGAGATTAATGAATAAACTCAATTGGAGTATACCTTATGAATGGAATAAGGTCCTTCCCACATTGGCTCATTCCTAGAAAGCTTCTATCCTGGTATAATCAGAGTCATAAGGGATTATATCGGTTCTCCTATGAGGAATGAATGATGGTGAAATTTATTTCTGAATGATTGTGCTATTTGTTTTTTATTGACTTTCAAGAAATTTAATGAATTCAATCTCCTCTTTTTCCAGTCACTCAAGCTCATCTAGTAACTTTAGAGACTACATATATGTAGATAACTAATAAAATAAAACAACTTGAAGTGAAGGTAATTAAACTTCAATGGTAAGAACATATTCCTTACCATATACTAATGAATATGAGTTTTACCATGTGGGAGTGTAGGTAGTAGTATGGTAATCCTCTAAGGCATAAATGTGTTTTTCTGGTGAAGAGTTTTTATCTTTATCTTTCATTTTATAGAGTACGATGGGAAATTTTTTGTTGAAGTACTTTATCTATAAATTTCTTGTTGTGTGATAGTGGGACGAGTGGTTGGATTTGATATTGTATTCTTGATATAACATACCAACCTCGTTGAAAAAAAAATTGGTCCTATTGTCGATCAACATGGTTTGTGGGTCACCAAATCTAGTAATGCTATTAGCATTTAAAAAGCAATTAATTATTTTGGATCTAACTTCATTTATAGTTTTTACCTCATCCCATTGAGAAATAATCAGTATCAATAAGTATTTAATTGAACTCATTAGTCGTACTTGGAGGATAATGTCCTACTACATCCATTCCCCATATAAAAAATGGGCAAGAGAATTTTTCTATATTTAGAATGTCTTGGGGTTGATGAATGAGGATGGTATGAACATGGAAATAATTACACCACTAATTGAGATCTATAAAATCCCTCATAATTGATTTCCAAATGCATCCAAGCCATTAGATTTGATCAGAATGTCCATACCCAGACTTATTGGCACCATAGGCTCTTATATGTATGTATTTATTAATAGACACATTTTCCTCCCTATCAATGAATCTGAGAAGAATTCCATCGAAGCCTCATCTATAGAGGATATTATAGTTATTTCAGCTATCATAATGATTGAAATTAACTTCTCGTAATTTTATTTTATCTTTTACAACTCTATTAGATTAAAGTGATTTTTTGGAGATATTCCATGATGGGTCTCATCCATACATTGGTAGGACCAAATGGTTTTGGAATTGGACTGAATTTATTTATTTCCACTATTATTATTTGAATAGAGTGAAACCACACGATGATGAGAAATGGTAATGATTTGTTCATCATAGTTAATATTTTCCAAGACTATAGATTCATTTCCCAATACATCATCTTGGGTACTTTGTGCTCATGGTACATAAGACAATATTTGTTCTAAGGGTAATTTTACAATTATACATTGAACATTATCACATTAGGGAATTATAATTTATTTTATAATGGTGTAATATCCATTAATCTATTTGATTACCAACTATATATCACCCTTAACATCAATGTGGTTCACTAGTACTAGGAGTGAGAATTCTAAAACAATAATGATAGCTTGATATTATAACTCATTTCTAGTAAAACCATCGGATAATGAGGAATATGGAAACACTTATTCTTCTATGGAGAAAACAATAATTTTTTACCCAACAATATTGAGCTTAGGGTCTCCCATTTTCTCCCCTATTTGACTTATGGAAGCACCATCAAAGTAAATTCCCCATGTTTTGTGACTGTCTTGAATAGATAATATTTATTCATCAGGAAGTTTAGTATTCATCTATTTCTGTTCCACTTGTGGGTGGTTCGTATGTATGATAATCATTTTCCATTCACTACCTTTCGCGGCACAAATAGTATATCAAACTTCTGCAGAATAACTCCCAATCGTGCCAGACAACCTATCAACATAGGATGATTGATGATATATTTGAGTGGGTCATTGAGTATGAAAATTTGGACCTTGTGATGATGTATGTAGTTTCTCAACTTCTAAACTAAAAAATTATGCACGGTGTCTCTTCTCAATATCAAAATATCAAGTCTCTATGTCAATCATGGTTTGACTACGATATTTTGGTATTTTTTCTTTCCCATCATTGTTCTTCAGTGAAAGGAAGGAACCCAATGATTTCTCCAGGGAAATAATAAAAATAATGAGTTTATTTCTTTCAATAGGTTTCATCAATACTGGTGGAATCAATAGGCATTTTATTATGGTATCAAATTCCTAATTCTAGCTGTTAGTTCTCTAATAAGTGACCCCTTCTTTTTCAATTTGGTGAAGGTAAAACACTTTCCTATATGATTGGATAGAATTAACTGATATTTTACATGTTTCATTGATTTCATATCAACTACATCATGTTTTTAGGAGATTACATTCCATGGATAACATTATTATAAAAATTGGGATGGCATAAACCAAAACCAAGAAAATTTCCCGATGTTTCCCCAAAAGCACATTTCAAGGGGTTCATATTTTGATTATGATTTTGATGATCACTGATTATGGTATCCATTTAAATCATGTGAAAAGTATTATATCTATATTTGACCACTAGATAGTCAACATAGAATTCAAAAAATCCCCACAAGAATGGTTTGGTGAAGTGGTGCCTTGCACATTGATATGTCACACCAGCACTCATAAAGACAACATGAATTACCTGGAAGAAAAATATAGCCAGGGGATCTGAAGGATATATATTCCTTATATTATAGGGTAATTTGGATTTGGTTAAACTTAGGTTATCCTTCCACGAAGAAAAGATATTTCTAACCTTATTTTCATCAATTATGAGCCTAGTAATGTGTGCCAGGATTTCATCTACGGGAAAATGCTGGTTGAGATCACTGATATTTATGAACACTCTAAATTTTCCATTTCTTCATTATCACCAAGACTATATTATCAATCCAATCTGGATATTTCTCCTCTTGGATGAAGTTATATTTGACAATCATGGTGAATTAAGCCTTACTTTGGGAGGCATGAGTCAGGTTCATTCTTATTGCTAACTGTTTGTATCCCCGATGACCTTATGGAAATCCCAAATGACTAGTTGACACTCTAGGGTAAAGGCCTAACATTTCTGTATAATTAAAAGAAACAAATCCTAGTATTACATTAGAAAGGATTAATAAACATATTTCTCCTCTTATGTGATGTACACTGTAATCATAATGGGGAATAGGCCGTCCTCTATACCTAGAATCATTTCTCTGAGTTTATCCACAGTGGTGGAGATTCCTTCCAAAAATGATGGAGGGGAATCCCTATGGTCTTACCATTTATCAAACACTTCATGTGTTTCTTATTCTTCATTTTTATGGAGGGTAGGTGATGAATAAAGAATTTCATTGTTAGTGGAGAAGTCGTTATTTGGACATCCCAAAGAGGAAGAAACCATCTCTGGAAAAGAATATGATGAAGGGTCTTTCTGAATATCTAAAGGGAAGATAATGATATGATAATCAGCATCCATATAATTTTTTCATTAGTGAATCAACTTCTTCTAGACTGGATAATGATTTAGTGACATGTTTAATATCATTGGATAGAATGAGGATATCTTTGTTTATATTTTCATCATTTCATGATGAGTCAATGATTTATCATGTGTTGTCAAGAACAATTTCCAAAATGGACATTATAGAATCCATGGACTGATTGATTGGATTTGGGCCAATGCATTCAATTAGATTTATGGGTAACAAGGAATCGCAAATGAGATTCTTGAATGGGATATCTAGGATCTTTTCCATGACATTCATAAAATTTATTCAAGTAATATCATTTATTATGGACTATTTCCCCTTTTTTGATAGAACTCCCCATAAATGTACTGAGAATCACATGTTTTTAATGGGGCCTTATCAACGGGGAATTTTTCAATTTGATGATTGATGTAATATTTGAGACATTGTAGATATAAGGAAGGAATAGTTGCATAATTATGTAGGAAAGTTCATTCAAGTAGAACATTAAAAGCTGGTTCATTCCAGAAAAACATGAATTCTGAATGAAACATGAGATCCCCAAAAATGGTTCTGAGTGTAATCTTGCAGAGAGGTTCTTTCCCTTTTTGGTCATAACCCTGTAAAAACAATGTCGAGGAAGAGAAGTGGGATTTAGTGTGTCCCAACTGGTGAAGTGTCTAAATGATAACGAGGTTGACTCCTGAGACACTACTAATGAAGGATCATTGGATAACAATATCATCGATCATACTAGATAGATACATGGGTTACATGTGTCCAATTAATAAAGCTTCCTCGTCCTGCTCCATGAAAGAAATTGTTTCATGGAATTCCACCGAGTCAATATCTATACTATAGGACATTGAGGAAAAAAACTAAGTTTCAATGTCTTGTCGGATTTAGAAATACTAAATAAGGTATTCCTAGAGAACATTGAAAAAACATAGTGCATCTAGTATAAATAACATAGCCGATAATTGTTGTAGTTGCCTCAACAGATCATACTATTATGATGGAGGTCTGTATATTTTATCATAGAGACGAGATTTTTCTGTTTCCTTTAGATCTAATTTTCTTGATGTTCATTGATCATCCCATGAAATAGGAACAAAATGTGCTTATTTTCTTTGTAGATTATGTCAACAATGTCTGCCCACTCATATTGAAGGTAGTGGTATAACCTCTAATTGATTATCCATGATGATTGTTTTTGGGAAAAATGTATTATGTATTGGTGAATTCCCTAGTTCTTGATTACCCCACTTGAGGTATCTGGAATGAGATTTTACTACATAAATATTTTGAGCAGGGGTGTGGCTGGAGTAATGGCTTCCATAATACACATATCTTCCCCTTTATCCTCAAAATTGATGACATATTCTCGCAGTTCCCCAATCACGTGCATAGAAATCAAGTTCATTATTAAAATCATCATTATCTAAGGGATCCATTTAGTGAATAACATTAATAGAATAGAGGATGAACTGCTAATCTGATGAACATTCATCTGGACATGTCAAAAATTATTATGCTGTTTTGAAAGGTAGTTCTCATACTTTTGAGAAAGCTGTCATAAACAATGCTAAGGTAAAAGACAACATTGGCCTTGACACAATTTTTTTTTCATTTTACCTTATTTTTCCTCCCATGATTTTTCTTTGAGGATTGGCCATCAGAGGACTGGTATTATGATGAATATGAGTTTTCTATAACAGAAGTGGTAGGAGACATTGGTATTTGTATCATCTATTTTCAAATCTTTTCATGAGTTTGGTTATATTTTTTCCTAACCATCCAGTCATCCAATTTTCAATCTTTCTTACTTTGGTCTTATTTTAATTCTATTTCCTTCTCTAGATCGGAAACAATAAAATATACTACCTGGGCTGGTGAATTTTTCCACTTCACTTCCCCAGAGTCCACCACCTTTTGTAGGAGTTCATTAAAAACAAAACAATCCTATAGGGGCGTCCCTATCATTTGATAGAATGGGAAATATACTGAGAGGCCCTCATCTCCTTATTTGTTTGGATTCATTGTCCTCGAATACTAAACTATGTTGTTTTCCAAAGCAAAGATGATGTATTTTTGGACATGATCATTTTGAAACGAATATATCGTGTTTTAAAAATCCTCAAAATATCTCTACCTTTGATCTTTTTGATCATCTTGATGAGGTAGTTATTGTTTTTCATGATTTTGATGTGGAACCATAGTGTATGATAAGGGATTTGAATTAGTAGTGGGTACATGGGCCTTTTAAGTGTAACTGTGGCAACCACTGCTTCTCCTACTCATATTCAGAGATATAATGGGATTGCATAGGATTTTTCTCTTGTCTCTACTATGTAATTTACCACTTACTGATCAATTATGGATATATCCTAAACTCTCATGTTTATTTCATTATGATTATTGGTATTCACAACTCATCATGGAGATTTTCTACACAAATTGGAGAAATTCTTCTCAAGGGAGTGGTATACTAAAGGAGTATTTTAATCCTTTCCACTATGAAAAGAAATATGAAGACCATTCATTATACAAATTTATTTTTGTTTTTGATATCAATGACTATTGTCTTAGACAACATTGAATGTAACCATAAAAGAATGTTTTGATAGAGATCATCCCATTCGGTGACCGATTGATATTGCAAACTCAGGAACTATAGAAAGGTAGGCCCCTGCAACAATTGAACAAATCAATTGACTTTCATTTTATTCTATTACTCATGGGTCTCTATCCTAGGATCAAAGTGAGAGATGATATATGTAAAATGCTACACTAGATGTCATGCTATATTGATGATTGGAAATATGGGATTCCAAAAAAAATTCCAAGGAGTAGTCGGTTCTACCCTTTCGGGATAAGCCTTCTTTTCTTTCTTTAATGAAACTCACCATCCTTTCATAGCTTTCAATCATGTTTTCTATGAATCAATGGTGTCCATAACCATTCGATGAATATCTGTCTTTATTGGGAACTAAATAGGGTAGCAACTGGATCTTGAATTGGTGCAGAAACTAGTAGGACCACTAGTGGTGGCACTGTAGGTATTTAACTTGGATGACCTATAGGGAAAATCCTCGAAGGATTCACTTGAACATGCTCTAGCTAAATACCCACTAGAGGGAATTCATTATCCACATAAGTAGTCATTAAAACCCCTCTTTGATGAGGTTCTTATACTATAAGTGCACGCTGAGTATCTATTTATAGAGCATATCTGGTAGGAATGTAGCCTTGAAGTAACTCTGTATTATGTCTTCTCAACTCTTTCATCTCTTCCTCATGTTAAGAAAATATCTCCTCAAGAATAAGTGATTTTCCTTCTCTGTGGGGAATGATGTGGCGTGGTATAAAATTTATATTTTCTCTTATTAGTTTCCTTTCAAAGGGGTGGAAGGTGATTATTTTAGTGGATACCTAAATTTAGGGTAAGCCTCTAATTTTGGGTATACACACCTCCATAATTTTCAGTGGTGTGCACCATATTATGAACAAGAACTTCATTATCTAACTCCCAAGACCTGGATTCATTTTCTAGAGGATCTTTATTGAAGGAATTGATGAAATTCATCCATGCAAAATTCATTTATGACATTCTATTAATGTATTTGTGAGATCGACTTCTTTCAACACCCTTTAAGAGGCATTTTCTTCCTATTTGTTGGTTCTATGGGATGTTTTTGGGGGATAGTTTCTTAATGGTATTCTCCATATAGTTTATTCATGAGTTTTATTCATCTTCGTCCAAAATTTGGAGAAAACATACTTTTTTATGAGGGTATTCTAAATTTAAAAAATCCCATAGCCATGTAGTCAGGGGTTGTTCATGTTCATATTTCTCAGATCTTGGACATTTATTCTTTTAAATCTGAGGTTTGGGTTAAAAATTCACCAGACCTAAAGGATATGGTGGCTCTTGAACTACTATGGCTAATATTAGTGGAAATAATCTTCTGATTTTATGAATTATGTTCTGAAATTTGGTTGGGTGAATTATCCAAAAATCACTTAATTCACCTCATTTAGAATAATTGAGTGATATTTAAATCATTTCCCCAATCATGTGGATAAAATCATCTAATTGGGGTTTTTATCAATGTTCTCAGATATATGACACAAATAAATTTCAATATCTATCTATCTATGCTCTTGAATTTGATAGATGTCCATCAAGGCATGTTCTTGTTGATAATTTCTTCAGTCATGAATAGATTTTTTTTATATTGCCGCCTAATAGAAATAACATTTCATTAGACCAATTTTGGAATAATTTTCTTGATTTGGAGAAAAGTGAAATGAAATTCTCAATTTTAACCCCATATTCTGATATGAACCCCAGATGGGGTATCTATGTTCAATAATTGTATCCTCATTAATGCATCGAGGCATGCACAATTAATAGATCCATGTTTATTCTCGATCATTGGATGGTAGAAAACCTAGTGAGATTGCAAGTCAATTTGGCCCTAAAAACGTCTATTACATTTAGATGACACTGTCATTAATTATAAGGTAATACATTTCTTTTTGAAGATGAAGATTCTTCCATAGGTTGAGGCGGATATCAGGAACACAATCATTTTCCAACATCTCTGAAAATTTTTATTGATAGGTTGACAAAGGCTAGAACATGGATTTTATTTCACACTTAGTAAGTTGTTTACTCATTATCAATATATTCTCTTTATATTTTTCAAGTGGTTTTTCTACATCATTAGAAAAAAAAATTCTTCCAATTTATTAGAATAAGCATGACCGGTAGTGATTCTGTTTTCCATATTAGAAGATAAATTTAAAAAGGGTGGTTTAGAGAATGACAGTCAACATGGGATATATTCTAGTTGAGAAAGAATTTTACATACCAATGACATGTCATCATATATTAATAGCCTTGTATTTTCAAGTGCCTTAAGATAAGATTTTTTTCTCATCACTACACTGTAATTTGGAAAAAAAATTCACAATGTGAATCAATACAACAAGGAAAACATTCACAGCATATTCCATCATTTAGAGGAACATCGCGGTGGATTATAGAATAGTGTATAACCTCTTACTCCATAGTCTTCTCACCTTATGGAGGGTTGTTATAGCTCTCATCCTTATAATGGTTATCAATTTTAACCAAATGTCCATGAAGAAAGCCTTCATGAGGATGTATCTAATGAGGATGTTAAGAGTTACTGCTATTGCACCAGTAATTTTGTAACGGGAAAGTAGGATCTTGAGAATCAATGGATAAATTTATGATGGATTCAAGAGATCCAGCATTAAGTGAATCCAAAAAAAAATTGGCTCTTTATTTTCCAATTGTTTTTTATTGAACTTCTTTTTTGGACACCCTGTTATAAGATTTTGTGGAAACTTCCTAGGAAAAGTGTTCTTAATGGGAAAGTGTATGTTCCTACCATGGAGTGGCCATCATAATAAGCCAATTAACTCTTAATGGAATGACTTTATGTTTCAGATATGTTTTCCCTTATGATACCGGGGAGTTTTCCCTGTAAACATCCTGAACATGAACAAATGAATATATCTACTCTGGGGTGACATGTTGATGAGCCTTCCTTAATGGGGGGATAAAGTTATGTTTTTATCCCTTAGGTAATATTGTTGTATTTTTTATGATATCATGGAATATATCTAAGATTTGAACATGACATTTTGACTTCACTTTCACCATTGTATAGATGTGTTTGGTGACTTTAGTGGATGAAATGAGAATAATGTTCATTCTGTGTTTAGTGTAAAGGTATGTACTTGATCATTTCTGCTTGTCCCTACCCATGGATACTTCATGTTCTCTTATATTGGGTTATATAGTTGAGTCCTCCCTTTTCTTGTAATTATATCCTTCAGATTATCATCTCATGGTACTACTAAATGATTTTTTTTGAAGACGTAATGAGGCATACAATTATGTGTTATTTCTTACAGGTTGCCATCGAATTTGGTTGGTGTGCTCCTTTGAACACTGTTAGATGAGTTTGATGGAAAGATTGGTGATTATAAGAAAGTTGATGTTCCTTCTCATGGTACTCCCTCTGATTTGAATGATGGAATTTGACTGGTGCGTCCATAAAGGTATGCTGGCAGATACAATAAAGTCGGATGGTTGTATGTTCCTACACACTATCATCCACAAAATAGGTTTATTGGCTTTTGTGAAAAGGTAAAAAGTAGGAACCTACTCTTAGTAAGCTATTATATTCATAGAAGAAATTATTACATGTCCGGGATTGAGGTACCCAATCGAGGCTGCTAATGGAAAAACTATCATAATGTTGAGTGTTTACTGCCATGTGACCCTAACAGCATCGATTGTTAATAGGTGCCCTTGGTATAGACCACTGAGACTTTAGGACAAGGACATAGGTGGCCTCCTGGCCGACATCCCTAGAATATTAGAGGAATCAGAGATTTCATTATGGGTATATTCTCCCAAAATGGTTGAATATGATTATTTTCACCGTAATCCTCAAAACCACCAGTCATCACTGACCAGATGATCAACAGTGATTATTTAACTAATGGGATAGTCGGGAAGCCTCCAAGTATGGAATGGAAATGTGTTTAAGGTAATAAAAAACCATTATTTTAGATACTTAGAATTTAATATACTGATTCGGTGATGGCATTCTTCATGTAGATTAGGATCTGTCTTGAGTTTCAACTTTTGCATTTGGTGCTGAAAATTGGAAGGAAGTCATTTGGAATGAAGGGAATTCGTTGATAGAAGATCCAATATATATGAAAAATACAATAAATGAACACTGATAATGAAATATTTTTTTATTATTCCCTACATGATTGATTTCTTTTTTAGGAATCTTTTAACAGTTGGTAGGGTATTGATAGATGGGTAACACTATTATCATAGTTAAGGATTCACATTAGGTTCACCATTTTTTTTCCTTTTGAATTCGTGTTCTTATTAAGAATCACTATTTATTATTTGTTTCAAAATAATTTATTTATGGATCTAGAAACTCTCAATAATTTGGTATCCAGAGGGACCTTCTTTCCAATGGCAGGCACTCATTAATTATATTGACCCACAATGCTTAGAAACTGACATTTGTTGAGAGGATGTGAGGTCGAGATCATCTTTCCCTTTTGAGGGAAATTATTTCCAACTATGGGAATCTCTTAAATATTTTAGATATGTTCATGAATCAATATTTATTTATCAAGGGAAATGTTGGTCTCAATTTAAATTTTGAAATATATTATTAGCATATGATGTATTTAGAATCATCCATATTTATTTAAAGTACATCCTCAGTGGAGAAATGTGTTTGTAACTCGAGGTCTATAATGTCTCTATACTCTTATATACTATATAGATATTATTTTTCTCTTATCATGATCATGTATATTTTTAATCCCCTGAGTAGAGCACTCAAGAATTTTATGGTCACCCAGATAGATGAATGTCACTCAATAATTTATAATCATCCAGGAAGAAAAATTTTAACTCTGGATTGTATTGTAATCCTGTTAGAAGTGGTTAATATGGGGTTTAACATAATTTAGGTAGACATAAGTTGTTCCAATTTTGGGATCGAACCCATTGATGGAATTCCTACATATCTTATGGAAATGAAAAATAATGTACATAGTTTGGTGCTGCTTAACGGGATAACTCATAATTTTTATGGTCAGGTGAAAATGACCAAACCATGATGTTTAATGTCAGGAAGAAAGTGAATCTAAGAGGAAGGTTCCTAGTTAATGTTTAGTGTGGGAATTATGCCTATGTATCCCAAGGAACATAGAAGTAATATGAGCTTCCATGTTGAATTAGACAATACAAGGTATATAGAATATAAAGAACACGATTTATTATGAATTTTGGGATTCAACCTTAGGGAGGATTATAGAGTATCCCAGTTATGGTGGGAATTAAATCCCACATAGTTTGGAAAGTCATTAAAAGGAGTATATAACTTTGAGATAAATAGTTTGGGTCATACTCCTAAAGATAATTACATTGTAATAGGTTTGGATCAAGGGAATTTGGGTTGGACTACTAAGGGGGATTCCTAGATCATGGGAATTAGGGTTGGACCCCTAAGGAGGATGTCCTGTGAGCTTGAGCCCTATGTGAAGGATTCCAACATATTATTGTTATGGAAGAAATTAGAGTTCTTGTAGTTCCTTCTATCATATGGTTTTGGTGGATTTTGTGATCATTACCATCCGCATATCCCATGTGCATCATACTCGGTGAGAGAAACAAGAGGATGTGAAAATCCAGAAATCCACCCACACTTTCCCTCTTTCACTGGTGGAAGAGGTAGAGGCTCTGGTGGAAGAGGATAGGGATGTGGTGGAAGAGGTTGTGGATACATCTCTTCCCACCCATCAATTTATATAGGATATTGGACTAGATGTAAGGAAGGAGTGAATTAGAAGGATGTCGATAAAAGAAAAACTATAACCCCATACATGAAAGGCTAGGGGCTTACACTTGATTGGGATTCCATTTATTGGTCATGGGATAGGCGGGATACCTATCCATTGTCAAGGGAAAAAAGAAATAATGATCTCTATCCTCCCTACCAGGAATCGGAGGATCTAGGTCATAGAGATGAGAAGGGGAGGACAAAGTCCTATCCCTGAAATCCATGACTGGGAACTCCTCAATATTTTCACTGGGTTAAGGGTCAATGATACCAAAGATATTAAAATTTATAGACACCACATGGAACCTTACCCTATGGTAGGACATGTGTATGAAACCTATTACAATAGAAATACAATCCCAAAAGGGAGACACATAGATGTTTCCTTCCCAATGGTTTTACAAATTTTGATGTATTGGTGGAGATTTCAAAGTGATCCCTTCTAGAAATGGGAGCCAATAAAATAGAAACTATTACATGAATGGATATGAAAGAGGCATCATGAGAGGATCACATAGGTTTTGAAGGTGACGTGAACCAATAATGATAGAACAAGTTAGTGGTGATCTAGTGAATGGAATGCATGTAGGCTTGGGAGAACTAGTTGCACCTAAGGTGTAGAACAACCAGTATTACAACATTTGGCTGTCGCATGGCTCAAGCCTTCAAGAGTCTTCATGGGTATTCCCAGTAGTGAGGAACACAAATTCCTATTTGAGGATAAGAGATCGCACAAGTGTTTTTAAATTGATTGGGTTTGGTGAAGTAGTCGTGCAATTATTATTTATTATTAACACTAAAATCACTTTTTTCCCACTATAATCGTTTGATTACCTATATTTTGGTATTATAAAACTTTTTTGGATGTTCAGTAGGACTATATTGAAGAACCCAGGGGTTCAGAGTATCTATCAGCCTCCATAGAAATTCATCCACAAAACAAAAGGCCTCAATAGTATATTTATAATAAAATAGGTAACCCTAGGGGAAGGAGGTTGGTCACGCAAGTAGGATGGTTCTTAAGTAGTTAGAGCATAGGTGATTTATTTTTGACACACCACAAGGAATTAGATTACAATAGATGGTGTGTATCATGGGGATTCTCCCCTACACCCTTGTTTGAGATTAGTGTCGGGCTATAGTTCTAGCCCGTCGGGCTAGTGCCTTCACTACAGTAACTAACAACCATTAAAAAAGGAGGGTTGCAACACTAACTTTTTTGACATTAGTCAAGGACATTATGGGTCATGGAACATGGAAATCCAATCTTCTGTTTCTTCCAACATAAATAAATATTTAAACTAAAACTCAAAATTTTGTGTCTAATTGAGTTTAACATCATCTATTTCTAGAGATGTGAATGTAACATATTTTTGGGTGTCAATAGAAGCCCCCCATAGATTTTTATTAGCATTAAAAAAGGATCTAGTTCTAAGAAAATGTTTAAAATATTTGAAACATTCAAAAATAATTTTGTTTGTTTGGGAGCTACACCATTTTTTGAAATATGCTCTAATTTTTTTCCTAATCCATGAGTCCTAGATAGCAGATTTTCAGAGTTTCTATGGTCATGTGGACAAACCATGAAACATTGTGTCATTTGTGTAAACACAATAATTTTTTCCAAAGATACATATGGAGGGGACATAGTGGTTGAGACTTGTATTTTTATTTGGATTACAATTTTGGGTTTTTAGCAAAACATGTTTTTCCATTTCAATTTTATCTCATAATATTTCCTAAACCAATCATTATGTAGGTAAAGGGAGAAAAGACTCAAATTTTGTTCATAATTCTATTAGCAGGATTTCATCCAGGTGAGTTCTATGTTTCTTTTTTTGGAAGTTTAAATTCATGCATGTTAGAAATATAAATATAGTGTATAATTCTAATATCATTTACCAAGAGTTTTGAGATTCAAACCCAAAAACGCATGATAGTTGTAGAAGGTCCCGATATTCCTTTGTATTTATGAGGTGAATATTGAGTCATGATTTTTATGGTCACAAATTATAATACATGATGTACCGAAATTGATGATTTCTCATTCATGAAAGATGTTACCTCTATTTGAAAAACTTGTTACATGGGTTGTATTAGGTAGGGCTAACTAGGCATGTGCTACATATCTAAATTGTAGAATCATTCGGGTGAAATGATCGTTATGTTGGAGACATATGTAAGGCCAATTGGGGCGTGTGATACATTTTTAGGAAAAGGATATCTCAATAATTATGACAATCTATTACGGATAATGAAAAGTTTTAAAGATATATATGTCTCAACACTACAGTGGGTGGAATTGCCAAGGAATGATATGAGGGAAAAACTACCATCTGTACCCACATAGGCTTTGAGTGAGTAACCACTTCTACGTTAATTTGATTTCTAGAAGTGGGTATATTTATTTAGAAATTGGATTTTTGATAATACACTATGGTGTTTCAAGTCATGCTGTAAGGACTTTATGTTGTTTAGTTTAAACTCTTACAACAAGAACATTAGAGGCTATTTAGTTTGAAGTCATGAATCAAGTACATTATGTTGGGTATTTTAAAGTCATGCAATAAGGACATTATTGGTCTATTTATTTAAATAAATTATATTGGCCAATGATTTTATGGTTTTCATAATCTTGGTAATTTTTCGAGAAATGTTCCATCATATTTAGGTGTAGAAAGGGAGAATAGTAAACTGTGATTTATGGATTCCAAAATCTGAAGAGTGATATGGAAGAGGTCTAACCAGAGTTAGAAGAGGTCAATTATAAGAACGAAGTTACTACTATATGAAAAACACATTATCGGGTTTGTATTATTTAGGGAAAACTAGGGCATGTGATGTATATCTAAAAAGTGATGTCCTATGAATGACAGGTCTGTTATATAGAAGAAATTATGCAAGGCCAAGTGGGGGCATGTACTACATAGTTTGATAAAGTAGCTCTTGATAATTTTTACATTATGTTTTTAAATGTTGATGAGATTTTATCAAGATTAGGATATCCTAGAATGTAGAATTGGGATAATGGAGACATTTTTTTGAATAAATAAGATGTATTTTAAGTCATAATTTCCAATGAATTGGGGGAATATGCCCTTTATAAAGGTCTAACCCAATCACATTAACTATGGTGCCTATAGTTATTTTTTATACTACTAAAATAGTTTTTATGGAAATAATGAAGGATATTATGTTCAAATGATCCCATGTTATTCTAATATACTTTGAATAAATAAGAGGATAAATGTGTAAACCAATGTCTCAGAGACTTTCAGGTCGAATGAAAGGATATGGGAAAAATATAAAATGGATGTCAACTTTAAACTACGGGTGCCTACATACCATCATCAAAGAATAGAAGGACAACAAAGGATTCTCAAAAGATTGAATTTCTATCAATTTCATGAACACTTTATGAGGCATTTATATGCAGGTCCAACTAGGGAATATGATTCATAGCCAAACAATTGAATCTTTTGGTTGGTAGGAATTTTATATAGGTGAGATCTTGTAAGGACAACTCAAGAAACATACTACATATTCATGAAAAAGTTCTCACATGTATCAAAAATTATTCCACTAAAAAATTCAGAATGATTTTGAATATCTGAATGTATTCAACATTATTAGAATCAAATGTGAATGAGGAAATTTTCAATGCACATGAGACGTATTTGTACTAATGTTGGATATGAGAATGGAGTCCCTTAAAAATATTTCACCTCGATGTGAAATGAGGACATTTCTTGTTTCCTTTGTGGTATTCATATGGAGAGGACTCAAAATATAAGTTCTTGTATATTATTATTATTTCGTATGTAGAAAGGTGGAGGATTTTTTATGTTGTGATGAGAATATGCTTGGTGTTGAAGATCATTACATCACTAAATATGTCATGTTAGTGGGACTCAATCCAAATGTAGTTCTAGAAATTGGTCTCCTTTCATAGGCTCGGTCCATACATATAGAGAGGGTGAATTTTTTTTATGGGTGACTAGACCATGATATAGGATACAGGCATCACATTGTAACTTGTTGGGAAAAGAATGAATATGTACATAGTTCATAAAATTCCATACCGTTTAAAATCATGTGGTAATGATATATGTGAACTGATTTTTAGTGATGTAAACAATGAAATTGGGACGCAATATGAAATTCTAGGTATTAGAACATATCTTATATTGGTAGGAATCAAGACTCACTTGGTATTTGATCATGCACCCTATGTTGATCTGATTCATGAACATGATGTAATGTAGATTAATAATTAATCATGGTTGGACCCCATATTGGAGATCTAGGTGTCACTACATATATTTCTAGAGAATGAATCAAGATACACATAGTTCATGAAATGTTCTGTGTAGTTTAACGTTATTTAGTAGGGAAAAAGATGAACTGATGGGAAAAGATTGGAATATTACCGCTGAACCAAGTGATTGGACCCAAGTGTCCATATGTTTCTCTATATAAGAGATAATAAATCAATACATAGTTCTTAAAAATGGGGTTCCTATGCATATATGATTGAAGCATAGGGAGAAATGGAGTTCATGTTCCACTAGGGAGTGCCAATGATGTGATTAATTCTTATGCATGAAATTTATTCATCAAGGAACCACATGTAATGTAAATTTTTGGTATCTTGGAAGATCTATTGGTGTCAAATGAAGGAGATATTAACCATATAGTTTAATGTTGTGTGGTCTAAATAAATGGTGTTTTCTAGTTTCAGTTAATGTGACTAGGACCTAATGCCATTCAGTTTGACATTGTATGAAAAGAATGAAGATGATTTGGTGTTTAATTTCATACATATTGACATATGAATGTTACAAAAAGTATCATCATACAACTAGAATTAACTTTTTGAGACTACACAATGTACTTATTTAGTAATATTGAATGCATTGGAGTTTTATTGAGTTCACCATTCATTGAGAGTAAAGAATAATTTTCATTAGAGTAGACCATATGTGTGGAATATGATCATTCCTACTTTTTCTCAAAAATTAAAGGCATCATTCCTTGCATCATTAGAGTCCTAAGAACTAGTACCTATTATCATTAATGGAATGAATAATAGTAGAATTTATTGTTGAAGGCTTTTGAGATTCAATCATGATACACTTCCACGTGATGAAAGTTATTCAATGTCTTTTCATCCAGTCACTATAGCTCATATAGTCACTTATAATACTATGAATCTCTAGTTATCTGCTAAAAAATAGCAACTCAGAGTGGAGGAAATTGAACATCAAAGTGTATAACTACTTATGTCACATATAACAAAGAGAACGGGGTTTACTCTATGATAGTATGGGTAGTGATCTTGTAAGGCCATAATGGAAGGAAGAGTTTATGAGGATAATATTTATTTTCCTTATCCACAATTTTCCAGAGTATGTTTGACAAGGTTTTGTTGAAATACTCTATCTTTCTATTTTCAACATATTGATATCAAGATGGAAGGTTGGATGTGATATTGTATTACTGATATAACTTCCCTACCTCATCCGAACAAAAAATGGTTCCATTTTCCACTAATATGGTATGAGTGACACAAAATCTGGTAATAATATTAGAATTTTCAATGATAAAATTTCTCTTGGTTCTGACTTCTCGAAGTGGTATTTCCTTAGCACATCTGTAGATGAAATTGTTAGCAGTAATGATATACTTAAAGTACATAGAAATTGATGGGGGATAATAATACAATACATCCATTCCCCATATAAATAATGGGAAGAGGTATTTTGATGTATGTTTCAACCTTAAGGGTAGATTAATGAAGTTTCCATGAACAAAGAATGGATGAAAGCTCCTTGTCAGATCTATAAAATCCTATAGTAGTGATGGAAAAAAGTATCCAATCCATCAGATTTGATCAAATGTTTTGTAGCCAGACAAATGTAAACCATTGGCTCTTATATTTACATTTTATATTAAATCCATATTTTTAAACCCATCAATTCATCTAATGATAATTTCATTGAAGAATCGTCTATAGAGTATCATCTACAGATTAGGACCATCAAAAAGAGTTGTACTACAATATCATCACCAAATTTTTAATTTTCCAACTCTATCTGACATAATTACTCAATTTTAGTGATAATCCATGATAGTATCATCCATCTCATTGTAGGACCAAATGATTCAAGAATGGAACTGATTTCATTGATTTCCTGTATTCTAATTTTAACAAAGGGTGAAACAACATGACGATGTGAAATGCTGATGATTGTTTCATCTCAGTTCAAATTTTCTAGGGACTGTACAAGCATTTTCCAATGCATCAATGTGGGAATTTTGTGATCACAGGTCCTAAGACAATGACTTTTCTGAGGTAAAATTTTCTATTATCAATCAGACATAATCACACAGAAGAATTAGCTCATCTTTTCTGACAGTGTAATCATCATAAATATTATTGATCACAAACTCTGAATCACCCATAACTTCCAAGTGGTTTACTAGGGTATGAAGTGCCAATTCAAAACCATAAATGATAGCCTGGAATTCCACCTCATTGTATGTAAGACCTTCTGATTAAATGATTTATTTTGGAAATACTACCTTTTTGGGGAGACAATAACAATGCACAACCCAACATTATTAATCTTATGATATTGCATTTGATTCCATGTTGGACTAATAAAAGAACTATCAAATTATATTTCCCATGTTTTGGGAATGAATTGAATAGATAATATTTAATCATCATGATGATATGTATTCGATGATGTATCTTCTACATGTGGGAGTTCAACAAGAAAGTCTTTTGGGTCATGGCATTTAATTTCATTCTAAGTTACATACTATATATCTAACTCCTATAGAATAACTATCCACTGTTCGAGATGTTCTAAAAACATAGGACAATTAGGGATTAATTTGAATGGGTTATTTCAAGATTCCAAGTGGACATCAAGATGCTGTATGTAGTGCCTCAACTTTTGACCTATAAAAATAAATTCTAGGATGCTCTTCTCAATATCTGAATATCAAGTGTCTACGTCATGGATGGTTCGATAGAGAGATTAGAGGATGTTTTCATTCTTGATATCATTTTTTGTGCAAGGAAGGAACGTAGTGATCATTATAAGTCTATCACATAAAAAAGAGAATCTTTCCTTCAATAGGATGCATAAATATTTGTGAACTCAAGAGGATTTTCAAGAGGGTTTGTAATGAAACTAGGTACTCATTGGTCTTCTGATAAGTTACCCCCTTATTCATCGATTTGGTGAAGGAAAAACACTTTCCTCTCAGATGGTATAAGAATCGTTTGATATATGTCATGTTTCATTGAATTCCTCTCACATATTTCAATCTTTGAGGATGAGACATGCCAAAGATATATTTAGTCTTCTTGGGATTGAATTAGATTATATAATTTCAAACAATAGAACCATGAATTTTTTCCAATGATACTTTTGAATGATTATTTCAAGGGGTTTATGTTTAAATTATGTTTTTATGCATACATAATATGGTCTCTATGATAGTTTGGTGATCATAATGTTTCCTAGGTTTAACCACAATATCATCAACACAACATTAAACCAATTTATCCAAAACGGGTTTGATGATGTGGTGCATTTCATGTTGATATATCGCTCTAGCATTCTTCAAGAAAATAAGAATTATCTAATAAAACTATATTCCTTGAGGGGCTTTGAGGGTTGTAGATTCCTCATCTTCTAGGATCATATAGATTTGGTTATGCCCAATGTAAATATCCATAATGGGGAGAGCATGGTAAATAGTTGTTTCATCAATTTGGAGTTCTGTGATTTGAATTGGGAAATCATCTTTTGGACATTGCAAGTTGAAATATCTAAAATCATTGAAAACTCTAAATTACCATTTCTTTATATTCATTGGTACTATATTCTCCATCCACATTAGATATAACAACACTCAAAATAAATTTCCTTTGATAATATTGTCAAATTTTGCCTCACTTTTAGTGGTGTGAGTCTGGTTCATTCTTATTACTAAATTTGTGTATCCCTAATGTTCTTCTATAAAACCCAATTAACGGGAGGCCACTTCGAGATCAAGGCCTCTGATTTTCATAAAATTCCAATCTAAAACATCTCAATGTTTATTTAGAATGGAATTATACACCTATTTCTCTTCAAAAGCCATGGCCGCACAAATCATAGTTGGGAATATATCCTTATATGTACCTAGATGTATTTATCTGAGTTTATCCACAGTGGTAGAGAGGACATCCTCAAATATTGGAGTGGTATCCCAAAGGAATACCTCTTCTTCCTCAACATCATGTGTTCTTCTTATAAATTTTCATGGATATTATGTGATAATGCAAGCCATTCATAGTTAAGAGAATTTCATTATTTAGACAGAACGAAGAAGAGGAAACCATCTCTGTCCCTACTGATGATAAACAGTATTTTTGAAGATCTGAAAGGGAAGATAATGGTACGAGAATAAAAATAACTATATTTTTTTAAGGAGTGAAACAAATTCTTCTAGTATGTATGACGAACCAGACACTTGTTGATGTTATGTTGAGGAATGACGATATCTTCATTTAGACTATCATCAGAAAATGGTGTGTCAATGATTTCTCCTGTGCTATAAAGCCTAGGATCGACAACTGACTTTATTGAAGCCACTGAACGAGTTCAAGGAATTTTTACAACCATTCCAATATGATTAATGGGTAACAAAAAATCTATACTGTGATGTTTTAATGGGTCATCTAGGATCCTTTCTTGACCATTATGAACATTTATTCTTGTAATATCATTTGTTATGTATTATTTTCACAGAGTGTGATCGAACTCCACATCAATGCACTAAGATTCAAAAGTCTTGAATGTGGATTTATCAACATTAAATGTCCCTATTTAACCAATGACGCAATATTTGAGAAATTGGTGATATTGTGAATAAATGGTCTAATGCTGATGTAGCCAAGGTCGTACAAGAAAAAAAATGAATGTGGTGACTTTCTAGAAAACCATTAAGTTTGAATCAGATATGAGATCCCTAAACAACATTTTGACCATAATCCTGCCGATGAGTTCATGCTTATTCTCTTTGTGACCCTATAAAATCAAAGTGGAGTGAGAAAAGTGAGATTCAGTGAGGAAAAAATAGCGAAGTGTCAAAATGGTAATGAGGTTGAATCCTAAGCAATTATCAATGAAGGATTATCGAATATCAGTATAATTGATATTTGAAGATATATAAAAATGTTTGATGTGTCCATGTACAATATAATTCTCATCCAAGTCCACAAAATAAATGACTACATGAAATTCTATTGGGTCGTTCCCTATAAGTTAAACATCTATGGTAGCAGCCTCTGAATCAAACACTTAAGGGCTTGACAAATCATCAATAAGTGATTCCCATATATTCATTTATAAACTATGAGAATCCAGGATCGATATAATGAATTGTTTCTTGTGCTAGTTGATTCAACACATCATACTCTTGATACATATCTCTACATTTTCCAACAAAGAAATGTTCATTTTTAGGTGACTAGGGAGATGATGGTCTTTAGGTGGATAGAACGTTCATTATAATTACGATGGAAAGTACTTCATTCCTTGGTATATTAGGATGGCTAGTTATTCGCAATCATGTAGATGGTAGTGGTATATCCTATAACTGATCTTCAAAGATGATAATGTCAGGGAAAAACCTGTCATGTGTGGGAGAATTCAATTGTTACAATTGAGGAAATTGGAGGGATCTCCCATGATTTGTTAATTTATAAATAGAGCAAGAAATTGTTTTGTTGGAGTAATGGATTCTAGTATACCCACGCCATCCAATTTATCCTCAATCCTGATGAACACTTCTCATTGTCCCACCAATCAATTGTAGAGAAATCAGGTTCGTAGTCAAAATCATCAATTTAATAGAGATCTATTATGGGAATTACATTAACAGAATTGAATATGAACTCATCATGTGATGAATATTCTTCATGATATTTCAATTCATATTTTTCTATTTGGTGGGGGCTATGTCCATAATTTTGATAGGGTGGATGAAAATCTTCTAAGGTCAAGGAAAAATATTCCTTAACACAAACTCTTCTTCTTCCAATATTTCTTTGTTCTTCTATCCATATTTCTTCATTATGTATTGTCCTTAAAAGGGATGGTCCTTTGATGAAGTTGTTTTTTCTATTACTGATGTGGAAGAAGACTCATTTGGTTGTTTCAACTGTGTTCATAGAATGGCATGAGTTTTTTTCTTATTTTCATGGCCATCCAATCATCTAATTCTTGGGCATTCTTACTTTTGACTTACTTCCTTTCACATTACTCTTATTTACCAGAAAAAACAACACATACTACATGTACCAGTGAATTTTTATGCTTCACATGCCTAGATCCATCCTTTTTTTTGTAGGTCCTTAAAAAATCCCTTCTTGATGGTGTGCCCCAATATTTAGTAGAGGGGGAAAGAATTCGGGAAGTCATCATCTCTTTAATTGTTAGTTTCCTTTTTCCTTGTAAACTGAACTATGTTTTTTTCAGAAGATGATATGATTTAGTCCAAGACTTGATTATTTTGAATAGAATATGCTTTTGTTCAACTCCTCAAACAGTATACACCATTGACCTTTTTTATCATCTTGATTTGGAGGTCATTTTTGTTGAAACTTAGGATATTGATCCCTATGGTAAGATTAGTTCTTTGATGTAGGAGTGGGTATAGGGGCCTTCTTATGTGTAACTATACCAGCTTATGCTTCTCCTTATCTTCTTCATGGAGATAATGGGATTACATGGTATTTGGCAGTAGTCCCTGCATTGTAATTTTGCACATATTGAGTAATAGAGGCCATATACCTAAACCATCCAATGTATTTCATATGGATTGATGTTGTGCACAAATCATTATAGTGATTTTCTACAAAAATGGGGAACAATTTTTCCTGAGGGAGTGGTATATTCATGTCGTATGTCACTCCATTCCACCACTAAATGAAATATGAAACCCTTTCAATATCTTATTGGTTTATGTTTGTGAGATTGAAGACTATTGTATTCTATATCATTAAACTAAACTATAAAATAGAATTTTGACAGGGATCTCCCCATACAGTTAACGACCGAGACTACAAACTCATATACCATACAATGGATGACTCGAAAAATGATTTTATGAATGATCTAAATTTCATTGTTTCCTATTTCTTAGGGGCCCTAATCATGGTATCATGGTGGGATATGAAATGCCTAAAGGGATTCTTGGATCCCCAGAGCTAATAAGGTTTGTAAATGCGGGATACCAAAATTTTTGAAGTGGTGGAGTTTAGTCTACCAATTCGGGATACGACTTATTTTCTTGTTGTACAAGTGTGTACTATCATTCCATAGTTTCCAATTGAGTTATCAATGACTGAATGGAATCCAAAATAATTCAAAGAAAAAATGGATGATCTGGGACTCGAATCGGTGCGGTGATTGGATCCTAATTCCATATGGAAACAAGTAGGACCACAAGTTGCAGAACCGCTAGTACGTTCCTTGGATAATCTATGGGGATAAGACTATAAAGATGTTCATGACAATGTTTTGGCTATGTAATCAATGGATGGAATTCATTATATATATCAGTAGTTGAAACAAGCCATCTCTGGTTAGGTTCCCATACTAGAAGTGCAAGGTGAGTATTTTCTAGTGGAGAATATCTAGTAGGAATTCTGGCTCATAGCAACTCTGCATTGATGCTTTTCAACTCCTTCATCTCATCCCCTTGCTATGAAAATATTTCCTCAAGAGAAAAGGATTGAACTTATCCATGGGAATTGTGAGACATGGTTTATCCTTTAAATTATCCCTTATTATATTACTTCTGATGTTGTATAAGATGTTTATTTGAGGGGATACGTAATTATTGGGTGAGACTATAATTTTTTCTATGTACACATACTTCATTTTCTTTAGTATGGACTGAATTATGAAAAAGAACATCATCTGATGACAAAATTTAACATGATTCATTTTTTGGAGAATCTTCAATGATTTGATTAATGACATCCAGTGATGAAAAATACATTGTTGGAATTCTATTAGTGTCTTTTTGATATCACCTTCTTCTACACCCACCATAAGAATTTGTCCTCCAATTTTTTGGTTCTCCATGAACTATTTGGTGGGAAGTAACTTGAAGTAAATTATCTAATAGTTCAATCATGTTTTCATTTTTTATCCTCTATCCATATTTACAGACAACTTACTTCTGCTGAGGAAGGGATATTGAATGTCAAAAAGATTACATCCCTACAGACTAGGGTTGTTCCTATTATTCTTTCTCAACCCTATCAACTTATTGGTAAACTCTATGTGTTGGGTAAAAAATCAACCAACTCTATTGTCTGGGGTTTCTCTCGAACAATTATGGATGATATTAGAACAAATGCTTCATGATTTTACGAATTCTTGTCTGTACATTGGTTGTAGGAATTATTTGGAACTCACATAAATCCCATGCTTCAGAATACCATTGGGCTATTTCAGACATTTTTGAAATATGGTGGATGACATATTCTAAATGGGAGGCATTCTGGATGTTCATAGAAACATGATGCAAAAGTATCTCAATAGCTTTCTCCTTCTAGGCATGAGTTTTATGGAAGCCAATGAGAATTGTTCTTATTGAGCATGTCTTCGGTTATGAACTTATTTTTTTTTCTATCCATATTGGGGAAATAAAAGTTTATGGTACCACTTTTGGCTGGATTTGATATCTTCGAAGTGTATTGGAATTAAATTATCCATGTGCACCCCATCCTATGAAATTATTACAATACATTGTATTTTCCATCAATTGTTGCAACCTCATTAATTCATCTAGGCATACACCATGAGGTATCCTAGTTGCTTCTTATTCTTTGGATATTGGGAAACCTAGAGAGATTCCATGTCAAATTGGAATTCAAAAACTTATATTTCCTTGACATGACTTCGATATTTTTTATATGATATCACTTTGAATTTTAGTTGATGAATATTCTTCCATATTTTGAGGCGGATATCATGAACACAATCTTCCTCCAACATTTCTTTAATATTTTATTGGGAAGTGGACAAAGGATAGAACATGATTGGTATTTTACCCTTATCTAGTTGATTACTCATGTTCAGCATAACCTCTTCATCCTTTTCTAGAGTTTTTTCTTCTTGATAGGAACAAAGTTGTAATTTTCCTGCAACTCTATCTGAATCAGCATGATCATTAGAGAGTTACTATATTTTATTGAAAGATAAATGGCCCAAGGGTGGTTCAGAGAATTATAACAGCCTTAGGCTATCATCTGGTTGAGAAATAATTTAACCCATAAATGAAAAACATCATACATGAATGGCCTTGTGTTTTCATGTTCCTCAAGATAAGATAGATTTCCCATCACTACAACGTAAATTGGATAATTTCCTTAATAATTTGAATCACCCCTGAAAATAGAACATTCACAGCATGTGATATCATGGGAAGGATCATCATGGTAGATTATAGAAAGTGGTAGAACATTTTCACCTTGGTCTTCTTGACACACAATTGGATTCTGTGGTTCTAATATTGAGATATGACTTTGAGATGCATATAATTGTCATGATGCGGGCCTTCATGAGTATGTGTCTGATGAGGACTTTCAAATTCACTAATATTACTCCTATAATTTGGTAACCTGAGAGTTGGTTCTTGAGAACCAACACATAAATGTTTGAGGGATTCAAGTACTCCACTATTATGTGGATCCAAATCACAAATTGGAATTTTATTTTCCAATCATGTATGATATAAATTCTTTTTGTATTCTAAATGACATGTAGTGGGTGACACTGGATGAGAAAATTAGTCATCATGGGAAGGTTTATGTTCCTACCATGGAGTGACCATTAGAATAGGACGATTATATCCCATTGGAAGAGGTGTGTGTAACCGATCTGTTTTTCCGTATTATACAGGGGAGTATTCTCCCAAAATAATAAATGATATGAACAAAGGTATTTACATTCCATGGTGTAACATGTCAATGAGACACACTTCTTTTTGGTACAATGTTATGCTTCAGTCCCACATGTACTATTTTTGTCTCTATAATGATATCTTAGAAAGTCTCTAGGACTTGAGATAGAATTTGAATATTCCCTTTCAATATTTCCAAGATGTGTTTGCTGACATTAGCGGATAGAATGGTAATATAGGTCCATTTAATTTTTTTAGTATGTGTATGTACCTTCTCTTATCTTCATATTACATCTAGTGGAAACTTTCAATACGTTTGTGTTTCATTTGAGAGTTGTGTCCACCCACTACATGTCACTGGAGCACTCCTACAGAGTTCTCCGGGTGTTACAAATTTGAGGCTGTTGGATGACCTAATGAGTGTAGGAAGGTGTATGTTCCTAATTGCATGTTTTGATGGAAATGGGATGGTGGGATTCATTGTACACTGCCAGATGAGTCTGACCGCATGGTTAATGGTTTTATGAAAGTGTATATTCCTAATAACGATAATCCATAATTTTTGAATGATAGGATTGGTTGGGAACCTCAAGAAGAGTCTGCTGGAAGACAAAATGAAGGGGAATGGGTGTATGAACCCGCTCCCTATCTACCACCAATCTACGTTAATTATATTCTCATAAGGGAAAAAATGTAAGAACCCTCTCTCTAATAATCTGCTGTTATCCCCGAAGAAACATCTTGTGTGACCGGGTTTGAGGGAACTCGGCCAAACTACCAAAGGAACACCATAATCATGTTGAAGATTTACCACTAAGTAGTACTAGTGGTAATGATTATTGGACAGAGCCCTTGGGATAGACCCCCCAAGTCTTTAGGATGATGCTATAGGTGGACACCTAGTAGTCCTCCATGGAATATGATAGGAATGAGTGATTTCATTTAGAGGATAAGCTTTTGAAACAGATGAAGGCAATGATTTTTATTGTAAACTTATGGACCACTGGTTGTTTCTGAGAGGGAGATCGAGGGTTAATCTTGATCTAGATGGCCTATCAGGTAGCCTACATGTTTATAGGGGTACCATGTTAATGTTACTCTCAAACCAGTGTGTTAGAGACCTAGCTTTGAAGGCACTGAGTCAGTGATGGTGCCCTCCGGGTGGAAGAAAATATATCTTGAGAATCAGTTGACATTTTATTGTTAAAAATCATAAGGAATCCATTTTTAAGGTTGGTATATCTTGGAAGGAGGTTCTTGGAAGGATGTTTCAATATATAAGACAACTACAAACAATTAACTCCATAAAAGAAGAATATTTTTTTGATGGTCCTGTGTGTGATTTATTATGTTATTTATCACATGTTTATTAATTGATAGTGGATTTATTGATGGGAAACAATATCATCTTGGTTAAGGATACATGTCAGGTTCATCAATTTTTTTCCTTTGTAACATGCGTTCTGTTTAAGAATCACCATTTTAGAATGGTTTCCAATGGATTTGATTATGGAACCGGAAACCCCCAACTATTCTGTATCTAAAGGAACCTTCCTAAAAAAGGATGAATCTCATTAATTTTTTTCACCCATTATTCTTATGAACACACATTATTTGAGGGGATTGGAGTTCAGACACATCACACACATTTTAGGTGAATTATTTCCTACTCCAAAAATCTCTTAATGATTTAAGATATGTTCACGAATCCTTATTAATTTACCAAGAAAGAAGTTGGTTTCCTTGGGAATTTTCAATAAATTATTAGCATGTATGTGAATCAAAATCATCCTTATGTATTCGAGGTTCTTCATCAGTGGAGTTATCTATATGTATTTTGGGTTTTAGATTGACAGTATCCCCTTATATATTAATTATATATTCTTTTGTATTTATCACGATGATGATGGTTTTAATCCACTAAGTGGGGAACATTGTAATTTTAATCTTCTTGGTAGAAAAATGACACATTGAGATTTATCTTCATCTAGGGGGATCAAAATTTATTTCATATTTTATTGGAATCCAAGTAGACAGAGGATACTCTGGGGTTTATCATCATCCATGGAGATGGAATTCGTTTTGATGTTGGGATCTAACCCATAAATGTGATTCATATGTATACCTGTAAAAGGAATTAGATTCTACATAGTCATGTTCTACTTAATTAAATACGTCAATCCTTTTAAGGTTGTGTGATAAGGAACCAACATTATAGTTTAACATCTTGTATTAGGGACATCTAGGAGAAATGTGACTAGTAAAAACATAGTGTGGGACTTATGCCTATGAAGCCCATGGAAACTGGAAGGAAAATGTGCTTATAAGTTGAATTTTACCCTAGAATGTATATATCCCAGAGAGAACAAGGTTCATTTGGAATTATGTGCATGAATCCTAGGGAGGCTTCTTATATTTCCTAGTTATGGTGGGAATCAATGCCCAAGTAGTTAAGTACGTTTCACAAGGAAGTATGGCCCTGTGAGAGAAATATATTGGGGATTACTCGTAAAGATAATGCATTATAATAGGGATTATGAGAGATGTCTTAACTCGTCCAGATTTTGGGGGATCAACTCTGGGATTACTATTATGGGGGATTCTCTTATTAATTGAATTAAGGGTGGACTTCTTAGGAGGACATCCCATGAGCTCGGGCCCTTTGTGAGGGAATCTTAAAAATACAAATTATGGTAGATATCATAGTCCTCATAGTTCATTCCATAATATTTATTGGGTGGATTTTGTGGCTATTACAAAACACTAAGCCCATGTGAGTCATTCTCTGTGTGAGAAACAAGAGGATGTGAATGATTAAACAAACCACACACACTTTTTCTCCATCACTGGTGGAAGAGGCTCGGGCTACATAGAAAGAGTCCATGGATACTGTGGAAGAGGTTGTGGCTCCAACAGGTACTTATCTTCTATTTACATTGAAAAAAGCTCCAAATTTTTGGCAAGAGTGATCATAGAGGATGTAGAGAGTTGAAAAACTAAAACCTCTCACATGAAAAGATATATAATAAAAACATGATGGTTTCCATTTGATTGGTCTTGGGAGAGGAGGTAGACTTCTCCTTTTTCAAAAGAAAAAATCAAGCATGATCACTATCCTCCATACCATGAATCGATAGCTCTGGGTCAAGGAGAATAGATGGGAGGGTAGAGTCCTATCCCTAAAATCCAATACAAGAAACTCCCCAAAACTATCCCTATGGTAAGGATCCTTTTTAAAATAGGTATCCTAATTTTTACACATCTCGATGACCCTTAAATCGTGTATGACAAGTTCAAGAAACATCAAACAATAGAAATAAAAACCTAAAAGGGAGACACCCAGATGTTCCCATCCCTCTAGTTTATCATATTAGGGGGACTTGGTATATTTTTCAATGTGAACCCTTTTAAATAATAGAGAAAATTAATGATAATATCTAACATGAATGGCTTTGAATAATGCTTCCTGAGAGGCTTTCGCAGGCTAAGAAGGTGAGGTGAACCAAGAAGGAGTGAAAAGGTATGTGTTGTGGAAGAGAGTGGCATAAAAGTAAGATTGAGAGAACTTGTTTCACCATAGGTTTGAAATATATTAGATGGATACACTTGGGTGATACATGGATAAAGCCTTCAAGGGTCTTCATATGTATTCCTAGAAGTGAGGTGTGCAAATTCATGTTTGTGGAAGTGTGATCATACAAATGTTATTAAATAAAATGTTTAGGTGAACTAGTCGTGCATGTTTTATTTATTATTAACACAAAAAGGAATTTAGTATCACTATACTCCTTTAACTTACTCTATTTTGGTTTAATGAATCTACCATAGAGGTTTCATAGGACAATTGTAAATCACTAGGTTGTTCAAAGTAGTAATCAGACTTCATGGTAATTCATCCATACAAATGAAGGCCACAAGGGTATATTTATAATAAAATAGGTGATCTTGGGTGAAGGTGTTTTTTCATGCAATTATGTTGGCACACATATGGTTTTCATGTAGGTTGATTCACACCAATGCTACTTTGGGTCTTGATGAAAATAAATTCTTCTTACCATGAAGGATACTCTCCTGCACCCCTTCTCTAAACTATTTTCAGGCTGCAGTCCCGGCCCTTTGGGCTGGTGCCTTTTCTAATATCACTAACCCCCATGAAAAATGTGGAGTCACACATAAATATTTTCATTATGGGTTGATGATTTTAAGGGTTGTGGGACATGGAAATCCAATATTCTCCTTTATCCAGTGTAAAGATGTATTTCTTCTTAAACTCTGCATTTGGTGTCTTAGTGAGGTTCAAATCGTCAATTTGTTTAGAAGATCATGTAACACATTTCATGGTGTCAATAACAAACTTTAGGGATCTTCATGGGGAACCATCACTTATATACGCTCTTCTATCCACCATTGACATTGAGGTAGGACCTTCACCATTTCTATTCAAACATTTTTGTACATAATTTTGATTTAAACATAATTTTCTTCACATATTAATTTTGAATAATTATCAAATATCGATAAGTATTTTACCTCATTATTCATTATATCATGAGAATTCTCAATTTATTATTTGATGATCTTATATTTATGTGATGACTGTTCATTAATTATATAATCCATTAAAAAGAATTATTTTGTAGCAGAAACGAAATTCTCTGATTGTGATGTATTAATATGAGTCTTTTCAAAATTGGATAATGTAATTTGGAATTCATGTCATCTCATGATAAGGGTTAAAAAAATCCACATAATATTCATAGTCCTTCCACATCTTCTTGAATACCCAATTCATGAAATGGAACATTTTTTAATGAAATAAGTCAATATCCTTGACCCTTTTCGATTTAACTTCCAATTAATCTTTATTGAAATCCATTAAAACTATGTGAAATTTTCATGTTCAATTAATGTTCCTACAAAAAATATCTCAACATAATAATTATCACAGAAATTTCATGAAAATTATTAATTAGATGTAACATATATTTCATTATATAGTGAGAAAATTTCTTATTTTCATTACATGTATTTAGAGTGTTGGGTATACTAACACTTTTATCCAATTATTCTTAAATTACATTATCTAATTCTTCATGTTGTGATTATCCATTTTGTAGTCCATTTGAAAATTGAAAAAATAAAACATAAAAGTTCTATTGTATTTTTATTTTTATATTTTATAAATTTTGAAAAAAATTCAACAAATGATACATAATAATTATACCTTGGGTAGGCTTCATAAAAATAATAAAAAGAAAAATAGTTTTCCTTACATGTACATCTTTTATTTCCTAGTTTATCTAACATTATTTTATGATTATAATTCATATTCTCTCATGTTTTTTCTTTCTGTTCTTCTGAGTCTTGGAAGAAATAACTAGTAGAATTAAAAGCTATAAAATTTTCTTCTTATCCTTCAGTAGTATAATAACCTTATCTATTTGTGTGTTCATTTCCGTCCCCATGCATATCAATTTGATGCTCATTGTGCTATAAATATTTTTAAAAGATATTGATAAAATCTAAAACACAATATTTTGGAATGTTCAGGGTGAGGGAGATGTCATTGGGCCACATGGAATAATCCTGAGAGACCAGTGGTGTTCGATGGTATTGTTATGATAAATATCAACATGTTGATGCGTTATCTTCAAGGAAATCTGGAATGGGATGTTATTGTTGGTCAGAGGTTGTGGAGAAAATTCATTGTTGATGTGAAAAGAAATGCACTAAATTCAATCTGAGGGAAATATTCCCCTTTATGGAGGCCCTAAAAATGAAATATTCATTTTCTTCAATTCCACTAGTGATGGATTATCATTTATAGAAATATTAAATTTTGGAATTTCAATTGGGTCGGCGAGGTCCTTGGTTACCCTGGGTTCGCCACACCTAACAAGCCATTAAAATTCGAAAACAATATTCATTCTTTATTAATGTGATCTTAGATCCAAATTAGAGAAACATCTAAAAATTCATTATCTAGGAGGAGTCCCCTAAATCAAGATTCCTCATGGGAAGCACCAATGAAACTCTTTTAGAAAAGGATAGAATGAAGGTTTTGGAATGGAATAATGCTATTGATCGATGAAGAGAAGTTCTCTGGTTAAAGGTCATCAATTTAAAATAAAATTTTCTAGTATAGAGATTTTGGGACAACACACTACCTATAGACATGGTGGTCAAGAAGAGAGGTATTATTTAAACATCTAGATGATCATGTTGCAGAATTCATCAGATCGATTCCATGTCCAATGTCATGATCCTTGATGGTTGGTACCGAATGATATGGATATTTTTGTTTGAGTTCAATGGTTTTGTTTATATGGTGGAATACTTGGATGAATTTATTAAATAGTGGTTTAGAATCACTAAAAACATTAAGAATGAGAATAGGGTGTGATCTATCCTTCTCACACTGGGCTGCTATATTTAATTATAGGTAAGGAAATAGTACTGGTACAAATCCCCCCTTATGAATTATATTTTACGATTCGAAAAAGATATATAGTTGTGCATCTGGATAGTCTTATGGAGTAATTGGAAAAGACACCCTTGATCAGGTGTATTATGTCCAAAAGGAACACACAATCTCCTTCCAAACCTTAGAATGTTGGTCAATGGGTAAGGTGGAACCCCCCCCCCCCCCCCGCCCCACAGTGTCAAACAGAATGATGATGGATCTTGTCTACAAGGCATCTGCCTGGAGGAGGTGTGATTCAAGAAAGAATGGGATTTATATGACACATATTTATTTCCTTCTATGGGAATGGTGGATCTCTCATGATGGAGGCATATTCCACTCAAAATGGTATTGAATTGTGCCATTCTAATGGTATTTCATCGACTTCGGTCGAGATGAACTCAAATATTATTTGGAATTCAGTAACCATTAATTCTTATATTCTATGGAACATCGCTTACTGGATTCAAAAATTCAAGTCCCTCTGTCTATTTGGCCGTGAGATGTCCCACACGTGACGTGAAGGGATCTTCTTGGCTGACTTTTGAGCCTCTAAGTCCTCCAATGTGGTCCCACATGAGGTGTTTAATTGAAATTGATCTCTTTCGTCGAGTGGTGCTGATATTATCATTGGGGATGATATGGTTATCCACTTCTATAGGCCCCTTGATGTTTTTGTACTATCATCTTTCCCTTTAACTATAAAATCATAATTTTGGTAATAAAATCTCATATTATCATTTCATATCAAGATATATTGAGAGAGGGAATAATACATGATATTACTGAGGATCAACAAAAATTCATACTCCTTGATATGCTAGTTATTCTCCCCTAAACGAAATATACACAATAATATTATTATTAATTACAATTGTTGATACAAAATCACACCTTGTATCTCATTAGTACTTATAGGAGTAATTTATTATGCATCACGTAGGGTTACCAAAATATATACCACATGTTCAAGAATCTACATTAAAGACTCAATCCCTTGAATCATACCATTGACATCTCCTACTCCCAGATACAATTGGGAGACTTTCTCCTATCATAAACTATTAATCCACTTTAGGATGATTTGTTGATCATACTCTATGGTATTTTTCAATATGAATTTATCATGTACCGATTAAAATATATTTAAATCTTGATGGCATTTTTGAAAAAAAATGATCACATATATCAAATCATTATCTTCATTGGAACATATTTTCCAGTTGTGATTGTTACTTCCATTGAAGTCTCTTCCAAAATAAAACGTTTAAATGAGGTGCACATAAATTATTCAGTATTATATTATGCATGAATCAATGATTAACCATATCAATCATCAATCATGAATTCTAAACTCAATGTAAGCATGAAATATCAAAAGTTTTATTCTCTATTCATACACAAACACACAAAAAAAACACACAAATATGTATCCATGAGTGTGCGTGTGAAAATCAACTATCATTATGTTCCTTCATGTTTCTTCATTTTTGGAACAAGTATCCGATGGTATCAAAAATCTCTCTAAAAACGTTATATAAACATGGAGTATGCATAAGATCTTCTTGATATTTACATGAACAAACCACATAGATCATTTGTTTTCTTATTCATTAAATCCATATATTGATCATATATTTCTATTCATCCTCATTGTTAACAAATATATTATATTGTTCACTTTTGTGTGTATATATTGCATGGATTTATTAGTACTCCATAAAGCTCTATTTTTTTTAAATATCTTGAATGATAACAACAATTTAGCTAAGGAAAATTCTACATTTTATCATTTGTTTTCTTTTCTTGTCCAATATTATTCTGGATGAGTTAATGATTCCTGGGGATCTCGTGATTTTTATATTCTTTATTGGTCATATAATTTTTTTGGTCGCCTCATAATTTAGGAATACGATAAAAAAAATATCTACTCATTAATCTTAAAGACATTAATATCTTCACAATTATAACTATAGTATCTAAATTTTTTATCTTATATATATTTTCATTTCACAATGCTTCAACAATTCCCTATATTTTTTATACAATTTTAAAATCATCTTTTTTCATTAGAGGGCTACTTAAGGATTCTCTTTTCAATCATATATGTTAAATAACACAAAAAATATTATGTAGAAAATGATGATGTGATAACATACATTATATATAAAATTATTTGAGATTTTTATATACGTATAAAATTTATTATGTGACTCTATTCTAAAATTTATACATTGTGAAAATGAATACATGAAGTAATCAACTATGAAATTACTTACTTCTCACAATTAGCTATGTGGATCATTCTTTCAAATATATATGTTGAAAAATGGCTATTTGTATAATTAATTTAACGATATTGTGTAAATATTATTTTGATAATTCGATGATAATACATGGAATTGTCACTATATATATTTGATACTTTGGTCCCACCTAGATCACAGATTTCTTACATGACTAATATATATGTAATCATTGATTTATCTTGATCCTTATGACTTCATCAATGAAAGAAAATCAAAAACTAGTGATCACTCATTCATCCAGTGATACAAGACAATCAATGGTGGTGGATTAATGGATCTATTATTTCAAAATGGATAGAGAGTTTAATATTCATATGTTATTAAAATGAGGAACAATACAATGTAAATTTGTGTGAAACATTAAATAATAAAGTAGTTGTGCACTACCTTATTAATTAATCACCCCTGTAATTCCCTCATGATTGTAGTGGGGGTCATCACCAAAAACATGCACCACATGACACATGATCCACGATGACATATGATTGTCCACTAGCACCCATAAATGAATATTGAGGATTAATTTCCCATTATTAAAGCACTAAAGATACTGTTTAATGGATTATAAGATCCATAAATGAAAAAAACACATTCTTTATTTCTCAATATATTTACCAAAACTAAAATGGTTAGTGAATGTTATCCAGTACTGATAAATCATCATATGATAAAATAAAATATGAATTTATATACCCTCATCAATAAAAATAAATTTTCAATTCAAATAATTATATATGTAATTAATGTTAAATATCCCCGGATTTTTTTTGACCACAATCAGAACCCAAAAACATAGGAAAAGGACGTAATATTTCCATAATAATATTAACATTAATTCAAAAACAACATAAAGTATTGTATAATGTCACATAACAAACATTAGAATACAATGATCAAATATTCTACTGAATCATGCTAACAACAAGAATAAGTCTACACCGCAATAAAATTAAATATACTAGTCATTAATACATATATAAAATCACATACAATCAAATATATTCCATAAAAAAATGGTATACAATTCATATGAATATAACATAATTCAATTTTTCATTAAATCACTAATAAATTACATGATCAAAAATACCATCCACTTTAAATTATAAACTGTCATCCCTATGAAATAATATTATCTCAACCTCATGATCATATTTAGGGTTATCTATCCCCCAATTAAATTTTTTTTCAAAAATATCACATTATTATTAATTCATATTTATAGTTCATCAATACCATTTGTTATATTCCTAAAAATTCTTAAAGAAAAACTACTATGGAATAATACATAGATGTCTCATTACTCTAATAACTAGAATATCATTAATAAAACACTTCTTAAGATTAATTATAAAATCACAATACATATGAACTTCAATCATTCAACTTACATCATAATACTTTAACTAAGCATCAGTGAATATATGATTCTTAGTCTTTTAACCATAAATAGTAATCATTTTACTCATAAAGCCTTGTTGATTATCCTCTTAAACATATCCTTATTATATTGATTTATAATATTTGCATACATTAAAAATCTAACTTATTTTACTATCAATGGAAATTTATGGAAACTAAAATTTATATTCATTATATTATGAAAAATTTACATTTTTTCTATTTTAATTACATTCAATATATTTGTATTTTACAAATACAAAACATCTTATCATTACGTTGATTAATTTTATATTTTTATTCATCCCAAATTCTTATCTTGTAGGAAAATGAATCTTCATTCCTCCACAGTCTTCATAAAACACCATTTTTATCTTATTTGGTTCATTAAAATACCCCCTAATGTATATATTATTAATCATATAATGGTAAATATTAAAGAACAATCCCAAGATTTCAAATTCCATCTCCCTTCTCATTTGATTTCTTATGATGAAACTTCATTGAATAAACCATCATATTAATTATTAAAACAAATCCTTATGGCCCCATCAATTATGTAAAACCAAAAGGATTGTGTGGGTGAAACATATGAGTATTCATATAAACATGATGTAGAATTAGTAATATGTATAACCATTACAGCTTCTTTTAAATCTATGAAACCTAAGGTTTAATCTTAGTCAAACTTGGTCAATATATAATAAGATCCTATATAATGGATCATAGGAAAAATGAGAATTGACCAAAGAATGTCATCCTAGTGTGTCAAAATAGATGTGTAGTAAGGCACCATTCACCATTACCAAGATTATGGTTCAGATACACATGACTAACTCTTTTTATGTATACTAACCCTAAATTATTGTGTACCAAAACTATGACCACTAGAAATATCCAGACATAGATGACTTTCTATGAAAACGAAATAATATATACCTTACCCTGACAATATAATGTTATAACATACATTATTTAATTATAAGGTTTCTCAATAAATTTTTTTCAGATCCTAGATTCTGAAAATATCTGTACCATACTCTAACACTAACTATAGTGACCTAAAAATTTCATATATAAATACTACATATTATTCGTAGTATATTAATTACATATCAATAAAATATATTCCATAAACATCAATGAAAAGTGTGTTTATAAACCTAGACGCATATATAACTAATATAAAAATAACCTAAATCCATTACCTCTAATTTCTTCACAAATAGAGCCCTCATTATACATATGACAATAAAAACATTTCTTCATTATTTTGGAATGGAATTCTGGGTGATCTTAGATGCTTAAAAAGGATTAATGTTATATATATCACTCCATGATCTTAATGTAGAATTAGATAATCCTAATGTTATAAGAACATGATCAAAACATACATTAATCATACCCAATCAGTCCGGTATATTAAATCCTAAATCATGGTAAATGGTATTTTCCACACAAATATATAAGAAAAAAGAGTGTTAATGCAACAATAATTCATTTAAATCAATTATAATATATCATAATCATAATACTGATGAGTTTATAATTCCCATATACATAGAAAATCACTTCCTTAGTCATGGTTTACTCCAAAGACGGTTATTGTGAACAATGTACCATAATGGAATGGAATACCCAGTAATTTACTACATTATCTTAGGAGTAAATTATATCATGTTAACACTATCATTACATAGAATTTTAATAAAACTGTCAACTGTTATGAGTTTTTCAAAATTTTCAACATTACCCAAACCCGTGGTGGTCTATAACAGATCCAACCATCATTAAAATATAACATAACCACTTTTCCATGGTTCAATAAGGAACCACCCATCACATAATCATAATATATTCTTATGAATACCATATGATTATGAAAACATATATCATTACATTAAAGATTAAAAAAAATTATTTTCATAGAAAATTCATCAACAAACTTATAAACCATCCATAGAATCATTAAATATGTTAAAAGCAGATTAAAACACCAGTAAAGAATATTAATCATTAAAGGATATTTTATAGATAAAAATTCCATTATAAAGACAACTTAAATATTTCTTTAGGAAAATACACATTCCATTTTGATATAAGTTATTTAAAATTATAAAGTATAGAATTTTATGGTAAAAAATTATTTATAAAGAACCACCCAAAATTAGAAGTTCTATTTCAATGAAATTATTATTCAAGATGGTGGGGTATATATTCATGTAGTGTATGTTATTAAAAAAATTCATTCATTTTTTCTATTAAAATTCCAATGTACCACGTTTTGTAAAAAAAGAATACTCTAGTGGATCCTTTTTTATAGAAAGTAAAATATAGTTAAAAATGAATTTAAATATTATTTTCATAATAAAAAAAATTACTGAAACAATTTTAATGATATTCTGGTCCTGAAAGATGATTTTCCAAACAGAAGTGAAAAACTAGTTTGGATTCGTATAAAAAAATTCATTCAGTATCTAGGATACTTATTGAGGTAAAAATGAAAGGATAAAATGAGTTCTTTAGTAATACTAAAAAAAATCACATTTTTTTGGAGAAAAATATAGAAATTTCAGTATCCTAAAATTTAATCACAATCAATCCCAGTTAAAATTAGAGTATAAAATAAACCCTTATTACATTGGTAACTTTTGATTCATGGAACCCTTGAAAAAAATAAGATCCAATTGTACATTAAAAACCTTGTTTATAAGGATATTAATGATAAAACATTTAAAAGGGTTAGTAGATTCACCTCATAAAATAATATATGTGAATAACATAACATCTGTCGCAATGAAAAAATTTTAGATGATATACCCCTACCAAATTGGTAACATTTGAATCAAAACACCTTGGTTGGAATATTTTGAATGGTAACATTTAATACCATTAATTATAAAGGATTAATGATATAAAATGTTAATGTAAGATAATTTACATATCATAAATATGAATAATTTAAATAAATCAAACATGTCATAATGAAAAAAATTTATATGAAGATCTTTATAACATTAGTAATTTTGAATCAAAAGTTATTAGCTTCTTTGAAAATTGAGTGGTTCTATAAATAACATGAATTAAATCATGGATTATTCCAAAAAACATTATTGGGACATATATACAATATAAAAATAATAAACTAGTGTATAATATCAAATCATATATCAAAAAATAGGAATTGAGATGAAACCGTTACACTATATCCGACATGATTCGAGAGTGTTATAACCTTCTCTTGTTGGGGATACCTCTATTGGAATACACCATAAAACATGCTGATGTATTCATAATATATTACCATATTCTGAATAATATGGGTAATAAATCCCAGAATGATTTATAGTTGATATTGGTTGAGGTATAAGGCTCAAATTGTCTGAATAATGGAGGAAGATGAGAGTACTTTATAAGTGATGGGAGGTACACTCTTAGAATTTCATAATTTTTTTTAATGATATAGGTTATATTTATGGGATGATTTTATAATAATAGTGTAAATTTCTTTATTCAATTATAATTATTAATTCTTTTGTGGAAATCAAATCCTTATATATTCGTTTAAGCCTTTGTAATATCGTTTTAACCCTAACCGCAACAACAAACTTTTAAAATTTTTAATAATTAATATGAATCAATAATATAAACCTATTTTATTCAATTAATGATGATTAATAACATTATTTATTTAATTTTAATTTAATCTATTTCAGTAATTTCAAGAATTTAATTTTCATTAAGCCAACGAACTATAAAAAAACAGTTCGTAATAAAATAATTTTTTATTCTGAAACTAAATTTACACCCCTCAATTTAGTTATAATAAATAAAAATGAATGTAAAATTATTATTTTTATTCAAAAATATATTCAATTCAATAAAACAATTAATAAATAGAGGGTAATTTATTTAGTCAATATAAAAACACATTGGACCCATAAGAACAGTTTGATTAGAAAAAACACAATTTGGCCAGAAAAGTTACTTATACCACAATTAGCTATAATGATGATTCATTTTTAATAAGTTATATTATTTATAATTAAATTAAAACTATGTAACATTATGATCAAATTGTAATCATAATGATACTATTACTTGAAAATAAACGATATTATTTACAAACATTATTATTTTTCAATTTTCAATAAAAAAGAAATATTTTTAGAAAAATACATACAATTCACACTATGGTATAATTGAAATGATGAATTAAAAAAAGATATTAATTTATTGAAAGAATATTTCTAAAAAATGTATAAATTAATTATAATTTATGTATATGTAACATGCAATAAAACCCATTTTATATTAACATATATTGTTAACACATTAAATGAATTTACTTAAATATGAATAAATATTTATTAGTAATTAATTGATAAATTTTAATTATTTTAAAATTTTATCCTTATTTTTCATAATGTGTTGAAAAATATTCAAGCCTTTAAACTTGATAATTATGTTATAAAAGGCTACTATAACATAGTTCATTTAGAATTTGAGATGTGTATAAAGTGAGCTACCTAACACTACATATTTATTTTAATAGAAAAACGTTATAAAATATTTGTGTGTTATATTTTTAATGCATTATATTCATTTATGATTTTAATATTTCATTTTTTTTCTTTATTTCCACCCACATCGGCAATTAAAGGTAACCACCTCTTATCTATTCCTCACACCTCTTGAGTCAATTATCTCAACCACTCTCTGCACAAATAAATTCACAAACAGAATCATCAAGTATTTCCAGTTGTTGTATCACCAAATGAAATCCTATGACGATTTTGATGTAATAAAAATGGGTTTTTACAAATAATAGTGATAAAATAACCATGTGATTTGATGTTATATTATTCTTCCACCACATTCATATCCAATATAAACATTTTGATATGATAACATTGGTATATAAAATATTATAAAATGTTATTATATTAATGGAATATCCAATTTTTATCTTGTATAACGTCACATGGGAACTAGAAACATCAATCATGCGACACTTGGACTTCCACCTCTGTGAAGTTAAGTGGTTCATTTTCTGCCATCACCATAAATGGTTGGTTATTATGATGTATTTAATGAATATATATGATATTAATAAAATAATTATGATTCAATAAATATAATATATTACATTTTATGCTCTGAAATGGTGTTACTATTCTTATGTGATGTCAATTTTTGGGAAATAATTTCAAACCATCTTAGTGTAACTACTAAAATATAGAATATTAGTAATTTTGTGCTTAATCCCATGAGGAAGATAAAATCCCATTGATAATATCAAAACTAATATTTAGGAATACATAATTATTATGTAAATTAAGAATTGAAATAAATAATAAAAAATTATATTAACTAAATTAATATAAACATAAAAAAATCATTAACCAGACTATGAATTATTTATTGGGAACCAAGAGAGGGGAATCTATGTCATGTTATGGTTCTTCTTTACCATGATCTATTCATATTCATTTTAAATCAAATATAAAAAAATGGTATATGAAATCTTTAATGATCTATTCTAATATATCAACATAGAGAATACTACCTAGTACATCCAACCCTCTTTCAAGGTGATCTCGAAAACTAAAATGAATTAGGTCTGATATATTAGAGATTGATGAAATAAGCTCCACTCACATTTTCCACTTCTATTCATTGAATTAGTTTTCATCCCCTAATCCTTGAAGCTCTCAAAAAGAGGTTAGAGGATATTATAAAAATTAAATATAATGTCAGATGGTATAATTTTATGATTTCCTAAATGATTAAGAGCATAAAACCTACAAAACAAAACCCATTAAATTAGAACTACTATCTTAGATGAGATTAGAAATTCATGTTCAATAGTTTGTCGACCATGGATGGACAAAGCTAAAAATGGGGGAATATAAATAAAAAAAAGAGATAATTTCTTAGTAATAAAAAAATGTCTTCTCCAATTGTTTTTCACATTGAAATTATGAATCAAGAAATTATACAATAGGAAATAAGTAAACAAATTGAAAGCTAACTATAATTTATATTTGTGAAAAGTCAACTCTCTCTTCTATCCTTGAAATTTTTCAATCATATCACATGATTTATTTTTCTCCTTTTATTATCCTTATCCTCAGAGGGTAAATTATTCCATCCATATCCCCCTAAATATTGTTTCCAAACTACTCATAATTTTAAAAAAATGTACTATATAGAATTTTGGAATTTGAAAACACATAAATGGACGATTCTGTGGCATGTGAAACATCGGTATTGTGAAACCTAGAAAGTATCATTATTAAGACATTAAAACCCACAATGGTATAAATTTTTCAATTGAATTAGTGGAATGGTGGACTCATTCCAAATTGCATAGAACCTATGAAATTCCATAGTTTATGGATAACAGCGTAACTTGTTGTAGAAAACATGAATAAGAAAGATATAGGAAAATATCATCTTCTAACCCTCCATGGAATTTGGGAATCACTATGATGTAAAATAAATCTACATGAAAAACAAAATACCATTATTTAAAGTCACATAACATCACAGTTCATGGGATCCCTCACCACATAATTATAAGATTATTTATTCTCTATACTTACTGGATCTATGTATGAATGGTTTGATCACAGTGTAGTTCATAGTTCTCATAATAAAATCCATCTTATGGTGATAAGGAATCTTTATGGTGCAGTCCTCCATCCATGGAATATCTTAGGGGCTATGGTGTGACAGTGGTAGTGATGTTGGGTTTTGGTGTCATTGGTGCAGTGGTCAGCTTTTCAATCAGCAATGATGGAATACCCAGTGGGGACATCATATGTTTGATGAAGGATATGTATGTATGATAGCCAAATAATGGAATTTTTTATGTGGGGAAAAATTACCACATTTCCACCCCACATAAATTTTTTTATAGTAATCATCCTCTTAAGAAGGAAATGTATCACTCTAGATTGACAACTAGTTGTTGGGTGTCCACGGATTCCCACTATTGTGGTGCACTGACCCACACTAGTGATTCAAAAATCTCACAATCATGTATATTTTCATCCCATTTGTCATAACTGGATCTTAAATTTATTCTTAGGATCCAAACCCTCAATCGACACATGTATGGGCTTTATGAACATGCATATCCTACATGGGAGAGACTTTTTAGGGTCCCTTTAATGGATGATTAGGTGGATCAAACTCCATAGTAGACGTTTATCCATGTGTGGGCCCCATTGTCCCCGTTTATATGCACTAGAGAAAAATTATCACCAAAATGCATATTTAAACATAATTCTCTACAAATTTCCTAAAAACCCAAAATTATCAGAAAACACAACTAAACTTATTTTTAGGGAAAAATTGATTAAAACAAAAATAGTTCTAAAAAATTTGAAATAAAATGAAATTATAACAATGATTATATATTATATATATATATATAACAGCCTTTAACATAACCTCTTAAACCTCAATCCACTAGAAAATGACAATTCCAGTAATGTGTATGTGTGGACTACCACATCCATGAAGTTATTACATTCATTTTTCCTGTCAAAATTTTATAGATAGTTGTAAAATTTTATTTCATTTATTTAAATCATAAATATGACATGATTAATGTAAAGATAAAATCCTCTCATAGATAAATATTATATATATATATGAATATTCAGTGTAGACGATAACTATATAGATCATATTAATTTAGGACAAGTACCATAGGAAACATGCATACATAAAAAAATCCTTATGTGAGATATGTCATCTCCTATAATTTTCTTAATAACAAGGCCTTTCATAGACATATAATAAAAATTCATTTCATCATAGCTCGAGGGAATGTAAAATAAGAAAGGGTGAGCTCAGATACTTTGTAAGTCTAAAAAAGAAAGATATCACCATATAATGCGCATAACAGTTAGATAACATGATAATAACATTCAAAAACCATTCCTTACATATTAAAGAACATAAAATTAATTAATGAAATAAATCATGGTATTTCATTAATATTAATAATAATGTAATCAATGAACATGATCCGAAATAAAATAATAATGGAATATGATGTAGATTAAGGTGATACACATAGGCATAGAAAATCATATATCATGGCTACCTAAAAAAATATTTATAAATAGTTAGTCTTGAACTCACCACTCATTTACCAACATTAGGATTGGTATAACCTCTTATGTACCTTCTTTTATTCTTGGGATAACATCCCATGTACCCTCTTACATTATCGGGTTAACCTCCCATGTCCCTTCATTAAGGCTTGGGATAACACCATGTGTAACAAATTTTAGGCATGGAATAACCTCTAATGTATACCTTGATCTTATATAACATAAAAAATTACCCATATAATTGGAGGGAGATTTAGGTATCAACCATAACATAATGAAAAATAGATATATGTGTGACAAAAGATTATAAAATAATTCTCATAAAATATCCCAAGAAATTAAATGGGTTTAATAAATATTTCATTATAACATAACATGTATAAAAGAAATAGGTTTCATAATAATTTCATCAATTCATTAATGAATAACTCGTGAGAAAATATTGGGTTTCACAAATATTTTATCATGATATACCCCATGGATGAGAAATGTGTTTCATAAATACATTTTCATCATAAATATAAACCAACCATCGATATAATAATAATTACAAACTAAGATATTATACCTAGTAAAACATAAGCAACCTCAAAAGATGCCATATTAGAATGAAAATGATTAATAAAGATTATATGGACCATTTTTTGAGAAAATTAACATTAAATTGAAAGTACATTTTTAAAATTAAAAATTATTTACTCTTTTAGCAATAAAATTCTTTGAAAATAAACTTTTAAATCTTAAAAAGGATTCATTAAAAATAATTATAAATATTTATCTTTGTAATTAACTATGTCACATTGAAAAATATGTTTTTATAACATAAAAAAATTTCAATTTTTTCTTGAAAATAACATTGTAAATTTATAAAATAATAATCAATGAATATAATCAGAATGACTGTGGGGTGCTCTTTTCATGCCATAGTCATTAAAAAATGATTCTTTTTACATTTTTAGTAATATACTAACTTGTATTTCTTAGATAATGAAATAAATAATCATTTAAAAACTATAAAAATAAAAAAAAGATAAAAATGAAATTAAACAATTATAGAGAAACATTAAAAATTATTAAGAACATTCTTATAAAATATGGATATAGATGAGAAAGTGTTTTAGACTGAAGGGATAAATAATGTTGGTTATCCTTAAAAAAATTATTCTTAAATTTGTATTGTATAAATAGTATAAAATGATTGAAAGAAAGTATTCTCATAACATAACCATATAAGAAAAAAATCCATAATCATCATATGAGATGGATCATATATTTCATCAATAGAAACATAAACATAAACAATCCTGATAAATAAGGACATCATATATTAAATCCATTACACATTTGGTAAAAGAAAATCCTAAGATATGGAATGAATAAACATAAATGAAACTAAATATATAATTATAATAGATAAATTCATGTTATTAAATGTAAACGGGGTTTTATAAGGACCTCGTAAAATAAGATAGTTTTATAATAGAATATATGTCTCCAAGAAGGGAAATTGAGACAAAAATATTGTGAACACCTTGAGAGAGTAATACTAAAATGGATATTTAAATCATGATTTTTCAAATATAATAATCATAAAATATATTCATGGACATTATAAACACTTTATTAACTAAATTGGTTGTGAATATGTCATTTTTTACATTGAAGTAAAAAGTGAGATAAAAATCCATTACCTCTAGTATCAATATATTGAATACACATTTTATCCACATGTATAAGAAATTTTTTTATTTTAAATCTATTATATAAAGATGACAATAATTATCACTCATTATATTATTTACTCGTTATTTTTTATTACTTTTTTATTAAAAATTCCTTTATAAAATTATGTTTCAGTTAATAAGTGTTGGGGTTTCATGTAACTTTTGATTTTTTATTTTTGGTACTCTTAATATGATCATGGATTTATAGTCCCATAAATTTAAAAAGGAGATATATACATTATATATTCAGTATAGTATTACTTAAATTTGTCCATAAAATTTATGTCTGAAAGTGAAATACCCAATTTATGGAGATGGTTGGCCATACATACAAATAAAAATTGTATCTATTTTCTCAAAGGATTGAAATAAAGAATTTTAAATAATTAATTATCATTCTAGAATAACTTTTATATAATATCTATTTCATAATTTAATTTAAACCTATAATTATTGCATTCCATGAAAAACATATGTGAAGAACAAATCTTATCACTTTGCGAGGTGGTTGTCCACTCTACACACAAACAACATTATCATATTACTAGGAAAAGGAAATTAAGAGTGTAATATTTGATATAATGATCCATGAAGAACATAAATATGAAAAATACCATATATAATTAGTAAATCAATTTTCACATCTATCCTTGAGAGGTGTTTATGGAAAATGAATAACATCAGTTCGCTTGGTGGTAGTATGTTAAACTCATGAATGAGGATTTCATATTTCATTTAATGGAAGAGTTAAATGATTTAGGTTATTCCATTTCAATAATAATGTATCAAAATAATTAATATTCTGTGGATATTAAATTATCATGTACTAATAGTTATTTAATTATATGGAGGGTGAAATAAAATAAAATGCTCGGTTAGGTGTGTTGCCTCTTATTCTGATAACATCTTTTGGTTTGTATCAATATTATTTATAGGTAAGAATTATGGAAAATATATGTCTTATAGTATTTTATGATAGAATCATAGAATTTTTTGGGAAGTTATTTTACAAACAAATGCGATTTGAATGTGTGAATAAGAATGGATTGTGGTGGGTTTTTATAAGCGATCTGAGTGGAAAACTTGTATTATTTGAAAAGAAAAAAGGGATTGCCATGTTTCTCACATTAAAAAAATAAAAAACCAGGTTATTTGTTATATTATAAAGAAAATTTTTATTATATTTACATAAAATGAGTTTTGGATAAGATTTGGGTCATTTTAGCCCATATATTTTTAGTTTAACCCGAGATATTCCAATTTTTTTACCTGAACCACATTAAAAAATTATAATTTTTTTATAATTATTTATGTTAAATAATTATGGTAATCATATTATATAATTTAAATAATTATTATTCAAAATATTCAATACATTTTTCCAAATTAAATTATTTGATTTGGAATCTTTAATTTTAAAATTAACCCCAAAGACGTATCAAGAAATTGGGTTTTTAGAAAGAAATGTCCAATAAATTAAAATATTTTTATATCAGAAATAAATATATAAATGAATAAATTAAACTACATTTATAAAATAGATATATTATTTAATTAGTTTGACTTTTAAAACCACATTAAAGTAATCATTATTTTTTAAATTATTTATACTAATTAAAAATTCTTATGAAGAAAAATAATTTTTCACTCTTCCTCGAAAAATATATATTTTTAGAAAAATATAAAATATTAATACCTAGAATATATTGAAATGGAGATTTAAAAAAGAGAAGTTTATTTTTTAGGTAAGTTTTTAATCTTTTTGAAAATCACTTTTACAATATTTTCAGAAAATGTATTAAAGACCCTTTTTTTATAAAATGCTATTTTTAAGCATATAAAAACTTCTCTACAAATGAAGACTATATTTATTAATATGTTTTTTATATAAAACCATTATGCTTAATATTTGAAAATTGATTATTACTACTCATATATCTATATCTAATGGCTAGGTTATAAAAATCCATTTTAAATAATAATATTAATAACATGTCACAACTTTCTGAAACTCAGTATCACGTGTATCACAAGCCTAACTCAAGACATGCATGTAATAAAAGTTACACTTAGTGTTAAGAGTAACAAAAGAACTAACAGAAATTTACATTAATAAGAAAATAATGGAACATTGTATTTTACAATTAATATTATTGATATGAGAGTAACATTATCCCTATGGCCATGGTTAAACATTTAAAGTTGTTTTTGGATTAAAAATATAACATCCATAGTTTTTTGACATGATGTTAATAACTTTTGTAACTATATAATAAATTGTAGTAAATGAAATAAAATAAACAATTATAAGATAATAAAACTGAAAATTTTTCATAATCATTTATATAATAAATATCATTTTATTATAAATTAGTTTAAGAATGTGTGTAGGGAGTTAGACACAAGGTATATACTTTATTTTATATATATTATTTTAATGTTTTCCTTCCAACACTTTTTCATACATTTCATTGTTCTTTTAAATTTATCATGAATGTTATTTTTTATTATTTAACAGTTTTTTAGTTAAATTTAAAAGTATTATTACTTTCATTAAAAAAATATTAAGAATGGATATTTTCAACATTGTTTAATATGTGTTATTATAGAAAGTTCACAACATGTCATAATGATTGTTTGTTTAACATATATTGATTGACCGGCATATCATACTTTCATTTCCATTATTTATTATCATGAATCAACATAATTTTAAAATTAATTTAAAAATATTATTATATTCTATATCGTTTTTGAATTTTTAGATTATGAATGTATTTTATAAGGAAATTGAATTTTATTCTCATTTTATAGGATAACTAAAAGAGTTGTTTCCTATAATATTAAATACCAATTCATATGATTTTCATAGTTAAAAGGAAATATATATATTTTCTATATTCATTTTATTGTTGTAATCAATATAATATTAATTATGGGTGATCCAGATATTACCTTGACTACAAGTTATCCCATTATATCCCCCAAATGAATTATATAAAGAGACTGAGTTTACTATTGATAGGTTACAAATATGAGATGTGTTTATTATTGGATTAAATTATTCCATTTTATGATTTTTTATATGAGTTAATTAACTTATAATTTCCATGGTACCAAGATTATGTTCATTTAATGGTTTTAAAAGAATTTTTTATTTCAAAATAAAATAAAAGGTGTTCATTTTTTGGTGAACTTCTATGTATTTTTAAAAAATATAGTGAATGGTTTGTTTTTGAGTAAAACTATTCAAGAGTTTTCATGTTTATAAATAAAGAATTATTTTTATTAAATTTTACATTACAATTTAATACAAATTGTTTGAAGGAGTCTATCAGGAAACAAAGATATTTTGATGTAAAAGTATATGAATATTTGATCTCAATCGTGTATTATGAAAAAGGAAAACATTATTATGAATTTTGTTTGTTGAAAAATAGAAAAACATATTAGTTTATTTTTATAACCCCTTGTCTGTTATTCCTCTTCACATATATTTAAATATTTTCATTAGGCTTAAGGATGTGTATGAAAATTTATAAAGTCATTGTACCAATTAGGGGAGTTTCCTTTAATGAAATTTTTGTGTCCTTATACAGAACATCTTTTGTGAGATGAATGAAAACATTTTGAAAATATCCACATTGTAATGTAAATGATTTTCAATCATTCTATAGGACTAATCATAAAATAGCATGGGAATGTATCAAAATTTTACCCTTCTAATAAAAGTAATTTTATTATTATAAAGATTTCTGTGAAAATTTTGTATTTCAAATGATTACATTTTTCAATAAAAGATTAAGTAAAAAGTATCATATCACCCAAAATTGATATTTCCATAAGAAATAATTTCCATAAAATCATATTACATTTAACGGACCATATATCATTTTACTAAAATGAAGGATATATAGTTCATCCAAAAAAACTGTTAAACTATATGCTATATAGTTCTTGTCACATGAACCCGAACAATGTGACGTATAGTCCTTACTAGAGGTCCACAAAATATATGGTTCAACTTCCTTACCAAATAAACCTATACTACAAGACATATAGTCCAGAACCTATAATCGTTATTGTTACAATATGAAATCATTTTCATATTACACTAACTATAATAAATATGGTACTTACTAAATGTCCTTTACCATTACACTATTCATCCAATATTATATGACCTTAAACTACAAGACAATTGGTTATTACCAAACAGCCTCATAAAATAAAATATGTGTTCCTTACTGTGAGAACATAAACATTATATCATATAGTCCTTAACCCATGAAATTATACAACAAGTAAAATTTTCTTGTCACATGTCCTTTAAATAATGTGACATACAAGAATTAAAACATGATATTAAATAAAATAGGTTAGTCCATTTCATTAACCTGAAACCATATGATACCCCACCTTCAAATAATTATGGAAAAATGTGAATCCATTTAAAATTATTATGTATAAACCGTATATACTTAGAGATTTTAGAGCCATTTCCGGCACAAACACTTCTCCCCTATTTATAACATAAATAAGAAAAGTGATATCATAGAGAGGGTATGGTGAATTAGAGATTTAATTTTTATGATATTTTATCATTTAAATTACTATATATTTCTTATAATATTATGATCATATATTATAATAATATCTCACCCATTCCTATATTAATGTAGATGAAGACACCAAAAAGAACATGAGGTTTTTTGTAATATCGACCTTCTTCGCTGAAATGTTACTACCTGTCATGGTTGGTTATTCACCCCATACTAGGACTCCCTATGAATTCTAATCAAATAAAACCTCATTATTTTATAATAAAATGAGGAAAAATTTGATGACAAAATATTCAACCGTTGGCTGTATTTTGATCAGCCATTTGATTTCATGTTCCGTAACATGTTTAGGATGAAATAATGAAATGTTTATTAACCATAAAAATTTTACTTTTACACTAATATTAACATTATAAATTCAAAAATCATCCATGAATGTTATTAATCAAAATAATGGTGTTCTAAACAAAACATATGATGTTATAAATCAAACACACTATGTACCTAAGTATAATTATAATATTGAAAAAAATTATAAGAAATTAATATTTAAATTTTTTCTTATCCAAGTAAGCATTATAAAAAATATAGAACCTTAAAAAACTAAAAATGTACAGTAATAATATTTCAATACTAATCCATTTTCCAATCCCAATAATTTTTTTAATGAATTCACCAAATTTGAATAGAGCCTGCACAAAACATCGCAAGCCATCTTCAATCTTCTCATTAACTTTATTTAAGAATATCAACATTCAAATATTGAATGATAATCCATTTATGGATTCCCAAATCACTAATTTATCTTATGAACTGTTTAATATATTCTTTAACCAACTCATTTTTCTCATATTTACATATACAATAACTTCTCCTATCAATCTGCAGTGCATAATACTTCTTTCCATTAAACGTAATTATTTTTCTCACATAGAATAGTACAAAAAAATCACATATTAGGGAAACTGTTATAGAGATGTATATTAAATAACTCTAAGTAGAATTAGTTTATTATAAGAAATAATAACTTCATCTAAAACTCTTCTTCCACTAAGTAACAACGAAGTAAACTTATGAAAATGTTGTGTAGTTCCACCACCATCTAATTTTCATCATATATGGACTTTACATATCATAAATACAATGAATGAAAATGAAAAAAAATAATATTTTTAATTCACTTGGTCTCCATAATAGACCTATTTTTATTTTTAAAAATACCACTTAAATTTATAAAGGCAATGTTCTTTTCCATCTTATAGATTATAAACTAAAAGGATTAAGAATATGGGATAATCATACTCATATTTAACCATATTTATTTGTTTTAATATAACTTATTCTCTCAATTTTATGTTTATTTTCCTCCACATCTAATAATTGATTGAATTAAGGAAAATAATTACATTTTTTGAAATGATCCATCATGTAATAAAGTCTAAATTTGAAAGGGAAAACATAGTGTAGAAACAAGAGTGATTAATCTAAACTATAATTTTATCCATAATTTTCATATCATGTGATACAAACTTATTTTAATCATTTTAGGTGTTGTATAAATAGTTTCATTGAAATATATAACCTAAAATAATATTCCAAAATCTCATAAAATTATTCAAATGTAAGGTAGATAACCACAACATGAAGGTATCATTTCTTTATCAACCATCACCCCCACAATAAAAATATTTAATATAATTATGGAAGGGATGAAAAGTGTGATTGTATTATATCAATTTAATTTTCTTTTATTTTTCATGAAATTAAATATTTATAGAAACATATTTCTCTAGTTATTTTTGGACATCAACTACTCCTTGACAGATATACTATATCAACTCTTCATCGTGGTGGTAATAACATTCCATGATGTACACTCGTTATTTTTTTAAACTACTCCAACACTCATCCATCACCCCCATTAATTTATATTTCTAAAATCCCTACATGATGACACAAATAAAATAATGATAACATAAGGAAAACATTTCCTTTCTCTTCATTGAGATATCAGAGGTAGACAGCCGCCTCAAACAAACAATCCTCCAGTCCTACTAACATAAAAAATGGGAGAACTCTTCAAGATTCCACTTTGAAATTGTCTATCTTTAGTATTTATTATCTATATGTTCCCATTCATCATATCAAATATCTAATTAATTGGGTAATATTTCATAAAAGGATATATTAAAATAAATTCTTCTTAAAATTATTACTACTTATACCTTTTTTAAACTTGAGATTGTAGAATTATAAAAAAAACATTCGGAATTCTTTCAAGGCTACTAATATTTAAAAAAAAACAGTAAAAATCAATGGTTATGAATTTTTAAAAACTACCCTACCTTTTTTGAACTATATTTTCGATCATTAATACAATCTATTTCTTAAGAATTCATTATCATCCCCTTTTTAGTAAAATTACCTTGACCAGAATGGTTATCTATTCTATATATTAAATGATTTTTCTAAACTATATCATCTCTAGAATATTATCATAGATTTAGTTTCCTGAAATATTCTCTATAGTGATCATGTATGTCATATAATAAATAGATTCACACCAAACCAATAATTTTTTCTCAACCATTAACATTCAATTATTACATATTCATAATTTAATTTCAAATCTTCATTGTTTTCTTGATTCCCTTGGAATTTTCATATACGTTATCAGATAATGATGATAAAATATAATTCCAAGATTTCCTACCCACTTCCAGATTTCTATTATCACCCAATATTATGGGGGAATATATTCTCCCCGGGGTAAACCCTAATTCTACAACATCACTAACTTCTGAGTCTTGTAAAATGTGACAAGGGAGTATCCTATTCTTGCATCCATGAAAATAATATCCCTTAATAACTAGGTCACCACTATTGTTTATTAAAATAAGGTTTTCCAACATTACAATAAATAAATGTAATATTTTTAAATGATCAATTTGATGGATTTGATAAGACATTATGTTTCATATCTAGTGATATCGTTGAGGGAAATGGGGTGAATAAATGATACAATTTTAAAGATATTTAATCTTTTAAATAAATCTCTATGAATTTTTAATGTCTGGTCCAATATTAATTTATTATATCATACATTATTTCAAGAACGTAGATGAAATAATAAAATAGAATATATATTAAATGTTCATCCCTTTCATTGAAATCTGACTCCTTGTTGGGATTAGGTATTTTCCTAGATAATGTATTTGGTGCTATAAACAGAAGTTGCATAAAATGGGAAGGAATTACCCTTGACCCTAAAATACATATCACAAAGAATAGCCTCACTCTATACTGCCTTGTATCCCACTATAACTAGGTCCTACCAATAACTTGTACTACCCCTTATTGTAATTAGTTCTCATGGATGGCAACGAATTATAGATAACAGAACCACTAATTATTCTGCTATTCTATAAAATACCCAAAATGGTTATCAAAACATAATTTATACTCATAAAATATAAATTCAAAAATTTTCTCCTTCAAATCACCTATTCCTTATCTTCAAAAAGATTTACATCCTTTCTCACAATGACTTAACTATAATCTTCAATCGTAGTATTTCATAAATCTCCATGTGTTATAAAATAATGATCATAAATAGATATAGAAGATTAAACACTCCTTAGTTGGCTGTTCTGAAGTTAGTATTTCATAGGATTCCATCTTCGTTAGTCCTTTATTAATTTATAGTTTCATACTGGTTCATTAAGAATACTCCCTTAATAAATACAAATATAATATCCCCTCAAATATTTCATTATCGAGTCATAGTTTTATGTCCTTAAACATTATTTAAAATTTTTTATGTTCATATAATGTCATGAACTGGTCATAAATACTCCAATTTTTTAAATAATATAAAACATATATAGAGTATTCATTTAGGTCTTGAGACATTATTTTAATCATCACGACTTCATTTTCTTCAATAAATCCATTTCATTTAATATATTCCACATATTTATGAAAAAATATAGAAACATGGTATGAGACTCCTCCATGTGGCATGGTCTACCATTAAATGTACTCACAACATCATAGAGTGATCATAATCTTGATGAAATGAGGGTTACTCTATTATTTCTCATCATGAATGAAAATCATGATTTGAGTGGTATAATGATTAAATTATTTAAAATGAACAGTCATCATCTAATTTATTATGCCATGAATCATTTCATTATTCAGAAATACATACTCCCACTAATATTACACAATGTTAGGGACCCTTATAAATTTTCTATATTCATCTTTTTGAGAAACTATACTAAACATTAGGATGTATTGAACCTTATGAAGTTCAAGAAGCTACATTATAATGTTTTAAGTACACGTACAATTTTTATTAGTCTTATGATGTTTAATTTTATACTACAATGAAAATTATATATTATATATCAACCTTTAAATGTTTTATGAAATAATATGAAATTTTAAGATCAACCCTATATTTTTAGGAATCAACCATAAAATGTTACAAAATCACATTATATAGTTGAAAAATAAATAAAAATGAATTTCAATTTTATAATTTTTTCACATGAGTAAACCTTATGTAGTCTACATAATCCTCATAAAAATGTAGATATATCTTATGAATATTTTAAATCATGACCATTTTTTAGTCCTAATACATAATTTATAGAATCCTCAAAATAAACACATATCCTTCCTGACACCTTGAAAACTACCCTCTATCATAATACAAACTTCTCAAACATAACACAATGTATATTCTCTATGATTTTTAGTATCTGGGAATTATAGAATAATTGAAGGGTGGATTCTCAAATCTATAATCTATATTTGTCATCTTCAATTTCTTATTCTATATCTACTTTAGTAACCACTTTTTCAAACAACTCTCTTGTTCTCTCAAATTTTTGTAGATAATACTCCTTATTAAACACAGTACAAGTCATTCACATTAAGAAAAACTAAAAAATCATCACATGTAATTTTTAATTGTAAATAATTTTATATGTAATAAATCTAAGGAGAATGTATTTATTCATATGAATAGAAGCATCACTTCAAACTCAACTTCAAATAAGTGATAATGATTAAAAACCATGTATTCATTGGGCTCTTCCACAATCACCCAATATTCACAGTATATTGAATTTTTATATTATAGATATATTAATAAACTACACAACACTAAAATTTATTATTCACATGGGTTATTATATTTAAATCACATTGTTATGTCGTATAACAAGTTCATATTGGGATTCAATTTTCATCCCCACACCGTGAAGAAACATTATTTCTATAGTGGATAGTTCCGAAACCATGAATTATTTCTAGAATGGATCAATATTCCATTTGTACAGTCCGGATTTATCTATTCCAAGGTGATTGTATGGGTTCCCACTAAACAATAAAAATTTCCATTCATTTAAATTAAAATATTAACTAGATGAATATTGAAACCCAAATATCATATATTAGGACTGAACAATAACTTCTCTCCCATTATAATACATATCCCACCTTGGTGGTCATTCCCTCACAAATTAATATTGATTTTGTCTTCGTATTCTCAAACTAGAGTACACATTCACACAATTTCATTTTATTATCTTAGACCATGAAACATTAGGAACATTACATTCTTATTGATCTCCTTTCATCAAAGTACATTTACAATATTATATGGTGATTAATTGTTATTAAAACTCAATATATAAATATGCCTGAATATGTTATTCTTGTTATAGCCACAACATTCCATATCATTTCATTTTCCAATCATCTAAACCACCCTGGTTCATGATCACACAAATTCCAGTAAGGGTTCTCTCATTAGATGAATAATAGAATGTGGATTCAACATATTTAAAATTAGTTTTTGATTAATTCATGTTAACATTTGGTTTATATTGGCTTAAAAATATCCTATTTAATATATTTTCATAAAATATTAACCACATCCATACCCCTCTTATGACTTCATTAAATTCCATTTTGTTAGTCTATGTCAGGATCATTCATATCATCTTTTAATACCTTCCTCTCATAAATCATATTTATTATCATGACTATTTGAATTACATCAATCTTTAATGGATATTGGTAATGATAATATCCAATACCAAGGGATATATTTTTGGTGTAGTGATAGAAAATTCAATATATACACAACCAGCCAATACTAATAAAAGTTCATACATTCTTAGCAAGGAATAGATTATAAAAAACCATATTCCTTAAAAAGTTTTATAGTTGAACTCTTTATTCATACATGGAAAACAATCGTCATTGTCAACAATGTAGTCCTTACTATAAAATGATTATTTAATCATAGTCATAAAATATTTGAATAAACATTATCATCCCACCATATAAAATTCAAATGATTCAAGTGATGATGTACATAATCCATCATTATTAGGTTCACGGGTTTAAAATTTATCATGCACCATATCACTACACATCTCAATGGGGATCATTTTGCAACTCTCCAACAACTCCTCTGACAGATTTGGGGTTGGTCACTCACACAGAGTGGTTATATCACAAAAATGGTGGAGTTGCTTATGTACGTATATGCACACACGTACGTCCATGCCCACAAAATGTAGAAATGTAAACCCACTAACCTACAGAGGAATGCATACAACTATATACAAGAACCAGTGTATTAAAGAATGTATGTAATGTTAAATTTTCTAGAATTAATGTCCACAAAAAAGGGTCTATAACCACAAGTCTATCTTATATGTAAATTTTAATGGGACTTCTATCTATCTCTGTATGAATTTACCTTGTCTTGTCTGGTCTCATAAAGCATCATATTTTACTAGTCTTTCTAGGAATCCATCAAATGTTTTATTTTTTTGAAATGACACGACACATATTAGAAAATACCATGCAAGGGTGAGTATAAAAATACTTAGTAGGACACCCCCAAAAATAAAAATTAATATAACAAAGAAACAAAAATTCATCTCTACAAAATTTTATATCTACAACACATATTATATGAATATACAGAGACACTCAACCAAGACAGACAATTTAGAGGTAATTTTAAACCACTACATACCAACCATAAGTATTCATCATGAAGATTCCATGAAGCACTCATCCAGGAGAACAAACTTATGAGTCTAATAGCACCAAAGATATCAATATGAGAGGTACTAATCATCAGGTATGAGAGAGATAAACTGATAGATTTAATGGGAGGTACGATACGACAGATAATGATCACATCCAAGGCCATGGGATGATTCAAAAAACTCAATATAGATTAACCCACTATGTTGAAGATCGACTCCTGTGTAGTGTTGGTCACATAGAGTCCAAGTACTCCACCTAGGACATGAATAATTAGTAAAGGATTATTCTCCGGGCCTATGGGGGGATTCCAACAACCCTATCCCGGATGTCTAGAAGAATGGATGATAGTCCTATAAATAAGAAATTATCTATTCCAACCGTCATAGAAAAAAATAAAAGGATGAACCCTAACATAACCTAACCATGATATGAAGGAAATTATGCTCAATACATATAATAACATGTACATGAAATATAGTATGGTCACACACTGTGTCCCTTGTCCTATGGTACTACCGATGTATATCAGCCCATGTTATTAAGAAATGAAATCTAAAATATGGGTACAAAGTGTGTAGAATGGGTCACATACCATTAACTTGCATCAAGGCTCCACTGGTTTATTCATACCGTGTGCCCATACAAAACATCAAAATATTTGTTTGTGCCAATGTTCTATACATGTGGTTGTCCATTTAACCAGTACAGGCCATGCTATGTGCTAGAGTACAACCAATGTTGGAAACCCATTTAATCTACCATATATCTATGTACATCCCATGTACATAATGAGTTTTCCAATGATGAACACACACCGTGTAGTAAGGACTACATGTCATGTGTATCATATTTTCCAAAAATCATCTTCGTCATCCACATGCCTCGACCTACCTTCTTGATATCATTATGGTTGTCCGATCACCTCGAAGATATGGATAAAAGTTCGTTTCAATGCCCTATCACCAGATTGATGAGTTTTAGGCCTCCAATTGTCTTGGAAATTTGATTTCATTTATCCTAAAAAATCTCAACCAAATAATTGGTTCTGCCTCATCGCATTGATCTATCTTCCACCTTCATCATCGCACCTCTGTCTAGTTGTCCTAATAACGGATCTCTAGTTCTGGATCGTTTTTCCACAAATCAAAGGTGCAATGATTAATTTTTCAAACCTGGGGGATGAACTAAGAACGACTATGGAGAATACAATAATAATTTGTGGAGAAAAAGCAAAATAGGATATACAGTGGAACGATCCCCTGCCATTTTTTGTTATTGCCTTGATCTATTCTCATAAGAATGATATACAAATAAAAACCAATATTCACCAGAATTATCACCCATCAACCCCACAGAACAATCCCATTCTTCATAATAAATCAATCTTCTAGTTAATATGTTCATGGATTAGTCCATTTTGTTCATATGATTCACAAATGGGAAGAGAAAATGGAAATAAATTATCGTACCAAGATTCTGATTACTCACAGATAATGATTGGTTACAACATTGTTTCTATTGGTCAGATTTTAAAATATTAGTGTTAATTGATGATTTTTTTGATGTTCTGTTATCACATGCTCAAAAGGATTTTACAGAGGTTACCTCCTAACGTCTTTATAGAAATATAGGGTTATGAGACTAACCAAGAATATTTTATAAAGGTTTCATTAAATGAAAAACCTTCCACTATGTTTTTATGATGAAAAAATAAAATAAATGTTTCCCAATTTATTCGTGCTAACCTATTTAATGTTTCACCTAGGGTAAATCCACTATTATGAATGCAATGGTGTACTCATATTTTTATCTGAGAATCCTTTAAGAAGGTATTCCATTTTTTTAGGAAAAAAGTGCTCATTTTTTATTTATTATTTTAATTTATATTGAAAAATTATTATGAGAAAACTAGCCCTCATAATCACATGTCGTCTTATAACCTGGTCTTGAAATTAATCCATTTAGTTTAAAAAAATCCTAAAAAATATGAGACATTAAATTCACCCTACCTTAGGGCGTTATGTCCCCAAAAAGCCTAAATAAATGTGACTAAAAAATTATGAGGATAATATGAACATATCTGAGCCTCTCATAGTGATGTGCTCTCTTAGAGATTAATATAATTCTTCGAGACATGCAATAAAGAAATTAATCTCCCCCGAAGGATCCTCTACAACTGAATGTCGATATCCACTATGTACATAGAAAATTTTTATCCATACACAATGTCCAGAACTCCCCATTCAATCATGTGTGATGGGTAGTGGACGTTCCTTCTCAGCTACAACATATTGAAGTTGATGTGCACCTAGTCTAAATGTAGAGGTACAGTTATGAGGTATTCTACCTTTCCAAGTAAATTTTTATCTGAAACAGGTAGATGAACCTCAGAGATTTCCCTCCACCCCATCGAAATCATTGGAATCAACACCAAGGTGAAACTCAATAAAAACCATGGTTTGCTTCCTCAAACTAAAAATTACTCAGTCACCTATTAACATAAGAATTTTTATGGTTCTATTTTGTCTTCATCCACTCTTAAATGATTAGAAAATTTTTGTGTACTATCTCACACCAAATCGGGGACTATGATAACAGACTATCTAGGGTTCGTCTAGCTAAGTAGATACATGCATCATCACCCATAGAAAGACACAAATGGTGTCATAACAAAGGTGTGATAGTATATTTTGTTGTACAAAAATTCCAACAATGGTAGGTGATCCTCCCAAATATAAAAAATCTTTACATGAAAGCCCACAATATTTCCTCTGGAAACTGAATGGTTCACTCCTTCTGGCCATCCGGTTGTTGGTGAAATATTATTCTCAAGTGTAATTTGGTCCCAAAAACCTCAAGTGATCCCTTCCTCGACTTTCTTGTAAAGATAACATTAGGATCGTAAAAAATCATAAATGTTACTACATGTATTTGAACTATCTCCTTAATTTATAGATTTCACAAACTCATTAATGAAATCATCTCTTGTATAGATAGATAGTGGACCGACATGGTTATCTAGTAAATGATAACCAAGATAGAATAATGTACCATAGGGATGCGTAGTAAACCTATCAAAAATACTATCAATATCCCATACCAATTAAATTTAAACATCTCATGGGGTTGAGCTAAACCCACTGGAACATGGTGTTCAACCTTCACATACTGACAAGAAAGACTTTGAGAAAAAAATTTGACAACTTTGTTGATTATCCCTGACCACCAAAACTAATATCAACAGACCTGGTACATATTTTCAACATTTGGATATACTGACAGAGAGGACATGTGAAAATCACTCAAAACCTCCTCCAGAAACGTCACTGGTTCTACTCTGTGTCCTCCAAAAGGACGTTGTGATCCCCACCTTTTTTCATATCCATTAAGACCATACCATGTAGATATCTGAGCATATAATGTCGCATAATCGATATCTGAAATATGTGCCTCTCTGACATTCTATATGTGTGTATGGGAAACAACAATCCCCTAGAGGTATGTATCTCCTTCTACATCTAAAAAGGATAACTACATTGAGTACAACTTCTATGATGCATCATTGAACAACTATGAACTCGATATTTTGCTGAGAGAATCTTACACAACATTACCCTTCTATGTAGTTTAGAAAATATCATTATCATAGTATTGGAGTAATTATATTCATTGCCTCTATTTCAAGATGAAATCCTTATTTGATAAGATATTCTTGAGACCCTTGTGGTTAGAGTAGATGATAATCCGCTCACCCATAATGTAGTGTCACCACATCCAAAAAGAAAAGACTACCACTACTAAATCAAGATAACGGTTCATGTAGTTTTGCTGAGTTGGTCTCAATTGAAATGAAGCATAGGTAGTCAACACCTGCCTATAAAACAAGACAAAACCAATCCCGGTTCCGGATTCATGTTAGAAAACTACATACCCAACACCCTCCTCTATCAATATCAATATCTTATCTCTTGTAAGATATTTCCTCATCCACTAAAAATCCTACTAGAACATCTATGTCCACACAAAAGGTTAAACCTTTTGATTCAAAGATATCAAAAGTACTGATATCCATGATAAATCAGGTATGAATCACCAGTAATATAATGCTTCCCAGGGATGCTCTTCACCTCCACCTTGCTCTTAGGTGACTCCCATGCAAACAGTACCTTGACATTGGCTAGGTCTATTTCCACTTCATCTGCTATCATAACTTGTTCCAAAAAGTGGACCACATAAATCTAGAACATCAACATTTAGAGAATTCCATATATATGGTGCTCTGCGAGTACATTTAGAATAATCCTTAAGTGTATCACATTCTCCTCCTTGGATACTGAGTACAAAAAGATATCACTGATGAAGACTACAATGAACCAGTATATATGAGGCTATATGATCTGATTCATGAGTCCCATAATCACTGATGGGGTGTTTTTCACACCAAAGGTAATAAAAAAGCACTCACAATGACTATAACACATCAAAAGGATGATTTCGGTATATACTCGCCCCATACTCATAGCTACTGAAATCTTGATCCAAGGTAAAACATCAAGAACCATTATGCACCTTTCAAATGTTCTAAGAGATCATCATATCATAGTTGTGGATACATGATTTTCATAGTCACCGGGTATAGGAACTAATATTATACACACAACCTCATGCTTTTTATGCCTTTTTAGAAAATAAAATAGGGGCAATGCAGGGTGAAACAATGTGTCTCATGAAGCCCTTCCGCTGCAAGTCCTGCAACTACACCCTTAGGAATTGAAGCTCTTCAACATCCATCTGATATTCTTGCATGGATGTCGATGCCATCCCATTATGTATATTAATGAAGATGTATGCCTCTCTTTGGGGAAGTAAACCTGGAACATCTTTAGAAAAGATGTCCTCATACTCCGCCACTACTGCAGGATACTAGAATATTATAATATATACTACACCAAGGGTCAGTCTAGAGAACTATTGAGTAAGCATGTGCACCCTCTTATAAAAGAGTCTTTCATGTGCTACATGGGTTTTCTTTTCACCAAGAAAGGTAAACCTCATTCCATTACTGCGGACACACTACACCCTTCCCATAAAGAAGTCAATATGGGTATGGACTGTAGATAACAAATACATACCATGAATGAAATTATAATTCCTATAAAATACCACCACCGTGTTCCAACTGAAACTATTTCCTCCAAGGGTCAGGTCCCACAATTAGAATATGTGTGGGATTAGTGATCCTCTTCCAATATGGGTCTCAACAAATAACGGTCAAGTCAATGGTTTAACTGAAATGTCTAGGTCTCGTACAAGATAAGTAGAATGAATGGAATGACTAGAACCTATGTCTATCTGTACATAAGATAAAGTAAAAAAGACATAGATCGTACCTCGAATATGTCTTGGATCCCTTGGGTCTCATACAAGGTCCACATGTAGTTTCCCCCACCCCTATCCTACATCTCCTTTTTCCTAACATGGTCCACCAGGGGCAAGTGGTGGTAACAAGTCATATCATTTACCACCAACTATTACTCTCCCTTATCCTTTTCCATGTAGACCACTCATCAAATCATCCAGATCTTGTCATTGTATCTACCTCATTGGACCATCAATATTCTCTCTCTTAGCAGCATGACGATATGGGAAATCTCAATCGAGATATAACCTATCATAGCATGAATTGAATAGCATCTCTCATGGACGGATGGACACATCATGTGATCCCTAAACTGCAGATCCTCTGTCCAGGTACCTCCAATGAAAGTTATTCCCATGTATTGATCATTAAGATTGATGTCGGCTTCCCAATCACATGGTATCTACACCTTCATTCCCACTATTGATACTCAACGGTCAGATCTATTAAGTCAAGAAGTTTTCAACCACCATAGACAACTCAAGAACCCCCAACATATGTCAGAATGAATGTAGGGATAACATTGGATAAAATATCTCTATGAATATCTTGCTCAAATGTCCGAATCAAAAATTACTCATCTCGAATCATATCCTTCGAGTAACTAGAATGGTTGGTAAATTTTTTTGAACAATCATCTACTGTCTTTCTACACTACAAGAGCTGGAGAAGCTCATGAATAAACACATCTCTTAGGGTAACATATTAGACCTCTACTCTAAATAGGTTCTCAAAATATATCCCTGAATGAGTCACCTCTTACTGAGTATGGATAGACAAACTCTACCATTTCCCTATTAGGCCATGTAAAAGGATCACTTCCATGACCACTATCTGATCTACTAGTATCTTGACTAGATGGAAAGCTCATGTCACCGCTTCATGATTTTCCTCAGTCACCTATGAGTTGGGTTTTCCATAGCCTGTCTGGTCTCACAATGCACTAACTGGTCTTTGTATTCCTACTGCTACATCAAAATCTCAATTGTTTTTAGAATACAGGACACAAACTAGAAAATCCCATTAATGGGTGAGTATAACAATACTTTGTAAGAAACCCCAAAACTACAATGCAATATAATAAAGGAAATAATAATCATCCCTGCACATGTATATATCTACATCACATATAACAAAAATATCCAGATATATTCAACCAAAAAACACACTCTAGAGATAAGTCACTACCACAACATACCAACCCTATAAATTTGGCCCAAGGATTCCAGGAAGCACTCAAATAAAAGAACACACTCTTATGTCTGATAGCACTGATGACGTTCATCCGGGAGGAACTATTAATCAGGTCTTTCAATGCGACATATGCAATGACAGATTTGAAGTGATATAAGATACACTAGACGAGGATCACAACCAGTTCTATGGAATGAAACCAACAAATCAATCTATATTAACATTCTATGAAAAGGATAGGTTCACATGTAGTGTTAGTAATGTCGATAATAATATCTCCACCTAAAGAAGAATGAATAGAGGATCATGATCTCGGCCTCACAGAGGATTCTAAAAACTCTATCTAAGAATTTATACTGAAGGGATACCATTTATATGTGTGGAAAATGATCTATACTGACCTTCAAGGAAAGAAAGAAGGGGATGAACACAAATTAAACATATCTATGAAACACATGACAAGTGGTTAATGTCATCTAATGTGAGGTATATTATATGTAGTAGGGTTAGACATTGTATCCCTTCACCCCAGGAACTATAATTGTTCAATGGGTCACACATTGGGTCCTTGCATCTTGGGTCCTCCCATGTACTACAGCCGTGTGCTCGTACATTTCACCAACATGTTTATTCATGCCCAAGTACTAGAACAAGAGGTAGTCTATGTGACTAGTACATGCCATGTCATGTGGGGTAGTACATGTCATGTTGGAAACCCACGTACTCCACCCTTTTTTTGTGTACATCCCATGAAAAATATGAGTTTTCCAATGATGAACACATGTTGCATAGTATGAAATATGCACATTTTTTTATCATTTTTTTAAAAACTCTCTTATTCCTTCGCACACCATGGTCTATCCTCCTGATCCCATTCTGGTGGCCTGTTTGCCTCAAAACATGAAATCTGAGTTCATTCCACTTCCATAACACCAGAGTTTTTCAGACCTCCAATCGAATCAGAAATTTTATTTCATCCATCCTGATAAAACTCAAATGTAGAACGTGTGATCATGAATCCCTTAGATCCCTGCTCCATCATTTCCATCACACCTCCATCGAGTCATCCCAATATCAAATCTCTAATTTAGGATCAATGCACCATGATTCGAAGGCTAAATGATTAATTTTTATAAGATAGGGGGATAAATAAGAATGTGTATGATGAACACTAGAAAAATTGGGGGAGAAACGTGGGCAATGAAAAATATTGAGGCACAAACTGTGACTGTAGCTCTTTTCAACCTCGATATGTTCCTGTAAGAAATATATAAGGATCAAAACCAATATTACCAATAATTATCACCTATCTACCCCACATAAAAATATATCATGCATAAATTTTTGATCTACAAACTAATATATTCATTTATTAGTCTATTTTTGTTGTTAGTATCAAGAAGGGGAAAATAAATTGAAATAACACATCTTATATGAATTCAGATCGATCATTGATGAATGTCATTCACCATTTTGTTGTTGCTTATGAGATCATCCAATATCGGTGTTTATAAATCTACGATCTGAGGATTTTTCATAACATTCTCATGAGTATTCTCTAGAGGTTTCCACCCATCATATACATATATTTCTAGTGTAATAATGCTAACACTAAATTTAAGAGAAAGGGTTCATTTAAGGAAAAAAAATTTCCTTATGTCACTATGTTTATGAAATAAACTAAAATATTCTTATTTTATTTTACTCATTTAAAACTCATATGATGCATTTTCACAAATAACTCACACCAAAATATGTTAGGATGCTCTTATGTTAAATCTAATGTTCTGAATGGAATGGTTTCTTTAGAGTTCTAATTCAGGCACTTGTTTAGAAGTAATTACAATTATTCTGGAAAATGATTGTGCTTTCTATTATATATTTATTTATAAATCAATCGTTTATTCTAGTACACTGAACCTCAAAATCTCATTCCATCTTAGTTTGTAATCTAAAAATTAATCCATAGTTTTTTCAAAAATTCTACATGGAAAATCCAATCCATTTACCTCCCATCCCCCATACAATATTTTTGTTCTAGTTAGGTTATTTATGTTCATGGAGTGAAGAGTACATGAATTATATCTAGTTACCTTGAAATTTTCAAATTCACTTTGATTTTATCATGATCACACTGAGTAGAAAACCGCATTATGGTCTGTGTTCTACTACCTAAAACTAATATACCTACCATGGACTATGCAACATGACATTAAATATAAAGCACCATTTTAGTCTAATCACTATGAACCTAAAATTACAGAACCCTTTCAATGTAATTTTTTATAATATAAGCTATAAATACCCGCCTTTTAGGTAAAAAAAAGTGGGTATTTATAGGTTATATTAATATAATTTAGAGTGAAAGTGTTCTGTAATTTTTGGTTCATAGAGATTAGGCTGAAATACTGCTTTCTATTTAAGGTCATGTTGCGTAGACCATGGTAAATGTCATAAAGTTTATCTATATAATTTTGGATAAACATAAAAGGCAAAAAACTAGAAAATAATGAGATAATAATAATATTAGATAGAAAACCCACAAAATCTGACTTGATTAAAATTAATGTTCTTAATATCAATGTCTACCCATTTCATTGATTATAATAAATATATAGCATAAAATTAAAATAATAAAACCTATTGAGTCCTAAATTCAACAAAACAAATATTCAATGTGTACTAGTTAGGTCTATAAATATTAGAAAATTTTAAATCAACTTCAAAACCAAAACTCCACACATGGGTATTAACCCATTTTGGTATATCATGAATTCTTACCTTGGTATTTTGTTAACCAATTTATATTGGATTAGTGTTGATCATATTTAGTGATAGAACCTCCCCTTAACAATAATGGTCCATGATCTATGACCTTAGTGTTAGAGGAAATGTTTATTAAAAGCTCTATGACATTAAAAATAAAACACCTTGTTATCGAGGTCATATTATCTTAAATGATTTCTATATTTAATCCTAGCACAATTGATCTTAAGTATAGTGAAACACATTGGTCAATGATGAATGAATTTAAAGATCCATTACTACTTGTCAAAATCAAGATAATTTTTATCTTAATCCATGTTATGGGTTTAACTATATGACACTGAACTAATAGCAAACACTTGGTCTAAAACAAACGAACATAAAATATAAAATGAAAGAGGCACAAAACATATTATGTGGGAAACAAATAATGTTTTACCTAAGAAAAATTTAATCCCTTCATGCTATGTCAAATTAATTACAAGGAGAATTTTTTTAAGGAATATGAAATAAAACTATTCAAATATCATAGGATGGATACTAGGCCATAGTAATAGTTGATTCATTCTCACTGGGTACATGGATCTGAGAAAACAATAGTTAATTTTGTGTTATTTACCCTAATGTTTCATTTAGTTACCAAAAATCACATTGTATTGTCTATTTATGTTGGGTAAAAATAGTGATTTTTAGATAATAACCCCCATATTTGACTATATTTTAAGAGATTAAAATTCAATGGCACCTTAGTCAAAACTATTTGACAATAAATGATATTAATTATTTTGATCAATGTTTTATAAAAATGAAGGTCCAGTACACATTACTAAATATTAAATAATTTTAGTCCTCTATCACATTATTGAAATATATGGAAGTATCTAAACTAAATTTGTCCCACATTGTCAAATATGTGATTTTTAAACTCTATAATGCAATTTTGGTCCATGAAATGATAACATAAAATAAAAAAATGGATGATACATGACTTTATTTATAAAATCCTATAATGGAAAGCCATAGAAAACGTTAATCAATTCTTACTAGTAAAAAATCTTTATAATTCATTCGAAAAAAATTTCAATATACAAAATATAGAGGAAAAAATTTAATTGGACCAATACTCTCTCTCAATAAATTTCAATCTGAAAACAGTATTTCCCTAAATCATTGGAAAAAATAATCATTTTTGTGGCCTTCAATGTATGTTCATATTGATGTCCTAAAATGGGAATAAAAAAACCTTCCATTATTACTTAAACCACACATGATTAAAACCCTTCTCTTAGAAATCTAACATTATGATATTATTTTTGTTAATCTAATTAATATTTTTATACCTGAATTGACTGACCATAATTTATTAATATAGAACATTTACCCTATACGTATCTCTCCTAAAATAGACCAAGATAAAATTTTCCATAAGGAAATATCACATTAATATTTTCTAAGAAGACTATGTTTGTCTTTCAATGAAGGATTAAGATATATAAATAGTCAATATCAATCCCATTTCATATATCGAATAGTTTATCGAACTATTATGTTATATATTAACAATGTATTTTTGTGATAGAACATGTTCCACATATATATATTAATTATTCCCAAATGACTGAAATATCTAAATTATAATTAAATATTCACACATTTTTATACTAGATTAATGACCAAAAGTAATTAACTTATAATACACTTCACTTTTCTTAATATTTAAGAGAGTATCATCACCTCATGGGTTCCCAAATATTAATCCTTACAAGCCATCTCGCCGAATCTATGAAACCTATAATGCTCAATACTTATCAACAATGATGTGAGTATATAAGGGAACTAAGGATTATGAATATTTTGAATATTAAAAATGGATATTTATTTTGTTCGATTAAAACAAAATAGATATGGTGCACCCAAATTTCATGACTTCTTCCATTAATGGGATTAAAAAAAATAAGAAATGAAAAAAAGGAATCGATACAAAATGGGTTCATCAATTGACTATTTCATATTACCCAGTTGTTGGCTGAATGTGTTATATAATACTAATTAATTTACATCTCAATATGCATTGATTCCTCTCATTGATGTAGTTTTGTAATCTTTAAGAACAGATCATATCAACAATAATTATGGGATTGAATATCAACCATCATTTCTATAAACTATACCTCTATGGAATATTATTAAATATCAATAATTATTTTTGATCTTTTATTCATTATCCAAAACATGGAGTTGAGACTTAGTCTCATATTTTTGACCCATAAATTGAATAAAAAATATATTTTTTATATCTTATTTGACCTATTTCTTTGAAGATATCGATTTAATAAAACATAAGTCACACCTAATCAATGATAATTTATTTTATTATAGTATATAGTTATCATCAATTGAATCTTCCCATACAAATATTTATAAATTATTAATCAAAATTATTTTAATTATCATATTCTTTTCATAAGAGGGGAATTAGTGATCATTGAATTAAAACAAGACTAGGACTATTTCCACATAGTTTATTATTTTATAACAAATTTATGATATAAAAAATACATGTTTCCTACAATATTTATCTAACTATGATTTATGACTTCTATAAAAATACCCATATTATCTACTTAGGATGATGGAAATAAATCATCAGTGTTCATGAATGGCTTAAAATAGAGAATATTTATGGAAAATGAGTTTTCATTTATGTACCACCCTCTTCAAAACACCCTTGTGACAACACAAAACATATTAATGAAATATTTCATTTCTAATTTGATCATTTCATTAGTATCTACATGATCATCAACAACATAAGGAATCACCAAATATAAACATTCCCAATATATTGGTATCCTCTACATTAAGAGTTTAGTTGAAAGGATCTATTGACAATGATTAATTTGTGGATTGTGGTCTATGAGCTCCTTAGAGTTCTCCCCGAGTATGAAATTTCAATAAAACATTATACTATCCTCATCAAGATCCAAATAAAGGTTTATTGGATAAATGTTGTGCGGTAGATTAATTTGATTATTTTTATCTTCAAGATCTATCATCAATGAAATATATTGCATTTCTATTAAAATACAGTAATCATGAACCACCTTATAGGTTATTTGGAAACTCATTTCAAGATTCTTATTTTTTATAAAATCTGTTATCACATGATGGGTTCATAAATACATTACATATTGAATCATGTTTCCATCACCATATCATGATGGGATATGATGAATGTTTTATATTATTATGATATTTAAATAGGAATGGGGTCAATCAATTTTTTTAATAAAAAATATAAATTCTTATTTATGAACTGGTTAGAGAGGGAACCCATAGAAGACAAAATGGAAAAATAACATCACAAAAGCATGACAGGAATATGAAATAAGGGAATGTTATTGTAAAACCGACAGTTTTCAAGAACCTTTTTTCTAATTAATGAAAAATCTTTGTAGACTAGTTTTATATGATACGTTATGTTAACCTTGACCACATGAAACTCCATCTTATCTTGCATTATACACAACATTGAGTTTCCATGAAACATCATCTTAATATTGCAATTATTTTAAAAACCAATTATAACCTATATATTAGATTTTTTGGTATGAACATGATTTAATGAATTATTATAATATCATCTATAGATTTTTCTAGAATAAATTACTTTCAGACTAGTTAATTATAAATTAAAATAAGACCATTTTTTAAAATAAAAATATATATTTTTTTGATAAAAAATATATGCCTACAAATGTGTTTGTTATAAATCAAAAAATCAAATAGCACGTGTTATATTAAATTTAACATATATATATATATATAATATTCAATACAATGTATAAAATTAATTATATGTTTAAACTATTTCTTGTTTAAAACAATTATAGTTTTATGTTTATTATTAAATTTTACTTCTAAAAGAAGTTTATCACTTTTCAATGGAAGAAATTTTTTTATATTTATATTTGGAAATTCTAGAAACTATATAAGAAAAAATAAACTCCCCATTTGAAATTTGGATTTAAAAATTTACTTCGGTATTATTTTTTATATTTTTTCAAATAAGTACCATTTTTTGATGAATAGTTAAAATAATAAATTTATATTGAAAAAACATTTTATACTAAATAATTTATAGTGCTAAACTCTATTTTTAATTGTTTTTAATGTATAGTTAGATCTAGTATATATGATTAAATATCATTTAGGTCATTTTAATATATTTAAAATAGAAATTATATATTAAAACATTCCAAACGTTTGAACATTTTTTCTTTAAAAAACTATTGTTTCATTCTATCTGTGAGATTAATTTTTAATTTATGTATAAATTTTCTATGAATGTAATTTCAAAAAATAGATTCAGTATTTTAAATAACGTGTTAAAAATAAATAAATAGTTACCTATTATTTTTGTAAAATATTAATGTTACCTTTATGAATTTCTATTACCGTAGTTAATGTTAAATCGTGTACTTGAGGGTAAAAATAATAATACAAATATTATAAAACTACCATAAGACTAGCCAAAATATTATTGGAAGAATTTAATTCTACCATTAAAATATAAAGCAAAAAATTTATAATCTAGTGGAAACAATTCAATGAAAATAACTTTGATAATATTAAAATCGAAGAGAGTGAAAAAATGGCGCACTCATACGTTTAACAGTATATATTTTTTAATATGTAGTTAAATAGAAGATATTATAGACTATATATATTATTATGAAATATAAAATGTATTTAAAAATATTGATATTTTACTTTAAATTTTTAATTATGAAATAATTATAATAAATAATTATAAAATGATGATGTATTAATTATTCTTTTTATCAAACAGTCAATTAAATGATATTATAGATGTTAAAATAAATATAATATAATTTAATTAAGGTGATAAAAGAAATTTAAAGATGATTATGACATATTAATAGTACATTTAATAAATTTATGTGATGTTATCTTTCCGTATATATTTTATTATAGTTAATGTAATGAATACCATCAAAATTGACAAAAATGATATTTTATGAAAAAAATCTTTTAAAAAAATATTTGAAAGTCATGAAAATATTAAATAAGGATGAAGCAATAATTTATGGTATAAAATATCATTAGTTTACAACATATAGTTAAAATTTAACTATACATGTAAAAATATTCCCTTTTAATGTAGAATTTTTTTACTATCATTTATACTGAAATAGGATAACTATGGTTATTTAAAATGATAAGGTTTGAATTTACAATATAAAAAGTATAAAATATATTGGTTTATTGTATTACCACTCTATACCACATTATATTCGAATCAATTTACATTTTTATGTGTTTGAATTAGGATTTAATTTACAATAAATTATTCTTTTGAGATATTCCAAAAGTACCCCTTATATGTCTTATAAAAGGAAACCTCTTTTTATTATTTTCATCACATTTCAGAACCTATTTTATTAAGAAAAAAATATTCAAAAAATAATTACAAATTCACTTTATTAATCCTTGAATCCTTAATTTCAGCATAAATCAAACCAATGCAGTTTTTTAGTGATCATCAAAATGAGATACCCAAAGAAGAGGTACAGATTATAAAAAAACATTTTTGTTTTAATTTTTACTTAAACCCAATAAAATTATTATTTAATGTTTGTACAATAAAAAATATTTAATACCTATAGTGATATGTTTTTATATTAAGGGTTCAACCTACAATCAATAATATTCAATCAAAAAGAATACACAAGCATCGTTTGTGTGCAGGGAGGACAACCACCTCGCGAACTGATGTCACTCATTCATCCATTTCTATCATTTAGGGTTAGGAATTATGATTCAATTTATATTTTGTTTGATTTATATGATATTTATTTTGTATTTATTTATATTATAATATTATATAACACATACCTTAATTATTCTTATTTTTTTTAAATATGATAACTTCGTTTGTGGTGGGCTACCTCCTCCTCAATGTATTGTGATTGATTCACACAATACATGGAAGGTATTATTGATGGCTTTAGTGAATATATATGATATATATTCCATAATAATTCAATTTATATGACAGTATATGTATTTCATTTACCTTCTTTATTTCAATATGAAATGAAATTGGAAACAATGTTCATGTGTACGTATAACATAACATCTCTATGAACTGTGTTTTTAATTTTCTAATTCAATTTTTCAAATATTATTATAAAATAAAATTTAATGGTTATAAATTATATTTAATTAATTTTTATCATTCTTGAGATAATGAAATCATTCTATATCTAATAGTACCAAAAAAATAACAAATCAAAAACCCATGAGAAAAACAATGTAGATATTATCCAAAGTGTAACATTAACATGACATTGTTGATAAATACATAAAATAATATCATAATAAAATTATACAGGTTATTATATATATGAATATGGTTTAATAATTGTTTTATAATAAAGTTATATTTATTAAACATGTATTTTTTATGACTACAATGAGAGTCAAGACATAAGGTAAGGGTTTTATCACCTCACATTTATCTCAGGGAGATATATGATATATTAACCACTTATTCTTGTTGTGTGGAAGATATAATGACTTCTGACATGTTATATCACCAATTAATTTAGTTCATGATATTTAATGTAACAATTTATTTTACTCTATCTTAGGGATCCCAAAACCAAATGTAACATTAGTAGTAATTCATTTTTCACCAAATTACTTCTATGGGGCACATGCATTTTAGACTAATCAATTTTTTGGTGTGGTTTATATATTTTCAATGAATTTATTTCATTCGTAATATATTAAAAATTTATTCTTATTTAAAAATCCATATAATGATATCATTTTCATCGGGTTTACAATTAAAAATGTCACACCTCAGTAAGGGAATTATGTCTCAATTTACCTTCATTGAGACACAAGTAATGTTATGAATATACACTATTTCCCATATTTATATACTACCTTGTGAAATAATTTAAAATGAATCTAATTATTTCTATGATATTACAATTACAATTTAATATACTTCACTCTTTGATCAAAAATTTCTGGTCCTCCAAAGCAATTTTTTCTGAAAAATGTTTTAAAGGTTTTTTAAATGATCATTTAGGAATTTTAATGGAAAATGAATTTAAATATTTTTAAAGTAGTTTTCAAATCACACATTAAATGATTTCAAGGTTTTTTTGAAATAATTTTTTTAAAAAATATTTTATGATTTAAAAAGATTTTTATTTTAAAAATGGAAATGATATTTTCCTTATAAATTATTTCAATCATTCTCTCCCAATTATTTTCCATCTAAGATAATATTATTTGAGGTTACATCTGAGATTCTGGGGATATTATTGAATAGTTTTATTCTTAGTATTTTATTTTTGGATTATGTTTATATTCATTAAACACATTAATTTCCCATTGGTTATGTTATGTTGAATTTTTTATCAAACCTATTTCTTTTGATATGTTATGATATGATGAATGATTTATGTTCTTATGGAAAAAATATCTATAGTTTTTAATTATTTGACGGGTCAGACATATATATTACTCCAAATAACTAGGTATTGATTTTTATCTCATCATATAATTATGGGAAACATGTTGACGGGCTTGATCTACTATGTAAAGATTAGAAACATGGTCCACTATGGGAATATGGAGAAACCCAATCCCTTATAAGGAAAGGAATTTGAATATGGATGGTGGAGTGTCCCACCTAGTAGTTATAGTCCCCATTAAGTACCCAAATATGTTCTGTAAATGTGCCTTGACATATAGGTAATTATATTAAATGTATATGTGTTGTCCACAATTTCATGTATTATTCCTTTCTTGTTATTTAATGTCTTATGATATTGACTACATTATGTTTAATGTATTATGAAATGAAAATATTTAATTCTATGATTCATGAATATGATATTTTATATTCATGATTTTCTTTCAAATTTAATACTCTTTCTTTCATACCCTTATACTTATGATATGATTATATAACTTCCATATTTACCCTTAATAAGCGTATAAGATAACACATCTTATGTTTCCTTTCGCTAGGTTACCAATATTGGATGTATTTATGAGTGATGAAGGGGATGATTTTTAAGGGAGATGTTGAACATATTTCACTGAATTAAAGGAATTTGTTCCATGTTTTTGAAGGAACTAATCAGTAATGGTCCCTGGATATTTGTATTTGTAATGAAATGAATATTATGATAAAAATATGTAATATCCATGATTGAAAAACCTGGATCGTTACAATATGTATTAGAAAAAATAATTTTTCATCCTTTTGAAACTCTAATGGGAAAAAATTATTAAGATGCCAATGGATATTTTTAATGATATGTCTAGGGATGTGTCTAATGTTAATCCTAAAGATTATTGTATAAAAAAGAAAGGATCATGATATAAGTTTCCTATATGTAATTTTTCATGATTATGTGGTTTTAAAATATTATAAGTGTGTCTCACACAATGATTTCTAGTCATATTCAATAATGGGGACTAGGAGGAATTGTGTTAACATTGACTGTTTTAGATGTGAAATGTTTAGGTATTATAAAAATTTATTTATTAAGTAGAAACATATTGATTAAAATCTAGAAGGTGGTATGTGTATTCATTATAGTGATAAGGATATAGAGACCACAACCAACATGTGAATGTTGTGGGATGTTCTAACACTATTGATTACATAAAACATAAGAATCGTCATTATATTGAGGTTTATGAAACTTAATACATGATTTATATTTCATATTATAGAAAATAATAAGATGATGAATCAAGAGTAGTATTTAAGAATAAATTTGGGATGATAAAAAATGTATATGTTATATAATTCAAATATTAGGATATAGAAATCATAAAATATATAAATATTTTTAGTATATGTTTTTTCAATAAGGATATCAAATGATATACTAAATGGTTATGAATAATTAGAAAAAAGATTAAATGGAAAGGATATTTTCATGGGAAGCACAATATTCTGGGTAAGACAACTCTTAATATGTTACAATGTTTGATATAATGATGTTTGGTTAAAGATATATTGGATATGAATAAGTACATTCGAAGGTAATTAATACCATAGATACTTGTTATGGATCTATTGAAAAAGTTGTTATGCTATCATGATTGGAATTTAAAAAAATTGGACAAAAACAATATATATACTAATATTTTGAATAAGGTAGGTTGAATTTTTTTCAATATGTAATTATGGTAATTTAGATCATATTTGATTTCCATGAGAGTACATGATTACAGTATTCACATATTCTGTGTGTGATAAATAAGAACATCCTTATGACATATGGGGGATCAAGGATATAAAGTTATTGAGACATTTAGTGACATTATTTCTATTGTTTAATATATTTAACTTTTATGTGGGTTATAAGGTAAAGCATTTATTGAGTGGTTTATGTATAACAATAGATGTTATTTTTGAGACTAAAGTATAATATCACCATTTGAGGATTTATGCATATTGGATAACTTGAACTAAACTTTTTTTGTTACCTAGAGAGATGGAATGAAGTATCATTATATTTATTGATATTATGATATGATAATTATTTTTTTATGAAAAATCCATCTTAATTTCTTGTAATAGTAGATAAAGTAGATATTGATCGGGCCACAACAAAGGGTGAGTTTTTCCTGAAATCAGAAATGCATATATTCTATTGAACATAAGTCAATTTTTTAAAAAAGGATATTGAAATAATATTTTTTCGTATTATTATCATTATTTATTATATCAACGACCTTTTTGAGCCCTTTTGCATTATTTATTTGTGATCATTAACCATTTGTTTCCATGTTCTCTATCACTCTCTATTAGAACAAGATAGTTCAATTTATCTTTCTTGTCCTTGTTTTCCCATGCCATATATATTCTTCTATGTAGATACATAGTTGTGTGTTACATTAGGTAAATAATATGTTCCAAAAAATCTGTTTTAGGTAAGGTTTTAGTATTTATTTTTACGACATGGGTTTCTATGAAAGGATGATTCATGTATTAATCCTTTGATAACATATACAAACTTTGAGAGTGAAATTCATTTTAAGGGGGAATGAAGGTAACACCATATGTGTTTATGAATTATTTTCTAAATAAATTAAATTTACTTGATGTATTTTTTTTATAATCCTCACAATATTATAAATTTAATACATGGAACACCAGCTCATCTTGTGTTACACTGAAGTCTCAGTTTCATGGAAGCATCATTTTCTTATTATAATTATATAGAGAAGTCAATTATTACCAAACATTCAGAATGGGGGGCATGAAAATGATTAACTTAATTACAAAAATTTGGTTTATAAACGAATTTATAAATAATTATTTATTAACCTATTAATTATAAATGAAAATAAATATTTTATTAAAATAAAAAGAATTTCTTTTCTAAAAAACTATATAAATGCACAGAACTGTGTTTTACAACAAAAAAAACAATGAATTGTTGGTGGTTAATATTAATAATATATATATATATTTATATATATATTATTCAATCTAATTTCTAATATGTGTCTTCTGTTTTTTCTAGTAATAATATACAAATAAATCCATTTTATGCTTAAAAATAGTTTTTTTATAATAGAAGGTGTATCACCATTAATTGCCACAGTAATTTGAAAACAATATTTTGAAACTTTTTATAAATTACATTTGAATAGAAAAGTATACTTTAAAAGAGGGATACATGTATTTACTTTATTTGAATTTTTTGTATTAATCTGATAAGTTTTAAGTTTTGAGGAATTATAAAAAATACATAATTTTAAATGAAAATAAATATTTTGAGTAAATAATTTATAGTGATAAATTATATTTATAATTTGTATTAATGTATAATTAGATATATTTTATACCATTTTTTCAAATTTTTGTCATTTTTATCAATTTCACATTGAAATTGGATATAAAAATATTCCAACCATTTTGTATATTTTTAGATAAATTAAAATTTATTTCATCCTGTCTACAGAAATTTTTTTGAATAAATGCTTTCAATTTATTTTAAATGTATTTGTAAAAATGGATTCCATATTTGTAATCCGAAGGAAAAAAATTATTAAACAAATCCCTTTTATTTTTGGACAATACGAATGGTAACTTTTTAATTTTTATTACCATGGTAAATTGTAAATCTAGTATTTGAGGGTAAATATAATATTATAAATATAATAATACTACCCAAAAACATTCCAAAATGTTTTGTTATGAATATAATTCACCCAATTTCAATTATCTTTCTAAATTTATTATGTAATGGAAACTATTAATTTAAATGGGGTGGGGTATTATTAATATCAAATAGATTTATAAAATATCACACACAAATTATTTAATATGTATAATATATTTAAAAGGGGTTTGAATATAGAATATTCACGACATTTTATGTTATTATTATATTTTAACGGTATTTATAAAAAATGAAATTTTAATTTTAAATTGTATTGAATAAATTATTATCATAAATAATTATACAATGATGATGAATTAATTATTCATTTAACGAAACACTCAATTTAATGAAATCATAATTGTTAAAATAAATTTAATTTGACATAATTTAGTTTTTCCAAGAATTTTTAGGAGAATATAAAATATTATTGGTGTATTTAATGAATTTTTATATGTTATAATTTTTTATTAATGTTGTTATAGTCAATTTAATGAATAGTGTCAAAATTGACAATAATGATATTTTTTGAAAATAATATTTTATTAAATTAGATAAAAAACATATAAAAGTTAAATAAAGACCATGAGATAAATAATGGTATTAAATATAAAAAGGTTTCCATTTATTGTTCTACTAGAACCTTAAATGATAAAACATTTTCCTTTTAATATATATAAATTTGTTACCATAAATAAAATTGAAATATGTTAACTAAGTGTTAATGAAAATGATAATTTTTTATATTACAAAATAACATGTGTAAAATATGTTTTTTGTTTGTATTAACACCCTAGCCGACATTATATTTTTCAAAATTTCCACTTGTTGGTATTTTTTTAGTGTTATTTTTGTATAAATTAATATTTTGAGAAAAACGAAAAATGACCCTCCCTTCTCTTATAAAAGGGAACATCTTATTATCTTCTATTCACACATCAGGACCTATTTATTTAATAAATAATGAATCAAAATATTTACCAAAATTCTATCTAATCATCCTAGTGGCCTTATATTTGTAATATTTGATATCAAATGAGTCCTTTTGTTCAAATCAAAAATAGATACCCACATAAGAGGTAATGTTCATCAACCAATGGTTTTGTTTTTTTTTTCTTCATTAAAACAGCTCAATTATTTTTATTTATTGTTTATTTAATAAAACCAGTATTTTAAATACACTCATTTGTTTCTAAATAAATGGTTGGTCATATAATCACACATGTTTCAATCAAAATAGATATGCAATCATTGTTCATGTGTTCAGTGGACTTTTACCTCGTGAACCGATGTCATCTGTTTATACATTAACCCTTTTCAAGGCATGGAATAATGATTGATTTTTTGTTTTTATCAGATATAAATGAGATTATTGATTTATTTTTTCCACTAAAAATATTTTATAACACAAAACATCATTACTTCTAGTTCATGTAAATACGATAACTTCGTTTGTGGACACGTGGACAACCGGCTCTTTAAAGTAATGTAATTCATTAACACATTACATGGAATGTATTAAGGATGTGTATAGTGAATTTAGATGATATATTTTACAGTATAATTATACTATAATCATATTATATATTTTTCATTTACCTTGTTTCATTCAACATGAGAAGAAAATTGAAACAACGTTCATTGGTACGTATGGCCTACCATCTAACTGAATAGTGTATTGTATTTTCCAATTTTATAATTATAGAATATTATATATATATATATATATATATATTATATATATATATGATATTTATATAATGGATATAATTCTTGAGATAATTAAATCCGGATATAATATATCATACCAAAATATCACAAATCAAAAAACATGCATTAAACGTAGAGGATATTACCCAAACTGTAATGTTAACATGGAATTATTAAAAAGGGGTTGAATAAAGTTATAAACAAATAAAATAATGTAGTATATATATGAATATGGTTATGTAATAGATTTATAAAAAATGATTAATTATTATATATGATGTATTTTATGAGAATGATCAGAGTGACGATATAAGTAATGGGTTTTCTCATCTCACTTCTATTTCTATGAAATATTTTCAATATTCTAGAAAATTATGGAAATTTTATGTCTATAAATCATAATGAAATTTTATATAATAAATTTATTTCATGTAAGGATATTAAATGTTTCAATTTATGTTAATCATTCTCCGGGCTCAAGATACAAAAGTTACACTTATCGTAACAAATTTTGAATAACTTTTATTATTATGGCACACATGCCTTATACACCAAAAATTTATTTTTTTCTGTGAATATAATGTCAATGAAGATATATTATGAGAATTAATCTGGAAATTTATTTTTATTTAAAAAACCATTAAATGATCTCATTTTCATGGGGATTATGTTTCAAAAGTTTCCAAATCGATATGGGAATTTTGTCTCAATTTTTCATCATTGATACATATGTTTGGTTGGGAAACTACTTTCATTTACAAGTTTCTTATCCTACCTATTGACATGATTTATCAGGAATATAATTTTTTTTAACATATCATAAGTTTCATGTAATATTACAATATCTTCAGTTATAAATAGTTTGTCACTCAAAAAAATGTTTTCCCGAATATATTTTAAATGTATTTTAATTGATATTCTTATAAATTTCATGGAAAGGGTTTTAATTTTTTTAATAATGGTTTTTCAAATATTATTTTAATATTTATGAAGGATATTTTATAATATTATTGTTTTCCAAATATGTTATGATTTAAAATGTTTTTTATTTCAAAAATGTAAAGTATATTTTCATGGATAATAATTTTATGTAATTTTTCATCATTATCTCTCATGTAAGATCATATTATTTAATATTACATATTATTTAGTAGGGATATTAAAAATGGATGTTATCCTAATTTTTTTTGGTTGGTTTATGATTAATTTTATGAACCCCATTTTTCCATGGGTTATGGTATGAAGAAGATTTTATGCAACATATTACATTTTATAGATTCTAATATAATTAATTATATACATTATTATGGAACATGTATATATTTTTTTAATTATGGGGTTGGTGGGAACAATATATTATTCAAATTCATTGGGGAAAACTTTATATATCATGAGATTATTGGGGGGAAATAAGTCTACAGGCTCGATCCATTATGGGAAAATAGTGAAACTCGGTTTACTATAGGAAGATGGGGAAAGCATCTCTATTTCATAGAAAGGACTACGACTATGGATGGTGGGGTGTCCCTCCCAGTAGGTGTAATCCCAATGATTTTACCTAATAATTTTTCAAAATACACCTTGACCTATAGGGAATGATATTACATGTTTATGTTTCTTTACTAATTCCATGTAATATTTCTATATTAATCATTCATGTATTATGATCATTATTCCTTTATGACTCATGAATTAAAAACTCAAATTATTTAATTCCATGATCCAATATTATGATATTTTATATCCATGGTTTCCTTGTCAATGTTATGTCCACATTTTCATATTCTTTCGCTCATGAAATAATTATATATCTTTCATTTTTACCCATATAAAGCATATGGTCTCATCCTTTTTCATGTTTCCTTTCCCCATCATTCAAAGAATGGTATTATGGAGGAGTAAAAAATGGTAATGAATTTATGGAATATGTTTATGTTATTTAATTGAATTATAATAATGTGTTCCAATATTCCATATAAAATAAATTATTATGGTTCTCAAGCATCAGTATTTGTAATGAATTGAATATTCATCTACAAAGTAATTAATATCCTTGTTTGAAAATCCAAGGATGTTATAATCAAAGTATTATAAATCTCTTAATAACCAAAATTCTCTTCCACAGAATAATAAAATAATATATTAGACCATATAATTGTTATGGTGTATTCCCCTATTTGAAATGTCCTAATATATGATAAGTTTGATCATGAAAGAACACTTTAAGGATGACTATAAATCCTTATTCCAATATAATGAAAATAATAACACTTTAAGGATGACTATAAATCCTTATTCCAACCTAATATTTCTATATTAAAAGGAAAAATTACTATAAATCCAGGTAGTTAAAAATATAGGGCCACTATAGGCATAAATTCCAAAGCCCATTCAAAATATTTTCCTATTTCAAAATTAAGAAAAATTATACTTCTGTATTTTAGATGTGATGAGAAAGATATTTCAATGGGAAACATGCCTTTAGTTTCTACCCATGATGTTTTAGAAAGATATCAACCCATTTTCCAAATGGAACAATCTTGAAGGCTGGGTCACTTTCCCTTGCTATCACATGGATACCTTCAATAATTCTCATTAAAGTTGGGGATTCTATATAGAATAACACTAGATGATATATATTGGTAAGAAAAATCATTATATCCCCATGGACTAAGAAAATATAATTTTTATATATCTTAGAGGCTGATCGTAGACTTCTGATATGGTAGAAGAAATGTGTTTTTCACAAGTCACCATTATCTTTCTTTCTTTATAGATTTTTTATTTGTTGATAAATTATGAATGGTTATTCCCAAATTACCTCATATATTCAAAAAAATTGTAACTACATCACAAATTATTCACATATATGGTGAATGTTATAGTCCCTTTTGTATTCATAGGTGAAGTTACAACTAAAAATACGATCCCAATATAAGCTCTATCATTTCCATGAATTTCATTTGTAAGGAAGATATAATTGAAGAATAGTTCAAGGTAGTGGGCTAGTATATTAGTCCAAGTTATTTTTCATCAATAAATAATTCCTCGAATACATTTTATTACTCAAAATTATCCACTTTAATTTGTTGTATTTTAAGAGAACTATTCACTAAGGAATGACTAATATAGGCCATGAACAACACCAATGGTAGATTACATCTCAGATTCTGAATCTCAGTCCCATTATAAATTTCTAAAATGAACAATTTTTATCTAGGGCCAACCCATTGATAAAAACATTAATCTATTTTTTATATCATGGGTATAATTTATTAGAAATAAATGTAACTTGAAAAACAATAAAAATGTATGGAATTATTTAAAATTATTTCTGTTAACTAATTTTATTATACACATCAAAGTTATTTTAATACATAAAAATTGATATGTAAAAATTTCAGTCCATAATTAGATTATAAAAAACATTGTATTGATAATGTGTTGGATAATTATGTTTATGTACGAAACTACACATTCAAAATATCTTTCATAAAAATTTTGTATTTTCTAAAATATTTTGTAAAGGAACTGTTCCATATGAATGGGTGGTCTGGTATATTTAAAATTGAATAAGTGGAATTTATTATTCTAATTATATATGATAAATTAATAAAAAACATAAATATATTTGGTTTACTAATGATTAATATTCTATTCATACAAAAGAAATCAAATTATTATGTAGGGGTATGAAATATATTGAAACTAAATTATTTCAAGAAATCATATTTGGAAATCAATGCGATGTTAATAAATTTCCATATATAATGGAAAATAATATTATAACTGATTAATTCTATTCATATGAATGAATTCACATCATTATATCATAAATTCCAAGAAAGAGAAATTTCATTGACATCAGATAGATAAAATTATGTTGGTTGATCAGATGCAATGGTTTAGGAAAAAAATATTATAAAACCAAATTAAGTACAACCAAATCATAAGAGTTTATAAAATATAACTGAATCCTATAATATTTATGGTTGGAACCCTTGAATATTCCCATTCATTAAATGTATTTTGTGTTTTTTTGAGTAATGATCCATGTATGACTATCTCTAAACAGATAGAAGTATTGTGGATTACTCCCTCCATGTTCACATTCATAAAAAAATGTTAATTCCTAGGTATTCACTTTAATGAACATGAAAATATTTTTATAAAAAAACAATAATATTTATATTCCATGGGGAATTTTTTTCAAAAGAAATCAATGGGAGAATAATGCTATATAATTAAAAATAAAAACTTTTGTTTAAGGAATTTATATTTAATCACTAGGACTAAACCCATAATCTAAACACCCATATCCCACATTTGTAAAACCCATACATAAAAATGATATGATACGTTCATATATAATTTAATAACTTGGATAAAATATAGAATATACTCTCATGGAAACTCAAGAATGAAATAAAATTTATTTTATAAATTCAATGTTCTAATAGATCTAATGGTCATGGTACTTATTCTTGTCATGTACTTTTCACTGTCCTAAAACAAGGAGGCACCTAATAAACACTCACTCGCAACATGAAAAATGTATAAATATTGATAAAAATGCATCTTATACACCAATTTTCTATCATCTATATCGAAAATGTGTTTAAACACTGAATATAATTGAGTTTTCGTCTGTAATACTCAAGTTCCATGATATAATGGGTAAAATTATTATATTAATATAATTTTATTTATAAATATATTTTAGGCCTCATGGGGTCTATGTTACACATTTCTACTACCAATAGAGTAATGTAAATTCTATGATTCCTTTGTGGTGGTCAATCAACACTCTATAATTCAAATTTGGGAAAAATTAATCACAATTTACTTTTCTATGAAAATTATTAATGAAATGATATCCTCTCACAAGGTAGGTTACCAAATTACTCTTAACAATTTACTTCCAATTAATAATGCATCATTATAACATGTGAACCAATAAATATATGTAAAATTCATGTACCTAAATATCTATCTTAAACTACAAACACTATTCACCCTATGTTTTATGGACATTGTTTTTTCTCAAATAAATTAAATTTTCATTTATATTTTGAAATTCACTATGTCAAACAGTCATACAGCATAAAACCAAAATAGAGTATGTTATATGAGAAAAAACATAGTATAAGGTATATGTACCATTGAATTGTTATACATTACATGAAACAAAAACATGGTGTATGTTATATACAACGCTGACTTGGTATATGCAACACACAACACTGATGCCTCTATAAAACATGATTTTATTGTTATAATTATTCAAATTATATAATTATAACCTAGATTTTAAAAAAGTTATATTAATTATAATAACTAATTGTAAAAAAAAATTAGAATTCTAGTCAATAAGTAAATCATATTGATAATGATCATTATGATTTTTTGGTAAATTTCATTTATATATAAGAATACTGATTTCTAGAATGAACTTCTTTTAATATATTTTTAAGAAAATTATGAAAATTAATTTTCAGCACATTTATAAATTTAATTTTATAAAATAAAATTTATTGTCTAATTTATAGTTTCTAAATTATCTTACGTGGAAATTTTGGGGAATTTTTGAGAAACATCATTATATAATGAATAGTAAAAAATAATGGAATATAATTCAAACCTACTTTAATATCTAGTTTATTTATAAGTGTAAATTAAATTTCAATTTTTCAATTATATGTTTTATTATATTGTATTTTCATTAATTAATCATATTTATGAAATTTCAAAAAAATTTACATTGAAATTGGTTATAAAAACATAGCAAAACTTTTGATCATTTTTACATTAAAAACTCACATTATTGACATGGATGCATGATTAATTTTAAATTAATTTCTTCCACATAAATGTTTTTTATTTGGAAAATGGATTCCATATTTTTATTAAGAATTATTAATAATTTTTAATAAGGTAAACATAGTTTTTTACCAAAAAAATGTGTGAATGTGTTTAAAATTATTTACATAGATTAATGTTAAATTGTGTTTAATATGGGACTAAACCATAACCCAAAGCCCCAAAAAGACTGTAAATTAGTAATAAATCCATTGGATGAAAATATTTATACCCAATAATCTATTTTATTGGACTTTTATTATTATTGTATCCACTTTTGACATGAAAAATTTGTGTCTAATTCTCCCATCAATTATTTTCAAGTGGGTCGCTCCTATTTCCCTATAAAATGCAACCACCTATCCATCTTCTTCAACCATATCAGACGACATAGGATAATTCATTATCTTCACAATAAACTTCCCAAAATCTTTCCATTACACCTTTTAGTCTCCCTCTAGGATGAAATACTTACAAGGAATCCTTTTTCCACAAACCAGACTGAGTTACCGTATTAAGAGTTGACACATTCTCTCCAGCTCCTTTCTTTTTTATTTTCCATCTCCATCCCTCTAATCTATTTATTCCATAATTGAATAAAAACATCAGTATAATCAATATACTAGGATTTTATTTAATCTATATATTAAGAATACACTCACACACACATCCATATAATGGGTAACATACATACTATTGACATGTATGGTGAACTACCGCCTCACTGAATGATGATTGTAATTTTTTTTTAAAATGCATATTATGCTGTAAATTATGATGGAATCATTGTTTATATATGTTATATATTATATTTATTATTCCATTTAGATTATTTATTCATTTTAGAACACATTTCCATTTTTACATTCCATTTTGTGTAAATATGATAATTTAATTTGAAGAAGTGTGGACTGCCACCCCCTCAAAAAGATTTGATTCATCCACACACTATATATAATGTATTAATTATAGGTTTTGAAAAATCAAATGATATATATTACAATATAATTTTACTTTAATGATATTGTATACATATATACATATATGTCATTTTCATTCTTTATTTCAATATGATAATAAAAACGGAAACAACCTTTATGCATACGTACGAATAACCATCTCCATGGATGGTGTCTTACATTTTTTATATATATATATATATTATTATAAAAATGATATACTGAATATAATTAATATTTAAATCATGTTTTCAATTCTATAATCCTGATATATGTTTGAGGACCAAATATATAACAAATTAATACACATGCAAATAACAAAGCAGATATTACCTGATGTGAAACCTTAAAATAGGATTATTAACAAGAGGGTAATATTAGATAATGATAGATACATATACAGTCTTATTTTCAATAGTCTTTCCATTTGTGTGTTTTATAAAATAAACATGATTGAATTATATTTATAAAAGACCTAAATTTATGGGTATTAAAATATCCGTTTTATTATATTTCTTAATTGGTGTTTAATTTTTAATATTTACCAAATTGGTAAAATAGTTTTTTCTTAATTTTTCTTCTTTGAGTATCTTGTTTAGTTATGCACATAAATTGTTTTTCATGGTGTATATATTAACATTTTAAACTATATATGGTTAATTTAATTCATTTTCATGTGGTATTGTTATTCATTTAATTTCTATTTTATACATAGAGATTATATTCACATTTTATAATGTTATAAGAGTTAATTGAGAAAATCTCATCACTTTTTTGAGATTGTTTATGTTTATGATTCCCTGAATGAATTATTATGATTCATATATCAAGAACACTCATGAGTTTCCTTATACTATATTTATTCAATACATATCCATGTATTTTTACAATTTTTCCACTATTTCTTAATTAATATAATGTTTTTAGTAAAATTTGAATGTCTATTTATCCTATTGAGAAGATTTTACATTAAAAAACCTTGTGTTGAAAATGATTTTAAAAATGTTTTCATAAGACCATATATTCCCATTTTCCTAAATAATGATAATTGGAATGTTTTATGGTTTTCAATGCATTATTTAAATGTTTCAATGCAATTTTCAGTGAAAAAATGTTACACGTTTTTTATTATTTTAATATAATTTATTAATATATAAATTATATTTTCCTCAAGAAATAATTTTACAACACCATTTAAAATTCTTTACAATTTATGGTAAAATTCATTATTGTTACTCATTCATTTATGGGGACATAATTCAATTTTCCAATTCATATTCACCATCTAAATGGATTATATTTTGATGGGATGATATTGATGAAACCAGTTTCCCTTTCACGAGTTATTTGCTTTTGAATCCTACTTTATTTCATGGGATATGTTTTTGATAAAATGATTATGAAATTTATCTATTTATAAAGGTTATGATATGATATCTTTTTTATAAAACCCATATTATATTTTGGGTTATGATATTGTAATTTATGATCTTATGGAACTTGTGTAATGATCTAGAATTTTATCAATGAAGTTTCCCTTATTATGCTTATTTTATATAGTATGGATCACAAAAAATAATGTATAAAAACAATATAAACATTATTAATGAATAATTAATTAAATAGGAGGTATTTATATAAGTCAATAAACCTATGCTGACAAAATAGTAAATTTACATTAAGAATAATAAAATGACTAGTTTGAATAGTTAATCTACAAGATGAATAGTAACCCCACCCAAGTTTGTATAAATAAAATTTACTCATCTTATAAATTAATGTATTATATAAATATATTATAGTATAAGTATGTGAATTTGTTAAACATTTATAATAAAATATTGGTATTTTTATAATTTATAAAAAATAAATTACAATTTTATAATTATTAAAATTAAATAAATGAAAATTAAATTTCATAAATGTATTCATGAATCAATAATTTTTTTTGTGATTTTAGGGAATCTTGGTGAGACCTTATTAAATTTTTGAACGTTTTACGAAATTAGTCATAAATTTAAAATCTATATTTTTTGAGTAAATAATGGTTTCAATTATAAATTCAATTTCAAATATTTAGATATTTTTTTTCCTAAAATAGATATCATTTATAAATTTAAACATTGAATAATGGTTAGGGTTAATTTGGGGGATTTATAAAAAATACGTCAATTTTTTATGAATTGTAAAATATGGTAATTTACACAATAAATACATTTTTAGTTAAATAAATTATTAAAAAATCCATCGCAGATCTAATACCCATTATCTCAAACTAAAACATATCATATTAGTATATTTGATTCAAAGTATCAGACTATTAGTATACGTGAGTCAAAATAATAAACAAATGAATAAAGTATTCAAAAATCACCATCTCCTCCACTTTAAAGACCACCCTCCCAACCCCTTATCCCCAAACCATCAATTATTTGAGCCTTTTCAAATTTCATTCCAATACTCTTAACAAGCCTCTACCCCATGTCCAAGAACTTCTTGTCTGATCAGAAAACCAAAATTTATCCCCTTGTGTAGGTTTTCAATGATGAGTATCGAAGAGGTAATGTCCTCTTCCTTTTCATTTTAATTTAATTTCCAATTATTTTATTTTATTATTCTCTTCACCCTTACTATGTAAAAATGATCCTGATAACTAAAGTATCATATATATATTTGAATGATATCTTGTTAGTGGAACATATTTACACAATAATTTTTTTTCTCTCTCTCTATTACTTTAAAAATGAAATCATTGTCCCCAGGGTATCGATTTACAACCTTCTTGGATGACACATTTTTGTGAATCATTTTATCCATCAAGGATGGTAATTAAACTATGTTTTTGTTTAATAATACTCTAATATATGCATCATAACATTTCTTATGTTCTGGATGTAACATATTTACATAATACTAAATCATAAAACAAAATGAGTTCGTTATGATCAATATCCGTCATAAAAATCCAAAAGATTATCACTAAAAGTTTCATTCTCAAAAAATATAACCAAATGATATATATATATATATATATATCCATTTACACCTCTAGATGTTCGTTAACATTATAAAAACTCAATTCTTGATAATTATTCCAATTCTACATGATATTCAATAGGCATATAAATGTATATCAATGGTGAAAACAATGGAAATGAATGTTCTTGAGAAATAAAATTGCATCATACAAACCATAAAAAAGGCCATAAATGAGTTTAATAAAATTAATCTTAATAAGATAAATATAAATAAAATATTGACATATTTATTTTATTGATTTAATTTTATTATATAAGAATTTAAGGTAATGTGAAAACAACATTCGACATAAGGTAATGGTTTTCTTCCCGAACCTCCATTTTCATTCAGTTTATGATTTCTTCCTCTATACACAAAGGTAATTATTCATTAGTTTTATATAATTCTTATAAATAATACATATATATATGTTCTAAAATCATATTTTCATATTATTACATTACTATATTATTATATAATAACTATTTAACATGGTTCTTTTCTCAGTTATTCCCGATACACAAGCCCAATTAAAGGGAATATCTCGATTTCTTATCCATTATCATGTACTATATCAAAACTGTATTAAGATGCCTTTCTTTTACAAAAATCTGTAATTTTTTCATCAAAAAATATATATTTTTATTTCTTTTTTTATACAAACAATCATGGAAAATTGAAATAATATTTTCTAAAAGAAATCTACATTGAAATGTAAAAATAGTATTCATCTCAAGAATATACAAATGATTTTATTAGTTTATTTTCATATATTTCAATACTTATGTTAAATTTTATTATTTATTGAGTTTTTTAATTTTATTTTTATCATCCACCATATTTTATTAACTCGTTTATGATCTATTAGACTGTGGATGTTATATATAGATTCCATTTACCACAATACTCTGAATGGTTAGTGAATATTTTTATATATCAAAAAATGTTATTTAAATTTCATAAATATAGGTTGTTTATATTTATCCTTGATTATATGAGGAATGAATTGGATTTAGTAAGTTATGGTTGGGGCCCGATATATCCCCGCATTGAATTAGTTGGTCTCATGAGACAAACTATCTTTAATTTATACCCATTATATATGGTATCTTGGCTGAGGCAAATACAATATGATTTTTATGTCAAGAAATATCAATTCCATCTATATGAAACTATTAATTTATTTTCCATGTGATTATCTGACTTGAAGAATATATATGGAGATATATTACTATGGAATAAAATAATTATATTTTATTCATACAATATTATGATCATGATTATGGTATACTAGAATGGGTACTTTATGTTATTCCAAATGACTTAATATTTATGATTCTACTGTATTGCATAACATTAATAAGAATTTTAGATCACCCCTTTATTATGTTTAAATTCTCCCTCGGATGAGAATTGGAATATTATGAATGGCTTTTAGAAATAATATACGTTTTATTGATGTTTCCCAATATGTTACTATGTTATACTTTATTTTATATTTTAATTTAATAATTATATATGTTTATGGTTTTCCAATGGTACTAAACTATTCAGTCCTTCAGGATTCAATTCTTTGTAATCATACAAATTTATTAATGTAAGGAACTGAATCCAAGAAAAAAATGGGTTTGGTCCTTAAATTTGGTGTCAACAAATGTTTATTAGATTAATTTCATACTAGATTTTGAAAGCATAGATTATGGAACATAGACCTAAGATAGATTTTGAGGACAATCGAAGATGAAAATCATAAAATTTGGTAAATCAAGAATTATGTGGATCTTCCTAAAAATAAATCCTTGTATTGATACTATATGTGGATATTGTTATTGAACATATTTACATAGGTGTAACAACTCTGAAAAGGTGTCTCGAGCTTGCCTCGAGTTAACTTGGTACATAAAAATATGCCTTACTGTGCACCTGGTTTGACTCTCCTTGGGTATATGACTAGGATAAGTCACATTTTCATTACAAGGTATTGTGAATGATATAAAATTAAATATGTACCCAAATCAACAATGTTTAGGATTATGATATTTCCTATACATAAGACATCAAATTTATGTTATGTTTTTTTTATAGTTTAATATTTTATAATACAATTCATATCATAATTTACTATATGCCATTATTTAGAAATTAAACCTAGTTGAAGGAATGGAAACTGTATTAATACACACATCCAATATAGTTATTTCACTCCTATGTATGATAATAATGTTGGTATTGGAATTGTGACTTGTGATGAGCAACATATAACTATATTGGGACAACTGACTCAGGTTATGTATAATAACCTTAATCATTTGGAGAATACTAACCTATAATATTATTGAGTAAATTTATATTGTTTTATGTGACATCAACCTCCATCATTCAATTGAACTACTAACCTATTTGTAGCTGAGTAGTGAGTCAGTTCCATAGAGAAGATATTTCATTCATTGTAAAATAATGAAATGGAGATTGTTGTCATGGTGGATTATCATCTTTCAGTTGATGCAGTTCAATGGTGGTCACTAATCTAATAAAAAAGAGGAGGAATAAATTTCAAATATGGAATAGAGGTATTTTATGGAAATACTCATTGAAAAATGTTATCCTTGTGAACAATGAGAGGATATGGAAATGGTATTCATGAATTTGAGTCAAAATTATGATGATAATGTTTCCAAGAATATATACAACTTTACTAGGATACCATGTCATTCCGCAAACTATGTACGTAATCAAAAGAGAAAGATCGATCGATTCTTTAATGGTTTAAAAACATTACTCTAAATTGAACTACTCTTCCAAAACATATCATCGTATAAAGATATATCCTAATGTGATATGAATATAGAAAAATAATTCTCTATGTCATATGAATCCAAAGTAAAGAAAGATTATATGAGAGAAGCAGAACTCTCAATAAAAAAATATGAAAAGAATAAGAATGAAATATATGATCTTCCATCCTATGATAATAGTTGAATGAAACACCCATGCAGTAGAATGATGAGAATGCATATTTTTTGAATGTGTGGAGAAAAATACACCAAGCCCATGATTTCAAGGGAGAAAAGTAATCAAGCAATGTTAAATGATATAATTGAAAATATATTTAACATTATGAAAATAATTGGCCTAGAAATCAAGGAAAATTTCCCCAATGAAGGCCAATTGAAAAAGGAAAATATTTTGTGGTGATAACATAAGGAGATAAAATTTCAATCGATGTGGTGGTAGGTAATATAACAGTTTCCTAAAACAGAGATTTTTTTTATTTTCTATCATCATATTCTTTTTCATCTACCCAATTATACATGAAAATTATACATTTCCCTTTTTATTTAATTCAGGAGTTGTCCGTATAAACTCCAAAGGGATGTATCATCACATAAAATATATGTTGAACATTCCCCTTTATAACACATAAATGGGTTTTAGTTTCTAGATTTATCAACATACCAATAATTTATTATGATATAATACTTGGTATGAATTAGATTTAAAATTATGATAAAAAATCTACATCAAAATGAAGGAAGTTTCAAATTTCGAGAATGATATAGGGTACCTTATTTTTATAAAAAAAATCTTGTTAGGAGATTCACATATAGATCCACCAGAGCAGCTCTACTGAATTCAATTCTTTGAGATGAAAAGAATTCCATATCTATGATTGAGAAAAAAAATATTCCAATTCAAGATGCACCTACTTTGCAATAATACATTGATGTATTTCTATAGATTTTATTTAAACAACCTCTAGAGTGATAAATGGTGTATTATATTGATTTATTCGTGGAGAAAAGAATATATCAAATATTTCTTATTGAATAGCCATAATGGTATTGGTTGAGTAGAAAATACAATATGAGGGGTTGAGTAGTAAGGGTTTTATTCACCCTATCGTTTCCATATGAGGATATCCTATTTTTTGTTAAGAGGAATGAAAGATCTATGAGACTTTGCATTGCCTATCGAAAGATTAATGGTATTACAATAAATAACAAGTATCTTATACCTCACAATGATGATTTTTTTTCATCAACATTAAAGAGCCCAATATTTTTCAAAAATAGATCTTCAATATTGATATAATTAATTGTGTGTAAAGAAAGATTATATTACAACGACTACCTATCGAATAAGGTATGACATTAATTTAATGCCTTTGGGAATGACTCATTTTGCATTTGTTATCAGGGTTCTAATTAATATAGTTTTCATTGAATAACTTGATGAATTTTTTGTGATTTTTATTTATGATATCGTGGAATATGTAAAAAGGAATGAAAATCATGTAAATCAATTGTGCATTGTTATGAAGACTCTAAGAAGAAACGAGATATATGGAATGTTTAGAGTGTGTGAATTATGGATTCATGAAGTTCCTTTTCTCAGACATATTTTCTCTAAGGATGGAATCTTAGCTGATCATGCGAAGACAATGTCAGTTCATGAATGGCCTACACCAATGAACATAACTGAGGTACGTAGTCTTATTGGTTTTACATGTTATTATCGATTCTTCATTCAAAACATTTCTTAGTTAGAAAACCCGTTAAACAAGAATACATTTAAAGGTGTTAATTTAATATAAATAAAATAATAATAAAAATGTTCTTAAGAATTTTAAAGGAGATTAGATAATTATACGATCTTGACGGTAACATCATGAAATGTTGGATTTTAGATTTATAGTGATCCAAAAAATTAAGATCTTTGTTATTTCATTCTGTAGAATAATAGAGTTATTAATATGAATCAATGTTGTTAGAAATCAATGACCATAACTATCAAATTAATGATATTTGGCTAGAAGGTGCAATCTTTTCTTTGAAGACATGGACACAGTATCTCTATGGTGAAATATGTGAGATATATACTGATCACAAGAGTTTGAAATATATTTTTTCCGAGAAAGAACTCACCATGAGGTACATGACATGTATCAGGATTCTCAAGGATTATGGTTGTTAAATATACTACAACCTAGGGAAGGAAAATAATGTGGAAGATATATTATGTAGGAAAAATCATGGATTTCAGAACAAAATGAAGATTAACAATGAGCCTAGGAACATAGATATAGAAAATATGGATATGGTAATTATAAAGGATGGTGAAACATCTGTAACTCCCCAGGTAAATAAAGAATATGACATTTTTATATTTATCCCTTTTTGTGAATAAAATTTTAATATTAATTTAAAGGGAACACTATGGTCGATGGCTTACCCAATAGCAACAATGAGTTCCTTTGAAATCTTATGTTGCACTCTAATAATAAAATAATTTTATTTTAAATGATAGTTAACACCTAGCCATTGTAATGAGGGGAATGAACAAAAAAACTAAAAATTGATTATATATGTTTGTCAAATATTTTTAATTTTTACAATAACTGTTAGAGGATTAAAAATGAGAATGAATCCAATTTTAAGCGTAAACATTCTAATATTCTATAAAAGGTCGATTAACCGCCTTTTGATGGAAAATCTCTTTTAAATCCACTTTTTGACAATTTTATGTGTTATATTTGACAAAATAAAATTCTTCTTTAGAATCCGGACATCAAAATTTACTCTGTGTAAATTTTTGGTATTTTTTCTGGTAAAGTTCATTTTTTTAATGAATAGTGAAAATGTTGTATTTTAATTCCAAACCACTTTTTAATTTAATTTATTTATATGATTAGATTATCTTTTTAATTGATTTTAATGTGAAATTAGAATATATTTTTACCATTTAATCCAATATTGGTCATGGGAATTAATCTAACTTTGAAATTAGACTTAAACTAGTGTCAATCTTTTGATACTTGTTGTTCATAAAAACACGCTATTTGCTCTGACAGCGGGAATTAATTATTAAATTAATTAATATAACTTATATTTCTTGAATTTTGTAAAATAGACATAATTTTTGAATCTGGAATATCAAATATTGATTTGGGTGAAGTTTTGGTATTTTCTGAAAAACATCAATTTTTGAAGAATAGTGAAACCACTAAGTGGTACTTATAGAAACTGATTTTCCATTTAAATGATATTTTACCACCTCTGTGTTTTTAGTTTAAAAAATATGAAATACATGGTTGTCATTAAGAAGTAAAATGTGGTTCAATGGGATTAAAATAATTTTTTTGTTGAATAGTAACTTTTATGTTTTTAATCGCGATTAAAAGGAATTAGTATAATTTAAGTTAAAAATAATATTTTAATAATATGAAATGATCTTTACACATGTCCTAGACTTATTGGATGTGTCATGGACGAACAAGAAAATCCATGGGTCAACTTGGGGACCCCATGGAGCCACATTTGTTGGAAAATAACATTAATAACTATTTATTTAATGTTAAAATTAAAATGTCACAAACATGAGTTGTTTTACTAAAACACTATTTAAATGGGGTTATACAAGTCATATTTTTGACTATAAATATTCATTAGAAAGATAAAAAGATTTCCTACATCATGATAATTTTTCTATAATTTTTAGACATTATATAAATTAAATTATTTATGACACCATGATGATGCAGCGATTACCTCATTATTTAACGATTTAAATAAAATGAAAATATAATGTAAAATATAAGACCTACACTTGTGAAAAACCTATTGGATGAGTGTATTTCGAACCCTTATCACCTTATCCTCTAAATATATAATTGTGGGACCTTGGTTATCCGAAAATCATTTTATAACAATGTATCTTTTCTTAACATTCCAAGAGTTCCCCTCCTCTCCTTTTATAAAAGGCCCCCACCTCTACCACCTTACCCACACATCCAAAGACTTTGGGTCAGACAAACCCTGCCCATTTTGTCTCTCCACGTCCCTCTCTAACTCTTATAAGCCTCACATTGGGCAGAAGTCTTCTCAATTAATCCTATGAGTTCAAATCAATAGGAGTTACCCGTTTTAAAGGTAGTGTTTTCTCTTGTGTTCTTATTATTTATTTTTCTTCTCCAACCACCTAAAATCTTTTTATATTTTTCTTTTGTAACAAAAACAGTATCTTTAATATACTAGGATGATGTTATAATAAGTATTCGATCTACAGTTACACACACCTTCAGCTAATTGGTAAAGAGCATACTATTTCTGTGGATGGTGAATTTCTGCCTCACGAAATGACGATTGTTCAATATTCTTCTAACACCTTCAATGGTGGCCATTAAGATGACACTATATTTATATATGGTATATCATATGTTCATGTTTTAATTAATACTCTGTATTTTTCATTTATGGCATACCTTTATGGTTTCCATTATGGGTAAACGCGATATCTTCATTTTAGGATGTGCGGACTACCACCCCCTCAAAGTGATTTGATTCGTTAACACCATATGTGGTAAGTATAAAAGATAAATTTAATGATATTATATATGATAGTATACTAGAATTATGATATACCTTTATATCATTATGATTTCACTCCATTAAGTATGAAATAGAAATGAAAGTAGCATTCATTCGTACATACGACTTACCGTCTCCATGAACGGTGCATTTCATTTCTTACCTCTAAATGATTATGTAATATTATAAATGCATTTATATATGGATATATATGATATATATTATATCTAAATCATGAATATAATTCTTGATATAAAAAAGTATCTAAGATCGACAAAACTTCCATTATTAACTTAAATAATTAAATAATATTCAAAACATGGTAACAAGTGATATAAAAGGAATAATGTACTTGAAAAAGGTTCTTAAGCAAGTTGAAAATAACTCAATCTTTTATTCAAGAATATAAAGAAATGAACAAGTCATGTTGGACATGTGGTAAGGGAAACTACCCCTCTCTTTCTTTTTAAGTACTCTCTTTTATGTCATTCCTTTTAAGCTCATATTTCTTATGATTGGGATGTTCTTTTATATTAATCCTACTGTACTTTTTATGTTCATATGATGAGAGATCCTATTTAATCTCATCAACCCATTTTTGGAAGTTTTAAGTGGCGTCGTTAGGCTGCCATGTTTTCATAAGGGATTTTTCATATCACTTTTAGTCCCGTGATATTTATGCTACGTTTTCCACCATTTCTTTTGAGTGGATTATATAATTCCCATTATTATACTATTTGAGTAATATAATTTTATTTATGGGTATTTACATATTCATTCTATGGCCCTTCTTCAATGGGGTGTACATTTTGAAAGTTACCCAAGTTGGTAAGGGAACCTTTCATCATCCTCTTATTAAAAGACTTCATTAGTTATATCTTTTTATTCACATACTATTATGTTGGGATATGTTCTTCTATAACCTTGTTGATGTAAATTTTATGTCCAAGTGATGAGATACCCATTTTATCTCTCATCAACTCTTTTTCTGAATTTTGAAGTGATGTCGTTAGGGTGTCGAATTTTTTCAAGAGAACTTCTTAGCCCAATTTTGATTCTTTGGGATAAACTTGTACTCCTTGAATATGTTGTTATATAAATATGTGTGAATTTACTTGGATTATTTTACACTTAAGATCCACTTATATTTGTTGTATTCATTTGTCACACATGATTTTGTAATTGATTTATCCTTAATCCAAGGATACCGTCATTACAAGGGACATCTTCTCAATCTCCTTTTATTGAGGTATATTTTTTTATACACAAATTTATTTTATACGGTGTATAAAACCCTTTGACTTTTCATTTATTCAAAAGGATTCTTTTTATATGAAGCGTTTTACTAAACGACAAAAAGGAATGTTTTTTTTGTTGTACGTATGCTGCGACAATGACCTCTCTGCCGCCGTGACCATTATTTGAGTTTCAGCTTCCTCTACAAGCTATAACTTTTTTTGAATGAAAAATAAATACCATGTTTTACTCTTCTTTTATTTTGGTATTGAAAATGGTTTTCATAATGTTTTCATATCAATGTGTTTTATTGAAATCATGTGATTAAAAAGTGGAAATGTTATGTTTCCTTTATACATGTTTTATGTTATATGATTATGTTATGGTTCATGGGCATTATTATGAAGACGGGTGGTTCCGTGATAATCTAAAGGCGGGTGAGCCCGATATAGCTCTCCAATGCATTGGGTAATGAGAAGGGGTTAAAGGTTAAGGATTATCCGAAGAGATTTAGGGAATATACTATGATGGGTATTCTAAACGTAACCAAGAGGGTTACTCCCTACGTAAGAATGTTATGAATGCCTCAATTTACTTTTATGTATTATGATTTTTATGTTTTATTCAGGAGTTGATGAGGTATGTTAAAATGCTTATGTTTTATGAGTAAAGTATGATTTCATTGATTCTTACGTATACATGTACTCATGTTTCCGTTCCATGTTCTTATATCACTTACTGAGCTTTTTATTCTCATCTGAAGTTTTTTAAATGTTTTTCACAGGTTAAGGGAATGGTACTTGATGTGATGATAGTGTCTAGTAAGTGCCAAGAAAGAATCCATGTTTTATTTTAAATATGTTTCTGTTGATGGGAAAAATGAGTACTCTATTTTATGTAACCACTTTGTTTAAATGTGGAATGTAACTCATGTTTTATGATATAATTATCTAAAACTCTAAACCTGAAAAGATCCTCAATGTGAATTATTCATTTAATTCAATATTAAGTATGGTATAAGGCCGGGGTCATATAGTTGGTATCAGAGGTTGGTTTAGACAACTTTAGGGATTAAGAGTTTTTGTTAGACACATGATTAGTCCCTATATATATTATTTAAGTTAAATCCTTGTTTTATAACTTTTTTCAGGTCAAGTAAAGTCAGTTACAAATAGAAGTATAAGGATCTCAAACGACATTCCTATCTCTTCCAGATGACATGTTTGCAATATTTATTGCAAAGTCATGTTCGGATGATTGTGAAACTTTTTCTAGCATAAAACTCACTTGCAAGAAGTTATTTCAGATATCAAACACCTCCACTAAACCTCATTATCATCACAGATCATGGGTTATTTTTAGACAAATACTATTTTCACAATATTCTCATATTTTCAAGAAAGGTAAATATTATCAAGGTATTTTCAAATATTTTACCTTACCACAAGAATTTGAAGCATATTATGATTTTAAAAATGGTGCTGAGGAAGGAGACCCTTGCATAGCCTATTTATATTTTCATTTAAAATATAGTCTCTCAGCACATACTTATGGAATTTTAAAAGGCCCAATAATATAAATTTTAAACTCAAATTCTGTCTGACTATTTTATAGAAATCATGTTTTATAAGATGTTTTGGAATTATATGTCACACATGATTATTTTCCAAAACATTTTTTCTGTTAACACCCATATGACCCATGTTGTACAAGGCTTATTTGGACGGAGGAAGCAAATGATTTTGAAGGATCCCTAAATCATTGTTGTAATGCATGGGACTTCTACCTACGTGAGCAAGATGACGATGAAACCGAGTGGACTCCATGATCAAGGTATACTGTTATTCTTTTTGCGAATTGATTTATTTTATCTTATGGTGGTGAAATAAGACTTCAAGAATTAAGATGTTGAGATCGTAAAAAATTTGGATGAAAATGAGAGGTATAAGGAAACTATTGAGGTTAAAACATGTTAGGGTTATTTTGAGAGTTTTATAAAAAGGACAACATGTAGACCGTGTGACAACCCATCGCGTCGGACAAAGATGCGGGAATCAAAACCACAACCAAAGTGTGACTGGTATTTATCAACTACCACTAGACTACGTGAAGTCCCAGGTTAGTTTGACTTATTCTTTTTAGTTAGATGATTTTATGAATTAAGAGTAAGTTGATTTTGAGTTATCTATAGAAATTATTAACCTATCATGGAGGATATGTGATTATGTTAATTACTTTTCAATATGAGACTTTAACAGAAACTGATGTTATTTGGAGATAAGGGTTAATTAGTACCTTGGAAGACTATGTGATTAAATCCTTCAAATATTTGGGTTTCAATCTTAGTTTGGTTTACATTGAATAATTTTATGGACAAATTGTTTATCGAATGGTCTTTGTTGAACTTTGGGTTTTTTTGGAAAAATTTGGATATTAAGAATAGATTTTCTTTTTATAAAGGGTCATCCTTTTCTGGATTATCTGATCTTGTTCTAATAATTTTGGTTTAGGTAAGAGTCTAAAGACATGGGAAATATATAGTCCTCTTTTGTAGATTAGGTGATTCTCTAGAAGTTGATTATAGTACTCTTAGTGTGAACAAGTATTCCTAAATACACATCATTTGGGGAAAGTATGAGTTTGAGTATGAAATCTAGTAAAAGTTGAAATTCAACATGACAAGTAAATATGTTTCCTTAAGATCAAAAATAAATTCCTCAATGAAAACTAACTTAAAACCAAAATGTTTTCTATTAACTTTTCCTACCGGGGAATCGAATACCGTTTATCCCACCACAAGTTTGTGATTTTCTTATGGTTAACTTTCTCCTAAACATGTTTTCTATCACTCTCCCTTAGAACATGACCCTTTGCTTTTTCTTCCAAATCCATGTTTTCCTATATGGAATCATAGTATGGGTTAACTCGGGTAACCTCTGTACTTCTCTTTCTTTCTTTTAAAGTGATTGTTTTACGGACTCTTGTTCCAATGTGGGACTTTCAACGATGCTTCCAAGCCCAATTTTAAAATTGCGAGGACGTAATTCCCAAAAGGGGGGAAGGATGTAACACCCCAGGAAAAAAAAGAATATGAAATTTGTATATATATCCCTATTTTTTAATAAAATGTTAATTTTAATTTAAATGGAACGCTATGCTCGATGGCTTACCCAATACGCAACAACGAGTTCCTTTGAAATCTTACGTTCCACTATAATAATAAATTTATTTTATTTTAAATGGTAGTTAACACCAAGACGTTGTAATGAGGGGAATGAACAGAACTAACTAAAAAATGATTATATATGTTTGTCAAATATTTTTACTTTTTACTATGAATGATAGAGGATTAAAAATGCGAATGAATCAAATTTTAAGCGTAAACATTCTAATATTCTTTAAAAGGACGATTAACCGCCTTTTGATGGTGAACCTCTTTTAAACCCACTTTTTGACAAATTTATGTGTTATATTTGACAAAATAAAATTCTTCTTTAGAATCCGGACATCAAAATTTACTTTGTCTAAATTTTTGGTATTTTTTCTGATAAAGTTCATTTGTAATGAATAGTGAAAATGTTTTATTTTAATTCAAAACCGCTAATTAATTTAATTAATTTATATGATTAGGTTATCTTTTGAGTAGGTTTTAAAGTGAAATTAGAATATATTTTTACCATATAATACAATAGTGGTCATTGGAATTAATTTCCCTTTGAAATTGGACTTAAACTAGTGTCAATCTTTTGAAACTTATTGTTTCATAAAAACACACTATTTGCTCTGACAGCGGGAATTAATTATTAAATTAATTAATGTAACTTATATGTTTTTAATATTGTAAAATATACATCATTTTTTAATCTGGAATATCAAATATATATTACGGTGATTTTTTGGTATTTTTCTGAAAAACTTCAATTTTTGATGAATAGTAAAACCACAAAGTGGTACTTATAAAAACTGACTTTCCGTTTAAATGAAAATTTACCACCTCTGCGTTTTTAATTTCAAAAATCTGACATACATGGTTGTCATTAAGAAGTAAAATTTGGTTCAATGGGATTAAAATAATTTTTTGGTGAATAGTAACTTTTATGTTTTTAATCGCGATTAGAGGTAATTAGTGTAATTTAAGATAAAAATAATGCTTCAATAATATGAACTGATCTTGAAACATGTCCTACCCTTATTTTATGTTTCATGGACGACAATGAAAATCCATGGGTCAACATGGGGACCCCATGGAGCCACTTTGGTGGGAAAATAACATTAATAACTTTTTATTTAATGTTAAAATTAAAATGTCACAAACATGAGTTGTTTTGCTAAAACACATTTTAAATGGGGTTATACAAGTCATATGTTTGACTATAAATATTCGTTAGAAAGATAAAACTATTTCCTACATCATGATATTTTTTTATAAAATTTAGACATTAAATAAATTAAATTATTTATGACACCATGATGATGCAGCGATTACCTCATTATTTAACAATTTAAATAAAATGAAAATATAATGTAAAGTATAAGACCTACACATGTCAAAAAACTATTGGATTGGTGGATTTAAAACCCTTATCACTATATACTTTAAATATATAATTTTGGGACCTTTTTTATCCTAAAATCCTTTTATAACAAAGTATCTTTTCTTAACATTCCAAGAGTGCCCCTCCTCTCCTCTTATAAAAGGCTCCCACCTCTACCACCTTAACCGCACTTCAAAATCCATTGGCTCGGCCAAAAATTGTCCATTGTGTCTCTACACATCCCTCTCTAACTCTTATATTCCTCACATTGGGATGAAGTCTTCTCAATGAAGCCTTTGAGTTTAAATCAAAAAGAGTTACCCGGTTTAAAGGTAGTGTTTTCTCTTGTGTTCTTAAGTTTTATTTTGATTCTCCAACCCCCTAAACTCTTATTATTATTATTTTTGTAACAAAACCAGTATCGTAAATATACTAGGATGTTATTATAATAATTATTCGATCTGAATTTATAGACACCTTTATCTAATGGTTAAAGAGCATACTGTTTCCATGGATGGCGAATTTCTGCCTCACGAAATGATGATTGTTCAATATTCATCTAACACCTTCAATGGTGGCCATTAAGATGACACTATATTTATATATGATATATAATATGTTTATGTTTTACTTAGGATTATTTATTTTTCATTTATGGCATATCTTTATGGTTTCCATTATGGGTAAACGTGATATCTTCATTTTAGGAAGTGCGGACTACCACTCCCTCAAAGTGATTTGATTCGTTAACACCATATGTGGTACATATAAAGGATAAATTTAATGATATTATATATGATATTATACTGGAATTATGATATACCTTTATATCATTATTATTTCACTCCATTAGGTAAGAAATAGAAATGAAAGTAGCGTTCATGCGTACGTACGACTTACTGTCTCCATGAACGGTGCATTTCATTTTTTACCTCTAAATGATTATTTAATATTATAAATGCATGTATATACTGGATATATATGATATATATGATATCTACATCATGAATATAATTATCTATATAATGGATATTTTACCACATGAACAACTTATAATTATAAAAAGTTTATTTTTGACTCAAGTATCAATGATAGACAAAACGACCATTATTAACTTAAATAATTGCATAGTGTTCATATCATAGTAATAAGTTATATAAAATGAATAATGAACATTAAAAAGGTTATTAAGCAATTATAAATTAACACATGTTTATTATTCAGGAATATAAAGAAACGAACAAGACAAGTCAGATTTGAGGTAAGGGAACCTACCCCTCTCTTTCTTTTTAAGTAATCTATTTTATGTCATTCTTTTTAAGATCATCTTTCTTATAATAGGGATGTTCTTTTATATTAATCCTACTGTACATTTTATGTTCATATGATTAGAGACCCTATTTGATCTCATCAATCCATTTTTGGAAGTTTTAAGTGGCGTCATTCGGCTGCCAAGTTTTCGTAAGAGATTTTTCATCTCACTTTTAGTCCCGTGAGATTTATGCTATGTTTTCCACCATTTCCTTTGAGTGGTTTATGTAATTCGCATTATTATACTCATTGTGTAATATAATTTCATTTAAGGGTATTTACATATTCATTCTATGGCCCTTCTTCAATGGGGTGTACATTTCGAAAGTTACCCAAGTAGGTAAGGGAACCTTTCACCCTCCTCTTATTAAAAGACTTCATTTGTTATGTCATTTTCTTCACGTACTATTATGTTCGGATATTTTCTTCTATATCCTTATTGATGTAAAATATATTTCCAAGTGATGAGATACCCTTTTTATCTCTCATCAACTCTTTTTCTGAATTTTGAAGTGACGTCGTTAAGCTGTCGAATTTTTTCAAGAGAACTTCTTAGCCCAATTTTGATTCTTTGGGATAAACTTGTACTCCTTGAATGTGTTGGTATATAAATATGTGTGAATTTACTCAGATTGTTTTACACTTAATATTCACTTATATTTGGTGTATTCATTTGTTAGACATGATTATGTAATTGATTTATCCTTAATCCAAGGATACCATCATTGTAAGGGACATCGTCTCAATCTCCTTTCATTGAGGCATATTTTGTTTTATACACAAATTTGTTTTATAAGGTGTATAAACCCCTTTAACATTTCTTTTATTCAAAATTATTATTTTTATATGAAGCATTTTACTAAACGAAAAAAAAGAATGTTTTTCTTGTCGTACATATGCAGCGACAATGACTTCTCCTTCGCTATGACCATTATTTGAGTTTCGGCTTCCTCTACAAGCCATAACATTTTTTGAATGAAAAATAAATACCATGTTTTACTCTTCTTTTATTTTGGTATTGAAAATTGTATTGAAAATGTTTTTATATCAATGTGTTTTATTGATACCTTGTGATTGAAAAGTGTAAATGTTATGTTTCCATTATACACGTTTTATGTGATACGATTATGTTATGGTTCTTGGGCATTATTATGAAGACGGGTGGTTCCATGATAATCTAAGGGCGGGTGAGCCCGATATAACTCTCCAATGCATTGGGTTACGCGAAGGGGTTAAACATTAAGGTTTCTCTGAAGATATTTTGGGTATATACTGTGATGGGTATTCCAAATGTAACCAAGAGGGTTACTCCCTACGTAAGAATGTTATGAATGCCTCATGTTACCTTTATGTATTATGATTTCTATGTTTTATTCATGAGTTGATGAGGTATGTTAAAGTGCTTATGTTTTATGAGTAAAGTATGATTTCATTGATTCTTACGTATACATGTACTCATGTTTCCTTTCCATATTTTTATATCCCTTACTGAGATTTTTATACTCATCCCAAGTTTTTGAAATGTTTTTCACAGGTTAAGGGAATGGTACTTGATGTGATGATAGTGTCAAAGAAGTGTCATGAAAGAATGCATGTTTTATGATCTAATTCTCTAAATCCCTAAACCTGAAAAGATCCTCAATGTGAATTATTCATTTAATTCAATATTAAGTAAGGTATAAGGCCGGAGTCGTATAAAATCAATACTTTTTCAACTAGTTTCCCAACCTTATTTATTATAAATAATTAAATGTTCTCATGGTGAAGATGAGAATGTTCAAAAGAAAATTAATGATTTGAAAGATGGGAAGCTGCTAGACATTGTGTCTGAGGATGAAATTATAAAATTCTGGAAGAGGCTATTTGTTACCTTTATACCTAAGATAAAAAGTGATTTATTGGATGATTCACATAACTCTAATTTCCCTATACACCATTCTAGAATTAATATGTATAGATTTTAGAAGTAACATTAATGGTGGGATAAAATGAAGCTGAAAATTGCTGATTATGTATCAAGATGTTTAGTCTCTATACAGGTGAAGGATTAATGACAACATCCAAGTGTTTTCAATAAAACCCATCCCATTCCATCATTTAATGGGGATGAAATCACTATGGATATTTTCAATGGATTACCAAAACTCGATAAAATAATGAATCAATATGGGTTGTTGTTGACCGAATTACCAAATAGGCACATTTTTGAACTATAAGGGAGCATTTTTCATGGGATCACCTTTTCAAAACTCTATATTAATGATGTTATATGAATTTATAGGGAACCATTGTAAATTTTTTCTAATAATGATCAACATTTTGTATCGATATTATAGAAATGTCATCAGGAATAATTGGATATTGAGATAAATTTGAGTACTTCTTATGACCATCAATGTGACAGGCAATCAGAAAGGATGATCCAATCATTAGAATACATGTTACCATCATGATCACATAACTATCAAGGTATGTGGGATCATTATTTACAATAATTTGATTTTCCATAATGTAATAGTTTCCATTAAAATATTTCAATTGTACCATTTTATGATTATATGGAATGTGATGTTGTACACCAACTTCTTGGGATGAAGTTTGTAAAAGGAATCTTTTAGGACCAGATCATGGTGAGGAAACAATATCAAAGGTAAAGTCTATTCAACCCATATCAATACATCTAATATTAAATATAATATCTATGGTGATAATCAAATGAATTACTTGGAATTTCAAGTGGGAGATCACATTTTTTTGAATGTATCTCAATTGAAGGGTGTCATATGATTTGGGAAGAAAGGGAAACTGAGTCCTTGGAACATTGGTCCTTTTCAAATTCTAGAGATAAATAGAGATATATATTATCATTTCTCAATGTTGCATAGCATTTCTATGGTAAAAAATGTGTTCCACCTCTCCCTGTTAAAGACGTACATGCAAGACTAAACACATGTACTTACAACAAAAGTAATTTAAGTGGAAGCTTACTTATCTTACATTGAAGAGCCTATTCAGATTTTGGACACTTATGTACAAGAGTGGATGAATTATAAAACATGGATGGGAAATGTACATTGTAAAAATTATAAAATTGAAGAGGTGACATGGCATGTAGAGGAACTTATGATGAAGAACTACACAAATATTTTTCTGAGGTGACAATTTGGGAATTTTGAGGAAGAAATTTTTGTAAGTGGGGAGAATTTTAAAAACATAGAATTATATTGATGAAATTACACTTATTATAATAATTTATCATCATATGGATAACATAAAATCACATATAAAAAAATAATAAAATAATTATAAATTAATAATTAATTAAATAATAAGTATTTCTAAAGGCTACAGTACTTATACTGAAAAAATAGTCACATGGCCTTTAAGAATTGTAATATTGACATTATAAATACAAAATTATCCAAATGAATAGTAATTACACCCATATTTGTTGAAATTATATTTATACATCTTGTAAATTAACACGTTATAAAAATAAATCACAAAATAATTAAGTGAATATTTTAAAAATTTATAATTATGTGTTTCTATTTTTTGAATATCATAAATATTAAATTAGAAAATTATATTTAATATCATGATTTAAAATAAAATTTATTTTCATAAAATTTATTTTTTAATGACTAATTTTTTGTATTATGATTTCAAGAAAATTTGATGATGCCTTAATAAAATTTTTAAAGTGTTCTAAAACTAGGTATAATTTTAAAATTAATATTTTTCATGTAAATAATTTGTTTAAAAAAAATTAAATCTATCATATTTTGAAAACTTCTATCATAAAATGGATTACATTTTAAAACTTTACACGTCAATAAATGGTTAGGGTGAATTTTAGTGCTCTTCTAAAATAAATGTGTTTTTGGTGACAAGTAAAATATGGTAATTTACGATATAAAGACATTATATTTTAATTACACTATTCCATGAGTCATCGATGTTGTAAGAACCATTATATCAAACCCAAATTTATTATTTTAATATATTTTATAATTATTATCTAACTATTAAATGCGCTGATCTAAAAATAAAATGTGAAGAAAGTATTCAAAAATCGCCCCTCGAAACCACTATAAATACCACCCCACGCCACCTATTTTCCTAACACCTTCCATGATCTGAGGTTTGTAAATATTAAACATAATATTATTCCTAGGAAACTCCCCCATGTCTAGGTTCTCTTCGTCTAATCAAGACAACAATATAAATCCCTTTAAGGATGCTCTCAATGAGGAGTATCCAAAAGGTACAATCCTTTTCCTTTTCCTTTTAATTTTATTTAATGTGGTTTTATTTTATTATTATCTCCTAACCACATCTATATAAATGATTATGATACCTTTTTTATAATACATACACTAGAATTATTTCATGTTAATGGAATATCATCTCCCAAACTCATTTCTCCCTCTCCTTTATTTTAAAAATGAAATAATCATCTGAGAGGTGCTGATTTAAATCCACTATGGATGGTATATTTTCATTTCACAATTAATCTTTCATAGATGGTAATAAAAAAATAATGATAAAATAGACTATAATATATGTATTAAAAACATTCTTACTAACTTGATGTAAATTATATACATGATAATAAATAATAAAACAAAATGAGTTTATTATGACCATTAATTGCCTTAATAATTCAAATGATAATCACTAAATGATTCAACCTCATACTCTATAATAAAATGATATAGATTACAATTTAAACTATTTTTTCATTAATATAATATAAATTCAAATATGGAGAATTATACTCATTCCAAATTAGCACCAATACTCAAATAGAACTATACAAATCATGAAATCCAACGAAATGAATGCTCTCGAGCATAAAATTGTATCTTATAAACCCTGAAAATAGTAATAAATGAACATAATAAAATTAGAATAAATAAAATAAATTTACATATGGTTTGGAATTAATCAATTAATGGATTTAATTTTATTATCTAGGATTTTTAGGTTAAGTATTGAACATATTTAGATATAACATCCATGTTTTCTTCCTAAACATCCGTTTTTATTAGGGTTATATTTTATTCCTTTATGCACCAATATAATTCCTCATTATTTTTATATAATTATTATAATTTAAATATATGTTCCAAAATCACATATATATATCATTTCATCATTATGTTATGTGATAATAAATGTTTTACATGGTTCTCTATCATTTATTCTTGATATGCAATCTTGATTACAGATAATGTCTCTATTTCTTACACATTTTCTAGTAAAATCCATAATATGTTTTAAAACAGATTTTTTTTATAAAATAATAAATTTTGTCTTGAAAGAATATATTTTTTCATTTTTTTTGTATACAAATAATCATTACAAATAAAAATGATTTTTATAAAAGAAATATTCTTTTTATGGTAAAAGAGTATTTCTATCAAGAATTCCTCAATGATTTTATCATAGTATTTTAATCTTTTCCAACATCAATATTGATTTTAATTATTTACTCCTATTTATCTCTTATTTTTATCATCCAAAATATGTTTTAAAATGGTTACTAATCAGTTTGATTGTGGGTTTTCTATCTTTATACCATTAACCAGACAACTCAGAATAGTTCATATTTTTTTCAGGTTGGGGAAAGTTTATTACATTACATATATATGTGTTGTTTATGTTTATCCACATCCATATGAGGAATTAATTGGATTCTATAAGTGATTGGTGGGGCCCCCTATATCACCTCCATTCATTGGTATATCTCACAATACAAACTTGGATGGGTTTCTAGCCATTATGTATGGTGTCATGGCTGAGGCCTCGAAGGTATTATTGTGATGTCTGAAATTATGAATTCCCTCGTTAGAAAACTAGTAATTTATTTTCCATGTGATTATTAAACTTCTATAAATTTAAAGGTTTTGTTTTGTTATATAATTATTTAGTCACCATTTATTCCTTCCATTTTACAATCAAAATTATGTTTTAATGGATTATGTACTTTTAGTAATTAACCATGACTTATTATTTAAGCTTCCACTATATTACATAACCTTATAGGGAACTTGATATCACAAATTTGTTATGTTTTAATTCTCACCAAGATTTGATGTGAAATAATATTAATGACCTACATGGATAATCTAGGATTTATGGATGTTTCTAAAGAAGTTTATATATTTTAATTGATTTGATGTTGTAATGCAACAATTATATAAAAATCTATTTTTCCAATTCTACTAAAGTATTTGGTCCTTATAGATTCAAATCCCTGTAATCATACTAATGTAAGAAGGTATTTCATGAATGTAGAGACCCAAAGTTTGATGTACATGAACACTACATTACTTTTGTTGAATACTTAAGACATTACAAAACAAACGCCCAATGATCGTATTAGATTAGTGTCTGTGGAAACTCGAAACATAATCTTCTAATCATGTTGAACGATCTTCAACATCTCCCATAAAGTTAATCTTATTTTTTTCTACCTAAATCCTTCTTTTATATCATGGGGAAAATAAAACATAAAAACGGTGAGCTGAAATGCTCTGTAAGGTTAAGAATGGATAAAATAAAACAACCGATATACATTTGAACTTAAAAACATGAACATAAAGTTTAAACATCAAAATCTTGAGCAATGACATTAAACATGGTAGTAAATAATGAATAAATCATAATGGAACATCAATAATTATAAAATAGCATGGGAATAAAACATTTAATTTTGGAAAACCATTATGCACATGATATGATTTCTATAGTAGCCAAGGCATTTCTTCCAAGACTATCATAGTGCACAAAGTCCATTACTGAATCGGGTTTACCTGCCATTACAGCCCTGTATTACTATACCAGATTTACTTGCTGTTACAGCCATGTCAATCTCATGAGATATTAATATTTACCCAATTCATTAGAGGGAGATATAGTTCCCACCCATATCATAATGAAATCATTCTTACATGTTCTACAAAATAAACATAAATCATTCATCATAACCCAAAGAATAAAATGGGATTCATAAACAACATCCCATCATAACATAATCCATATAAAACAAATTGATATCATTTCGTCATAAGAAAAGTGAAACCATGTAAATCATATAGACATTAAAATTGAAACATACACATATTAAATAATGTCATCTTAGATGGAAAATGCTTTTGATAAAACACTTGGAATGAATTCTTAGGGAAAATATCCTTTCATCATCAAAATCATTTTCTTTCAAATAAAAGCCACGAAATTTTAAAATAAATGTATCTTGATTAAAATAGTGAAGAAATAATGTAGAGTAATCTTCAATGAAATTTAGTCATTATGAAACCGTAAAAATCCGTTCATGCCATATATGTTAAAAAACATTATCCTCGTACGTTTAACGGAAAAGTGAAAATGTACCATGTCTGGTAAGCAAAAGAATGATTCCTTCCGTAACAAAAAATAAAAGTCAAAGAGGGGTAATCATGACTTTAAACATACATGGAATAATATTAAAAACTTTATGAAAAACATTTTTATGGACATGGATGAAAAATATAACCCCAGTAAATACTTACGTATTAGCAATCTCGGATAAAAATGAGATTGCAAAATTATCCCTTACCTTATGTTCAATTTCTTCCATATGTGTCCAAGACTCCTGTATAGTGTGCTTAAACATATTATTAACTTTTAAAATAACCATAGTAATATTTATGATATCATATATGATTCACTTCTGACTTTATATTACCCATTCTTTTGTAAATTCCATGTTAAAGCAACATTTTGGGTAAAATCGTTTCATATATTGTACATGTTTCAACTTTTTGTTCTAACATATATCCTAATTTAATTAATTCCTGAATGTAAAACATGATTTATATATAATATATATTCATCAAATATATATATATGATAGATCGATAAACGGAATGAAATACACCATTAATGGAGACGGTAGGTCGTACGTACGCATGGACGCGGTTTTCGTTTCCTAATTGAATTTAATGGAAATATGTAAATGAAACATATATGTACATAAATCTAGTGTCATTATTATGTAATATCTTTCATGATTATTTATTATATATTCTTCATAATCATACATTAATGCTATATCATGGAAAATGAATCTCATCTCATTCGTGGAGATGGTAGTCCGTTCGTACGCAAGAGGGATGATATCATTCCTTTGATATTAAAATCATATATAATTGGATGTTATATCATATATACAGAATCATAATAATGTTATTTTTTTATTTGTATCATTTATACTCATTATTATACCCAGCTGAAGGATGAAATGTTTAAATAACAAACTACACCACGACATGGAGACGGTAAGCTGTACGTACGCACGTGTGGTGACTTTTTCATTCAAGGATGGATAAAATAACTAATATGGTTGTACAATTTTTATAATAACATCACCTTATATATAACATTCTGGAGCTATTATATTATATTGGAAACAACAAAGATGGAGTAAGTGGAAGATGAAAGGAACTTGAAATAGGTGGCGAGATATTTACCTCTTCTTTGGGTTCTTCCTTTTTATTTGATCTAAAGGGCTCCATTGTGTGGCTTTCTGACTAAAGGAAAGCTTCTAAGATGATGGTAAGACAGTTTATAGGGTATTTGGTTATGGTTTGTCCTATCCAAATGGCTTTGGAGGTGTGAATTAGATAGAAGGTGGAGTTCCCTTTTATAAGAGGGGTGAGTGGCACCTTCGGAAAAACATAAAATATTATTTCATAATAAATTCATATTCGGTATATAATGTCTCCAAGGTGTGTTATTTATAGGCTAGGGTGAGAATGGGTTGAAATAATCTCAACCAATTGGTTTTAGAAATGTTTAGGATACCATTTTAACCTTATCATTTAAATTTAACTCTAAGCTAAATAATTTAACTTTTACTGTTTCTTCTTGTATTCTTACACTATATGGTTAATAAACATACTATAAACTGATAATAGAACCCTAATTGGTCCACTAATTTCATATATATTATTACATAAGTCTTTTTTCCTAACCGTATATTTTTTGGACAATTATATCAATTAATAATATAATATTTGTTTTAAAAACACTTTTCTGTTAAATTTGAAACTATTTGCTATTTTGTTCTTTCAAAATTCATAAAAACATTATTATTTCGAAAAAAAATTCATCTATCCAACACTAATATGTTATATTAACCTAAAAAATTAGTTTAAATTATGAAAAGTCTCAAATTACTTTTATTTGTGTATTTATAATATCAATTATGTTAATATTTCATTAATTAGGTAATTAATTCATCATTATTATGTCATAAATAAATTAGATTTTCAATGTCTAAAAATTTAAACAAAATACCATTATGTAGGAAGTATTTTAAGCTTTATAATGAATATTTATAGTCAAATTTATCTTATATATAACCCAATATTAAAAATGTTTTTTGTTATTTAACTTTGATTTTAACTATTTTAACTCTTCTTTTAAAATAATAATAATAATTGTCCTAATATAATCCAATTTCACCAAAGATGTTCATATTTTATTCCTACGGTCGTTTTTTATCTAATTATACCTATACAATAGAATCAGGACCTGTGTTAGGGTAATAATAATTTCATTTTTACCCTTATTTACCCTATTTAATTTTTACCGTAGTAAGTTAAAGTAAAGAGTTACTATTCACCAAAAATTATTTTTATCTTATTGAACCAAATTTTACATCTTTATATTAACCATGTATCTCATATTTTTAAAATTCAACTCACAAGAGTGGTAAAATTTTGTTTTATGTAAATTTGCAAATGCTCCTAGGATGTGGGCAAAAGACGGTAAAAATTTCAATAATATATATATATATAATTATTATAAAATGACTCCAATTAATTAAATTGATCTTATATAGGTATTAGGTATCTATTTTGACCTAAAATAAATTTAAATAAAATAAAAGATAATTTAAATAAAAATTTGGTTTTAACCAATAACTCATTGTTTTCACAATTCATAAAAAATTTAATGTTTTCAAAAAAATTCCAAAAATTCACCCTAGGCTAACTTCAATATTACCAAATTCAAAAATGAAGTTCATTTTGAAAGATAAAATTTATAAAATTTTGAAAAGTGGGTATTACTATTCATAATGACTAGTTTATAGAATATTTTAATAACATGTCGTTGTTTAGTGAAACTCAGTATTGCATACAACACAAACTATCGAGGAAGGTCTCTCTTGCGTGTAATGCAGGGAATGTCGGGGTTGTGTGTAGGGAAAGCTTCCTTTGGTTTTTCTTATAAAATACTCAAAATATTGTTCATTTGTACATTGATCAAAATCAATACTTGGTGTTGTGTTAAATGAATGTAATTCAAAAGAACTTGAAATTGTCTGCATCACAAACCAAGAATAGTGTTGCCTATACTACAAGCTAATACGGTGTTGCATATAGAGCAAGATAATCTTGCTGAAGCATATAACAAAAGAAATCAAATAAATTAACAATAATAATTCTCATAAAATCTCGAGGTGTTACATTCTACCCCCCTTAAAATGAATTTCGCCCTCGAAATTCGTCAGTGTTATAAATGGTTTTCTACTTGAAATATTCTTTCATAGAAACCCATGCCGTAAAAAGGAATAAAAAATAATCATTTTAAAAAGGAACGTTAGAAACATAATGGATACCCAAAGTAACTCATCACTGGGTTTCCACATACGAGAACAGAAATGAAAATATGGATATGGAAGAGAAATTTAAACATCATGTTTTGATGTAGAGTGGTAGAGGACATGGCTATAAAAAATCCAAAAATCACAAAGCCCTAAATTTGTAATGATCTAAGGTACCGTCTGATTCCTCAGATATGAGGGCACTAGGAAAACATTTTTGGTTTTCAAGATCATTTCCCTAATGTTGAAGAATTTTTTTATTAAATTAAATACTTACTTCATTTTGGTACAATGTCACTGTTGTTTGTGCCTTTAACAATTTCCACTTCATCTCTTAAAGAAATGAAGTTGAAATTTTCTTTCATTACGTGATAGCTGATCATCCGATAGAATGATAGGTCCTTCCATCTGTCTCAAACATAAGGATAGAAAAAGTTATATACAGAAGTACATATATGATGAGACTAATCGTATATGGTTCCTAAAATGGAAATATACTTCATATATCACAACACTTAATTAAATAAAACTAGTATCTACTAACCATAGACTTCCTGTAGGCCAGTGGTAGGAGATAAAGGCCCATCACATTTCAGTTGAGGGTTCTTTTCCTGTAACCTTGTCTAACACGACGGGTTGTCGCTCATCCTTTAGGTTGTTCTTTTTCTAAAACTACACTATTATATCATTACATAAATAATATCAAATAAAAAGGCTTTATCATTAAACAATATTATGTTATGTCCAACATAAACCATTTCAAATATTTAGTCTTATCAAAAACACTTCTATCTAGGCCCATCGTATAAAGACAATGATTACTAGAAATGTCCTCAACTAAGCATGTGAATACCATAATTTATCCCGCATTTATCATAATATATATCTTTTTGATCACATTCCAAACATTTGAATACCTTAATCATGTATACTATTGAAACATTAATTACCATAGAATCTTTGTGAAAATAAGAATGCTATCAAAATTCAACTTTTTCCAATACCAAAATCCAAAAATTTCTATATCCTCAAACCATGATATCACTTTGTCCTTATATAAGCTCATTAATAATATCAAACATTTCATTTTCTCTGTATCCCTTCATTATGCGTATATAATCTGCTTTCCAAAAATATTTCAACCACTTTTCTTGGTTACCGGTACCATTAAACATATACTTTTGGATACATTAGGGAAAAAAATTGAGTAACAATCCTTAGATGTTTAATTATTCCATAGTACAATAAATTATTCTTGATAAACATGCAACCATTCCACTACCTTCCTAAACCATTGACCGAGCATCAAAATTTCTTTCATGTAATATATCATTTGTAGTCTCTTCATCATCATCAACATAAATACTACCCATACGGCCATGTTGGTTCTCTTCATGAGACTTTACCTTACGGAATTGGTTTGCATAATGCCCATACATTACACATTTAAAATATTTAACCATTGTTGAGGCCTTAGCAATACCATTATCCTTGTCCATGGAGTTAACTAAACCTTTTCCTTTTCAATTACTAGCTTTGTGTCCTTATTTTCCACACCCATAGCATCTTCAGGTTTCTTTGAAACATTCTCCTTGATGCCTCTTCCCACATGATTAACATGAGGGAAATTGAACTTTCTTTCCTCTATGATCATTATGAAAATCCATCTTTAAATATTATTAGCTGAGTTAGGAAACTTAACATAGTTGATATTATTGATCATATTATGAGATTGCTGATTAGGCATAATAACGATGTTGGGACATCCAAATCCCATTTCATTTGGTTTATCATGAATAATATCATTCCATTGTCCATAATATTCTCCATTAACATGAATCCTCATGTTTCCTACCATTTCTAAAATCCCAAAAAGAATAGTATGAGAGGCAAAACTCATACTAGAAAAACAACAAAATCAAGGGGGAGTACTTTCAATCTCTAACAACTTAGGTTTAATTAAATTATCTTTACCATAATTCTAAGACTATATCCTATACTTATACATAACCTTAGGGACATTCCTAGACATTCCATAGTAATATATCTTGGGATCTATCTAATGTTTTTGCGTCCTAGTTTCCAAATGTTAAATAAACCTGGCTCTGATACCAACTGTAGAGACCCAAATCTTGACATACATAGACATTAAATTAATTTTGCAGAATACTTAATACATTACAAAAAAAACACTTAATGACCGTATTAGTTTAGTGTCTTCGAAAACTCGGAACATTATCTTCGAATCATGGTGAAATATCTTCAACATCGCCCATAAAGATCATCTTTTTTTCCTACCTAAAACCATCCTTTATAAAATGGGGGAAAATAAAACCTAAAAAGGGAGAGCTCAAATGCTTAGTAAGGGTAATCATGGAGAAAATAAAACCCATGTACATTTGAACTTAAAACCATGAACATAAAGTTTTAACATCAAAATCTTGAGCTGTTCCATTAAACATGGTAGAACGTAAGGCATAGATCATAATGGAACATCAATCATGATAAAATAGCATGGGAATAAAACATGTCATTGTGTAAAACCATTAATCAAATTATATGATTCCCATAGTAGACAAGGCATTTCTTCCAAGACCATCATAGTGGATGAAGTCCATTAATGAATCGGGTTTACCTGTCGTTCCAGCCCTGTATTACTATACCAAATTTACTTGTCGTTACATCCATGTCTATCTCATGAGATATAAATCTTTACCCAATGAATTGGAGGATGATATATGTACCACCCATCCCAAAATTAAATCATTCTTATGTGTGCCACAAAATGAACATAAATCATTCATCATAACCCAATGAATAAAATGGGTTTCATAATAATCATCCCACCATAAAATAATACATATAAAACTAATGGATATCGTTTCATGATATAAAAATTGAAACCACGTAAATCATAGAGACATTATAATTGAAACATTCACATATGAAATAAGTTCATCTTTGATGGAAAATGGTTTGATAAAACAATTGGAATGAATTCTTGAGGAAAATATCATTTCTTCTTCAAAATCATTTTCTTTTCACAAAATGCCATGAAATTTTTAAATAAATTGATTTTGTTGAAAATATTCATGAAATAATGTAGAGTACTCTTCATGAAAATATGTCTTTATGAAAATGTAAAAATCCATTCATGCTGTATAAGTTAAAAAAACATTCTCCTCATACTTTTAACAGAAAAGTCAAAAGTACCACGTATGGTAAACAAAAGAATGATTTCTTCCATAACATATTGTAAAAGTCAAATAAGGATAAAAATTACTTTAAACATACATGGGAGAATATTAAACACTTTATGAAAACCATTTTATGGACATGGATGGAAAATATAACCCCAGGAAATACTTACGTATAAGCAATCTCAAATAAAAATGAGATTGAAACTTATCCCTTACCTTATGTCCAATTTCTACCGAATGTGTCTGAGACTCCTGTATAGTGGGTTTAAAAATATTATTAACTGTTAACATAATAATAGTAATATTAACGACATCATATATGATTGACTTATGACTTTATATTACCCGTTCTTTTGTAAATGACATGTTAAAGTAGCAATATGGGTAAAATCTTTTCATTTATCGTACATGTTTAGACTTGTCGTTCTTAATTATATCCTTATTTACATAATTGAAGAATTTAAAAAATTATTTATGTATAATATATATTAAGAAGATAAATATATATGATATATTGATAAACAGAATGAAATACATTGTTCATGGTGATGGTAGGTCGTACGTACACATGAATGTTGTTTTCATTTTCTTATTAAATTGAATAGAATTAAGTACATGAAAAATGTATGTATATAAATCTAGTATAATTATTATATAATATATTTCATGATTATTTATTATATATACTTTATAATCATACTTGAATGTTTAATCATGGAAAATGAATCTCATCACATTCGTGAAGACGATAGTTTGTATATACGCACGTGCGATGATATCATTCTATTGATATTAAAATTGTATATAATTGGACGGTATATAATATATAAAGAATCATAATAATGTTATATTTATTATTTATATCATTTAATCACATTACTATACCCATCCAAATGATTAAATGTTTTAATATCAAACTACACCATGACGCGGAGACGGTAAGACGTACGTACGCACGTGTGGTGACTTTTTCATTCATAGGATAGATAAAATAACTAATATGGTTGTACAATTATTATAATAACATCATTTTATATATAATATACTGGAGTTATTATTTTATAATGGAAACAACAGTGAAGGAGGAAGTCGAAGAAGAAAGGAACTTGAAATAGGTGGTGAGATATTTACCTCTTCTTCATGTTCTTCCTTTTGATTTGATCAAAAGGGCTCCTTAGATTGGCATTCTGACTAAAGGAAAGACTCTAAGACGAAGGGAGTACAGTTGAGAGGGTATTTGGGTAGGGTTTGTTGATCCAAATGTCTTTTGAGGTGTTAATTAGAGAGAAGGGGGAGTGCCCTTTTATAAGAGGGGTGAGGGGCACCTTAGAAAAAACATAAAATATTATTTCATAGTAAATTCATATTCGGTTTATAATGTCTTGAAAGTATCATATTTCAAGGCTAGTTTGTGGATGGGTTGAAATAATCTCAACCAATTGGTTTTATACATGTTTAGGTAACTATTTTAACCTTATCATTTAGATTTAACTCTAAGTTAAATAATTTAACTTTTACCGTGTCTTCTGGTATTCTTACACAATATGATTAATAAACATACAATAAACTTCAGAAAGAACCCTAATTGGTTCCTTAAAGTCATATATATTTTTATATATGTCTTTTTTCCGAACCTTATATTTTTAGGACCATTATATCAATTAATAATATAATATTTGTTTTAAAAAACCTTTTATGTCAATTTTGACACTATTTTGTTTTTTGTTTTTTCTAACTTCATAAAAGCATTATTACATCAAAATCAATTTTTATAACTAACAATAATATGTTATATTAACCTATAAAATTATTTTAATTAATAAAAAGTCTAAAATTACATTTATTTTGGTATTTATAGTATCAATTATGTTAATATTTCATTAATAAGGTAATTACTGCATCATCATTATGTCATAAATAAATTAAATTATTTAATGTCTAAAAATATTAATAAAATACCATTATGTAGGAAATATTTTTATCTTTATAATTAATATTCATAGTCTAATTTATATTATTTATTACTGTATATTAAAAAAAATTTAGTTATTAAACAATGATTTTAACTATTTAAACTCTTCTTTAAAAATAATAATAATAAGTGTCCTAATCTAATCCAATTGGACCAAAGAGGTTCAAATTTTATTCCTAAGGTTGTTTTTGGTCGAATTACACTTATCCAATAGAATAAGGATATGTGTTAGGATAATAATAATGTCATTTTTATCCTTAACTACCATATTTACTTTTAAACATGGTAAAAAAAAGTAAAAAGTTACTATTCACCAAAAAAAATATTTTTTTGTTTTTGAACCTATTTTTACTCCGTTATATTAACTGTGTCTCTTGGATTTTCTATACTTAACTCACAAAGGCGATAATATTATGTTTTATGAAAATTTGCAAATGCTCCTCGGAGTTGGGTAAAAGACAGTAAAAAGGTCAATAAAATTATTACATATCTAAAATTATTATAAAATTACTCCAATTAATTACATTGGACATATATAGGTATTATGTAGATATTTTACTTAAAATAAATAAAAATATAATATATTATTATTTAAATAAAAAGTTGGTTTTAACCAATTAGTTTTCACTATTCATCAAAAAATGATTGTTTTCAGAAAAATACCAAAATTTCACCCTAGGCTAATTTCGATATTCCGAATCAAAAAATGAATTCAATTTTGAATGATAAAATTTAATAAATTTCAAAAAGTGGGTATTAAAATTCATAACATCTAGTTTATATAATATTTTAATAACATATCACTGTTTAGTGAAACTCAGTATTGCGTAAAACACAAGCTATAGATGAAGGTCGCTCTTGCGTGTAATGCCAGAAAATTAAGGGTTGTGTGTAGGGAAAACTTCTTTTGCTGTTTCATATAACATACTCAAAATATAGTTCTATTATACATTGATCAAAATCAATACATGGTGTTGTGTAAAATGAATGTTATTCGAATGAACTTGAAATTGTGTGCATCACAAGCCATGAAGAGAGTTCTTTATACTACATGCTAATACATTATGGCATATAGTGAAATATAATCTTGGTGAATCATAAAAGAATACACATCAATGAAATTAAAAAGAATAATTCTCATAAAATCTATGGGTGTTACAATGAACTTAAGGCTATTGGGGACTTCGATTTAAAACATATTTGTAGGATTTCACTAAGATATGGGTGAGACCTATATCTCACTACAAATTATTTGGTAAAGATTTATATCTCATGAGATAAATATGGATGAAATGGGTAATGAACATAGTTCTGTATTACAGGGATGGATTGGGAAATAAACCTATTTCATTAGTATAGGGCTGCAATGGGAAATGAAATCGGTTTAGGAATATATTTCTAGAATGAGGTGTGAACTCAGTTATGTAGTACATGGCTATAACATTGTGTGAACCAAATTTTGAAAAGGACTGTTTTCTACATTGATTGTCTTGACATCAATGCCTTGACAACTATAAGAATCATTATATATGCTTATGTTTCACCCACAATTCCTTGTTTTATTCCTATGTTATGCTTTCATGTATTATGTTATTTAATTCCTTGCGAATCAAGTCTTATTAACTACTTGGATTTCTTCCACGATTCTTATAAATGATCATTGATATTATAGGTGTGATATTTTATTTTCATTATCATGTTCTAACACCATTATGATCATGATTATGCTTATATATCTCCCTTTTTTATCCTTATTGATCATTTTATATCACCCATTTTTATGTTTCCTTCCCTATGTTATGATGACATGTACTCTATTTGACGTGTATAAGAAGGTTTCTAGTCAAGAGGGACCTAGTGTGAGATAATGTATCTCATTTATGTACTAGTGGTTATGTTTCCAGGTTTCCCAAAGGAACTATATGTGTACTATCTTTGGATGGCTATTTTTAATGTTTTTAGTATTCCTCAAATGTTATGTAATGTTAATGTATAAAAATTGATGGTTTATATATTTGGTATTAGTTCCATTTTTTAGTTATCCTATAGAATCTACGATGAGAAAAAAATAGTGAGAACACTAAGCACATTTCTAATTATAAGTATAATGATTAGGAAAACATAGGAAAATGTATTGGTATTTTGGTAAAGGTTATAGTGAGTGGTTTAATAGATATAAATCTATCGCTAGAAACTAAAAGTTGATGTATCTCTGAAAAAAATGTACATAGGGGGAACATATCTAAAAATAAGTTCTCATCCTGAATTGGGATAATCTTGCACATGACAACGGGGCTTTTCTACAAAGCTAGTTTGAAAATATTAGGAGATATGTTTTTAAAATTCACAAACTATTCACAAAACTTATTTATGTATTTAAATAATATTTTTTTATAAATTACCTAAGATAAATAAATTCTTTCATATGTTAAGGAAGGTTCCAAAATTTCTACTGCATATAAGTGACTTTTCATGATTATGGGGTTCCTCAATATGATAAATATTTCTTTCTATATGATTTTAGTTTTCTTCAATGTGTATAAGTCTAAGGAACCACATTAATGGTGATTGTGACACACTATTAAATGATTTTCCTTTAGAGATACAAAATTATATGGGTATTGGAATGAAAAACCCAATTGATATACTCACACAACATTCTCAATCAATGAATCCTGGTGGAATTCCAAATGGGAAAAGGAGGGGAAAAATTATGTTGAGTCTTTCATGTTGTAATGTTCAACATAATTAAAATGGTCTTATGATACACATGTTATTTATAAGTGTATTAGTGCTACTGAAAATATATTATTTGTTATCCACTGTTCTGAGCATGAGAATATTAATCTAGTTATCTATCGATTAGAAGGAGAAGCTGACTACAATGGTAATTTAATCAATAATAAAAGGACGAAATATGATATAGGATCAGTGGATTGGAATGAGTTCAGGAACTTATTTTTCAGTAATTACTTTCCCTAGATTCTACATACAAAGATGAATAAATAGTTCACTGTTTTTCAAGAAAATGTATGATGAATGTATCAGTATCTATGAGGCTAATTTCAACAGACATGTGAGGCATTATTGAGGAATTATTATCCAAATCATAAATAAATTATTTAGGTTAATTATTGTATTAAATCTATATCTCAGAAAGGATCTATCCATAAGATACATTAGTATCTACTAAGATATTTTTTTGTGAAATCAAGGCTGAAAGGGGGGCTGGAGTAACTTATCTACCTCATCTTTTTTACTAGAAAATTAAGATATCTTTCAAAAGAAACTCTAAAAACCACAAATAAATAATGATTAATTCTCCTTTATTTTTTCAACTGAGGAATAATCATGGTAGAATTTGTGTTAAGGTATCTAGTAAATGTTTTACGTGAACAATGGAAGGTCACTGTGCAATTTATTGTTAAAATAATTGAATGAAATTAGATAAAATTGATATTGAAGAGAATGATGAACAAAATTTACCTCCCACAATTCACTGCTACAAGTGAAAGGGTAAAAAATATATTCTATCCACTGCCCATACCCTACGGCTGGTGATGATGATTGATGTCAACAAAATATTAATCCAAGGTACATGGAGAAATATTTGGAAATCACTAGTTCTGTTCAGGGGTGCAATAACAACATGATGAATGTTTTTCATACCATCCACTAAATAACTACTAATTTCATATCTAATTGTGGATCTACCCACTCTTTCATGTCTAAAAAATTCCCTAAGGGGTGAATATTCTACCAAAACAATTTTTTGTAGAATTGGTAGTTTGAAAACCTTATGGCATGATGATTGCATCTCACGTCCAAGATTCCTCTTTGGTTGAAGCTTGTGGAAATATGTTTCATGAATATCTTGTGATTCTTCCTTTGGATGAATTTGATGTCATCATAGACATGGATTGAGTTTTCTACATAAATACCAAATCAATTTTCACGGAAAAGTAGTTACATTTTATATCTCAAATACACATATAACCATACATCAATTTGACGATAAGTATGAACTTCCTTTGGAAATTACAACTTGTAGATGGGTGTTAATTCCTTTTAAAAAGGGTTGTTTATCTACAAGGAGAGGAGTGAAAATTGAAATCAATGATATTCTTACTATTAGAGATTTTGTGTACGTATTTCCAAAAGGGTTTCATAACCTTCCACCAAAATTTGAGGTTGAGTTCTCAATAGAACTCAAACTTGGTTCCACAAAAATTTCAAAGACTCCTTATGGAAGAGATTTGATTGAGTTTTATGAATTGTTGCAGAAAATACATTAAAACCTTGAAAATGGAATCATTCATCCAAGTGTGTCACCTAGGGGTGCACAATTTTTTGAAAAATAAAGATGGATCAATGACAATCTAAATTATTTATTTAGATTTGAGAATGATCCAGAATAAGAATAAGTACCGCTTCCCTATATTGATGACTTTTTTGATCAATAATGTGGAGTTCAATACTTTTCCATTATTGACTTCAATTTTGGATATCTTCAATTGTGGTTCAAGAAAGAGGATATACCCATTATTTCAATCCATATAAGGAATGGACACTATATGTCACACCTATTTTTATTTATTTATTTTATTTATCATAATGTCGGGAGTTTATTCTTGTGTCCGTGTGAGTCCCGATTTAAATTTTTATTTTTGAGATGAGTCTATGGTTTAAGATAGTGAGTGAACTCCGTGAGTTTAAAACGCGGGGCCTTCTTGCAGTCTGCTTGGTACCGTAAGGTGCGCAGATACCGTGCGGTCAACTTATTTTAACATTAAATAAATTAGTTGGTTTAGCAGATTAATAAATAAATACATATATATGTATATATGTTAATATATGTTGATATATATATATGTTATATGTGTTTATGTGTAAATATGGTTGTATATGTTTATATGTTTATATGTTTATATGTTTTATATATGTTTATATATGTGTAAGTATAGGTATATATAATTATAATAAATATCATTATAATAATTAAATTATTATTATTATTGTCCTAGATTTTTATTTTATTTTGTTATTATCATTTTATTTTAATATTATTATTATTATTATTATTATTATTATTATTATTTTTAAATTTAATTTATTTTTCTTTTTTCCCCTTCTTCTCTCCTCTCCCTCTTTTCTCTCCCTCTCCCATGCGTTTCTCTTCTCCCCCTTTCTCTAACCATAGCACTCCCCTATGAGACCTGCGCCACCCCTTACCTCCGCCGATTTCCCCTCCTGCTGGACCGCCTCACCGGACTCTCTGGGCCCGCCTCCTGCAGCTGCCGGTCCCAGCCGCCCCTACCGGCCCTCTCCTCTCCCGCACGCCCTCCTTTCCAGCTGCCGGCCGCTGCACCTCCTCCCTCCGCCGGCCTCCTCTGACGTCCGGCCTCCTTCGACTCCAGCTGCCGACCTCCCTCCCTCCAGCCAGCCTCCTCCAACCACGACGCCGTCGCCGACTGCCGCCCGCACAACATCCTTCTTCCGGCCAACTTCCCCTTCTCGTGATCCATCCGGCAACGGTCCTGACCCCCCCCCCCTTGTATGGTTTTATCTCTTTCTTTGGATTTTTTAGGTAAGGGTTTCAGATTTGTGTTTGATTTGTTTTTGAAGAATTTGATTCGATTGTTAAATTTAGGGTCAATTATGGTTTGTTTGAGTTGCGGTTGGTGTACAACGATCCTTGCACACCATATTTATGAAGTCCCATACACCGAGGTAGGTGGTTCCACATATATATTATTGTTTAATGGATTAATTTGCGACTTTGATTAGTTTAACATATTTATTTATTATTTTTACTACTGCAAATTAGGTTGTGTTTGAGATCTAATGAATAATTGATTGGGCAGTATATAGTTTATGCTATTTGTGGAAAACCCATATTGATCAATTTAATAGTAGTTTATAAATTACGTGGATTATTTTTTAGGATTTTCAAAGGGTGAGAATGTTGTTTTATGCATAGCGTCTATTTGTGTGCTGTCAAAAATGAACATTGAACATGTTTGTGGCGTTTAAAGGCTTGCAGTGTCTTTTTTTTGTGTATTTTAAAATGGGTTGGCAACGGTGTGGGTGATTTCTTTAATTGTGTGTATGATGCGGATTGTGTTTCTAGGGTGGCGAGGTGTGTGTATAGTCATGTAAGAGGGTTTTTCCTTGTTTAGTGTTTAAAGCGTTGTTTTTCTCTCAAAAATTTATTTATGAAAGAAAATGGGTTGTTTTATTAAATGGGTATTAAGGGTGAAGAATTGTTTTGATTAAATTGTGTGAATATTTTTGTGCATAAAGTCAGGCGACACGTGTGGAGTTTGTTTAAAAATTTTTGTTAGTGGCGTGTTTAAGAATGAAAGTGTTTTCATTGACCGTGCAGTTGCTTTAATAGGTCGGGTAAGATATGAAGATTGAGTTCTAGGTGTGTAAAACCATGAGTTACTCTTTATGGTTGTTTTATAAATTTTAAAGTGATTTACTAAATAATTTTTAGTGCGAGTTATGTTTTGACAACATGTCGAGGAGGATTTTTGTGTTGTTTATCCGTTTGAACTAGTATTTATGTATTTTTAGTTATTTTGCATTTGTTGCAGCGTGTTGGTGAGGTAATTCCGCATTACCGGAATTTTCTGCTAGCGTTTTCTTGTGCGCAAGTGTGAGGCATGTCGCGTCGTTGTTTTTGGACTGCATTTCGAGGTAGGTCCCCATTACACTTGCCTTTAATTTTAGAATTTACTTATTTCTTGTCATTTATTTAATTTTCATCAAATTGGAAGTAGTATTTAAAATATTATACATAGTGTAGTTATTTACTGGAATTGGTACTGCTTCTTTCGTTTCATTGTGTGAAAATATTTTTTTTTATTAGTTGTTCTGCAATAGTGAAAATGCCCCTTTGGCCCTTATGTTTGCGCTTCAGAATTAAAATGGTGATTTTGTTTACCTAAATGAGATTTTAAATGTGTTTTCTGGTTTTAAATGTGACGACGTCTGATCTTTTTTTTTCGGAATTGATTTAGTATTGAATAAGTACATGAGGTCTGTTTGGTACTTTAGAAAATTAGTTACGTGAAAACCCTCTTTGGGGTGACTCAACAGTGATCTTTTGTGTGTGTTGATTAGGTGAGCTGAGTATGAGATGCTTGTGCATCGTGACTAGTTTTACATTGTTGACTCACCCCTAATGATTATACGTGTTGACATGGGAACCTGGAATAGTGAGTGAATTCTCTGAGAACAATTGCTGCACTAGTTTAGATTACGCACTGTCTAGTGGCCCTTAGTATGGTTGGAGCCGCTAGGGGATTGGGCCCCTCTGTTAGGCCAGGTAGGGCTATACCAAGCATTTGGCCGTTATGACGTCATCGAGTTAGGGCATTCCTTCGGGATGAGTCACATGTGTAGTATGTTTTGGATTGTTCACGATCTCCTAGGTTCGACCCATGTCTCATTTAGTGTCTATTTTTATGTGGCGGGCGATTGAGAGGTCCAGTTTGGATGCGTCCCCTTTTGTGCAACTTTTTCCCATTACCCTAGTGTGTGTTGTGTGTGATTTTCCATTTGACTAACAACTAAAATTTGGATTTCTAAATTGTTCAGAAAATGTTTTAAAACACAATTCACATGTTTCTTACGACATTAAACTTGTTCTGAATTAAAAAGGGCAATGAACTATTACTTGTTTTCAAAATGAAAAGTGTGTGTGTGTGTGTGAAAACCCATATTTTCTATAATGTAGTTCAAATGTGAAGTTGGTAAATTCTTATTTTAGTGGTAGTACATTGGGATTTGATTTATCGGGCTAGCCTACTGAGTTTTTATACTCACGCTTATAGTGTTTTCTTGTTTTAAGTTTCTGTTGCAGGTTTGACTCGAGCTTGCTCGCCGTGGATGAGAGTTGGTTGTAGTTTGACGATCGACCCTCGGGGTCGCGAGGAGTTTAGTTCGTGGCCAGGTTAGTTATGTTCTTTTCTATTTTATTTTATTGTCATTTATTTATTTCTGCTTCTTAGTAAATTTTTTATTGGGAAAAATCATTCCCACGTGTATTCTGTGATGCCCTGGCCATTGTTGCCAGCCCGGGAGGATCGGGAATGCCTCTCGGGTCATGTCGCGGGTTGGCTCGGGTGACCGGTTCGGGGTTGACCAAGGTTGGTTCATGACACTATAAGTATATAGTGATAAATTTTGGTCTTACTAATGACCCCTCTATATTTCTATATTTAATCAATATTGGCTTTATAGAATACATCAATTAGTTTTTCATGGTCTGTATAAATGATATTATTATCTATTCGAAGTGAGAGTTAGTGAATGAAGATTAAATTATAATTGTACTAAATACCATAAGTATGGAGAGTCCATATGAAAAATTTATAAATTGAGAATTTTGGCAGGAAAAGGTTTCATTTTTTGGCCATATAATCCCAATAGATTGTATAATAGTAGATCCGTCAATGATAAAGGCGATTGAATGTGGTTCTAGACCAACCATAGTGACTGAGATCTATAGATTCCTTGGATTAGATGGATATTATCGTTATTTTATGTAAAATATTTCATTACAGTATAATATTATGACCATTTTAACACTGAATGGCGTCATGTTCCTCTTAACATATAAATGTGTGGAAAATTGTAAGAAATTGAAGAGAATGATAGTCAATGCTCTTATTCTCACATTACCATATAGTGGTGAAGGGTTTATAATCTATATTGATGCATCCAAAATGGTATTGGGATGTGTTATTATGAAAAAAAAACACTGTTATAGCACATGCCTCATGATAGTAGAGGAATAATGAGAAAAATTACCCAACTCATTATTTAGATATTAAAGTCGTTATTTGAACTAAATATATTGAGTTTATATATTTTATGGAGAAATGTGAGATATATATACTAATCATAAATCTCTTATATATATTAGCATAGAAGGAGTTGAACACGCACTAGAAAATATATTTTCTGTTGTTAAAGGATTAAGACTGCTCAATAAATTAACACCTTGGGAAAGCGAACAAGGGGGTTAATGGTTTATGTTGGAAGGATCATTCTTTATTATCCATGATGAGGTTAAAAAATATCTTGTAATTCTTGATTTGAAAAGGATGGATCTATAAATCCTATAGGAAGGGGAAAATGATATATTTCTCAAATGAATGTTCAATCATCTGTGCATTTGAATATTAATGAGGTACATAAAGAAGATGGAGTGATACAAAAGATAGTTATAAATGATCCTGAGTTTATCCTTTTCCAGCATGTAGTGATATGGTTGCAAATATATGTCTATGTTCCTTTAATAATACATTTGAAGAATTATTTGTAGAGGAATCTCATGGTTGTTTATTCTCAATTCACCCTAGAAGTACAATGTCATATATGGACATGAAATAATATGTTTAGTGGGATGAAATGAAGAGGGATGTCACAGAGTTTGTATCTTGGGGCTTGGTATTCCAATAAGTTTTTTCTAAAATAAAAAATTCCAAAGGGATGTAGAATCCATTACCCATAACAGAATGGAAATGGGAGAACATATCTCTAGAAATCGTTGTTGTACTACCAAAAATCTCTATCAGTTTTAATGCTATATGGGGTTTAGTCAATATACATAATAATTAATCACACTTAATCGCTATCTGATAAGACTTCAAGATTAACTTCATTGTATTTACATTAATGAAGTGGTATGGTTTCATTGAGTACCATGTTCTGTTATATTAGATCTGGATCCAAGGATTGCATAAATATTATAGAGAAGTATCTAGAAAGAACATGATATAGAATTTAGTTTCATCATTTCTTGTCATCCTTTGATGGATGTTCAGTCTAAATGAAAAATTTAAACCCTGGATGATACGTTTAGATCTTGTTCTCTAAATCTAAAATGTGGTCAGGAACAACACCTTTATCTAGTTGAGATTTCATCCAAGAATATCATCCAATCAATCATTCAGATGGAGAATTATGCGGCCATATATGATAACAAATGTAGATCTCCAATGTTATTTGATGATGTTGGCGAAATAATTCTATTATGACCTAAAATTACTAAATAATTGGTCTTGATGGTTAAAACTATTTAACAACATTTAACGGCATCTCAATATCAGTAGATAATATATGTTGATAACCACCAAAATTATAAATATGTTTTTGTTAGTGAAACTTTTTTTCAATAGTTCTCCCCAAGGAATAATGTAATTATATTTGAGATGAAATTGAATCTAATCCATGGGTATATCAGTCACTTTGAGATTCTAAACCGTATCGGGACGGTAGCCAATCACCTGGAACGTAGTCCAAATATCTCTAATGTCAATGATGTGTCCCATGTATATATCATATGGATGTGTATACCTAAACATTAATATTTTATTTACTAAGAGTTCATATCAATAGATCATGATCTATCTTACAATGAAAAACTAGTTGATATTTTATACTGATCAGAGAACATTCTATGAAATAAGACCACTTTCAAGGTCAATGTTTTATGGAGAAATCACTAGTTAGAGGAAGCTACGAGGGAACTTGAGGATAAAATAATGTAAAAGTGTATTTTTTAACCCAAGTGACAAATTTCAAGGGCTAAATTCCTTTTAAGGGGGTAATAATGTAACACAATGAGTTTTTATGGACCTTTTTTTCTCGACAAAATTAAAATATCATTTATATCTTCAAATTCACTAATTCAAATATTGTTTTTCACAAAATTCTGACTTGGAGTACTTTACATGCCACTAACTTGATGAACAATACATGGAACCACAAATCATCATACATTACACCCAAAACCTACCTGCATAGGTTATACACAACATTGACATTTCATATAGTACACACAACACCGAAGTTTCTATATAAAATTATTGTATTATTATAATTATTTATATGATATAATTATAACCTAATGGATAATCATAGTTATATGAATATTTTCACTACATTTTAAATATTCATTATAATATTTTATATTAATAATAAATATTGATATATAAATATATGATTTTTAGTAAAGTCTTTGATGCTTAAAATATTGTTTATCGAATGAACTACTATATATATTCTTCTTGGAAAAATAATAATTTAAAATTTATAAAAATTTATAATTTTAATTTGAGAAATAAATAATATTATTGAATTAATAATGTATAAATTATCTTATTCTAATTTTTTGGAATTTTTTTAGAATCTTCATTTTTGTAGGAAGAGTGAAAAATATCTGATTTTAATTAAAAACTGGGTTTTCATCTAATTTGTGTATAAGGTTTAATTATATTTTAATTTTGATTAAAAGTATAAATTGAATATAATTTTACCATTTAATGCAATTTAGGTAATTGGAACCATCTTCAAATTGAAATTTGATATAAAAACATAGTATAACTTTGATCAATTTTACATTAAAAACTGCAATTGTTGACCCAACTACGTGAATAATTGTAAATTAATTTCTATAAATACTGTTATAGAAATATTTAAAAATGGAGTCTATATTATTAATCATAATAATTTACAATATTTAATTATTTCAACAATTTTTTTCTCCATAAATATAAGTGAATGTGATTAAAATCAATTTCACCAATTCAGGTTAAATTTAGCTTAATAATGAACTAAACCCTAACCTTGAAGCCCAAAAACACCAATAATCTTTAACCAACATCATTGTATGGAAATATATCGACCCTATAAACCCTTTTATCATATTTGGTTGATTATTTGATCCACTTTCAACATCAAATACGTGGGTGGAATTCTCTCTTAAAATATTTAAAAGAGTGCCACACCTCCTTCCAGATAAAAGGCCAACACATGTCCCTCTTCTTAACACATAAAAAAACAACTATCATAAGACCATACTAAAAAAATACACATTAAAACGTCCTTAACATCATCCTTTAATCCTCTCCTTTTTAAAAATTCCTTCCAAGGAATTATTTTGTCACAAAAAAGGAGTTACCCAATTAAGAGGTAACACCTTCTCTCAATATCTTTCTTTGATTTTCTTTCTCCACCCCTCCACTATCTTTATACAATTATTTTTAAAAAAATACAATTATAAATATAATACTATGTTTTTATGAAAATTTTTAATCTTAAAATTACACACACATCAATCTAATGAGTGACCAACATATTGTTTATGGGTAAAAAAAACTACGGCATCACTAAATGTTAATTGTTCATTTTTTATTTACCGCCTATCATGGTAAAAATAATAATGAAAAAAATATTTATATATTATATAAATTATATTTTTTACTCATTTAATCTTTTTTATTCCTTTTACAATGCATATCATTTTTCTTTCAATTTGGTCTATATACGATAAATTTGTTTTAGGAAGTGTGGACTACCACCCACTCAAAGCATTGTGATTCATTCACGTACTACACATAATGTATTAAGATTGGTTTTAGTGAAAATTTAAGATATATATAAAATTATAATTATACTATAATTATATTTTATAAATATATACATAGATTTTATTTTATTTCTTTCTTTAAAAATGCTAGTAAAAATGGAAACATCGTTTTTACGTACGTACGACTTACCATCTCCATGAATGGTGTATTCCATTTAATACATAAATATTATATATATTATAATAGTAAACATATAATGAATATAAAATATATTTATATCTTGTTTTCATTATGTAATACTGATATAACTATAGGGACAAATCATATAACAAATTAAGACACATGCGAAGGAAAAAAGCAGATATTACCCGAAGGGAAACCTTAACATAGGATTCTTACTAAGGGTGAAATAGAAGTTCATGATCAAAAGAAATATGGTTTTTGATATTTTAATATGGTTATATAAACGTTTTATAAAATATATATATATATTATACATGTGGTTTGAATGAGTAAGACAAGTGTCAACACCCAAGGTAAGGTGATTTAATCTCAGTTTTTTTTTCATGAGATACATTCTATGTTTGATAATATTTAGTTTGGTGTGGTGAATGTACTAACCATGATTTTATTCTATGTATACTATATAATAATTTATGGGTATTCATGTAAAATTTTTATGATCTTTCTTTCATGAGGTTCTAGTTTCAAAAGTTATCAAATTGGTAAAATAGTTTTGTCAAAATTCATCTTCATTGAGACTCGTGTTTTGTTATACCCCTAAAATATGTATTTGGATGTATATACATCCATTATACATGTTATATTAAGAATTTAATTATTTTCATGATATTTTAAGATTCATGTAATTTCCTTTTCTTACATAGAGAGTAGGATACTAGGATACTAATTTTGTTGAAGAAATCTCATCGCCTTCCATGATTGTTTTTGTATATGCTTAATTTGATGAACTCTTATGATCCATATCTCAATAAAAATCATGATTTTTTTATACTTTTGTAATTAATGATATATCCATGTATTATAATCATTTTAAACTCTTTGGTACTTAATAAAAAAAATTATGTAAAATATTATTGTCCCTCCTTCTGTTCTTAAATCTATTGTATTGAAAAACCATGTTTTGAAAAATGTTTTGAAAAGATATTTAATTCCCATTTTCAAGGAAAAAACGAATTTGAATTTTTTTTAATGTTTTAATGATTCTTTTATATGTTTTCAAAGATATTTTCAATGGAAAAAGGTTTTCAAAATGTTTTATGTTATAAAAAGTGTTTTTCAATGCAGAAAGAATATTTTCCTCATGAAATGTTGTAAAATGATATTTACAAATAATTTCCCATATAAGATAACATCTATATCTATTTCTAATGAATTTATATTGAAATTATTTAATGTTTCCTTTAAATTTCAATATATAAATATATTATATATTCATGGAATTATTTTTAATGAAACATATTTAACTTTAATGGGTTATATACTTTTAATTCCCACTTCATTTCATGAGACATGTTTACAATGAAATGATTATGTGACATGTATCATTCTAGTGGTTATGATATTATTTGCTGTTTATAATACAAATTTCATTTAATGGGATATTATATGGTTATTTATGATCGTGTGTAACATGTATTTATGATTTCACTATAAGATGGGTGGGACCTATATCTACCTTCAATAAAATGGTTAATGATTAATATATCATGTGATAGACATGGATGGAATGGGATGGGAACTTGGTCTAGTATTATAGGGATTGAATGGAAAATGAAATCTGTTCAGTATTAAATGTTTGGAATGGGAAATGAACTATATTTTGTAATACAATTCTAGAATGAGGGGTGATCTTGGTTAGGTAATGTAGTGCCTGAATGGGGTGTGAACTCGGTTTATTACTTGTATTTTCCCACTAATATGTCCTCAATAACCTTTTATTTATTACTATGGAAATCAATATAAATGCTTATATTTCTACCATAAATACGTGTTTTATTTTTTGTGTTATCAATTCATGGATTATGTTCTTTATTGATTATAATTCATGTCTTATAAACTACTATGATTGATCCCACAATTCATGTATATGAAATATGATATGTAGGGTATGATATTTGATTTTCATAATCATAGTCTCATGCCCTTATTCTCATAATTATGCATACATATATCCCTTAATTATCCCTAATGGTTATTTTGAGATCACAACTTTTTATGATTTCTTCATCGGTTATGATGATACGTATTATGTTTGATGTGTATCAGAAGGGTGTTATTCAAAAAGAACCTAGTGGGAGATAATGTAGCTCATTTATGTACTAATTGATATTTTTTCATGTATCAAATGGAACTAGACTAGTATGGCCTTTGTGAATCTATTTTTATTATGTTTTATGTATTCCACAATTGTTATTTAGTATTTATGTATAAAAAATGAGGGTATTGATAAATACACGTGGAAAGTATGTTGAACTTTTTGACTACCACAATATAAGACCAATATTATTTCTATAGTTTCCCAGCTCATTCTGGTCTAGTCATCCTACCCCATTCTATTTTAAAATGGAAAAATGGTTATTCAAATTTTAATATTGATCAAAAGAAACCCCTATAAACATTCACCATGTATATCTAAATACATAATCTCTAGGATCATAAAACTATGGTAAATACATATACCTAATACCAAAACTTTTGAAAACAAAATTTGTAGATGGATTCTTGTTTATAAAGCCCCCATCAAACTGTTTCATAGAACCATTCAACTTATAATGTTATTCATATTATAATGTCCCTACGTAGGCTGCCTGTACAACACCTAAGTAGGGTACACAACGTGATCTTAAGCACACAACCCCATATGTTAGAGGATACTGACTATATATAATGTCGCACCATTGTTGTGGGGAGACTATTCCATCTATAACATGTCTTAGGGGAAACCCCTGATTCTACCAAAAATTCATCATGAACTATCAATATAGTGGAAATCCCAATAACGTTTAAATGAAAAATGGATCCCCTGTTGTCCCCATTGTCTAGAATATTATTGTATCAAATTTTATATACATTTATTTGTAAAATATTGTATAGAAAAAATAAGTAAATGGAATCAAAAATAAAAATTTGTGTAAATGAAAAGTACACATTAAAAATAATAGAAAAAATTAAATTCAATGGCATTAAACCTACTCACATACATCAGGTCATAATGACATTCTCCAAGACAATCAATCATGTACTAATAACCTTTATTCATTTAGTACCTATATCAAAAAAGAAAACATTAATGTCTACCCACATACACAAGGATAAATTCCTTTTATTTGGATAAGGGGTGAGTCCAATGAACCAGTAGGTATCTCTAATGCCACATCCCAACTATGTGTTAATGTGATCTTGTGGGAGTGTATGTATAAAAATATATAGATTGTGGAATGTAATATTAAATGCATCAGTCAAAAAATATTAAATGCATGCACATAAAACTATGGCCTCTTTAGAACCATTATTGGGTCCACCTTATACCATAACCCCTATGATATCTGCATCAATTCCATCCCAAAAATACATTTCACACCATAATCCATACAAAACCTACTTTGCAACCAATCCTAAAAGAATGTCTTTCACAATCCCTGTAATACATGTATCACACTCCCCATGCCTTCCACTGGATTCATGACCTCATCATGTTACCTAATGCATCCCTACATACATAATGTGTTAAATAAAGTAAACTATACCCATACCTGTAGAGCCTTAGATGGCAGATCATTCACATTGACCCATCATATTAGTTTTTAAGAAGACTAATAAGTCACACTTCCCCCTCACTAGGGTTATTGGGTGGTCCAATTTTCATGTACCCCAACCCATACCCTCATAATATTGGTGTTCATCCCAAACATAAGGTCTTCACAAATAGAAAATAAGAACATGATATTTATCCCATCAAACCACTCACCAAATCTTCTATATAGCACTATTAAATCAATACCTATTCGTAAAGATATGAATCCAGTTGGGTCCCTTGGACTGATGTACAACATCTAGGGGTCTGCCACTTCTATCAGGATCTACCCACAAACTTGATAACATTATCACACATAATTATTCAAAACACACAACAATCCACAAAAAAAAACCATAACAAGGGACACACATAATGAACACATGATTTTGAAAACTAGGTATTTCAAAAAAAAAGGTTAGTTAGATCAAATATTCTCACTCCAATCCCTTTAAGCTTCTAAAAAATCCTTGATCTAAATCCATTTTTCAAAAAAAATTCATAATCCATCAAAAATTGCTCTACATGCCCCTAAAACATCAACCGAAATCCAGTAAACACCCCTTTAATACACATTCCCATTTCATATACCATTTAAAAATTATTTTCTCTGAAATTCAATTTTTCCCATAAAATTCCAATTTAATTCCATCAATTTTTCAAAACAAAATTTATAAATTAAAACCCTTGTTTATATAGAATCCGACCCATGAAACAACATATAATATAGATAGTTCCATCGACATGGTACCTGACCTCATACCAACCTTATGGTTCAACTTCCATAAGACGTGAAGCAGTATATGAAATTACTATAAATGAGGAACACAAAAATAAATAACCAAAATAAAATAATATAAAATAATTTCATGATCCCATACAAAAAACGTATGCTCCAATATATCATCTAAATCCATTTCCATCTTAAATTTAGTCTAAGATCCCCTATCTCAACATCCAAGAACATTAAATGAATGAATAAGTTAATATAATAAAAAATCCCAATTGTCCTAATAGGTTACAAACTCAACTGTGGTCTAAGGATATCTGATTCACGAGAAACAAGGTGAGTTTAACTCCCAGAAAAACATGACGATTACAAAAAAAACCCCTAATTTAAAAATCCATATTTAAGGAACTTTTTTACAAAATTTAATCAAAAATATATTTAAATATGCATACTATCATACATCACTGAAATTGGAGAATAAATACCTATTGAAGGTGTCTCCGGATGTCCTCTATGATCCATACAAAAAATATCATTAATTAGTAATGATTTATTGATGATCTTGAAAAAGTATCCCTTCAAAAAACCCTCAGGATGAACAAAAATATTAAATGAATGATGAAGTGGATAAAGTAAAAAATAAATATATGATCATTCCTCAGATTTCCTAAAAATTCCACATTACTAGACACAAATCTACGATTAAGAAGTGAGAATCACTTTCTTCTATGAACATCATATGGTTGAAGATTATTTTTGACTCTAAAATCCCAATGGTGGAAATAGTCAATTTCCGTTTTAAAAATTCCCATAGTTAGTCAATGTCTATGGGAAGTAACACCTACTTCTTGAAGAAACAATGTATGATCAAGTTGTTATGATACAACCTCAGTGGTAGTAGCCACCTGGCATTTCTCATGGATCCTCTAATCCACAGAGACCTATCCAAAACCCACAATATGTTTAAATATTTTCTTTTTAGAAATTAATATACCATGAATTCAATTCGGAATTCCATTTACCAAAATGATCTGGCCACTAAACTCACATGTATAAATTCCCTCAGGAAAATTCTGACCAATAATTACACGATTCATTACAAACTAACAATAATAACACTTATTGTCCTTTAGAAACCATGTAAGACACAAAATCACATATATTAACCTATAAAATTCATAAATTTACCTACTAATCCATATGATTCATCACTAATTTATATGGATCTTTCACTGTGGAATAATTTTATAAACACAAATGTATAATTTCTACCTGAAAATGACTTTATTGATCATAAGACCACAAAATCTACACCATGAATGATTATTTTATTGTGGATTATATATCATTATAGAAAATCAAACATGAAATCATCAATAAATCCATACCTGATCAGAATTCTTCAAGGACAATCCATCATACACAATAAGGAACCATCACATCATCAAAACATGATTCCCTACACTGAGAGGAATCACCACCCATGAAACATCCACAATGATGACCAACCAAACAATTAGTGTATTTCCATGGTCAATTATTAATCTAAACATTTTTATTTTCACACATCACTGTGATCACTAATTATTTTATAATCTGACTCATCGTTAGTTCATTCCAAAAACCGTAGACTGATTTCGACACATTGACTCCAACTAACTCCACACATAAATTCCTAAAATGGTTTTGTCCTATCAATGGAAACTTATTTCTATTTTAAATTTATTTTGACCTATTTTTTCATACTCTAGTGACATTTTTTGCAAAATCATTACTCTCCCTAGACTGATAAGGATATCCCCACTATAATAGTATCCATATTTTTGTCTCACTAAACCTAATCACCCTCAAATACAATGATGATTCTTAGAATATGTATCTTCACAAACACTGAGAACCAAGATAATTAACCATCACACAATAAATTTACAAGACCAAAATACTCTAACAGTCAAATTATCACAAGGTTTTAGCGTTCCCCAACATAAGCCTCTTATTCTATTGGCTTATTTTAACTAGTGGTGCTTCCCATTAGTGGAAGATTCTAATATGTGATGAAATTATTTGTTCCAAATTAGGGATCAAATCTAAATAAATTTCATGTGGTGTAACCTAAAAAGTCAGAAAAATAATATCAAAACACATACACTGTGTCAAATCCTTGAACACATTAAAATTACAACGGGCTAATCAATCATCACACCATCCATCCATGATCTGGCCACATGTGGATCTCTACAAAAAATCATCTCATAATCCCACCACAATAGGATCCCACTGAAAATAAATTTCATGAGCTCAATAAATGAGAATCCATAGAGAATCCACCTCATGCCCACAATAAAGGTATCTATCAAAAAAACAATTGAATAAATTTTGAAAACACAAGTGACTAACTAGGTCTCTCATGTTCAACCACTAAATATTAATCGACTCATTTTATATAAGTACCAATTACTTTCCACACCCCATCACAACTCAAATCGTAGACATCTATCAACCTCACTATATGGTTTTCAAAAATCCAAAGAAAATAGGTTGAGAACCCATCTCAAGCATCTTAGTTAACCTATAGAACACAAAAAATATCTAATCAAACCATTTCTCAGATATACTAATTTCATAATTTAATAAACTTCTTTACAAAACATTTATCATAGAGAAAAAATCTAATGATTTTTTCTAAGACACATATTGACATTCCATATTTCTTCATCAAAACCAATATCACCAAATCCTAGGTAGGTTTGGTTTATTTTTTAAAACCATTTATATGTCCCATACCACATTGAAATCAAACACTGCACATATGTGCTTGTATCATTCCCATAGCATGCCACTATCGTTATGTATGTAAAATTAAAAATCTACCAACTTATCAAAAATGAATATTCCTTAATATCTTCCATCCATATTAGTATTTCTGATCCAACTAAACACATCACTCACATAAGAGTAGATTATCACAAAATTGAACATCCCCTAGATTTTCGTGTTTCAACTGATGTCATGTGGTACAATCCTATGGTAGATCTACCTACCAAGTCCCACCAACCTATATCCACATATAACTATTACATCCCCTCCTGAAAACCATATAATACCATTTTATAATTACCTTTACTAGGCCACTCATGACCTAAGATGCACCGTCACATACACCTGAGGCCACTGACTAGTGTTGAGGGACTAACATAGTTGTGAGGAGATTATACCATCTATAAAACATCACATTGAATAATGAAAATTATATTGAAATTACATTATTAATAGTGTATATAGAATAATTCCCACCAACCTATTGAAAACAATGAGATCCACATGGGCCCACATATTCCATGATATATTATTTTGAAAATCAATCTTAATGGTACCATAAAACAGAACACAACAGAAATTGATACATGGAATAATATAAATAAAAGTGGAAACTATAAGTACACATAATGAATGATAAAAAATGAAATTTTATATGGCATAAATCTCATATATTATACATAAATATGATTAAAATTATCATTTGATCGATACCATGATCTTAGCTCCATGTGGTAACTTCTTCCTCAATGAAAACAAGAAGTTATACAACCATACATTAGCACCCATTTTTTATAAATGGAATTGGGTGAGTCTATTGACTTTGTATGTATCCCCATTGCTCAACACACCAATGTATTGCTGTGATAAAGTGGATCTCCATGAAATATATATAGATAGAGTGTAGAAATATCTATTAAACACAACTAACTTTATGCATAACACGCATGCACATACAATAATACAAACTTAGTCAACATATTGGGATCCGACCAGTAACACAACCCATATTATACCATCTTCATTGCCATTTAATAATCCATGTCACATCATAATCCATAAAATAACTACTTTAGAACCATTCCAGAATAAAATTAATTTTGGAAACCATCACTATTTGTATCCCATGGACAAAACATGTCACCCAGCTCATGGCCACATCAACTACTGTAATCAATTACTCCATATTTCGAAAGGTCCATCAAGACACTCTATCCCATCCCCACTATGTTTAGAAAGGTCAATAAGACACAATAACCCATCCCCATAGGTTCTACAGAGGATAAAATTTTTATTGTTGTCCAATATCCATAGGTTATATGGGAGGACACCGTCAGTCACTTCGGCCCATTTTGAGGGTCATTTGGGGGACCAATCGTCATGTACCTAAACCCACCCCTATGCCATAACAACAATATTTTTTTATTATAAATTAAATATGATGTTATATGGATTTCTCCACACACAATACTGAAATCAATACCAATACAGACCATTATATGATAGTCTTAGAGTTATTAGGACAAATCAAAGGTAGTAGAAATATAAAATATATATTAATGAACAAATATATACATAAGGGAAAAAGATACTTAAATTCACTGTAAAAATTGATCTCATTTAGTATATAAAGGAAACCAATAAATAATATTTTTATTCATAAAATATATATTCTACAATGGAAATTTTGTTTCAATTTTTATAAATTTTTGATTAATGTTATTTTTAAAAGAGTAGATAATAAACCAGAAATTTATTCCCTATAAAAAACGAATGTTCATGATATTTTATGATTTTATTTGGTTGTTAAATTTCTAAATTTTGATATTTTGATTTTAAAATATTAGTATAATTTTTTGTATTGTTATAATCGTATTAGTATAAGATGAATATTTTGATTTTTTCTGATAGTATTTATTTTTTTCAAATAGTTAAAAATAATGTTTAAAAATTCCCATTATATTATATCAAATAAACATAGGAATCCGTTTCCTAACACCGCTTTTTCCTCTATTTTACATTTTATATTTTAGAATATTATTTTTTATTTTGTACCATATATTTTTTATATTATAAATTATAAATAACATTTTATCAAAAATGTTTTAAAGATATTTTATATTGTATTTTAGAATGAAATTTTATAATTAGATATAAATTAAAAGGATTTTATTTTATAATCAGTTGGTTCAAGTTACCTAATAATTTTCACCTTATTTTTAGGCATGAATATTATGGTATATTTGTTGAATATTAGATACAATGGATAAATGGTTATCTTTCTAAATATTTATAATTTTTAAAATTAATTGAATATCTTTTATATTAAAATAATAATAATTTTTTTAATTGTATTTATAAATTAATTGACACACATATAATCAGAAATAAATTTTATTTAAGAATGAAAATTCATAATGATTAAAATGAAATACTTCTTGAGAAAATTATTTTCAACACACTATAAGTGTTCATTTAATAGTCAATGTTCTCATATTTATAAATTAAATAAGGATAAATGGATCCAGATTTTTATTCAACATTTAAATATTTGTAAATAATTTTGTATAAATATTTTAATTAGTAGTATAATTAAAATAAATTAAATTTAATTAGGAGTAATAATTTCTTAATTTACTACTATAAGGAGGATCATATTTTCCTAAATTAACATGTTAGTTATAATCTATATAAATTTTTTTGTTGTTGTAACTTCTTACCTTTATTTATTATCAGACATCCTCCACCTAACTCACCTAAATTCTATCCATTTCTATTATTACCCCTTAATTACCATTACTTTCCATGCAAAAATATTTCTTTCTCACTTATTATATATGGATAACTTCTTCCAATTTAGTACTCCCCCGCTATTTAGAAATGTACATGAAATAATGAATAAATTGATTATCCTTGAATTCATATACATTCCCGAATACCCCTTTTCTGCAAAAATAATCCCAAGTCCTAAAAATCTAAGGCCTTCATCAATAGTACGTTTAAGGGATCAATATAGGCGTAACATCATTCTTCACATTTCATTATTATTTGTTCCATTTGAAACAAAAAATTATCTTCGTAAAATAAAAACATAATCACACCTAGTGTTCTAATGTTTTATTATAATAATATTAATTTTTTTATTATTATCTATCTACTATGAAAAATAAGAATCATCATTATTGTGTGTGTACATATTTCTGCCTCCATGATGTGACACTTTCAATTTTTCATCAGCACCTCTCATCACTAGTATTAATGATGGTATTATTTAGTAAAACTTATTTATATAATGTATTTATGATTATAAAATGAAAAATAACTATATACCTATAACACAATCTTTTATTGAGTAACCAAAATAGTAGTCATGTGTTATTTGGAATACCGTCTCCATGAAGTATCATTTTTCGTCTTCCTCTATTTTTTTATTATTTACCAAAATATCAAAACATTTTGTTCTATATCTTAACAAAATAAAATATATATCATTATGAATATTTTACTAGTATATTATGTCAAAATATACACCATATTAACCATACTTACCAATCGAGTTAATGTGTGTTCATGTTTGGGTAGTTTTTTCCCTCTACATGAATAATGATTTAGAATTATTTCATGGATGATCATGATAATTTAATTCTTAATATATTAGGAAAAAAAATATAAAAATAGTTTTTTTCATGATACTCCATTATTTTACTCATTATTTATCAAAATAAACTTTGAAGGTTGAAAATATGTGAAAAATGATCTTTTTCAATTTAGTCTTCTAGAATAAATTATAATGTACCCCATAAATGAAATTAAAATATAAAAAATTTCAATAATTATTCTATTATACTAGAATTATATTTCTTTTAATGATTTACATGCATCAAAAAGGAACAATAAAACTGCTCTTATTAAACAACCATAGATAGTAAAACTATAAGCACCCAATTCTGTAAAATTGGAAAAAACTAACTAAGATACACGTAAATGATGATTAAAAATGAAAATCATATACAATTTTAGCTATTATTAGGGTTTTAATTTTTTTATTATTTATTTATGTACTCTTTATATGATTTTATATTTCATTTGACTGAGCCGTGAAATAAGCTAAGTCTTTCCTTGTCCTAAAATTCAATCTATTAAGACGTTTTCATGTTATACACCATGATCCATTTCCGATGGAGTAAATAATGAACAATTTTATGTTTTCATATCTTGATTTCAATAAAATTAATGATTTACAATTTTTCTTAATTGTTCATTCTCTCTCAAGGATTTTATTCCAAATATTCAAAGTCAGTTGGGGGTTTTATCTCAATATAACTTCACTAAAACATTTTTTAATGTTATGCTCCACATTAATTTTTATATTGTGTAAAGACTACCTAACATTGTTTTTCATAATCTATGATTTGATCCATGATATATATATATTACCATATGATTTTCAAGATTCCAATGACTTTTTGATTAAAAATTTCTTAGTTCATAATGTGTTGTTCAGGACTCAATTCTCTTCCATTGAAAATAATCACGTGTTAGTGTCTGTTGTTTTTCTAGACTAATATATTATAACTTATGATGTTTTGTGGATTTAATCCACCTTATTTTTTTAGTAAATAATATTTTCCAACAATTAATTCTCCTATATTATTTTATGGTTTTTTAAAATAAATTTATTAATAATAATAATTCTCATCGATTTTATTGGTTTTTTCTACCATCTGTATATTTTTATTTCCCAATGAAGTTCTAATTTACATAGAGGAAACACAAAATATTTTTTATCTCCAATGATAATTTTCTGCCCAATTATTATTTTAATTAAATGTGATATTCTCCCTATTTAATGATTTGAGATTTCTATAAGGTTGATTCAAAATGTATGAATTGTTTTTCTGTCCTTAAAAAATGAGTTGATTAATTATCCACCCCACATTTTCTTTTGATAATATATTTTTATTTATTATGTTTCAATTATTGAATATAAATTTTTATGTAAAATATGTTAACATATATTCACAATCAATTTTTAGAACATATTTTCATTTTTATAGTCTTCCGTAATAGTGATTCTTTTCAAAACTAAAAGTATTAAAAATAATTTAAAATTTTTGTGAATACATTATGTTTTTTCTTGTTTCCATTATTAAATAGTATTTTCAAATGTTAATGTCAACAAATTATTTTCACCTATATAATACATAACCTAGGGTCTCATCGGTTATATATTGTTTTCACCTATTTAAAATAAATTTTTTAAAAAATTATTCTCTTTCCCATTTCAACAATTAGTTTTTGAAATCATTTCAAACGTTCTCTCTTGTAATTGTTTTAAAAAATATTTTGTGAAATCATTTAAATTTTAACTTCACGTTTTCCTCTAATACTTTTCTCCCATGATTTTATGTCTTTATAACCCTCCATATGATATTATTTTATTAATACATTTTTGAAATGATATTTTCATATCCTATGATTTATTTAGTTCGTGTACATATAATTTTATAAAAACCATTTATTTTTACATGGGATATTTATGATGTTATGATGTTTTATTTTATGTTTCACACATATGTATGGATGGTGATAGGTGGGTACCTTTTTCACAATAAGATAATTTGATTAATCTTATATCTCATGAGATATTCAAGCATGGCATTATTTATTTTTTCCATATGGGCATGGGTATGATTGGTTTTCTCACATTTCAAACATGGATATAAAATTTTAATTAAAATAGGTGTAGGAATAATGTGTTTCCTAACACAAGTTTTCTAATGGAAATAGTTTTACCATATTTTTATGTCACTCATAAAGTTAGGCCACATTACTAGTGTTTATTCCATGTTATATAAAATTTATATGTTGTATTTCATTTTCATGAAATGCTACATTTTAATGTGAATTTGTTATTTTTATTGTATTTGCCACTTTTATATCATTCTAAAATGTTATTTGATTAATGGTATTTATTTTTTGGCATTTTATATATTTAATCCTTCATTAAAAATCATTTTGTTGATCTTATAGTTCTCTATTATGTTTTATTATTATCATACATAGTCTTATGATCATTTATTAAAAATTTCATGTCATCCTTTTCTTCTCATTAATGTTTATGATCTAATATCCTTTTATATGTATTTTAAATTACAAGTGATTTTAGCTCATACATTTATTATATTTCCATAAAACTTGTTATGAAGACGATTATTCTTTCTAAGGTATACATAAAAAGGTCTAGAGTAGAAATATTATGGTTAAATGATCTCTTTTGTGGTAAAACAATATGATTTATAAGTTAGACTCTATGAAATGAATAATTTTAGTCCTTAGGTAATGTGACTATATTTGATAGGTTAATTTAGATCAGGGGATGAATATTATATTTAACTTAATTTTATCATGGGCTATATCAATTGGTATTAGTGGTAGTTTTTAGTATCTTTTGGAGATTATATTAATTATTCTATAGATTAATTTGGTGAAATTTAGGGAATCCCCTTGGTATGAGTCTATGCATATGATGATATCATGAAATATTAGAACATCCATGTGTATATGTGTTTATCTAACAATAAATACTTTTGTCAATACTAATATCACACACAACTACTTTAGAAATGAACCTATAGGTGATCACCCTGAAAATACATGGTTTAGCATTTAATTGATCATATTCAATAAGAATGATGAGTGGGACTAAGACTATACACTAGTTTTAACACTCAATGCGAATATTGTTTGGTTGATCCCATGGTCAATATGAACCAATATAATTCATTTATTTATTATACTGATTTTTGGATTTTAATGAGATTCCCAAGAAAACCCAACTTTTGGTACCCCAAGTCAACATAATATTGATATAGGCTAAACTAAAGGAATTATAAGAATATGTGGTAATATAAATGAACAAAAACGATTATGGTTGAATTCCAATTATAATTATGTTAATTCAATTATATTTGTGTTTTCTTTTCAATCATGTAAACCGTTTTTTTGATTTAGTGATAGTTGAAATAAGAAGGAACTATGATGAGCTTTGATGTGATGGAAAATTAAATGATTACATCCATAATAATACCATTAGGGTAGGTTATTGAATAAAAAATTTAGTGATTATATGAAACCAAATATCCCAAAACATGATAAAAAAAGAAGGGAAGGATATATGTTCATCAAAATTTAGGTAATGAATATGATGAAATAAAGGATATTAAAAGACTTACATGTCAAAAATTTCGAAAGAATCATCATGTTAATTTCTCCAAGGGTACTGGGAGACGATTTAATTCTAATAAAGTAGTCTATCAAGCATCAAACTATAATTGGAATATCAACAGTTCTATTAACATAAGGAAAAATGATCGAAATCATCCAATGGTTATATTAATTGTTCAATGAAATTTTTGTAGATAAATCAATAAGTATACTAAATAATACTCAAATCCAAGTATTTCTAAGGATGTTAGGAATCCACAACCTCCTAGTCCTAAAGACAATGGAAGAATATATGAAATATCTAACGGTAAAGATTATTATAGTAATTTGGTGATCACATAAACCACCCTAGAATTTGTTAATGTATTATTCTTCTATCAATCCTATTGTATATAATATGGTTTTTAAGAATATCAATTCATTTCATAGTTATTTTATTTTTTAAGAAAAAAAATGGTTTTATTGTTATTATGCATAAAAAAATAAAATTTATGAAAATTATAATATACATATATAAAAAATCACTGAATTTTTAAAATTGAATGGATATATTTAGTTTGACCCTATATCAATTACATGAATATTAAAAAACACACAATCTAAATAAATTTTGACCATCTATTAGTGCACAAAACACTATGAATTATCAAAATAGAAAACTAAATCCTTCAAATGTTCCTTAATACCTAGTTATGTAACCCATTTATTATCAATTGTCAATAAAAATAAGATTTCTAGTATTCCATATTATTTTGATGATCATACCTAGGGGTGTGTCAATAATTTTTCAATATTTATCTATTCCTACTTGTAAATTATAATTTCATTATGACATCTATATTTATTTTTCTGGGTGGAATGTAACAAATAATATTTTTCTCCTTAAATAAATAATTTTTTCAATAGGTTTCTACACATAAACCACCTAAAACAAATCCCATATATACCATTTTAAGGAAGATTTGGAATTAGAAGGTATACATAATGGTAATAAAATTATTAAATATATGTAAATTAGTATATATATATATGAATAAGTGAAAATAAATGTGTCCTTACAGGATGATATCAATTTTTACATATATAAAACTAATAAAATATCATCTTACAAATAAAATTTATTTTATAAAATGAATATTTTATTCTATTTATATTTATTTTAGTTAAAACTTATATTATAAAATATTCAAAACAAATAATTTGGTTCCCGATAAAAAACTATTTTTCATGAAATTTTATGTTTTAGTTGGATGTTAAATTTATATTTTTTAGGAAGTGAATATTAAAAAATTGACATATTTTTTTCATTAATCATGGGTATATTATCATAATTTTTTTATATTTTCTATAAAATAATTTATTTTAATGGGAGTAAAGAAATATAACATTTTTTTTGAAAAATGTTGGTGTATATAACCTATGATTTAGGAAAATATTTATAGGATAAATATATTTATTTTATGTGGCATTATATTTTTTAAAATATTATTCTTTAACTAAAGAAAACAATTTTTTATTTTAAAGAATAACCAATAATTTCATAATAATTATTTAAAATGAATTATACATTATCATTTTTATGATATAATTTATAATCATAATCAAATGAAATATATTTAAAATTTAAAATTAGTGGATCCAAATTACATAAAATAGGTCACTTTATTTTATGTAATTAATATTTATTTACATAATGAAAATATTTATCCTATCAGTAAAACAAATATTTTGTAATGAATAATAATTTTCTAAATATTATGTGTATTTAAAAATAAAGGAATTAATTTTAAATTAAATATATAATATAATCTAAAAAAATATAATAAAATCAATTAACACTAATTAAGTGGGTAATAAATGTTAAATGAGATTAAGAGAAAATAATTATGAAAACAACATTTTTCTTGAATTTCTTTATCATCACATTGTATGTTTTGATTTAGTAGTTTTATACAATTATTTTGGAATTTAATTATGTTAATAAAAACCCAAAATTATGATTTAGATAATTTAAATTTAGTAATACTGGTATACTGATATTTTTTTAATAAATTAATTGACATTATTAATATTAAAATATGTGTAATAATCCTTTGACTGACTAATTTATGGTGGCTCTGATTTTCGAAAATTATAATGACCATCATCTGTTATAAAAAATATTTTGTGGTTCAAAACTATTACCTACATGTATCACCAAAACACATTCTCATAACAAAACTTTTTTATACATTTCCATTCCTACACATTATTTATCAATTTTCCAACCGAAGTCCCTCTTTCTGATTTATAATACATGGATCAAATGCACTATTTCAATACCCCACTATGCTTTTGAAATTGAAAAAACCTGACACTAGTAACCCTGAAATAGTTGTTACTTTATTACATTGGAATAGATAAAAGGAGTAAAATCCCAAAATATAGATCAATGTAGTTGTTTTTGATAACTAAATAAATATGTGGCTCACATTTTTCATTGGTTATAAAATGGAAAACATATTAACGGAAAAACATTATCATCATTGAACTCATTCAAAGAATAATTATTCATATCTTAGAGAAAGTATTCAAAATAAGTTTGATCTGTAATTATCAATAATAGTCATTTATAATATAATCTATACTGATTAAATAATGAATAATAAATATGTTAAGGTAAATAACTGAAAACTCATTCTTTTTATTCAATCACATGACAAAAAAATGTATCCATGGATAATATCAGTTCAAAAATATAATGGATAATAATTAAAAAATACCCAATTATTAAAATGATTAATATTTTATGTAAAGATATCATACGTCATGATTATTAAACCATCAAGACATTACACTATTATAGTTTAAAACTATGTGTAAACCCCAATTAATTTCAAAAACCGATTTTTCTTATGAAACACATTGATTTATCAAGAAGAACTATAATTATAGGTCCCACTTATCATGTAACATCCCAGGTAAATAATAGACATGAAATTTTGATATTTAATAATATTTGTGAATAAAATATCAATATTACTTTAAAGGGGATTCTATGTTCGATGACGTACCCAACACGCAACAACAAGTTTCTTGGAAATCTTACGTTGCACACTAATAATATAATATTATTATTTTAAAATGTAGTTAATGCTTAGACATTGTAATGGAGGGAATGAAAAGAACTAACCACAAAATGATTATATATGTTTGTTCAAATATTTTTACTTTTATCCAATAAATGTTAGGGGCTTAAAATGCAAATGAATCCAATTTTAAGCATAAATATTCTAATATTTTTTAAAAGGTCAATTAACTGCATTTTTATGGAGAACCCTTTTTAAATCCAATTTTTGTCACTTATATATGTTATATTTGACATAAATAAAATCCTTCTTTATAATCAAGACATCAAAATTTACTTTGTGTAAATTTTTGTTTTTTTCCGATAAAAATCATTTTTAGTGGAAAATGCTGTATTTTAATTCAAAAGCATATTTTTAAAAAATTTATTTATATTGTTATATTATATTTTTAAATGTTTTTAAAGTTTAATTAAAATATATTTTGATCATTTAATACAATGTTCATCATTTTAATGACTTTCACTTTGATATTTGACATAAACAAGTGTCATTCTTTTAATAGATATTGTTTCATAAAAACACGATATTTGTTTTGACAGCATGAATTTATTATAAAATTAATTAATGCAACTTCTATGTTTTTAATTTGGTAAAATAGATATCATTTTTGAATTTCTAATATCAAATATATCAGAGGGTGAATTTTTGGTATTTTTCGGACAAATGTTCATTTTCAATGAATAGTGAAAAATACTACATTTTTATTCAAAACTGCCTTTTCATTAAATTTATTTATGTAGTTAAGTTGTCATTTTAATTGGTTATAATGTGTAATTTAATTATGTTTTTATTATTTAATACAATTTGGGTCATTTTATGTAATTTCAATTTTAAATTTTATGTAAAAACCATTCGTTATTTGATAGATTTTACTTTTTAAAAACTTGTCTTTGGTTTTGACAACGGGAATTATATTAAATTAATTACAGAAATTTCTGTGTTTGTAATTTGATAAAATGGATTCTATATTTGGAATCAGAAGGTCCAAATTATGAAATTAAGACTCTTTTGTTTTTGGACATTATGAATAGTAACGACGATAATTATCTATAATTATCTTGTTTAATTATTAATCATGTAGTTAAGGGTAATAAAATAATATCATAAAAAATAAGATGACCCCAAAATGTGTCCTATTCCTATTTTTGGTGTCAAGGACCGCCATGGGATGCCATGTGCCAACCACGGGACCCCATGTAATCAATTTAGTGAGATATTGACCTTTTATCATATTTTTTTTAAAAGAAAGGAAAATATAACCAATATATGTAACACCAATGTAAAACAATTTTATTATTGTCAATATAAATTATCTCTTAGAATATAATTATTAATTGGAAAGAACAAAATATTTCCTACATGATGGTAATTTTTTTATAATTTTTAGACATTAAATAAATGAATTTATTTATGACACCGTGATGATGCAGTGATTACCTCATTAATGAATGATTTGAATAAAATGAAAAGATGAGGTAAAATATAAGACATAAACTTGTATAAGACCTATTGGATGGGCAGATGTATAACACTTATCACCTTATCCTCGAAATATATAATTTTGGGACATTTAATATCCGAAAATCATTTTATGATAAAATAACTTTTCAAGACTTTTCAAGATTTCCACTCCTCCCTCTTATAAAAGCCCCCCACCTCTACCCCCTTACCAAAACCTTTCAAGCCTTTGGATCGACCAAAATATTCTCATTTTATCTCTCCACATCAATATCATCATCGTAGAAGCCTTTCCATAGGCATAAAAGCTCTTCAAGAAACCCTTTTGGTTTAAACTAATGGGAGTTACCCGATTTAAAGGTAATGTCTTCTCTTATGTTGTTTTGTTTTATTTTGCTTCTCCAACCCCTTAAACTCTTTTTATTCCTTTATTTTGAGACAAAACCAGTATTTTAAACATAGTAGTGTGTTTATCTGAGAATGATTCGAGATACACTTACACACACCTCCGTCTAATGGTTAACGAACATACTATTTCCATAGATGGTGAATTACTGCCTCACGAAACGATGAATGTTCTATCTTCTGCTACCACCACTCATGGTGGCCATTATTAAAGAACAATATTTATTTATGATATATATTATATTTATTTCCCCTCTATGCTTCTGTATTTTACATTTACAACATAACTTTATGCTTTTCATGTTGTGCAAATGAGATAATTTCATTTGAGGAAGTGTGGACTACCGCCCCCTCAAGTGATGTGACTCATTCATCCAATACATGGAATGTATAAAGAATGAAATTAATGAAATTATTTGACCTATATAACATTTATATTATACATAAATTATAATATATATATATATATCATTTATTTTTAGTTCCATTAATGTGACAAAGAAATGAAATTAGTGTTCATGCATACGTACGGCCTACCGTCTCCATGAACGGTGCATTTCATTTTTTATCTCCAAATGTTATGTAATAGTATAAAATGAATATATACTAGATATATATGATATTAAAATAATTAATACTATTCTGGATATGGTATAATTATAACTACATGGAAAATTCTTTTCAAACAAGTTCATTTTTGACTCACGTACCGAACGTCGACAAAAATGTATGATATGAACTCACATAATTAACTTATTATTATAACATTATAATATGTGATATGAATTTAATAATAAAAATTAAAGGAGGTCCTTAAGAAATTTTTAATTGACCCAATTTTATTATTTATGAATATAATGAAACGAACAAGACAAGTTAGACTTGAGGTAAGGGATCCAACCTCTCTCTTTCTTTTTAAGTGCTCTCTTTTATGTCACTTTTTTTAAGATCCTCTTTATTATGTTGCGGTATGTTCTTATATATTCATATTACTGCAATTTTTCTGTTCATATGATTAGATACCCTAATTTATATCTTCAATCCAATTCTGGATGTTTTAAGTGGCGCCGTTAGGGTGCCGAAATTTCATAATGTATTTTTTTATCTCACTTTTTGTTCCCATGAGATTCATGCTACATTTTCAAGTACATCCATTTGTATGGTGTATGTACTGACCATGATTGTATTATTTGTGTAATATAATTTAATTTATGGGTATTTACATCTTCATTGTATGACCCTTATTTCATTGGTTGTACTTTTCGAAAGTTACCCAAATCAGTAACAGAACCTTTCACCATCCTCTTTTTAAAAGACTTCATTTTGTTAGGTCTTTTAATTTAAATCTTATTATGTTGGGATATGTTCTTATATTTCCTTATTTCTGTAAATGATATTTACAAGTGATGAGATACCCTTATTATCTCTCATAATCGCAATTTCATAATTTTAAAGTGACGTCGTTAGGCTGTCGAATTTCTGTAGGGGAACTTCTTAACACAATTTCAATTATTTGGGTTAAACCTCTAATTATTGACTATGTCGTGCTATGAATATGTGTGGATGACATATGATTCTTTTACACTGAGTATAAACTTATATTTTATGTATTTATATTTGTCACACATAATTATGTCATTTCATTATCCTTGCTCTAATGGTATGATCCTTGATTGGGATTACATCTCAATGTCTTATCATTGAGAAATTTCTTAATGATATGCACTTTTATTCTTTTAGAAAGAGTATATATAGCCCCTTTGACATTCCATATCCATATTATATATATTCTAAATTCATTTAAATGTTTTGAAAATAGTCTACTTTCATGTGGCTTATAATTTAAATGTTCAAAATGGAAAAGGACACTTTTATTAAAACATTGTTTTAAATGGTTTTAAAGATTTATTCTTTTAAACATTTATCATCCATGTCCATGTTTTAGAAATTGTTTTAAGGATGTATTTATATGGTCATGAATGTTTTAAATCCATTTCAATAGTTTTGAAGAATTATGGGACACATTGATTCTAAAATCCCTTTTAAATGTCTTCTTTTAATATTTTCAAAATATAAAGGGATATATCTCTCGTAGAGTTTTAATGATTTTATTAGATGATTTTATTTATGATAATATCATGATGTGATCTCTTGTTATTTATATGTGGAAATAATATGTTTCTTTTATGCATGTTTTAAGTGTTATGATTATTTTATGGTTCTTGGGAAATGTTTATGAAATCGGGTGGTTCCATGATAAACTATGAGAGGGTGATATCGAGATAGCTCTCTAATGCATTGGGTTGCGCGAAGGAGTTAAACGCTATGGTTTCTCTGAAGAGAATTTTGGAATATACTATGATGGGTATTCCAAACGTAACCATGAGGGTTACTCCCTACGTAAGAATGTTATGAATGCCTCAAGTTACCTTTATGTCTTATGATTTCTATGAGTTATTCATAAAACTTATGATTTATTGAGGTATGCTAAAGTGATTATGTTTTAAGAGTAAAGTATGATTTCATCAATTATTATGTATACCTGGACTAATGTTTTCTTTCCGTATTTTTATATCCCTTACTGATCATTTTATGCTCAATCCAAGTTATTGAAATGTTTTCCACATGACATAAAAGTGAATAGGGTCAAGGATGTGACCAAGGAAAGGCATGTTATCTAAAACATGGAACTAGACATGTTTCTTTTTAAGCGTTTTTTTTTATGAAAAAAAAATTAAACTGGGTAGAAGTATCTTTTTGGAATCTATTGAGATGTAATAGTTATATCCTATTTCTCTAAAAATCTATACCTAAAAATATCTTCAATGTGAATTATTCATTTAATTAAATATTATGTAATGTTTTAAGGCTGGCTCCTTATAGTTGGTATCAAATGGAGGTTTAGATGACTTTAGAGGTTAGGGTATTCTTTAAGCATAAGTGACATTACCATAATGGTTAGGATTTCAGAAAGGGTAATAGTTTTAGATAAAGTTAATGAGTTTAAGATAACATGAATACTTATATCTTAGTATTATATGATTATTTTGATGATATACTCACATTGACCATTTTTGTTTTAGTAAATGGATATATCTAGTAGGCACCAAAGTAACAGTGGATGTGAAGAAAACTATGAAGGTTTTCGGAATGAGCAACTGAATGATATGTGAGCTACAATGGGAACTCTTGTGGTTTTTCTCAACCAAATATCAGGATTCATTATTAATAACTTGAACCTTGGTGAGTTCTCTAATGAATCATGTACGAGATAACCAAATCGATGTGGAAGTTCAGGTAATAATTATAAAGGTAACCATTATGGTTTATATGATCCTTACTTTTGAGGTAATTATGGGTTACTATATGTTATGATGGAAAATGAAATGCATGAGATAAACTTTAGATTATATTATTTTATGGTTATTTTTTATGATTTTATCTATTTTTGTGGAATGTTTTAAGAATTATATAGTTTTGGAATAAGGACAACACGCAGACCGTGTGACAACCCGTCGCATGAGACAAAGCTGTGGGAATCGAACCCACAACCAAAGTGCGACTGGTATTTATTGCTTACCACTGGACTACGTGACATCCCTGGTTAGTATGAAAAATTATTTTTAGTTAGATGATTTTATGAATCAATAATAAGTTGATTTTCGGTTATATATGAAATTATTGACCTATCTTGGAAGATATATGATTAGGTTAATTACTTTTCCATATGAGACATTAAGAGAAACTAATGCTATTTGGAGATAAATGTTAATATTTACCATGGAAGACTATGTGACTAAATCCTTCAAAGATTTGGGTTTCAATCTCAGTTTGGTTTAATTTGATGATATTTATGGATAGCTCTTTATTGAATGGTCTTTGATGAACTTTGGGTTTTGTGGGACAAATATTGGTGATTAATAGTATTGTTTCTTTCTATAAAGGATTATCCTTTTTTGGGTATTATCTGATCTCTTACTAATAATTTTGGTTTTGGTTAAGGTCTAAGTACATGGGAAATATATAGTTCTCTTTTGTAGATTATGTGATTCTCAATAAGTTGATTAATGCACTCTTAATTTGAACTAGTCATCCTAAATACTCATCTTTTGAAGAAAATATGAGTTTGGGTAAGAAATATAGTAAGTGATGAAAGTCTATACAACAAGTATTTATGTTTCCTTATGATTTAGTTAAGCTCATAAATAAATTCCTCAATGAAAAGTAACATAAAACTAAAATGTTGTATGTTAAAATTTCCTACTAGGGAATCAAATACTGTTTAACCCATCAGAAGTTTGTGATTGCCTAGTGGTTAACTTTCTCCTAAAAATGTTTTCTATCACTCACCATAAGAACATGACCCTTTTCTTTATCTCCCATTTCCATGTTTTATTACATGTAATTCTAGTATGGGTTATCTCGGGTGACCTTTGTACTTCTCTCTCTTTATTTAAGGTGATAGTTTTACTAACTCTTGTTCCGATGTGGGACATTCAATGATGTTTCCGAGCCCAATTTTAAAATTGTGAGGTCGAAATTCCCAAAAGGGGGAAAAGATATAACATCGAAGGTAAATAAAGGATATGAAATTTTCATATTTATTAATATTTGTGAATAAAATATCAATATTACTTTAAAGGGGATGCTATGTTCGATGGCATACCAAACACGCAACAACGAGTTTCTTTGAAATCTTATGTTGCACATTAATAATATAATAATATTATTTTAAATGGTAGTTAATGTTGAGACATTGTAATGGTTTGAATGAAAATAACTAACTAAAAATGATTATATATGTTTGTCAAATATTTTTACTTTTATCCAATAAATGTTAGAGGCTTAATATGCAAATGAATCCAATTTTTAGCATAAATCTTCTAATATTCTTTAAAAGGCTGATTAACAGCCTTCTGATGGAGAACCATTTTTAAATCCAATTTTTGTCACTTTTATATGTTGTATTTGAAATAATAAAATCCTTCTTTAGAATCCAGACATCAAATTTTACTTTGTATATATTTTTGTTATTTTCTGATAACGATCATTTTTAGTGGAAAATGTTGTATTTTAATTCCAACCCTCATTTTAATCTAATTTATATATGTTGATATATTATCTTTTTAATTGGTTTCAAATTTTAATTAAAATATATTTTTACCATTTAAATATATGGTGGTCATTTGAATTAATTTCACCTTGAAATTGGACATAAACAAGTGTCAATCTTTTAATAGACATTGTTTCATAATAACACACTATTTGTTTTCACAGCGGGAATTGATTATAAAATTTATTAATTCAAATTATATGTTTTTAATTTGGTAAAATGGATATAATTTTTGAATTTGGAATATCAAATATAGATTAGGGTGAATTTTTGGTATTTTTCTGACAAATGTTCATTTTCAATGAATAATAAAAAATACTACATTTTAACTCAAAACATTATTTTCAACAAATTTATTTATATAGTTATATTTTAATGTTAATTAGTTTTAAGGAGTAATTTAATTATGATTTTATCATTTAATACAATTTTGTTCATTTTATGTAATTTCATTTTAAAATTGGATGTAAAAACCAATCAATCTTTTGAAAGGAAAATGTTACCAAAGTATGTAACACCTAAGTAAAAAATTTTAATTTTGTATAAATAAATTATCTCTTAGACTATAAATAGTAATTGGAAAGATAAAAATATTTTCTACATGATGGTAATTTTTTTATAATTTTTAGACATTAAATATATAAATTTATTTATGACACTGTGATGATGCAGTGATTACCTCATTAATGAACGATTTAAAAAATGAAAATATATGGTAAAATATAAGACATAAACTTGTCTAAAACCTATTTTATGGGTTTATTTTAAAACCTTATCAACTTAACGTAGAAATATATAATTTTGGGACCTTTAATATCTGAAAATCATTTTATAATAATGTATCTTTTCAAGACATTCCACGAGTGCCCCTCCTCCTTCTTATAAAAGGCCCCCAACTCTACCCCCTTACCCACACCTCTCAATCCATTGGATCGACCAAAATTGGATTATTTTATCTCTCAACATCCCTCTATTCATCCAATAATCCTTAACATAGGCAAAAATCTCATCAATAATCCCTTTTGGTTCAATCCAAAGGGAGTTACCCGATTTAAATGTAATGGCTTATCTTATGTTCTTTTGTTTTATTTTTCATCTCCAACCCCTTAAAATCTTTTTATTCCTTTATTTTGTAACAAAACTAGTATATTAAACATAATAGTATGTTTGTATGAAATTATTCTAGCTACACATACACACACCTCCGTCTAATGGTTGAAGAACATACTATTTCCGTGGAGGGTGAATTACCGCCTCACGAAACGATGATTATTATATCTTCTTCTACCACCTCTCATGGTGGCCATTATGATGTCACTATATTTATTTATGATATATATTATATTTATTTCCACTATATTCTTATGTATTCCACATTTATAAAATACATTTATTCTTTTCATGTTGTCCAAATGTGGTAATTTCATTTGAGGAAGTGTGGACTACAACCCCCTCAAGTGATGTGGCTCGTTCATGCAATACATGGAATATATAAAGAATGAAATTATTTAACTCATGTGAACTATATAAAATATATATTATACTGGAATTATAATATATATATATATATTTCATTTAGTTTTAATTCCATTAAAGTTACAATGAAATGAAAGTAGCGTTCATGCGTATGTACGACCTACCGTCTCCATGAATGATGCATTTCATCTTTTTATCTCCAAATGTTATGGAATATTATAAAATGAATATATAATGGATATATATGATATTAAAATCATAAATACTATTCTGGAGATGGTGTAATTATAACTACATGGACAATTCCTTTCAAACAAGTTCATTTTTGACTCATGTACCAAACATCAACAAAAACGTCTAATATGAACTCACATAATTAACTAATTATTATGACATTGTAATAAGTGATATTAATTGAATAATAAACTTTAAATGATGTCCTTAAGAAATTATTAATTGAACAAAGTTTATTATTCAGGAATATAAAGAAACTAACAAGACAAGTCAGACTTGAGTTAAGGGATCCAACCTCTCTCTTTCTTTATAAGTACTCTCTTTTATGTCACTTATTTTAAGATCCTATTTCTTATATTGGGGGATGTTCTTATATATTCCTATTACTGTATTATGTATGTTCATATGATGAGATACCCTAATTGATATCTTAAATCCATTTTTGGACGTTTTAAGTGGCACCGTTAGGATGCCGAAATTTCGTAAAGGAATTTTTTAACTCACTTTTTGTTCCCATGAGATTCATGCTACATTTTCCACTATTTCATATTGTGTAGTGTATGTACATCCCATGATTTTATTATTTGTGTAATATACATTAGTTTATGGGTATTTACATCTTCATTGTCTGACCCTTATTTCATGGGGTGTACGTTTCGAATGTTACCCAAATCGGTAAGAGAACCTTTCACCCTCCTCTTTTTAAAAGACTACTTTTTGTTAGGTCTTTTAATTTAAATATTCTTATGTTGGGATATATTCTTATATATACCTATTTCTGTAAATGTTATTTAAAATTGTTTATATACCCTTTTTATCTCTCATCATCTCATTTTCAGAATTGTAAAGTGATGTCGTTTGGCTGTCGAATTTCTGTAGGGGAACATTTTAACACAATTTCAATATTTGGGTTAAACCTCTACTTCAGGATTATGTCGTGCTATGAATATGTGTGGACGAAATATGATTGTTTTACACTGAGTATCCACTTATATTTGGTGTATATATATTTTTCACACATAATTATGTCATTTCATTATCCTTGCTCTAATGGTATGATCCTTGATTGGGATTACATCTCAATTTCTTCTCATTGAGACATTTCTTAATGATATGCACATTTATTATTTTATAAATTGTATATATATCCCCTTTGACATTCCATATCCATATTATGTATATAATAAATTAATTTAAATGTTTTAAAAATGGTCTATTTTCATGTGTCTTATAATTTAAATGTTCAAAATGGAAAAGGACTCTTTTGTTAAAACATTGTTTTAAATGGTTTTAATGATTTATTCTATTAAAAATTTATCATCCATGTCCATGCTTTAAGAATGGCTTTAAGGATTTATTTATATGGACATGAATGCTTTAAAACCCTTTAAAATGGTTTGAAGTGGTATACGACACTTTGATTCTAAAATCTCTTTTAAAAGTCTTCTTTTAATATGATCAAAGAAAAAAGGGAAATTTATCTCATAATGTTTTCATGATTTTAGTAAGTATTTTTATTTATGATAATATCATGATGGGATCTCTTGTAATTGAAATGGGGAAATTTTATGTTTCTATTATGCATGTTTTAAGTGTTATGATTATGTTATGGTTCTTGGGAAATGATTATGAAATCGGGTGTTTCCAAGATAAACTAAGGGTGGGTGATCCCAAGATAGCCCTCCAATGTATTGGGTATCGTGAAGGAGTTAAACGCTAAGGTTTCTCTGAAAAGATTTAGGGAATATACTGTGATGGGTATTCCAAATGTAACCGTGAGGGTTACTCCCTATGTAATAATGTTATTAATGTATCAAGTTACCTTTTTGTCTTAAGATTTATATGAGTTATTCATAAAACATATGATTTCTTGAGGTATGTTAACGTGCTTATGTTTTAAGAGTAAAGTATGATTTCATTGATTCTTATATATACCTGGAATAATGTTTTCATTCCGTATTTTTATATCCCTTACTGAGCTTTTTATGCTCAACCCATGTTCTTGAAATGTTTTCAAAAGGACTTAAAGGTGAATAGGGTCAAGAATGGGACCAAGTAATGACATGCTAACTAAAACATGGAAGTATACATGTTTCTTTTTAAGAGTTTTTATTTTATGAAAAAATGGAAACTGAGTAGAAGTTTCTACTTTGTAATCTTTTGAGATGTAATAGGTATGTCCTAATTCTCTAAAACTCCAATCCTAAAAAGATCCTCAACGTGAATTATTCATTTAATTCAAGAATCTGTAATGTTTGAAGGCTTGGTCCTTATATATCACTAAATTTCCAATTCATTCCACATATATTTAATTATTCTTTATTCATAAACAATAAGTCTTATCCACAAATATCGATATTTTACATAAGATTACAAATTTTACTAGATTTCCCTAGTAAGAAAAGTAACATTAAAAGTAAAAATTTGTACGTATAAATTCAATATGGTTTAAAAATTAAGAATTTACATGATAGATAATATAAATAATTAATGAAAATTTATTGTCCAATGATCACATTAAAGTGACTTTTTATGGGAAATTTTACAAGCACACAATTTACAGAGATAACATAGATTTTGAGATAAATTCTTGTATTTTGGAAAAATAAATGTAATTTGTGTGAAATATTAATGTATAATTTCATAAATTATGTTACATGTAAAACCATAAAAAATGTAATAGAAGTTAAATTTCATATTTTTTTAATAAATGAAGAATTATATATAGACACACAATTTTCCTAAATATAAATTACATATCTTTTGTGGATCACATAAGACAATACAAAAAAATATTCCCAAGGACCATATTAGTTTATGGGCTTTCGAATAGTAGAGACTTAAATAGTGGTATATATGGGAGAAACATTTTCTCCCACTTCATTCTCCAATAATACAACCACTCTTAGAAAAATCCTATATAAAAATTGTCTTGATTTCATATTGAAGGAAACATGAAAAGGGTGAAGCTAGGATTATCAGTATGGTCAAGAAAATAAGATATGTGATCATTAACATGATAATAAGGGTATCAGAACGTGGTCATAACATTATAACATCATACCAACATATATATGATCATAAACATGAACCATGGAATAAATATAAATATTTCATAAGGCATAGATCATATGGAAATAAATATCATAGTACATGACATCAACACATAGAAGTAAGACATGGAATTGTTAAATACACTTAAGCATTGAAAATACATTTTCAAGGATACCTACCATGACCTTTATAACATGTTAGGATTGGGCTATGACCCAAGTAACTCCTTCCGTCTTGGTAAAATAAACCATCTACCCTATTATTATCAAGATTGGGATAAAACCTGTGTATCAAATTAATTTCAGTATTGGTATACAACTTATACACATGATTCTTTTCTGGCTTGGGCTATAACTCGTGTAGAGTATTGTATTTGTGCTAGATATACAACATGTGTACCTTCTTATTTTACAGGATTGGGCCACAACCTATGTACCTTCTAATTTTTTTGGGCACATGCATCAATTTTTGTACCCATTTAGCTCATGTACCATTCATCATTACACAATTAATTTATGGTAGATAAAAATCTAACCCATCACATAACAAAATAATACATACACGTTCCAGAAAATCATAAACAACCATATCATTGCCCATAAAATGAAATGGGTGTTATAAACATCATATTATAACCCATGAAATGAAATGGGTATTAAAATAATTTAATCATATCATAAACTAGGGATAATATAATGGTTTGATAATAATTTATTCTAAGAATAACCCATCAAAGGAAGCCGGGTTCATTTTCCTTTTCTATAATATAACCCGTTGAATAGAAACATGTTACATAAGTATTTATCCAGGAATAACCTATTGAAGAAAATGATCATCACAATCATATAATATATGGAAGAGGAATGGCTATCATAAATATGTAAACCATGGAATATTAATGGGTTTCATACTAATATATCTCGTGGAAGAGGAAGAGGGTTCATAAACATATAAACCAAGATAGAAAAATGGACTTCTTAAACGTCATGTTATAAAACATAAAACCATTCAAGGAAATAATATTAAGGGAACCTTTGATTCATTTCTAGAAAATCCTAAGTAACATTAATGGATGTAATGTTATATATAAAATAATTATCATGTATCCTTTAATACAATTTCATGAGGAAAATATCCATCCATATTTGAAAAAAGTTTTTCAAAATATAAATCCCTTGTACAACCTTATTCATTTAAAATAAACATAAAAATATATAAATTTGTCTAGAAAAAGATAGAAAAACCTTTTATATAAATTATATTTTAAATCATATTCTATAATGCTGGGAAAATTTAAATTTTTTCCTTTAAAAAATAATCATGTGACAATATATAAAGGAATGTTTGAAAATATCCTACAACACATTTTGAGCATATTTTTTTGAAAAAATGTCTTTTTTAGAAATAATCATAAAATAAATAAATATCCTAAATATTAGGAAAGAATTATCCATAAATAACCTTTTTAACATGTAATTTAATCATCAAGGAAATGATGGTCATTATGGTAGGAAACTCTGTATGTGTCGATCATTCTTTTTATAAGGAAAAATTTCAGAAAGCTCACTTGATCGAAAAATTCAAAGAAGTTTTCTTTTTACTTTTTTTAAATGAAAAACATCGCTAAAAATTAGCCTTAAACATCCTATAATAATATAAAACACTTTTTTAATTTTTTTTGTATAATAGTTTTTAAGGAACACATATTTTTGACTGAATGTAATGATATATCCATAGTTCCATAAAAAATATAAATTATATTAAGTACCATATATTGTAAAACTGCTACCATTACATGGATATAACATGAATATTCATTGGGTGTACAACATCATGACTGATCTTGAGATATGGATCATAATATTTATTTTATGGAAGTATAATCATAAACAATCATGAAAAATGATGACATTGTAATAATAAATTTTTACCATTTTGGAATCATTAATTCCTGATTGATAGAATTACATTAAATGGTTTCTAAAATATCTATAAAATAATTATATTAATGATATATAATGTTAAATATTTGTATATACACCACATATAAATATATAGGTGCATGACATGTCATGTGTCTCAAAGAAGGCAAATTAATAAAATGTTTCTATAAAAATTAGGTATCTTCTGAAACATTGCCCCATGAAATAAAGATCAAATAATGGATATTTAAATACCTATATAATTATATATAATAAAAATAGATTACTATCATGTGAATAATACATGTCACATAAATGAAACGAGGGTTGAAAAAGTCATATATCTCACAGAAATAAAAAGTGAGATGAAATCCCTGTACCTTGTGTCTCGAATCTCGACGTACACGTAAAAAATTATAATAAATATAATTTTTATATAATTTTATCACAGAACAGTATTCTTAAATATAATATTATATATGGTTTTTTAAAAAATTCGTATCACAAATTTTTTAACAATTCTATGTTAATGTTTCACTTTGGGTAATATCCACTTTGTTCTTCACATGTGTCTTTATTTGTTATATCATTGGTCCTTATACTTATATAATGATTGCTAGAATGTAAACCATGATATAAATATAATTTATATTAATTATATTTTTGTTATAATAAATCATATAATATATAAGAATTAAATGTGATACATTATTAATGGATAGAGTAGGTTGTACGTAGTCACGGATGTTGTTTCCGTTTTATTATCGAATTGACAGAAAACATGTAATTGAAATATATGTATATATAAATATATATATATATATATATATAAACATATATATTTATATCATTATTATAGTATAATTATCATATCAAATATATCATTAAATTTAACTAAACCCATCTTTAGTACATTCTATGTAGAGTGTGATTGAATCTCATTGATTTGAGTAGGTTGTCATCCACACATCCACAAATGATGTTATCATATTTACATAACAAGGAATGTATATTAGTATGTGTTTTAAAAGAATTAATTAATTATAATGGCATAATAAATATCATATATATCATATATTAGTATAGTGACCTCATAATTTCCACCATGATAGGTGGAAAATGTAAAATGATAAATCATAGTTTAATGAGGTAGGAGTTTTCCATACATGTAAAGAATATGTTTGTTAGCCATAATATGGTTGTGTTCGTAATTTTAGGTCAAAAAATATCATAAAAACAACACAATATATTTTTTATACTTTTTTATATAATAATGGAATAAATAGTATTTTAAGGAGTAGATAATGAAAATAATACTAAAGAGCTTGAGGAAGGATGTTACGTCTTAATCGGGTAACTATTTTTTTCTTTCAAAAAATAGATTCCTTAAGTGTATTTATACCTAAGGGGCCACTTATTTGATAAGTGTATATATTTTTAGGAGCTATTTTAAAAGATATTGGATTATCCTTTGTGTCTTGAGACGTGTGAGGAAGTGGTAGGAGAGGAGGACCCGTATAGTATAGGAGGAGTGTCACTCTTGGGTATTTTTTAAAAGGGAATTACACCCAAGATTTTACTACTAAAAGTGCATCAGATAATAGAAAACATTCATTATAATAGAGTATAAAGTATAAATATGTCCATAAAATGGATCATGGAAATGTTTATAGGTCATTTTGATCCTTCATAACATGGTTTTTCCCCTGTTAAGCTCCATTTTGTCTTAATCATTGTAAATATTTGTAATTACATTCACTACTATTTTTTGTCAAAAACCATTCTGACCATATTAGATATTATAAATTATTTTAAATAAATATATTTAATAAATATCATCAAATTCCAATCATGTATGTTTCAAAAATTAATTATAATTTCATCCTGAAGATGGGACGACAATATATGATTCATCAATGCAGGTTTTTTAATGTAAAAAAATCTAAATGTTTTCATGTTTTTATAACCAATTTCAATGTAAAATTGTTACAATTACATATATTGGATTAATTTCTAAAAAATATTAGCTAATTGAACACTTAAGCATAGTAAAAATTTAACTTAACACTATGAATTTCTGAGATGAAAAACCAGTTTGGAATTAATATTCTATATTTATCTCTATTTATATAAAAAAGGAAACGTCATAGAAAAATTTAAAAAATTAATCCTAATCTAATAACAATGATTATATTTAAAATATATTCTGTTTTTGAAAATTTGAATATATAACAGTTTCCAAATTGGATTTTAAAAAGGTTATACATAAAAGGTTGTAAAACTGTAATTATAAAAATATTTATTTTTAGAAAAAATATTATGTTTGTTCTTATGTTATGCTTACAAAATATATTGGATGAACATAAAAAATATTTTAATTAATACATAAAAATTTATACTTCGTTAAAATCATTCACCAATAGAAATTAACTTAATTTATTAGGATAAAATTTCTTTTTAACTATAAAGGTAGTTTTTTATACAAGCATTCCCTCTATATTCAATTGGGTATCATAATTATTTATAAATAATTATTAAAAAATTAATTAAACCATGTTTTTTCATTTTTCAGTTAATTATCTTCAAAAACACAAACTTAATATATCATTTATATATTATTATATTAAATAATAATATTATTATTACTATAATATTGTTCGGAAAAACATGGTCTCCTGTGTTACACAATCCATTGAGGAAATTCAATATCGTGTGTAATGTATGATAACCTTGAGGTTATCTATAGATTATTATAAACTCTATCTTCCATGTGATACATTTCTAACTTGTTATTGCACATAATTCAATCCAAATATATTTATATAATAAAAAAATATTGTTAATGATTCCTGAAATGATAAATATCAAAATGATTATATTATTCCTAAAGTGTTTTAATCAAAATCATGGGGTATTACATTCTTCTCCCCATTAATGTGATTTTCCCATGAAATTCGTCTTTTTTATCAATGTTTTAATACATGAATGTTATTTTCCTAAAACCCAAGACAATAAAAATCTATACTAAAACAACATTAAAAGGGATAGTTGGAATCATAGTGGTCACCTGAAGAAACATATAACTTGGTTTGAAAATTGAAGAAAATATGTTGGACATGAAAATATGGGTATAGAATAAAAATAAAACTATAAAGTCTTGAGATAATGTAATAGAAGCAATGGTAAGGATAATGTTAATGACAAAAAATTAAAAAATCAGTAAAATGAAAGAGATATTTTGATTCATCAGAAATAATTGTACTAGAATAACTTTTTATTTAAATATAATTTTCTTAATGTTGAAAATGTTTCATAAAAAGATATAAATGCATGATTTCAAGAAAACCTAACCATTTATTATTCATTTATCTACTTCACTAATTTCTCCAAAATCGTAGGTGATTTTTACATTCCAAATCTAATAACATATCATGATATCGATAATATGACATTCAATTTTTCATCAATTATCCTCAAAAATATGTGTTAGATCTAGTTATCCAATATTAATATATCCTCATGTCGTGACATAAAAATCTTATTTTACCATCTTCATCTAATGTTTAACAAAAACAATTACATAAAAGGTTAACATTATAATCCTTCTAAATGATGAAAATCTAATTCTTTATAAATAATATCATGAAATCATCTTATCATCGATCACCCATATATCACAAAAATTCTCTTGGTTTGTTAGATTCTAAACATGTGAATACCCTCAACGCATATTCCCTAGAAACATGGTAATAACATGAAACGACATATATCATTTTGGTAAAATTGAACCCTTCCCTACTACAAATTTTACTAGATACATTTGTTAAGTTAAATATGTTATAAATGTATTCCTTAATGACATGGAATACTTTGTACGATCCAATTTATGTATTCATATCCAATGTATCTTTAACCCATGATCATTATCTCAATGTAATGCATTCTTTAATGGTCACCTCCCATAATTGAAATATCACATTTCCATGAAATCACCATTCAACATGCCATTTTCAGTGATTTATTAAAACATATAGAAAAAATACATAAAATTTACATGATTTATATAAAATTATATTTTAATTCTAATACTTAAATTTTTCATTCGTCCAACGACATTTTTATAACATTAATCGGGGTTCATCAAATTATTCCTTAAGAACTATTTCATGGAATATTAAATATGAATCATATCATATGGTTCCCCAAACTCAATATGATCATTATTTTTATATTTAATGATAAAAATACAGGAATAATATCACATACCATTCACATTTATTTTCCATTCTCTTTATCCATAGATGTATAGAAAACAATTTTACCACGTTCTTGATTTTCAATATCGGATTTACACATTGGAAATATTTTCACATAATACCCATATATTTAAAAACTTAAAAATTCTAGGTTAACCGTGTTCCCTCTAGTTCGCTCTATTGATAATAATCAAAAATCATCTAGTGAGAAAACACATATCATAGAAGAAAGCAACATAATCATTGAAATTTAATTACACAATGTCTAAATAATTACCAAAAATATTTAATCGATGACACCTTTGGTTTATCTGTGGTTAATAATAGTAATATTCAATTAAAATACTTCACGATGGTATGTAATGATTTTGTGAAATTCTAAAGCATGTCCTCTGGGAGTGTCAGTCCAGGTGTGCAGTAAGGGCCATTTTCATGTATGAGGTTATCTGGAGTCATGGTCAACACACATTTTCAGAGTTGTTACCCCTAGGCACATCTATGTAAGAGTCACATCCACTTATTGTATACATACAACTATGATTTCTATGAATCCAATCACCAAATCCTATTTAAAAATCCCAGTATATTTTCCTAAACATTATCTCGTCCAAATAATTTTCATTAGAGACATACCTATATATATATAATTTAAAATATACCTGGGGATCTCACTAAATTTTCCACATCATAGTTTCCAAATGTTGACTAAACATTCACACAAATACTAACTATGGAGACCCTTGGTTTTCATACATAGAGATTACTTATGTTTTTCATAATACATAAAGCATTACACAAATAGATTCTAAAATACTGTATAAGTTTTGTGCCTTTAAAAAAATGGAAACATAAAAACTGGTACATTTTTGTGCTACACTATCTTCTACTAGATTCTCTAAGACTATCACCCCTATTAGAAATATCTTCCATATATTATATATTCATAAAATGGGGAATAACAAAAAAAGGGTTTATCTTATATTCCTTATTGGGTGTAAAAAAGGGTGATATGTAATCATAAACATAAAAATAAGTGTATGAGATTGTGATAATAACATTATAATATCATACCCTGCAAACCAGAGACCATAAACATGAATCAAGGAATAAGGATCATTAGTTCATAAGACATTAATCATAATGAAATAAAGAGAATAGTCTATTATATCACAACCAAGGAGTAAGACATGGAAATGTGTTAAACACATAAAAATTATAAAATCATATTTCAAGGATAACTACTAAGACCTTCATAACATGTTAGGCTTGGGATACGACCCTTGCACCTGTATAAGATTTGGATAACAAACTATGTAACCACTTAATTTTTTTATTGGTCTATAACCAGTATACCCTCTATTATTTAGTCTTAGTATACAACACATAAGAAAAATTATTTTCAAGATTGTGCTACGAACCCATCTTCCTTCTTGTTTTTGGGATTGGACTACAACCTATGATTCATATTCTTTTCGAGCATAGAATAATACACATATAACTTAGTGTTTTTGGTCTTGGGATAAAACCTACACATTGATCTCATATATAATTTATCATTACCCACTCAATTGAATTGATATATAGGTCCCACCAATTTTATAATGAAATAATTCATACATGCACCAAAAAATATTAATCAATCATATGGTAACCCATAAAATTAATGATATTTAACATACCTCATATCATAACACATTAAATGAAATTGGTATAATAATCATTTAATATTATCATAACCTCTGGAAAATATGTAGGTTTAAATATCAGTTCATCCTAGAATAACCTGTGAATGGAAGTATGTTTCATATTTCATAAGCATGGGATAACCCATTGTAGATAAAGATTTTTCATAAACATTTATATTAATATAAACCATTCAGTAGAAATAATTATCATAAATATATAACACCTGGAAGAGGAATAGGTTTCATAAACATTTTACCTGAAAAAGTAGAACTAGATTTATATACATATAACCCATGTAATTGGAACAAGTTTCAAAAACATAGAGGTTTTGAAATACAAAATGATTTTATATACTTCATGCAATAAAATATAAAACTTTCAGAGAAAGAACATAAATGAATCCATAAGATAATTTCTTTAAAATGCATGAATAAAATTAAAAAAATTCATCTTATATGGAAAATATTTTTTAATGATCATATAAAACCATTTCTTGAGGAAAATATAATTTTGTTCTTGAAAAATGCATTAAAAAACTAAAAAACTTTTTTTTAAATGTTATTTTAAAATATACTTGAAAAACTATGAAGGCCTGAAAATGATGTTATAAAATAAATAAATATAAAATATCTTTAAAATAATAAATATTATTCATGAAATCATTGAAATCCTTTTCTTTTAAAATAACCTTTATAAAACATATAAATGAATCAGTAAAAATTATATAAAGCCCTCTATGATGTTAAAAAATTTAAGGAATCTGTTTTCTTTGAAATAAAAATTAATTTCAAAAATATTAATAAATATTAGGGAAGCAATTTCTTAAAAAATAACCTTGTAAATTTATATTGTTTGCATTAACGAAATGATGTTTACAACGGTGGGTAAGTCCATACATGCTAAACAATCCGTTATTACCATAAAATATAAGTAAAGTTCCTTTATTAGAAAATTTCAAGATGTATCCTTTTTAAAAACATTATTTAAAAATTAATTTTAATTACATATTTTCTTTAGAAATCAAAGGTTAATATTAAATTTTTATTAAAAAAACTAGAAACCCGGTTTTGAAAGAACATAGATCTCCGGCCTGAAGGAATGATATGGCCATATTTTCATTAAAACATTTTTTAATTTTCTTCAGTAACAAACAGAGAAAAATTATAAAATATTATGGATATAACTTGAATATCTACATGTTAGGAAATATCGTTATATTTAAAGATATATGTATAATAATATTTCATATATTGAATAACAATCATAAACAATGTCGTTAAATGATAAGATTGTAACAATAAATTTTTACCATTTTGGTAATTTTAATCCATGATTTAAAAAAAGTGTATTACATTATTCTTGAAATAAAATTATAAAAAGGATATTCATGATATAACATATTAGAATTAATTATATACATTTCAATGAAAAATATATGTGCATGACATTTCATTAGTCTTAATGAGGGCATATTGAGACAATGTTTCTTTACCAATTTGGTAGCTTTTGGAACATAAACCCCATGAAAAAATATTATCATATGAATATGTAAATAACCATAAAATTAATAATAATAACAATGATAATTTAATTCTTCAATAGGAAGTATATAAATCAAAAAAACATTATGAGTGGTGAATAAGGAATTTATCTCATTGAAATACAAAATTATACAAAATCCCCTTACCTTGTGTCTTGACCCTCATCGTACTCAAACAAACATTCAATATAATAAATATAAGATTATTATACATTGATAAAAGAAAAAAATTATTATAAAAAATAACATAAATGGTTCTATTGTGACTTTGATTTACTCTCTTGTTAACAATTCTATTTTAAGGTTTCTCATCAGGTAATATCTACTTTGTTCTTTGCACGTGTCTTATTTTTTTATATCTTTGGTTATTTTACTTATATCATTTTTGAAGATTTTTAACCATGATATAAGTATTTTATATATTCAATATATTCATATTTTTAGTAATCCTTATAATATATATGTATAAAATTCAATTCACCATTGATGGATATGGTAGTCCATACGTACGTATGAACATGGTTTCTCTTTTATTTTTTGTATTGAAAGAAAACAATTACATGACATATATGTGAATATATGATTACATATCATTATCTATGGTTCATTATTATATCATATATATCATATAAGTTAACTAAACCCATCATTAGTATATACCATGTATAGTTTGAATGAATCACATTGCATTCAGGAGCTGGTTGTCCACTTATCCACAAATGATGTTATATTATTTACACAATATAGAAAGTATAAAGGAATGTTCTATAAAAGAAATAATTAAAAATAAAGACATAATAAATCTGATATATATCATATATTAATATATTTTTCATCATTATTTCCACCATGATAGGCATTAATGGATAAATTAACAATCATCTTCTCATGAGGCAGTAGTTCTTTATCCACATAAACAGTATCTATGATACACATTAGATTGATGTGTGTGCATGTGTAGGTCAAACAATTTCATAAAAACATTTTATTATACAGAGGGATATATTTTTTGTTATATAATATTGTAATAAGTATATTTTAGGGATTTGATAATGGAACTAAAACATAAGATCTTGATGAATGATGTTACCTATTAATCAGGTAACTCCATTTGGTTTTCATGAAAGGGGTTCCTTGGATTTAGTTATGAATTAAGGTATGCTTAAATGATTATGGGGTGATATTTTGATGATTTATTTGGGAAGATCTTGGTTGATAAATTTATTTAGAGGTATGAGTATTTTGGAGGGGAGGATTACTTTTTATGGTGGAGGAGGAGGGACAGTCTTATAAATTTTGAAAAAGGGATTTCCACCCACATTTATTTCCATTAGAAGATGATCCAATAAGGGAATAATTTATATCTAATAGAGTGTAAGGAAGAAATATAAAACTTAAATGACTCTTGGAATATTTTATAGGTCAATTGGGACATTAATATTATGGTTTATTCCCTTATTTAGCTTCATTTTACCTTAATCATTGTTATTAATTTCAATTACTTTCACAAAAAAATTTTCACCAAAAAATATTTTACCTTATTAGAAATTATAAATTAATTTTATTCCAAATGTTGAATCCATTTTTCATAAGTCCAATAATATATTTAGAAGATATTAATTTTTAGTTAATTACAGATGGGAAGACAATGAGGGTTTTTAATTTAAAATCTCCCAAAAGTTTGCATTGTTTTTATACCCCATTTAATATAAAATTGTTTAAAATTATTTAAATAAGAATAATTGATAAAAATATTATCAAAAAAACATTGAAACAAATTTAAAACATAATTTAATGTCATGACCCGTCCACAGGGCCCGTGTCATGACTACCCCAAGCCCGCCTTCCATAGGCCAGTGGCTGGAGACTAGCACCAAAGGTGTAAATTCCGATAACGGGGAAGGAATTTCCCTTATAAAAGTAAATAAAACACCACAGAGTACAAGAAGAAGTAAAACACTAAGTACAAAGAGAAGTGCTGAAAGGTTAATGGGCCAGAATACAAACCCAAAAGAAAGTACAACTACAACTGAACAAGTACAACAGAAAATACAACAGCTGGAAGGACGGAAGCGGCTCCTGGGTCGTCCTCCTCAGATCCTACCTGAAGGGTAGGTACAGATGGTGCAACTCCTAGATCGTCCAACATGGATCTTACCTGAAGGGTATGTACAGATAGCCTCCACAATGCTCTCGCCCGTCAACCTCCTCCGTGTGTCGTCTCGTCGCGAAGTCCACCTCTGGATACTGACTCATCGTGTAGTCCACCTCCGGGTACTGACTCATCGTGTAGTCCACCTCCGGGTACCGTCCAGTCCTCGAACACTCGGCCTCTGTCAGCACTGCCGTCGTCTGCAACCAACACAATGAGGTGCGGGCATAGCCCGTGCAGGGTTGAGTATAACGATTCTCAGTAGAGACCCCAAGACCCTCAAGATCTCACTAAAACCAACAAGGATAACCACAAAGAAGATCTCAATAGATAACCTCTACATAGGTATATGCCCATTCATATACCTAAGTTATCAAATAACCCATCTCAATCATGAGGAAACACAAGGGTTATGAAATCAACGGATAACCACTACCCAGGTATATGCCCATATATATACTTAAGTTATCATGTAACCCATCTCAATCATGAGGAAACACAAATGTCATTGACTCAGCTCAAACCAGGATTTTCATTATCGAAACCGCAACTTCTGAAGAGCCCCATCTCTGGAGTGTACAATGGTCTTGTCATGATTCCGAGGTACTGCTCTCTAACCTAAGACTGATATGGTACTCCTCTTGTCGAGTACTGTGGGCCTACAGCTACAACCAAGCACTTCCCAGTGCTGCTACAACCAAGAGCACTTCCGTCGTGGGTCTGCAGCTACAACCAAGCGCTCCCCTGTGCTGCTACAACCAAGCACACCTCCATCGTGGGTCTGCCGCTACATCCAAGCGCTCCGTTGTGCCGCTACAACCAAGCGCACCTCTGTCGTGGGTCTGCCGCTACAACCAAGCGCTCGTCTGTACCTCTACAACCAAGCGCACCTCCGTCGTGGGTCCGCCGCTACAACCAAGTGCTCCCCTGTGCCGCTACAACCAAGCGCACCTCCGTCGTGGGTCTGCCGATACAACCAATCCCTCCCCTGTGCCGCTACAACCAAGCGCACCTCCGTCGTTCAATCAGTAGTCGTCAAGTCTCATCCGGCTACACGATCTCCGTATTCCGCACGCTCGTCTCCAGGAGGGTCCGCTCCATGAGCTACAGGTCGATACTCCAAGTAACAAAAAGTCCCACGAATAAGTACCTCAAAGGACCACCTCGTCATATGGGTCTCAACGCAACAGATGGTGCGTCAATCGGATGTCCGGTCTGTGAGTTACTAGCCTTTTCGTCCCATGGGGCCAGTTGGTTTCATGTGCGAACCAACCCGGCCGTATCTCAACTGTACCCCGAACTCCCATAGGGTATACACATAGGGTCTGTTTCTCAACGTGATCATCAACGTTGCTGACGGTTCGTCAAACGGACATCCTGTCTGAATGATATCAGCTTTTCCGTTCCAGGGGCCCGATTGGATTTTGGGTACAATCCAACCCAGACATATTCCAACTACATCCAATACTCAGGAGAAGTATACCAAAAGTACCGTCTCTTCAAGAGGAATTCAACGAGACAGACGGCGCGTCAATCGGACACCCGGTCTGTGAGTTATTGGCTTTTTTCGTTCCAGGGGCCCGGTTGGTTTCTTGAGCGAACCAACCCGACCGCACTCCAACGACATCCAAAACTCGAGTGGAGTAATCCAAAAGATCTGTCTCACTAAGAGAAAATCAACAATATCGACGACACGTCATTCGGACGTCCGGAACTCAAGTTACGAGCGTTTTCGCTCCGAGGGCCCGGTTGGTTTCGTGTTCGAACCAACCCGGCCGTACCAAAATTCTCTGAAACCTTGAGTGTAATATACTGAAACGACCGTCTCGATCCAAGGATCGCGTTGCTGCTGACAGCGCCTCAATCGGAGGTCTACAGCTCAAGATATGGGCATTTGACGGAAAGTGGTCCGAAAAGGGGGGGTCTGGGCCCGGGCCGACCCGGCGGGGCCCGGCCCTACCGGCCGGCCGCGGCCGAGCGGTCGCTGCAGAGAGGCGGGGGTGCCCTCGACCGCCCCCTTTCGCCGCTGATTGACACCGGTGGCAACAGACGCCGGCAACTTCCGGCGGCGCGCCGCCGCCGTCTTCCGCGGACCACCAGACCCGCTCCGGTGGTCCGTTTCTCCTGCCGTCTTCGCATATGGTCCCCCCGGGAACCCACCTTCACTACGAAGGGATTCATCGCCAAAACGGCATGCTTCGTTGTCGCCCGTCAATCCACACGTCAAAACGATTAGCGTTTTCTTTGTAGTTATCCAGCGCGACCCAATGGCGTCGCGCCCCTTCGCCGCGGTTCGACTCCGACCTCGGTTCTTTGGTTTTCTTCGACGCGGCGCGATGGCGTCGCGTTCTTAAACTTCCTTCCATGGCGCGGCGCGACGGCGCCGTGCATATCCTTCCGGATGAACCGTGTGGTGCGACGACACGACGCTTTATCGTACCAACCACAAAGAAACCAATACTAAAATAAGGAGGAGGGTCGGCCATGTTTGTGTGGTCTGACCACCTCGCGTTATTCAATAACATTTGGTTTTAATACACGAAGATCATATAGTTTGTAATCACGAACAGTTAAATAAATAAAACCCCTACCTCGGTTCAGGATCGGTGTTCGTCAACGAGCCGCAGACTACGAGCGTCGCGGAGGTCGGGCGTTGCGGGAGAATGTCGACGTCGCGATGCGAGGATTCGAATTCATTGACGACGATTCCGTAGCGGAAAAACCGTCACGGAAGAGACGATGCAGAAGAAGAACCTCACGTTGTGGATATGGCGTCACGGAAGAACCGTGTTCTTCGGCGGAGAAGTTCTTCGTTGAAGAATGGTGTTCTTCGCTTTCTTCGTCGAGGTTGAAGAAGAAGAAGAAGATATTTCCCCAATCCTCTCAAGGTTGCAAAACTCTAACATAATAAAATAAGACTAAGTCTTATTTTATTAACACAACCTACCATTTGAATTTCAAAATTTTGAAATTCAATAACCACAGACAACTCACCTCATTAAACTTATTACATTTAAGTCATAAGTTATAACTTAAGTTAAAAAAAATTAAAGTGGGAGTTGAGGGGGGTTTTAGAGGATATGAAGGGGTGGGGTTCGTGTTGGCCCCACCACCCTCATAACCTCCCAAAGGAGGTTGGGTGGTTACCAAGCTTCCATCAAGAACTAACACTTAGAGTAAAATAATAAAAATTGTAGTGTAATTATAAAATAATCTTCTACAATTTTTATTATCAACAATCGTGTAAACGCAACTCCGGAACAGAAGTTCCTAAGCTATTACCAGCGCTGCGGTCCCATCGGTGCCCTCGGAATTCGATTCCGGGCACCAGTTCAATTGTTAGAATTTCCCGCTTGTTCGTTCACTGAACGTACACGAGCCAAACTTTGGAAATTTATTCCGGGCACACCGGGCCTCAGAATCAGGCGCCGTCAGAAACAGCGTTCTTGTAAAATTCCAAAGAAAATTAAGAAAAAATTTCCTTGAAATTTATGGGTCTTTAAATTACTCCCACCACAGGACATTACGTCCCCAAAAAGATTCAACACAAACTAGGGTCACAAAAGCGGTACAGAGCACGCATCTGAGCCTTCCGCTCCCATGTGCTCACCTGGAGGTTCCTGTACTACCAGTGAAAATGAACCCGAGGAATCGATCGTCCTCATAGGACCCACTCCTGTCGATCCATGATCCCCACTAGAACCTCCGTGGAAGTAACCCCATCACCATTGTCCTGCTCCTCATGGTCGATGATATGCGAAGGTTCGAGCATGTATCTCCTCAGTTGAGGTACCTGGAAAACGTCGTGCACCTAGTGCAACTGAGGTGGATGGGTCAAGCGGTAAACCACCTCGCCTACCCATCTGAGGACCTAGAAAGGTCCATTGAACCTTGGAGATAACTTGCCTCCCTGGCCACATCTCCGGAAACCTCGTCAAGGTGAGACCCGTATAAGGACGTGATTGTCACCCTCGAACTATAGAGGCCTCCAAGTCCTGTCATCATAAGGCTTCTGTCGGCCCTGTGCTATCCTCATCTGCTCTTGGATCACCTGGACCTTCTCTAGTATCACAAGAGCTGCTATGATTTCTTCTTTGTCGATAAGAGATATCTGGTCCCATCCCCTGGATGAACCACAGTCATTGCCTAATACAGTCAATCCTGAGATTAATGATGCATTCATGCCATGGATGACGTCGTAAGGCCTCGACGTAACTACCAAGAGATCCAACTGTCACTCTCGCCTCCAAGGGTCGAGTCACACTGTCGTTATCAGTGTGTGGTCACTAGGTCTCCTCCAGAAGAAATCTCGAAAGTGAGGGTCAAGTCACCAGTCTTAACCGGGACCACTCAATATCAATCAAACAAAAGGAAAGGAAGGAAAACTTTACCAAGATAAGTGTCTTTTCATTACTGCAGCTCATAGTACAAGACAATAATGTAACAACAACAAAACTAGAAGCAACATGATAAATAGCCTCCAGGTCTAGAGCTAGTCCCACTCCTGTGCATCTGCCTCTGGAGCTCCATGACCATAGGTCTCAGCTGCCTGAATCTGAGCTCTCCCATGTCCTCCCGTCCCCTACAGTCTTCCCTGATCGAACCTCTGCCTCTGCCTGGGAGGTTCTTCATTTAACTGCTGGTCATCTGCATGGCGGGTCGAACAGTCACGTGCCATGTGACCAATCCCGCCACAGGAGTAACACCGTCCACTCTCGGCACGTCTGGCTCTGACTCCACCCCGGTTTCCCCGCACAACTGAACCTGAGTCGTGTAGTCGGCCACTGGTAGGTCTGGTCCTCTTGGATCTCTATGTCATCTGTCTACTACCTACTGTAGAAGACTCTGCCACAAGCCGGCTAGTGGTGGGTCATACTGCTGGAGACTGCTCAGCAAGGAAACTCTCCACTAAGAGGGCTCTCTCTAACACCCATGTGTGCGTCAGAATGTTGTGAGAAACAACAGAAGCTCTATTCTCTCTCCTGAGCCACTGCTCGAAGGTTTGGGCCCTGAAGAATGGGTCCCATACCATATCTATGGAGTAGCACGAGAGGTCTGTGAACCTCGCTGAATATTGTTCCACTGTCATGCTGCCCTGCCGCAGCTGGAGTAGCTCTTGTATATGCACTGCTCGAAGGGTGGCTGGTACAAACTCTGCCCGGAACAGGGTCTCGAAGTCTGCCCAAAGAAGTGTCGCCTCGTCATGCATCTGGAGCATCAGGCTCCACCATCTACCTACTACTGCCTGAAGAAGGCTGGAAGCAAGGATCACCATGAAGTTTGTCGGCGTCCCCACTAGCCTGAAGACTCTCACCACAGCCTCTAGCCAATCCTCAGCCGCCTGCGGGTCCATCCCTACCTGGAACCTGAGTGGCATCTGGCGCTTGAACTTGTGCAGTGCGCTCAAGCGATGTGCACCCTCTTCTGCTGGGGCTGGTGGCATCGGTGGCCCAACGGGTAGTATTACCGCTGGTGCCTCCACTGGTGCCTCAACTGGAAAAGGGCCCTGTACTGAGGCCACGTCGCTCGGCGGGCTGTCAGTACGAACCACTCTCGGGCCTCTAGCTGGTCGTCCATGGGGAGACATCCTGAAAGAAACAACACGACACGGTCAAATGATTTATACCTGGGGAGCTGACCTGGTCTGAGATGATATTCAAATAAAACATCTGGAAAACACACATGCAATCAGTTTTTTCATGAACAAAGTCGGAATTCAGTTGTCAGGGTCCTGGTGAATGGATACGTCGGCCGCCCGCACCAACACTGGACTCCCTGAACTGAAGACCACACTCGGTACCCTTAACACTATTTCTTTACAGAAAGAAAATATCAGAGTTATAAGTTCAGCGGTAGAACCGACTCCTCTGATACCAATTTGTCATGACCCGTCCATAGGGCACGTGCCGTGACTACCCCATGCCCGCCTTCCATAGGCCAGGGGCTGGAGACTAGCACCAAAGGCGTAAATCCCGATAACGGGGAAGGCATTGCCTTTATAAAAGTAAACAAAACACCACATAGTACAAGCAGAAGTAAAACACAAAGTACAAAGAGAAGTGTTGAAATGTAAATGGGCCAGAATACAAACCCAAAAGAAAGTACAACTACAACTGAACAAGTACAACAGAAAAGACAATAGATGGACGGACGGAAGTGGCTCCTGGGTCGTCCTCCTCGAATCCTACCTGAAGGGTAGGTACAGATGGCGCAACTCCTGGATCGGCCACCATGGATCCTACCTGAATGGTAGGTACAGATAGCCTCCACAACGCTCTCGCCAGTAAACCTCCTCCGGGTGTCATCTCGTCGTGAAGTCCACCTCCAGATACTGACTCGTCGTGTAGTCCACCTCGAGGTACTGACTCGTCGTGTAGTCCACCTCCGGGTACCGTCTAGTCCTCGAACACTCGGCCTCCGTCAGCACTACCGTCATCTGCAAACAACACAATGAGGTGCGGGAATATCCCGTGCAGGGGTGAGTATAACGATACTCAGTAGGGACCCCGAGACCCTCAAGGTCTCACTAAAACCAACAAGGATAACCACAAAGAAGATCTCAACAGATATCCTCTACTTAGGTATATGCCCATTCATATACCGAAGTTATCAAGTAACTCATCTCAAACATGAGGAAACACAAGGGTTATGAAATAAACGGATTACCACTACCCAAGTATATGCCCGTACATATACCTAAGTTATCAAGTAACCCATCTCAATCATGAGGAAACACAAAGGTCATAGACTCACCTCAAACCAGGATTTTCATTATCGAAACCGAAACTGCTGAAGAGCCCCGTCTCTGGAGTGTACATTGGTCCTGTCACGACTCCGAGGTACTGCTCCCTAACCTAAGACTGCTGAGGTACTCCTCCTGTCGATTACTGTGGGCCTACTGCTACAACCAAGCGCTTCCCCATGCCGCTACAACCAAGTGCCCCTCCATCGTGGGTCTTCCGCTACAACCAAGAGCTCCCTTGTGCTGCTACAACCAAGCGCATCTCCGTCGTGGGTCTACCGCTAGAAACAAGCGCTCCCCTGTGCCGCTACAACCAAGCGGCCCTCCGTCGTGGGTCTGCCGCTACAACCAAGCGCTTCCCTGTGCCGCTACAACCAAGAGCACCTCCGTCGTGGGTCTGCCGCTACAACCAAGTGCTCTCCTGTGCCGCTACAACCAAGCGCACCTCCGTCGTGGGTCTTCCGCTACAACCAAGCGCTCCCCTGTGCCGTTACAACCAAGCGCACCTCCGTCGTTCGATCAGCAGTCGTCAAGTCTCAGTCGGCTACATAGTCTCCGTATTCTGCACGCTCGTCTCCGGGAGGGTCCGCTCCATGAGCTACAGGTCTATACTCCAAGTATCACAAAGTACCACGAAGAAGAATCTCAAAGGACCGCCTTGTCATAGGGGTCTCAACACAACAGACGGCGCGACAATCAGACGCTCGGTCTGTGAGTTACAAGCCTTTTCATCCCAGGGGCCCGGTTGCTTTCTTGTGTGAACCAACCCGGCCGTATCTCAACTGTACCCCGAACTCCCATAGGGTATACACATAGGGACCATTTCTCAACGTGATCATCAACGTCGCTGCCGGTTCGTCAAACGGACGTCCTATCTGAATGATATCAGCTTTTCGGTATCAGTGGCCCGGTTGGATTTCAGTTACAATCCAACCCGGACATATTACAACTGCGTCCAAAACTCGGGAAAAGTATACAAAAAGATCCGTCTCTTCAAGAGGAATTCAACGAGACAGACGGCGCGTCAATCGGACGCCCAGTCTGTGAGTTATTGGCTTTTTCGTTCGAGGGGCCATGTTGGTTTCGTGAGCGAACAAACCCGACCGCACTACGATGGCATCCAAACCTCGAGCGGAGTAAGCCAAAATATATGTCTCACTAAGAGAAAATCAACAAAGTTGACGGAACGTCATTCAGACATCCGGAACTCAAGTTACGAGCGTTTCCGCTCCGAGGGCCCGGTTGGTTTCTTGTATGAACCAACCCGCCCATACCCAAAGTTCTCTGAAACATTGAGTGTAATATACCGAAACGACCGCCTCGATCAAAGGATCGCGTTTCCACTGACGGCGTGTCATTCGGTGGTCTACAGCTCAAGATATGGGCATTTGAACGAAAGTTGTCCGAAAACGGGGGGTCTGGGCCCTGGCCGACCCGGCTGGGCCCGGCCCGGTCCGGCGCGGTCCGGTCCGGCCCTACCGGCCGGCCGCGGCCGAGCGATCGCCGCGGAGTGGCGGGGGTGCACGTGGATGCCCCCCTTTCGCCGCTGATTGACGCCGGCGGCAACCGCCGCCGGCAACTTCTTGCGGCGTGCCGCCGCCGCCTTCCGCGGACCACCGGACGCGCTCCGGTGGTCCGTTTATCCTACCGTCTTCGCCTATGGTCCCCTCGGGATCCCACCTTCACTGCGAATGGATTCAAATGCAAAAACGGCCTGCTTCGTCGTCTCCCTTCAATCCGCACGTCAAAATGATTAGCATTGTCTTTGTAGTTTTCCAACGCGACCCGATGGCGCCGCTCCCCTTCGCCGCGGTCCAACTCCGACTGCGGTTCTTTGTTTTTCTTCGACGCGGCGCAACATCATCGCGTTCTTAAACTTCCTTCCATGGCGTGGCACGACGGCGCCACGCATATCTTCCTCATGAACCACATGGTGCGAAGGCACGACGCTTTCTCGTTCCAACCACAAAGAAACCAATACGAATATAAGGAGGAGGGTCAGCCGTGTTTGTGCAGTCCGACCCCCTCGCGTTATTCGATAACATTTGGTTTTAATCCATGAAGATCATCAAGTTGGTAATCATGAACAATTAAACAAATAAAACCCCTACCTCGGTTCTGGAACGGTGTTCGTCAACGAGCCGCGGAAGATGAGCGTCGCGGAGGTCGGGCGTCGCGGGAGAACGTCGACGTCGTGAAGCGAGGATTCCAAGTCACAGATACGGCGTCACGGAAGAACCGTGTTCTTCGGCGGAGAAGTTCTTCGTTGAAGAATGGTGTTCTTCGCGTTCTTCGTTGAGGTTGAAGAAGAAGAAGAAGATGTTTCCCCAATCCTCTCAAGGTTGCGAAACTCTAACATAATAAAATAAGACTAAGTCTTATTTTATTAACACAACCTACCATTTGAATTTCAAAAGTTTGAAATTCAATAACCACATAAAACTCACCTCATTAAACTTATTACATTCAAGTCAGAAGTTATAACTTAAGTTAACACAAATTAAAGTGGGAGTTGAGGGGGGTTTTAGAGGATATGAAGGGGTGGGGTTCATGTGGGCCCCACCACCGTCATAACCTCCCAAAGGAGGTTGGGTGGTTACCCAAATTCCATCATGAACTAACACTTAGAGTAAAATAATAAAAATTGTAGTGTTATTATAAAATAAACTTCCACAATTTTTATTATCATCACTTGTGTAAACAGAACTCCGGAACATGAGTTCCTAAGCAATTACCGGCGCTGCGGTCTCATCAGTGCACTCGGAATTCGATTCCGGGGACCGGTTCGAAATTTAGAAATTGCCGCTTGTTCGTTCACTGAACGTACCCAAGCCAAACTTCAGAAATTAATTCCGGGCACACCGGGCCTTAGAATCAGGCGCCGTTAGAAACTTCATTCTTGTAAAATTCCAAAGAAAATTAAGAAAAAATTTCCTTGAAATTTCCGGGTCTTTACATTTAACCTAATAAATAAATATTATGAAAAGCGTCGTTGAATTACAATTCAATATTTTTCACAATTTAGCAAAAATGAAACATCATAGAAAAATAGAAAAAAATAATCCTAAGATACTTTTTATATTTTTACTTCATTGATGAATTTTATTTTGAAAAATTAAATTTATAAATTATTCCAATGTTTTATGTAAAGTATATTCTACATTAAAGTGCTGAAATACTACAATTATAAAAATATTTAGTTTTATGTGAAATTTTAGGTTTGTTCAAATCATATTCTAATCAGTTATTATAGATGAACATAAAAAAATTTATTGAATATATAAAATATATAATTCATTAATATAATTCACCAATAGTAATTAATTTAATTAATTAGGATAAGATAACCTAATGATCGTAAAATTATTTTCTCAAAAAACATTCCCTGTATATTAAATTGGTTCTTATAATTCATTAAAATTAATTCATAACCAATTAATAAAACCATGTATTATCCTATGTTACTCAATCATTTTAAGAACCACCAACATAATAACTAATTAATTTCTTATAATATTAAATTATAGTATTTTTAATTATATAATATTATTTTGTTAAAATTGGACATGAATGTTACGTAAGCTATCGATGAAAGTCAATGTTTTGTGTAATGTATACTATATTATGTGTTCAGTGTAGATAATGATAAATTGTTTTTGTGAAGTGCATGATTAACATATTGTTGAGAATAATGAAACCCTGACATAGTTATTTAACAATAAATCAAATATTTTTAGTATTGTGTGGAATGTAAAATATCAAGAAGATTTTATTGAACTGAAAATATTATTTTTCAAAATATGAGACTGTTTTATGTTCTATTATTACTATATACATTAAAAAAACTCACTTATATTTTAAATAATTAATTTAAAAAACACACCTTTCTTAATAAGTATAAATATTTTTTTAATATCCTTTAAAATTAATGTCTATCATAAGATTTCCCCAATAAATTATTGTGGGAAATAAAACACATTTTGTATCGTTATTTTTTAAAAACATGGTCATGGATAATCAATAAATCTGATTTAATGTGAAATATAATTTATTTATATTCTAAAAATCTTTCTTATTTAATAAAGAATATATGGGAGGATAATTTAAAATAAAATATATAAACTCCTTTAATATATAGTAGATTATAAAATTATTTGAATATGTGAAGGATAAATGATAACATTACTTCAAAGAAACAAAAATAAACCCAAAAAGAATGTTGAATTGTAAAATAGATTCCCACCTATTTTGAAAAAGTTAAAATGAAACCTATTATAATAATAGACATGAATTGAAACATTGGACAACCTGAATAAATAATTTTTTCTTGATTTTTATATTAAGGGGCATTATATATACAACATAAAAGTGAATGGGTTTATATTAGAAATTATGTCACACCAGAATGTAAATTATGAAAAAATCCCTCACTGTGGGTTTTTTATTAGTTTTACATGATTTAAATTCATATATAATGGTTTTACAAATACTATTAAATCATAACAGAAACATATTAATATTTATAATATCATGTATTATAACCTTATAACAACTTATTACCCCTTGGTTAATAATAATTCAATATTACCATTATTCATGGTGTCAAATGCATTGTTTTCCCATGAATTTTTCATCATGTATATTTTTGTTGATATGGATTGGATGTATAATAATAATATAGATAATGATATTAACTTTATTGATATTATTCACACTCATTATTTAATTTATTGAAAAATTCAGGAATGTTGTACGTGGAAAATGAATTGAGTGGTTTTGTGGAGACGGTAGGGTGTACGTACACAAGAGTGACGACATGAAACATTTAATAGGAGAAATGGTTAGAAATTTAATGAAATATTTATTTTACAAAATTAAAATAATTTCATATGTAACACATATATTAATTATTTCCATCATTATGACTTTCAACATGATTCAGTGATGGAAAAAAATTACATTTGTATATGAGGGGATAGCATGTACTGCACATGATTGATTGATTTGTTTTCCATTTGATGGATATGGATGTGTTTAAATATTAATAATTAAGTTTAAAAACGTAATAGTATATTAGATAATTTTATATTATAATTTAATTTTTAAGACAAAATTGAACTTTATAAAATAGTCAATAAATAATGGAGCTTCATTAAGACAATTTCCTTTTATTAGAGAAACCACTTTTCGATCTCTTCTTATGAACCATAGATTAAATATTTTGGAATCCAAAAAACTATATAATGTGGATAAGTTATTTTGGGGGAGATTTATTTTGGGTGTATTAATGATAAATGGATTTAGGAGTTTTAATAAATGAGTGGAGGGGTTCCCTTTTAGAAATGAGGAGGGCAGACATTTTTTAAAACATCCTATAATATTAAATATTTGAATGTAACTCTCAACCCATGATCCTAAAAATTGATGAAAAATAGTCTTTGGGGATATAAACATGGTATTCATGTACAAAAATAAATATACACATGTTTAAGCATGTTATTTCTTTTACCTCTATAGTTACAAACTTTTACCATTTTAGTTGTCATAAGAGTAACATGTTTTTTAACATCTATAATTTTTCCATTATAATTAAAATGAGATATGTATCTTATGATTAATTTGAACCACTAATTATATATTTGATACCTAAGTCATCAAATAAAAATCATTGATTGTTTAAAATAATTTTTAATAAATGCAAATGAAATTCTAGAAACCCCATTTTAACCATAGCGACCTTAAAGAATTTTTAATGTATTTACTAGTAAATATGTCCAAAAATTATGTTTAGATTATTTAATAATATTAATAATTATTATTTAAAAAAAATCCATTTAATGAAATTTAATCCACTAAATTTTAATGATTTATTTTAGAAATAAACTATGAAATTCTGTCAAAGATTGGGGTTTCAAGAAATGCATTTTTCATGCATAAGATAGTAATATGTTGACTATATTATTTGTAATAAAAATTATATTTGATTGAATAAATATATTTAGATATATAATCTAATAATTTCATTTAAATAATTCATCATTAAATATAATTTCAATTTATTAAAATGGATATATAATAAATAACATTTTAAATCATGTTAATGAAAATTATCCTTTTACCTTAAAATATTCTTATCTTTATTCATATACCTTTTATATTCAATTATTTACTAAATTAATATATTTTAATTAATTATTAAACTAAAATTAGTAATATTTAAATACAATAGTTTATATTATTCAAAATAGTTATTTCTAATGGAAATATTCAAAAATTCATCCAAGGATTTTTTTGACTGTGTATGTTCCAAATCAGTATTTATCCTATCAAATTAGATTTTTTAAATGAAATATTAAATTAGAAATTTCATTATATATTTAATAAAATATAATTCTCACATACTGTAATTAAATCATAGGTAATAAATTTCTCCATCTTAAATAAATTTTAATCTTGATAATTTCATTTGTATTAACTTATAAAAAAATTAGTGTGATTGTTATTCCTATGACCCTCTAGTTTCCACATCACTTCCTCAATTTTTTGATTTATGGAATGTACATTTACTAGTAAAGTCATTTTATTTTTTAATAAATTCACTCTAGTGTTATGAATATGCCAAATTTCATCATAGTGTGATAGATCAACTTCAAATTCTATTTATTCAGATGTGGATACCATTCATTACCAATGGATACACCATAACTGCAATTCCTTCCAATGTTTAAAAGTGTAAAATAACATGGGGATTAATTTTTTTTTTCTTACTGAACCATATAACACTCTTTCATTGAGATACATTAAAGAAATAATGATGTCCCACTTTAAATTCCCAATCATTAGTCTATTTATTGGCAGCACTCTTTTCCAATATTTTCCCCACTATTACTTGAGTTTAAAAATATTTAAATTTTCCATTATAGCTTCATAATGAAATGGAATGTTAATTTAAATTTCACCACCTTCAACCCAGGAAGTTTTTATATGAAATATCTTGGAATATAATTCTTTATATGGTTCTATGTGTATACTTGAATAGAATCTAGTTTTATAGGAAAACTATAAACAAGGCAAATACAGTTCCTATATACAATGAAATTGAAGTGGTAATTGCCTCAAAATTTATCCCAACATCTAAATATTCCATTTAGACTATTCATTTCATTGAAAATGGTAGGAGGTGCTGAAATAAATCTCAGTATCAAGAGACTTCTAAACAATGTCCCAAAATTTTAATGTAAATCATGGATCATAATAAAAATCAAGTGAAAGAGTTGTTGTATTATTTGATTCGACATATTTAATATATTTATTTCCAAGTTGATCACGAGGTAACTATTCTCATATAGTTAGTAAATGAGACTATTAGGTATGATGTTAAAAAATAACATATATTAAATCATTCTTGTTAATTGACTTCGGTGTTTATATAAAAATTTATTTATCAATGTCATGCCAATTTCACAAAGGAATTTTTATAGGATTCATGACTCATATAGTATGTTTTCTATTTTCCTTAAAATATTGAAATACTATGAATCTAAGCACATAATCATGAAATTTATTCTTCATGCGGTCGCATAAATTTTATTCCCTCACACCGATATACAAGTTGGTGCTACCAGTGTGTATAGTGAAATTCAAGTTTTGGAGATTTATCCGATAATTACTTTTTCATCTCTAGTATATATAAGCACATTATCTATCTAAAAAATTTAAAACATCATCTTCATATACAGTTTCTACCAATTTTCCATCATTGACTTCTTAAATTTTCTTATGAAATTTCTCATCATGGATTGTAATCTTTTTATATTCCCTAATAGAGATAGTGATAATTTAAAAATGATAGATGCATCCCTTTAAATAATAATAACTATATCCATTTTTAATATATCGATGAATATAAAATCCCTCTTAATCCTCATTTTTCCAAATTATCCATCATCCTTCCTAATGAAACCATGTGATACCTTATATTATTTCCTTGGTAGGTTGTGTATTGAAAACTCATACTCTATGAATAGATAGAACCATTTCCTTTCCCTCATGTTGAGTTATTTATATGGAAACATTTATTTTTTGATCTTATGATTCACATATATCTCACATATTTCCCCATTTTTATAATTTCTTCATGTGATCAATGAAAATATTATGGATGATAAATATATTAAATGAGTTGAATGGTTCCTCCCATGAGTCTTTATTTCCTTCGATACATGATAAAAACATAATATTTTTAGTAAGGAAACAATAGACTCCCTTCGTTGATGCATCACTATATAAAAAACCCCACCATTTCCAAGTGGTATATTTAAAATCACATACTATAACTTTCAACTCTTCAACTCATAAAATAATTATTCACATTCATTTTTTCATTTGAACAAAACAACTTTATGTGTATGATGGAATAACAGTATAGTAAATATAGAAAAAATATTAATGAATCGTTGACAGTAACCTACCAAACTTACATAGCTACGTACCTTAGTTATGTTCAATGGTTCCGGCCATCATTATACTACCTTTTTATTTGTTGGACCAATATATATTCCTTATTTGGTTAAAATACGGACATGAAAGAAACGTACTAAATCTATTATTAAGATTTCCTAAGTTACCCAAATAACTATTTTCCTCTATGAATATCATTAATGATCATCAAGTGATTCCCACAGTCCTTATATACATCATATATTATATAGAAATACCATCAATCAATACCACAACAAATTTAAGAAGTTATTCATTCAATACTCTATTCATAATATCAATAAAAATGATATTGCATTAATCAATTAAAATGTCATTATTGTAATTTTTAATGTCCATACCTCATTCAAAATTCCATCATCAAATATATTCTTCAATTTCTCAATATTTATGATTTCCAAAAAATATCACCCTTTGAAAAATTTTGTATATATGAAGTTAGTCAAAAAAACTCATCAATTTGAGGCATATGATACTTGCTATTTTGTATAATAACATTGATTTTTCTATAATCAATGCATAGTCTCATAGATCCTTTGTTATTAATAATGAAAATAATAAGGGCTTCCCAAGGTGAAATAATAGGTAATATATATATAATATCACATAAATCCTATAGTGTTTTCATCAATTATAATAATTCCATAGTGGACATTATATAGGGTTTATTTGATATAATACTTTCATTAGGGATTAAATCAATGGAGATATAGAAATCATTCTCTATTAGATATCGAGGTAATTATTCATAAAATACATCACTGTATTCCAATATAATGGGTACATCAATTTGTTTAACATTACAATTTTTAAATGTACATTTTTTATCTTATTCTCTAGGAATATAATTTTGATGTGTTACTGGTGGTTGATATTTTCATTACTCATATGATGAAGTCTCAAATTTAATGATATATAATTCTAAATCTACATTATTAATCAAAATTTCAATTAATTTGAAATAAATACTATATTAATATTTTTAAATACTAAGAATACAAATGATTATATCAATATAAACCATAGGTTTGATAACAATGTCTCCATATGGTTTAATTTATGTTTCATAATGGGATCACCCAGACACATCCTTATTATTGTGAGATTTCCAATAGGTGTTTTGATGGAAAACTCCCTTATTAAGAATCATAGAATGTATCGAATTTTCATAAATAATTTATTATATATGAAAGAGTAAAATAATTAGAAATCCAATAATGTAACAGATATCTTAAAGGCTATTATTAAAGTACATTCTACAACATCACTAAAAACCTCCATGTAAGATGTAGTGATTGCAGAAGATTGACCCTCTCGTTTTCCACTAATGTGGAATGTTCCCAAGAATATTTTGGAATTAATGTGAATAATAAGACCTTTATATAAAATTGAAGAACTATAAATCACAATTTCTTATTCAAAATTCATTCAATAGCAAGATGTTCATTATCATAGCATTTGTAAAAAATTTGCATGCCCTTCAAGCATTTTCCTTGGCGTTTCTTCCCCCAATTTTCACATGAACGAAATTGAATCATTTTATTAATATTATTTATTTTCTTCCTTTTTATGTTTTTTAGATGACCTATTATTCTCGTTATTACATATAGATACTCAGGATCTAAAAAATTCCTTCTATTTTCTGACGATGCATAAAATTATTTCATCATATGATGAAATAGCTTAAGAAACCCAACCTATTCAATGTCTCAGATTAATACTTTTAAAAAATGATGAATATTTAATTATTTATTACATATGTAATTTATATCATACTAGTATAGTATTCTAAATGAATCCTCATACTTCAAAACAATTTATATTAATTTATTTACTCAATGTCACTTTCACTTTATTTCACTTTTTTTCTCATAGATTTAAAATTTTTTCGATTGCTTTTTTTAAAAACTCACCATTCTATATTTTTTGAATTTTTCTCCTCCATTATATTCTAGTAAAACAACCACCCTTAGTCCAAATCACTCCTATGGTAATATAATTCAATTAAAACCTTTTCATTTTTATGTCATCCCAGTGCTAGAAAGATATTTTCAAAGGACATAATCCATTTTTTAGCTACAATGAGATTTTTTGTCCCTCTAATTGATGTTGGATTATATAACATGACGTGATAAAACATAGTATAATAAAACCATGTAACAACATATTACTTCAATTAGGAAATGTTAATCATCCTATCCTGAATATGCTTCCATAATATAGCCATTATTTGTTTTGTTCCAATACCAACTTTATTGGTTTACTTAGACTGGAAATCAATAAATTATACTTGAGTATTTATACCCTTAATTTGTCCCTAAAAATTTATAAAAAGTTTTATTCACCCAATTTTCTCAAAAATATTAATTTTAAATAATAATGTATAATTCATTATATGGCATAACAGTAACATAAAAAGAAAATTTATGCATTTTTATCTCATAATGATAAACATAGTTTCTTTTTTAATATATTTATTTTTAAATCTTTTTTGTGGTTTTTAATAATAATTTTAAATATCATATGCATATCCCTTATGTGTTTCAAACTAGGTTCATAGTAAGGATTATTATCATGTACACGGTGACAATCGGGGCATAACAAAAAGAACTATTTTCGGTTATTACCCCAAGTTACAAAACATGCAATACAACAACCACTATTTGTATACATAAAAGGATTTGTTACATAGAAAACACACATAATATTTACATTTACAAAAAATTATTATGTTAGTCAACAATTTTATGTATAGTCAAAGACTATAAAAGGTTTATGTTCCTTAATATTTGTTTTTTAAAAATAAAGTTCCCAAATTTTCTACTAAACATTCTCTAATAGAAACTGTCACAATCCCAACACAAGTTACCCAGTGTTGGTTGTTACTTTATTAATTTCGAATTTATTCAAGATATAAAATATGAAATTATTGATCAATTGTCTAGTTTTGGAGAAAATGAAACATAAACGATTATAATTTTATATTAGGGAAAATATTGAAAAAATATTACATCATTGAAACCATTCAAAGAAATTTTTTTATATCATAGGGAAATGAAAAAAATACCGCTGATTTCAATATCTCAGAAAATTTTATGTAAATTATATGGTTTCATGAGTAAATAAGTCATAATAAAATGGGAATGTAAATAAATAAAATTAAAATCTATTAAAATAATAACAAGAACAAAAAATGAATCCACCAATAATATCAATGAACTAACAACATGGATAAAAATAAATTAATTCTTAATTAAGAAATAATTAATAATGGATTTCATGATCTTATAAATCATGAAATATATATCATCAATGCCTTTCCCACAAAAATCTAAAACCATGGGTAAATACCCATTTAATTTGGATTACTAATTTTTACCATGAGACCAGTCGAGGCATCAAGGGGATAATTAAATTTCATCCCTGAAATTCCTATCATTATAGATCAATTCCCCATATATCTAATAACCAGATTTATTCACGAACAATATGACTTATCAAAAAGAATATGTATTGAGTAAGGAATGTGGATACAAAAATATTTATCCTATCAATCAATTAATATTAAGAGTAAAAAAATAATACATAGTTATGATATAATATTTATGAAATAATAATATCTGTGATAAAGAATATGGATATTTAAGGTAAATTTAATGTTCCCTGATCACCAAAAAGTAATTGTTTCAATATAAAGTTAAATAAGAAAAATCAATGTGAGATAACATTTATTTTGAGATAAATTCATGTATTTTGCAGAAATTATGGGAATATAGATGAAATATTAAGATAATTGTCAATGAAATATTTCAATTTTTACAAATAGTAAAAATTTGTAGAAGAATATAATTTTTTAAAAACAATTATGGTAGCAAGGATGTATATTATTTCTATATAAGGAAAAAAACATTCATTTAATCTTTTTTTAAAAATTATTGAAAACACATTATAAAAAAATAGTAGAAATATTCCATTATAATGTTCAAAATAAAAATTTTATCAATAAATTTTAATAATAATATATTGGAGTAAATAAAATAAATTTTTTATAAAAAATAAAAAATATGTACATGGATGGAAAATATTTTTTATTTAAAGAAAAATAAATAAGTTTTCATTTAAAAATTTCATTCGTATATTCAAGTATGAAAGTAAAAAAAATTAGAAAAATATATTGAAATTCATTTAAAATATAATGGATAATAAAAATATTGAATCTTATGAAGGATAGAGGAAAAGATTCCATCAATGAGAATAAAAGAAATCCACATAGAAAGTGTAATTGTAAAAAATATAATCACATGTTGGATAATTTTTATATAAATACCCCATGAATGAATAAAAATTAATTGAAATGTTGATAATCAATAATAAATAGTTATTTATGTTAACTGCTTAAAATAGAAAATATATACTCTACATAATGGTAAATAGGTTAATAGTAACAAATATGTGTCAATAGAGTGTAAATTGAGACTAAATAACATACCACAAGATTCACTATAGTTAAAATTTCAGTAATCTTTTGTATATTATTTTTACGAATTTTATTTATTCATAAAAAAACTATTTTCATATTTATGAGTTCATATATGATCCCTTACAGAAAACGTATAACTTATTCATTAATAATATTTCGTTATTAACAATATTTTCAGGGATTAGCTTCTTTATTTTATCATGAATCTTTTGTCACAGAGGTTCTGGTCATTATAAATGTGATATAGGTAAATATTATAAATAATTATAAAAAAGTAATTAATATTAATTTCTTTCATTAGATATATTTTTTGAACAATTCGAGAATGTAGAACATTAAAAATTATTCGCCTCACTTTGTAGTGATAGTATACCACACATACGCATGAGCGATAACATAATTCTGTTCAATGATGAAATGGTAAATAAGTGGTTGACATATAAATTTTAAATATTTAATATAATTACATATTTATAATATATTTTCATTATTTCAATCACTATCACTTTCCATATTAATCATTGAGGGAAATCTAATTACATTGGTTTTTTAGCAGGTAGTCTTCCATATACATAAAAAATTTCTTTCATTCTAATTGATGGACAAGGATAAGGATTGATAATAATCCATTAACATAGTAACATAAATATTTATGTTATATACTATTTTTATTTTATTTTTATTGTTAATAAACAATTCAGGCTGTAAAATAATAAAAAACAAAGATCTTTGTTAATATGATTACCCTCTCTTAGAGAATCCTCATTTTGATATTTTATTAAGGTCCTTATGGTGGAAGTTTTGGTGAAACAATAAACCCTTAATTGAGAATAATGATTTTTTTGAGATATTTTGGATGTTTTTTTGTGCTATGTGGTTTGAGAGGTGAGAATAAGTGAGGGGAGTTGGTTCTTTATTATAAATGAGGAGATGTAGATTTTTTACATAACCAAAACTATTAAATAACGGGAGGTGACTCACAACCCAAAAGACGTAGAAAATGATAAATAATGATGTGTGGGGTTTAAAATTTCAATACACACGTCCAATAATAAAAAAACATGTTCTAAACATATTATTTTCTTTACAAAAAAGGTTAATCAATTTTATATTTTTAGTTTTTACTACAACAACAGGTTTATTAACATATTTAAATTATTCACTAAGTCTAAAATAAAATAATCATTTTTAGATTATCATGAAAATGATATTATAAATATAAAATCCAATTTCTCAAATAAAAAACATATTTTTGTGTAAAATTAATTTTATCATAATTACAAGAAATGTCCCAAAAACCCATTTTGACAAAAAATGTGATAATTAAATTTTTATGTTCGTACAAATAATCATATGAAAAAATTATGTTAAAATTATCATCTAATTTTAATTATTATAATTCAAAATAAGGAATAAATTTTATAAAAATCAATTAATATATGTTAGATATACTAATTTAAATATAAACCCGCGATTTGGTTTGAATAACGATTTTTCAAGAAATGTATTTTTAAACATAAGTTGATAATATAATAACTATATAAATAGTAATAACAATTAAATGGAATTAAAATAATATATTTATATATATAATATAAAAATATAATTTAAATTATTAATATTAAAATATAATATTAATTGCAGAAAATGGATATACATTTTTCCATAAAAATAGTTTTCTAAAAAATAGCCATTTTACCATCAAACTTTATTATATTAATTTCTATAAAAATGAAAGCCCATAAATTTTACATTATACTTATTATAATACATATTAATAATAAAAATATCAATTGTTAAATAACAAATTTTAAAATATTCATCAAATTCAATTTCTAAGGGAAAATTTATAAAACTTATTTTATGTTTATTTGGTACAAGTAAGATCAAGATTGATATTAATCATACCAAATAAGAATTTTTGTCCTATAAAATATTTAAATATATATTTCAATATTGTTTTATTAAAATAGTATGTTCAAATTCTATAATTTCTGCTGAGGAGTTATATAAATTACCTTGAACACTTACCCAATGTTCGTCTCCTAAATGTCTATTACACACCCTAATGCACCTGCTCTCCAAAAATTAGACTATGTTCCTTAAATATATGGCATTCATCCAGGTAAGATAGTAGTATTAATATAGGTATCAAATCATTCTTAATATTTCTCTATTTTGTTTTCTATTATAATCCAACCATATGATAATTATAATAATAAAGTCATCATAATTGTTGTGTAAAAATGTTATTATAAAAATGTTATGACCATTATATACTATCTTCCATCTACTATAAAAATGAATCAATGTTAGTGAGTGTATGTATGTGGATTACCACCTCCTCAAAGTGATTCATTAAGATAATCATCACCACATCTAATGATTATTATTAATTAAAATATTGGTGAATAAATATAATATTTATAATGTAATTAAAATTCTTAAATTACTATTTTCGACAGACACACATCCATCTTATTTCATAAATTAATAGAAATTATTCTAATGAATCATATTGAATTACACCTCCCCAAATAATCTATTTTGAATTTTTTTTCCATTTTTTCATAATTTATCAAAATATGGTTGACCATAAAAAAATATCAAAATAATATTTTTATCCTTCTATTATAATGATAGTATGTCAAAAATAAATATCTATTTAAACATATTTTCCAGTCAATTTAAATAATGTTCAAGTTTGGATTTGTTTCAAGACATATATTTATAAAGATATGAATTATTACATGGATCATTATGAAAACAGAATTTCTATTATAATTTGACATAAATATATAAATAATAATTATTTTTCGGATTTTATATAATACATTAATATTTAACACATTAATTAAAAGGGAATCCTTTTTAAGTTGAAAAACATAAAATGATCATTCATAGGAAAATTTCTATTATATACACCATGATTCATTTTTAATGGTGAAATAAATACCCCATTTTCATTTTTCATAATTATTTATTTATAATAGTTTTTGTCTAATTTTATGTTCAATTATCATCACCACGATGTTTTTTTAATAAATATATAAATATATTGTAATCATTTTGGTCTCGAATTCTCTTCAGTTATATATGTTTTAATTTTTGGGATAAATTTCATATTTATATGGTGTATATTCTGAAAAATATTAAATTTTAAATTAATCCATTATTTAATAAATTATATTTCAATAACCATTTGATTTTCATTCATTCAATGACATTTGATTTACAAATTAGTAAGTCTATAATGGTGTTTACACTAGTAAACTATATAACGTTTAACATAATCATGCATAATTGTATATTATCTATCATGATTGATCTGTTATGACCTATAATGACTTATGGATTTATTACACCTTATTTTCAAGTAAAATAATGATTCATATAGAAGTATTGTTCCGTAATGATTTTATGGTTTTCTTTCAATACATTTTTTAAGAATATTTAACATTGAATTTAATTGAATTTTATTCCCATTTATATATTTTACTTCGCACAAATGTTATCCATTCACTAGTGGAAACTATTTTTTATCCCCAATGACACTTTTATTCACCTTATTTATTGTTAATGAAAATGATTGGTTATTCGTTATAAAAAATACATTTTTGGAATGGTAATTTTTAAATATAATAATGGTTTCTATCCTATCATAATAAATTTTTTATCACCCATTAGATAAATTCTATAGATAAAACTCATGGATTTATCAATTTTACAGAATAAAATATTAATTTAAATGTCAATTTTTTATTTATTTTGACGGGCCCTTTATGGAATCCTTATTTTTTCCCCAGTATTCAATATTAACGATTTTTCAGATGTAATATTAGTCAATGTATATTTAACTCTTTCTTTCTAATTTTTTTTTGCACAATTCCTCTATTAAATATTATTTTTAAGAGTTATTAATGTCAAAGTATTTTCACTTCTCTATTTGAAACCATTTTTCTTTTCATGGATCTTTTAAATGGAATTATTTTTAATAATATTTTTAATATGTTTTCTTATTCCAAACTAAAAAATGATTTTTTAAAAGTTATTCACATTTCCTCTCTTATAAAATTATTTATAAGGGTATTTGGAAAAATTTTATATATTCAATTCAATTTTACCTCAATGTATTACCTCCCTTTAAGTGATATTTTGATCAATCATAATAAGATACTATGTTTTAAATCATTTGGGAAAATGAAATTTTTATATCTTATGAATTTTTAGGATCTTGTTATTTGAATGATTAAGAAACCATTTTTTCCATGGTTTATTTAGGCTATGATGATGATTGATTTTATATTTCATGTTTATGTATTGATGATGGTGGTTGGGTTCCTATATCACCCTCTATGACAATGTTTTTAAGCTTATATATAATAATATTTTCATTTATAGACATAAGAAGTTTGTTCCCATAATCATGGAAGTGATGAGTCTTCTCACATTCCAGGCATGGAATTTTTGAATTATTTCACATAAGAATTGGAATCATAGGTTTTCCCATATATATATTTACAATATATATGGTTTGGAAACAAATTCATGTTAGTCATAATGTTATTCCACATTCCCATGTTGCTTATCATGTTATGTAATATTTATAAGATTAATTTATTTATAAATATATTCAATGTTCTCATGGTCATTATTTATTATTAATGTATTCCACATTTTTATATCACTCTCACGTGTTTTATGTTTAATGATATATATTTTAGAAAATGTTTTTCATTTAATCTTACTCAATGGAATTTTGATAATATTATTCTTCTCCATCATGTTTTATGATTATCATATATTGTAATATGATATATTATTATGATAGCATCATCTTCCACTTATTATTCATAACGTTTTTGATCTTAAACCTTACGATATGTATTTTACATTTATAATAAATTCATCTCACCTATTTCTTATATTTACATTCCGAAGGTTATGAATATGATTATTCCATGCAAGGTATTTAGAAAATAATTTAGTGGAGTACGATTATAAATAATTGTTCGTAATTTTTGTAAAATAATATGACTATGTGACTAGTCTCCAAGAAACTAGACATTTCATGACATTAATTATATGACTACATGTGAATTATTTTATTCATATCAATAAATTACTATGTTATTTAATTTAGTATTCGTTTGGGCCGCTTTATGTGAACTCAGGGAGGTTACATCAAAAAATAGTTCAAAAATCATATAAAATAAAAATAAGGCACATATACCATATTCCAACTCACTAACTCATAACTGAGGAACATGTCCCTTAGGGCCTATTCATGCACACAGTCATTATCTAGGGTCACTTATGCCCATCTAAATCATATAGGGGTTATCATGTCCAGTGGTATAAAACCACCATTTTAATATAATGATCCCATATCATTTGTCAAAAAATTCAAAAATACGTACAAAAACCATAATAAAGAGTATAAATAAGGACCACATGCTTTTAAATACTTGGACTCACTACTAAAAGGTGATACTGGATAAACTTGTCCACACAAAGTCATTTTGTATTCTATGTAAATATATAACTAAATAAATTTTTTATATAAATTTTTAAGGCCTCACAAACCTCTTTACATGTCACTATACCTTGGCCTAAAATGTTGTTAATATTCTGTTAAAACACATTTCCATTTTCAAAATCAATTTCAAAAACCTTTTTTTTCAAATTTCAATTTTCCCAAATAGAATTATTTCAACCCAAGGCCTTTTAAAAAGTATGTTTCTAAATGATACCTCATTTAATCTAGAATCTAATTAATTCCCACATGCATATCGTAAATTATTCCACCAACACTCAGCCCAATCCCATCCCAGCCATTCTGAATAACTGATAAAAGACCCGAATCAATAAGTGGAATTATTATTAATGAGGAATATAAAAATAATTAACCAAAATATGATGATTATCAAATAAGGTCATAGTCCTCGAACATAAGTGACACATCAATAGATCACATCAATCCCATAATAACTTCTTTCATGTTAAATATCTCTTTTCTCAATATCCAATATATGGAACTAATTAATCCATTTATTTAAACCAAAAATCCAAATTTGAATAATTTACACCAAAATCACCGGGTGGTCTAGTTATTTAGAAATCGTGAGAACCTAGGTGTGTTTGAAAAACATTGTACGCTTGAGACTAATCCAACTAATATCCATATTTGAAAACCCAAAATTAATATCCAATTTTACTTAAATTTGGACAAGAAAATATTTAAAAATGTACAATGAATTATCCAAAGAAAAGTGGTGAATAAAAACATATTTATATATTAACAACATTCCCTCTACAAGTCACCCACAAAATTCCCAAAATGAAGAATAAAATCTCCAAGATCTAGTGATAACATCCTAAAAAGCTACAGTAGAACCAAAATTACCAATGAATGAATAAGTGGAGAAATGGGAAATGGGGTTATAATCATACCTAAAATCTCCCAAAAACATTCCACAAAAAACAAGGACAATAAAAAGGTGGATAGGGGGCTTTATCCCCCTTAACATAGATAAATCCATAGGGGAGAAGAGAGGATACCGTATAAAAAAATATATTGGAAAGGTCATCAATTCCCCCATTAAAAAGCCTCCATAATAGGATGTACTACAAATTCAGTTTTATAGCCACTCAACCTCTCGTGAGGCCACTCTGAACCCTCATGACCAATATGGGACACACAAAATGTCTAAAAACATCCATCAATGATGTTTAAACTTTTAGAACTTCATTCTATATCCTGCCTCTCAATAATATATGGCATCTAAATTCAAAATTTAATATTCCTCCAATAAAAATTTTAATATATAATGACATAGGTCATTACACATATGTCATTAAACAACATATAACATTGAGGCTATATTAACGGAATTCAATTTTGTTTCATGATAGTGTAAAATCATGAACATAAAATTCATCACAATAGTCATACCTATAGTCCTACATATTTATACATATGCATAAATAGTATACCTACATGGGACTCAGATAATGTCTAAAAACATCCATCAAATATGTTTAAACTATTAGAACATGATTCCAAATCCTACTTCTCAAAAATATGTTGAAACTAAATTCAAAATATAAAATTCCTCAAACAAACATTTTAATATATAATGACATAGGTCATTACACATATTTTATGAAGCAATATATACCATTGAGGATATGCTAATGGAATTAAATTTCATTTCTTTTTAGTGTTGGATCAAGAACATATAATTCAACTCGGTAGTCCTACCTATATACCCAAAAGGCTTTGTAATAGTCTTGGATACATATTCATAAATGGTATAACCTTTGGTCTTTTATTTTATCCATAAAAGGTACAAAATGACATGACATCTTGACTAAACCTATGTACATTAACTATTTAAGTTTTTATTCACTATATATAGGTATATATGATGAACTATTTTGATCCCAATCCAAACATGATGAAACATTCTTTGTCATTAAAAAACAATTTCATAGGGAACATTAACCCTAGTGTAACCAATAAGACATCATAAATGGAAGAAAAATCATTCCTGTGGTTTTTTTGATATACAAATGAATCTATACTCCAAAAGAACTTAATTGGTGAAAATATAGTTATCATTCAATTCATTATTAATGAGGTAATTATACAGTGACTAGATAATAAATCCTTAAATTAATTAGTTATGATAAAACATTATTGTGATTAACTAGTAAATACTCAAATAAATTAATCAACATCCATCCTACATGTGAAAAGATAATAAATCCTTAAATTTATTAGTGATGAGTATACCTACAAGTGATTAGATATCAGATACTAAAATTTATTAGTGATGATATAAATACCTATTTATGATCCAAATTGTCTTTAATTACTATTGGGATGATCCAACCTACTGGTGACATGATAGTGTATCCTAAAATTATTTATCAATTAATAACCCTATTATTAATGATCTCATAGTTCCTAAAACTCTTTGATGATGAGATAGTAAATTAGTGATAATTTACTAGTTCCTTATTTTCATTAGTGATAAGTTAAAGTGTAGTTGATGGGAATGTAGGTATCTAAATTCAATGATGATGATCTAGTAAATTCCCAATCAAGTTATAGATATGATAATGTTCTACGTATTCATGTATTTGATAGAATTCATAAATATACCCTATGATTGATATATTCATAAATTTTCTCTCCTCCTAATCATTGGATATAATAAACATTAACAAAAACCTTATGTCTTATTGGAATTCCACAAATTAAAATTTATCCCACACTCATTATATATGGATGATCTATTTTGTAAAATATTTTGTGAGTTACTAGCGTACAATCTATCCCACTTCACTCCATCATTGGTATTTTTAAATTCCATAGTACCTTACTATATATATTCAATCTAGAATATGACCTAAAATATAAAAATTCTTCTATAATATGTTTGTGATACCTTAAACCATGAACGAGTGATTATATACTTGGATACATTGTACATTTAAATGTCAGGATCAATAAATTATCTTTATAAAGGGTGTCCAAACAAGGTATTATTTCATATAAATGGAAATGGTATCATTACAAGGAAGTATTTTCCAAATATGTCTTAAATATATAAGAGATACATATAGTATTAAAAAACCTTCATTGTGAGATGATTTAATATCCCATCCTTTTGATTTTAAAACATACACCCCAAACATATCTAATCATATTTTATTCCCATACGCGATGGAAAAAACATGAAGGGAAATGGTTGGGGGATAAAATATCATAGAAAATAGACTATAGATGTTTTTTTGGGATGTATAACCTAGAATGTATTTTTTATTTGAGTTCTTATTCCATTATGTATAATAGGAAAATATAATTATAATGTGTAATTATGTTCATTATGGGGTGTTTTCCTGGTGGTTATTGGTGGGAAATGTGAATTTAGACATTCACTATACTTAGTACAGTCAATTTGGATATGTGATGATATGTTTTAGTCTTTTGTGATATATTACATGAATATTTTTTTTTGAAATATACTATTATACTGTTACTATATTGAGAATACTACATTTCAAATTTTGAATGATTTTCTCCAGGCCATATTCTCTAAATGGTTATTAGCTAGTCAAATTAACATATTGGTTTACCATACTAAAGGGATACCATTAATAATGTGGGATTAAATTCATCTAAAATAATCCTCCCAAAGAAAAAAATTATTCTTCATAAATAGGAAAATATTGAATATGGATTTGAAAACATTAAACATTACACAATTTTTCATTCTTCATATTTTTCGAGTGAAATGATGTTATGTAAATACCTATTGTGAATACTTTATCAAGGTGATATCGAGTTAATGTGCTCGAGATCCACACAAAATTGGTATATTGGAATTTAGAAGTATTCGTACTAATAAAAGGGTTATCAATATTAGTAAGTGTTCCTACAATGATTATTTTTTAACTGACATGTTTCATAAAAAATCATTTGTATGATAGGGTGTTCCCAACATAATGGATAATGATCCAAGTTGGATTTTTGATTAGTATATAATTATATGCATGGAGTGTGAATTTATTTTTCATAATGTTTCTATGAACTATGGGTAATCTGAGTATAGTGAGTCAATTATTAAGAATTGGTGTTAGTCCCTAAAAGACATAATCAATTTTTATTAATTTATATTTTTTCAATACATTAAGTGTTTGATATTAGTTTATTGAGGCTAAAATTTTTCTAGTGATATATTTTATGGGTTTATGTTAATACTAAAATAATGATTTCAATTAAAGGAAATATTGATATAATGAAGAGTTTTATTATATATTAAATTCATACATCTTGAATTAAGATGATTTTTTATGTTCAAGTTAATATATATAAGACCGAAGGGGAGATTGTTTTTTATTTTCATACAACAAAGAATGAAATGGGTTCAGTTCATACATATTATATGAATATATCATGTATTTTAGGTTCATGAAACATCAAAAATAAATATAATAAATATTTTTCTTCTCCTTATTTTATGTAACTTACATTACATGAATGATTAATGAAATACTGATGCCAACTACCTTGGTCAAACTATATTGCGGAACAAGGTAATGAATACACTCATTAACTTTTTTCTAGATAGATATATATATATTTAATGAATAATACCAAAATTTTTTATAGGGATAGGTGTTATTCCCCATTACATTATCATATATTTTAATTAAATAGTGATTTATTGTATAATTTTTTATAAAATGGGTTTTCTAATGAAATTAAAACAATTTTATTAAAGAGATTATCTAGCTGGGAAGGTATTTTTCTTTCTATGTGATGATATTGACCTGAGTGAATGAGGATTGAATCCATAGGCAGGGACAATGACTTGAAGGTAAAAATGTGGAAATGTGAACCCCAAAATGACCTGGGAATAGGGGAATAATTAATCTAAATGAAAATTAATCACAAATTTCATTATTAGTGTTCATTATTCATAATATTACAAAATGTATAACTATTTTAGATCTATTTGAACATGGGATGGTTTTAAAAGTAAAATCATGTCATGAAGAGTATAAATCAAATAATATTTGAATATAAAAAAATATTAAACAACTACTTACTATATTTAAATGAAAATCTATAATTTTTTTATTAAATATAAATATTGAAGATAAAACTAAACCAATTTCATAAACATGGGTTATACAACAATATATTTTTAAGTAATAATGGATTAAATAGTATTTTCATTAAAAAATGTATATACCATTGGATATGTATTATAAGTACTTATTTATTTAAAAATGTTATGTCATATATATAAGGATGACCTATAAAATAATATTCACACATTACCACAAGCTATATGAGATTTATGGTGATTCAAATATTTAGTAGATCACGCTAGTAGCATGGAAAATGAATTATCAAAAAGGGTCTTAGGGTTTTAGAAATTTTTACCATATATATTTGGTAATCTACTTGTACATGTAAGGAATAAAACATGTACCACTATTAAAAGAGACAATACAGTAACTAAGGAAAATGAAATATCATATGAATTTATTAGAGTTTAAATTCAATTGTATAATATTTAGGTTGAGTGAATAAATAATTTTCAACCAAGCACAATAATAGGGTCCTTGGGGTGACTAAGTATCCTACGTATAAAATAATGATTCTATGAGTATTTTTTTAAAAGCATCTTTTTTTTATCATAGCTTAGGATAAACTTTAAAAATATGATAAAAATCCAACTTCTATTATATCAAGACACATGTGGTTCCATTTAGGAATGACATCGATATGAATGAAAATAGATTAATTCTAACAAAAATATAACTTTTCCCTAACATTATCCTTTCGTAGATTGAGTTCTTATGTATGAATTTCAAAATAGTTTAAGTTCATGTGATGAGGTCATTGTAAATACATTGAGATTAATTTCATATATCATGAACCAAAATAGTTCTCATTATTATAATGTTATATGGATTATGCCAAAGTTGTTTCCTTTAGTTTATGATCATAGGGTTTTGAATTAATGGTTATTAAATTCATTTTTCTCTGATATTGAGAATTATAAAACGTTTTTTAATGTTATATGGTGAGAGAGATTGTCCATAATATGAACAATCTTGATAGGTATTCGATCCATATTTTTCAACGGTCAATATATTTGGTGAGAATTATTTTACTCTATTCAAGGCTAGATTGATAGGGATTAACACCAACTTTTATCTCTCCCATCACTCATCAAATATTGTATTAATAGAATAAGGTTGTCACATTTTATATATTATTTTTATGAGTAAAATGTTCAATGATTAAATTTTTTGGTTCTTAGTAATTATAATGGAATGTATTTCAATTTATGTTATTGTCACATATAATGGGAGATGTGTACATAACCTAGATTGCTGAATAACTAAATACTAGGGTATTAGAAGGGATTGTTTGGGAGATATAGAGTAGTTGATCATTAAATGGGAAACATTTTTGTTCCTATGTATCTATTAAATTAATAGGAAATATTAAAAATGTATTTTTAGAAAGGGGACATAAAAGGGGGAGAGCCCAAATGGATGAAGGTTAGTGGGAACACAAACATAAAATTGAGAGTTCAAATGCATTGTTCAGTGGTATGCGATAAAAATAAAAGGTATAATATTAAGATAATTTGTGTTTGTTATACCAATACACATGTTATAGTATTTCATACATGTTTTAAAAAGATACGAATCAATAAACCTATTTTTCAAGGATAGAAATAAACCATATTGTGGGAGTGGTGTATTGAACCCAAAATAAATTGGCGAGGGATCAAACACTAGGGATGATTAAATTATAGAAATAATGTTTCCTAAAACATTCATAAATAAATAATATAAGGATCAAAAGATTATCATGGGGGAAATTAGTGAAGGATATCATAGATATTTCCAATAAAAAATAACTAATCATATCAATGTATCCAATGGAAATAAGTGTCGAGCCATATATAATTCTAGGAGGAAATATTATTATCTGGTAGGGATAAGATAATGTGAAATAATAGTGGAAAATTAACACCAATTAATAGAAATTATCATTGATAAATAATTATTATAAATGAGAAAATTGGATACTATAGTGTTATAGTGATTTTAAAATAGAAATAATATATGATTGGGAATAGAGTGTGAACTCAAAACACCACTACATATCATATTAGAATGAGATTCAGGCCATTAATAATTATTTTATATAAAATAATGTCATTAACAAGGTAAACAGATTCCTATTATAAACCAAGGGAAACAGTGGCCTAGTAAAAAGCATGTAGAATCCCAATATTATTTACAAATTAGGATAACACACAACTATATATTATTTATTATAATATCAAAATCCAGAATTTAATAATAGTGCTAAAATGGGTGGAATTAAATGATATCATGAATGCATTCATGCATGCTAGAGGCTATTGAATAGTGCTAACGATTATTGAATAACTCATTGGGAGAATGTATCCTTTATTAGAAAGCCATTAATCAGAATGGAATTATTATCACTCATCAACAATAACATCCACATATAATGGAAATATAAACTGGATAAAGCTATAGGGTGAATAAAAAATTTCAGAATCAAGGGTTACACATGGTTAGAATTCCACCAATATAATCTAAAAGTTGCGAGGGGCACCACCAAATCTGTTTCTCAGCTACCAACTAGTGTGGTTGAAAAATCTCTAACCACACATAATATGTGAACAACTTATCATCATAACAACATAGGAGAATGTAAATAGAAATATAATAATAAAATAATTTCAGTGAATAACAAAAAATGTTTCATGAATTTATGTCGTATGATTTTTTCCTAGGGAATATATGTCATGAGACAATGCCTCTTAATTTTTAGCATTGGTTAACCTCATGTTTTATCCTCGTTAGGGATGTTCAAAGAAGCCTCTAACGATCTAGAGGTCATAGTTCTAAATAAAAAGCACCCCACATTATTCCAAATCCATATTTCCATATTTCTTTAAAATGAAATTAATGGTTATATATGACCATGTTTTTGAATCACAACACATAAGGACCCATTATAGCCCTAACTGGTCTTATTCATGCTTTATGAAACATAGGATATAACGTTAAAATGATTTTAGGTAATGCACACATGGTTGAAAAAAATCACATTTCATATGAAAAATTAAAATCTGTTAAATTATATGGGAATATTCAAGGATTACCCACTTCATAATATTGGTGATATTTCTATTGAATACCACCATATTATAATTCCTTAGATATAAAAAATCATAAAACCTTGAATAAGACCTCAAATTAGGATTATCTGGAAAATGGTAACTATTGGAGACAAAAATAGTGAGAGAATAAAAGTATAAGGATAAATTTTCCACGAAGGCCCAATATGAACATAGGATACTAAAGTTATCCACATATAAGAGAGAATCATTTGGAGAGGTGAGAAGATCCAATAAGGATGGATCAATCATGCAACTACCGAGGAACTAGGGGAAGAATGTTTTATAATAATTTCAACTTTTAGAACATTTCATTGTAATTTTTCAAAAGAATTTTCATTGATATTGATTATATTGGCCATAGTAGAGTTCCCTTACCATGAACATACTGTGAAATGGCCCCTTACATCATAGTGCAACACCTTTCTCCAAGGATGAACAATGAAAAACTGTCCACCCATCCCAGTCTATTCTATAGTAAGATTCTTCATTGAATTGTGGATTCCCCACATAGGTCAAGTATTTTTGATGAAACCTATATTACTATACTGTGAAACCACACACTTCACAAAAGACCTTATTGAGAAATACCAAGGTTATGATGTAAAAACCTAAATCTTATATATTTTTAGTCTTACTCATCCCCTTGTTTCACTAAAATTCCTTACGATATTGTGAAATCTTCAACCTATATCATATTTTATGCATAAAACCAAGTACAACTCACTAAAAATGACCTCTGGGATCCCAATAGCACTTCAAATTATAAAAAATCCAAAAAAATTAAATAAATGTGTGCCAATTTTATTAAATAATTACTTAAAATGGTAAGTTGTTATGACCTCCAAATCATATAGTATCATTTCCATGAGATTTGTTACTGAGTTTCACTAAAAAATTATATGTTTATTATGTTCCCATGCCATCCTCATTCTCCCACATATCATCCATGAAATGTTTTTTCATACCACTACATTCATACCAGCGGTATAATATTCCCTCAAAGTGTCATCTTGAATTAATATACTACACATACTATTCATTCCTAAAATGACACACCCATATATGGTTTGATTTCCTCAATGATGATCACATTTGAACAGTTGGGAAGATACCTCAAAAGATGAGATATATGAAATATTTCTTGCATATCACCACGTCATTGGGGAAGGGAAATCTGATACACCATGGTACAGATCCTCTCAAAAACCTAAAATAGACTCACTATCCTATGTTTCAACTTCCCCTACCCATAAATAATCATGTGTCTAAATGTAGGGTGAAATCACAAGAATAAAAGGTCTACCCCTCCCCCTCACACCCCTAAAGCTATAAATAATGGATTTATTTGCTGGAATAAGATAACTTCAATCTTCTAGTGTTATAAAAGTACATTATGATCAATTGAATATGTTATGAAGTATATTTTATGAGACTAAATTAAAAAAATAAAAGATTATTCTACCTCTAACCAAAACAATTGTGGTTTAAATGAACTACCATACCTGGCCTAAATGGGTTTTATCTGAATTGACTCATGATAACTATTTATATAGTCGACCTCTATAAACAAGAGATTTTTCTAATTTAAACAACCAAAATGAAGAACAAATTCATGAAAAAATCATACAAAATTAATATAGTATGCATAGATGGAACATCTATAATCATAATATAGGTATTAATAAAAATCACTTGCATATCATATTATTTCTATAGATAATAAAATAAGTGTGGTATAATATTGAAATCATAATTTTATTTGATTCTCTTAAGAACTGTGTGAATATGATCTAGATCATTTATTTATATACTTTTGTTATCATCAGTGTAATAGGTATGAAAAACCAGTAAAAAAATTCAACCTTCATTAATAATTCAATAAATAACCATTCCACATCACTACTATGAAGTGATCTTATAAATCACCTAAAATAACCCATTTTCATGAAATCTCATTTACATATGAAAATTTAATTTTTTAAAGAAGCCATGAAGCTCACTAATATCCATCCATTAGCCTCAAATATTGATGAGATCTGTTTTTCATTACATATCTCATTCCACCAATACTATATAAAGGCCAGAACCTACACTTATAGAACCAATTCTAAAAACATCATATTTAAATTTAGAGCATTGAAAATAATCAATATGATCAAATTTCATCCATCCAGAAACTAAAAAATCAAATGGAAATATGATATCACATACATAACAAATTTTATATTATGTTTAGAGATGGAGATTTAGGAAAAACTCTATGATAACATTAACTATAACATTATGTGATACTTATTCCCACTATACCAACCATTTATTTTCCGTTATTATGTCTTCATAATCATCACTACTCATCCATAATAACATATAAAAATCATTTTAAAAGCAAAAAAAATCCAAAATAACATAGAAAATTACCTATAAAAATAAAAAAAGAATACTTTTAGTTAATGAAATATTATACAAGATTTTACTTTTTCCAAATTAATCTTTTGGACCAAAATATATTTTTTATTACCCATGACATAATATTATTTGAAAAATATTTCCTTAAAAATTATAACAGGAAATATTAAATTTAAAAATGAAACTCAAAATTCATCTTGTGTAATCATGAAAAACATAATGAAACATTATCAAGAAAATTATACATTTCACCTAGATAAAGTATCCGATATGTTTCATTAAAAAATCCAATGGGTAATCACAAGGAAAAATTACATAAAAAAAATGGTAACATAAATCATGGAAACATAGGACATGTGTCTGGAATATAAAACATGACATAAGCATAAGTCACAAAAATCATCCAAGACCACATCAAATGGTGAATAATGTCCTATAATGGATTTAGATAACTTTTTAATTCTTATAAATTATTTTATGAAGAAATTTTTTTACCCAATGTATAGTAGTTCTTTTTGGGAACACCCAAAAAAATCATAGTTATGAATGAAAAAAGTAAATACATTATTTTTCATAATAATAATAATAATTTCCCATGGAAAAAAATGGGTTTCATAATCTATCTTATATTAGAATCAAAGGAAATATCATAAGGTAGGCATTTTAAAAATAAACACAAGGAATGTATTACGACATCAAATGAAGGGAAAATAATGTAGGTATATATTTGTGATTCATATATTTATATAATTTAAAATCATACCATAAATTGAAAAGGAGAGATTAATATAACTAGATTGAGAAAAAAAATTTACCAAAAGAATTGTGTAGCATAGAGAGATCCTTTACATCGATATGATTTTTTTTCCAGATATAAATATATCGATTCCATTTAAAACACATTTTGAAAATAATGATTACAATATAAATGGGGTATTTATTTTATGAGAATAATTAATCTTATAATAATTAATAACTATGGTAGTGGAAAATACCGTTGACACAATTTACGTTAAAATAAATCAATTTATTTATTTTGGTAATGAAATTCAAAATGTTGTACATAAAATATCTAAAAATAACAATTTTTTAAAAAATTGAAATAAATTAAATGGAGAAATAAAATTTCCTTTATAAATAATTTATTTACATATAGGTAAATTAATATTATAATATTTAGAGTAAATCATGGAAGAGAAATATTCGAAAATTAAATGCAAAAAATAATAAAATTGTGAATTTTGATACTAATTTTTATTTATGTAAATACATAAATTCATTAAATTAATTCCATTAGAAACATTAAGATTGAAATATGATTAAAATTTACCATTAAAATGCATTGAAACAGGAATAATAATTTCCATGAATTAGATTAAAGAACGATAACAGGGAAAAAAGAGTTTGAAGGGAAACATAAAGAGATGATTTTATAATGGAAAGTCCCTCTCCATGAGTCAAAATCTTAAAAAAATTGTCTTCATAGATAATAAAATTACATAATTTATTTAATTTTTCGCAAAAAAAAATTCAGTTTAATTGTTCGTTTTATTTTATTTATGATCATGTTATATTCATTTACTTAATCGTTTATGTTCCTGTTAGACATTTTGATGATATTCAGATCAATTGTCTATCATGACATTGGTAGGTTGAATATGGTAAATGAGTTCATTATTTAACTTTTTTAAAATTATTAATAATGAAATATATGTCACTTTGGTACATAAATTATTCTTTTAATACCAAACAAGAAATATGTTTGTTACAAATGAACTATGTTACAGTCATAGAGATTATAGCTTATACGCACGCCTGGGTAACATTTCCATTTTTCAACTATCATGATATAAAGAAGGTAATTTCAATTTTGTATTTAAATAAATATAATTATATCATAAATTTCATGTTATTCGTTAATATATAGTTATATATTCATTCCATGTGAACTAGTAATGTAATGAAAAGCACATCGCTTCATGGAAGTCGTAAACTAGGTGTAAGCATGAACGAAATTATCATTGTTCAATGAATAGAAAGGTAAGAAAATATATGTTAAATAAATTTTAAATAATTAAAAAATCATTAATATTTTATATATTCATTAAATACATTATCATATATAACCTGAATTTGTGGTAGTGGGAAACAAATTACAACAGTTCGTGGGGCGGGAGTCTTCCAAACACATGAATAATGATTTATTTCCCATTTTGTAGTTGAGAAGATGGATATAGTTTATGAAATTAACAGAATAAAATCTTATAATAACATACATAATAATTTCATTATATCTTAATGTTAAAATAAGATTCAATGGATGTGTGTGAATAAATAAAACAAAAAGGCAAGATTAAGAATGACGCCACCTTTCGAACAAACTATTTAGGTCTACTCTAAAAGAATTTTTGGTAGGGTTTTATAATAAAAAAATTTAATATTGTGTGTAGGAATATATGTAATGAATGGTTTTTTAAATTTGTATTATAAAAAATTATTTTTGTGTCTGATGATATGAGGAGACAAGATTATCTATAATAATTGATGTGAGAGTCACTTAGAAATTTCTCAAAATATAAAATTAATATAACTTAATATGCATGTAAAATAGAATTAAAATGAAATAATTAAAATATTGGATTATTATTGGTCTAAATTATATCATATAATATTAATATTACATTTTTATATTGGGTTTCTACCCTTATATATATGTTTTAACTCGCGTTAATCCTTTTTGTCAATAACCATGATAATAATGTTGTTAATATTTAGGGGTCGATATAGATAATATTAATATATAATTGGCAGATAAATGGAAAGTATTTTATTTTAAATAAAATCAAAATCACATGGCCATCTATTAGTTTTTTGGAAATTTTAAATCATTTAATACATATTATTTGTTAAAATATAACATTAATTTTATTTTTGGAACTACTCATTTAATATGACTTAGAAAACAACATGAAAATAATTGAACTAAATTATAACACTTTAAGACATCAATAAAATGTTATATTTGACTAAAAATGCATGGAACACAATAATTCATTCAATATGTTTCAGTTTTAGTATTTTATTAAATAATATAATTTATTATCTCCTTAATTGAATAAATATTGTGTTAGTGTTGAAGAATTATTTAAGGTAACTATTTTAGAAATAAGTATTAAAATTAACTACCATATTAAAAAATAATTTATCATTATTATTAATACTTACAACTGAATATATGTTGTTTTTAACCCTATCAGAAAAAAATTTATTTATTAAATGTAAGAAAGTGGCATTTTATTTTTAACATTTCCATAAATATTATAAACTAAAAAATCAAAATAATGTGGAATCTTATAGAGATATAAATGATTATAGGTTGTAAAGGGTTGAAATAAACTCATCCATTAGGATAACAGAATGATATATGGTGAATTTTTAGTCACTATCAAAGTATTTTTAACCTTAATTACAAGATATTATATTATTATGTTGATAATTATTTATAATAGTTTTTATTCATAATGACTAAAAATAGAAGGGAATATTTATAAAATTTGGTCCACTTAATTCCAAATATATAATTCATTATTCAATATTCAAATTATTGAAGTTGAATAATTTAATTTATATTTTAACTCCCAAAATATGATGGAAATTGGTTTTTCGTAAATATTTATTTTTATGTAGAAATTTTTATACAAAATTCAAATATAAAAGTAATTAAAAAATAAAATTGTATTACATGTAATCCAAATGATATAATTTATTTTTAATATTCTTTAAAAATAGAATATGACTTTGTAAATTGTTTAGAATAAAATGTCGTTTTAAAATAAATCAATATTTTCACAATTCTTTGAAAAATTAACATTTTAAAAAAAATATCAAACATTCAATAGAAGATAATTTTGATAATATTATTTAAAATATAATATATTTTTTATTAAATTCTGTTAATAAAATATACACAAATTAATTATAATTTTATTTAAAAGGAGAAATTAAATTTAATGTTTTAAGAAAACATTTTATTGAAGAGTAAAATGAAATTACAAAAATATATACCAATAATTTACTACGAATTTATCAATACAATTATATTGATTAAGATATTTATATATATTCAAAGTTGTAGTTATTAATAATCACACCCACCAATTTAATGGTAATGTTTTAGTGATCTTATTTAAATAATAATATTTCCTGATTTTTTTGTCTATGTGTTTTGTGTCGAATATGCTTTTGAACATATGTTTCATTATATTGTTATAAAAAATAATTGGGTGTCACAAAATTCATCCGTTTAAAAAGTTTTTTCCACTAAATTTGGTCTTGGTCTTTCTAAAATGGATTAAACATATGGAAACACCATTTTGAAATCTCATAATTTATAAACGGTAAAAACATACTTTTGAAAAGAGAGTAGTGGGAATTATGAAGGTCAAATAAAATAACACATACTAGAGTTCCAAATAAGATTACATTACTAGGAAGTGAAAATATTTATAGGGATAAAAAATATAATGTCTAAATATTAATGGAGTTTTACAAAAATCATTAATAAAATAAATTGATTGATTATGAAAAATTTTATAACCTCAAAACAAAAAAATTATTAGTTCCAAAAAAGAACAAATATCCATCAGAAATAATGATATAATGATAATATTTTTCATTCAAGATAAATGTTTTTTTGTGTATAGTAATGTTAATATAATTTAAACTAAGAACATCATGAAATATATTTACATAACATGTACAATTTCTTCCTTAAATCAATTTATTCAATAATATCATATTTTTTTCAAATAATGTGTATGATATTATTATTAATGAATCGTGAAAATTAAAATATATAATATAATATAATATTAAAAAAATATAACATGTCAGTCCTCCTATCTTTAATAATTATCCAAAACCAAAATGGTTAGTATAAGTTATGATAATTCTAAGCATAAATGAACCATAATATGATTAAATTAAATATAAATCACTAAAACCTCAACAATAACACCCAAATTTTAATAGATAACATTTTATAAATAACTTGTAATAAAATTATTCAAAACATTCCAAATTGCGTTTCAATCCCAAAAATTTAAAAAATTTGTTCGTAGTTTCTTCTAATATTTATTTAACATTTATCTCCACTTAAGATTAGTCACTCACAAATTAATATACCCAAAATGTATATTTTTTTTATTTATATAATTTACTTAATATGCTATTCATTTCCATAAATTATTTGCATAACCAAAATACCACATTTAAAGCATATATGCCTCCAATGATTCCACCGTGATTTCCCCAAAAAATATCTCATAATATAATATATTGTTTCCCAAAATTATAATGATATCCTTCCAAAATAATATTAATGTCAAAATTATGAATTATCTTTTCAATCCCACTATTATCTATAGGATAAATAATGTGTTCCTAAATTTGAATAACAAATAATTACCTCAACATCAAAGACCATGTAAAACATAATGGATGTAAATTAATTTTAAAAATATGTACATAGATTTTAATGTCTATATTCCACAAATAATTCTTCATGGTAATCGTAAGGGTTACATATTCATCAACATAATTTTGTATCTTTAAAAACAATATTAATCACTTTAAATTTACTAACATAAAATACCAAAGGTAAGTCTTTGAAATTGAAATTATGAATAGATTTAAACACAAAACCCCTTAATGATATATAGAAATTGTATTTTAAATTCCCATGAAAACATCATATCTTACAATTTTTTCTAAATGCTACACTAATACCAACTATAACTGCACCAACTTCATACTTTTGGATTCTATTCTAAAAACATATTATTTACATTTATGGTTTTGATAATAATCGATGTGACAAAATTTCAACCATTCAAAAAATTTGATATCAAAATTAAATATCATAAAAGTTACATACCCAACAAGTTTTAGGTTTTGAGTATTGGAGATTTAGGAAAAACACTTCCATTATGATACCCATGACCTTCAGAGAGCATTATTCCTAATATATCCATGTTTTCATTTCCCATATTATTTCATCATAATCATTCCAACTCACCTATAAATAAATATAGATTTTGTTTGAAAAAAACATGGATGATAAGAAAATTATTAGTAACAAATATATGAAAATAAATAAACATTTTCATCCATAAATAGAAATAAAATATTTTTCATTAATAAAATTAATATTTAGGATAAAAATAAACATTTTACTACAAATTAAATTAAATTTTTTACTCAATCATATTAATAAATCATTTCAAAATAAATACTAATGGGAGAAATTGAAAAAATAATTTTATAAACTTTTCAAAACATTTAAAATATTATTCAAAAATAATTTAATATTTCATCATTACGAAGTATCGTATACTTTCATTTAAAAATAATATCAATAGTAATGACATGAGAGCATAACAAAAGAAAACTTCGACATAATATCATGGAATACAAGGAAACGTTCATCAATGAAAAATTGACATAATAGAAAGAAAATGATAACAGCCAAGACACCATCAAATTATATATAGGGTCCCACAGTGGCTTTGGATTACTCTGAAGTCCCCTATATACTGTCTCATGAGAAAAATATAGATTTAATTAATCCATTGGAGTGATATAAGTTAACTCTCATCAAAACATATTCATGATTGTGTGCTCCAGAAAATGGAAGCAACTGTAAGTATAAATTCATAATAATTAATCATGGAAATAAATGCGATTCATAATCCTTCAACATATCATAATGAAATAAAATATCTTGATGAATGTTTTTGAAAAATTAACATAAGGAATGTATTAACCCATCAAAATAAGGGATAATAATAATTGTATATATGTGGGATACATATATATATAATTTATAAGTATTTTATAACAAAAAATAGAATGATAAATTGAGCCAGAGAGAGAAATTCAACAACCTAAAGGAAAGGGTGGTTTAGAGAGATCCCATATACCCAGAGGTTAATATTTTACAGATATCAAAATATCCATTCCATTCAAAACCATTTATAAAATTAAATACAAAAAAATAAAAAGAGAAATTTTATTTGAGGAAATCATATATTATATAATGATTTTATTAGTGAGAAAAGTTATTAATATCACATTAATTAAAATAATACAATTCTTTTTTCTATTTTTACTTAAAGTCAAACCATTCTGTATAAAATATGTAATAATAATTCAAGTGAAATCCTTTGATAGACTTTCATAAGTGAAATAAAATTATGTTTAAAATTTATATATATATATATATATATATTAATGAAATAATTTTAATAATATGGTCAAAAAATAGAAATATTTTTGAAAATAAATCATGAAAACCTTTTAAATTAGGGGTTTAAATGAATGAATATCCTATATAAAGCCATAAATTGATACATTTTTTAAAAATATTTTAATGAAATTTAAAAATGATAAAAAATGGAATTTAAATTCCATTGATTAATTTTTTTAATTCTATGTAAGTATTTATAAGAATATTATCATTAGAGAGAATGATTTGGATGGGAAACATTAACAGAATTTTTTAAATGAAATTATCAAACCTCAAGTCTAACTTATTCTGTACATTCTTAATATTCTTGAATAATAAAATTATATAATTTTTTAACTTTATTAAACAAAATTAATTTCATTACACCTTTAATTGTATTCCTTTTCCTATTATATTTAATAACATAATCAATTACGCTCATGTCATATATTTTGAGGATATTCAGCTCAAATTTCTGAAATTAATACGTCAGGTTAAATATGGTAAATAATGTAATCAGTTAATCATATCCACATCCATAATAATAATAATAATAATAATAATAATAATATATGAAAAAACATTAATTTTATACATTAATTTTACTTCTAAAACGAACCATAAAATATGGTTATGAAAAATGGACTATGTTTCAATCATGGAAACCACACATCATAAGTACTAATGAGTAATAATATTATTTTCTAGTAACCATTCTTGATTGAAAATTTGTCTAATTTTATATTTCCATAATTATAATTATGTATTAAATATCATATTACTTATTTAAATAAATTTATATTTATTGTCCACGTGATGTGGTAATGAAAATTTAGTCATATCACTTTATAGATGTGGTAATCCCCACATTTACACGAACATCCTTAGCATTATTCAATGAATAGAAATTTAAGAAACTAAATGAAATATTACATTCAAATAATTTTAAATATTTCATTAATATCATATGTATTTAGTAAAATTTTCATCATAAATATCAGTGAGATGAGATGACTAAAAATTTATTGCATCAATTCGCAATGCAGTAGTCCATTGTACACATGAAAGATGGTTTTATTTCCCATTTTATGGAATATGATCTTAATGTTGTCTATTAAATTAAAATAATTACAAATAAATATATTTTATATACTGATATAATTATATAATCATGTTTAAATGTTACTATAAGTATGTGGGAGAAAAAATTAAACAAAAATTCTATGTTAGGAATGAAAATATTCTTTATATGTCCACATTAGGAATATACCAAATCCTTACATGGAAGGATTTATAATCAAAAATGGAAAAATTAATGTTGAGAGAGAATTAATAAAATTATTTGGGTACGTTGTTGAAAAATATTCCATAAATTTGTGAAGAAAAGAAGGCCTGAGGTTTGTTTTAATAAATGAGGGGAGGGGCACTTTTGGAATTTCATAAAATATTAAAATTAATATAAGTTAATATTCAAGGAAGAAGCCACCAAAGTGATATAATTCAAGTATAGTATGGCTATTTTACTAAATGATAATGTACAATAACATGTAGACAATTTAATATTTGGTTTTTACCATCATCTAAGATTTTTTACCCTCGTTATCCCTTTTTTTGACAAATATCATGTTAAATGGCTCTTTACTATTTATGGGTCAATAAAATTACTATAAGAGGATAAATGTAAAAAAGTGTACCATGGTTAAAATATTCATTCTTATAGAAACCAATTGGTTTATGATAGATTTTTTACGCTTTTTAAAACATTTAATAAAATATTATTTATCAAAAAATATATTTAATTTAATTTTTATATCAAATTTCTTAATTTGACATTGAAAAAAATGATTGTAATAGAAATAAAATCAAATAAATAAAAATTGAATAAAATTTAACATTTAACTCAAAAATTCATGGAACATAATAAATTATTTTAATTATGTTACATTTAATATATTTAAATTCATTTATTTAATTTTTACATTAATTGAAGAAATACTTTGTTTGAGTTTTAGGAAAAATTATGTAAAATATTTCATTAAAAAATTACAAATAAATTACCATAATAAGAAATCATTAAAATTTAATGAATATTTATAACATAACCAAATTATTTTATCCAGATCACAAATTATTTTAGTTATTAAATCCCAGAAGGAGGTATTTTTGTCTTTATCTTTTACTTAAATATTATAAATCTAAAAATTAAGAAAATATGGAATCCAATGTCCATATATTTGAATCATGGATGGAAATAATCTTCTATTATGCTAAAATCAAGTTTTAAGGTCACTTTTTATTCTATATCATATTCTAATTAAGCTAAAGTACCCAATTTACCATTATCATAGTGTTAATTATTTACTATAGTTACAATTCATATTAACTAAAATAAAAATGACCAATTTAATAAATTTGGGCCCCCTTATTTGAAATGTTCAATTAATTTTTTAATATTAAAATAATTTTAGAGAAATAAATATCTATTAATTTTAATCAAAAATCATGACGAAAATGTAGTTTTTTAGATAAATTCATTTTTGGTATAAAGATGTTATTATACCAAATTTAAACATAAAATTAATTAAAAAAAATATAATGGGATTTTATTTTATTAAATGTAACAAATTAAATTTTAAAATTAATATAAACATTAATATTGTTTTGTAAACAAATTATAATGGAAATATAGTTTTCAAATATAATCTGTATATTTTCACTACTCAAATTACAAGAAACTTTTTCATAAATATTTAAAAATTAAACAACAATGAAATTATTATATGATTAATTAAATAATTATATCCATTTTGTAAAATTAAAATTTTAATAATTTCAAAAATTAATTATAATATTTTCATAAAAAATTAAGTGAAACACATATTTGAAGAATACACATTAATGAAGAATAAAATGAAATTCCAAAATAATGTGGTGATTATTTACCAACTATTTGTCAATATATTACTATTTAGTAATAACATCATATGTATTTCATATATTATTTAATACTATTCATACTCACCAATTTAATGAAATTTTTATTATTATAATACTTAAATATTAATATTTCATGATTCATATGGGCTCGATGTTGTGTGTCGTATATGCTATAGAAAATATTTTCATTTTTTAAAAACATATCAGGGTGTTAAATAATAACTGATAAGGCCATGATATAACGTTGTCATCCCAATATGTGAAACCCTAGTCAAGGTATGTGATTCATATATCAATTCATCATGCATTCTCTTATGTTTTGTTACCTAAACTTATACATGAATGACCTTTTTAGTATCCAAGGACTAATTAGGTGGATATCCACACCACATATAATATTTCTCTTTATTAGACAATCAATATCAATCTACTGACTCTATTTAACTCTCTCAGTGATTTAGGATGTAATTCATAAGAGAGTGAGAACCACCTGTCCATGATACAATTGGATATCATGGTGTATATATATAAAGAGGCACAACATTGGACAATCAATAAATTCAAAATTCATTACTTAATCATGAGTCTTAACTAACTATACATCATCTATGATATTCAATTTTATTTGTCTTTCAATTATCCGTATGTCTGATAAACTCAAACTCATGCCCCACCTTCTCTAAAAATGTTTCAGCACACACAATAAGAATATATACATCATATGGTTTATATAAACACTTAACCTATCCCAAATAAGTTGTGATGCCAATATCTCATCACATGCACCACCACCACTATATCTAAATAATGTGGCAAGTAGTTATACTAATACTATCTTAGATTCCTAGACCTATTAATGACTTCTGACACTTCCTATATCAGAACTGTTTTAATTATGACTCATAATGAATAAAAATTCATGTATGATATTTGAATGGGCAAGGTAATTTCAATATTTATTTGAAAACCTACCATCGTCCAATCATTTGTAAATATCTATCATAAGATCCAAAACTCTTGAAATCACCCTTTTCATTGTTAGGGTTGTTATCAAAACCAAAGATATAAAAAATTAAATAAATGAATTTCCTATAGAACCCTGAATAACAATGAAATCTGTAAATATCAAAGACATTATGGGACACACCCATGAAACAATGACTTTTACCCTATTAGTTTACACTGATATAACAAACACTAAAATCACATTCCACAATAAGTGAACCTCGCTAATCTTTCATAAACACATTGATATCTTGAGAAATAACTAATGTTATCCCAATATAGTCAATGTGATCTCCTGAATATTTGTATGGTATTCCCATTATAGAATGTATATTGGAAATATCAAAAAAAAAATTATATCCACATACTCATGTAGATATAGACAAAATACCCTAACTATCTCGTTAGTAAACACTATATACACATTAATCAATCAAAACAAAACAATGAGATACTCATAAAATCTATAAATTCTTCAAAAAGAATCATATGTTTTATCTGGAGACCTCACATGATACTTGGGTTAACTAGATATGAAGTCAATCTTAGATAAAAACATAGATCCCCTATACTAATTGAATAATATTTCTATGTAATGAAAAATCATTTTTTTCTTGATTTCAACTTGGTTCAAAATCATTTAATCAACCCATAAGAATAATTTAAAAATCACCTTATTTGTGAGTAATACCAAATCATCCAAAAGTAATAGTCCTAAGAGAATATACCACTTTTCCTCAAGGACCCCTAGATGGATATTTATCAATCAAATAGTTAATAGATAAAAATATATTGGTGGATGGAAAATGGACTCCATACATTGAATCATCTTGATAATAAACTCAATCATCATTTCTATTTAATGTGGATTCTTAGAGAATTTATCTAGAATAAAATCATAAAATAGGTTTACCATAAAATAAATTGATTAATTGTTGAATCTATTGATCTACCATTATAATTATATTAAGCTAGACTTAGATCAGTATGATCTACATATGTTCTAGATAGAAATGTATTTCTTTTAAATCCCACTTCTCAATAAATGTATGATACAAACCTCTACAAATATAAATGGGAACAATTTTTTTTAATAGTTGTTGTGGAATTTATACTGAGGTATATAATTCATTTTAATGATTATATTGAATCTAAACATTTCTAATATAATTAAATATTACAAAATTATACACCATCAAAAAATAATATCGCTCTATGGACATTTTCAAATATCCTCACACCACACCCCTAAGGGTGTATCAATAGAGATAACTATATACATATACAAATATGTTATCCCTATATCACTAACCAACTATATATTATATAATGGATATGATGCTCGTATATAAAATAAAATAGACGATGTTATAGACTCCACAAGAACCATACCTAGAACTATTGAAGAATCATCTCCTGAATCAATAGGAATCATCTCAATGGTGTGAAGATAGGCTATTATCGACCTTATGATTCTACTACCGGACTCCCTTAAGGGGTTCCACAAGGACTATCCCACTAACCCTAGGAAACACATTTTCATCCATGATCATTATATCCAATGGAACACCAGTTACTCAATATAAGATACACTCTTGGACCAGATTGAATTCCCCAAGTCTTCTAAAATTGTACCCACTAGCTAATCACTGTTTTATTCAATAAATTATTTCTCGGTTCTTTATCTATTGAAAGGAAAACTACACATTCTATGTAATATCATATTCAGGTCAAATATACCCTCTATTTACACCCTATTATAACTAATCTATGTCTTGCACTCTTAGAGATTGATTCAAACTGATTCCATAAATGGATCTCTTATCTCCACCCTAGTGACAATTTTCATATATTAAATTTATTTAGTCAAATTAACTTCCAATATTATTGAAAAAAACTGAGAACTAATAGATTATCTATCAAATATATGGTTTCCCTAAAAAAATATTGGCATTGTTCAAAACCTCTAAAAATGATGGGGGTGAAAAAAATCCAACTGTTGTTAAGTATAATATATCATTTAATTCTCAATATTAATAATTCATTTTATCACATAAATAATAAAAATGGGTTAAAAACAAAATAATTAAATAATTATAGTGGATTAATCAATCACCCACATTCAAATCTGAATTAAGTGGATAATGTCGTGGTCCCTATCCACCATTATTGCCTTATGGGAAAACTATACGAATAAACATTCATAGAACGCCTTCCATGTTAGGAAAACCGATTGATATTCCTAAAAATGATCATTCATATAATTCTTGGATAGTCCCTTGAACTTAAATTTAAATAGATTCACCATCCTCTATGGGGATGTATCAATGTAGTGAATTATGGTCAATATTGTCTCTATCCAAACCTCTCTAGCTAATGGTCCACCATTACCTTATTTGAGTAGTGGTATCTGTAATAGGAAATATCAATAATTTCAAATATGGATTACCAAGGTAATTAATTCCAATGTGTAACAACTCATTTTTATAATAAAAGTAATTTCATTCATTCTAACAGAAATGTCCATATAATACAATACATTGAATTTAAATCCATAGAATCATTGAAAAATTAAATATATCAATCAACAACATAATTTTTTTAAAAATTTTCAAAATATTCTCTTAGAATATTTTATGTTCTTAATACAGCATAGGTTTCCCTCAGGATATACATATGAAAAGCATGAGATAGAAATCCTTGTAAGGGATCAATAAGAGTTATCTGGATGCACATGAGAGAAAAAATGAATATCATGGTTGTATAGAATTGAATAATATCATGGAATCATGAAATGTGAAATAGGATATCATAATATCCCCTCATAAATGCAATGTGACAACAACATTAAGCCTTGAGTTTTTAAAATATTTCAATGCTTCCCACTTAGACATCATAACATATTGTTCTCAGAAAACCACCCATCCACCATACACGGCATCACATGAGATAAAAACATTAACGAATTAATTGGAACTCTTGTATGGATTAAACATTATATATATCATATTATGTGTTACACATATATCATATACCAAAATAAATCATTTCATCAATATCCCATGAAGAATTGTAATGTGTTTTGTATTATAATAAATAAGATCATAAAATCTTAATGGTAGGATACTTTCAACATATTATCCCCAAAAAAATTAATATGAGATCAGTAAATGAAAAAACCTGATAAATTAATTAGAATTAAATTTAGAATAATAAACATGAAAGAAAATAGTATTAGGAATTTCCAACAAAAATAGTGGTAGATGAAATTGAGGAATGGTTTCGACAGCATAACAGGTATAAAAAAGCAATAATCATAGGGGGGTAATGATAAAGAATAAAAGAACCTCATTAATAGAAAATAATTTTATTTATAAATGAATTTTTATATGTTTATTAATAAAATATAATTGAAAATTATAATTCATAAAACATAAGAAATACAATAATGGATGGGAAAAGGAATAGAATAACATACCATGTAAGGTACCTTCTTTAATCCTAATAAGGGATCATTGGGACTTTAGGGAGTTCTTGGAAAGACTATAGAGAGATACAATTATTCTATATTCAAAATAGATGGATTTTTAGTGATGTAAAATGGGATAATGGGTGTGTATGTACATCTAAAGATAAATAAATGATTATTAATTTCCAAACGTAGGCCCTAGTTGTATTGTTAAGAAATTAAACAAACCCATTTGCCTTCCCATGTTGTATTCTATGGAATTGTATAAGAAGCATATTTTTAATATTTAAACACATTCAATTATGAAGTTAATTAATTAATAATATTTTGGATGTGGAGGTATTCCTTTACCTATAATTTTTTTTAAAACCATTAAAATATTATTTATGTTTCGAAAGATTCATTATAGGGATTTAAAATTAATCTGATGACATTAAAAAAAACTTATTTTGGTAAATAATAATATTTTTGGTCCATTAATAATTTCATATTACTTATTACACACCGTTTACGTCATTAATAAATAAAAATATTCAATATATTTATAAAGCAATTATTTTCAAACAACAAAATTTGATTTGATGATTAAATTTTGAAAAATTCAACTTTGGGTAATATCAATGGTCCAATTTATCGAAATAAATTTATATTATAAAAATAATATATCTAAATATGAGATATATATCTTATAAATTAAAATATATATTATATAAAAATCAATTTGTAGAAAGTGATGGTACTAGGGAACACAATTAAAGAAAATGAGATACATATATAAACAAATTCGTCATTTTTAGATATTACTACATCATCCCCAATGATTCACATCCTAGTATAAAATATATGAATTACATATTATGATTTTAATCATGAAACTTATATGAAAAATTGATTCATTTGATTTGAAGTTTCATTTCAAAACGGTTCATCACAGGTGACCGATTTTTGAAGGAACTATGTTATGATTCTTATAGATCATAAACAAACTCTTCAAAAGAGTACATATGCTTCTATCATTGAAATCAAGTTGTTATCACGGAGATATGTTGTTTTCTTCGAAATCCTTGCAATCACTACTATATTGATCCATTGATCTAGAAGTAGAACTCAAATTTGTTTACTGACTGACAACATCTCAATCTATGTTGTTATAAAGTGGTGGTAGATGCTCTTAAAATAATGTTTTCAATAGTAACATGAATTAAATATCCCCACTCGTAATATAGTTAGATTGAGAATAAATATAAATTTCTCCCCCACCCTCTAATATAGATTACGTGGTAAATATATATAATCTAATCTTATGAATATCTTATTAAGTCATAAATATCAGTAACAATTTTGCCAAATGAGTAAAATATAATTAATATATTAGATGGTATAAGTGATCCATTTAACTTAACTCATTATTCTAGAAAATATTAAACAAGCATTCAATATTAAATTAATATTTGTTTTTAAAATAATTTTCCATTCATTGACATTATATATTTTGAATTTATTTGATAAATAAATTGAATATTAATTATTAAAAACCAAAAAAGTATTAATTTATTTATTTTATGGATATCATATATTCTCAAACATCACTCAGATCCTATGGTCAGGAGTACTATGTCATATACTCATATTCATTATAATATGCTAGGACTTTCAATACAATAATGGTGGGACCCAAAAGGACATTATCATGATAGTATGGAATTCTATTCACATACATGGAGATGATTATAGGAAACCCTGAAATTCCAAATTGGGATAAGGTGAATTCAAAATAATGAAAAAAATAAAACTAAAACACTCCAAGTAATATAATCTCTTTGTATCATGATATCCCATAAACATGATTCATACATTTATTCATTATCCTTTCTTACCTTATATTTCAACGACCATAATGTATAAATATACATTACACAAAAATGGCCATGGATTTAGTGAAGGAACTAATTTCGAGGTCAATTAAGATTGAGATAACATTTCCATTATGAAATTAATTGTTTACATGATTATTAAAAATATGTCATATCACTAATGGCACACCCAATAAAAGAAACCATTTAATGACATAAATTTCATGGGTTTTTCCGTGAAACATATTTTTTGTCAAACAGTATATAATTATAATATAATCATGTCAGGAGACAATTACACTTGTTATTAGATAGGTTAAACCTATGAAACCAAAACCATGGGGTGTTTATATTAGAATTCCATTCTTTATGATCTCATCTAATGAATATCACCAACTGATAGCTTAATGGAAGGATGTATCCACTATTATGATCCCATAACACCAGATAGTAAAAAAATATCTAGTCATCATGATGAATCCATACCATATGAAATATATTTAATATTAATTTAATAGTATCTCTATATTCTTATTATATCATGGAAACTATTATAACATTATGATATGAAAAATAATCCTTGGAAATTTCTATCTAAATTGTTGAAGAATGAATATAACATTGTTTTGGTAAAGGTAAATATTACATAACTCCCTATAAATATGATATGATAATCAAAAAGAATTATTTTTCTTAGTTCTATAGAGACCACTATAATAGTATTTTGAAAATAAATAGATACAACATGTAATATATCCCTTCTAACTCTCACATGGTAAGATTGTTCTTCTTCTCTATTTATGGATTTAGTCATTGGCCCTGTCATATCTCCACTGTGTGGATACTCTTTTCCTTGGGACATAACCTCTTTGAGTAGGATGCCTCAATAGACGATTTCAGTAGGTTTATTAATTATTTCCATTATAAAAACATTACATATTGTATAGTATTTGTAGTAAAATTGTGATAATCTATATTAGGATAATAAATTACTCACTAGGTACAGAACTGGAAGAAGTTATTTTTCGTTATACACTACATCTTTATATGCATTATAATAAACAACACGCTCGGTGTTTTCAAATATTTCTACCATTAGATAAATTATATTAACTCTTTCATTACCTTAGATAGACTATTATATTATATCACATATATACAAAGGAAGACTTATTTGTTTCCCAATATTACTAGGGTCCCACCCACTCCATATACTATGAACATATAGCTTCTACCCCTTGAAGTGATATTTGATATTTATAACTTTTTCACTTGTAGTTCTTCTAGATTCAACCAATATTTATCTACTATAATATATATGATTGACATAAAACATCTACTATATAACATAGGAAATTTTATTGATCCAATGTAGAAGAAATTTGATTTATTCTCACCACATTAATATGACCCCATATGTCCATTCTATCTTCTTAGAGAGATTTACTCCATGTGATATTAGGGACTATTATCTCTAAAAAAATTTCTAGTAGGTCTTAATCAAAAAAATTTCAGTATATGAATTTTTGACTTGGTCTATGAAACCCAATATATCTAACTTAGTACATATAATCCCTTGGAAAAATTGTTTCTAAATTAATTCAATATATTTAGAGTTAAGTATTTTTAAATTCAACTAAATGTATTTCCAATTTATGTTTTCCATATGTTATAAAAATAATTCCCCCATTGAAATCAGTAGTTATCCCGCTAAACTCTCCAACACACATGGTGAAAATTCATTCAAAATTTATACAATATGATATTATTTCTTAACTTCTTCCAAAATTATATTTCAGTACCTTTACTCCCTTATGGAATTATTTAGTGTCTATAAACCATTTAGGTTTTAATGGATGGACACATTCCAAGAAATGGAGTCTTAAAATACAATTTAAAATAAAATTTTCATATAATGTAAGAATTAAAATTATAATTCTAATGGATTTAGGCATGATGACATGGTATATCCAAGTAATCCTTATTGGAAACACACTTTTATAATCCATGTAATTTTTCAATTCATTTCCTATATAATATCAGTTTTTAAACATTCAAAATACTAATCACCTATACATTGATACATGAAATAAACCATTGGATTTAATTGAAAAATTTCTATATCATCTTTGTTGAATTTACTTATTAATTTTATTATTCATTATATTCAATGAATAATTTATCACCAACCATAGTGAATGTAAAATAACTACTAGGGATTTCAACTTTTTATTTATTTTGTGTTCTATGAACATTCCTTTTCAACAAACTCTTATGGAAGTTGTTCATATTCCAACCACATAGAAATTTCTTAATTGAATAAATATAATGACCTTAACTTATCATACATTAAGATTATATATAATTTTCCTTATACATAATATATTACACAAACAGTCGCTGAAATTCTATATTAGTTTAGTGACTTTAGAAAAATTGAATAAAAATCATATAACTCAGTGTAATATATTTAATGTGTCCCACATAGATCTTCTCTTTATTAATTATACTTAAAAAAGATTCTTTATTACATAAGGAATGTAAACCTAAGAAAGGGTGATTAAAAATTCTCTATAAGCTTATATAATGATAATATGTAAGCATGACATGAACATATGGGTCTATAAAAATGATTTTATCCATTGAATATCATACCCTACAAAAACATATCATTAACATGAGTCATGGAATAAATATATTCAATTCATAAGACATGATTCAAAATATAATCAGAAAAATTGGCCCTGAACACATAAAAAATTATTAATACATTTAACAATTTAATACACATCAGCTCATTACATTGTGATCATGTATATGCATAGACTGTTTCATGAAATAAATTAAGGAAATAAAACCATGCCCTCACATAAACATATGTTCATTGAAGTAGGTCGATGAATAACATTTTTAATATGGAATCATGTTCATGCATAAAATTATGAATGGGGAATAAAGTTCACGCATACACATATGGACATGCAACCATGTCTATGAATAACAATTTGATCATGTAATCTGGTTCACAGAAAATTGTATGAATATAAAATATGTTTCACTCATAACATTTGGAACATGTAATTAGGATAGAGAAAAAACTTATGGACATGAAACCAAGTCCAATCATAACATTGTAGACATGTAATCAGGTTCATGCATAATATTAATACTCATGACTCATTCATCAATACCCAATTCAATTGAGGGATATATAGGTCCCACCTGTATTAACACATACATACATGTTTTACTAGATAATAAAACTCCCATCATATCATTATAGATAAAAAGTGATCATATCATAGACTATAAAATGGTTATGATAAATATTTAATCATTTCATAATCTATGAAACATATAAATTTTTCATATTCATTTCATCCTTGAATAAACCGTGAAAGGAAGAGAGTTCCATCAAAATTTAGAATGGTATAACTCCATGAATAGAAATTGGTATCGTAATTATATAACCCATGGAAGAAGAATTTGATTCATAATCATTTATCCCGTGAAATAAAAATGTGTTTTCATAAACATCAAGCCTTTAAAACCTAATCCATTTAAAGAAAGAGAACTAATGGAACCATTTGATCATTTCCAAGAATGGATAGAGTAACATCAAGAAATATCTTATTATGTGTTAAATAATCTTGATATTTCATTTAAAAACATTTCATGTCCAAATATGATTTCTTCTATCAACTGGATTTCAAAAACAAAAAAGGCCTTTTGAAAAACCTTTTCATTGAAAGTACATTACATGCTTATAAAATATAAAGAAATTATTTCAAAAATCGGTTTTTCTTTGGAATCATATAATAGAACCTTGAAAAAAAATTAAACCCTTTTTATTTAAAATCACATTGAAAACATATAATGTAACATAAAACATTTTTTAAAATAATTTCATTTAAAATAAATTTAGAACATATATATTATCATATAATATCCTTGAAAACTATTTGTTTGAAAATAATTTGAAAACATATAAAATAGGCATTGAAAATAATTTAAAATAATAAAACATTTTTGAAATACCATTTCAATAAAAAAAAATCAGGAAATTAATTTTAACTAATATTAGGAATTTTTTAAAAAAAATTAATATTTTTAACATTTAAGTAAACATTTAAGGGAATAGTGGTCATGATGATGGGTAAATCCATACATGGAGAACATTCCATTTACCCCATAAATTGTTTACAATAGTGTCTCGACTAGAAAATTGAAAGAAGATTTATTTTCAAGAACCATTTAAAAAAAGAAACACATGGGTAATAATTTATTTTATTTACCATAGGATAGTAGTATAATATTTTTGGAAACCATTTAAAATACCTAGTTTAGAACGAATACATATTTCTGAACGAATAGATAGGTACAATTAGACATTCTTAAAAACACTTTCTTGATCATAGTATATATAAAAGTGTAAATAAATGGTACAATTACTTGTATATAATACCAATAACCATAGGTAAAGGAAAATTATTATATTTATTTGGATATGGATCATAATATTTCAATGATTAAAAGGAAATTAGAAATAATCTCAATAGACGATGAAATCATTTCAATAAACACTTACCAAATTGTAACTATAAATCTTACTCTATAATTAATAAAATGAAATTTTATGGATCATGAAAATATAATTACATGATCAATATTCATGATATAACATTTCCATGGAAGAATATACACCTCATGGAATAATATAAGATCATAACGTGACTTTTGTATCAATGAAAGAAAATCGAGACAATGTTACTTTACCGATTTGGTATCTTTTGTAACCTAACCCCCGGATTAAATATAATTATATAGATATGTTAATAAATATAGATTTATGTATTATAATATTATAAAACATCCATGATCATTATAATCACGTCAGAAAAGGAATAGTGGGTGAATAAAACATTTATCTCATAGAAATTAAATGTGAGATGAAATTCCCTTACAATTTATTTTTACTCTCGTTGTACACATACAAAATTATTGTATAATAAATATAATTTTTTTATAACTCTATCATGGAACCATATTATAATATATAATACCACAAATGGTTGTATTATTACATTATATTACCCTCATGTTAAAAATATTATTTTAAGGTTTCACTTGGGGTAATATCTGCTTTGTTCTTCGCATGTGTCTTAATTTGTGATATCATTCGTCCTTTAACATATATAATTATTAAAAAGATGTAAAACAAGATATAAATATCATTTAAATTCATTATATGGGAAATATAATAATCTATAAAATATAGAAGTATGAAATGTAATACACCATTAATAGATATTACTGGTCGTACGTAGGCATGGATATTTTTTCTATTTTATTGTTATATTAAAATAAAAAACGAAAATAATATATATATATGTTTATATAATATAATTAATGTAAAATTATTTGGTCATATATAACATATAATATTTCAAAAACCATCTTTATTTCATTCCTTGTAGTGTGTGATTGAATCACAATGCTTCGAGGGGGGAGGGGGGGTAGTCCGCACTTCCTCAATCAAAATGGTCATACTTACATAAAATGTAAAGACTAATGATATGTGTTGTAAAATAATTAATTATTCATAAATATATAGTAATTATAAAATATATCATATATATACTATGTGTCCATCAAAATTACTAGCCATGAAATGTGGTAAAGGATAAAACAAAGAATCATCGTTCTGTGAGGTTGTAGATCACCGTACACATAAATGGTAAGTTCATTTCTCGTTAGATGGATGTGTCTGTAAGGGTTTCTATAACCATAATTTTTTAAATATATTATTATAATGAGGAAACATATGATAATTTATAATCACATAAAATGGATAATTTTGGGGGTAAAGAAATAAAATAAAATAAAGGAGCATGAGGAATGTTTCTACCTCTTCGTTGCGTAACTCTTTTAAGTTTTCACATAACTTCTCCATTTGAATATTTATTGTGCAAAGGGATGATTAATGGTTGGATGGATATATTTGGGGATTTTTATTTGGTAGATATTTTAGTAATTTAAGTGGTTTTTTAGGTGTGATAAATGGGTAGAGGTGGTGGCCTTTTATAAGAGTGGAAAATGGCTAACATGGTATTTTTGAAAATAAGTTATATGTAAGCATGTTTTTACAAATATAAAAGTCATAAAAAAGAACCATAATCATGAATTGGAGTTTAATGGAAAATTAATGACCATAAAATGGGTTTTTGAAAAGTGGATACGTCATTCGGGCCCTTAACATTAATGTTTTTCCTTGTTAATCATAATTTAACCTTAATCATTGAAATTAATTTTAATTAAATTCAATAATTGTTTTTGGTAAAAAACAAAGATGAAATTATTATAAATTATAAATACTTTTTATTTAAAATATGGAATTTATTTTTACAAATTCAAAATAGGGAAGTGGAATTAATTAATTTAAAATTAATCATGCAGTCGGGACGACACTGCAGGTTTTTGATGTAAAAAATATATAAATTTTGCTATGTTTTTTGGTCCAATATGAATGTGAAATTGATTCCAATGACCTGAATTTGATTAATTTATTCTTATTTTATATAATTAATATTAAAACCCAAATTATATTATAATTTAACTATAAAAATATATTAGATGAAAAATAAGTTTTGATTTATAATTCAGTATATTTTACTATTTATCCAAACATAAAGCTTCATAGAATAATTCAAAAAATTAACATTAAGATAAATTAGAAATTATAAATTTAAAAACTAATTTTATTTAATAAAATTAATTTTTTTAAATTAATGATATTGTTTTTTACCTAAGTACATGAAAAAGTTTCATCTTAGAAGAGAGTATTTTTAAAACAGATATCGATTGTACCGAAAAATTTATTTTTCGAAATCAATATTTCTTATTCAAATAAATCCATTTTAATAAATATTTCAAAATTACATTTTACTATATACATTAATTTTTTTAAATGATGATTTATAAAAATATAGTTATATATTTTAAAAAAATAATATGATGTTTCATAGAAACTCAGTTTTGCGTGTAACGTATGCCAAGTCGGTGTTGTGTGAAACGTGTTTCATGTTGGTGTTTCTTGTAGCCCAAGAAAAATAAGTGTCGTGTGAATGGAATTATTTACTTAGTGAAATAAATACATACATGTGAATAAATTTATATGAAAAATAAGTATTTATTGAACACTCAGTTTGTTGCCTTATACCCCATAAATATAAATTTTGTCCTCCAAATTCGATTGGGGTATTAAAGGTTGAATACTTATCAAATAATTTAATAAACCCCACATAGTAAAAATTAACAATTTTTTTAAAAAAGATTGTTGTGACCATAAATTTCACCTATTTTTACTCATAACTAGTGTCACCTATTGAAGAAGAAAGGTGGAAAGTGAAAACATGGTCATAGATGTGAAATATAACTATTATATACTGATGGAGATTAGTAGAGAACTTGGTTAGGAAAAAGTTAAAAATAAAAAACCATAAATCCATCAAGATTTAAGGGTCAATTTGATACATCATAGATAAAGGTACTAGGATAAAAATTTTCCTTCATGAACTTTTTTCCAGAATTTAATGAATTATTCAAACAAAATATACTCTATAGGTTTTATTATTTTTCATAAAAACAATGTCACCCTTTTGATTTTACATTGATATATTTCCACATAATATCTTGCCTTAATAAATGAAGGATAATCTTTCATTCATCATGTATAAACATATCATGAGATCAATGATAATTCATCCCATCATTCATCAATTACCATTAACACAAAGTGAATGGAATAGGTTACCCAATATTCATTAGTTATCATGTGGTGGGATAATACATTAATTTTAAAAAGATTATTTGAATTTTAACTTAACCATTCAATAAATAATTGACCTTATAGCCTATCTAAAATATAATTTACCTTTTCTTCGTTAAATATTCTCTTATATTAAAGTAGAAATAGTTTTTATAGGATACTCATGTTCATACATTCATCTATAGAACATTAAATGTGATTTTTTTGATTCAATATACATGTAGATGTATAAAATCACATGAATGTTCACTAAAGTTTGAACAAGAAGATTATCATAGAGCTTATACATAAAAAATCTAACCGGAAATTCCAAACTATGGGGGAATGACAAGTTTTTCTCTAATTATCATCAATCACATCATCCATTATGACTGCATAAGCTTTACCGTTTTCCATTTTAATTAAAGTATTTTGTGTATTATCATCTATATTATCCTATGTATTGGATAATTGATTTCCGTAATTCCCAATAATGATGAAATTGAAACACTAATGGGTGGGTGATTCATGTTGTTGACCATTCTTACCCTTTATTTTATAGAATTTACCCTTCACATCACTTGTAAATTATTTTTATCTGTTCCCATGCATCCAACATTTGAAACAAAAGAATTTTTCTTTCATGCATGCTTTTATGTTATTAATCCCATAGTTTTGGCTCATATGAGTTTTCATATTTTTCTTGTCTCTATGGTTTTTAGATTTTCTTTTGAAATCCATTATCATTTTCTTATTAAAACCAAGATATTGATACGTAACTCTAACTACCATTTCATATTTCATTGAAAAATTTACAATATATTCATATACACTAATGTCTCTTATGGATAAAACCCTTTTGAGACAAGGATTTAATCCACTATATAACCTATCAACTTTACATTATGGATGGATGATAATATCTTAAGTATTCCTCACAAATCCTCTAAAACTAGCTTCATAAGTACCAACTGATTCATCATTATATTTCATAACTCATGGATCTCCATTTTAACATTCATAATAAGATCACAAGTAGAATTAGTTATTGAAGACAAAGTTATTGAACTTATCCAAAACCATGGATTATATTTATTTTTACTTCATTTTATTTTCTATTAGAGTCTGCCACTTGTCTACTTCAACTTCTATATGATAAAAAACTAGAATGGATTTCTCATGATCTAGAATCATGATAATATAGAATATATTTTCATTGGTATTGATCCAATCTTCAAAACAAATATGATCAGATGTCCCATTGAAATATGGTGGATGTTGTCTTAATATGTACTCAATAGAAAATTTTCCATCCTTTACTTGTTTGGAATCATAGCATGATTTATAGCATCAGAAGGCTCTGTGAGCATATAAATATGGTTTTCCATTCCACCTCCCATATCATTCAGATTATCAATAGGAAAATAATTGATCTTTCTATCATAGTCACCATCAACACGGTTCATTTTGGTTCGTCTCACTGACTAAAACAAAAAATAACAATGTTATTAAGGTTTTTCATAGTAAGGAACCCCATAATCATGAAAACCCACTTATTGGAAGTCTAAATTATAACACACTCCTTAATCTATAACAAACTATGTTTTTCCAAGGGAATTCATCACCAAAATATATTTCTAAAATCTATCATGATGGATCATGAAGAATTTGTGAATTCACAAAGCACATCCCCATGAGTTTCAAAACAGTTGTGTAGAAAGTCCCTTTATTATAAACCAGGTTAGGCTAAGTCAGGTCTAACAAACCTTATCAATGTTGATACTACTGTATACTTCTGTGATGGACCCACATCTACTTATTGTACCTGGACATGGATTTATTTATAAGAATCCAATCACTATCCCCTTTTCTATGATTCTGGGTCATTTTTCTAAATGATAACTCATCATTTTACCTTCCATAGGGACATACCTAGACATATCATTATAGATATACCTATGGATCTCATTATTTTTTTTCTAATCATAATTTTAAAAGGTTTAAAAACCCATCCCTCAAATACCAACTATAATGAATCTCTCTTTTCACACATGAAAATTACATAAATTTCCTTGAATATGTAGTATATTATAAAATTTAACTTCCAAAGGCTATATTAGTTTAGCTCCTTTAGAAATTAAAATAAAAAATCTTATAACTCATTTAAATATCTTCAATGATTCCCAAAAAGTTATTCCATATAGAAATTATACTTAAAAAACATTATTCATCACATGGGGAATGGAAAATTATTAAAGGGGTGAGCTCAAATGATCAGTAAAGATAAATAAAGAGAACATGTAAGCATAAAATAAACAGATGTGTATCAAAATAATATTTTATCATCTGAAGATCATATCGTGCATAACAATTATCATAAACATGAATAATTTCTTAACGATTGGTAGTTTGTAGGTCATGAATAACAAGAAAATCAGGATCATAACAGCTGAACACATAATATTGGATTAACAGAAGGAATTGTTTCATACACATAAACATATAATATCATGAACCTATATAAATAGAGAATGGTTCAAACAATAGGTTAAAGACATGAAACCCTGACCTCACATATTATTATGTAAATGAAACAAGTTCAATTAAGAGAATTGTGTAAATGCAATTAGGTTCACATACAACATTGTGAAAACATAATGAGGTTTACACATATATTTATGGACATTCACCCAGGTCCATTCATAACATTTTGAACATGTAATTAGGTTCATGATTACATTATGAACACATAATAAGGTTCACTCAAAATGTTGTGAATATAGAATCATGTTCATGCATAAACTTATAGACATGAAACTAGATCCACCCATAACATAATGAATGTGTAATCTCATTCACCGATAAAATTTATCCTCATTATCCATCCATCATTACCCAATTCATTGGGTAGAGATATAGGTCCCACTGATAACATAATAAACCATATATACATGTTCCTAAAGATAATAAAACTCGCATCATATCAGTACCCATAAAAATTGGTCTTATAATAAGGCATTTAATGGGTATCATAAAAATTTATTAATATCATAACCTATGGAGAATATATAGGTTACTTATTGAAATCAATTTGAAAATATAATTTTCCTTCAAAACATACAAAATATGATACTATACATTTTAAAAACATTTTTCCATGAAAACACTTTGAAAACATATAAAGACATATCAAAAAAATTGTGGAACATTTTATTCATGTAAATTGAAATTTTTTAAATTATTCATTAATTTTTTTAATACAATTTCATTGAATATAAAATAAAATCTTATAAAATATGTTTTTAAAATCTTGTAAAATAATAAATCCCTTTTGAAATTCTTTTTAAAAAAAATAACTTTTTTAAAATAATTTACTATAATATTAGGGAAAATTTTATATTTTAAGAAATAACATTGTAATCCTATAATGGATTCACAATGGGAATGATGGTCATGACTTCAGGTAAATACATATATTCAAAACATTAAATTTACACCATAAAATGATTAGAAAAGTGCCTCAAATAAAAAATGAAAATAAGATTCCTTTTTATGAACCCATTTTTTAAAGGTAAAACATGGGTGATAATGTCTTCTAAATATCATAGGGTAATAAAATAATATTTTTTGTATGTTTTTGGAAGACATGGTTTTGAAGGAACAATATTTTCTAAAAAAAGAGAGAGGTAATTTCAAAATTTCTTAAAAGCCCTTTCTTGATCATATTACATTTCAATATGTGGGAAAATGGATTCACTAATTTCATGTAAGATTAATAACCATTATAAAATAAATCTCTTGATTTTTCATGATATATGGATCATAATATTTCATTTACGAATTCATAATCATAATCACTCTCGACAAACGATGAGATTATTTCAATAAACTATTACCATATCAAAAATCTAAATCTTACACCCCATGTAAGAATATAAAATATCATGGTGATTGAAAACATCATTAAAAAATAATATTCATTACATAACATGTCAAAATCAGTATATAAACCTCATGCTAATATATAGGGTGATAACATGGCATGTGTCTCAATGAAGAAAATTTGAAACAAATTAATTTTTTGATTTTGTGAATTTTGAAACATAAGACTCATGAAATAAAGATCATAAATTGGATAAAAAATATCAATATTTTTATTCTCAAGAATAATATAACTCATCCATGGGTAGTATACACACTTCCCAAAACGAATGGGTGGTGAAAACAACATTTATCTCAGATGAATAAAAACTGAGATGAAATTCCATTATATTTTGTCTTTACTCTCATTGTACTCTTAAAATATCATCTATAATAAATATATGTTTATTTTATACAATTATAATAATTATATTATTATATCTAATAAAATATATGGTTTTATTATGAATTTATATTACCTATTAGTTAACAATTTTTGGTGGAGGCTTCACTTCGGGTTATATCTGTTTTGTTCATCGCTTGTGTCTTAAATTGTTATATATTTTTTCTTGATACTTATATAATGATTTAGTGAATGTCAACCATGTTATAAATATCAATTATATTGAATATATTTATATTAAAATAATCAATATAAACTCAAATTATGGAAGGGAATACACAGTTCATGGTGTCGGTAGGTTGTAATTATTAATGAATATTGTTTATGTTTTATTATTGTCTTTAAAGAATGAATGAAAATTACATATATGTATAGATATAATATAATTAATTTAGAGTTATAATGTCATATATTTCATAGATTTTCACTAAACCTATCTTTAATACATTCCTTCTCATTTGTGAATTAATCATATAATTTTCAGTGGGAGGTAGTCCACACTTCCTTAAACAAAATAATCATATTTATAGACAATGTAATGTATAAAGATATGTGTTTTAAAATAATTAAATAATATTAATGAAATAATAAAAATAAAAAAATATAATATATATAAATATTGTACATAATATTTCCCAACATTGAATGTTTTTATTGGGAGAATGAACAATTACTATTTTGTGAGGTGGTAGCAAACCTACACATAAATGGTATGTTCGTTACCCATTAAATGGAATAGTCTATAAGTGTTTTTATAAAAATAATCATTAAAAATATCATTATATTGGGGATAACTTTTTTTATAATCATGGAATATAGATAGTGGAGGTGGTGGATAAATAAATAAAAACAATGGAGATTGTGGAAGGTTCTTACCTATTCTATTAATATCTCTTTATAGTTTAAGTAAAGTGATTCCTTGGATTTATTTATATAAAAAGTGAGGATTAAATGTTTAATTTAGTTATTTTTGGAATATTATTGGAAATATATTGGATAAGACTATGTGGTATGATAGGGTGAGGAATGTGGAGATGTGGTGGTCTTTTATAGGGGAGGAAGAGGACTCATTTGGCATTTTTTAAAACAAGTTAGATTTACCCACGTTTCTACCTATCAAATGTTGTAAAACCCCATAGAATAATAATATTGGAAGGTTAATTTATGTCTAATGGACATTAAAGTGGGTTTGGTAAAGTGGATAGTTTATTTGGGACCTTAGGGTAAATGCTTATTCCCTTGTTAAACATAATATTTCCATAATCATTGTAATAAATTATAAAAGCATTCACTAACATTTCTTGTCAAAAAATAATTTGGCCATATTAGAAATAATAAATTATTATCATTACAAATATGTAATCCATTTTTCCAAATTCAAATCACATAATTTTCAAAAATTAATTTAATTTTAATGCAGCTGTAAAGATGACACTTTGCGATTTTAAAGTAAAAAAGATAAAACGTTGCAATGTTTTTATATCCAATTTCAATGTAAAATTTGTTATAAAGAAAGGATTTGTATTTATTGTTCTATGTATTATCTAATTATATTTTAAAACCAAATTAAAATATAATTTCACTATATAAATAGATTATTATAAAATGTAGTTTTGAATTAAAATATATTTTTTATCACTATTCATCCAAAAAATAATGTTTATTAAAAAAATTCAAAAATTACTAAGATATGTTTTTAATTATAAATTGAAAAATAATATTTTTATTTAATATAATTATATTTTTAAAAGTGTCTAAAAGTTTTTTTCATAGAGGGACCTGAACAACAGCTCAGTTGAGAAGATAATATTATTTAAACATATGTTGACAATACCGTAAATAATTTTTTTTGTAATAAATATGTATAGTTTATTAAAAAATTATAAAAAATTACCAAAATTGTTATTCCTATTCATATTACTATTTTTAATGTCTCGGTTATATCTCTCTCTTTTAAATAATTCTAACAATTAAATAAGGTTTTGTAGAAAAACAGGGTTATGGGTAACTTATTCCAAGTTAGTGTAGTGTATAATATATGCCGTGTTAGTGTGGAGTGTGGAATAAGAAAATCTAGTGCCTTCTGAAAGAATATTTTCCTTAATAAAATTAAGGACATAATAGAAAATTAATTTATTTTGAAACAAAATATTTCTAAAATATCTGGGTGTTACACTAAATCCATGTCAGTCTTTTTCTCACTCTCTCAAACAAGGATGTTCACTATTCTGGATAAATATATTATATCACTAAAATATAAATTATTATATCCTAGGGATTTATATTGTATACTAAGAAACCATTAGGAAAATTACTTTAGAGTCTTGTTGTGTTTTTCTTAATTCAAGTATTTTTATATTGAACACAATCCCTTTGCATGATGACACATGTTATTATGAAAATATGTATTTATATTATACTAAAACAAAAATCATATTAATTTTATTTTTATTTATATTATTTTTATTTGACGAAGTCCATATTTTTGAATATGGTATTGAAAAAATATGGATGATTCAACAAATAATATGGTTATCAATAATGATTCTCCTTTTAATTACATAGTAAATCTAGTTTGAATAGGAAATTCACATTTAGTAATTACTACACACTAAATTATATTGACAAATTATTATCTATAACACTCATTATTGATACTACATAGTAAAATCAATGATTTTTTGTGTATGTGTAATTGTGTCTGTAGGATTAAACCCATAGTACATTTCGTGATCAATGTATTCTTGGTCAGTACATTCATTTCCATGTTTTTTCAATGAAACCCATATCTTCTAACCATTTATATTATAATTGTTATAGTTCACATTCTCCAAATGAAATAATTAAAAAATCATTGTGGCTTAACATTATTTATTATGTTATATTTATCCAAATTTAATAAAATAAATGTGTTAAAAATTCCTATGGTCATTTTATCCAACGAGTCTAAAAACATTCTTGTTATATACATGAAAACAATTTATTTTTATTAGAAATTTTTTTTATCATTCCCAAACCAGATATAAAATGAGTCCTAGATTTTATATTTTTTGGTTATCTACAATGATTCAATCATTACTAAACTATAAAATGCGTATTACACACCACAAAAAACATTCCATAAAAATATTAAAGAATGTGTCATTATTTCCAATTAAAAAATGAGACAAATGTTTCGGTGATACTAAATATAATATCAACAAAAATCATTAAAAATAGAAATTAGTTTTTGGGAAACTTTCATTTTTAAATTATATATCATCATTTTTCATTGACATATCAAATTCAACATTCTTTTATTAATGATTATTTTCATTATCGGTTAATGTATTTGAATGCTCACATGGGATAAGATTATAGTACAAAATACCATTTATGTAAGATACAATCATCTCATTCAATGATGAATATTTCTAAATGGATTTATCTATATTCTTATAATTCAATTCATTTCACGTAAAATTCCATAGACTTATCCCACGAATTGTGAAGAAAATATCCACATTTATGATATTTTTTGTAACAACCTAGGAATTTATCGATAGAATTTCCCTTCCTATAATTATTTCAAGTAGTATGATGCCCATACATAACATATAAAACCTTATAAAACACTATTCTATAAAATAGAAAATGATTATTTCGTCACTAAACAAACCAATAATAAATCAATATATTACATCGATATAACAAATAAAAGTATAAGTTAATTAGAATATGAAAATTTGGATCTGCTCGATCTAATAGAATGACTGAACTCAAAAATAAATAAATATAAATAAACCATAATTTCAATAATAAAATATTCATGTAAAATATGAATGTGTATATAGCCTCTTGAAATAATTTAAGTTATTTGTGAATTGAATAAAATGAATTAATAGGTATTACCAAACCCTAACTACTATTGAAAATTTGACTATTGGATGAGTAACAATACTATTGTAATAGTAGTGTGATCATTCAGAATAGTAATATAGACATTAGAATAGTAATCTCTCCAAAGAATTTATAAATAAATTTTAGGTGTCCTATGAATTAAAATATGATATGTTTATATCAAGGAATATGTATATAAATTCTTTTATAATGACAAATTATGTGTTGATACTTTTGAGAAATGAAAATATTTATTAACAATTTATTAATTAATATATGTATATAAAATAAAAAATACTTTCAAGAAAATAGATTAATCAATTACTATTAAGTTGTATTATAAGTATAATATTATTTTGTGAGACCTTAATTAATTTTTAAGGTGTCATAAAACATGTTATAATTTTAAAATCAGTATTGTGCTTATAAATTATTATTTTAATAAAGAGTTAAATTTCTCAAATTTTGCAAATTATTGTCATAAAACTGAATATATTTTTAAATATAAATATTAAATAATGTTTATGCTTAATTTAATTGATTTTTTAATGTTGTTCAATTATTGTTGAATTGTTAAATATTATAATTCATTCTACTTAACATTGTAAGATAATACATGAATTTTGGAGTTATGGTTGAGTCATGGATGATATAAGTTCCCATTATCTCTGACTCACATGATCTATTTAGTATATTTTCACATATAATTCAATAGTATTGACAATCTTGATCAAATATAATAAATGAACGAATAAACTAATCAAAAATAACATTCTCATCCTCCAATAAATACCACTACTCACTGTGATGCCCCGACCCGAGAATCCTGAAGCCAATGAATTATTTTAATACATTTGAATAATTTCAGGAAATAGAATACCAATGTACCAATCAGTTTATAATTATAGGAAAATAGATTTCAAACCTGAACCATACTTTACAATTCACAACATAATTTACAACATTGATAATACTTTGAGGGTACCATTATTCTTATAGATTAACTCTGAATATTAATCATAATAAACATCATGGAAATCGGTGAAAATAAATCATTAGAAATGGGTGAGATTAGATTCCTAGTAAGGATAAACAATAATGAAAAATATTTCATAAATAAGCTTAAACTTTTAAGTCAAGGTATAAAATGATGACACAAGCCTATAGACATTATCTTCAGCATAATATCGAAATATTAAATCAAATAATCTCATTTAAAAATTCACCATGATGTTCTACTAGTAAAACAATCACACATAATATCAATAACTAATCCCATATTGAAGAAATTGACAATGTCGGACATCATAACCATAACGTCAAGACCTCTTTGTAACATCGATATGTTTATACAAAATATTTTATTTTCATAATTTCAATTCTTTAGTAGCTTCAATTGCATTCCAACATTAGTTTAAACAAACCGTGAGTCACCCTTTGTATATAATTCACATTATATCCCAACCATTAGGTTAGAGTGAATAATTACAACTATCTTAAGGAAATACATAGTGAAATCATTACCTTTTAATTATTTATCAAAAATATAAATCAATTATATATTTTTATTTTTGAGATAATTTTATAGTTAATCAAAATAATGAGATATATATGTTATATACTTAATTGAAATATTTTTAATATTTATATAATTGATATTTTAGTCATAGGTTATGAATAATCAAAATCGATGTATAAAAACATATATTTTTAAAGGGGTAATTTAAAGCCTTTGAATGGAGAAAAATTTTTAAATTAATATTTTGACATATTAATAATTTCTATATTAATACCTAATCATTTTCTTTTGAACAGAGATAAAAAATATGATTTTTATAAATTTATGATGTTTCTTCGATAACATTCATGTTTTTATTAAAAGTAAAAAGACAGTAAATTTTATGTGAAAACAATTTTTTTGCCAAAATAATTTAAAGTTTTAAATTGTAATATTGAATGTGTTTAAATTATAAATAGAATAGATTTTTAACATTAAATAAAATGTATGTCCTTTGAATTAATTTTAAATTGAATTCAGATATAAAAACATTTCAATCTGTTGTAATGTTTTAACATTTATAACATGTTCTCACTTTATGATAAGGAGTATAATTTTAAACAAATTATTGTATCATATATGCTTTGAATTTTGAAAAATAGATTCCATATTCGAAATCAGTCAGTCCAAATTTTGTAAATATGTTTATTTTATTTTTGGACATTATGAATAGTACCATCTGTAATTTTTAATAATATATTAAAAGTGTAAACCAGTTAATTAAGTGAAATAATAATATTATAAAATTACCCTAACACTCATATTACTATAATTGGATCAGTTGGATTTGAACAAAATCATTCATTGGTCGAAATGATGCCCATTTGAATCGATGACAATGAGATTAGGTCATTTAATTTAGTTTATTTAAATAAATCTCAAATATTTATCACCCATATTATAATAACTAATAAATTCTTAAAATAAGGCTATATTAAAGGTAATATTGATTATAAATAATCATTTTAATTAGAAAATTTTTTCCTTTATCATTATAATTTTCTTTAGCTTTTCAGAAATTAATAATCACATTAATAACATATAAATATATGATACAATGTTTTTTAAATTGATTAAAACTCAATAATACTGTTTTTATTTAAATAATAATACACATTAAAAGATCCAAACACTCGACCAAATCATAATGTTAATGTATATCTCGATAATAATCATCCAAGAGTCGAATTATTGACCATATAAAGCCTTATATAAAGGATTTGACACTAATATTATTTTATTTAATGTGATATTAAAATTCACATGTTCATAATTTAATAAGCACAACATTTGGAATACATGATTTTCTAGTAGATAAATTCTTCTAAAAATATTATAATGTGAGCTAGTAGATTTTTATCCCTCACATTATTTTATTTTTAAATTTTTATTCAATAAATAAACATATTAAATAATGACACACATATGTTGTACAAATTATTTTATTAAGATAAATATCTAATAGATGATATTAATAATATTTACATAAAAATAATTTGGGATAACTAGCATTATAATGAATATTTTTGAATAAATTTACCTCTTAGTAATAAAATAAATTTTTTGGTCTGATGTTATATTGTTATATTTATATTTTTAAAATTCAATGAATTGAATAGTGTTAAAATAGATACAACTATTTGTTTATAAAAATAATGATATATTAAATTATTAGAAAATCAGTAATTTTTTTAAAGAAATATATTATTTATTATATTATGAAAATGATGTGATTTATTTTCTTATGGTCTATTTTACGTGAAATAAGAAAATATTTTACCATTTTAATATTGAATTATTTATTTCACATTTTAAAATTTAATTGAATAACCATTTTTTATTTAAAAGATAAGGATTAAATTGAAAGAAATAATTGTCGAACATTAATTGGTTGATGAGATTACAACCCTATCTCATATCATCATATAAATTGGGAGATTTTGGAGGATTTTGTGTAGGGTTTAATTTTATTAATCCATGATTATATTAATGAATGGAATGAATGAATATGATATATATTATAATAATATCATTTTGTAATTGATATAACTATAACCTAAGATGTGGAACATTTTATTATCGATAAAACATTCATAAAACATAATTCTATTAATATATGAAAAACGTGTGACAATGAAATGTTACTAACAAAAAGATGATAAAATGACCAAATATGATATCATAGAAATGAATATGATTTCGTAATAAGTCAATAACATAATTTAAATCTTTATACATATGTTTCAGATACATACAATCGATATCATACATAAACTAAGGGATAATATCAAAATCTCATTATTATCTGAGATTATTTATACCCAAGTATTTACTGGGGTATCTTTACCATCCACAACCATGTTTTGTAAATATGTAATATTATAGATATTATTCCACAATTATTTAAAGTAAATTTTACCCATTGATGAACTTTTATTAAATGGTATGAATGTAATATTTTATCGTTTGTAGTATGTTTTAATTCTGAGTTTTCCAAAAAAAGTATTAGAATAATGTTATTTAAGATATACTACATGAATGGATTTTTACGGTTTCATAAAGCCTTATTTTCCTGAATATTCCCTTACATTATTCAAATCTTATTTTAAAATAAATTATTTATATTTATAAATTCATGTTTTTTTTTGAGAAAAGAAATCTTATTTGAATAAAAAAGGATATTTTCCTCCCGAAATAATTCCATTTGTTATATAAAAAATTTGTTCCATCTATGATGACATTAAATAAATAGGGTTATGATTATATTCCTATTAATTTTATTATTTTATGGTATTTATGATGGAATTTAATTTAAAAAAATCCATTTGTTTTACATGGATTATGTTATGATGGAATGATTTTTTCAAACACATTTTATTCCATGTGTTTTGCTATGATGGATGATTAATGTTTATAGGTAACACATAATAATGATTTCATTATGATATTGGTGGGAACTATATGTCCCTCCAATGCATGGGGTAAATATTTATATCTCATGAGACATAAATTACTAGAACAACATGAAAATCTTGTTTAGTAATACAAGGATTAAACTGTATGAAAAACTAATTCAGTAACAGCCTTTTTCCACTATGATGGTCACAGAAATGGGCGTTGAATAACATGAAATTATTTTCTATTCTTATGTGTATTGCATAAAACTTCATGTCTTATGTCATGATATTTATAATTATGACCACTAATTCTTATGAATCTGTATCCCATTACTTGATATCACTATCGTTCATATATTGGATAAGACTTTTAAATGATATGTTCTTATGTCTTATGACTATAATATTATTTATCTTTATCTTTTCTACCCTTATTTAGCCTTTGAGATCAACATTTCATATATTTCTTTTCCCCAAGTAATGAATATGGGAATTAAGTATGGTAATTTTAAAATGTGTTTAGTTATGAAGAAATAAGCGGGTGAAAAAGTATAATTTTTCGGAATTAATTTTTTATTTTCAGGAGTTTCGGAAGACATTATACATATATAGTACTATCTTAGATTTATTATCTTTTTAAATTAATATACACAAATTTTTATGTAATATCAATGTATGTAATGTATTTGTTGGTATAGTTGGAATATGTGGAAATGATTAGTTAAAAATTGGAAACTAGGAAGAGAATTAATTAGTAAGAAACAAAATGTTATGTATATGTATAGGTTTAAATCCTAGTGTTTTATAAATGACCATGACAAACATAGGATAAAACCTAAATTCTTTAAAATTGATTTTTTACAGATTATATGATTTTCCCATTATGATAAGTGTTTTTCACACTATACTTCTTGGTTTTATTTAATGGTTGGAACCCGAAAGAAACTCATTAATGTTGAATGTGATGGAAAATGAAATGATTTTTCTCCTTTTAAAACAAATGTTATTGGATCAGGAATAAAAAAATATAATAGATATGATCATTCAACATTTTCAGACTATGAATCATAACGGACTTCCAAACGAGCAAAAGAGGGAGAAACATTCTATTGAGTTCATCATGAGGTATCTTACACCTTCTTTCTTGGTCTCTTATAATATATTAGTGGTTGAATAATGGATCAAAATAATTAAATTTTTTTTTAGTTCTACAATGTTTTGAAAAGGATATATTTATCTTAGTAGTCAATCATTTGGGAGGTGAAGCTGATTAATAGAGAAATTTTATCAAGAATATGAGACAAAGAGTTGAAATTGGGTCAAAGGAATGGGAAGAATTCACGAACATATTTTTCAATAAGTTCTTTCCTCATATTTTTCAAAAAAATTGGTGAAGGTTTTCCATGAACATAATAAAAAGGATGATGAATCCATTGGTACCAAAAATAAAATTTTACATGACTTGCATGTCAATCTTCAACAATAGTAATCCAACCTGAGAGTAAATATGATCAATTCCATAGTGGAATAAAACCAAGACACAAAATGAAATTAGATATAAGGGATATTATTTGATACGAAGAAATTGTTTGATTTTATTTTAAGGTTAATATTGATATTTGAGTAACCCATAAATTTAGTGGATTAGATAAGAAGAGAAAAAAATTGAATTAACGGTAAAATCTAAAGAACGAAAAGAAACTAAAGATATGTTTTCCCTTTTCCTAAATGTGTGGGAAAAGAAATGGATGAAGTTTCCTAAAAGGGACTAGTAAATTTTTTATTACTAAGAACGATGTTCATCATATAGTTGAATTCTGTAGGGATGTGAAAAATATTTCTAATGATATTAATAGAGAAAAGGCTATGAAGAATGCACCTCTTACACTTTAATGCTACATGTGAAACAAAATTTTGAATTATTAAAATCAATTCCCTTTTCCAAGGGTTGTTGATGATGATCGACATTATAAAACTCTTAAGGATAATGAAATGGAAAATTCACTTACAATCATTATTTACAATGTTGAGTAATATAATGAAGTGGTGAAAGGTACACATAATATCGACTATCAAATATAAAACATTGTATTTGATTCTGGAACAAACCCCTATTTTATTTTTGAATAATTTTCAAAGGGTATCACTATATTTCCACAACAAATAGATGTTGAGTTATTTTTGACCGCTCCAAATGTCACAACAGTCGCATCAAAAGTATATAATTGTTCTCTGATTAATGATTGTGGAAAAGTTCTTCCTAAAAATTTGTGATCCTTTTTATTGTGAAATTTGATGCAATAATTGGCATGGTTCATATTTCTATATATGTATATATTATCAATTTCCCAGGACATGAATCCACAATTCGTATTCTAGATCAATCTATGATCACTTGTCAATGCAAGTATTAATATAACCTTCTAATAGAAATTTCTTCCATCTTATAGGTCTTCATTCTTATAAATTAAGGTAATTTATATCAAATGGTTGGGGAGAAACTCATGATTAAGAAAACACCCATTTTACTAGAGTTTTATGATTCCTTTCTGGAGGAATTACTAGGTCTTCCTCTTAATCGTAATTTTTTTTCAATAGAACGCATTCATGTGCTATGCCTATAATGATGAATCCTTATAAAAGGTCCACAATTTAGTTACATGATTTGAATATTAAACTCCAACGTAATCAAGATAAGTTATTTATACACCCTTGTGTGTCACCATAGAGAGAACCTATTCAATTTGTTAAGAAGAAATATGGATTAATGAAAATTTTAATAGATTTCTTACCTGTGCTATGCATATTTCCAAGAATCCTTATAAAATGTACAAAATTAATTTATATGAATTGAAGATTAAACTCCATAAAAATATGGATAAGTGATTCATACACCCTTGTGTGTCACCATAGGGAGATCCTATTCAATTTTTTATGAAAAAATATGTATCAATGAGACTCTTCATTGATTATCGATAACATAACAAGATCACTATCAAGATCAAAAATTATCTTCCCGGCATAGATAACTTATTTGACTAACTACACAAATCTCAATACTTTTCCTAGATTGATCATCATTCTGGATATCATCAATTATGTATCAAGATGGAGGATATACTGACGACGAAATTCCATATAATGTATGGTCACTATAGATTTATAGTTTTTTACTTTTGGTCTTACAAATCCCCCTACTAACCTCATGGATTTAATGAATAGTGTCTTTAGAGACTATCTTGATCAGTTTTTGGTAGTATTTATAGATGTGATTATTCTATATTTAAATCGTAAGGAATACCATTAAGTCTACATGAAAATTGTACTGGAGACACTAATAAAGGATAATATTTATGAAAAATTAACCAAGTGTGAATTTTTTAATAAAAAAGATTCGTTTTTGGGTCACATAATCTCAAGAGATGAGATATCTATGGATCCATTAAAAATAGATGTTATTGAAAGTTAGTCAAGACCAAAAATGGTAACCGGTACATTAATTATTCTTGGTTTGGATACATATTATCAATGTTTTGTGAATTATTTTTCATGATAATCTAATCCACTCACCATGTTTACTCAGAAAGACGTTAAGTTCATATCAATGGAGGAAAATGAAGATAATTTCAATTAGCTAAAGAATAGGTTAGCTAGTGCACCTATGCTCACACTATCTTGTAGTGGACAAGAGTTTGTGACATATAGTGATGCATCCATGATTGGGATGTGATGTGTTCTCATGAAAATGGATATGGTCATAGATTATGCCTCATGATAGTTGAAAATATATTAGGAAAATTACCCAGCTCTTGATTTGGAGTTAGCTAGAGTACTATTTGCATTATATATATGGAGGCATTATATTTACAGTTAATGGTGTGATATTTATACAGATCATAAATGTTTAAAGTATATTTTCACACAAAAGGAGAAGAATAAGTGGAAAACAATATGGTTGGAGTCTATTAAATATTATTATTTCTCAACATATTACGACCCTAGGAAAGAGAACAAGGTAGAAGATTCTTTGAGTCGATAATACCATACTATCCTATTCATGATGATGATAAGAAATGATCAAATTTTTATGGATTTTCAATGGATGGATCTTGAAATATTAAAGGGTGGGGGTAAATATCATCCATCTCAAAATAATTTTCTATCATCTATAAAAGTGATGATTAAGGGGGTGAAAAATAAAGATGTAGAGATATAAAAGAATGTTAGAAATGTTCCTTAATTTAACATTTATTGTGATAGAATAATAAGGTTCAAGAATTGGGTTTTTATTCCACCCATACAAGAATTAAATAATGAGCTAGTAGATGAGTATCACAGTTCTTCATTCTATATTCACCCTAGAAACACAAATATGTATAAGGACTGAAGTTATATTTCTTGTGGGAGGGAATAAAAAAGATATTTTTGAATTGGTGTCTCGATGCAAGGATTGTCAAAAAAATTATGGCTGAAAGATAGAAGTCTAAGGGGATGTTACAACCATTACCCATACCAGAATGGAAATAGAAAAACATCACTATGAACTGTGACATAAGACATTGCAACACATCCAATGTAATTAATTCTTTTTGGGTTATATTTGATCACCTTAGGAATCCATCACTATTAATTTCTATTAGAGAGGATTTTTCTCTTGATCAGGTTTCCAGGATATATGTAAAAGAAGTAATATTGCATTGAGTACCAATTTCCATTAGATATAATATAGATATGAGGTTTATCTTGAATTTTTAGTGAATTCACCAACATGCTCTAGTAATAGAGTAATTATTTAGCACTACTTATCATCCTCAAGAAAGATGGTAAGTTTGAGAGGACAATTCAAACTCTTAAAGACATGTTGTGACCTTACTCTGTGGATTTCAAAGGTGGTTGGGATCATCACCTACATTTGGTGGAATTTTCATACAATAATAGATTTCACACCTGTATTTTGATGGATCCTTATGAATCCCTCTATAATAATAAATTCAGAACTCCATCTTGATGGGTTAATATTGGGAATGAATGCTATTAGGACATGATCTTGTTGATGAAATGGAAGAAAAGGTTAGATCTACTCAACAACACATAAGAGCAGCTCTGAAATGAAAATAAATTTATTCTTACAACCAAAGAAAACACAAAGAGTTTGAATTTGGTGATGAGGGGTTTCATATGAATACCATAATTGAATAGAGTATTGATATTTGGAAAAAATGGTGGGCTGAGACCTATGTATATTGGTCTTTTTGAATTTTTGTATCTTTTTGGGGAGTTACCTTACCTGTTTTCACTTCGAATGAATCTCCCTCAAGTTCATTATGTATTCTATGTTTCTCTTCTACAAATATATATACCTAATCCCCCACATGTACAAAACTAAAAAATCATACCACTGGATAATGATATTTAATATGAAGAACAACTAATAGAGATTATGGATCATAGAGAAAAATTTATTCAAAAAACACCACTCGCTTGGAATTTTTTTTTTGGTGGAACCACCTGTTTGAGGATGCTATGTGGGAACCTGGGGATATTATTTTTGGAGATGTATCCACATCTATTTTCCCATGTGATGAATTTTTATAGAATAATTCAATTTAAGGGGGGTATAAGGTAACACCTGGATATTTTTAGGAAGTATTTTATTTCAAAAAAATTAATTACACAATATCCTTCATTGAATGCAACAGTGATTTTAACTGAAAGCCTAGCTGATAGTTTATCAAAAATAATTATAACTAACTTATGAAAATACATTTTGAATTTATTTTCTATAAATTATTTAGGAATAATATAAAACAATATGATATTCGGATTTTCGTAGTGAACTACTTTTTGTAATGAAATTAATGAGATATAAATGTTATATACATAATAATAAATTTTTGAAACTAATCAAATGGATATTTTAGTGATAGGGTATGAATAACCCCAATTTGATGTATAAAAACATATATTTTAAAAATGTGTAATTTTTTTTCCATTAATTGGAGAACCCATTTTAGAATAATACCTTGACACATTAATAATATTTATTTTACAAAATAAATATTTTCTTCTGAATCCAGATATAAAAATTTTATTTGGATGAATTTTTTATATTTTTCAGATAAGTTTCATGATTTAATTAGCATAAAAAATACACAATATTTATGGTGATAACAAATGTTTTCATCATAATTTTTTATATTGTTAAATTTTAATATTTTATGATTTTAATATATAAATTTACTATATTTTTATCAATAAATATAATGTAGGACTTTATAATTAATTTTACATCAAATTCAGAAGTAAAAAAAATGCAATCATTTTCAATTTTTTCACTTTTAAAGCCCGTTCACTCTTTCCGAGAACAAAAAAATTTAAATTAATTACTACAACTTCAATGAATTGTATTTTTAAAAGGGATTCCATATTTTTAATCTGTTGGTTCGAATGATGAAAATAGATTTATTTTATTTTATGGCATTATGAATAATAATATTGGTAATTTTTGTTAATATGATAAATTGGTAATCCATGTAATTAAGGGTATGAATTCTATTATTAAATTACCTTAACTCTTGTATTAATATCATTGGATTATTTTCTCTTGACTTAAATCATGTTTGGTTATAAATGGTATCCATTTTAATGTACATGAATGATATTTGGCCATTTAATTTATTTTATTTAATGAATGGTTAAATATGACTTAATAAAATTTTATTAAAAATATCTTTTTTCATATAAGGTTATCATAAATATAACTACTGTTATAAATATTTATTTTATATATACAATTTGTTACACTATCAGGGAAATATTTTTTTATTTTTAGGATATAATTAATTACCTTAATATCTTATACATTAATGATGCATAAATTATATCACCGATTAAAAATCAATAGAATAGTTTTAATTAAAATAATTATACCCATTAAAAGGTCCAAAAAATTTACCAAATCTTATTGGTCAAGTATATATAAACCATAATTATCCAAGGCTCATGTTATGGAAAATTTATAGTCTTGTTGAAGGGATTATGAAATTTATATTGTTTTCTTTAGAGTGATTTTAATGTTTTCAACTTCATTATTTAATAAGTATAACATTTTGAGTATGATATTTTACAGACGTTAAATTCAACTAAAATTATTCATATAAACTATCATAGCTTTATCTTCATCATAGTATTTTATTATTGAATTTCATTCAACAAATAATCATATTAAATAATTACCCAAAATTGTTTTAGTAATTATTTTATTATGTGAAATACCAAATAAATATTATTTAAACTATTTATGTAATTATAATTTGGGCTAACTAAAATGGATAATGATTTTTTAGGATTACCTTGACATCCTAGGAAAATAGTAATTTCTTTGGTTCTAATTGGTCATATTATTTTATTATTTTTAAAAATCAATGAATTGAATATTTTCCAAATTGATTCTATTGACTGTTTATCATAATAATGTTTTATTAAATTATTAAAAAATCATTAATTTTTTTAACAAAAATATATAAAATAATTATGATATGGTATAAAATGAACTAATGTATTTATTTATGGTCTATTTTACATTACAGTTGTAAATATATCACCCTTTTAATATTGAATTATCTGTTACCCTTGTTAAAATTTAAATAGAATAACTAAGTGTTCATTAAGATGATAAAGTTTAAATTGTTGGTAATACTTGTAAAAAATTTATTGTTTCATGATATTAAAACCCTATCTTATCTAATATTCTATAATGGTACATTTTTTTTGGTTTTGTGAAGGGTTTTTTTATTATAAATTATTCTCTATTGAGTTTCCAAAAGTATCCCCAACTCAATTATAAAAGGGAACCTCCCCCCTCACCTCTTCACATAACATTTGGCCTTCAAGCATGGCCATCCCATTCCATTTTCACTTATCTACTACCATTGACAAATTATATAGCTACTATTCATCTTCAATGACCAACTATAGTGCTCTTAGAAGTCATTCAGAGGAATCATGTCGAGTAATAGATAATATCTTCTACTGATTCATTCAAAATTATTTATTCTTCTAATTCATATTCATTTGTTTTTTCATTATAATGTAATAAAATTAGTATCACTCATATATTTATATTTTATTATAACTATGAAAAAACCATATTCCACCTACTAACCATCCTATGAAAAACAAAATCAACATGTGTGTGTACGTACAACATTATGTCATTACGCTGTGTTGTATTCTGTTTTTCAACACCACCATACTAAGATGGGTATAATAATGGAAATAATTATTAAATATGATCATTATTACATGATACTGATTTCAAAATATTATAAACCATCCACTTTAATATCATTCAATGATTAGGGGAATGATATCATCGTTCGTGCGTATGTACGACCTATTGCCTCCAAAATGTGATGTGATTAATTCTCTATGAGGATCACTAAACCATGACCATACATGAATGGAATGAATAAATATTATATATATTATACTAATATCATTTTTTTAATTATATGACTATTACCTAATTTGTGGAACATGAACATATCTGATAAAACATGCATAACAACATAAAGCAGTTAATATAAGAATAACAAGTAACAATGAAATGTCAATAACAAATAGATGAAAATATAATCATATATGATATCTTATAAATGTATATGATTCTATAAGAATTAAATAACATTATTGAAATCATTATACATAAGGTTTGGATATATACAATGGATATTAGACCTAAGGTAAGGGTTAATTTCGCAATCTTATTGTTATCCTATATTGTTTATATCTACATATTTATAGGGGCATATTTATCATCCACATACATGTTTCTTGAACATTAAATTTTATTTATAGTCTTATAAAAAGTTTTAAGGTCTATTTTAACAATTGGTGATTTTTTTAATGGTATGAAAGGATTATTTGGTTATTTTGGGTCGATTTACTTATTGACTTTTCTGGTAAAAATACCAGAAGAATGTTTTTATAAATTATACTACATGAATGGATTTTTATGGTTTAATGATGCCTTTTTTCCATGAAGTTTACATTGAAAATATTCATTGTTATTTTCAAAGTATTTTTTTCTCTTAAAATTGTGTTGTGTTTGTAGAATAGAAAATGTATTTGATGAAGAAATTATATTTTCCTCGGATATTATTTTCATGTGTTAAATCAAAATTACATTCCATGTAATATGAAATTATTTAAATATGGGAAGGTTTATATTAATATAAATACTATGATTTTATTTTATTGATGATGTAATGATATTTATGAAATCCATTTGTTTTACTTGAATTATATTATGATGGAATGATGTTTAAGAAAACCATTTTATTCGTTGGTTTATTCTATGATGAATCATTTATGTTTCTATAAAAAACATAATAATAATTTAATTATACGATATATGGGACCTATATCACCCTTCAATGTATTGGGTAAATAATAATATCTCAAGAGATAAACTGGAGAGGAACAATAACTAAATATGGTTCAGTGATACAGGGATGGAATAAAAAGTAAACCCGATTTCGTAATGGACATTGTCCACATTGATGGTCTTGGAAATGACGCTTGACTAATATAAAATTATTTTTTTATGATTATGTGTAAGAAAAAATCATTCATGTCTTATGTTATGACTTTTTTGGATCATTACCATTAATTCTTATGAACATTTATCTCATTAAATGATATCATGATCATTCATATGCATGATAAGAAACTCAAATGTGATGTTATTATGTTTTATGATTATTATATCATTTATATTTCCGTTGATTAAACTTACTTAGAATTTGAGCTCACACATTAAATTGTTTTTACCCAGGACATGAAGAAGTGTATTATGTAAGTTATGTCAAAAAAGATTCTCCATAGGAATACTTATGTGAGAGACAATGTAGATGTTTTATGAATCAGTTATCTTCGTTTCCCAGTTTCTTGAGAAATTATATTTATACATTCTTGTTAGGGATTTATTATATTTTGAATTTAATATACCAAAATATTCAGGTAATATCAATGTATGTAAAGTATGGGTGGTTATACCCTTTCTAAGAATATATATAAATATATAGACAAGGCCCTATTCCAAGACACTAGATTGTCTCATGAGATCTACTGATTTATTTAGGGGATATAGTGGACCCCACCCATTACTTATTTTGACCAATACAGTCTCATATGAAAAGGGAATAACAAAACATAATCATTAATTTTAAATCTACTATACTAAATGTATATACAATAACAATAAACCATGAATGGTATGAAAATAAAACATCCATAGTCAAACATAACATAAACCCTTCAATACAATATGGAAGATTCTATTATAATAAATTTACTGTAATTAAGCAAAAAATCAAACAATGGATGTTTTCATAGATAAAAATAATCTAATAAGTTCCTTATAACTCTTTGAGTGAAATTTCCCTTTTACATTAAAATAATTTAAAAGCAACACAATTATCAAAGAAGACATATATTTTTGAAAATAACCGTGTAATATTGTAAGGGATGCTTCAAAATGTTATGGCATCATGTCATCGGAAATAACTGCATGTGCAACATAAGATAAAAAAACAAATTTTAGTTAATTTTTCTAAAAGGACATAAAGTACCAATTTAAAAAAAATAGAGAAATATTCCATTAAAAACATTTTATAAATATTAAAAAAAATTAAAATGACTGCAAACAATATTACTAATATTTGGAAACACATTTTTGTTAAACCTAGACTTGGATGATAATAATGTCGCATTTGATCCTTATATATAGACAACCTTAGATAATAAAGAGATTGGGAAATTAACCATTATATAATAACCTTAAGAGTATTCAAAAAAATTTGATTTATCATGAAAATACCCATTAAATTTCCATTCTAATTGTTAATATACAAATAAATAAATAATTATGATATTATCAAGACTATTAAAAAGGATAAAGGTTTAATTCATTAAACATTCAAGGTGTCCCATACCACATTGAAAATTTACATAATAAGATAAATATCATCAAATTAATCATTAAATACTATGAAAATAACAATATTCCTGATATCAAATATAATTGGGTTAGCACATACACCACATAGAATACAAAGGTGGTTAAAATGGATTATATCTCACAAATATTAAATGTGAGATTCCATTCCCTTACCTTAGTTTAGATACTCTATGTACGTGTCCAAAACTCATGTGTAATAGTTTTAAACAAATTATTAAATTCTAACAGTATCATAATAATATTTATTATTTCATATATGATTCATTTATGACATTAAATTATCTATTTGATAATAATTTCGAAGGTAAAGCAACATTTTGGGTAACAATCATTTTCATTATCGTACTGGTTTTGAATTGTTATTGTTGATATTATTACATAAATCAAGATTTAAATATTTAATGGATATTTAAAATTATTTATATATCATATATATTCAAAATTTAAATATTTATAACATATATATAGCTAAAATGGAATACACATTTCATGGAGATGGAAGGTTGTACATAAACATGAATGATGTTTCTCTTTTCTTATCATTTTGAATGGATGCCAGTGAATTAAATATGTTTAGATATATATATATATAATTCTAGTTGAATTATTATGTCATATATTTTATACTTATTAAAAATATATATATTTATAATCATTCTTGAATGGGAAATGTAGAAGATGAATCTCATCATGTCATGGAGACTGTAAGTCACACGTACGCACGAGTGAATTTATCATTTCCTTAATGGATAAGTTGCTTGTAATAGGATGGAATATGAATTTTATTGAAAAATTATCATTATATATTTATTATTTACATCTTTTATAATCATCTTTATACCCATACAAATCAATATTACATGAAAAAGATTTTACACCACATCGTGGAGTCAGTAATCAGTATATATGCATGTAAAATGATATATTTTCAATTAGATGGGTAAATGGATGAATATGGTTGTCTCATAATAATAAAATTGTCTCAGAATATATTAGATTCTAGATTTGATAATTCAGTATAGAAAAAATATAAAATATGATGTATAATAAAAAAAACATTGAAATATGTGATAAAACAATTACCTCTTTTCGATATAAACTTTTTATTTTTAAAACATTTCTCTATAGGAGGGATTTAGTACAAAGGTATTGAATCATAGTTTTATTGAGTTCATTTGGTAGAGGAAATTGTTAGGTTTTGGACAAGACAGATGGATTTACGGGTATGAATTGTTCAGGAACTGAAATTGGTCGCCACTAATTCCAGCACCAAATCCTACTCATGAAAAAGGCCTGAAGGGCGTTCCCTATCCCCAAAAGCTAGCACAAGTTTCCGGGTATAGATAAATTAGGTTTATGAATTATTTACTAGAATATGAAAGAATTATTTATTAAAATAACCAATAATAAGAATTTCAAATTTCCAGGCCAAACAATATTTAATCAACAACCAGAAATGAGTAATTGGTTCTAAATAGGGTAAAATATATCCAAAAGTAAATAAAAATCGCACAAAAATATCCACTAAAACTACACACAACAAATTTTCAACACCCCTAATCCAAATCCATAACATCACCCAGAGAGGGGACTAACAACCCAAACCGCCTTCACCCAAGGCTTTACCTTTAAATGAGTCAGTCATAACCTTGTCTAATTACACCCAAGGGGTGTAAGTAGGGTGTGAGACTTATACAAATATTATACCAATGAAATATTCTAATGAGTATGAAATATATAGTGAAAGAGCAATCATTTTTAATATGTAAAGAAAAGTTGTGATAATTTCCAAGAAATGATACATTCATTTGAAAAAATATTTCATAAAAAAAATTATGTATGTTAAAAAATTTATATATGAAAGGTTAGAAACTGTAACTTACATCCAATCAAACCATAATACAAGGGTAAAAACCAAAAATCCAATATCCACCAAAATAGGGAACACCCCTATTCAACTATATAGTCTCTGGCCCTATGTACCTCCTAACTCGGTGTAACGTAACCCTATAAAAATATGTTCTCGTTTATGAGCCACTAGTAGTTAACATACCCAAAACCTAGTGGTCCATCATCATCTTCAATATAGTTTAGTTAGATTTGTTTTTATCTATTTTCAAAATGAAACTGGGACAACACCCACCTTGTTCACTAGTTGTAGTAGTACATATCCGCCCAAATAGGTACTTGGGCTTCCCCATTTGTTCACAAACAATTTCAGCATGCTAAAAACATACAATTTCATATTAAAAAAATCAGTAATGGTAAGATAAAAACAATAATGTATCAATAAAAACTTTATACCACTGAAAACACACAATAATAAATATTGATTTTCAATAAAACAATTTTTCTAAATGTCACATTGTATGGCACCCCAAACTCTTTGAAATATCCACTTTTAACACTATGTTGAAACTATTAAGTCACAAACAAAAATAAGTTCCATAACCAACAAATAAGAAAATAATTTAATCATGGGTTAGTTCCGTATGATCCAAGAAGTTATATATTTTAAAAACACACATTTTCACCAAAACATTGCACTTAAAATCCATTTGCTTCACAAACACCATTAAAAAAAACGTCCATAGAAACAACCAAAGAGATTAACAATTAAAAAAATTATATCAACCCTAATACATATCAATAGAATCATCTATGTAATTATAGGTCATCCCCAATGGAAAAATAAAATATTTATATGAAAACTCCCAATTTCTTATAAAATTTACAATCAAAATTCACTTGTTTTACAAACACCATTAAAACCAATTATTTTTTAAATAATAAAATGAAATAAATATGAAAATATAATAAAAATAGTATCTAGGTCACTATTATTTCATAAAAATTGGAATCACCTACGAATGTAATGAAAACCCATGAATCCATTGTGCGAAAACTAAAATGCAACACTGCCGCACTTCAAGGATTGTAGATCAATCCTAAAAACAGAATATTAGACTATGAAAACTAAAGGGTAAACCAAAGGTTAGAAACCCTACCATCTGGTCATTTGTGAATTAATAAAAATTGGATTAAATATCAGGGAAAGGGAAGGAACTAAGAGGGAAATAAACTTACTTGATATTTTTTATGTTCGTCCATCAAATACCCCTTCAAAATGGGATTCCAATGATCGTTTGAGTGACCTAGAGGGCTGCCATGGATGTAAGAGTTGAATGGGGGAAAAAGGATGAGTTTTTATAAATAATACAATATAAAATAAGTAATCATAACACCTTTTTTATGACATGGACAAGGGCGCACTGTTTTCTTGCACGTTTTAGCAAACCGTGCGCCCAAACTGTTCGCCCACTTTTGTCCACATAAAAAGTGAAAAAAAAGCTCAAATTCAAGGGGGGACTAGGGGAACATAGGTGGAAATGTTAGGCCTGGAATAAAATAGAAAAAAGTGCCTTAAATGAAGGACATGAGTGTGAAACTTTTCCTAACCATGAAACATTCATGTCCTAGAAAGTCAACTATAGACTTGACTGGAAAACTATAAAAAGTACTCCTACTCAAACCATGACTTCCACTCACATGACTAATCAGTATCACTAACATTATTCCAATGATCCTGGACAAGAAAAATGGACTTCCCTAAAATCACCTTCTCTTGGGAGTCCACTATTATCACCGGCAGCTCCGAAATTGACAAATTGAGTTTTATCTCCAGATCTTCCCAAACCAGCACATGGGACGAATCCAGGTTGTATTTCTTTAACTAAAAGACATGGAAGACCTAATTTATTGATTACAACTAAGAGGGTAAATCTAACCTATATTACAACTTGAAAATACGCTCGGTGATCTCAAAAAGTCTAACATAATTTGACGTCAAGTTCCCTTGCATTCCCATCGACAATGGCCAAGACGAGGGGCAACATTCATGAATACCATGTCACCCACATAAAACTATAGGTCTCGATGCCTCCAATCATCATATAATTTATAGCGACTCGGAGTTTTCAATAAATGAGGTCTAATCAACATAACCTTCTTAGACATATTTTGCACCAGACTTGGACCCAACAGTGATGTCTCACCTACCTCGACCCATCATATGGGGACAGACAATGCCAACCATAGTGCGCCTCCAAAGTATCCCTTCGAATCAAGGGTTGGTAACAATTATTATATGAAAACTCAACCAATCTTAAATTGCTATTCTAGGAACCTCCAAAGTCATGGACATGTGCACAGATCATGTCCCCCAAAATTTGATTCTCCCACTCTGTCTGAAAATCAATCTAGTGGTTGTATTCCATGCTCATCTTAAAATGAAACCCAAGGAATTATGAAAGAATTCCAAACATTCATATGTGTAATTGGTGTATCTATCTTAGGAGAATGTTGACGGCATTCCATGGAGCCTTACCCCCTCCTGAATATATAAACTACTTAACTCATTCACATTAGTTGTATCATTGATCAAAACGAGGTGGGATGATTTGGTTAGATAATAAATCACCACCCAAATGGCATTCTTACACAGAGGCGTACGAGGAAATAAAATAATGGATTATAAGGAAACCTCCTCCCACTTCGAGTTATGAATGGGTAATGTCAAGAGAAAACTAGAGGGCCTCTATTGCTCTACATTCACCTGATGACTTATATAGCATCTCGACACAAAGTCTTCAATGTCCTGTCGAATACCTGGCCACAAAAACTGTCGTTGCACATCATAATACATCTTGGTGGTACCTGGATAGACAACCAACTGATATTAGTGTCTATAATAAATCGCCACCTTCCATATGGACAGTGACACTACTGAGCGAACCATGAAGCACAAGATACCCTCGGGAGTTGAAATAAAATCATAGGACTTCTCCCCACCGGGATGAAATATCCTTAACCACTGAAAAATATCAACACTAAGTTGTTCTCACTGAATCAACTCCAAGAGAGAACGATTCAACAGAATTCTCTCCATGAATGGACCTCCATTGTGATCCATGGAATCCACATGCATCTAACTAATTAGTCCCATTAAATTTCTCTCATCACTAGAATTATTCAATGCCTACACTAGAACACTTCTTCTCAAGGTTTTAGCCACAAAAATTAACCTTTCCCGGGGTGTAGGCAATGTCAATGATGAACCCTAGAAAAGTACTAAGTCCAACGACTCTCCCTCAAGTTGAGGTCCATCTAGAAGAAGATATAGGCCATGATTTGGTTATTAGTGTAGACCACAAACTTCTCATCATAGATATTGTGATTCCAAGTATTCAAAGAATGGAACACCACTTCCAACTCCCACTCATTGGTCGGGAAATTATTTTAGTGTGGTCTGATTTGGAGAGAGCCATACATAACCAGATCATTAGCATTCATAATCCTGCACCCAAGACACAAACATGATGCATTGCAATTAACCAAATACCCCTTCCCTAGCATAGGATAAATCTGCATGGGGGTGGTAGTCAACCACCACTTTAGCTCCTCAAATGAGGAACAAAATTATAGGGCCCGTGCAAACATATCCCCTGTTTGGGTGAGTTCTTTCATTGTTAAAGCAAGCCCGGAGAAATCTATGATGAATAACCACTAAAAACTAGCCATCCTAGGGAAACTGTGGATATCGAACACATTCTTTGACTGCTCCCATGAAATGACCACAATGATCTTCTTGGGGTCCACTGAAACTCCATGCTCTAAGATCACATGCCCCAAAAAGGTCACCTCTCTGATCCAGAGGGATCACTTTCAAAACATTTCATAGAGGCAGTGATCCTGCAAAGTGATTAAGGAGATCCTCATGTGATGTTCATGTTCCTCCTCATATCTAGAGTATACTAGAATGTCATCCACTAACACCACAACGAATAAATCAAGATACTAATGGAACACCATATTCAAGAGTTCTATAAAGACCACAAGAGCATTGGTCAATCCCAAAGGTGGAACCAAATACTCAATGTGGTTGTACATGCTTTAGATGGTTGTCTTTTCGATATCTTCCTCTCTCAGCATGTGTTGATGGTATCGCGGACTCCATTCGGGTTTTGAGAACTACTTTTCCCCATCAACTGATTGAAAAAATCATCAATTCTAGTAAAAGGATATTTCTTTTAATTGTAGCCTTATTTAGCTATCGGTAGTCAATACACAACAGGAGGGATACATCAACCTTTTCATGAAAAACACAACAGCAACCCAAGGAGAGATGCTCAGGAAAATAAATCCTTTGGATTCCACGTTTTCCATATGTATATTTAATGACCTCAACTTCGTAGGGGCCAGGAAATATAAGGGATGAGATATCAGCTGTGTTCCCAGAGCTAGATCAATCAAGAACACTACATACCGCTCTGGTGGATATCATGAAAAATCATCCAAGAATACCTTTGGAAACACATTAACTACATGAGGTAGTGAAAATTCAATGTAAATACCATTGTCATCTAGTGTGAGATACAATAACAAGAAGATAATACTTCCAAACTCTGGGAGGTGACGTCTTGCTTAAACCGACATTGGATCCCATTCTCCATGAAAAACCTATTGACTCCCATCTGGTGTGGTTGAAACTCACTCACCACCTATAGAAATCAATGCATGCCTAGATGTGTACCATCCAATACATTCCAAAAATAACATCAAAAAGTTCCATATCTAAGACATAATGCTCCCATTCTTTCTCAATCCCTGAGACGGAGAGCACACATGAAAAACACCTAAGACCCTGCTCCTTCTTTAATCCAAGCAATATAACCCACTCTATCACAAAAGAGAGAAAATTAGTTGGATAATTTAGCGTGCCCACAAAAAAAACAAATGAATTAATTTGAGGCATCAGTATTAAAATGACCATCAACTGTAGAATATGTTATTAAAATGGTACCTAAAACTATCGACAGTCCTACCTCTGATCTAGTTAGTGCCTAATCCACTACAAGGAGATGTCTGGTCTCTTCCTATGGATGACTGCCAGTCTTTGGTTGTGCCCAAAACTGTATCTATGTTGAAGATGACTGAGCCCTTACACCATGCCCACCAAATCAATACCCCCCATTCCATGAAAGCTCAGACTATAATGGAACACCTCTTAAAGCTGCAAATCATGCCCTACTCGGATATGGACGTCCCTCCGTGCAGAAGCACTAAAAATTCCCAATACCCCCACACTATAGTCAAGGATTTGAAAGAAGCGGGCATGACGGTCATATGTGCCTCGACTTCACACACTGGTGGCACACAACCAATATCGCAATAGAAGCCATCTAAGAAAGCTTCGTAGAGGAGTGGCCTGGATGGCCACTTCATTTCTTCACGTGTTCCTCCCACTTCTTTTATTATATGAAGATATTCCATTTCCCACAACTAATACCGATGCAGAGAACCCAGCCCTGCCTTTCCGGTCAATCTCCACCATGCACTCCAAGTCAATGACATCAGCATAGGACATCGGTATAATAATGAACACCTGAGATTATATATCTGATCTCAAGCCTTTCACAAACATTTGGGCCTTCACATTTTGGTGGTAGATGATTTCAGGGTAATACTGAACCATCACACTGAAATTGTTGTCATACCACATGACAAAATTATTCCCCTGAAAAAAATACATGAACTCTCGTGACCTGGAATATGCTATGAACATGGGGTAGTACTGCTCATTGAAGAAAAAAAAGAATCCACCCTAGTGTATCTACTCATTCATCCTCACCTAAAGAACCAATTAACACCACCTGCAGTTGGGACCCTCCATCATAAAGAAGTCACAATTCACCCTATTCTCCTTAGGTGTATTGAGAAACATCAACATTATCTTGATCTTTTCTATCCATTCCTCTATTTCCTAGGGTTCTACGTTGTCTCGAATGGTGGGAGACTTATTTTTCAAGAACTCATGGACCTTGTCCTTTATGATGTAGTCTCATACTCTATAACAAAATATGGAATATGAGTTGGTCCCTATCCTATAGCATTGATAAACCAAACTATGACCTCAACTAGCCTATAATAAATTAAGGTGGGGGAACTCTCTATGGATTCCTCTCGTGGGCGCATGAGAGCATTACTAGGAGGTATGATTCTACAAACTGCAATAGACGAAAAACAATAATCAATTCCATAATTATGAAAACTTGAAATTAAAAACTACAAATATTAATATTTTAATCACATTTCAATAATAAAATAAAAAACTACTCCACCCACACCCAATGTCTACATGTGGTCTGTAACCCACATGCCCCACCTAAAAGTTATGTCCATAAAACAATTACAATGAACCCCTGTGACTCTTTGTCTTCTACGACGGGTCAAGTCCAGGAACCCTATATGAAACCAAAACCTTGATCCCTAAAAGTCCTTTCTCTTATCTATCCCAACTCATCCTTCAAAAGCAATATAACCCTAAAACATTGGCCTCCTTTGATATCATTTCTTCAAGAACCTAATCATGTAAGCACTAATACCATTTTCAAATACATACCCTAATAAGGCCCAACATGCGTTTTTTTATTCCCATGTGCTGGAACAAGTTCCCTAGTAACAATAAATTAGGTTTTGGAACAATTTACCCAAGTATGAATGCATAAAACATTAAAAGAACCAAACATAAGAATAAAAAAATTTAATGCCAAAAAAGACTTAAACAAAAACCAAAACTGAAAAAAGGGTTCTTAATAGGTTACTAGATGTACAAAAATAAATAAAAATGGAAGAAAAATAGCCACTATTTCTCCACATGACAAGGGGTCATCACCCCTGAGCAGCCTCCAAAACACTGCACTGAGAGGGGAATAACAACCCAAACCACCTTCACCCGAGGCTTTTCCATTACCTGATTCAGACATAACCATGTCAACTTAAACCCAAGGGGTGTAAGTAGTGTATGATACTAATTAAAATAGTATAACACCAAAGGATTCTAAAATGTATTCAATAACGGGTGAAAGATAAAGCAATTTTAATATGTAAAGAAAATCAGTGATAATTTCCAAGAAATGCAACTTTCAATCAAAAACAGTTTCAAACTAATTATTCATAATGTTAACATGATGAGATAAGAAATGTTAGCTACTATAATGTACATCCTATAAAATCTTATGATAATTTAAAATACCACAAATCGAATGTGAACACCGGGAGTACCCCTAGGCAACTAGATAATCTTGGGCCTTATGTACATCATAACTCGGTGGAAAGGAAAGTTAGAAAAATTATTTATCGTGCACAAGAAACTTGTAGGGAATATACCCAAAACCAATTGTTCTCTAATAATAATAAATATAGATTATTTTGAGTTTTCTATATCCATTTTAACAATTAAATAGGCCCAACACTCATCCAGTTCGCTAGGCATACTAGAATATTTCCACCCACGTAGGTACCCGAAGTTCCCCTTTTGCGCTCACCCAATTTTAGCATGTTATAGTCATCTATTTTCATAAAAAACAACACTAATGGTCACATAAAAAACAACAAAATATCTATACAAACTTTATAACACTTAAAACAGACAACAAAACATGTTTTTTCAATAATACAACTTCTCAAAATCCAACAATGTTTTGAAACCAAAACTATTTGAAATATCCACTTTGAACACTATGTGCACACTTGTAAGTCACAAAAACAAAATATAAGTTCAATTAAATTAAATGAAACACAAAATTACGTTATTGGGAATCCTCATATACATAAAACAGTTATATATTTAAAAAATCCCCCTTTTCAAAAAAACATGGCACTTAATGTCCATTTGCTTCACAAACACCATTTAAAAAACCTCCACAACAACAACCAAAGAGAGTAACCATTAAAAACATAATTTTAAACCCTAATACAGTCAAATAGAATCATATAAGTAATTATAGTGTACCTCCATATGAAATAATAAAATATTTATATAAGAAACCCCCAATTTCACATAAAATTTTCTCTCAAAATTCACTTGCATTATAATCACCATTAATCCAATTTTTTCATTAATAATCAAATAAAATTTACATGAAAATATCATAAACAATATATGTTGGTAAAAAGGATTTCATAAACATTGGAATTACCAATGATGTAATTTAAACCCTTGAATCCTTGGTGGGATAAATCAAACACACCACCGATGCACCTCAAGGTGTGCAGATCAAGCATAAACCAAAATATTGGACCAAAAATCCTAATATTTAAAACCTAAAATAAAAACACTACCCTTAGGTCATTTTTTAGATCTATTAAAATTGGGGTAAACATAATTTAAATGAGAGGAACTAATAGTAGAATAAACTTAAGTGAGATTGTTTGAAGTTCCACCACCAAACCCCCCTCCAAAATAGGGTTCCATTGAGGGTTTGAGTGACTTGGAGGGCTGCCATGGATATAAGGGTCGAATGTGGGATGAAAGGTCCTAGTTTGGATAAATAAAAAGAGGGAAAAAATTAATTTGATCACTTTTTTATGACCTAAACATGGCTGCATGGTTTTCCTGCACGGTTTAGCAAATCGTGCTCCCAAAAAATGAACCCCCTTTTGTCATCCCAAAAAATGTTTAAAAACCTTCAAATTCAAGGGGAGAATAATGGAAACTAGGGGGAAAAGTTACGCCATGAATTAAATAGAAACAATTACCTTCAATTAAGGTCATGTGTGTGAGATATTTAACGAGACATTGAATTTATCAATTATAAGAGACGCGAGGGGCACTTTTTAAAGATCATAAAATATAAATTTATTTTAAATTGAGTTTTGGTTTCGAATAGATAAAAACTTATTTATATCCATGATAAGATGAGAATGGGTTTATATAATCTCAAACAATAAATTTTATACATGTTATGTCATAAAAATTGCATTAACTTTTGGATTTAACCAATAGTTAAACAATTTAACTTTTTCCTTGTCTTCTTGTATTTTTACACTATAAGGTTTATATATTTTCTATAAAATTCCAACCAAACCCCAATCTAGCCATTTATGAAATATTTGAAATTATAAAAATTATTTTTCATAACCTTATATTTGTATAAATATTATATCCTTTATTAAAATAGTATTTATTTTAAAATATCATTTATGACAATTTTAATATTATTCAATATTTTCATTTTTATAAATTAAAAACCAACAAGATAACTTCAAACCAATACTTCCAATATGTCACCAACATATAACAGTTATCAATAAAATGAGTATATGTTATTAATTATGTAAAATTATCTTTATTTTAATAAATTTAATATCATTTTTATGATATCTCAATTAATTAAAAAGTTAATGCATTATCATGATGTCACTATTTAATTAATTTATTTAATATCTAAAAATTATAAATATATTATCATGTTTTAGATAAATTTATAAAATTTATCAATACAATTTATAGTCGTCCATATAACTTATATAAGAACATATTAAAAATATATTTGTTATTTAATGTGTAATATGTCATTTTTACCTCTTCTTAAAATGAAATATAATTAATGTCCCAATATAACAAAATCTTCTTAAAAAAGGATAATATTTCTGAACTATAGATTATTTGGGTTGATAAATATTTATCCAATGAAATAATGATAGGTTATAGAGTATTTCTATATTATTATAATATCATCTTTACCTATATTTAGCGTATTTACCTTAAACAATGGTAAATAAAATTCAAAAGTTCAGTTTCATCAAAAAATATTATGGCCTTATTAGACCACAGTTTTCTTATTAATTAAAAATATTTATTTAAATTTTTTCAAATTAAATTCACAGAAGTGAAAAAATTAGGTTAAATGCTAATCTATAAATGTGGATAGAATGTGGGTAAAAATGAGTTAAAAAATTCAAGGAGTTTTTATTTATAATTATTTTATAAAAATAATTCAACTGAACAAGATTTGTTTCATATAAGTATTGATTATCTATTTTTTAATATAAATATAATTTAAATTAAATATTTAAATGAAAAACATGGGTTCTTAACAATAATTTACTATTTTCACTATTCCTCAAAAATTGAATGTTTTCAAAAAAAATACCAAAAAATCATCATATAATAATTTTGATATTATAAATAAGGAAATGATATCTATTTCACCAAATTCAATTGATATGAGTTTATAATATTTATTTTATTATGGTTCACAAGAGTATATAAAAAGTAGTTCTACTGAGAAAATAATATATCTAAACATATAACTATTTTATTGAAACGTGTTTATTTCATAATAAATATGGTTTATTTACGTTAAAATATTATAAATAACATTTAAAAAATATTTAATAATATTTATATTATTATATTTACTGTATAATTTATAAATATATCATTTAAATAAATGTTACACTATAGTTTTGTTTCGCATAAACTCAATTTTGTGTCTTGCACAAGAGGAGTTGGTGTTGTGTGAAACACAAGATATTGAAGATAACGTATAGTAAAATATTTGGGTTTTATATTTTCCTCTCCTTCAATAAATTTCATCCACTCAATTTTAACTCAGAATCAAAATCTATGGGTAGGACATTCCAAAATATCTGTGTTGAAATCAAATATTAGAAATCGATTAATGAGGCTTCTATTTTAAAATAAATAAAAAGAAATATGAAGGGCACATGAGATAATACATATAAGGATTCCATGTCAGAAAAAATTGAGATGAATGGAAATGTAACCCTTATGTTTTTAAATATATTTATAGAGAACATGATTAGGATAATGTGGAAAACCACATCGTTATAAATCTTTGATAATCTAGGTATCCATTTGATTCATCACAAAAAAAGTACAAGAAAATTTATTTGGTTTTATGATCCTTTTCCAAGAGATTAAGATTTAATTTACTTCATATAATAAGAACATATGGAAGCTATTTACTTGAAATTTAGAGTTCCATCCTTTAAATAATATCTACCACAAACTCATCTTTCTCCCAAAGAGATAATAAAATTCAAAACATATTATGTTTATCTTAATCCTATAAGCATCCAAAAACTAATTTATACTTCATATTTCACACCACTTACATAAAAAATCTATGTTATACAAACAAGGACACCACATAGGCCAGTGGTATGTGATAAAGCCTTATCGCACTTTGTTTGTAGGTTCGATTCCTGCATCCATGTCTGACGTGACGAGTTATCACCAGACCTATGGGTGGTATTTTTCTTAAAAATATACTATTATAAAATTACAAAAATATTCTTATGAAATGTCTTAACCCTAAAAAATACTATACAATATCCCACATATTCCATTTCAACCATTAGAGTTATCCAAAATACTTCTTTCCAAACTCAATGTCTAAAAATTTATAGAGAAGGTAACATTACTTAATGGTGATATTTTATCCAAATAATAAGCATTTTAATACCATCATCATGTATTCTAAAAAAACAATTCAGTAACCCAAATTAACATAAAAGCCTATTTTAATATGATTGTGCTTACTTAGTCTATATGTAAAACATAGAATACTGTATATACTTCTTAAATCCAAAAATGTTGTAAACAACATCAATGATGGAATACATAGACCATTAATAAGTTACCAGGTAGTCAATAATATCCAATATACATTATCCAATTCAATCATCTATTTATTCCAAAATTAGTTCCTCATACATATTAAGGGTTATCATTACATCAACCATATATTTCCTAATTCTTTTAAATTTCTACAGTATCAATTCATTTGGTACCATACAATCTCAAATACTTAATAAAATAGAACTAAAGTTCAAATTTATTTATTTTAATAATTCATATAACCTATAAATCATTGATAAAATATTGAAATGAAATAATTATTACACAAAAACATAAGAACATTAATCATTCATATTCATTTGCAGCTATATCATAACTTTATTATTGTCTGATAACATCATCTAAGGTACACTCTGACGATTGGGACATTGATTGGAATAGTGCCACATCTCTTTATAGGTGGATCATTTTAAATGGGAAATCGTTTTCATACCCTTACAATATTTAACATGGTGTCCCTTTCTCCACACATATAACTAAATCACATTCCCTTAAAGAATTTATTAGGATGGTTCGTTCCATAGTTATCTGATGAGGAAAAATACATCCTTCCATTTTCACTTTATCCATTTTCTTCTTTTCCATAATCATTTTCTCTTGCGTCCCATCAATGTCATAGGATTCATAGATATCTTTACTTATCCTATTAACACATTATATTATATCTTCAAATGATGAGAATAAATTGGAGAATATTTACCTTCAAAATGTTGTCTTAAAACAACGAAATATATGATCCTTCTGTCTCTTTGGATCATGTGTGTTGGTGGAGTTCTCATTACTTCTACTAGGATATGTTTCTAAATTACTTCATACACTAGGATATATCATATTATAATGTATAATCCATAAACTAGAAAAATATATTAATTAATATAGTTTTTATATTTATTTAGTCCCATAATCATAAAAATGGTATCTTTGGGGACATATTAACTCATAAATCCTTAATATCAGTTTGTAATGAAAATGTAAATTATCCTAAGAATATACCCTAGTAGTGTCAAACTTGGTCCTCTATAAGGCTTGTTTTCAATTCTGGGTTATCCCGAGTATATCCTAGAACACCATGCCCGAGTTATTACTCCTAGGTACATCTATTCCAAAACAATGTCCACATTTACTATCTAAATAGGAATAATTTTATATTAACCCCAACATAGTGTCTTCATTACCAAAATCATAGGATATTCTTCTATACATATGCTCAATGTCTATATTAGTGTTATGATCTATAATATATTTTTTATAATTCTTTATCCATGGTTGGTGCTAAACATCTTTTGAGACCAACTATAACACCGAGACCCAAGAGTCCCATATATGTTGCATTATTATAATAATTTTTCATGATTACAAGGAATAAAATCCAGAAGGATAGATCTGTTAAGTAGTCTAGAAAAATTTATTACCATATGAAATTTACATTACAATTCATAACTTAAAATAAAACATATATAATCATTGATAATTCCATTATTCTCCTATCCTAACCCTTAATACATATCATAATACAATTATTGGTATCCTGGGGAAATTAAACATTATAATTGAGTGGGCTTAGAAGCCATTATTATTAACTAATACCACAAAATATTACATAAATAACAATAAACTGTTAAAAATATGTATACAATTAAAACAGAAGCCTTTTAAATTGTACCTTAAGTATAATATAGAAATAATTTATCAAATTATTCCATTTAAACATTCACATGGATAATCTACTAGTCAAATAATCCCATTTAATATCAATTACTAATCTCATAATGAGGGAATGCATAATGTTGTACATAATAACCTTAACTTTAATGCCTGAGGCCAAGACCATGCATAGATATACCATCTAGCCCTCATGCTAAGACACCAATTTGCATTATGATACCTATTGATGTATCTTGGGGATATAATTGGCCCCCACATTCCACTTACTCTTTCTAATGCATTCCTCATATGAAGTGGTTAAAACATAACATTAACAATCATATAAAATCAAGAATACGAAATGTTATCACTTTAACTATAAACCATGAATTTAATTAATATATAATATCTATAATCAAACATATCATAAACCCTTTAATAAATAATTTAATATAGTATCCTAATAGATCAACCTCAATTAAGATTAGAATCCAACAATTTATTTCAACATAGATGAAAATAATCTAATAAGTTAATTAAAAATCTATGTGAGAAATTTAACATTTTCATTATTGTCATTTAAAAGAAAAACAACTATAAACGTAAAAATTTATTTTTTGTAAATAACCTTGTAATATTATAATGGAAACTTCAAAATGTTAAGGCATCATGACATTAGAAATAACCATCTACACTGTATAATTTAAAAATGATTCTTTCCTTAATTTTTTAAAAAGGTCGTAAAGTACCTCGTTTAGAATATGATGGAAATATTCATTTGAAAAAAATTTATAAGGATTATAACATCGTAAAAAATAAATTTAAACAATAGTATTAATATTTTGAGTAGATATTTTAAAAACATTTACATGGATGATAAATGTGTCCTAGTAGATACTTACGTATAAACAACCTCAAATAACAATGTGATTGTGAAATTAACCCTAACATAAAACCCTAAAAATATTTCATTAGTAATAAATTTTAGTGAAAATAAAAATAGACATAAAATGTTATTTATAATCATTTATATATAAATAAATAAATTTTCATGATAATATCATGAATATTGCAATGGAGAAAGGATTATTTATTTAAACATCCAAAGCATCCCATACCACATAAACATTTAAATAATAAGCTCGATATCATACAATTAAACAATAAATACCATTAAGATAAAATTATTCATTATATAAAACATAATAGGGGTGGTGTATGTACCACACATAATACAAATGTTGTGAAAATTGGAAATATCTCACGAATAATAATTTGAGACGAAATACCCTTACCATTGGTTAGATATTCTCCATATATCTATGGAACTACTATATAATGGTTGTAAACATATTATTATATTTTAACAGAATCGTAATAATATTTATGATATCACATTTTATTAATTTATGACTTTATATTACACGTTTATTAATGACATCCAAGTTAAAGAAACAATTCGGGTAATAATCGCTTTCTTTATCGTACATGTTTTAAATTGTTATTCATAATTATATTACAAAGATCATGATTTAAATACTTAATGAATTTATAAAATGATTTATATATCATATATATTCAGAATATAATTATACATAATATATAGATACATGAAATGGAATACACCATTCATGGAGATGATAAGTCATACCTAGGCACAAACGTGGTTTCTGTGTCATATTATATAAGATGGAAGTCAGGGAATGAAATATATATACATATATATATATATATATTTTACAATATAATTATTATGTCATATATTTAATAATTATTAATATTATATATATTTATAATAATTTATTTTGAACGGTGAATGTTGAAGATTAATCTCATCACGTCGTGGAGATGGAATGTCGTTTGAAAGCACGAGTGATGGTATCATTTTATTAATGGTTAAATGGTTTGGAATTGTATGTAATATGGATTTTACAGATAAAATTTCATGAAATATTTTTTATTTACATCCCTTTTATTCATATATATACTCATATAAATAAAGTGCTCATTAAAAATAATTTAAACCACATCGTGGAGATGGTAAGTCATACGTACACACACATGATGATATTGTTTTTTCATAGGATGTACATAAGGTGGAATATGGTTGTCCAAAAAAAATAAAAAATATCAAAAAATATTAGATTATCTATTTATTTAATTATTATGGAAACAACATAAGATGAGGAATTTGGAGAAGAAAAGAACATTGAATGAGGTGATAATACAATTACCTCGTTTTCAGGTATCTCTTTTTGATTTGAACATAAGGACTCCATATGATTGATTAATGCAAAAAGTATGACCTCTATGATGTATTAAAGGATGTTTGGGGTGGAAAGGATTTGGTTTTTTACTATCTTATTGGATTTAGGAGTGTTAATTAAATAGAAGGAGAAGTACCCTTTTATAAGAGAGGTGCAGGTAATATTTAGAATATCATAAAATATTAATTTATTATAAATTAATTTTTGTTTTCAAATTGACCAGAAGTGGGTTATTTCAAGGATAATATGAGTATGGTTGTATATAAACTCAAATAATTAAATTTAGATATATTTAGGTCATAAAATTAATCTTATTTTTTATATTTAACCCTTAGTTAAACAGTTTACTATTTCTATGTCTACTTGTATTTTTACCCTATAGGGTTAATATAGTAACTATAAAATTACAAAATAACCATTGATGAATCATTAATGATATATATGAAATTATAAAACCCATTTTAACAAACATTGTATTTATATTAATTTTATATAATCAAATAAAATATTATTTAATTTAAAATATCATTTATGTCAACTTCAATACTATTCAATTTTTTCATTTTAAAAATACAAATCCAACATGATAACTTCAAAAAATGAATAAAATATGTAAATTTCATTTTAAAGTTAACTATAAACATATTTTATATCATTAATTAAGTCAACAAAAATTTATTTTAATATTTATAACATCATTTATTTGATATCTCAATTAATTAAACAATTACTACATCATCATTGTGACACTATTTTATTTATTTGTTAAATGTCTAAAAATTATAAATAAAGTAACATGATATAGATAAATTTATTATATTTATAAATAATATTTGTAGTATACTATATCACATATATAATCTCATATTGAAAACAAAACAGTTTTTAAATTTGTATAAGGGATTTTTAACTCTTCATTAAATAATAAAAGTAGGTCCAAGATCCGGACAAAGCCCGCACCTTACAAAAAAATTATAAAACTGAAAAAGAGGTAGCTAAAGGGGGTTTAGAAAGGAGAGAATAGAGCATACCATGTGAATCCAAGTCAACAAGATGTCAGAAAAAATTCCTAGATGATAAAAGACCATCGTTAGGAGACCTCCATGACCGCCCTCTTGGATAGAGCATCAGCAACCTGGTTTTCTTCTCTATAAACACAGCTGATGTAACACACCATGTAAATAAAGAGTATGACATTTTCACATTTATCCATATTTGTGAATAAAATATTAATATGACTTTAAAGGGGACGCTATTCTCTATGGCGTACCCACCACGCAACAACTAGTTTCCTGGGAATCTTACGTTGCACCCTAATAATAAAATAATATTATTTTAAATAGTAGTTAACACCTAGCCATTTTAATGGCGGGAATGAACAGAACTAACTACAAAATGATTATATATGTTTGTCAAATATTTTTACTTTTTACAATAAATGTTAGATGATTAAAAATGTGAATGAATGCAAGTTTAAGCGTAAACATTCTAATATTCTTTAAAAGGTCAATTAACTGCCTTTTGATGGAGAACCTCTTTTAAATCCACATTTTGACAATTTTCTGTGTTATATTTTACATGATAAAATTCTTTTTTAGAATAGGGATATCAAAATTTACTTTGTGTAAATTTTGGGTATTTTTTCGAAAAAGTTCAATTTTTAATGAATAGTGAAAAATGTTGTATTTTAATTCAAAACCTCTTTTTAATATATTATATTTATATGATTAGATTATATTCTAATTTTTTTTAAAGTGAAATTAGAATATATTTTTACCATTTAATCTAATACTGGTCGTTGGAATTAATTTCATTTTGAAATCGGACTTCAACTAGTGTCAATCTTTTGATACATTTTGTTCCATAAAAACATGCTATTTATTTTGACAGCGGGAATTAATTATTAAATTAATTAATGCAACTTATATGTTTTGAATTTTGTAAAATAGAAATCATTTTTGAATTCGGAATATCATATATAGATTAGGGTGAATTTTTGGTAATTTTCTGAAAAACATCAATTTGTGATGAATAGTGAAACCACAAAGTGGTACTTATAAAAAAACTGATTTTCCGTTTAAATGAAATTTTTCCGTCTTTGTGTATTGATTTTCAAAAATCTGACATACATGGTTGTCATTAATATGTAAAATTTGGTTCAATGGGATTAGAATATTTTTTTTGTGAATAGTAACTTATTAAGTTTTTAATCGTGATTATAGGTAATTAGTGTAGTTTAAGGTAAGAATAATGTTTTAATAAAATGAAATTACCTAGACACATGTACTAACCTCATTGTATGTGTCATGGCCGACCAATACAATCCATGGGTCAACTTGGGGACCCCATGAATCCACTTTGGTTGGAAAATGACATAAATACCTTTTTATTTAATGTTAAAGTAAAAATGACACAAACATGAAATGTTTTACTAAAACAATTTTTACATGGGGTTATACAAGTTTTATTTTGGACTATAAATAGTAATTATAAAGATAAAATAATTTCCTACATCATAGTATTTTTTTTATAATTTTTAGACATTAAATAAATTAAATTATTTATGACATCCTGATGATGCAGTGATGACCTCATTATTTAACTGTTTAAATAAAATGGAAGGATAATGTAAAATATAAGACCTAAACATGTCCAAAACCTATTGGATGTGTGGCTTTCTAATCCTTACTACCTTATACTCGAAACACATCAGTTTGGGAGCATTAAAATCCGAAACTCATTCTAAAATAAAGTAACATTTCTTTACTTTCCAAGAGTGCCCCTCCCCTCCTCTTATAAAAGGCCCCCACCTCTACCTCCTTACCCACACTTAAAAAGACTTTGGCTCGGCCAAACACTACCCATTGTTTCTCTCCACATCCCTCTCTAACTCTTTCATGCCTCCCTTTGGGAAGAAGGCTTCCCAAGGAATCCTTTCAGATCAAACCAAAGGGAGTTACCCGATTTTAAGGTAATTTTTTCACTTGAATCCTTCTGTATTATTTTGCTTCTCCAACCCCCTAAACTATTTTTATTCATTTCTTTTTTAACAAATACAGTATCTAAAATATACTAGGATGTTTATATAATAAGTATTCGAGCTACACTTACATACAGCTACATCTAATGGTTAAAGAACATACTGTTTCCGTGGATGGTGAATTTCTGCCTCACGATACGATGATTGTTCAACACTCATATATCACCTTCAAAGGTGGCCATTAAGATGTCAATATATTTATATATTATATATAATATGTTTATTTTTTTACTTAAGCTTCTGTATTTTTCATTTATAGCATATCCTTTATGGTTACCATTATGAGTAAAGACGATATCTTCATTTTAGGAAGTGCAGACTACCGCCCCCTCAAAGTGATTTGATTCGTTAATGCCATATGTGGGACGTATAAAAGATGTAATTAATGGTATTATATATTATATTATACTGTAATTATAATATACCTTTATATCATTATGATTCCATTCTATAAAATACGAAATAGAAATGAAAGCAGTGTTCATGCGTACGTACGACTTACTGTCTCCATGAACGGTGCATTTCATTTCTTACCTTTAAATGATTATGTAACATTATAAATTCATGTATATACTGGACATATATGTTATATATTATATATAAATCATGATTATAACTCTGGATATAATTGATACATGAACAACTTGTAATTATAAAGAGCATAATTTGACTCAAGTAACAATTACCGTTTCAACGACAGTTAATAACTTAAATAATTACATAGTGTTCATGACATGGTAATAAGTGATATAAAAGGAATAATAAACATGAAAAAGTTTATTAAGCAAGTAGAAATTAACTCAAGTTTATTATTCAGGAGATTAAAGAATGATCGAGTCAAATCGGACCCAAGTTAAGGGATCCTACTCCTCTCTTTCATTTTAAGTACACTCTTTTATGTAATTCCTTTTAAAGATCATCTTTCTTGTTATTGGGATGTTCTTTTATATAAATCATACTGTAATTTTTTTGTTCATGTGATGAGAGACCCTATTCTCTCTCCTCAATCTATTTTGGATGTTTTGAGTGGCGCCGTTAGGCTGCCGAATTTTCGTAAAAGATCGAACCTCTCTCTTTCTTTTTAAGTACTCTCCTTTATGTCACTTATTTTAAGATCCTCTTTGTTATGTTGGGGGATGTTATTTTATATTCCTCTTTCTGTAAACTTTATGTTAATATGATGAGATACCCTATTTGATCTCATCAATCCATTTTTGTTTGTTTTAAGTGGCGCCGTTAGGCTGCCGAGTTTTCGTAAGGGATTTTTCATCTCACTTTTATTCTCGTGAGATTTATGCTACATTTGCCACAATTTCCTTTTAGTGGTGTACGTACTGCCCATTATTTTACTCATTGTGTAATATAATTTCATTTATTATTATTTACATCAATTTTTTATTTTCCTTCTTTCACAGGGTGTATGTTTCGAAAGATACCCATGTTAGTAAGGGAACCTTTCACCCTCCTCTTTTTAAAAGACATCTTTTGTTATGACTTTTAATTCACATACTATTATATTGGGATATGTTCTTCTATATCCTTATTGATTTATATTTTATGTCCATGTGATGAGATACCCTTTTTATCTCTCATCAACTCATTTTCTGAATTTTGTAGTGACCCCATTAGGCTGTCAAATTTTTGCAAGGTAACTTCTTAACCCAAATTTGATTCTTTGGGATAAACTTGTACTCCTTGAATATTATGTTCTATGAATTTGTGTGAATAAACTCTGATTGTTTTACACATAATATCCACTTATATTTGGTGTATTCGTTTTTCACACATAATTATGTAATTGATTTATCCTTAATCCAAGGATACCGTCTTTGTATGGGACTTCGTCTCAATCTCCATTCATTGAGGCATATTTTGTTTTATACAAAACCTTCTTTTATACGGTGTATAAACCCCTTTGACTTTTATGTTTATCCAAAAGAAATCTTTTTTATACAAAGCGTTTTACTAAATGACAAAAGGGAATGTTTTTGTCATATGTACGCGACGACAACGAATTCTCCGTCGCCGTGACCATTATTTGAGTTTCGGCTTCCTCTACAAGCCATACCTTTTTTTTAAAAGAAAAATAAATACCATGTTTTACATTTCTTTTATTTTGGTATTGAAAATGGTTTTCATAATTTTTTTATATCAATGTGTTGTATTGATATCTTGTTATTGAAATGTGGAAATTTTATGTTTCCTTTATGCATGTTTTATGTGATAAGATTATGTTATGGTTCTTGGGAATTGTTATGAAGATGGGTAGTTCTGTGATAAACTAAGGGCGGGTGAGCCCGATATAGCTCTCAAATGCATTGGGTAACGCGAAGGAGTGAAACGTTAAGGTTTCTCCGATGATATTTAGGGAATATACTGTGGTGGGTATTCCAAACGTAACCATGAGGGTTAATACCTACGTAAGAATGTTATGAATGCCTCATGTTACCTTTATGTCTTATGATTTCTATGATTTATTCATGATTTTATGAGGTATGTTAAAGTGAATATGTTTTATGGGTAAAGTATGATTTCATTCTTATGTATATATGAACTCATGTTTCCTTTCCATATTTTTATATCCCTTACTGAGCTTTTTATGCTCATCCCATGTTTTTGAAATGTTTTTCACAGGGCAAGGGAATGGTACATGATATGATGATAGTGTCAAGGAAGTGTCAAGAAATAATCCATGTTTTATTTTAAATATGTTTCCATTGATGGGATAAAAATGAATACTATCTTTTATGTAACCACTTTGTTTAAATATGGAATGTAATGCATGTTTGATGATATAATTCTCTAAAACTCTAAACCTGAAAAGATCCTCAATGTGTAATCATGTATTAACTAAAGATTAAGTAAGGTTTAAGGCTGGGGCCTTATAGATGACTTCCAATTGAAGACACTCAAGGAGACGGAGGCATGCAATCCACGATGGGAGAATCCTCCAAGGAACATCCTAAGACCATGCCCGCTGAATGTGTACCGCTATACATGAGTAAGATTCTACCCATATGTGCCTCCAACCTTGGTGGACATCATAGTTGACAGCTTTAATCATAGCTCATAATTCAGCATCAGGAACAGAACCAATTCTGATATAATGATACCATCATCCCTTAATGAATAAACAATGGTTACAGAACACCCCAAAACCCCCAGAAGGACCTGGTGTAGCAGATGCCGCACCATCAACATTCTCTTTCAACCATGATGTGATGGGAGGAATCCGTCTAATCGATTTCAACATCAAAGGTTTCTTGACCCTGCTAGATTCCCCAAGCGTTTTCAGCATTATGTGATCAGAAATATTATTATTCATTTTACTAGTTTGTATATTGGAATTATCTTGCACTTCGATATAAACAACAGTTAGACCAACCTTCATAGAGGGCCTGCAGTTTTCAAAAAAGATCTGATTTTCAACCTCCAAATCTGAGCAAAGGCCACCGCAACAGCTGTGAGAAGAAGTGAAAAAACCTACTCACATTGACCATATGTAGTGACCGAGTTCATGAAATCATCAATATTTTTCAGTGATAATGGAATCCCAAATTCCTCTTGAAAATGTTCAAAAAATATGCAATAGAAATTGCAGGAATAGAAAATATGGTGAATTGCTTCTTCAGCCTGGGTACACAAATAGCAGCAAGAGGCTAAATGTATTCTCATTAGCTGTAGAAGATGTTCCAAAGGTATCCTGCCTTTCCAAATCTGCCATAGTATCAGGTAATTAAAAGTTAGAATGAAAGGTTTTTTTAAAATTTTGCAACTACAAGGGAGAAGTCACATTGTTGCCACCTAAGTGTCTTTAACTCTCCCTTGAAGTGATCCTGCCACAGGTAATGGGTGTCCATATCAAAGTCTCAATGTCCATGAAGTTATAATATTTCATAGAAATCTTAGTAAGATCTGGAAAACAATTCCAAAGATCCCTATCTTGGTGCATGTTAGCGATTGAGATATTCTTCAGCTGTGGAGGGATCTCCATGCAATCTATGATGGGCCTGTCTAGCCACATCATTTTCTATAAATTATGGTTGGATGTGCGGGAAACTAGTCAAGAGAAGCAGTACATGATTCAAATCTAAGCATGTATAATGGCAGGCCATATGGAGGAGGACACATATGCTGAGAACCCATTATGAAACCATGATATGAATCTCTGTTCAAGAAAATCTAGGGAGTCATCATTAAAATTCAACAAGTTCCAAGTGAATTTACTTATGAGAGCATCGTTGAATACTTTCGGGTCCTTAACACCCATGCCCCACCATTTCGATGGGTTTGATGAAATATTTCTAGGAAACATTTGTAACACCCCAAGATTTTATGTGAAGTATACTTTTTACTTTATTTGATGTCTTGTGTTGTGTTCTACACCAATATTGCCTTGCAATATATAAAACACTGTATTAGCTTGCAGTATACGCAACACAATTCTTGGATCGTCTTACACAAAATTTCAAGTTTGTTTGATAGAAGTTATTCTACACAATGTTGAGTATATATATATATATATATATTTAATCTATAAATGATTTATGGTTGGATTATATATTACACAACAACAAAGGAATCTGGCACTACACGCAACCCTGACTTTTCTTGCTTTACATGCAATCACAACCTTCCACGATAGTGTGTGTTGTACGCAATACCGAGTTTCACTAAACAACGATATGTTATTAAAATATTATTGAAAGTAGCCGTTATAAATAGTAATAACCACTTTTTGAAATTTTATAAATTTTACCTTTCAAAATGGAATTTATTTTTGGATTTGGAATATCGAAATTTGCCTAGGGTGAAATTTTTCTATTTTTCTAAAAACATGAAATTTATGTTAAATAGTGAAAACACTGAGTTATTGGTTAAACCTGACTTTTTATTTAAATAATAATTTATTTTATTTAAATTTATTTTAGGTCAAAATAGATACATAATACATATATAAGTTCAATGTAATTAATTATAGTCATTTTATTAAACTTTTATATATATAAAAATTCTATTGAACTTTTCACCGTCTTTTACCCACCTCCGAGGAGCATTTGCACATGTAAATAAAAAATAATTTTACCGCTTCTATGAGTTGAATTTCTAAAATATGAGAGACATGGTTAATATCAAAGAGTAAAATGTGGTTCAATAAGATAAAAATAATTTTTGGTGAATAGTAACTTTTTACTTTTATTTACCATGGTTAAAATTAAATAGGGTAATTAAGTGTAAAAATGATATTATTATTACCTTAACACATGTCCTAATTCTATCGGATAAGTTTAATTCCACCCAAAATAACCTTAGGAACAAAATATTACCTTTTAGATCCACTTGGATTAGATTAGGACACTTATTATTATTTTATTTAAGGAAGAGTTAAAAGAGTTAAAATCAAATTTTAATAACTAAAAAATTTTTAATTTAGGGATATAGATACGATTAATATGACTATAAATATTAATTAGAAAGCTAAAACTATTTCCTACATAATGGTATTTTATTTATAATTTTTAGACATTAAATATTTTAATTTGTTTTTGACCCAATGATGATGCAGTAATTATCTTATTAATGAAATATTAACATTATTGATGTTATAAATACCCAAATAAATGTTATTTAAAACTTTATATGAATGACAATAATTTTTTATGTTAATAAGACACGTTAGTATTGATTCAATTTAGGTTTTTGGAACTAAAAATGCTGTTATAATTTTCTCAAAAATCAATTACCAAATACTGTCAAAATTCACATAAAATAGTTTTTAAATAAAATATTATATTATTAACTATTATTCTATTACTAAAAATATAAGGATGGGACAAATGGCTTATATAAGGTTATATATATTAATAAAGAACCACTTGGGGTTTGTTTTGCTGGTTATAGTAAGTTCATTTAACATATAGTGTAAGAAAACAAGAAGAAACGGTAAAAGTTAAATTATTTAACTTAGAGTTAAATCTAAATGATAAAGATAAAATAGAAACCCAAACTTATATAAAACTTATTGGTTGAGAGTATTTCGAACCATCCCCACTTTATCATCTAAATAAATTAATTTGAAGCTATTATCTACCGAATACGAATTTATTATAAAATAATATTTTATGTTTTTCATAAGGTGCCCCTCTCCTTCCTTATTAAAGGGAACATCCTCCCTCTTCTATTTAAACAATTTTTAGCTTTAAAGCTTGAAAAAACCCTTCCCATTTCCCTTATAATCTTCCCTAAAAAATAATAGAGGTTCTGGTCTCCTCAAAAGACAAACAAGAGTTCCTTAAGAGGATGCTTAAAAGAGGTGCGTCGAAGAATCGGTAATCTCTTCTATCGATTATTTAAAGTTTTATTTATTCTTCAACTTCTTTTTATTTAGTTGTTTCATTATAATTTAATAACATAAATATCACTAATATACTGATATGTTATTATAAATATGAAACAACCCCATTTTTTCTTTTATCCATCCTACAGAAAATGAAATCAACGCGCCTGTATACGTACGAAATACTGTCTCCACGCCGTGGTGTAATATGTTTTCCCACCACCACCTTACTTGGATGTGTATAATGGTGTAAAGATTAATTATATACAGTTATTATAAAATCATACTGATTCTGAGATATTATATAATCCACTCCAATTCAATTCAATAATTATGGGAACGATATCATCGCTCGTGCGTACGTACGGATTACCGTCTCCACGACGCGATGAGATTCATTACCCATGTTAACCATTAAAGAATGATTATAAACTATATATAATGAATAATAATTAAATATATGATATGATAAAGCTACTGGATTTATGTATATATATATGTCATCTACTTACTTCCATTCAAGTCAACAAGGAAAGGAAAACAACGTTCATGCGTTCGTACGGCCTACCGTCTCCATGAACAGTGTACTTCATTTCATTTATCTATCTATTATATATATATATAAATATAGAATATATATGATATAGAAATCATTATATAAATTCTTGATGTAATTAAATCATTATATAAGTAATAATAATATGAAGAACAACAAGTCCAAACACGTACAATAAATAAAATGATTTTACCCAAAACGCAGCTTTAACATGGAATTTACAATAGAACGGGTTATATAAAGTCATAAGTGAACCATATATGATATCATAACAATAAATATGATTCTTTAATAAGTAAATGACATTATTTAAATCATTATACAGGAGGTTCGGATACATACGATGCATATATGTCTTAAGGTAAGGGATAACTATTCCAATCCCATTCTTATCCGAGATTGTTTATTAGTAATTATTTACTGGGGTTATATTTTTCATCCATGTCCACAAAAATTGATTTTCATAAAGTTTTTAATATTCTTCCATGTATGTTTAAATTCATGATTACCCCTCTTTGAATTTTTCTTGTTTTTATGGAAGGAATCATTCTTCTGTTTACGATATGTGGTACTTTTTTGACTTTTCTGACAAAAGTATGAGAAGAATGTTTTTTTAACTTATACAACATGAACGGATTTTTACGATTTCATAAAGCCTTCTTTTCAAGAACTTTAGTCTACAATATTTCATGTATCTTTTTAATAAAATCATTTTCATTTAAAATGACGTGGAATTTTGTGAAAAGAAAATAATTTTTAAGAAGAAAAGATATTTTCCTCAAGAATTATTTTCAAGTGTTTTATCAAAACCATTTTCCATCTACGATGAAATTATTCCAGAAGTGTATGTTTCAAGTATAATATCTCTATGATTTACATTTTTACTCTTTTCTTACGATGAAATGATATCCATTTCTTTTAAATGGATTATGTTATAATGAGATGATGTTTACGAAACCCATTTGTATTCTTTGGGTTATGATGAATGATTTATGTTTATGTTGTAGCACAAGAAAGAATGATTTTATTATGAGATGGGTGAGACCTATATCTCTCTCCAATGCATTGGGTGATGATTTAAATCTCATGAGATAGATATGGCTGGAACGGTAAGTTAATCTTGTTCAGTGTTACAGGACTGGAATGAGGAGTGAACTCGATTCAGAAAAGGGCCTTTGTCCACTAAGATGTCTTGGAAGCAATTCCTTGGTTACTATGGAAATCATATCATGTGCTTAATGGTTTCCCACAATTAAATGTATTATTTCCATTCTAATTTATCATGGTTGATGTTCCTTTATGACCTATTTCTTATGTACTACCAAGATTTATTTCACAACTCAAGATTTTGATGTTTAAATTTTATGTTCATGTTTTGATGTTCAAATGTATATGGTTTGTTTTATTTTCTCCATGCCTACCCTTACTAAGAATTTGAGATCACCCTTTATATGTTTTATTTTCCCCATGATATAAAGAAAGGATTTAGGTAAGAAATAATGGGAAGATCTTTATGGGAGATGTTGAAGATCTTTCACCACGATTAGAATATTATATTCTGAGTTTCCAAATACACTAAACTATTACGGTCCTTTGGTGTGTGTTTTTGTTATGTTTTAGGTATTTCGAAAAATTAATGTAATGTCCATATACATCATGCTTTGGGTCTCTACAGTTGGTATCATAGGAAAGGTTTAGCTAACCTTTGGAAACCAGGATGTGAAAACATTAGTGAAATCCCTAGAGATATTTCTAAGGTATGTCTAGGGATGTCCCTAAGGTTAAGTATAAGTAATGTTTATAGTCCTAGAATTATGTTAATGAAATTTGAATTCAACCTAATATGTTTGATTTTGAAGTTACTACCCCTTTATTATGTTGTTTTCCCTAGAATTATTTTTTCTTCTCACATTATTCTTTTTTCGTTTTAGAAAATTGCTGGAAACAGGAAGATTCAAGATAATTGAGGATATGATGGACAATAGAATGATATTCTTTAGGAGAATACAAATGAAATTGGATCTGGAAGTCCAAATATTATTATTAATCCTAATAAAAAATCTCATAAAATGATTAATAATCTCAACTTTGTTAAGTTTCCTGACATTTCTAATAAGAGAAAGATGGGGTTTCGTGATGATCATAGAGGAAATAAAGTAAAATTGCCCTCATGTAAATCATGTGGGAAGAGGCATCAGTGACAATGTTTCGAAGGAACTAAATTATGATTTGGGTGTGGAAAATAAGGACACAAAGATGGTAATCTTAATGGAAAAGGTTCAGTTAACACCCAGGACAAGGATAACAGTCTTTCTAAGACATCAACAACGGTTAAATGTTGTAAATGTGGAATTTATGGGCATTATGCAAACCAATGCCCTAAAATAAAATCTCATAAAGAGAATCATCATGTTCATATAGGTAGTATTCATGTGTATGATGATGAAGAGAAAAAAAATGATATATGAGATGAACGAAATGATGAAGCTAAGTCAGTGGTTTAATAATGTAGTGGAATGATTGTATGTTTATCAAGAATAATGTATGGTACTATGGAATAAATAAAAATCTAAGGATTGTTACACTTTTGTCTTTCCTTGAGTTTTTGAAAGTATATGATGAATGGTACCGGTAACCATGAAAAGTTATTCAAATATTTTTGGAAGGTAGATGATATGTGCATAATGAAAGGATAAGGAGATGTTTGATAGTATTAATGAGCTCATGACAGGTATAAGGAAAAAGTGATATCATGGTTTGAGTGATCAGCAATGTAGGTGAGGAGAAAAAGGCGTCCAATGATGCAGAAGGTGGGGAGGGGCAGTTCTAGTTGGACGGGCATATGGGTCATGTATGGGCATGGTATGCCTCTGGGCCTTTGGGTCATGTATTACAGTTCATGTCGGGCCTTGTGCCTTGGGACTATGGGTCATGTACGTGTTCCCCTTAAACCCTTAAAAGGGGGATTATCTATAAAAAATAAAACAATAAGGCCTTCAAGACACTCGCAGTCATATCATGGTTTGAGTATATAGAAATTTTGGGATTTTGTTTTGTGGAAAGTGTTAACTTTTGACAGCACTCATGTTTTCACTAAGGTTCTATGGTAATTCATGTTTGAAAAGAATACATGATTAAGGTATTCACATGTTTGGAATGTGACCAACAAGATATATATTATGATATATGGGGGATAAATGATGGTATTCATGTGCTTGTTATGTGACCTTTCAAGTAATCTTTTTATTTATACTGTGAGATTAGACATATGTATTTTGGATAAGCCTAAAGATTGGAATGGATTATTTTGGACATCAGATAGTATTATTTAAGGATAGAACATATTTTTCGATATTATTTATGGAATGTTATAATAGTATAGTTTTAGAAAAAGGACAACCCATAGGATGAGCGACAACCCATCGCGTCAGACAAGGTTGTGGGAATTGAACCCACAAATGAAGTGCGACAGGCCTTTAACGCCTACCATTGGCCTATAGAAAGTCCCTAGTTTGTAAAAATTAGTTTTATTTTATTATGTGGTATGATAGATGAAGTATTAGTCCATTTTTGGAACCGTATACGATTAATCTCACTATGAATGGACTTATGTATATAACTATTTCTATCCTTATGTTTGAGACAGATGGAATGACCTATCATTCAATCGCATGATCGTCTAACACTTCACGGAAAACAAATTCAACGTCATTTCTTTAAGAGATGAAGTGGAAATTGTTCAAGGAACAAACAATAGTGAGATTGTACCAAAATCAAGTAAGTATTTCATTTAATTCAAAAAATATTCAACATTATGGAAATGATATTGAAAACCAAAAAATGTTGTCATATTGCCCTTATATCTGATGAATCCGATGGTAACTTAGATCATAACAAATTTCTGGCTTTGTGATTGTTGGATTTTTCATAGCCATGTTGCCTACCACTCTCCAACAGAACATGATGGTTAGATTTCTCTTCGATATACATATTTTTTCCTATGTTCTCCTATGTGGAAACCCAGTGATTAGTTAATATGGGTAACCGTTATGTTTCATAATTTAGTTTTCCAAGCTATGTTTTGGTTGTCCTTTTTACAATGTGGGTTTCTATTAAAGAAACGTTCAAGTAGTAAACCATTTATATCCCTGGTGAATTTCGAGGGCGAAATTCATTTTAAGGGGGGTAGAATGTAACACCCAGAGATTTTATGAGAAGTATTGCTTTTAAATTATTTGATGTCTTGTGTTGTATGCGACACCATGATTCTATTGCGCTATACGCAACACCGTATTATCTTGCAGTATACGCAACACTATTCTTGGATCGGGTTACAAGAAATTTCATGTTCTTTTGATAGAAGATATTCTATGCATCATTGAGTGTATATATATATATATACATATATATTCTATGTATAAATAAAATATGGTTGGATTATATTATACACAACAAAAAAATAATCATTCACTACACGTAACCCTAACTTGGCTTGCTTTACATGCAATCGCGACCTTCCATGACATCGTGTGTTGTACGCAATACTGAGTTTTACTAAACAATGATATGTTATTAAAATATTCTATAAATGAGCTTTTATGAATAGTAATACCCATTTTTTGAAATTTTATAAATTTGATCATTCACAATGGACTTCGTTTTTGGATTCGGAATATCGAAATTACCCTAGGGTGAAATTTTTGTATTTTTCTGAAAACTTTCTATTTTTGATGAATAGTGAAAACACTGAGTTATTGGTTAAAACCGACTTTTTATTTAAATAAAAATTTATTTTATTTAAATTTATTTTAGGTCAAAATAGATACTTAATACTTATATAAGTTCAATGTAATTCACTAGAGTTACTTTATAACAATTTTATATATATAAAAAGTTTAATGAACTTTTCACCCTCTTTTACCCACCTCCTAGGACCATTTGCAATTGTACAGAAAACTTAATTTTACCCCTTCTGTGAGTTGAAATTTGAAAATCTAAGAGACACGATTCATATCAAAGAGTAAAATGTGGTTCAATAAGATAAAAATAAGTTTTGGTGAATAGTAACATTTTACTTTTATTTACCACAGTTAAAAGTAAATATGGTAATTAAGGGTAAAATTGGTATTATTATTACCCTAAAACATGTCCTAATTCTATTGGATATGTGTAATTCGACCAAAAACAAAATTAGGAATAAAGTATTACCCTTTAGATCCATTTGGATTAGATTAGGACACTTATTATTCTTTTATTTAAAGAAGAGTTAAAATCAATGTTTAATAACTAAAACATTTTTAAAATAGGGTAATACATAAGATAAATTCGACTATAAATATTAATTAGAAATCTAAAGTTATTTTCTACATAATTTTATTTTATTTATAGTTTTTATAAATTATAAAATATAATTTGTTTATGACTCAATGATGATGCAGTAATTACCTTATTAATGAAATATTAACATAATTGATGTTATAAAATACCTAAATAAAAGTAATATGAAACATTTTATGAATTAAAATAATTTTTTTAGGTTAATAAGACATGTTAGTATTGATTCTGTTAAATTTTTACGAACTAATAATGTTGTTATGATTTTCACAATTATCAATTACCTAATAGTATCAAAATTGATAAAAAATAGTTTTCAAAACAAATATTACATTATTAATTTTTTTTTCTATTCTTAAAAATCTATGGTTTGGCGAAATGACTTATATAAGGTTATATATATTAATAATGAACCACTTGGGGTTCTTTTGTCTTGTTATAGGATGTTTATTAACCATATAGTGTAAGGAAACAAGAAGACGTGGTAAAAGTTAAATTATTTAACTTAGAGTTAAATATAAATGATATGGATAAAATAGTAATTTAGACTTCTCTAAAACCTATTGGTTGATATTATTTCGACCCATCACCACTTTATCTTCAATATAAATCAATTTGGAGCTATTATAAACTGAAAATGACTTTATTATAAAATAATAATTTAAGTGTTTTCTAAAGTGCCCCTCTCCTCCCTTATAAAAGGCCACCACCTCCCTCATCTCTTTACAGAATTTTGAGCATTCAAGCTCAGCCAAACCCTGACCACTTCCCTTCTAAACTTTACTAGAAACATTATAGAGGTTCTGGTTTCCTCAAAAGATCAACTATAGTGCCTTAAGAGGATGCTTAAAAGAGGTGCGTCGAAGAAGTGGTAATCACTTCTACCGATTCTTTCAAGTTTTCTTTCTCCTTCAAATTCTTCTTCATTAGTTGTTTCATTATAATGTAATAACATAAGTATTACTAATATACTGATATGTTATTATAAATATGAAACAGCCCCATTTCACCTTTTATCCATCCTATGGAAAATGAAATCTCTGTGTGTGCGTACGTATAGAATACTGTTTCCACGCCGTGGTGTAATCTGTTTTTCCACCACCACCTTACTTGGATGGGAATAATGGTTTAAAGAATAAATATTTATATTTATTATAAAATCATAATGATTATGAGATATTATATCATCCACTCTAATTCAATTCAATAATTATGGGAATGATATCATCACTCGTGCGTGCGTACGGATTACCGTCTCCACGACGCGATGAGATTCATTATCCATGTTAACCATTCAAGAATGATAATAAAGTATATATAACAAACAATAATGAAATATATCGCATGATAAAGCTACATTATTTATTTATATATATATTTCATCTACTTACTTCCATTCAAGTCAATAATGAAAGGAAAACATTGTTCATGTGTATGTATGACCTACCGTCTCTATGAACGGTGAATTTTATTTCATTTATCTATCTATTATATAAATATATAAATATATATATATGTAATATATATGATATATAAATCAAGATTTACATTCTGGAAGTAAGTAAATCATGATATATTTAATAATAATATCAAGAAAAACAAGTCCAAACATGTACGATAAATAAAATGATTTTACCCAAAACGATGTTTTAACATGGAATTTACAAAAGATCGGGTAATATAAAGGTTTAAGTGAACCATATATGATATCATAACAATGAATATAATTCTATAATAAGTCAATGAAATTATTTAAATCATTATACCTTAGTTTCAGATATGTACGAAGCATATCATACCTAAGGTAAGGTATAACTATTCCAATCTCGTTCTTATTCGAGATTGTTTATTCGTAAGTATTTAATGGGGTTATATTATTCATACATGTCCATAAAAAATGTTAATCATAAAGTGTTTAATATTATTCCATGTATTTTTAAAGTCATGTTTACCCCTCTCTGACTTTTACTTTGTGATATGGAAGGAATATGTCTTATGTTTACCATATGTGGTACATTTTGACTTTTCCGACAAAGGTATGAGAAGAATGTTTTTAACTTATATTGAATGAACGGATTTTTATGGTTTCATAATGCCTTATTTTCAAGAAATTTACTCTAAAATATTTTATATTTATTTTCAATAAAATAGTTTTCCTTTAATATTGCGTGGCATTTTGTGAAAAGACAATTATTTTTAAGAAGAAAGGATATTTTCCTCAATAATTCATTTCAAGTGTTCTATCAAAACAATTTTCCATCTAAGATGACATTATTTAATATGTGTATGTTTCAAGTATATTATCTCTTTGATTTACATAGTTTCACTATTCTTATTATGAAATGATGTCCATTTGTTTTATATGGATTATGTTACGATGAGAAGATGTTTATGAAACCCATTTTTACACTTTGGGTTATGATGATTGATTTATGTTTATGATGTGGGACAAGTAAGAATGATTTAATTATGAGATGGGTGAGACTTATATCTCCCTCCAATGAATTGGGTGAAGATTTATATCTCATGAGATAAACATCGATGGAATGGTAAGTTAATCTGGTTCAATGATACATGACTGGAACAAGGAGTGAACTCGATTCAGAAAGGGACTTTGTCCACTAAGATGGTCTTGGAAGAAATTCCTTGTCTACTATAGAAATCATATCATTTTTTAATGGTTTTCCACAATTAAATGTTTTATTCTCATGCTACTTTATCATGATTGATGTTCCTTTATGACATATTCCTTACATTCTCCCTAGATTTATTTCACAACTCAAGATTTTGATGTGTAAACATTAAGTTCATGTTTTGAAGTTCAAATTTATATGGTTTGTTTTATTTTTTCCAGGCTTACCCTTACTGAGAATTTGAGATCACCATTTATATGTTTTCTTTTTACTAGGATATAACGAAAGGTTTTAGTTATGAAAAAAGGGAAGATCTTTATGGGAGATGTTGATGTTCTTTCCCCATGATTAGAAGATTATATTCCGAGTTTCCAAATACACTAAAATATTATGTTCCTTTGGTGTATGTTTTCGTTATGTATTAGGAATTCCGCAAAAGTAATGTAATGTCCATGTACATCATGCTTTGGGTCTCTACAATAGTGATGTGTTTCATTTCATGTAAGAAACTGATCCATATGAATTTCTTGATTAAACATTGAAGTTCCTTGATAAGGGTACGAGGACACCGAAAAACTGAGAATGAATATAAAAAAGTGTCCAGATTAGGGAACGTCTCCTAAATCCAAGGTGCTTGCCAATTCTGTTCTACTTAGAGACAATCATTCCATTCCCAAATACAACAAAATATTTATTCCAACTTACCACATGCCTAGAAACATCCTCATAATGAGCAATGATTTTCTGAATACAAGATATTATACCTCTATTGGCCTGTCCAAAAAGAAGAATATTATCAGCATACATGATGTGAGAGGGGATGAAGAGATCCCTTCTAACCATGATTTTCTTATAAGGATAATCCTGCACCATATCATTCAATAAAGAACTCAAATAATCATCATCTAGAGAGAACATGAGTCTAGATTAGGGGTCCCCATATCCGACACCCCTAGAGCATTATAAATAACCCATGGGCGATACATTGATAAGAATAGAAAGTCTCACATTATGTATAGTTTTCTTCACAAGTCTGATGAATAATTCATAAAAGCCATGTTTTCTGAGAACCTCAAAAATAAAGCTCCATTTCAAGGTGTCAAAGGCCTTAGAAATGTCCAGCTTTAGGGTGAAGCTTCCATTCCTCATATTATTCCTCATGGCATTGACACATTCTGAGGTAGTGAGAAGGCAATTATGAATATGTCTTCCAAGGACAAATCCAAACTAATTTGAAGTAATATTTGTGATGATAATGTGTCAAAGCCTTATGGAAATGATCTTGCTGATAACTCTATGGATGGTGTTTCCAATATCCATGGGCCTAAAGTCTTTGATGTCCAAGTGATTTTCATTCATTGGAGGAAGAGAAATGAAGCAAGCATGGGAACCATAGGGCATGGATGCATGGATGAAAAACTCTTGTACAACATTAATGAAATTATGTCGCAAATATCCCAGTAAAACATGATGAATTTATTTGTAAACCCATCCAGTCCATCCACACTATCAATGTTTAATTGGAAAAGTGAATGTTTTATTTCCCTCTCCATTGGTATTTCCACAAGTAGCTTATTCTGGAGTGTACTGACTATTGGTTGAATATTGTCCATCAAGAAAGAAGTTCCACAAAATCCATTATCTGAGTATAGCTCTTCAATGTATTTCACCATGGCATTGGAAATTTCCAGCTCTAAGGTATGAAGAGACCCATTTGTTTCAATCGTAGAGACCCATATCCTGGACTTCTTTTCTCAATGTAAGTAGTGAAAAAAATGAGTTCCCATCTCTTTTATGTATCCATTTAACATTATATTGGATCCTAAAAATTCATTCCAGTAGTAGGAGAATATCATCAAGATGAGCAAGGGCCTGGATTTCATCCCTTGATGGAATGTACAGATTCTGACATGTATTCTGGCAAAGTAGAATCTTCTATTCAGAAAACTGGATTTCATTCTCTAGGATGGAGAAAGATTCTTTGCTCTAGTCTTTGACCATTTTTTTGTGTTTTTCATCTTTCTAGTGATTGTTGTTAGAGGGATTTCAATTTCATTAGTTTCCCAAGCCTTATGTATGACCTCCCTGCATCAAGTAACTACAAGATATGCATTATTGAACATGAAAAGAAGTGGAGATGACCACGTCTTACCAACACAAATATCCACAATGATCAGATTATGATCATAATGTCATTTGGGAAAGGTGAGACCTGAATTGGTGATAACATCATACTTTTCATTGACATGAACAACACACCTGTCCAATTTACTGGCTTGGCGCCCATTCAAAGTGCAACTACACCAGGTGTGATCTTCACCAACATGTGGGACATCAGAGAGATTACACTTGTCAATACACACTGAACAATAATTTGGAGCCAGTTTTTTGAAGTTAGAACCAGCCATTTCATCATGCCCAAGGAAAATTTTGAATTCACCTAAGACAATACAACTCTTATCCAACCAATCATAAATAGACACAAGATCCTTCTAAATACGCCTTTTTTTAATATTGAAATTTGAGGCATAATAAAACTAGAGAGAGATGATTTCTCCCTGAAATCAAATATCCACTGAAACAACCTGGTTCCCCTTGGTCAAAAATTGAATGCAAATACTGTTGTGTTTGAAAACCCAATGTGACTCAGTCCCGCTATGACATGAGTTTTGAGAGAAAAAAAAGAGTACCCAATGCAGTCCCATATAAAGGATTTCGAGATTCAAACATCATTTTGGGTTCTGATATTGCAACCATCAAAGGATTATTGGCCACAATAAAATGTATAAGGGCCATGACCGTGGGAGACTTCCCTAGCCCGTGCCAGTTCCAAAAAAATATCTTCATTTTATGGAACATTTTCCCCTCGTTTGAGGCCCCTATTTCTATACTAGTTCCACCTCGCTCTTTTTACCCTTTGCCTTTCCTTTCCCCTTTTCTGATTTCTCATCCTCAGAGGGAGTTTCAGATATTTCCAAATCTTTAGTAAAATCAAACCATAATTTTCCTCTAATTGGAGTAAATTTATTAGGAGATTATTCAATGCCCATGTGAGAGCCCTGGAATGGTCTCCTCTTGGCTGTTTTCCCAGATGGTACCTACTGGAATTGGTCATTAATCCCATGTAGCATCACATCAATATGACCATCTTATCGTTGATCCAAATCCTGCTTCATGCCATTAGTATGGGTGTCTCTAGGAACCTTTTCCTCCACCAGCACAAATAGCAGTTCCCCTGAGACAGGAACCTGCTCCTGTGGAGTTGGAGAGGCCGAATTCATGCCATCAATCTGTGAGTCTCCGGGTACCTTCTTCTCCACCTGCATAGGAACAGAAAGGTAGGTCCCCTGTTATTGTGAAAAAGATGCATTGTTATGATGAGATGTATGCACATTCATACTATGAGAAGAGCCATCATCTAGAAAGTCCCCTTCCTCTGTCTCCCCAAAATCTTCTTGTTGTGGGGGATATGGGTGTGTCTTGAGTAGGGAATTGAACAGATTTGTCCCCTACACTACCTTTAGTTGAATCCTGAACATTGCAATGGCCAGCTTGCACATCAATAGACATATCCATGTCAGCACCTCCATTTTCAGAACACAGAGACATGTCCAGTATAGAGGGAGTAGTGACAGCACTTTTATTCCTTTCTGCACACTATCTCTGTAAAAATTCATCCATGTGCATCAACTTTAGCGGTGTATCAACTTGAGGATCATGGAAATTCGTTGCAACCTCCTCAATTTTAAACATTCCCAAAACTGTTTCCACATCTGGTTCCAGGTCAAGGGTGTCATAAGAATAAAGAGTTGGGTCAGTAGCTCCCATTAACTAAGCGTCCTTCCCAAAAGAGGTGCTAATAGTCACATTATTTTTTTTTGTTTTCCCCTTGACTTTAGTATTATCCCTCTAGCATGATTGGATTTCATGCCCTTTGTTATTTTATATCGTGCAAACCATGGATTTATTACATTCAAGGTTCACATGACCAAAAACATTTCAATCCTTGTAAAACTTGGGTTTCATTTCATACTGGATTTCCAGTTTGAAACTATCATCCCTGGTGGTAAAAACAAACTCATTCACTAATGTGTTGGCCATGTCGACTTCCCCCGGTACACGAGCATAATGTCCAAACCTAGGATTGTATGTTTGGTTGTCAATTATAATGGGATTTCCAATGTATGATGAGATGTGACACATAATTCTGGGATGCCAATACAACCAATTAATCCTAAAAATCCAGATCCAAATCTGCATGTGAGTGTTCCTCACATTCAGCGAATCAAAATTACGATCCCACTCCTCTATCCTACACACTCTGGGTTTTAAGTTGATGGCACCAAATCTCCAATCAACCCTTTTCAACTCATCAGAGGGGAAATTAATAGGGATGTATCCTCTTCCCATAGTAGTCATTCTCCATTCCCCAAATCCCTATACTGTAGATATTCTGTCAAAAATCACATTAAACCTCCACAATTCTCACCCTTCGGAGGCAAGACTATCACAATGATGGAGAATTTTCATAGATTGATTCATTACTCAACCGCATCCTGGTTTGAAGAGACATGAGTGATCTTACCCTTCCTTATGATCCATCTCGGAGAGGGAATACCAAATTATAGAGAGGTATTCACTACCTATTTCACAACCTCCGCAAAATTTCGCTTCCATCCAATGCTTTTATGGGGTATCCAACCAGTTCACACCAAACCTTTACCTAAATAACAGAGATGGAAAAGTTCCGTGTGCCCCACAATGTAAAAATGGGAAGCATCATTCCCTGCCCTTGAAACCTTTGGAAAAATGTCAGATCCAGGATGCGCCTGGACTCCTTGATCACACGAAGCTCCCCTTGCCCCGCCATCTCCAACTCTTCTTTAAATAACATATAATAAATGAACAAATCTAAAACAAGTGGCATAAAAAGGATCATATTCCTTACATAATGTTAATTTGAGTAAAAAAATACTTATCCAATGAAATTAAGAAATGTGTTAGGGTAATTTTATATTATTATAATATTAGTTTACCATTAATTACCCTATCAAAGTATAATTCATCTAAATAAAAGTCAAAAGTTACTATTCACCAAAAAAAATTGATACTATCAGACCAAATTTTTTATACGAATTACATCCAAGTATGTGAATTTTTTAAAATTTAATTGAAAGAAGTAGAAAAATTATATTAAATGTTAATCAGCAAATGTGTCTAGAAGGTAGGTAAAAAGTCCTTTAAAAAGATCAAGGAATTTTTATATCTAACTGTATTATAAAAATAATTCCAATGACCGACATTGAGTTAATATATGATTATTTATCTATTGTGACATTAAAATAAATTTTAAATAAATATATTTTTAAATTGAAAATCTTTTTTTAACAATAATGTGGTGTTTTCACTATTAATTAATAATTTATATTTTCAGAAAAATACCAAAAATTGTACCTAAGAATATTTTGATATTCAAAATTCAAAAAAATTAAATTTATTTTTGAAATCTAAATTTCAATGAGTGCCTAAATTTAGTTTTTTTAATTTTCAAAAAAGGATATAAAAAAATGTTCCATTAGGAAAATAGTATTTCTAAACATATAAAAATATTATAGAAACATATACATATCATTTTAAATATTATTTATTTATGTTAAAAAAATATTAATACAATTTAAAAATGATTTATTACTAATTGTATTCTTATATTTAAAATATATGTTATAAATATATCATTTAAATAATTTCATCAATAATGTATTATTTCTCAGAAACTCAATCTTGCGTGTTACACTACCAATGTCGGTGTAGCATGAAACACAATCTATTTAAGATAACATACTATGAAATATAGGGGTGTTCCACTCACAAAATATTCTCCTCACAACTTCTAATACATAAATCTTCTCTATATTCTTCCAATTCCTATCCCAATATTCTTACCCAGGTCATTGAATTTCTAGACTCAAGAAAATAAAAATTCCTAGTTTATCAAGGAGGTTCTCAAGGATGCGATTTTCATGAGGTAAGGTCCCCATTCTATCTCTTTTAATATATTTCTTTGTTTTATCCGACCCTGACATCCCCAATATAAAGTGAAATGATTAATGTATTATCATAAATTTATTGTAATTTTATTTTAAAAATGGAATATCTATTATCAAATAACTTCTATAATACTTTTATTCTAAAATTGAAAACATCATCCATCATATGTCGATTTAAATCCATCCTTGATGAAATGATTGGTTTTTTCATTATCTCTTTCAAGGATGGTCATAAACCCAGTATTAGGATTAAAAATTATTATATTATTTAAATTACAACATGATTCATGTTATGTAAGAAATATACATACATATATATATATTATTAAATAGTAAAATAAAATATGTTCAAGATGATCTAAAACCAACCAAAATAAACTAATCATTTTTTATTATGGTTTTATCCAAAACATTCTTGCTCAAAATATAATTTTTTTATATGGGACCATTTATTATATTTTAAGTATATTAACACTGTTTCATTCTTCTTATATAGTTTTTATTAAATTTAAAATGATATTCTATAATTATATGTAACTAAAAATTCCATGAAACCCATGAAATGGATGATTATTAAAGGACGTAATTAAACATTATTGCTCATTAAAATGTTCATTTAGGAACTTAATAAAAGTATAAAAATTAAAATATATATTGAATAGCTTATGAATTTAAAAATTAATGATTACAATTTGAAAAACTAGAACATTATGTGTAAGTAAGGAACTCAATCAGACAGAATGTAAAGGATTCTCTCAAAACATCATTTTTTCACTTCAGGTTACATTTTCTCCCTCATTAACCTAATATATTTATTTATTCATATTATTAAATACTCCTATATTCTAATTTTATGTTCAAATTTATTTTACCCAACTCAATCCATCATTATTTAATGTGGAAATACGTGTTTAATAATTTTCTCTCCTCAATTCCTTCAGATAAGAATGCTCAGCTAAAGGGAACTCCCCCATTTAATACCAAATCTCAAGTATGCTCCATAATCTATTTTAACCCTAAATTGTTTTATAAAATCACTAATTTTATCAGTAAATGGTACATTATTATATATATGGTTTTAATAAAACAAGTATCCCTTCTAACTTTTTATAGACTCTTTAATATTTTCACTAAAAATTCACTATTGTGGCTCATTTATAATGTTTCATAAACACACTTTTTATATGTATTCACTTCAGTTAGACATAATTTATCATGTTTTAGGACTATTTTCAATTATAAATTTTCAACTTTTATTTAAATGCATTATTTAATTAACACCATTTTAATATTCCCCATGGCTATGCTTTATGATATGATTAATTTGCCCACTTATTCTAATGGGTAACCCTTGTGCTTGTCTAATTTGTTGGATTCCTAATGTGGAACACATATTAATGAAAATTTAATGATGGATGAACCCATATATCACTTCAATAAATTTGTTAATAATTAGTCTCAGGAGACATCATGTATGAGTATAGTGAGTAAATGTAATTCATTATGGACATTGTCCACCAAGTGAAATAGTATGGGTAGTGATCCTTGAATCATGTTTATATTATGTTATATATTGCTTGTTCATTCTACTATGCTTATATTATCACATGATCATGTGTTATATATGTTGTAAATTATATTTTATTAATGTTATGTGTATTTTATTACCACTACAAAACCAGGGTTTAATAGCTCTGTTATTTATCTGCACTATGGAAAGTGGTGATAAATTTATCCCTTTATATGTTTGATTTTGGTTCTAATAATGGCCAATAATTATCATCTCTAAAAAAGAAATGATAAATATGAATTTTTTCAGTGCTTAAATAACATGCGTTTAAGAAATGAATATTTATCTATGATTTTTTAACAGTGCTAATAAAGGACTTCTTATCTAATTAAAAAACCTAACATGTTCGAAAATTATCATGATACCACATTTGTACCATAGAATCCCCCAATTTCTGCCTCTGATCCTTGGTGAATCATTGTTCAAAAGACACAAACTATCTTGAATCACACAATCCCACTACTCTCTGTTGCTTCATTATCATCTGACATTTTGTGTTCGGTTATATTTAGGGTTTCTAAAGAAAACATAATGAACTAGATCTTAGGGTCTTATATTTTCTTCATCCGAGACAGGTAGGTAGGTATTTCCCTTTATAAGTTTTCATTTCCATTTAGTATTTGTCATTTTGAGATATGGATCTAAGGGTAAATAATTTTTCTCTATAGGTTAAAATTTTTATTCTCTATTTTTTTCCGTTGTTGTATAATATTATTCGTTTGTTTATGATCATATGTTTTCTTGACTATTGTTTTGGATAACCTCTTTTGGTATTTTTAAATGGTTTTTTAACAAAAAAATTTCATTTCCTATATCTAATATTATATATTTATCTACAATCATAATTTATTCACTATTTTTAAATCATATAGAATCACATGTTATCCATATATAAAAAAAATTAAATAAATATTTATACCATTGTTTAAATAGTTGGGGTTTTGTATGTAAAAAACATTTAACAAACAAGAAACTTGATATAGAGAACCATTTATCAGTCAGATGATGGTTAGATGCTGGAACAAATGTTAATTTTATACAATTTATTTAATGTAATTTATTTCAATAAATTATATTTTAATATTCTGGTGCAAGGGTTCTTCCATAAAAATTTATTTTCTCATAATTTTGTTGTTTTATTTTAAGATAAACATTTTTAAGGGTGATACGATTTTTATTTATTTTCAGTGGCTCTCTATTTTCATAATTATTATAGGGTTGTATTTATTTTTACATTTTCTGGTATTCTAATGTAATGGTTTCATATATTTCTCAAAATTAAGTTGATTTATTTTTTTTGCGAACTTATTTACATACCTCCTTAAAATCATAAGGTTGGTTTAATGTGTATTATATGGACCCCCTATAATAGTTTGGTTATTACATTTGACCCCCTATAATAGTTTGATTACTACATAATTTGTCGCAAAAAATAAAATTGGTGTTATCAAATTCTATATATTAGGGATTATTTTCAGGTATTCATCATTTTAAAAATATATATACATTTTAGGACAAAATATAAATTTAATTAATAGTACTATAATTTATATATAAATACAAAATACAATATTTTAAACTCATATTACATTCAAAATAATAAAAATATGATACTGTATATTCATTTTTTTAAAATAATTATAATTTACAAATAATTAAAATTTTATATTTTCTACATATTTTATAAAAATAAAAAAATATTTTTAAATAATATATATAAAAAATTATTAATACTTATCTTTTTTAGTTTCATTAAAAAGAATAATATATATATATATAATGATAAATTTTATATTAAGAAAACTTATATATGATAAATAATACACACATATATATAATTATATTCAAATAAATTTAAAATTATATACAAATATATAACATGTATATATAAATATAATATTTAGGTAGATCCACTTTCTTTATCTATGTATCAAATGAGGTGTGACCATCATTTTATAGTTTTTGATGGTGGTAGGCTTGAACCACGTTTAGGTTCATTGCCTATCGGTGTTACTGTAAATGAATTATATGATTCCATAAAAATATTTTTCTTTTCATTTAAATCCCTATTATTTTCTAATAAAATAAAACCTATTTATGAAAACTATGTTTTATAAAGAAGTTATATAAATAATTTCTCAACAAATTATTTTATTGATGTTTTATTCAGATCCATGTGGATAAATTCAAGGATATGAATTAAAATAATTCATCATTACATATGCCTCAATGTCAAATAAAATTAATTATTTTATGTAACATAAACTCGTCAGTTGAAATTACACTATAGTAACCCAAGACCCCCGTGCTTCATAACAATGGAGTTGCTGATTCTGATTCCTCTCTCTCATCCCTCTCCATTTCATTCCCACAATTTACTGAAAAATTTCAATGGGTGTACGAATATTTTCTTAATATAGTTGGTGGTAATAGAGGCGTTGAGTTAAAAACTAGTGCCAATGGTTTAATTCTCACAAATGGGAGGCATTTCTTCTTTTAGGGAACAAAATGAAGTACAATTTTCATCCTCGTCAACAACATCTTCCTTATATTTATTGTTTAATTTTGTTTTCTTTATACCCATCCCCCATCACCTTTATATTTCTTATACTTATCTAAGCATTAGTCATCCCCTAGATTACTATTACTAATAGTATTTCAAAAAATGTATGTGCATGTCCACAGGAGATAGAGGATTTGTTTCAAACAAAAAAATGCAATGATAAATGATAAGGATATGAGCTAATGAGGATGGAACTTCTCTATAACATTCACCATTGAATGAGTTTAGAGGAAAAAACTTTCCATAGTGGAAAAGTTCTCCCCACCCACCACACATTTTGATCTCTAGTTTAGAAAGATATATTTCTATTTTATTGTTTTCATTATTTCATTACTGTATGAATATACCAATGGAAAACAATTTTTTCATCATAAAATAATTATCAATGGAGTTAGTGTGTTTTTTATATTTATGTTTAACCTATTTATTTTCATTTTACTTGATTATTATTATTTTTCATGTGCAAGTGGATTCATTTTTTCGTGCATTCATCGGAGAAAATGGAAATTAAGAAATGTGTCACGAATTCATACCACTATCAGGTAAAGGTGAATCCTAATATTTATTTAAATAATTTTTTACATCATTTTAAATAATAAACGTATGTTAATTTCATTATTATTTTTATATAATAATTATGTAGTTTCATTCATAGCACTTCTGGAAAGTCAAATTTTGCATTCAACATTCATCAAAAGCCTTAAAATAGATATAATGATCATTTATAAAATTGTTTCCATGCTTTATATTTTCATTGATTTTTTAGAAATTTCAATACTAAAAATTGAGTTGAGTTTTTTAGCTTAATAATCATTCTAGTAGTTGAAAGCCTTTTCTCTTATGACTTTCAACAAATGAGAATAGTTTTTCTCATATGATTATAGAACCAATACGTAGTGTTGATTGTTTTCCAACGAAATACAATGGAATAGTGTTAAGATTAGAAGTAATGCTAATTTTGAGACTATGGGTTGTTTTAAAATATTCCACAACTAGATTGGACACATGGTGTGACTAGTATAACTCTAAGTGATTATTTTTATTTAAAATTGAAATTAATTTTAGAACAATGTGCTACGAACATACTCAAAATAATGAAAAAATATTCTAATTGTTTTAAAACTATATTGAAATGACTAATAAGTAATTTGAGACATTTAAGAATTATCATTACCATAAATAAATGTATGGTGTGTCCACTATGAATCAATGTGTCCATTATCAGTTTAAAATAGGTAGTTTATTTCAATAAATATCACTTATTAAAAAGAAAAAAACACAATTGGATTTTTTGGATAATTTATAAAGTCAATTTTTAAGAAGTTTGTGACATATAGGAATTAGTCTCATATCAAACCAATACATTATGTTATCAGTTTAGTTAAAAGAGCAATTTTCTAGTTTAAAATGACGTTTTAGTAAAAAAAGTGACATACCCAAAACTATGAAAACATAATCATATTGTTTTTTTACTTGTGATATATTTTCCAAAATACATTTCGTATATGTAGGAATCAAATGGACATCAATCAGATGCATGATGTGAATAGTATGAATCCATGTCCATTTTTATTTAAAAATGACGTCAATTTAAAAAAAAGAAAACTAATGTACCCCAAACCAATAAAACACATTCATATAATTTTTATAATTTAGGGAAATGGTACATAGGTCATTATTTATTGGTAGGAATTAGTCACACCTCAATATGACACATAGTGTGCCGAGTAGGACATAATGTTTCCATTATCAGTTTAAAATTGATAGTTTAGTTCAAATAATTCCACTCGCTGAAAACCGAGAAAAATATATTTAGAATTTTTATAATATAAGAAATTAATTAATAAATAATTTTTTAAATGTAAAAAACGGATCTCACGTTAAATAGATACACGATGTGATCAGTATGAGTTAGAGTGTGTGTCCATTTTCAAATTACCTTTTAGTAAAAAAGACATCTGACATACTCAAAAATAAATAAACATATCATTTTTATTTAGATACAGTGTGAAAAAAATCCATAATCTACTTAGGACATGTAAGAATCTTATTAACCTCAATATGACACATAGTGTGTACAATATTGATCAAAGTGCATATTTTTATTTAAAATTGAAATGAATTTAAAAAATGACAACCCACCAATTGAAAATCGAGCAAACACATTAAGATTATTTTGATACTCTAGGAAAATGTTCAATATATAATTTTTGATGTGTTTGAAATAGTTGGACCTCAATACAATACAGGACATGTCCTGTATGAGTCAATGTGTCTACTATCAGTTTAAAATCAACATTTTAGTTCATAAAGTGACACTCATGGATAACTGAAAACACACTATTATATTTCCACTATAATTTAATACAATGGCTCATACATACATTTATTTATTTAGTAATTTGTATAACATAAAACCAACACACGATATGATTGGTATGAGTCAATGTTCTTGTTTTTATTTTTAAATTTTTTTTTACTAAATAAATATGAAAAATACTCAAAACTAAGAAAACACAATCAGATTACATTGATACATTGAGAAAACAATGTAAAAGTCATTTGATATGATTAAAAATTAGCCTCACCATTGAAAAATGTTGTGACCGTTATGAATTCATGTGTGTTTTTTCAATATATAAGTATCATTTTAATTTAAATTGCGCATCACATCATCAATATTGAGCAAACGAGCCCGGATCATTTTATCTCCATTTAAATTCTATTCTCATTTATTATTTTTCTGATATTCTGGGCTTCTTGGTGTTTTGGTGTGTGTTACAGCACATGGCATTGGTGGTGTAGTGTGTTGTAGCAACACCCAATAGTATGCTCCTTTATCAGTTCTTATGTAAGAACTGAAAAATAGTCCTTTATCAGTGCTTATAGAATTATATTTATTTAATGTCACAAATATAATACATATTTATATAATATATATATATATATAATATTTAAGTACATTAACATTATTTATTTATATATCGAATGAGGAGTTACATCCATTTTATAGTTTTTGACGATGGAAGGCATGAACCATGTTAGGGGTGATTGTTTATCATGGTATGTGTGAAAGATGTACACACCTCCATTAACCAATTTCTCTAATATTATAAAACCCTATCAATTTTTAAAATAAATCATAATAAAAAAATATGGTTTATCCAAAAAACCCTATAAAGAAATTACAATGTAGAATCCCAAGACCCTAGGGATGTGCATTGTTACGGTTTTGTATTCTGTTTTTTCTATATCCATCATCTCTATTTCATCCCCGCCATTCATTCTATTGTTTCACTTGTTATGTGGAGATTTTATCTTGAAGGAGTTGGTGGAAATGTTGGAATCAAGTTAATAAATATTTCTAATTTTGTAATACTATCAAATGGGTGGTATTTCCCCTTTTAGATAACACAATGATGTATAATTTTCATCCTCATCAGCTTCACCTACTAAACAATTATTATTTCATTTTTTCCTTGTGACTCATCCACCATATATATAATGATTATTTTACTACTTTGATCATTATTCAACCCATGGATGAAAAAATATTAGATAATTTCATGAAACATAGGTTCATGTCCAAAACAGATGGAGGATGTGTGTCCAAAAATTTAGTGATAAATGTTATAGAGATGATATGATGTAGATTACAGTTGTCTATCACATTCACCATTGAAGGAATTCAGAGGATTATAGAAACTATTTTTGATAAATTTGAGCGATCCTCCTCACTCATTGATTGATTGTTTAGAGAGAACTATTTTGGTTTTTTATCATCATTCTTTCTTTACCATCACCATATAATTTTTGTCAACAATGTTTTCACAACGAAATCATTATCTATATAATTAATATATTATTTCATATTTATGATGAATTTAATTTTTTTCATTACTCTTATAATATTTTTCCCTTGTACAAGTGGATACTTTTGTTCGAGCCTGCAACTAAGACAATAACTACAATTAAATCCATCAATAATGCATACAAAAATCATGAAAGGTGAATTCCTAATACCTAAATAATTAATTTTTAAATTATTTTAGCTACTAGTTATATGTTAATTTTCATTTCATTTATATTTAATACTTATTCTGTTTTTGATTCATAGATCATTTGGGATGTCAAATTTTTCTATTAACTATCTGAAACAACCCAAAAAGGATAAAATGATTCTTTCTACCAATATTTCTATGCCTTCTGTTTTAATTTTTTTATAGAACTAAAAACAAAACATTCAAAGTCAGTTTTATTGGCCAAAAAACCTTCTTGGTGTGTGATAGCCTCATCACCTATAACTTGTAATAGTGAGAATAGTTTTTTTCTTATACCATCGAGTCAATATACAGTGTTGGTAGTTCAACATAGAAATACAATCGAAGTGTGGTATCATTATATGTTTTAATTTTATTTAATACATTAAGATATCTTAGAATTTAGCACACCTCAACTACATACATAGTGTGACCTGTATGAATATAAGTTATTATTTTTATTTAAAATTGACATCCATTTTATTATAAAGTACTACTAACATACTCAAAAATGAGAAAAAATATTCTGATTGTATTGATACTTTAGGTAAATGATCTATAAGTCATTTCAGCATGTAGGAATCATACTCACCTCAATTTGATGCACAATGTTTCTAATATGACTCAATGTGTCATTTACTATTTTAAAATGGACACTTCACGTCAAAAAATTTCACTGACAGAAAAAAATGTTCTCCAATTTTCATAAAAATTTATTACCCCACTTGATAATTCCATTGTGATGTGTTCAAATTGATCTCACATCAAACTGATAAACAATGTGATTGGTATAGGACAATGTGCATGTTTTTAGATTGAAATGATATTTTAGTAAAAAAAGTGACAAAATAAAAATACAGAAAACACATTCATATTATTTTTATAAGTTTGTATAATGATCAATATTTAAATTGAGATGTGTATGAATCAACATTTACTCAATCCAATGTACGGTGTGATCGGTATGTATCCACGTGTGGATTTATTTAAAAATGAAATCTATTTTAATAAAACGGATAATTGAACAGAAAACCCGATAAAATGAATTCAAATTGATTTAACACTATAGAGAAATGATCCATATGTAATTTTGATGTGTAGGAATTAGAAAAATCTTAATATAATGCATGGGGGTCATAGTCTAAGTCAATGTGACTGTTATCAGTTAAAAATTGATCTTTTAGATCAAAAAATTTCATTCGCTGAAGGCTGAGATAACACACTCGTAATTTATTGAAAATTTAGAAATATATACAAAAGTCATGTTGGTCATGTAGGAATTGGACTCATGTCATATTGATAAACCATGCGATCAGAATAAGTAAGAGTTCATGTTTCTAATTTAAAATGAAATTTTCATAAAAAAAGATAAATTATGTACTCAAATCCAAGTAAATGCATTAGGATTTTTTTAGTTACATTAATAAAATGATCTATAAGCCATTTAGGACATGTAAATATTATTTAAACCTCAATCAAATGCATTTTTTGACAGATAAAACTAATTTTTTTTTAAATTTGATTCAATTTTTAGTAAAAAGAATAACTTATATACTCAAAACCAAGATAACAAATTTGGATTGTTTTGATAAATTTGAAAAATGGTACATATGTCATTTGTAAAGTGTAAGAATTAGATGCACATTAGTCTGATACATGATGCATCCGATATGACTCAATGTGTTTGCTATCTATTTAAAATCAACATATTAGTTCAAAAACTGTCACTCACAGAAAGAAAAGAAGCACACTTATATTATCTTCAAAATTTAGGAAAATGATTCATAAGTCGATTGTGATGTATAGAAATTAGTATAACATCAAACCGACACAATATATGACTAGTATAAGTCGATGTGTATGTTTCTAGATTACAATTACATTTTAGTAAAAATGACAATAGGCATATTGAAAACTAAGTAAACCACATTCAGATTGTTTTGATACATTATAAAAATGATACATAAGTAATATGAGATTTGTAAGAATCATCTACACCTCAATTCGATGCACAATGTGACTGGTATGACTCCAAGTAAATTCTTTTTAATATATATGTATCATTTTCTAAAAAAAAGTGTTATCGATATGACTTATGTATCATTTTGGGATGTTTAAAAATTATCTTAACATATATCTGTCTCACGGTATGACCGATATGACTCAATCTGTGTGTTTTTATTAAAAATTGAGTTCAATTTTAGTAAAAAAGGACCACCCACCTACTAAAAACTGATCAAACCCATTCAAATAGATTTTATACATAAGAAAAAATATCTATAAGTCATTGTGGACATGAAGAATTAATTTTTACGTCAATCCAAAACCCTATGTGTCCAATATGAATAAATGTGACCATTGCCAGTTTAAAATCCAAATTTTTAGCTCAAAATTTTTTTCGCTCATTGAAAACTAAGAAGCATACACATATTGTATTTATAATTTATGAAAATGATTCTTAAGTCATTTTTGATATATAGAAATAAATATCATGTCCAATTGACAAATTATATGAGTTGTATGAGTTAAAGTATATTTTTTCTGTTAAATATTACATTTTGCTAAAAAAGACAAGCGAAATACTCAACACCAAGTAAACACATTTAGATTAATATTTTTTTATAAAAATGATCCATATGTCAAATAGACATGTCAGAATCAGTCTCACCTCATGTCATCACATTATGTGACTGAAATTACTCGATGATTATTTTTTCAATATATAAGTATCATTTTAGTTTAAAATGCCCATCACATCACCAAAACTGAGAAAACTATCCATGATTGATTTCTCTATATTTAGTGTATGTATTTATACTTTATTTCTATGATTTTATATTTATTTTGGTTCTGTAGTGTGCTATTACAACACATTAAATTATTTCCCTATATTAGTTCTTTTAGAAACACTAATAAATGGATCCTTTATCATTTCATGAGAAAGAGATGATAATGTTTTATTTTAGTAGTTCTTATATAAATTCTAATAAATAACCCCTTTATCAGGGATGTTTATGTAGAGATAAAGGGATCAGGATTTTTATCTCGCTCTAATATTCATCGCTTCTCTAGCACTGAAAAATTCCATTTTTTTCAATTTTAAATGCTTATTTTTTGGTGCTATATTACTTAATTTTATTCCATCTAAAAGATGTTCTATAATTTATTCCTAGGTTTATTCCCTTTCTTGTATTTTTATCTCATCTAATGGTTTATGCATTCTATAGGTTAATATATGATAATATAGTAGTTCAAATGAAGATAATATCTCATTCTAGAATAATAATATAGATATGTTTTAATATAGTTCTTGTATTTAAATTTTTTAAATCTAATATTCCAATGACACTAGACTATTTGACACTTGTTTTTTAATATTCTAGGGTCACAATATTTATATTTTTTCATCAAATAATGTTTTGAAGGATTCTTTGGTTTCATACAATCCATTGGAATTTTCCCTTTTTCATTCATAATTTTCACCATAAAGAACTAAATATTATTCTTTTTTTAGATTTTATTCTCTTTATAAGCTTTACCCAAATTTTAATAAAGTGATTAATTAGTTGTATTAAATTATGAATTTAAAAAGATAAATTAAATTTGTATAAAATGATATGATATTGTAATGTAACGAAAGATAATGATCCATTATTAAATTTTCATATTTTCAATGAAATGGAAACTAATAAATTTCTCATTCACATTCTTCTCACAATATTCTCATAGATGAGAAATATATTGAAATAATTTATTTCCTAAAAACTTGACAACAAATCATTGGAAATTTATTATAAAAATAGTATTTATAAATTAAATGAATCATGCATCATTTTTCTATAATCATTTTTCACACCCTCCCTTCTTGTAGTGGCTCAATAGGTAGTTTGGACACCCATATATAGAATTACCAATATTATCTTACAATACACTAGTGTTTATATTACTCTTAAAAACACACACTGGTGAGGTCATAATCATTATAAGAAATTAATTATAGAGTATATGTTTTATTAATTTCCATTTTCTGAAAAATAATAATTTAAAAAAATTACATTATCCAAATTACTTATTAGAAATTACCAATTAATTAAATAATTACATGTCTCCCAAAATTTTATTTTCCCTCATATCCCTCACTAATAGTTTTTAAATAATCAGTCTCTTGGTTAATCTAGTATTAAGTATCCTGAAAACCTATCCTCATAGTCCATGATATGGCTATGACACTACCCAGAGAGTTTCATGGTATATTTTTTACAACCAACTATTTTAACTCATGAATCTATAAAATTATGAGTGATTTCCAAGATCCTTGAAATCATAAATATTATTTACATGTCTCTTTTCTTCTAATGTTAAAACAATAATGATATCAATACATCTTTGTTATCATGTTTAGGTATTTAAACCTATTAATTTCATTTTAACTCTCAAGTCGTGCGAGGCACCATCAACTAAGGCTAACTATATCACTATAAACATGTTTTCCTTTCAAATTAAAAAAATGAAAGAAATTATGACTTAATATTTATTTGAGGGTGTTTCTATTCATCAATGAATGAAATTATTTTATATAATAAATTTATGTACTATGCAACCTCACTCAATATATAACTATGAAATAAAAAATAAAACATTCAATAGATCACAATCAGATTTAATATATCCATAAATTATTTATGAGTTTTAATAAAAATTAATATTCAAAATAATATTAAATAATGATTTATAAATTAAATAAATTACCTTACAATTCTTGGGAATTTAGTATTGGTTGATCCATGTATGCATAATTGATCAGTTGTGAACCTAGGTGTAAAATAAATGACTTGGTCTTGAATCGTATCATAGCTTTCACCCCTATTCAAATTTGTCAAAATCTCATCTCCAATACTGCAACATGTCGTTATGATCCACAACTACTAACATAATCATTACTATATAGAAATACTCACATAGCATCGATTCTGTATTGAGAATGCATAATACACATGCAATATAAGTCTCATAGACATATAGTCCCTATACATATTAACCGAGGAGATACAATTCATAAATAATAAAAAATAATTTAATTATTAAAAACACTACATAAAATAGAATTAATTTATTAAATAAATAAACCACATAAATCATTTAATTGCCATCTCTTAAAATTATTTGTCTCAGAAATTAAATGTGTGTTAGAAATTAATTTGTTTATAAATTTAATTTGAGTGATATTATATATAATTAAAATAATTACTCCTATTTTTTAATTAAAAAATACATGTAACTTAGTCTCAAAATGGATTAAAAAATATTAAACCAGATTTTTAAAATTTTTTAATTTCTCCTATAGCCCTTATTGGTCTAGATAGTGTTTAGGATAGTTGGGATTTAACCGAACTGAACTTTTCCTGGATGGCCTAACTCCCCTTTGGCTTTATTAGTTGGGGAGGAGGAGGTTGTTTGTGTTCATCTATGAGAGGGAAAACGAGTGAGAGGACTGGGTGGAGAGAGTTTTTTTTACAGTTACAAAGGGTGGATATGGTAGAAGCTGACATAGGAGGTGAAAAATCATGTGCTAGACATCGACAAGGTGGGAATAATATGGATGGATTGGAGTCTAGTGATGGAGGATGATAATTGGTTGGCCATGAATAGTTGGGGAGTTTTGGTTGTGGCAGACGGTGAGGCTAATATTGGTGTTTTAGATTCCCCTTAAAATTTATTTTTTGTTCAAATATCAATAACCCCTAAACCAACTTTTTAAAAAATTTGTTTTATGTTCCTTCAAGGACCTACCCCCTTTATGATTTTCCCTTGTCTAGTCAGTGACTTACCTTTTTAAATAGGTTTTAGATTGATCTATTTATATTTTTCCCAATCATAGACTTCCCACTCCACATCATTATCATTATTTCCATATACAACTTTTTTACCAACCATCCTCCCAATATGTAATTTTTTTTAAAATATTCCTTATTTGTGTTGATTATTTCAATTTCATAGAAAAATAATTAATTTAGGACAATGAGTTTTTTTTTAAAAACAATCCACTCCAATGTTGAGTATTTTGCCAAGGAAAAAATGGTTTCAGGCATCGGGATCCAACTGGAATAACCAAAAACGGAAGAAATGATTATTATATATATAATAGAATGTTTTTTAATAGAATGTACCCAACAATAAGTCATTGGATTATCCTCTTTCCATATCTTGGTCATCAAATATTAGATTAGAGAATCTTCTAAAATGATTGGACTAGAATGTCTCACTCTTTTTGAATTTAATTTAATATTTTTTTCATGATTTAAAATTTATTGTGATCCATATGATAAAAATGTATGGTATTGAGGTTAATAGTAGAATAATATGAGTTAGATTTTTAAATTTTTTCCTAATCAATCAATGTATCTATATCACCTACAATTATATCCATCCCGATATAATAGATGATGATCCCCAATAGAGTCTGTAATCATGAAACAATAAATAAAAAAACATTTTTTGAGTTGGATATGCATTCGATCACCACTCATCACAGTTCACAATTTCATGAAGGAAGAGAATTTAGATCCATCTAGATCAAAGATAAACACTTTGGAAGTCTATGGTAGCATCAATCATTAAAATGATGTTGTTACCATGAAGATATGATTATTCCTTCAACATCTTGACAATCATCACAACATCGAACCATCATTCCATGAAGCCAAACTCAGATGAGTTTCTCATATTGAAAAATCTTCCACATGTATGTGGGATAGAGGATATAAAGTCTATCATAATCATGAAATGATAAATATCCTAGATGGGAGCCTCATACCCATTATATATTGAGGTGATAAATACTCGAAAAAGAATCATGGAGTCAGAAATATTTATTACCCACATAATAAGCTATAAATGATTTTGAGATATTAAATTAGTCATTAAAAAATATCATTTTTTATCACTTACTCATTATATAATAAATATATTACATGATAAAATAAATCCATTAAACTAGACACGTTATTAGAAAAAATATTAAATGATCCTGGAAAATTAAAAAATACCCATTTATTGAATATTTTTCTACGTATTCACTTAATACCTTATGAATAAATTTAGTAAATTAAATCACTAATAAATATTATAAACCCAAATAATATGAATTTATATTTTTCATGGAGATTTTATATTCTCATAAACCACCCAAACCCCATGGTAGGCTCCACCATGTTCTATACTAATATATATTATAATATGTGAGAATATTGAATATATTGAGTCCATGAACATCAAAAACCTTGTATTGATAGTGTTGAATACTGTTAACTAGAAACGATAATAGTGTATAAACCCATCAAATACCATAAAAATATGAGGATAATTTTTTGAAACCATAGAATCACTTACGAACACACTTTGTGTATTATTATTTTTTATCTCATGATATTTTATAAAGAAATGGTACACTTTGTGTAATAAACATTAATTCCATTGATTATTATTTTTAATGTAACTTTAAAAACATACCTTATTCTACCATTACCATGTATTTAGATATGTTTTGGCCATATTGATCAATTAGACCTAATATAAAACATTTTCTCATAAGTGAAAAATTATATCTAGGTTATTCAATCAATTCCATACCAATAATGGATCAACCAATCTAAGATACCTCACAATGAAATAAATGTCACAATTTTTATCTTGCATCTATGTACATGATGATATAGTATACACTGATTGTACCCTAAATTCATGATAACATTACACATGTTCCCTGATATAAATATCCAATGAAATATCAAAACATGTAGTGTTTTTATTGGCGGATTATTCCTCATGATCTCAGCTACTCAAGATCTCCAAAAATAAAATTCAAAAGAATGAGTATCAGTGATTATGTACCGAAATAACTGTATAGTAAATAACTATCTATGTCTAGTCATTATAAAGTATTTGGACCATAGGGTATATGTTCAAGATTAATGTCATAGTATCTTGATGTTCTCATTATAGACTCGGAACATCTATAATCATTTTAAACAAAAAACAATATGTGGACAACACATTGTAAATTGTGGACCTAGAAATATCATCACTTTTACGTTAATTCTACATCAAGAATAACTCACTATATACATGTGATTGTAATCAAAAAGTAAAATTTATGGTTGTTTTATGGTACCCACTTTTGCGATAAAAAAATTTATTTTCATTCATTATGTATTATTATTCTAATTTCTTATCAATTAATAATTAAATGGGTCTTAATCTCTATATTTTAATAGTTAAAAATTTAATTTCATTCATTTTTTAAGGCAAATCACTGTAATATATTAAAATATCCAAAAATTATGAATTTTTTCTTTAAACTATTTGTTTTACCATGTAAACATACTTATATGAAAAAATTGAATGCCTCACAATATTATTTAATAATGTTTATTAAAAATATGTAATCTTCTCTCTTATATTGAATTTATAATATAATAAATGTTTAATGAACTAAAATAATTTTTTAATATTCACATGAAAATAATATGTTTATGAATAACACAAAAATCGCCCTAAGTTAATTTTGACCATTTAAATAAAAATATAATGTTCCATTAATAAAAATAAAATAATAAATGATGTGTATTTTCCTTTTAAATTTAATCATTGAGAACCCATATTTATTAATGGTAAAACTCATTTGTATCGTTTTGAGTTATTATATTTATATTTGTTATTGTTTATTAATTATATTTTGTTCAACAATTAATTATCAATATATGTAAAAAGTTAATTTTATGAAATTATTCTACTTTTTCTAGGGAATTTAACTTTTAAAAACAAGATTATAAAAATGGTTTTAGTTCAACAAAATTTATGTTGTTTAGCCAAAATACGATCTCAATGACTATTTTACTTTTCCAAAAACTACATTTTCAAAATTTTAAATCACTTTTAGTAAAATAATGTAATTTACCAAAGAGAAAATATATTTTCAAATAAACTATTTATAAAGTTATTTTCTAATAAAATATCTTATATAATGTTTTAAGAAGAAATAACCTACTATTTAAATATGTACATAGAATTGGTTTAAAAAGATTATAAATTAATAGGAAAAATATGTAAAAATTCAAAAAATGTACTATATTAGTGGTAGAATGATGTCATAAGTTTCACATAAAATGAAGTATGTAATTTAATTCAATGGTTATATGTTAAAATTGTACTACTATTGAACCATGTATAATAATTTTTTAACCATTACATTATAGAAACATAATTACTATTAAATTAGAACTATTAATAAATTGAAGGTAGTTGCAAAACTTTATATAAATATATATATTGAAAATATATTTTATAAAAACATTTTAATAAGTAAATTACATTATAATTATATAATAATTTCAATAAAAATATTTAAATGAAACAAATTAGGTGATAAATACCTGTATAAATTCAATAATCATTAAAAATATGAGCATACAAATAAAATATATTAAATTTTTTGGATTAAAATATGGTATGTTATATTTTATCCCCTTTATATAAATTTCTAAATCACAATTTTAATTTCTCTCATTGATGAAAATACGAAAAATAATAAGAATATAATAAGTTAAACTATTAAAATGGAGATAATAACCAATAAATGACACTAATATGCAAACATAACCATTTATAGGGTTAAATATTGTTTTACATTGTGGTTTTATTATTATGATCTCAAAAAAATAAGTTATTTAATAAAAAATTAAAATTTAACTCATTATATTATATCCTTCATTTTAATATGTAATGCTAATATTAATTTTACAAGGAATTCCCCCACGAGTGTCTAGATAACTATGTAGTCTTAGGCTCACTCATTATGCACTATGTGAAGATCATGATGATACTCAACCAACCATTTATAGGGTGATTAATTCTAGGTGTGTATGTTCCTCAAATGAATCAACTTTCTAGTATCCAAATAGAGATTTCATTTATTTTAATACAAAGAAATGATTCAAATAAGGTAATATTATTTTCTTAAAGTTAACCATAGTGATTTCCCTACTATTTTCTAGTCATAATTCATGAAGAAAACTAGTTCATGTATTTTATACTAACTATGAAAACCAACTTTTCTAATACAATTTTTAAATTTTTCTATCAAATTTTTCCATAAAATACAATCATGAGTATTTAAATGCATATTTTATTTTAAAACTAGTTTTATCAAACTTGAAATCAAAAAAATACAATTATTTTAAATCATTAAAATGTTCTGTTAGATTTATTATAGATCCTAATATTTAATAGGATAACCTGAGAAAATACATATTAAATAGGATAGTTATAAATCCTTCTTTGGAATAAATTAGAGTAATCATGACACACAAGAGAGGGAGAAAAATCATTCCATGATTATTTAAAATATAATAATATCATGTAATCTTGGAATATAAAAGTTTATATCAAATGATAATAACATAAAATAAATGTAGTGACATTATAAAAAAGGACATCAAATTTATATGTAAATTCTCAGCTATGAGACTTTATAACATAATATACTAGGATACCCACCCATGTAAAATACAATGTTTATTATGAGATAAAAACATCACCCAATTAATTGTACCATCATCAAAGTGCACTCATAAAATTTCTAATTTTATCTATGCTAAATGGATCATATATCATAACAAATAATTTCATCTGTAACCCATGAAGAATGATAAAGGGGTTTATATAATAACCATTTAGTTTATTAGAGCATAAAGGAATGATTGTAGCATGAAAATGTAACATTTAAGTATGTTTACTCATTATTTCCATAATTTATTTTCAACTATTCATGTGTTTTTTGGGTTATCTTTTTGGTGTTTTGGAGTTTTCGTGACACACATATGATTGGTGCATGATTATAAAAAAGTCTAGTACATTCCTAGGAATACATGAACCATGCTATGGTTCTGATTTGTGGTTTGTTCTAATTGTTGGAACACAGTTAGTTAAACCATTTGTTCAAACCACATGTCTACTCTAGTGTCTAGAAACTGGCTCATGGTAAGAAATTTTTTCTTAAACTGTGTGATGTGAATTAAATTTTCCAATTTTTTTAATCCGAAAACAAATACCTTTTTTTCTAATTCTCAGCCTACATTCATGGTTCATGATAATAGGGGTTCCCCTTTGATATTTGGGATGTAATAAATATTTTAATGAGTGATTCAAATGGATCAAGAGACTTTGGATCTAGTAAACAAAATGTATGAATCTATATTTCACTATTATTCATAGTTTTTCTAAATATCATCTATTTATTTTGACTGGAGAGAGTAACGATGGATTTTATAGAAGAATCTATGTTAAGCGTCATTATCTGAAGAAAATTATGTGAGATATTTCATGAGGAATGATGAAAGATATCATATCTATGTTTTTCATTATATGATTCTTCATGAAATAACATGGAAATATGTTTTCCTTACATCTTTTGATATTGGGATTGTTTAATCATACTTTCATGACGTTATTTTTATCATTTAGGATATTATATTAGTTTTTAATAACCCTCTTACACTTTTTCATGGGCATCCTATTTGTATATTTGAATACTATGTGTTTATGGTTGGTTGTTTAATGAAAAGATTTCATTTTATAAACTGGGTTTATTTATCAATTTACATTTTTTTTCTATATTGTTTAATGGAAGGATTTATGATTCTTGAACTTTGGTTTTTTTTATATTCTCTTGTAAAATTGTTTTACCTTTTGATAATGAGGATCAAAATGGATTTCAAAGAAATTTTTATTATGATTTTGGAAATTTTATTATTGATGAATGATATTGAATAAAAATGATTTATTAATTGGAATGTAAAGCCTATAAGTTTGGGTTTTAGGAAATTTAATGCACTATGTGTGGGAATTTTATGAAATGAAATCCTCTATGTGTGGTATATAGGATACGGGAACATATGGTACTATTTATGGGGATAGAATGGGAAAATAAATCATGGATGGTGTTTCATTCGATATCATGTAATTATATTTCAAATATGAATAAAATTTATTATGATAAGGGGTAAATTTATTGGTTTGTTTTCATCATCCCTTGTCCTAGGATTGAGGTATTAATGCTCACATAGTCGTTTGATCACTAAATTGTCAAGATCATAGCTAACCTATACCTAATCAATCCTCAATCTTTTTTCCATGGTGCTCTTTTTGAAATTTTTTATTTATAAATAAATTGAGAAATAGTTTTATGGAATTTATATTGAAGTTAAAATTGGTTATTTATTATATATATTTTACAATGTAATATTAATGTGTGTGTATCAATGTTTTGTTGAATTTGTTTAACGAAAATTGTCCTTAATTTATTGTCTTGAAGTGATAATAATTGAGTTATTTATTAAAGACTACATATGAATCATTTAGTGGTATCATACTATGATTATTTCTCTTATACACTTTTCATATCATTGGGTGTGTCTAGATAATTTTTTTATCATATTTAGATATAATTCACTTTATAGAGGAAAAATGTATTTTTATTATCGAGTCATAGTTATTTTGTGATGTCATGGTGGGATGTTGGCCTTTATATAACATTGAATTGGGTCAATGGTTATATAATATACTTTTCTATTCCAATTTTACCTTATAAAAAATATATTTTTTAATATTTATCTTCCACTATTTGATTGTTTTTTAAATTGTTTTTATATTTTTAAATTCCATATAATTTTGGTTTTATTTATTTTTGGTGGAATTATTTCTAAATGTAAATTTCGATTCAAAGGTTTCTATTTTTAGCCCATGGGAATTAGGAATGCCCTTCATGCCTTTCCATGAGTTTAATATATTCTCAGAAAAATAGAAGACCCATGATTGTTCATGATGGATTGGTATCAAAGGAATGATTAATGTCAAATTGGGTTGTCTTTATATATATGATATAGTATTTTTCATGAAATAATATATATGTTATAAATATGTTCCATGCTAACATTCATTATAACAAAACTTATGTAAAAGGGATATTGTGGGAAACCTCTCTCCTATATTGAGTATATATATAATCATGGATATATGGTGGGTTTTATTCATTTAATGTGTAATTTTTTTCTAATCATCATTATTCATCATTTGATGTATTGTGTTTCCTCCAATAAGATTCCTATAATTCCTCAAGAGGTTTATAAAGATGATATTCCATGAAGAATTCCCTATAGTTGATTAGAAATTGTTAGAATGAGTTGTGAGAAAAGACATGGCATGGATCAGGGTGTTATCCATTCTTTAGATCTAGCTACAGATGTAAATCAAAGACATAGAGGAGATAAACATCGTTATTAAGTAAATATTTGAATGAAAAAAAATTATTCATGGAAAAAATTATCCTAATAAATAATAGCAGTGGTTAGAGAATATTGATTTAATTTTTGTATTATTGGAGTTTCTGGATTCTATCAATATAAAATGTTAAACCATTGAGACTGAAGTCCCTATAAGGAGATGGTGGGGAATGATAGTGCAGGAAATCCAACATAACAGTTTTGTTTCGAATGCCTTCAAGAAAAAAATTCCAACAATTTTTCCACTAAATAATTGATGATGGATCAATAAATTGGGCTCCTCATCCTTCATAAAGGTGATCAAAATACGATATGTAATGCCGAATTATTTATCAATTTGGTTCATTTTTACAATAAATATGGTATTGAATGATTAGTTAAAGGATTATATATTTCAAATGGTATGTGGATTAGATATTAACTCTCAAGTATTTCTTATTAAATCATAACTCATTGGACAAGGTGCTTTATATAGCTATATTGGAAAAAATTGGCTGTGAAGAAATGTTATGGTTTTTGGTAATTCATCTTCCACATAGTGATATTATTATTGGAAAAGAATAAAATAAAAATAAGATTAATAATGATTTTAAAGGTGGTTATCCCATTAGTGGTATTATATCTCACATTCGGTAGTAATTACAATTGGCCCACTAACATGCTACCATTATTGAAGACTAGACAAAATAGACATACTTGATCCACACATTCTAAATTCAATATGTCATTTTTTAATAAATGTCATTTGAAATATTTTTTCCACATTTATCTCTTACATGTTATGGATTATGTTTTTTCATCTTTAACATCTGTGTTGCAATTATATTCTTGAATGATAGTAGGGTTCATTCCAATTTTACTCAAACAAATAAATATCATTATTTCTAATTGTTAATAGTGGTGGTTAATATAACTACTTTTAAATAGATAGGTACTATGTAATTTACTCATCATTAGTCAATTATTTAGTTGATATATGTTCCTCTAATTATTTTATATCGACACTTTTCGTGAATATTTTATAATGATTTATGGAACTCATGTCATTGGTTATAATGTTAATGAAAGTACAGGGAATGGAGTAGTGGGATTGATGATTCCCCTCATGTCACGATTATATATTTGAATAAGTAGATTTTTTTTGTCTCAAAATGGATTTATTTTATGTTATCATTGGTATGTATAGTTTTTTCAATATTAATTATAAAATTTATTAATAACATTAGTGGGTGTCCTGCTTTCCCTCTAATGGGAACTCCAGAGTGTTTTAAGGCGGTTTTGATTTGATATATTGTTAAATAAGACCTAATATACTAGAAAATAGTGATTTAACATCTATATTTTTAGTTAAAATTGAATGTGAACCTTATGGTGGTGATTTTCCACCAATGGCCAAAAAATTTCATGATGTTCCCATATTGATTTTTCAACTCTTCTTCACGATATGGAAGAAGAGTTTTTGATTGACATGGATCCTTGAAATCAATCGATATAAATTTATTCATATCGAATGTAACTAGATAAATTTAATGATATAGTTTTTAATTTGAATGATTTTAAATCTAAAGGCATTATTACTTTATAGTTCCTCCTTGGGCTACCCTCATGCTCATTGCTAAGAAAGTGGATGTAACTCTTTATTTGTCTACGAGGTACTAGAATATCAATATTGTTAAAAAAAATCCATTTTACCCATATCAGAGATTTATTTGATCAATTATTTTGTAAAAAGTGTTTTTCAAAAATAAAAATCCATTTTGGATTTCAACATATCAGAGTTATGGCATCTAATATTTTGAAGACCTCAATTTGGAGAAGGATTAGAAATTTTGAATAAGTTGTGGTGTTGTTTGTTTTGATTAATTCTACAACTATTTACATGAACTTGATGAGTCATATTTTCCATTTAAACCATAATTACATTAAAATGGTATTGATGGATAACATTTGGTATTACTCGATAATAGAATAAGGGCATGAGCCCCAATTAAATCCAATTTTAATATTCTTTAGGGAACTAACTTTAATCTAAGCAATCAAAATTTCTTTTCAAGAGTTAAAACCATAAATTGAAAGGTAATATGGTCTCAGATCATTGAATATCATTTGATAGTTGAAAGGTCAATGATTTATTTTCATGGGAGGATCCACATAATGTTATTGAGTTTCAAGGAATCGTTGGATTTCATAATATTATTAATGTCAATGAAGGGGTTATCAATGCATAGATAACTATTGACATCTTTTACTAACATAAGGGTGAAATATATTTTGTATTCTATTTTTTAGATAGCATTTAATGAATTTTTTTGATGTCTTATTATATCACCTATTTCTGTTTTACTAAAATTAGGAAAATGATAAGTGGTTTTCTGAAATTCTTCATGTGTAGACCATGAATGTGTTTTGATATTATGAGGATATTTAGTCATGTATGAACACCAACAAATTTTTCACAAAAGAATAACTACAACACCCATTATTTATAACTCATAGTAATTATTCATTATCTTAATAATTTTTAGCATTATCTCATCAGGGATATGTTAAGATTTTATTATTAGCATAATAATTTGAGTAACATATTTTCTCTAAAATTGAAATGATTAATCAATCTCAATGAGTGGAGGGTATTCAATAATTCAACTTTTATACTGCATAAAAAGGGATAGACAGTTTTGTTGTAACAATCTAAGTGTAAAGATTCAATCTCACGAAGAGATAAAATCTAATGATGAATGAAATTGCAGGGGACTCATTACATCAATTAACATCAATATTATTGAGGAAGAGATTAGAATTTTTTTATTGGTTATCAATTTGTGCCATGTATTATTGAGTTTTTTCTTATGAGGAATTTTTGGAGGATGATATTAGTATTTTCATAAACTATTTATATGAATGGTAGATTGTTGTTGGGTGGTATTTCTCCCCAATACGCCTTTTATGATTTAGAATCTATTTTTTCATTCCTTCATGGATGGAGGCTATGATAAAAAGTAGTCAGTTTTCCTAGTGGGTCGTTCATCAAAGAGCAATTATGATTTTAAAATACAGTAATCATTAGTTTTAATTTCCATTTTGAAAATATAATATAGTTTAATTTTTGTCGTATTGTTGTAAATAATAAAAAATTAATGCTAGAAAACCAAATTATTATTGTTTATTTCATCCTCTCATAGTTCCTATTTTGAAATTGGACTCGAAATCCATATAATTCATCACTGTGTTTCCATGGACACCCAAAGTGAAGAATTACATACATGTGGTTATTGATCTCATAACCAACTCAGATCAATTTACCATGATTAGATACACCTTATTCTTGAGGATTTGTGAAAAATGTATGTTCAAGAAATACAAAGGTTGAATGGGTTGTTAGATGTTATTATTTCATAAATGGATCCTTGGTTTACCTCTCAATTTTTTAAATTCTACCAAGAGGTGATGGTTAATTATGTTAATTTGAGTAAAAAATTCCATCATTATATTTATAGAAAAAGTGTGTGGTAAATTCATATTTTATAATATTTGATTTTCCCTTATGTCATAAACATTAGATGCTTGTGGGATAAGAATTTTTGATAGTATGAGATTCTTTAAAAAATTGTTACGAATCATCCCTCAAAATTTCTCCCTTAAGGGATTTGTATGGTCGACTATATAAGTCAAAAATTTATTGGTCTAGGTTGGGTAAAACATAACTTTTGGGACTATTCCTTATTCTAGAGATGTATATGAATATTAGTATTATTCTTACAAAACTAGATACATCTCAAAGTCATTTTAAATATTAGGTGGGTCATTAGAACCATCCTCAAATGTTTAGATAAGTTTATTAGGTGTTCCTAACAGTTTCACCTCATTTAGGATACTATTGACTCCTGGTGTAAGGGAAGCAAAAAATGAGATACATAAGACATTTTCATATCAATAACAGGATTAGAAAAAAAAATTCTCATAAGTTTTTATGTTTTTGTCACTTTTCTCGATTATATTTTTAGTGTTTTGTAGATGACGATGTATTATCCATACCCCTATCTTATTTTGAATATGTAAGGGAATATTCTGAAATAATATATTCCATAATTTTTATGAATGGTTTTGATTGTTTATTCGTTGGAAAATATTCTTCATTTAAATTATATTTTAGTAGAATTAAATGAATTTTCATGGGATGTGGGAATTATAATATGCGATGAGGGATATATGAAAACATCGTTTCTCTAATTACTCTTCATTATCATGATTTTCTTTGGATATGAAGTGATCTTTTAGGGATAATTTCTATATTCCAAATGTCAAATAAATGTATTATTTTCCATTTTTACCATATTTTTCAATTATTATTTTCTTAAATGGGGTGACTATTGGGATTATTTGGATATTTATAAGCATAGCATGGTTGGAACACAATTATGTTAAACTGTAGAAAAATCATAGGAATCCATGAATGTTGAGGTACCTTGGGAATGTTTTATTTCATAGGGTTAGTGTATGGTATGTCAAACCATGTGGAAAAAATATGTGAATACTTCATTTGATATAAATTGTCCCATAGAAGGAGAATATATTTTTAAAATGTTCATCCAAATTTTGTGACATGAATGAATATATCTAATTTTTTGAACTGAAAACATATCTAATTTTAATAATTCTTCAACATAAATCCTTGGGCCATAAGTCAATGTATTCAACATTGATATTTTGTAAATCCCAGCATTTATATAGAGTGATTCGTATGGATTTAGTGACATCGGATAAATAAAAATTAAGGTATTAATTTGTTCCTAATCATTACTCATTGTTTCCTAGATACATTGTTCATAGATTTAGTCTCTTATAATGAATATTAAATGACCCATAGATTGGGGTTGTAATGACCAGGTATACATATTTTTTAGGATATAATGAAAATTAATTTAGCTCCATTATGGTTAATGAATAATGTGACTGGATCTACATTGGAAATTATGAACTTGTTTGAGAATTACCTTAGTTAGTGGGTTTAGTTTTCATTATTGACAATGGAATTATTTAAATAATTTTCATGATATAAGTTTCATGGCGTTTGGTATTATCTTACTATCTTGGATCTACTATTACTTTGGCTTAAGGATCCTTTATTTTTTGTAATAACATATGTCTAAGGGATGTCGCTTCATGATAATCCTTTGTTTAATAAATGATACTTTCACTCCCAATTTAAATTGGTTTTCAAAATTTCTTAATGACATGCTTATTGATTCATGAAATAACGTGTTTTTGGATGATGTTTGGAAATTTATTTTTCTAACATTATTGATAATGAAAATTGATTTCAAATAATTTTTTTTATTTAGTAATTTTTTTATTAATGTGTGAAATAGCCTCATACTGTTTATCATTTTGAAAATAAATCCTCCCGATATAAGATTTTTTGTTAAATTCAAATCCATAAAATGTGGATAGTTTTAGAAATTAATGACTCCATGTGTTGGATATAGCACATTGGATCCTGGGGTATATATGATAATTATTTAGTTAGGAAATCAACTGAGGATGGATTACTGATACCTACAACATTTTTACGTTACAACTATTACTAAACATTATTGTGACATGGGAATCACTTATAAGTGTTTTTATATCATCCCTTGGTCTATGTTGTAGAGATATGGGTGAAATTAATAATTTGATCACTATGGTATGAGGATCGTAGATAAAAATCAAAATATATTTTATGATTATATTCCATAGTCCTCCTACAAAAATTAGTTATTATAACTTCATTTATAAGTGGTTTTGTCGAATGTACTTTGAATGTACAATGTTTTATTTGTTTATCCATATTTTATAAACTACATGGAATGGGTATGTTTCCATGTTTTGTTGAAGACTGTGTAAAGTTATATTTTATTCCTTTTTATAACTAAATAAGTATTATTGATTTTTTGTTAATGAGTAAAATGAAATATTTGGTCAAATTATACTGGGATTATTTTTCTTAATCCCAATACATTCTTTTGGGATTGTGTAAATATTATTTTATCTAACATTGGAAATGTAAAGGTGCCACATAGAGGTTGTGGGTATCCTCATTAGTGGGGTGTGGGATTTTAGTAGTTAAATAGTGGTATTTTATCCCTTATATCACAAGAAGAAGGGTAATTGTTTATCTTTGAAACATTGGTCTTCTTATTTTAGTTTGTCACACGTGTTGTTTTGCACACATTGTCTTTTGTTTTATGTGTTTGTCTTGGAAATATGAATTTATTAATATAATAATTTAAATTACCATTTGATTTAATTTTGGTGAAATTATTCTAAAATTTAGCTCTAGTTTTCTAGGAACATACATCTCTCCCATGGGGATTGGGGATACACTTCTCGCTTTACTACGGGTTGACTCAGCTGTGTTGTTCAAGGATGAAATGGATTATTTTGGGAAAATGAGCCTATAAATAATTTCAACCCAAAAAAAGGACTCTGAGATTCATAAATGTAATCATATGACCAATTCTGTATAATTACATTTACATGATTATCAATGATAGAAAATAAGACTATTTATTTAAAATAAAAATAGTTGTATGGGGAATCAAATAAGGATTTCAAATGCAAGACAGGAATAAGAAATTAGTAATGATATAGTGATAATGAGATAAAATGGAATTATCCCATGATAGATACTAGTTTATAAATTAATGTCGTAATTTTAGTTCTATAAAAATATAGAAACAAGAAATATATAAATAATAATATAGAGGATGTACTTGAATGATAAAAAAGGGGAAGACAATCAATTACCTTACTAGGTAGCATATTTATGATTAATTATAGATTAGTGGGACAATAGGAACTCTTTGGAAAGAAAAATTATAGTTTAAATGAGTGTAATATTGTTCTTATTTGATTTTAAGTGAATATTAACTAGTTAATGTGTGGGTATTTATAGCTAATGATAGGTAATTTTTTTATTAATTTCTAAAATTATGCTTTGGACATCGTGTTAATAAAATACATAAAACCATAGAACATCCCATTGGTTTCCAAAGATATTTTTTCAATATGTAATACAATATAAATTTTTAATAGCATTAGTAAGTAAATTACTATTTAAAAATATTTTTTACGAGGAAGAGATCTGTTTCAAAATTAATTTTTTTACCATTAAAATGTACATTAGGTATGGGAAGATTCATTAAATGTGGGAAAATTTTATATTATATATTAAAAAATAACTTATTTTAATGAATAAAAATATTTTATACATGAAATATAATTATAATATTTGTAAAATAAATTTTATGTCATTGTAACATAATAGTACTTACCATATATTTCTAATGTATTTAATTTCTTTACCACATTATTATGCTTCTCAAAAAATAATAAAAAATTATTATTCGTTATTTTTTACAAGATAATTTGAAAAATAAAATAGATTTTCTAAAAAATATTTTAATAAAATAATGTTAAATTTTAAAATAAAATATAAAATATTGTGAAAATACTATTTTTTTTAGAAATTGTTTTTACATTAAATGTTCTAATCATTATTTCATATTAATTACTAATTAAATGAGACTTAATCTATGTTTTTTTATATTTACAAAATATATTTCATTAATAATTTAATATAGAATAATATAATTTATAATGATACATAATAGTTAAGATATTTTTTTTAAATAATACTTTTACCTTTTCTATGGTAACAAACATTTTCCTTCATAATAAAATTTTTGGACTAAAAATAAAATTAACCTTAAAACTTAATTTTATAATTTTAATTAAAAATATTAATAACATTTTAAAATAATAAATTTCTTAAATAATATTTTTATAATTCATAAAAACAATTTTTTCCTATTCACCAAAAAATCACCATTTTCATAAAAATCCCAAAAAACAAAATTTATGATTACATTAACCATTTTAGTCCAAAAAATACATTTCCTTTATAAAATTTTAATATTAAGTAAAATACATTTATCATTTATATAATATCATATAAAAAATAAAGTAGTTATGGAAAAATTTATTTCATTTTATTCTGAGTGATTATATTAGTATTTTTTTTATTCTTTAATTGCAATATGGTTGATAGTTTATTTTAAATATTTGTAAAAATATTATTTTATGAAATTGTTCTAATAAGTAAGTGTAGAATATCTCTTAAAGGGATAATTAAAAATTCGTTTTAGTTTATGAAACACTATATAAAGTTATTACAATACATTGTTATGTATAATTGTACTTTTCTAATATAGACATTATAAAATATATATAACCATATTGTGCTAATAAGGTAGTATAAATAAAAGAAATTTCATTTTAAATTTAAAATTTCAAATTATAATTTCATTATAATAATTTATATATAAATATTAAAATTAAAAAAATCAAAATAATAATATATTTTCATGGAATTTGAAAAAATCTATTTAATAATTAAATGAACATTAACATAATTATATATTTCATATAATATTTTATTTATGTGCATGAGTGTTGTCATTTGTTTCATATAAAACTATATATAACCATCCATTCATGGGATATCGGTAAAATTTTTGAGACTATAGAAACATGTTTCATATTTTTTAACTATTTTATTATAATAACATAATTACCCACAACAATAAATTATTAATTAAATTAATATAGTTATAATATTGTATATATACAATGAATTTTGAAAATTTATTTTTGATAACAATTTAATAAAATTAAATTCTATCATACTTGAACTAATATTTTGAAGAAAGTCATGTAAAGGAGACAATGTATGTGATAAATATATGAAAAAATTTATTTAACATTTAAATTTTTATCTTAAGATTTAAAATCTATAAAATCAATGAAATTGTAATATGATTTGTGACATAATTTCTAATGAACTATATGGAATGAAGCAGTGTCTCTCATAGATTCTAATTGATTTGAAGTAGTGAAAAGTAGGCACCAACTCCACAATACGTAAAACATTCCTATCTATACCCTCCTATAAATCCAATAGATATCATCATGTTATAGTATCACCAAAAAAAATTCTTGGATCAAACTTATCTATCATTGGAAATGATATCATAGTTTTATTAAAGTAGTAATAAGAAACACAACCTTCTCGGATATACATGCTCACCATAAAGTATAAGCGTCTCATAATATAGGCTCGAGTCTAGACCAACAAACCCTTTCTCTAGTCAGGTACACCCACACATGGTCTTCATAACTAATAATCATTTGATAGATGAAATCCCCCAATAATTGTTGGTTCTCCAGGTAGAGACCCATTAATATGTAATATGTGAATACAATATAAATTTTATTTTTGACAACTTAAATTAACCAAACCTCCTCCAAGAACTAGATTATCAATCAATTATAAGAATATGAATATCCGGTGAATCATATGTATTGTAAATGATATATTAATTCAAACCATCTTTGAAACTTTTGAAAAAGTAACATTTCATAAATTAGAAATCATAAATCATATTCATTGAAGATATGAAAACTATAAATCCTAAAAAACAATCCCTTCCCTTGTACCATACAATTCCTTCAAAGATGGGTTAGTTACTCCTAGAAACTATGAAAATCCTAATTTCTTACAAAAAGTATACTTTCCAATAATTTTTCAAATATTAAATGAATAAAAAAATAATATGTTGACAATATCTTATATGCTCTAGGACCTAGATTCATAAACCACCCTATCATATTTGGCATAACCTCAATTTTTTCGTTCATTCCCATATGATTGTGGCTACTTACTATAAGTAAGGTTCGTTGATCAAATCTTTGTAGGGAAATTGGCTCCACCAGATGTACAGAAATAACTATATAAATAATAATAGTAATCAATAAATGAAATTTTATAGCATGAAATTTAATGTATACTCTAAAAATGAATAAAGAATCAAAAAATGATAAAAAAATAACTATGATATAATTACTAATGAGTATACATCAAAAGTAATTTCACCCATCGATCAACCTTATGTAATTATTCTAAAAGTAATAAAAATAGTGAGGCCAATTTCAATCATGGTATTAGTTCAATTCATGTTCCCTTCTATTCACTCTATCCATGCTTCACCAACACACCCATAATGTGTAAGACACTTTTCCTTTTCTTTAGTACAACCATGATATCTACATGGCATCCAAGGTCCTAGAGCAGGGAGTGAGAACAAATAAGTTTTCCAAAACCATCATTATACCTAATGAAATATAGTAAATATATGTTAATGATCATTATAAAAATGTATAAAAGAATTTAAATAAATAAATCATTGTGTCATAGAGTGCTCATCGGGGAAACCACAAATTATTATACCTGATTCTTCCAGGGATAGAATTGACTGATTCAACTATGGTCTAAATACACAACCAAATTAATGAATATTTCACCAATTTTTTTTAAAAAAATCGTAGTTATTAAGTTATCAACATAACATCACATTAGTGAATAAGGTATCACCACTATAAAACCATGGTGAATAATATATTGTGATAAATAGAATAAAATGACAAGGTAATACCAATACATATACATTGTTAATGAGATATAATCATGAAATTTCCTTAATGAATGATATATCAACATAAAATGGCCTCTAAGAATGATTTATCACCACTGATAGTGTTTATGTTAATGATATACCACATAACTATGATAGTTATATGTAAAATTTACCACCCCAATTGGTCACTATGGATAATGATTCAATACCGAAGAAAAATTCCCATGTGGATTACATTCCACTGATATTATCTCAATGATTGATGTAGAACCATCAAATCAACTTTTAGAAAACCGACCAATTTGGTCTATTCATCACTAATATTGTATCACAAGTTAAATATTTTTCAATATAACATAATGTTAGAAAATCAAAAATAAATCAACCGTTAAATACTTTTTTAAAATCATTTAACTTGTTAATAATAGAACGTGAATGATTTATCACTTCAAAAAATAACTCATGAGGCAAATCCACCTCATCCTTAGAGTAGGCCATAGTCAATGTGCCTCCTTACAAGGGATGACTTTTTATGCCTTTCAATCTCCCAAGGTAACTCATTTTAGGAAAATACACACAATATAAGTAATAAATCAAATTTTTATTTTACATTAAAAAAATATACATGTACATAAATGAACATGTTATCAATGAATATCTCAATAAGAGCCCCTAGGAACATATATGGACTTACTCAAGCGATAGGAAATCAAGTAAAAAATATTTAAAATTAATTTACAAATTTCATACATGGGTAGTGGTACCTTTATTTCATATGACACACACAAAGATCATAAAATTGATTGTAATGATTATGGGCCTCCTAATTTTACATATCATAGACATTCTAATTGAATACCCACAAACTATTCAACCTTATAGAGAACAAATCAATTAAACAATAAAAAGACCTAGAAATATTAATATTCTGTTGAAGAAAATTATATTTCAATAAAATTAGGTAACTGATGCAAGAGGAAGAATAACCATTCCTATATGACAGATGTAATGCACCAAGGATTCATCAATAATATGACCCCTTTTGTAAATGTGGGAATAAATATTAATTATTATTTTTATAATTTTCAACATTTAAAGAGAATTTTAAAAATACATAGGAGGTACTTTTTGGAATGACTAATTTGTTCCCAAATAAATACCATTGATTGGGTTACACTATGGTTTAAACCATCATTTAATGGTTAAATTGACAATATTTGGGAGAAACACGAAATCACAACTAACTATACATGGGTTATGCTATTACATGACTCTTCTCATCTGGTTGAAGTTCCCAACATCAGTTAGGTAATCACAGTGATAATATAATTATAATAATGTGATTACTCCACCTTAATATTTTCCTTCAAAACCCAATTCATGGGATGTTATGTAACCACACACCAACAATAAATTATTAATCTTATATATCCAATTTCCATTAAAAAAATCATAGGATAAAAATTGATCATCAACCTTTAGTAATATTATTTGATGGACATGAGTGAAAATACAAGAATCAATCAACTAACCACCCTTCAACACCTTCAGAAATTAAAACAAAAAACAATAGATGAAGTTTAGAAAAAAAATTAAATAATTTTGTACCTTATAAAATATGGTTGTTACAATTTTCACAATTTTAGGCCCCATAGAAGTGACAATGAATTTATATGTGAATGATGGGGAAGGAATCCATTTAAAAGTATTTGAATCAATATTCTAATTCAGAAATAGATTATATTGGGGAAATTTTGGGTTACAATGTATAAAACGATGCTCTATGGAATATATTTCATGAAATTTAATTTCTTATGAGAAGGAACTCATGCAATAAAATTTAAGCTAACATGATGATGAATGGAAAAAATAATATAAATTTATGAGTTAACTATCCTAAAATGGTCAATATTATCAAATGTGTATGTGTTTCTCATAAACATAAATAATATCATTGGTGTCACATATTTTAGTATTATATGATCAAGATGAAATTTTATGCAACAAATTTTAATTTCATATATTAAGTAATGCCCATATAATTTAAGGTACAGTGAGAATAATTATGGACAAATGATTTGTGTTTCATATAAAATAGTAATCTATAAGGTTTTATATCATGTTTTAATAATATTATACAACACTTATTTGGTTCATGTGATGAGGAAATGATATTGTACATTTTCTGTTCATATGATAAGGGCATGTTTTCATATTATTAAAGACCATGAAAAGTGGACTTATGGATTAAAATTTAATATTTATTTATATCTCTTATTTAGAATTCTTACACTGGTAGGATGAGAACTGTTCCCTAAATATTCTTTTATTGATGTGCATAATTTATTGGAGTAGACCCTTTGTATAATATAAAGGTCCTATCATTTCAGTTTAACTTTTGGTGGATTGTTTCATAGTACAACAGATTTTCTTAAATTTAACCTAGATTGCCTTTGTAAAAATAATCAATAGTTGGTCTTCCTACTGAATGAACATGTTACCAAATATTGATGAACCCTAGGGTAAGGTATTACTCCTAAACTCATTTTTTGTGGTTTTCAAAATCTTTTAACAAAAACTATGAAAATTTAAATTTAGTTAATTTTAAACAAATTTCAATTTAGGGTGAGGATTATAATATCTCAATTGAAAATAAAACCCCAATTATTTACAATATAAAATAATGATTCTTTCAGGTATGGGTATGATTTATTGTGTTTTATGTCCCTTAAATTTTATAATTTTATCATGAAATATTTTATTTTCCTTCTAACTACTTTTTATAGTACATTTCAAAGTGAATTATTGAATTAATAAATTCATCAACAAGTAGTAATATTATAGTAGTAATAATGGTATTAGGGTATCCTATATTTAGAAAAAAATTTATTTAACATATATACAAAATAAATTATACATTTTTTCATATAGATAGTACATGGAAATCCAAATTTATGGATTATATTATACTGAACGATTTGATGACTATTTTTAATCTAAAATCATTTAAGGGTAGAACCTCATCCGAATTTAATAAGAAATTTTTTGGTAAAAAGAATGAATATGAGCAACCTAATAGTTATTTTAATTCATAAATAAATTAAATATATTCTATATATAACAGACGGCATGGATTACATTATGCAATAGATTAATTATAGGGTTTAAAAATTGTATTTAGTATGAACTTGGTACCCATGAAATTTCACAGTAAACAACAAGAAATAATTAATTAGGGAATTCCATAAGCATCCAAGCCACCTGATCATATAACAGAGATTAGATTCTACATCAATGGAACTGTATATTCCAAAGGGAAAAAATTCATAAAATTTAGGGACTATCATCTATAAACACATCTAATAAGGTCATATATTTACCATTCAAACTAGATAACAGTAGGATAATTAATGAGTTACAAGGCCTTATGTGTGCCTCCTCGAATTCATGACATTGCTGACAAGAAGTGAATGACTATAATGGTAGGGTGGTGAGACTATAACCATATTATCAGAGTGTATCATAGTGGTATAAAATATCAGCTTGTATTTGTAAAAAAATAATAATAAATCATCAGAAGTATAAACCATCCAGAATAAATAAACATGTAAATTCTTAATCGTTATCATATAAAAAATTATTTCATGTCTATATGCCTTACAAAATGAAAAAAGGCCAAACAATATCTACCCCTAGTACAAAAAGAATAAGATTGGTCTTTTGTTACCATACTCTATCCTAAAAAGATCATCAAATATCAACAATGGGATGCTTCCCTTTCCCTATACCCATATCCATAAAGTCTGTACAGGTACGAACATGCGGCCCAAACAGGGTGTGACATATACTCAATAGGACACCAAATAATGGATTCTGTAATTATCAAGTATATGAATATAAAATATGTTTTTTACATGTGATAACCAATATATAATAGTAAATAAATAAATTAATATAACAAACATTGTTAAGATTTCGTCACAAGACACCCCACTGATTCTACCTGCTTCAGCCCAATCCGAAATGTCTTGGTAAAATTCTAACATGGTATATATATATATATATCATATACACATGATCATATATGTGTGTGTATATTATATATAGTTACTTATTATATGATAAGTATCATGTTATTTACAAATGTAAACCATACAAAAATATAAGGGATTTCATAATTCTCAGGACATATGTGCATACGTAAGAAGAATAACAAGTAAATTTAGTATATAAAGTATTGATAGAATACAAGAACACTATTTGAATTTGGAGACAGATAATGTTATTTAATTATGATAGAATATTGATCCAATTAAAATTATTCCTCAAAAAGGAACCCATGTATCACTCCAAAAATATAATAATAGACCATCACCTCTAGAGGATCCCATCCAAGGTGTTTTGTATAAGGAACCCATGTATCATATCTGACATAGTATAAAATCTTAACTCTAAAATCCAATCCAAGTTATGATATATAGAAAACCATTAATCATTCATGACATGTTATATTCATATTTCCCTCAACTCAAATCTTATATAATCTACTGGGGAATTATGTATCACTCATGTGTAATATAAAGGCATTGGCCCATTGACCCGATCAAAATAATTCTTTGTAAGAACATATGTTTCCCTCCTAGTGTGTTATGATTCATTTGGGAATATTAAATTTTTTACAAATGAGAATAACTTCTATAGAATTACTAACATTGTATAAGATAAATGTCATTGTTGATACTCAATCGCATACCATTCAAATATTTCTCTTAATCCACATTAGTTAATTAGTTTCATTATGGAATTAAATCTATAATATGAAAATAAAGGTGTTATACAAATGGCATTAAATTTACCTCTGGATTAATTTAAATTTAATTTAATTTATTAGTCAAACTCAGCATACCTTATGTTGAGGTAAATTTTTTTCTATGGATTAAGGATCATGAATTTATATAAAATGCACCATTATGGGCGGCTTGTGTTGATGCAGACATCAATAGAAGATAAAAATTAGGATTATAGGACCTCCTTATGAATTCATACAATTTAATTCATTTAATATTAAATTTAATATGTGTTTTTCAAGAGTTTTGGATCATGGAATAATAGTTTGTAATATAAAACATTGAGACATAATTGAAAAATGATCTAGACCACATACCTTATAATAGCAGACAAACCCTCATCTAATGTTGGAATCCAATCAGAGATGGAATAGTATAAATCAATGAAATCCATTAACAATCATAAAATATTGTGTATTTTTTATATGGATTTAGAATTATATATGGATATATAAATCAATAGTTCTAGAATGTGGATTGAATCACTTTCCAACATGGATCAATCATGGCCAACAATGTGTGATTCCTACATCATATGATGGAGGATGATTAAAGCCCATGGGAGAGGGAGATGGGAGCTTGAGTGGAGGGGGATAGTTACTATTCTTGTAAAATAATATAGTAATAACGGAGATTTAGGGTTATATGTAAATAAGTTAAAAAGGAGAAATTTATACAATAATTATAGGTCCTGATGTACTTCCCACATAAATGGAAAATATTTTCCATAAATATAGCTTTCATAGAATCCTTTCCAAATTTCATATAGAGTAAAATCACATTTTACACCATAGAATATCCATTTATCAAATAAGATCCCCTAAATTAGATTTCTATAGAACAACTTTTACACAAGTATGGTTTATGCTATAAATTCATAATCTAATACAGAAACAATATGAAGACACATTCATAAAAATGTTTAATAACAATTAGAATGATAGAATAAACCAATAATAGGGTCCCAAAATAAGATTGAGAAATTAATGAATCATACATCATTGAAGACATGATGGTAGAATCCCACCTCTGTAAAACAATACATCTCTATGTTTCCCTTGTGAGGATACATAAGCATCCTCTGATATTAAATTTGGCCACTAAGAACATACATTGACCTCTCGCACCAAGGTATCATCTTCTACATGGTTGGGCATCCATAGAACCCATACTAATGGAATTGAAGTACCTAAAAGATCTTTAATTCCATGTTCAACGTTACATATATGATTCTCCTTAAATGATAAATCTATCTGCAATTAAACCTCATCAGACTGGAAAATATGATATGGTTTTGAATATTATTGTTACAGATGAGGTACAGTGGAGACATCATGCGTAGCTATGTATATTTTAGCTAACTACATATGATAAGATATTGGCCTTAAAATCTCTAAAATATAAAATGGTCTGATATAATTAGGGGAATTCTTAAAAAATATTTTAAATCTTCTTTTCCATTTCCCAGGAGAAACATGTATAGAAATCATATCCCCCATATCGAGCCATAGTGGTTAGTGTTGGTGATCAGTGTAAGAATTCTACCTAGACTGAGTTGAATCAATACACATCCTAAAATTATAAAACAAATCTTATGTATATTAATGGAGATGATGTACTGGTATTTCTACATCTCCCACCACTGTCTAGCATAGGGTTGAACAATATTTCTTATTGTATAGGGCCTCGTTAGGATCCATCAGTATTGTTGCCTAGATGTTTTTGTTATAAGTAAATTAGGAAAAATAAGTTGTTTCACCGATAAACCTCCATATTTTAGGAAACATGATTGCATCATGTCCTCTAAAATCTGAATCCTATGATCATATTTCTCATCGGTCAATGGGTGAAAGGTTGTTCCTAAAATAACCTATATACTAAGACCATTTTCGAAGGATTTATAGAAAACTGATGTAAGACTAGAATCTATATTCTATATTCATAGTCAATGGAACTCCCTGGAGGTGTATAACGTCCCAAAGATATAACCTTCAAATATCAGCTGCTGAAAATTTATTCTTGATAGGTAGAGAGTCTGTAATTTTTTTCAACATGTCGATAACCACCAATATTGCATCACTGTGTCAAGGGGATATTGGAAAAATTATTCGTAAATCCAAGAGGATGTTATCCAATTTACATTTTTCAATGGATAGAAAATATAATATTCTAATAGGCTATTAGGGATCCAATATCACTTACAAACAAGTAAAACACCTTGTAGACATATCCGACAATATTCGATTTCATACATGACAACCAATACAGGAAAAGAATATCAGAGTACATATTTATGGATCCAAGGTGTACTACCCATACAGTTTCATGAGATTCCCAAATCAATTCCTCCTAAATGTCTGAAGTAACCCATACACATCCATGAATTCATACGACCTCTTCTATGTAGTAGGTCGTCATCTAAAATGATCTCCCATAGGACCACTCCCTTGGAATAAGAATAACGTATCATATTCACTATACAAATATATGATGAGGAAACAACTAAAACAAAAAAATACCATATTATTTTGATATAAAAAACCCCATCATGTATCTTATAAAAGAATGTAATAATCTATAACTCGCTATTATCCCCTTAACTATAGTTTCTGAGTCTACCAGCTTGTAGAATCATCATCAAAATTTCTTTTCTGGGTTGTATATGTAAACTCAATGTTGAAAAAATATATCTATTCAACCCATATCCACAACCTAATGATCAATTCACACTGTGTAATGATGTATTTGAGTTATTTTTTTTGTTTTCGTAAGACAAAAAACACTATCCCATTAAATATATCCTCCAAAACTATAAGGTATGTATGAAATCATCAAAGTAATGATCATAGATTGGGTAATTTCGATCATTATTCATCAACTATAGTTAAACATAAACAATGACTCAATATACCAACATCAAAACTAGCCATATACTGATACTAGATGCATCAAAATAAACTGTATAACTTAATATCGCCTCCATAAGAATCATTTCCTGTATAGAATTAAATTTTCCTTTAATTTATTCAAATGATTTGTCACGCAATTCAGATATTGTAAACATGAACGCTATATTTATCAAGCCTATAAGAGTTAAATCAAGGTTTAAAAAACCTGAATTAATTACTTGTAATTTCATACCACTCCATGAAACATTATAGGAAGAAGTGTTTCTCCAAGGAAAATTTAGCTCTTATGTTCTATAGGTCTGTAAATACGAATTTCTTTAACATGATGTAATTTAAAAAGTAAACATTAACAATATAGAAATTTAAATTGCTCAGCATATCATATATATGGTTATCTTTTAGTGTATTTAGGACAATATGAATATATTGGACATGTTTGGGTCTGGTATTTGAACCCACCAAGATGTAGTCCATGAATAATACAATAGATAAATCAAGATACACATGGAATACAAAATTTATTAGGTCCATGAAAACTATGGGTTCTTTAATAAACAAAACATCATGACCATATTCATATACAATAAATACCTAATATGCAATTCTATTCATGGTATGTCTAATGGTCTCACGTTCACCTACTTACAACATGCCCTCATTTAATTCTTCTAAATAACATGAGCTCCTGAATCTGGTCATCACAGTCATCTATATGTGGAGTTGGATAACATATTTTTATCATAAGCTTGTGCACCTGATGGTAATCCACCAAAATCTTATGTGTATCACCAACCTTCTTGGAGAGAAGGACAGGTGGACACCAAGGATGAGTAATGAGCTTCAAAAAACCATGGGATTATATGTCCTCTAACTACTTCTTCTGTTCTCCGATCCATGTGGAATTAATCAGTTATGGTGGAATGGTCCCTATTTATCCTCATGGAACTAGATAAATAGTGAACTCCACCTCTTTTACTAGAGGTAACCCATAAAATTCAGTTGAAAAGATGTCCTTGAAACAAACCATTGTGAAATGAAAATCAAATTTTTCATCTACCATAATAAATGATAAAAGGAAAAAAAATATTGGGTGTCACTCCGCCCAACCCATGATGAATAGGTCCATCACAAATCACATGGACATCCCATTCTCCCTTATACAAAAAAATAATCTTTTTAATTTATGTGAATGACACACTCTAGTGATAGAATATAATGTGATACTGATATGGTACTATCTAATCCATCTCAAGCATTATTTCAAAAAAAAATCATATATAGATTAAGAGGTTCTATAAGATGGTACAACTACCGATCCCAAAGGGGCATATCATGTATCGGCATGTGCATTTAGATCGGATTCACAATAGTGTTTTGAGAGTCATTACACAACATTATCACTCTACATATAGGCTCATGCATTCTATAATTAACGCATATATAAGATAATGTTGAATATATGTTTCAAACAAGGTATATATAAATATAGTGGCTTCTAGAATAATAACATGAATTATAGGTGGCTCGAGACATTTTTCCTTGGGTGTGGGACAAATTATATAGTTATCGATCAGATTCGCAACTCTATTATACAACCAGACAACAAAGGGATGGTGTCCTCTACATGTGTATTATATTGGAATTATGGATTCCTCAAAAATATCCACCACCATGGCCTAATATTCTAAGAGTAGAACATGTTTTTTTCATACATGGACATACTAATCGTACAATAAATTGTAGAGTTACTGTAGATCCATTATCCCTAGTCTCTAGGAAGGTATTTTAATTGAAATACTAAAGGTGCCCCATCTAGCTCCAATACTAGTACTCAATTTGGTCCATTGTATAATGGGGATTCTCATAGAACACACTAACTCTTTGGTGACATAAAATGTAACTTATGATGGGAGTCATCTAATTATAAATTTCCAAAAAAACTCAATGTGACATTTCCTATATCTAAAAAGATCAAATCCCTATCTTGATAGTAGACTACCATGTCCCAAACATCCAACAACCCTTATGTTGTAACGACCAAATATTTTTTTTAAAGGAAATTACATTATTATACATATGTCATAATCACATTAACTACTAGGTGCTATTAGACCATTAAAACATATTTTTTTCACTTCTATGATGTGAATTTCAAAAATCTGGCATACACAGTCGCGATCAGTAAGTTATATAGAGTGCAATAAGAAAAACATAACTTTTGGTGAATAGTAACATACCCGTATGAATAGTAACATACCCTTATGAATAGGGACATACCCTAATGAAGATTAACCTTACCTATATTAATATATAAATAATATTCAAGTTGAAATTACCATAGAGCTATATTTTAGAATAAGTTAATGAATATTTTAAAACTGGTTTTTGATAATAAATTAGGATTTTAATTATATATTAAATTATTAATATTTAGAAAATTATTTTCTAAAAATGGACATTATTTTTGGATTCTACATGTTGAAAAATGGTTAGGGTGTTTTTTTTGGGATTTTTCTGAAATACTTGATTTTTTGATAAATAGTAAAATACAATAATTTATTGTATATATACATTATAATATAAATATATTATTCCTAGCATCATGGCTAATGTCACAACCCTTAATCCTAATTCACATCACAAAATTTCTATTCTTTTTCATGGAATACATACTATTACTTGTCTTGTGAATAAATAATAAATTAATGAGTTTTATATTAAGAAATCCCCTCCCTCCTCCACTATAAAACCCCCCTCTCACCCCCTATTCCAATCACTCCTCTCAAGCCTTGTGCCTTCTCTAAATTCTCGAAAAATAACCTCCCAACCAATTTTCCCACTTCCATCAAGCTTTTATCTCATTAAAATACCAAAAACTCTCACTTAAAGAGATTCTCAAGGAAGTTTGGTTCATGTGGTAAATTCCACTTTTCAATTCTTTGTCTTTCCTTTCAAGTTCATTTGTTTTTTTATATTACCTATATTTATCCAAATTCTGTGATGACTCTAGTACCTTATATGTACTAGATTGTTTTCATGATAGTGGAATAATTAATCATAATTTACCCCTTTTTACATTATTTTATACTAGTAGCAAAAACACCATCTGAGATGTGTCAATTTTACACATTGAAGGATGATGGACTTTCGATTTAATTTATCATTATAAATTCAGGTCATGAAACCATTCATATAATGTTTGAACCAGATTATTATATATAATATAACCTATTTAAGATTATTTAATACCTTTGTTCAGAAGGGGGTATGTTATAATGAAAAATGACTTTGTTATAATAAAAACCCACAAATTAACCGAAACAATTGTCATTAAATTTATATATGATAATTATTCCACATTCAATGTAACCAAGATATATAAATGAAAAATAACACCTATTTATGTACATAAATAATATATAATTTCAACTCTGTAAATTTACATCTGTTCCACTTCATTACTTAAAAACAAGTGAACCGAATATGAAAATAAGAGAAACGAACACTCAAAAACGACGAAATTCAATACAATAACTTGTCAATAAAGATAGAAATGAACTAACCAGAATTATGGTAAACTAAATACATGTCTAATAGGTTCTAAAATAAGTTATTAACAATTATAATTTCATATTCTATGAGCATATGTACCAAATCAGAACACGTTTGGAGATAATTTAAGGGTTTTTCACCCGAACTTCCATTTTCATTCGGGTTACAATAATTATCTAATTTCCTCGATGAAATTCTTATGTATTGTTATGTATTCGTCATAAATTCTGTGTGAGTATTTGATAAATGTACACAAACCAGAACCCTTCACAATTTTTTGGATAGTTACACATTTTAAAAGGAACATTCAAAACTGTTTCCAAAATACAAGCCCAATTCAATGGAATTTCTCAAATTCATATCTATTTTCAAGGAAACATTATAATCTGTTTTTGGGAACCCTTATCCATATAAAATATCTAATTTTATTATGAAAATACTATAATAATTCACCTCTTGTTTTATACAATGATTTTTACAAAAGAACTCTTCTTTTCAAAATAAAAGAGTATTTATCTCAAGAATTGCTTAATGATTTTATAAGAGTGTTTTCATTTAATTCAACACACTTTTTGATTCCATGGTATTATTGGGTTTAATAATTTATAAAGTCATATTTTATTTAATGGTTTCTGACTAAATCTATTGTGGATGATCTATCCTAAAACCATTCACCATATTATTTCTAATGTTTAGTGGTTAATGTTAAATGATTGGGGAAAGTTAGTAACATTTCATATGATATTTTCAATATGAATGTATATGTGGTTTTTGTTAATCCCCACTCATATGAGGAATGAATTGGAATTATTATGTGATGGGTTTGGCCTGCTATATCCCCTCGATGCCTCAGTAGGACTCATGAGACAAATAGATGTGGAATTGGCCGAGGCCTTTCCCAATGTGCTATTGATTTTAGATGAGGCATTAATCACTAGATGTCTTGGCCGAGGCCATAACAAAATGATTCAGAATGTCTGGCATATGCACTTCCCTCATTATGATGCTTGTAATTGAATTTTCATATGGTTATTCAACTAGTAGAATACCCATGAATATGTTTAATTATGGTATTATTTACTCATCTCATATTCCTTCCATAATGTATTCATGTTTATTATTAAAGGCATGTGTTTTCAATTATTCACCATATCTACTGTTTATATTATCTTCCATTGTATTTCATACTCTTACTAAGCTTTTTAGCTCACACCCTTCTTATGTTTCATTTTCTCAGGACATGAATATGTTTATTATGGATGACATGCTGAAATAACTTAGGAGTTATGGGTGTTTTCTAAGGAGTTTCCATTTTGTATTTCACCTCAAGTTGTAATATTGAACTTATGTATGAATCTTGTTTCTAATAATACTAAACTACTCAGTCCTTCGGGATTCATATTCCTAGTATGTATGCAAATGTAATCAAACAAGGCACCGACTCCTGGCAACTCGGTTCGGGTCCTTATAGTTAGTAGTAGAGAATGTTTAGTAGAATACTTGGAAACTAGATTTAGAAAATGTAGAATTAGGTAAGAGTCCCTATGTTTGTCTTTGAGGATAAACATACAAGAATGTCTTGGTTTTTTGGTAAAAATAGATTATGAGGATCTTTCATGAAATACATCCTTGTCTAGATACGAGCAGGTAGAGGCAGCTCTGACACAAGTGTATCTAGGGGTAAAACCTGAAAACACCGCTTTGAGATAGACTCAAATGGGTACTGGTGCACAACAACGGGCCTTGCTACACTCTTGGTTATGAAACTCCAGGGGGATATTCTTAGGATAATTCACATTTTCATTACAATACATTATGAAGGAGTTTAATGTAAATATTCCTCAAAGAAACCATTTTTGTTATTATGGGATTAGCCATGCATAGGATCTCAATTTTTCTGAGTATTTTTAAGTTAGGATTATACATTATGATTCATAACCTAATATAGTGTATGCCATTTTCTAGATATGGTGCCTAGTAGAAGGAATGGGAATCGCATGAATGCACATGTCCCCTATAGAGATTTTCCTCCGACTCATGATAATGATGTTGGCTCTGGTGTTGTGACTGGTGTAGAGTAACTCATAACTATACTGGGACAACATACTCTGGTTATGAATAATAATCTTACCCATATAGAGCATCCGGATCCACCACGTGGAGGAGCCATGCTATATCACTTTATGCGACAACAACCTTCATCCTTCAACGGGACTACAAACCCATTAGTAGTAGAGCAGTGGATATGTTCCCTTGAGAATATATTTCTCACTTTGGGATGTAATGAAAGAGAGAATGTTTTCATGGCAGTATATCGTCTATCAAGAGATGCATATTAGGGGTGTACATTAATCCAAAACACAAATAAGGAGGAAGAGACAGAAGATATGGAATTTAGTGATTTAAAGGAAATATTCTAAGAATAATATTTCCCTAGTGAGCAGCAAGTAGATATGGAGAGACAATTTTTGAATCTAAGGCAAAATGAAGATGAGAATGTTGCACGGTATGAACCTAACTTCACAATATTAGCAAGACATGTTGTAGACTACATACGAAATCCAAGGAGCAAAATTGATCGATTCTTTGGTAGCCTAAACCCATTCCTCCTATAGGCAATGGTCTCCCAATGTTTTTCATCAAATGAGGATATAGTTTCAAGTTCCATCAAGACAAAAAAAGAATTCTCTAAGTCTTATGACATTACGGGAAAGCATGAAAAGAAGAGGGCTGCTGAAAACCCTGGGAAAGGAAATAAGGAAACGGGGTAGAAGGGAAGAGTTAAATTTCCACCATGTGACAACTGTGGAAAGAAACACCATGGTGCATTCTTAAAAGGAAAAGGAGTATGCTAAAAATGTGTTCAGAAAGGGCATCTTTCTGGTGATTGCAAAGGGAAGAAGAAAACCAATGATGTTCAATGTTATAGTTGTTAGGAAATGGGACACTATTCTAATGATTTTCCAAAATGTCAAGGAAATATGTAACAGAAAAAGCCCAGAGATCAGGGACATTCGTATCCAATAACAACTGTAGAGGTTGTTGTTCTTAATAATGTGGTGGTAGGTACATTAATCATTTTCTCAAATTTATCCAATAATTTATTTCATTCTGGATCGTTGCATTCATTTATATCTTCCCAGTTTTCCAAGAAAATTCGATATGTTAATTTAATTTAATAAAGGAGTTATCAGTCAAAACTCCTAGTGGATGTATCATTCCAACAAAGGCATGTTGATTAGTCCCCATCCAGACAAAAAAATGTGCTCTAGTTGCAATACTTATCATCATACCAATGGATGAATTTTATATAATTCTCGGTATGGATTGGCTGTCAAATTATGATGCGAATATTTATTATAAGAGGAAGGAAGTTATATTTTTTAAAACTGGTGTAGAATCCCTTGTCTTTAGGGCGGAAACATCACCAACTGATTCTTATCTAGAACCACCCCCAATATCTCTACTGAATACAATAATTGGAGGGGAAGATAAACCAATATATATGGGCGAGGAAAGAAATCATAAAATTGAGGATGTACACATAGTGAAAGAGTACATTGATTAATTTCTAAGGGATTTACCTTGACATCCTCTAGAGTGGGAAGTTTAGTTCTCTATTGGTTTAATTCCTGATGCAAGACCTATATCAAAGTCTCCTTATATAATGGCCACTCTAGAATTAATAGAGCTAAAGAAAAAACTAGAGGATTTAAGTGAAAAAGGATTTATTCGACCTAGGGTTTCTCCCTGTGATGCCCCAGTCCTCTTTGTCAAGAAGAAAGATGGATCCATGAGGCTTTGCATTGATTACATGGAAATCAATTCTATTACAATGACGTATAAGTATCCTCTGCCCTGGATTGATGATTTATTTGACCAACTACATGGAGCTCAATACTTTTCAAATATTGGCCTTCGTTCCGGATATCATCAGTTGTGTGGGATGAAGGAAGATGTTCTTAAGACTACATTTCAGACCAGGTATGGGAATTATGAGTTTATAGTGATGCCTTTTGGAAAAAAAATGCACCCTCGGTTTTTATGGATTTAAGGACTAGAGATTTCAAGGAATATATTGATAACTTTTTTGTGGTATTCATCGATGATATCCTCGTATATTCAAAAAGCTATGAAGACCATGAGAATCACCTGCGAGTTATTCTGAGAACTCTTAGAAGAAATAAATTATATGGGAAGTTCAGTATGTCCGAATTATGGATTCAATCAGTTTCTTTTCTAGGCCATATTTTCTCCAAGGATGGAATCCTATTTGATCCTGCAAAGACATAGGCAATCCAAGATTTTCCTAAGCCAATAAACACAACTGAGGTACACATTTTTATTGTCTTAGCAGGTTATTATCGGCGTTTCATACATAAGTTTTCCCAACTGGATAACCCACTAATGAAGATCACACGTAAATGAGTTAAATTTGTTTTTCCAAAAGATTGTGAAGAATGTTTCAAAGAACTGAAGATAAGATTATTCAATGAACTTATATTTACTATACCCTCGGGGAATGATGGGTTTGTTATTTATAGTGATGCTTAAAAGAAATTACTTGGTTGTGTCCTTATGCAAAATGATAGGGTTATTGATTATGCATAATGATAACTAAAAATTCAGGAGAAAAACTATCCTACTCATGATCATGAGTTAGCTACTGTAATCTTTTCTTTGAAGATATGGAGACATTATCACTATGGTGAAAAATATGAGATTTATACTGACCACAAGAGTTTGAAGTATATTTTCTCATAGAAATAACTCAACATGAGGTAAAGTATATGGATTGATCTACTCGAGGATTATTATTGCATGATACACTACCACCAGGGGAAGGAAAATAAGGTGTAATATGCTTTGAGCAGAAAGGATCATGGAGTTTTGAACAAGATGAGAGTTGAAAGGGGTCCTATTATCATGGATCTAGTAAAGATAGATATGAGAATGACTATGGAAGGTGAAACATCAATACTTTTTCTAATGGTCTCCAAACCATATTTACTTTAAAGGATAAAAAGTTCTCAGGCTTATGATGAGGAGTTTCAAAAGAAGATTAAAGCTATGAATGATGGGAGATTGAGTGACTTCATATATGAAGATGGAATTTTGAAATTTGGGAAGAGGATTGGTGTTCCTGATATACCAACTCTAAAAAGGGAATTGTTGAATGATGCTCATAGTTCCAATTTCTCTATACACCCTGGAAGCACTACGATGCAGATAGATTTGACGGAAGATTTTTTGTGGGACAACATGAAGAGGGAGATTTCTGATTTTGTGTGAAGATGTATAGTTTGTCAACAAGTGAATACTGGAAGGAAACATCCTGGAAGAGTATTGAAACCTCTTCCCATACCTATGTGGAAATGGGATAACAACATTATGGACATTGTCATGGGATTACCGAAGACTCCTAGATGGAACGATGCAATATAGGTCATTGTTGATCGACTTACCAAGTCAGCACATTTTATTACTATAAGAGAAGATCTACCACTTGAACGGATAGTAGGACTATATATTAATGAAGTTATGAGACTTCATGGAGTACCCCTATTGATTTTTTCTGATCATGATCCATGTTTTGCATCATGATTCTGGAAAAGTCTTCAGAAGTCCCTGGATACTGATCTTCGTTTGAGCACTGCTTACCACACACAAACTGATGGACCACAAGAACAGACTATTCAAACATTGGAAGACATGTTGAGGTCTTCTTCACATGATTTTCAAGGCTTGTGGGATTAGTATTTACCTCTCGTATAATTTTCTTACAACAATATCTTCCATTCAAGTATACAGATGGCACCCTATGAAGAATTATATGGGAGGCGATGTCGTACACCAACATGCTGGGATAATGTTAGTGAAAGAATGCTTGTGGGACCATGACATGTTGAAGAAACAATGGAAAAGGTGAAGATTATCTATAACCATATCTAAATAGATCAATGTAGGCAAAAGTGATATTCAGATAACTGAAGGAAGGATTTGGGGTTTCAAGATGGTGATCACATTTTCTTAAAGGTATCTCCATGGAAGGGCATTATAGGATTTGGTAAGAATGGAAAGTTAAGTCCCAGGTATATCTGAACTTTAGAATTTCTAGACCGAATTGGAGTCGTAGCATACCATTTGCCAATGCTTCCGAGTCTCTCCAAGGTTCACAATGTGTTCCACATATCAATGTTAAGAAAGTATATGCCAGACCCAACACATGTACTCACTTATGAAGAGGTGGAACTTGAGCACAATCTATCACACTATGAAGAGCCTATCAAGACTCTTGATACTAGATAACAAGTATTGAGAAATAGGACAACTCATCCGGTGATGGATCTCTGGAGGAACCATAAGATGGAGGAATCAACAATGGAGCCTAAGGAGCTTATGTTAATGACATACCCGAATCTTTTTAGGTAATATTCTGTGAATTTCAAGGACAGAATTTTTGTAAGGAGGGGAGAATGTAATGACCCAATATTTTTTTAAAAGGAAATTACTTTCATATAAATATGCCCTAATCACATTAACTACTAAGTGATATGGGACCCTTAAAACATATGTTTGTCACTTCTGTGATGTGAATTTCAAAAATCCGACATACACAGTCGTGATCAGTAAGTTATTTAGAGTCCAATAAGAAAAACAAAATTATTGGTGAATAGAAACATATCCTTATAAATAGTAACATACCCTTATGAATAGTGAGAAACCCTAATTAATAGTATCCTTACCCATGATAATATATAAATAATATTCATGTTGAAAGTACGATATACCTATATTTTAGAATAAGATAATGAATGATTAAAAACTGGTTTTTGATAATAAATTATGATTTTAATTAAATATTAAATTAATAATATTTAGAAAAATATTTTTGAAAAATGGACTTTGTTTTCGGATTCTACACGTCGAAAAATGGATAGGGTGATTTTTTGGGATTTTTCTGAAATACTTGATTTTTTTGATGAATAGTAAAATACGGTAATTTACCATATATATACATTATAAGATAAATAGACTATTCCTAGCATCGTGGCTGCTGTCACAACCCTTAATCCTAATTCACATCATAAAATTACTATTCTTTGTCATTTAATAATTAATATTACTTTTTCCTGTGAAGAAATAATAAATTAATCAGTTTTATATTAAGAAATCCCCTCTCTCCTCCACTATAAAACCCCCTCTCACCCCCTCTTCCAATCACACCTCTCAAGCATTTTCCCTTCTCCAAATTCTGCCCAAATACCCTCCCAACCACCTCTCCCTCGTCCAGCAAGCTTTGGTCCTATTAAAATACCAAAACCTCTCCCTTAAGGAGGTTCTCAAGGAAGTTTGGTTCAAGAGGTAAATTCCTCTTTTCAATTCTTTGTCGTTCCTTTCATGTTCATTTGTTTGTTTTCTATTAACTCTCTTTATCCAAGTTCTGTGATGACTCCAGTACCTTATATGTAATGTAATGTTGTCATGATAGTGGAATAATTTTTCATCATCTCCCCCCTTTTACCTTCTTTTATACTAGTAGCAAGAACACCATCTGAGATGTGTCAATTTTACACATTCAAGGATGATGGAATTTAGATTTATTTTATCATTATAAATTCTGTTCATGAAACTACTTTTGTCATGGTTGAACTAGATTATTAAATATAATATAACCTATTTAAGATTATGTAATCCCTTTGTTCAAATATTTTTAGGTTATAATGAAAAATGAGTTCGTTCTAATCAAAACCTACAAATTAACTGAAACAATTATCATTAAAGATATAAATGATAATTCATCCTCCTTACATGTATCCAATCAATATAAATGAACAATAACACCTATTTGTGTTTATAAATAATATATAACTTCAATTCTGAATATTTACATCCATTCCACTTCATTACTTAAAAACAAGTGAACTGAATATGAAAATAAGAGAAACGAACACTCTAGAACCATGAAATTCAATACAATAACTTGTCAATAAAGACATAAATGAACAAAACAGAATTATGGAAAACTAAATAAAAGTCTAATAGGTTCTTAAATAAGTTATTAACAATTATAATTTCATATTCTAGGAGATTCATTAAAAGAGCGGAACACGTTTGGAGTTAAGGTAATGAGTTTTCACCCGAACATACATTTTCATTCGGGTTGCTTTTATTGTCTAATTTCCTCGATAGAATTATTATGTTTTTTATGTACTCTTCATAAATTCTGTGTGAGTATTCTATATATGTACACTAATTAGAATAATTCCCTATTTTCTGTATAGTTACACGTTTTAAAATGAACTTTCAATACTATATCCCAAATACAAGCCTGATTCAAGGGAATTTTTCAAATTCTTATCTATTTTCAAGGGGAAAATATAATCTGTTTTTGGGAACCCTTATCCTTATAAAATCACTCATTTTATTATTAAAATACTATCATAATTCACTTCTGGTTTTATAAAATGATTTTTCTAAAAGAACATATCTTTCCAAAATAAAAGAGTATTTATCTCAAGAATTGCTTAATGATTTAATAACAGTGTTTTCGTCTAATTCAACACTCTTGTTGATTCCATGGTATTATTGGGATTAAAAATAAATGAAGTAATATTTAATTTAATGGTTTATGACTAACTCTATTGTGGATGATCTATTCTAAAACCATTCACCATATTATTCCGAATGGTTAGTGTTTTATGTTTAATGATTGGGGAAAGATAGATACATTTCATCTGATAGTTTCAATATGAATGTATATGTTATTATGTTTATCCACAATTATATGACGAATTAATTTTACTTATTATGTGTTGGGTGGGGCCCTCTATAGCCCCTCGATGCATCGGTAGGTCTCATGAGACAAATAGACTTGGAATTGGCCGAGGCCTTTCTCAATGTGATATGGATTTTGGCCGAGGCTTTAATCACGAGATGTCTTGGCCGATGCCATGAAAAAATGATTCAGAATGTCCGGCATATGAACTTACCTCCTTATGAAGCTAGTCATTTAATGTTCATGTGGTTATTCGAATAGTATAATACCCATGAATATGTCTAATTATGGAATTATTTACTCAGCTCATATTCCTACCATAATGGGTATAAGTTTATTATTAAAGGCATGTGTTTTAAATTATTCACCATGTCTAATGTTTATATAATCTTATGTTGTATTGCTTACTCATACTGAGCGTTTGAGCTCACCCCTTTCTTATTTTTCATTATCTCAGTACATGAAGAATTTTTTTACGAATGACAAGCTGAAATAACCTAGAAGTTATGGGTGTTGTCTAAGGAGTTCCATGTTGTATTTCTCTTCAAGTTGTAATATTGAAATTATGTTTGAATGATGTTTCCAATAATACTAAACTACTCGGTCCTTCTGGATTCGTATTCCTTGTATGTATGACAATGTAATCAAATAAGGCACCGGCTCTGGGAAACTGGGTTTGGGTCCTTACATGTGTTTTACTATATGACCAGGGTATCGTTCATTATCTCAAAAGTTGTGGTCAACCAAAATAAAGTCACCTTCGATCTGATGTCGTATGTAATCCCATACTCAAACAACAGAATTGTGGTCAGCTCGTCACCTAAATTTTTTTGTGTGAAGAACTGAATCTATGTAAAATGAGATAAATAATGAATAAAAACCCTACAACCATGATGTATGTGAATAAAATCCATATAATTGTATTTTCATATCATATCAAGGAAGAATTAATTTTACAAGTAATCTAGAATGTCCACCTGATGATAATAATCCTAGTTGATAACATCGTAGCATGACATAGTAGAATCGTGATGAATATATGTTTTTAGCATGACCCTCCACTTTAGATGAATCTCCAAATGCTGAATGTTTTATAACATTGCCTCTATCTGCGACTCAACAACTTGATAACTAGATTCCTTGAAAAATATAATTCGGTAATGTCATTGGAACACTCAGGTAAGCTACTCAATAATAAGTGTAGGTTGGGGGCTCCCTATATAAAATGTAGGGGTCTTATGAATCTATCTTCGAGATGGGAATTTTATCCCATATTAGGGATAAAATGGTGTTCCAGATCATCCACTACTATAGGTAATAATGATGGAGCATCTTCAACAACCTCTAGAGCCTAATCCTCACCACCTTCCATTCTTATAACATGAGTAAATCAACATGGAATAGTTATACAGTAATAAAAAACACATCTTTAATGTTTTTTATAAATATATATGATCACATATATAAGAATAGGTTATATGAATGTCTTTCTATAAAAGAGTCACATCCATTTTCATACTCCTAAACCATGGTGTGAGTGATTTATATGTCTATAAGAAATCACAAGATACATTTCCAATTAACATATTACTATGGTTGGGTCAGGTTCAAGGTCCCACATCACATAATAGAGGTCCTGATATATGGAGTTTCAATTGAACGGTATACAGAATGAAACATTTTATATTTCAATTGGTATCACAATTTAATAGTAACCATATTATAAAAAATCCAATTCTTTTTTGTTTTTCCTAATTTATATAGATATAATTATATTGGTCCAGTTAAATGAGTCACTATTATGACGTTATAAAAGCTTAAGATTTCTAACATTCAATTGGAAGATCATGTAATTGTGAAATAACCCAAAAATCCAGTATCATGATGAAATTGGTTTTATGAAATGAATGGATTCGAAGAATCATAAATTCACAATTTATTGAATATATTCTTCAAAAATAAAACTTGTAATTTTTGTGATCGAATCAGCTAATGTAGAATATCATGTCAACAATAGTCCAATTCTCAAACAAGGATAAATTGGTTAATTAGGATGACACCATGATGATATATAGGAAATAACTTTTTAGGTTAATCTGAACACCTTAAATAGTCCAATTATTCTACACATGCATGAAACATTAGCCTAATTCAGAATATAATAGTCAATGAACTAGTAATATGTTGTTGTAAATTCAGGAGTTACTATAAACATGGCATGTCATGTGGTTGACAATTGAATCCTTATGTTCATACTATGAGGTATGAAATCATACCCCATGCTTTAACATTATAATGGAATATAATTCCACATTAATAATAAAATTAATATCATCACAAGTCATGTTTTTCTATAAATGTTGAAACCAATACATTGGTTTGTGGAAAATACCAGAACAATAATTTCTCAACCTAGTTAATTTGGTTGTTCATGGTATGTGGGTTAACTACTCCCCATCATAGGTTTATTACAAAATTAGGAAACATTACTAGTCTATAGTCTAATAACACAATATCGTAATAAAAAAATAAAATGACCTTTGATATCACTCTTTCATATCCTGATCTGACTCAATATATAACAGTAGATGAACCAGTGAGTTACGAGTCCTCAATCATAGCTCTCTATAGGATAGAGGTTGTATAATAATAGTTAGGGTCTATGATGGTGTGGTGGGGGGGCTGTACCATCATGATCAGAGTGTAATTATGTGATATAAATATTATTAAATAGATGAGAAAAAATAATAAATTATAGACACATAAACCATCTATATTAAATAAACATATACAAGCTAAATTAACATCATATACAAAATGATGTCATGTATGTATTCTATAAAAAATGAATATCGGCAAAATTCATCTCACTTATCATCATGAGAATGATCACGGTCCCCTTATTCCATACATTATCCTGTAAAGGGAATCAATCATCAATATAAGGACTGTTCTATTTATCCCTACATTCATCTTTATACCACGTTCGGGTACCAACCAGTGCCCTAAATAGTGTTTGAAATATACTTAGTAGGGCCCCGAAAACAGTGTCTTGAACTATCTAGTATGTGCATATAAAATGAGTAGTATGTAAGTAGTAATATATTTATAAATGAAACAAAAAAATAAATTAATTATAATACACCTTGTTCTGGGCTTCTCTTGAGACACCTGACCGATATTACCTTCTTCACCATCATTCGAGTTTTTTTGGGTATATATTTCTTTATCACTTTTCCCAAAGGGTTTACATACCTATGTTTCCCTCTTTCATTCCATGGTAGTTTATATTCTTCCTAGACCATTATCTACCACAACATCCTGCTCTGGTATCCTTGTCCCTTTATCCATTATAGGTTAGTCAAGTGCATTAGATTCCAAATAAGTTTTATGATGCATCTAAGGAGTGGTAATAGTTCTCAGGTGGCGTGACATGTGGTTTATTTCTCCCATTATTATTTAATTTCGAATTTTTTCCTTTGATGATGGAATTGGTTCTCCATATGGTTGTCGCTACTCTATATGGTGTTAGGATGCTGGTTTATGCAGTTTGATGATGATGTATTTAGACAATGATCTACGTTATTGATGGCTCGATAGACTATGATGTTAACCGGTGGTAATGTATGGTGTTTGGACGATGACGATGATGGTGGACAAGGATAAATGACAATGATAGTAACGATGAAGACATAGAACCATGTGATATAGAGGTGAATATGAAGAGTAATGGGGAATTTTGGGGGGCCTTTCAAACAAGGTGATTATGGGGAGGTAAAAAGATATGGCGTTTGATGTGATGGGTGTGTGACTCGAGGTTAGTGCATAAGTCGTGATGTTTTGTCAATCGAGAAGGGTGACAATGACTCTTAATTTTGAATATTGGTGATGCACTATTTTGGGTCTACTCATTGGAATGGTTATTTTACCACATCTTTTAAAATATAGTTAAAAATGGATTCGGATGATGTAATAATAACTAAGACCCATGGTATATACCCAAAGAGTTTTTACACAAACATAAGGTATTTCATAATTCTAATGAATCGTATGCACCCAGAAGATTCATAACATGGAAGTAGAGTATATAATGTAAAGAATGAATCTAAGAATTTTCTTTTACATAGTGGACACATCAATTTGTTTAAATAAGAATTCATTTTATGTCCATAAAATGTGTCATGTTAAAAGGAACACATTTATTTCTTCCACTATATAATAAAATCTCATCACCTCTAGAGGATCCCTCTGAAGGATATCTATATAAGGAACCCAAGTATCACTCCCAACATGGTAGAAAATAATAAACCTATAAACCTAGTGAAATATTTATCACATAGGGAATAGTGTATTGTTATATCATTTTGTTCTCATCCTCTATAATACACTAGGGAACCAGGTATTTCTCATTATGAATATTAATGTATCTTCTTGGTGGTACCATCCCCAATGTTAAATGTAAGAACCTACGTATCGCTCAAAATGTGTTATAATTAATATATGAAACTTCAATTTTAAGTGTTATGAATTAGAAACCTCATATTTCTCTTAGTATGGTATAAACAATAGTTCATGGATGATTTTCAACACCATATAATTCAAAATATTCATTTAATTCAATTAGGTCAATTCATATAATAAATAAAACTAATATCCATGAAGAAAATGAATGGATTATACACATGTCCTAAAATTTTCCATTGGATTATTTAATATTAAATACCTATTACAAGGATACCTAAATAAAACTTAAGTGGCGGTTAAATTTAATTTCATGTCTTAAGGATCATGTATAATTATGAAACTCAACCTAAGGGGTGGCTTGCATCGATATAGACATCCCTCGATTATATAAATTATGTTTCTAACAACACCCTTACCAAGGATATAAATTTATTCATTTAATATAAAATTTTGGTGGCATCACAAAATATGTTTGGTGAGAAACTCAATGGTGTATAATATAGAACAACTATACCATAGGAAAAAAGACCATGACCACATATCTAGTGGCGGTAGATGACCATTTTTTCATTTTAGTCCTCCAATAAAATATAGAATGGACGACATTGACGAAATTGACCAATCCCCTAACAATAGGTTATATAAGCTTTTAGGGATTTGTATGTCTCTATGGTGAGATAAAATATGTAAATTATAAATGTGATTAAACAATTTACCTATATGAATCCAATGATACCAATGAAAATCAATTTTAACATCATATAATGGAGAATGCTCAATGATTATGGAAGAAGAAAGAGGGGGATTTGGCATAGGGGGTGTTTTTGTTTACAAAAAAAGGAAAAAATAATGTCAAGGTGATATGGAACTAATGGGAAAATGGTAAATTCATACAGTAATAATTGTTTTAGAGGTATTTTACACATAAATAGGAATCTTATTCCCTAGATATATTTTTCAGAGGGCCATTCCATAGGTCTTACGATGTAAAATAGAATTTTAAAGTGTAAAATAATCATTTATTGAGTAATATCCATATTTTCGGGGTTTCTAAAGAACAATAATGTGATAAGGATGGTTTTTATCATAAATCCATAGTTTATACTATATAGTGTCTATAAACCAAAACCTAAAATAGATGAAAAACCTTTATATATTGAAAACAAACAACTACTATGGTCTCAAAACAAGATTTAAAAATTAACTAATCATACCACATTGAATACATGATCTTATACAGAAGGACCCTATTAGTTAAAATATAAGAAGGATAAAATTAGAGGGGGATTGGGTAGTTCTTGTTATGTTGATTAAACATTTTACTTTCATTTATCTTATATCATGGTTAATCAAAATTCAAGTCTCTGACTAACTAAATAAAACAATTATAAATAATAAAATATAAAGAGGCATTATAAATTTCACTTGATTGACCCTCACTAGCCATTTCCTTGTATATTAAACTCATTGATGTGTCTTTGTACTAAAATCAATTGAATTTCACTACTTGTTTTATAAATTCGTAGTGGATTCACTACCTATCTATCTTCCCATTAAACCACAATAATGTGAGAAACCATTTCTCTTACTCAATAATAACTCACTACTCTCTAAAATGAAATATATTCAACTCCATGAACCAAAACATATATTACACACACACACACATATATATATATGAATTACCTTTCTTTTTTAATGTGATAAAATATTTAAATTTATATCCATAAATTGATTTTGAATTCCTCTACTCTTCAACTGATTTCATTCTTATCTATCCTCTCTAAATTTTTTTTCATTTTATATATTATACATGTGAAAAAATATATATCTAATTGAATATAAAACCTCTAAAAATAAATTTTTTCCCATCCAAGAATCATGGTCAAATTCATCAAACTATGTATACAAAAAACGGATCAATACCCCTCCATTCAAATCCTCATACATCCCCATTTACATTAGAAACTGAAAACATATAATTATACTAATATTGGAATACCAAGACATATTTAATCTTCACCATTGAATGGTTGGGTTTCGTAAGGATTTTGACACGAAAAAACCATCGATCGTGGATACTATATTACAAAAAAATAAAACTATACTATACCATTTAAATCTCTATACATGTACGATAAAATGATGTAATATAATGTCACAATGATTTGTTCTTTAATCTAGATTCATCTCTAAATAAAAATGATTAGTGAATCACCCATAGCCTCTAGAGTCATACTATTTTTCTCTAAACAAAAATTCATTACCACTATCATATTTAACCATCATATAATTCATATATATTATGGAAAACATTATTCCGAAATTATAGCTTTTAAATTCCATGATTAATAAATTATTTTACAATTTCCAAAAATAGTACATATTAAAAACTCATATTTTAATATACATCATATTTTTATCAGACATTAAAAATGTTTCTGAGAAACCACCAGATCCACAATGGAGAATAGTAATCTATCTCTCCCATTTTCAAAATATTTTATAAAAATTAATTCTGTCATAATCTACTCCATGCATGTATTACCAAAATGTTAAATCCCATGTAATAGTAGTCTAAACCATTATGTTTTTTAGTCCATTAACCAAAAATTGACTAATAATTAATATAAAAAACACCTCACATCATTTGATTACTTTTCAATGAAAAAATACTCTTTTTGATTTATTTATGAAGTATTTTTCAACAAGCACAACCTAATAAATATCATTGAATTTTTTGTCTATTAGACTCAATCAATGACACACTATTAAATGGGTTTCTAGAAATGTCACACAGAATAATATATAAAGGTATCTAATGTTATATGGTTCTTATCCATTAAAATAATCCATCTGCAATAGATTGGTTTTATAGATAGTTCAATAATAGGTACCTCTATATTGTATTATAATTAAAATATACAGATAAGGACACTAGTTGAGGTAATATGATTTAAAGCCCATCATTATCTCTTAAAAGCATGTTAATAAAAAGAGATATTACTATATGATGTTCTAAATGAATTATCATATGTCCAATTCTATTTGGGTGAGATTGAAATTTAAATTAGAGCTTATCTACTATTGGTAATTATGTATTTGTGAGATAGAAGATAGATAATTACATAAGGGTAATTACTTCATTAACAACTCATATGGTTAATAAGGGTAGATAAATACCCAATATTAATGGAACATTCTTCATGGACATATTTGATCATAAACAAAAAATAGACATTGTTCTTTTTTTAGTTAATTAGATTCATAATGATATATCTATGATTTTTATGTGGACTAAAAATTATACAACATTATTAGTGAATCCCTCTATAAAGGTGAAGAAATATTGAATTTATAACTTCATAAGGGAAATGGATATGACTGGATTGACGAATCTATTGGAAATATGTTCCTCCATCCTATTCCATATTAGAATTCTTGATTTCCGTAAAAAATATATTATATTTGAATGTTACCTTAAACAAAAAAAATTATATCATCATATAGATGCATCTTTTCAAATGTTAATTATTTTAAAATTAGATGATCCCTAAGAAAGACAAGTAGTTCTTACCATTTTTTTCCATCAAATAGATGCTTGAGATATTATATTATTAAAGAATCATAACCCATATTTTTTAAACTCCTATTCAATATAGAGAATTTTATGATACATTTTGAAGGAATAATTTGGGAGACTTGATAAAACCGATCATATTATAAGTAACATTGATGTTTTGTAAACAATAAAACAAAGTAGGATAAAATTTGCAACTGGGGGTATATCTAAACAAAACATACAACATAATCTAATTTATATATTACATCATAATTTATTTTCCCTCATCCTCTTTCTATGATAAAAAATAAAAATAGGGTTCTCTCTTTGGTAGTCACCTCAATTATTACTGGATATCATTATATCAATGAAATAAAAACGAAAAGGTACAATATGTTTTTTTAAGGTTATCAAATACACTCTAAAAATATTTTTCTGAATGATGGGACACAACATTAGCTATTAAATTTATAAATGTTAGAATTATTATGATGGAGCATCAATGAAACACCTAATATAGGTGATGAACCCCATGATATCTATAATTTTTTGGTTCTATGAATTAGAATGATAAAGTACATCATTATTATTCTCAATTCTATTCTCAATTCCTCAGTATCAAATAATAAATCCATGTAACTTTATAATGGTTAAACTTTATTGTATGTTATCATGGTTTGGAAAACCCAACCATGATGTTAGTGAAGTAGAATGATATTAACATGATTTTAAAGTGATGTCTTATAAATAGTACTCTATTACCATACATAATTTAGGATTGAATATATAGTGTATCATCAATTTATAGTTGGATCTATAATTATCATAACCAAATGAAATCACCCAGTAGATGTACACCCCAAAAATTTCCCAGCAGGTCACAGATTCCTTTTTATTTGGGGAGATCCTGATTGGAATGTATCCATAGTATATATCGATAATGGGGTATCATGAAAAAACTATATTTAATAAATTAATAATTTAGTTATTAGGATGAGAAAATAATTTATTGAGAAGTTTTTATTAAGGTTCTATATGTCAATATTGAAGTTGATCAATTAATTCATATTTTTATCATGAATAATTTTAGAAATCCACTTGTGGCATGAGTTATCTTATATGAAAAGATCCTATATAAAAATATGTAATTAATATTGTCCCGTGGAGTTGTTGGATGGATACATCCTAGTCATCACCTATTTGTAACTATCATGGATACCTATTTGGTATATGTGTTGGAATACATTCATTGTGTGTAGTTTTGACAACACTATGCAGTTTAATGTGAATACATCTCAATGTTGAAATTGGAATATTATGCACATATACATCTTCTTGGGAGTCATAATAATGTTTATTATCATCGTTTTTGAGATTTCATTAGTGAAAACTTATCATTATTGAGTTTTTTAGTGGTAGTTTATATTCCTATATTAAATATGGAAGAGGCATAATCAAACTATTCTTCTTCAGGATCGTGGGTAGTGGTGGGTCAATAGTTTCATGAACAAACATATATATGTATTTAATTTTACTCCGGAATAAATATTTGCACACAATATTTTAGAATATAGTGTATTATAAAACACATGCACCACAAAATAAAAATCAGTAACAATTAATTATATTAATAATAAAAATTACATTTATGGTATACATATACACAATAAAATAAACAATATTTTAGTGGGATAATAAAAAAAGATTAAAAAAAGTTGAATAGAGAATTTTGGATCAATTTTATCTCCTTGAATTATCTCACTCATAAAAACAATGTAAAGAATAAATACAACATTATTTATTTAATCATTATTTTGATAATAAATAACAAAAAACAATGGGGGGAAATTAAGTGATTGATGATTGAAGAAAAACAATTTACTACTGGAAAGTATAAAACCAATTATACCATTTGAATATTAAGCTGACAATGAAGAAAATTTTCATGAAATTTATGAATAATTATTGATAAGAATACCCACTTATACATTAATAAAAAATATAATCATTAGAATAGAAACATAAAAAATTAACATTTTTTAATGAAATGTAATAATATTTAATATGACTATCTGAATTAAATATAATTATTTCAAATATAGAAAATAGATATTAAAATTATAAAATAAAAAATGTATGATTACATTTGAGATAAAGTATATTTTAACATAATTTGTATGAAAAGATAAATTAAATATTTTTAATAAAAATAAAATAATTTTGAAAGAAATTTTGATAACATGAAATATATTATTAGAATCATCAAATCACTATTTTTTATTTATAATTTATTGGTAATTTGTTGAAAATATTCTTATTTTAATTCAATTTTAAAAATTCAGTTATTTATGACCACTTTGTTTATGATATAATAATGATATAATATTGACTAAATAAGTCCAAAAAAAGTTATATAGACACCAATGTTTCTTCAATATAATTATTTTACCTTTTATTAATAGAAAAAATAATTTTCTAACCTAGAAAAGTCATATACAATGTCAAAAAATGAAATGTCTTCCAAAAAAATTTAATTTACATTTTTTTTCATTATTCCATTTGTATAAAATAATAAATTCATTGTGAAAGAAGATAAAAATAAAAAAATTTGAAATTTAAATACAAAATCATTCATAATTGAAAAATAGAACTATTGAACATTTAACATTTTAAAGTATAAATTATTCAAAATTTGAACTCAAAAATACCATTCCTATCAATTATTAATAGCTCATCACGCTTCCCAGGAAAAAATAACATCCCAAACACTTCACAAAGGTAAATATATATCCAATTTACACCTCTTTAGTCTCAATAGAACAATATAGACCCTCTATCATAATCTAACACTAAATCCTCAAGGATCAGTTCCACATTAAAAGAGAATGCTTTAACGAAGAGGTAACCTTTTGATCCTCTCTTTTCAGTTTTTTCTATTATTATTTATTTTATTAATATCTATTTTCTTATCAATTAATACTAAACCATTATATTTATGAATATTGGATATTGATTTTTTATAATTTTTTGTATATTATTTAATCCAATTGAATTATATAAAAATTCTCTCTCCTACTCATTTTACATGTCTCACTAATGGCCTCTTCTATCCGCCTTTGATTTCAATGTCAATTTTTTATTTTTCACCACAATCATTAATGGTTTGGTAATTTTAGAAATTATATTTATAAATTGGTGATAATATATTCTATGAATAAAAATATAATTATAAAATTTTAAAAATAAACGAAACAAAAAAATGAAATAAAAATAATGAAATTAAAAAAAACACATTTTATTTAACTGTTTCACCTTTATATAATAATGATTAATAAATAAATTATAATTATTATAATAAATCAATAATAATAATGATTAATATAATATATTTCTATATTAATATTTCAACACTCAAAAGTTTATTATATAGGAGGCATAATTGTGATGAATCAAAAGGGACCTAAAGTAAGGGGACTCCAAACCCTATGTATATCCTTTTATGTTTTCTATCATTGTTTTTTTCGTCAACATTGTTCATCTAAATTCATTATTAATAACTTATATTTAACTTTTCATTTTATCTTCATAGGGATATGAAAAAAATATTATATTAGGCTGATTTTTTATAAACAATCGATGATTTGATAAGGCATTTATTCTCAAAACCTCTTATTGGATCTCAATGTCTAGGTTCTTATTCTGTTATTAATATATATTCTCATATGACACCATTTTCTATCTTAGAAAATGATTGGAAATTATTATTTTTGTAAATGATGAATATATCATAATCTTATGATGTAAGATAACATTTTTAAACCCATTCTTCCCACATGGGTCTATATCATATTTGAGATTATTATATATTTCCTTTCAATTTCGAATGCCTAGATATGAGTTTTTATGACATTAAGATTGGTCCTGAAATTATATTAAACTAAAAATGATTTGGTAATGTTAAATTTATTCTAAGATTATATGTATTACGAATGAAACTGACGCTATCTTTCTTCAAATTTAAAGAACCAATTATTTGAACCCATATTCTACGCATGAAGATGATGTTAGAATTAATCACTTATTTAATATATAAATTTAATGAAATGTTATTATGGTTCATTTATTACACATAGTAAAATTTAAAAATTTCTTTAAAATGATTCCTTCATTGTTATGATAATGAGATTTTTCTTAGAAAAAACTATTATTATTATTATTAACACCCATGTATATTATTGATTAATGACTATTTTTCCTTATGTCTTATTAACCCATTTAATCAAATTTTATCTCACCCTTTATTTAATGTATGTTCTAAGTTTGTTACATGTAACAAAGGGCTCTACAATAATTTATGTGTACTATGCCGAAGGATTTAAATAATTTCTTGATTTTCATTTATAATCATGTTGAATGTGTCTTATTTTACTAAGACCCTAAACCTTTCAGTTCTTGATTGTATAATTATTGAATTTATTATCATAAAGTTATGTAAAAATCAGATATAAATGTGGGAAAACATTTTATTTTTTATCAATTTGTTTTTCGAATTTAAGAATTTGGTTATCGAAATAATACAGAAAAAAGGCATTGGGGACCTATAGGTGAAGTCATTGGAATTGATTCAAACATGTGAATAAGTTATCTGTCCATGATTAATTTAATTATGTTTTGTATTCAATCCATTTATTATATGGCTTATGGTTTGAAATTTAAACACTAAAATAAAATGGATAATGGTACCTTGAATATCCACTCATGTTTATGAATGTCTTATTTTTTAGTGTTCTACACATTCCATTATTTGTTGGAAAATTTATCGAACTATTCAATCCCCTGCCTAATACATTGAAGTATATATATCAAAGAAAAACAATGCGATACAATCATTTCAATGGAAATGTTATACTCTTTCCAAATTATAATCTATGGGAAAATTATTCTTGTAAATTTTTTAAACCTCTGTTGTTATAATTTGACATTATTATAGGCATAAAATAGATCTTAATATATCGTTATCATATAAACTATCAAAAATTGAAATATTTTTCCATATAATTAATCATATCATGATCATTTATAATTATAATGATGATTTTGAATTACATTTATAAAATACCATAATTATGGGGTTGTTGATAACTAATAAAGAATCATATGTTGTTTAAATTGTTTAGATAAAGTAAATTAACATCCTTTATGAAATTTCCATTCTGTTGGATTACACCAATTTATTTCTTGAATTGTTTTGAAGAATACCCCAGAGCATGAAAAAGAGTTTTTATTATAACTCATACTCTAATCCACACCCATATATAAGAGTCAATATAGGATGGCCCTCATAGATCTACATGAGTCAATGGATCATTTACAAGTGATTTTTGACTAAGGGAACATAATTAACATTGGATCACATTGGGGTGAATTAGTTCCCTTTATCAAAAAGAAAGATAATTCAATGTTTTTTAAGAAAGTGTTGACTTGGAAAAATGAAAAAATCACTAAATATTATATAAAATCGAGAATACATGAGTCAAAAAGATGGGATCATATTACAATATTTCACAAGATGGGTGAGTTAATCAACAGGGATATCGTCCATTCAAAGCCTACCTTGATTTACCCCATTATTGGATAGTGCACCTACTATCATATTCAAATCATGATATGAATGAGAGTAAATATTATTAAAAACTTTGAGCGAATAGAGACAATCCATCAAAATTGTAGTAGTAGACCAAGCTAGATGAATCTCACCCTTCCAAATTTCTTGCACTATAGTAGTCAAGTCACTTCCAATCCATATGTTGTTCCAACTACGTTGCATGGTAAAAGAACTAGCTTTAATAACACTCAAAATTTCAGCTTCTAGTGTTTAGGAAATACAATGGAATCCATATATGCACTATAGGATATTAGAGAAGTGATTCATGAAGATATCTCCACATCTTGTAGGCCCTCGATTGCCTTTCGAAGTACCATCCACATAAATTTTAATCCAACTAGTAGGTGGTGGTTACCTGAAAACATCGAATTTCCACCGTCGTTGGTGATGAAATATTACAACTATAAACTTCAAATAATCATAATGTCATTTAATGTGTTGTTTCAATGCACATTCTAAATCAGATGAGCTTCATGAATAATAATAAGAATACGCGTTTGGCATGCATGAATGATGACTGAGTAATTATTTGTAAGATTTCATTTCAATCATATCATATCACATGAAATATCTTAGTTAATAAAGTTAGAAATATGTTCTTGGTTTTTTGGGACTATACATATCCACAAAACACATTAGGTGAGTGTTGTAAGTGTCAATAATCATCCATCTACACTCCAAGATGTAAAATATATTTTTCCAATGAGCGGGGGTTGGGGAACAAGAAATAAATAAATGATAAGCTGATTTTCCATGTTGATTAAAATGTGACATTATGAAAAAATTTGGATCCGAATGGTTTGTAAAAAAGTTTCAGTGGGTACACTGTTTTAGGTAATATGATAAGTAAGAGTAAAACATGAAGGATTTATCCATGGCTTATCAACAGTTTTTATCTTCTTAAATACAATTCCAGAGTTAATAAAATGGTGACAATAATTGTTTTTTAGTCAATAATACCATTGTGAGTATGCTCCTATATTAGAAAATAATTCTAGTGATATAAAGCTTTTTTTTCAACAACATTCCCAACATTATTAGGGAGGCTGTCAATATGAGAATTAATGACATTCCAGAAGAGTGAAATTTTTATTTTCAGGTGTTTGTTCTGAGATCAAAGAAATTAGAGGGAAAATAATCCGTTTGTATAACTAGAAGATCATTGAGGGGTTCTGGGAGACCATCCATTTAGAGTTTGTCATAATATTCTCATAATTTCCTTTAACTGAAGTCCATATGAGAGAGATTAGTAATTTCATGTTTATTTTCTTAAAATTATCTAGAACCTAGTTTTTAATGATATAAATACTGGGATATTCATTGTGAATCTTATTCTTGTTAAGTCTAGATTGAAGAGATTAATCAAAAAGAATTATGTTTTTAATTCTAAGACCACCCTTATCTAGTTTTTTTCAACAATTAGACCAAGGTATAGTCAATAATTTCTTATACAAGGTGCTTCAAGTCTAAATATTGTTTTATATAAAAGTTCATTATTTAAGGAAAAATATTCCATTTATAAATCATCATAAAGGAAACCATTTTAGAAAAAATAACCTACTTCAATAAAAGATTCTCGGCACCATTGATATAGTTTTTCCTTTCTAAGATGATAGTTGGTTAAGTATTTGGTCATCAATTATAGAGATTCAGATTTATTAGGATCTACCAAGAATTATGGGAAAACCAATATATGTGTAAAGAAATGAGACTTCCTTAATACCAAATTCGTTGATAATACTATTTTTTATATTCGTTGGAATGTTCTTTCCAATGAAGATAGAGGATTTGTTCAAACAAATGATCTGTCCAGTGACTTCCACATAAACTAAGAGATAATTTTTAAGAGTTTGGATATTTATTTTGTCACGTTGATAGAATATAATTATTTCATCCACATTTAAAATATGAGTAGAGTGTTTACATTTCACGAAGAATGGATGGGATTTTTTTTTTCTGATCCTCATCATGAGTGAGTAGATCAATAAAATAGTCCTCTAAAATTTTAAAAATTTTATAAGAGAGGGGATCACTCTGTCTGACGCCTTTGGTGAATTTGAAGTAACATTTTGGAGAACCATTGACTATGATAGAAATGGAGTTAGAAAAAAAGGGTTTTAATTATATTAATAAATTTATTACTGAAGCCAAATCCTTTCAGTACATTGAAGATAAAATTATAATCCATAGCATCAAAAGATTTCATTATGTTAAGTTTGATGGTAATATTTCTGCTTGTGTTTTCATTGATTAAAGTATTGGTGCATTCTAGGGCCTGACATATGTATTAATTGATTGATTTGACCCTGAAAAAAGAAAAATTATTCCATGTTGTAATTTTTTTTGGAAATTTTGTTATGTATGATTGTATGAAATTTGGTGATAATTTTTTGAAAAGTGTTGATAAGTTCTAAGGGTTGGAAAATATGAATTTACATTGGAATTTTTTTTCCTTAGGAATAATGGATTGAAATTACGCAATCAACCCATGTGAAAGAGTGCCACTAGAAAAAAAATTGACATGTTTTAAATCATCAGGTTGAATGACAACCCAACATTTTAGGTAAAAAAATTCTTAAAACCATCTGGACTAACATAATTGTTAGGGTATATTCTACAATAATATCTTTTATTTCATGATCAAGTACTATGGTGGACATGAATGTTTTATCCTCCTCAGTGAAAAATATTTGAATAATAACTTGAAAGTTATCCTTGTTGATATGAATGCCAATTAAAATAGGTTCAAAGTATGAGACAATATGATTAGAAATTTCATCCTCTTTATCCAAAAGGTTGTTTCTATTTTCGAGAAAGGATAATGATTAGGAGGTTTTCCAAATTCAATAAGACGAATGGTAGAATTTGGTGTTTCTATAACAATAAGAATGCCATTTTATTTTGAATCATTATTTATACATGTAATCCTTAAAGGTGATTAGTGAATTGAGTTTCATCGAAATGTTAATTTCATGGTTTTGATCAGTAGAAAAATCATATCTTTCATTATTTCATTGGATTTGATATAGTTCATTCTCAAGAATCAAGATTACATTATCAATATCATAATATTTTAAACAACACAAACCTATATGTTTTCATTTAATAAGGTTTAATTTAAGAGTAAAAGAAAAGGAAACATTGGAATGAGTCATAGAGGACAAATTTTTTTGATATGATTATAACATTGTACGTTAAAAAAAAATCATTGTAAAATTTGAAGGGTAGAGGAGATTTCGTTACTTTGAATGAAATGTTGACCAAAATAGGATGACGATCATACTAAATTTTGGGGTGAGTAGTGCTGGAAATGGTGTCCAATTTATCTAAGGCATGATCATTTTTAAACGCTCTATCTAGGGATTACTCTTTATGTTGATTATAGATCTCTCTTGGTCACTTTTCTCTCATGGATTCTTCCTTCCTCACACCTAGATGATTTGACTCCCATAATTTCTCTAATTTCCAAGAGAAACTAATATACCATGTGCAAAGTGTTGATTCCATGACTTGATAGGGAAAAACCCTCGATGGATGGACTCTCAATCATCTGATCATAGGTAGATCCAATGGAGTGTCAATTATTGATGATCTAATGCTATAGATCTGGGTAAAACTTTCACAACTAATCTAAGTATTTTCAAAGGGCTTGCTGATGGTGGTTTCTCGGTGGAGGCTGACCTAGATGCACTCCAGCAGCGGGTATAGATGTGAGAATATTCCAACATTGGTCACATATCATACATGAATTGTTATCCCCCCTAGCTTTTAGTTGATTTAAGGCCTAGAATTACCCATTGATTGGGTAACTCAGGTTGGAAACATCTTCATATGTGTAAAGGGTACTATAATTTTCTATTTAAATCTCAATAATATCTTCATTGTGTATGGAATGTTGGGAATATCTAACTCAAACATGGATTTAGTATAATTTCTAGTTGGGGTAATTCATTTTCCCCTATACACATAGGAACACAATCACTCCAATATGGGTTACATTGAATTGTCTCAATTGTAATTTTCAGTATCCTAAAATTCTAAATTTTATTGTTTATTGTTTAGTATTACAACTTAAGATTGACCATAAAAAACTAAATTCGGAACTAGGAGTCTTTGCAAAGGCTATGGTGGAAGTCAATCGTGGAAAAAAAACTCCCTATCAAAATAATATTCAATAAATATGATTATAAATCTGATGTTAGGATCGAATATGAGAAAAAACCCTTTTTGTAAAATATATAAACACATTGGGCAGACTATTGATAATTGTTGGGTGGTTAGGAAACAAGTGGTCTAACCATTAGACAATGATTTGTTAGAAGTGTGAAATAATAAAAATTTCAAGACCCCCCCCCATTATTGATATTCAAAAAACATCTATGAGAAGGAATGAAATATGGGTGGAGAAATCAGATAAACCATTTCCTCAGGATAATATCATGGGTAAATCCTAGGATGTGCTACTATAGGAGGAAGATAAAAGAAACAAGGAATTTCATCTTCTTAAGGAATTAGAGGCTCTAGTAAAGAATATTATAAAATATCAACATGAAACTATCTCTAGGGTGGCTAATCCTTGTACGAACAATATCCCTTGATTTTTTTCCATATACTTATACTATTTTTTAATTAGATATGGATGGATCTGTTTGTGAGATTGATATAGTCACCATCACTAATGAACTCACTAAAGGTAATACAATTTCCAAATTCTATGGGAGGCCTTCTTATACATCTTCCAGTACATGTAGTAACTCTAAACTAGTAAATAGTGAATAAATTAATAGTAAGAAGGTTGAATATTTAGGTCAATCCTAATTCACTTATTCTAGCATAGATATGGCTCCCCAACAGTTGGATACCATGGCTCATGGTCCACTAGACTGTGCAGCAGAGAATATTTTATATGAATAGATTAAACCCAGTCCCCCTTCAGTCTTGGGCAATGATACTTAGTTTACACATTTTGTAATAAACATATACACTATAGAATATAATGGTAAGACTTTTTTCATGGACGTTGAGAAACCTTTTTATTCTTAGAACAATATATGTATGGAATTCTATTTTATTAACATGGTATTCACTATGGGTATAAAAGTTGGAAATTAAGTTCTCCCATCTTTCTATTCTCCAAGTACGGGTAATATTCCTCAATAGTTTATTGAAAAGGTGTCTAGTCCTTTGGGTTGTGAGGCTGAGCATAGAAAAGAAATTGTTGATGAGTATATTAACCACAATCAACTTTCTCTCATCGATGTAAATCTTTGATAACCACTCATACGTTAAGAAACTCAGGTATATCTATTACATAATTTGATGTCATGAACACTAATATAGGTAATTTAAATATAGATTCCACTACCTTATCTTAAATTTATATTAATTTAAATTTTGTTTCTAATAATGATATTAATGTTTTTCTTAGTATCCCTCCAATAACAATTGCTAAAGAAGGAATACAATATCCTCCCCAAGAATCATTGATTTTAGGTTATAATATTACTCCTTCGACTTACATTAAAGGTTCGAAAAACAAAAAATCTATCTGAATCATGTCTAAGACTATCAAAAGGTCATCTAGAAAAAGGTCTCATATGTTATGAAAAAATGGGGTTCTAACTCAAAAAGTAGGTATAAATGTTAATCTTATTCTGTAATTTTCAGGGTATTGATAACCCTCAAACCTTTATTGTTTTTTAATGAATGGTCAACATTCAACTCCCATTAATTTTTTCCACTTTTGAACTAACGAAAAATTCCCCTAATAATTTATATCAATTTTATCATTTTGGTTACTCATTCATTGATAATTAAACATGGCTTTAAATTGACTATATATATTATAGTATGATCTATAAAATGTAAAAGTATCCATTTAAAATGACTAAAGGATTTTTTGATCAACTAGAAGATGATCAGTAATTCTAAATGATGATAATTGATTTTGGAAATCATTTTTTTAAAGTCAAGAGATGAGATCTTCAAAACACAATATTCCATAAGAGATATAAACATTATGAATTCATATTTATTATATTTCAAATGAAATTTTCCTTAATAATCATTTTCCAATAGATAAATAAATTCATTAGAGAATTCCCTAATAAATTAATGGTTGTAATTATTAATTTTATTATATTAGACTGTAAGACCAAGATGAATATAATATTTATCTAAACATTTAATTGAAGACCACAAATATAGATAAGTTGTAAAATAATTTTATAAAAAACTTCTTTTGTAAGTTGTATGTAATATTATAAGGGTATGTGACCAAAAGTTAGGGAATTAACATAGATCCACTAACGAAAAATGTGATCACAGAATGATCTAAAACCATATATTTCTATAATATCCATAATTTCCAAAGATTAGTTGGGTATTACTGATTATTTATGAAAATATTCTCATGATTCTCTAGCACAGTAACCATATTTATGTGGGATTGGTAAAGTATGTCTAGATGGAAGAATATGAGGATATATTTATAAATATAGGGAAGAGACTAATTAATGAATCAATAATTTTACACCACATAACAGGAGAATGTTTTAGATATACAAATGTTGTTTAATGAATGACATTGGTTCAATGCCCATGAATGGTGATAATGTGATATCCCATGACTCTTTGAAATTTCTGATCCATTTGAAAAATTACCTAATTCACGAGTTGTAGTTAGTAGTATTTATCGTTTCATTAATGATTTGAAAAAACAACCACTATGGAGAGAATTGTGATATATATATTTATCGCATGAGTTTAACATATATATATTTACACATAAGGATGTGATCATGGGTTAACAAATATATCTAGTGTTAATAATGGACAATGACTTAAAAATTCACTACTGTCATAGAATGACTAATTATGTAATTATTGGTCATGGATGAAAGGAACCTGTCACTATATTATAGATGAGTTTTGGAAATTACATATCTTCATGGATATAAAATGGATAGAGTGGTAAATAATAAATTATATGAGGATATCAAAAAATCTAAAAGTTATTTCCTAACTATTTTTTAAGAGAAAATGAAGGAGGAACAAAGGGTTATTTTGGATATTCAAAATAAGGATGAAAGATAAATAAAAGAAAATTTTATGAATTCAACATTAATAAATATAGATTCATTAATTTGGAATCATGAATCTAGGTGCTATAATCACTAGAGATATAAAATTAACAATTACATTATGAATAAAACTAATCATTATATATCCATCTTATGAATACCAAGATGTATTGAGATCTTAGAGACAAAATCACATTGGAAGACATGAAAATGGATATTTATAAGTACACCTAAATGTTCATGGTATGTTAGTATGAAAAATTAATGAGTTAGAAGTCCTATGTATTGGTTTAACTATAATTCATACGAAAATGAAAATGTGAGAAAATTTCAATATACAATAAAAAATGTTTAAAAAAATATATATATATATAAAATAATTTCATTTTTGTTGTGACAAATATACACACAAACAATAAATACATTATAACCATTCATATGATTTATTATTTGAACAACATTAGAATATATATATAAATTAACTAGTGAGGTTTTATGGGGAACCACTTATGAGTGTGGGCGATTGAGATCTATGGTTTACATGGATGCTCTGGAGGCTTATTCAACATTACCTTAATATTTATTTGAACATTAGTATGAACTATCAAACCTAGACTAACTACCAATCTAAACAACCCATTTAAAATATTAAATATATATTAATATATTTATCAAAATACTAATATGGATTTTGATAAAAATATATTTTGTTGGTTGAATTCTCATAAAATAGTAGTTTCCACTCATTGCTATGATGGCCCCTTATGCATCTCTCTAAATGAAATTATATAGAAAATTTTCATTTTTGGGAGAACGTAGTGAATGAAAAATTTATGGACCAAAACTAATTCATAATATGAAAAATAAAATTCCATCCCATAAATATCATATTAAATCTATAAAGAGTAAAAAAAGAGATACACTGATAAAAATTAATGGGACACAGAGTTTTAATATTGAGATAAATCATCCCGTCAAATATCACCACCTAAAAGAGTCTCGAGGTTTGAAAAAATGGAAGGATTAACCTTATGTATATTTGACCATTTAAGATACATGATCACATAGGATCTATGACGAATCGAAAACCACTTCAACTAAACCATGATGATTTCCATGATGTATTCCAATTAATCTCATGATATTGTTCATAATTACAAACTTTTACATCACATATACTAAATATATAGGTGGTATGACATGTGGAAGGACTCTCTTATCATGAAAAACATGTGTTGATCCTATATCATAGAGAAATAATTTTTCACAATAGGACATCTCACCAAGTAATTATTATTTACTAAAACTATAGGTATTAAGAGGCATCAGGGAAACCTAAGGATAAAATGAAACATAAGTATCTCCATCTATTCTTAATCGAGAATATCTGTTGAAATTTTTAGGATAAAATTTCTAAAGTAGGGAATAATATAAAAACTTCTGAATTAATATTTAATAAATTTCCATTTTGAATAAACATGTCTGTGTTATATTTTTGAATATATTATAGAATTGAACAAATTAACCACATAAAAATCCAACAAAAATTATTACATTAATTATAAACATTAAATTTATTTAATAAATATACCGATTAAAATTAATAATAATTCAATAAGAAAATACTCCCAATGTTTCCAAATAACTATAATATAAAATATTGGTTCTTTTTTATCTGTTAAAAATTTTCACACCTCTAAACAACACTATAAAAAAGAAAAATACATTTTAATGAAATTGATATTTTGAAAAAGAAGATCAAAAAAGAATATGATGAATTTTATTGAATGTGAAATGAGGAAAATAATTTTCATTTTATGAATTCTAAAACTAATAATGCTATTTGAATATAATTAACACTATTTGGAATAGCATCATGATCATTAGGAAATATAACCCAATTTGTTTGAAAGATAATATGATCATTAGAATAATAATGTATAAATTAGAATTATAAATTAACAGTAAAAATAATAATGCAATGTAAATAATTTTTAACAACTATAAATTATGTAAATATTAATATCAAAATTCCACACCTGAAATAGTCAAATTATAAAGACCATAAAAGTGTGATTGAATTTATGTTAATGTATATATTATCATTTTTTAGAAAAATAATTAAATTATTTATTTTAATAATTAAAAATTAATATTTTGGAAAATTATTTTAACAAATGAAATCAGACTTCTAAATTATGTCCTGGAATTTTTTCCTGACCTATTTTATTTTTATATTTTTTTAAATAAACATCAATTTATATAGGAATAAAAAAATTATTGTTTTAAAAGATTATATATTTAATGAAAGAATATTGATGTAATAATGATGTAATAAATCATAAAATGGTTATATGGAAAATATTTTACTTAATAAGATAAATTACACATTTAAAAACAATAATATTAATTTCAAATCCAAAAACATGCCTTCCAAATTCTAAAAGTGAAATGTATTTCATTTAAAAAATTAGTTTTCATTGGTTTCTTCTTTCCCTATGTATAAGCTAATAATTTCAATGCTAAAGGGCATGAAATAGAATAAAAATATGTACTCTAAATAAAATATTCTTCCTAATGTCAACAATATCCACATTTAATGTTCTACGTTAGAAATAATAATTAAATCAATATTTGAAACAAAAAATATCCATTCCTCAAGTATAAATATCCCATACCCCTCTCCATGAAAGATCATTTCTCATCCACATATCAAATTAAGTAATATTCTCTATTCAATCCTATAAAGGCCCGATTAAATTTTAGGGTGTTTATAGTGTTATCCAACTCTAAAGCCTCAACGATTCAATTCTATATCAAAGGAGTGAGCCTCAACAAAAAGGTGACATTATGATCCTCTCTTTTTATTTTCTACTTTTCTTATTTGTACTATGTCTACATATTTTATTTTTATAACATGGTATACCATTAAATTTATAATTACATAACATTCTTATTTTATTGTGATATTTTTATTACTATTTAAAGCTATTTATTAAATATATATATTCATTTTTCTCCACCTTTGACAAGTCCTTTTTATGGTAAGTTTGATCAGCCTCTCGGGACGTTATCAATACGTTGCATATCAATGCGTTCATGGATGGTTGGTGTAGATTTTAAATTATATATATAAATTGATTTTAATTTTTTCTAAAACCCATGATGTAATTTAAATGGCAATGTAATTTACTAAGAACAAAAATGGTGCACTCAAAATAAAATTTTTTTTATTCCATGAAAAAATGTTATCAAACCATTTATTATTTATGTAAAAAGGTTCGGTAAAAATAATATAATTTTTATAATAGATCATGAATAATATAAATATAATATAATATATTTTTGTATTGGTTTTTTAATAAATAAATTACTATTATAAATTATGTTTATAAATGATGAAATAGAGTGGGCAAATAGTAAAGAGATTCTTAAACCCGAATCAATTTCTTTTAGGGTTTTCACCACATTCCTTATGTTATCAAGATGATTATTTAAATACCTTATAAATACAATTTTTTAAATCTATCTTTTATTTGACTACATATATTTATTATCTTATTACATTATGATTAATTATTGAACACTTCCAATGACTTGGTAAAGTGTTTTTTTAGAATTAATCATTGGTTCTACATATATGATTTCTACTTATTACATTTACTTGTGATATATTATTAAACCATTTATTTCCCCAAAAAAATTCATTTTTTATTTTGGGAACATACAAGAATATTCTTTAAAATATATCCTAATATATCATTATTAAATCCATTTTCCTCTCATTTCATTATTTCATGTTTGATATTATTTTATATTTACTTTATATTTGAAATGAAGTTTTAAGTAAATTTTATAGTGTGATATATAGTCCCATAATTATGTATCCCTCTAACATAGATGGTAATGTGATATATTTCATTATATTATTTGTATTATTCACAAACATGGTACTGGAACTGTTTATATTTTATAAAGTAATGATTTGTGAACATTTTTATGCATGAATATGATGCAAGATTTGTTCATAATTTATATGTGGGATTTTATTGAATTAGTATTATTTGTGGTTTACTATGAATATTCCATATTCCATTTCTCTTTAAAACTATTCAATCACACTTATGATGTTGATATTTTTCTTATGATATTATAAATATTATTATTCAATCCAATGTATTTTATTAATTAATTTATCATGTTCCTCCCTCATTATTCATCCCATTGTTTTGATTTTAGATTACCCTTTATTTTATGTATTTCATTATGTTCTAACATATAATAAGAGGACTATGGAGGTTTTTTTGAGGACCATGAAAAAAGATTTAAATAGTTTTTAATTCATTGTATTTAATCACAATGTATAAAACTAATTTTCCCAATAAATAAAACCATTGCATTCTGGATTGTATCGTTATTATTTTTTCTTTCCGAAAAATGATACTATAATCATATATGAAGGAGGAGGTTCGCTAAAAATTTTCATTCTATTCATTAGATACTTATGAAGGGATTTCTTCCTCAATATTAAGTGGATGAAAATAAAGGACGGATTAATGGGAATTTAGTCCCACAAAAACCATATTTATGGCTACATATGTCATTAATATATACTTTTTTTGGGATACCTTAATATATAAAGTATATATTATTTAGAATACAAAATTTTATTCCTAAACACATTTTGATAAATATAAACCATGATAAGTTCAATATATATACGGTGTATTTGGAGAGCTCTCATTTTTTTCAATAAAAAGGGATAGTTTTTAAAAATCCATATGATTATACATTATTGGAGAATAAAATTTTTAGGGTTATTTATACATATAAAAAAGGGTAAACAACATTCAAAACCCATTGTTATCCTAGATATAGTGGTTGGGGGTAAAATATTATTTAATTTATATCAATAAAATGATAATAAGGGCTATATTGAAGTCCAATTTGTGATGCCACCTAATATAGATTACCTTTTTGATTCCAATTAACACTTCTAATATAGTTAAGAATGTTTCCTTGTTAGGTTTAAAATGAGTCATAAGGTAATTTATCACTATAAAAGACACCCAAATTCACATTAAAGGAGTAATTTCAGTAAAAATACTCAAAGGAATATTTGACCACATGCAGATTCATTTATTTACTCCCCATTAAATCATTTAACATAATATTCTTAATAGACCCAATGAAGACTATATTAGACAAAATCAATAAATTGGGTTTATAAATTGATCATTTCCAAAATAAATATTTTATTTTATTGTGGTTGTAGATAGTTAAGTAAGATTTCTCCAAGTTATCTTTTTTTTATGATGTGAAAATGTGTCACATTTGGAATGATAATGATCTCTAAATCATTATGTTCCATTTCTTGTGGTATTTTTACATATTTGGGATTTAAAATTACAATAAGGTTATTTATCTACCATTGCATGACTGATGTGTAGTCTTTTCCATGGAATAGATATTCCAATGTAATTAGTATATTCAATTATCATCATATAATACCTCCAAGGGGACCACTATTGTTTAAAATAATAATAATTTGATTTAATTTTGACGAGTTAATCTCTAATATATTTGTACAATTGAATATAATATAAGATTGATTATTGTGATATGTAAATTGAGAGGTTTGATAAAACATCATATTGATGAGCCATGTGTTTGAGCTTTTTATATTAGACTATCCTTTGATTTATTGAATATACGGATGACGTGAATAAGATATTGAATCTACTAGTGCTTGGTATGATTAATACTATGTTTAATGTGAGTCATGGTATTAATGATATATTGGAATTTAATTTTGAATGGCAGTTTAGATTTCAACTAATTAGTTCATAAGTAAAATTAGGGTATGGAACGTATTTACGTCCCTAAAATAAATTGTACTTCATTTTTGAAATCTCTCATTTTATTCCATATTTTTAAGAATCATATAATTTATATTCATGGACAGCTTGTTGACTCATGTTAAATCCTTGGGTATATATTCTTATACAACTAAATCCTCCATAAAAATTTATATTATATATTAGGGTATAATTATCATTTAGGTTAATAAATATATTTATAGGTTGAATGATGTTGATGGAGGTGAATATGGGTTACTTTTTAGATGATATTTTTATTTGGTGGGGTAGTTCCTGATCTCAAAATACAAGAGATATAATGTATTTGATATTCTAAATTTATTTTCTTATATTTAGTTGAAAATTATCATGTTCTTTTATATCTTGACACAAAATTCATTGGTTTAGGGAAGGTTTATATTTAGATGATTCCTATATAAGAACAATAGAAGTAATTTGAGCTATAACTAATAAATTCATTCTTCTATTTTTGGATTTCATGAATTTTTTGGTCATCCAGTTATCTTTTTTCTTGTAATTTTTCATCTTATTTTGGGATGGTGTCCAATGTAGATGTTACCTCAAACATAGTATTTTCTAACTCCAATATCTCATCTTCCAGAAATCTTTAAAGATAAATATATAATACAAACCATTGATTAATTTTATAGACCATTGTTTTTTTGGTTGAGGGAATAATTTTAATGGTAGTTTATAGAAACCAAATATAGTTTCCCAAACTCTCAAATCACTATAAAACTGTTATTTATTGAAGAAATGAAATACCCACGAACATTCTCAAATGAGTAAGAGTAAAATAATTTTCCAGTTCTATAAAATCATAATTTCCTTTCTATATTAAAATTTATTTTATATATATATTGGGAGGTTCGTATCACTCTTTTAATTTATACTAAGTGGTCCCACATAGAACCTAAAACTTTTTGGAGTAGGTGTTATGAAAAACACCATTGGGGTTTTGATAATGAAAATGGTTACCCCTACATTTCATTTAATACTAATTTATACAAGTCATTCTTAGATATATTCCATTTAAATTATATATATTGAATCCCTTAAATTATTATTATTTTTAGTAAATTTTTATAATAAATCCAGGTATTTATATGATATTATAATGATATATAAGAATTATTACATTCTTTCATGGGAAATAATAATATTTTCCCCAATAATTTATAATTTTCATGAGACTGTGTGAATCTATCTCATCGAGTAGTAAAATTTATGGATCTCTCATTATATATCTATTTTAAATTAGATATGTTTTGAAGACATTACATAGTCAATTTTGACATTATATATAAATTAAATAATCTATGTAGATTTGCCTAATTTTTTATTTTGCAAGAAACATGGATGTTTTACAAAATAAATTTAGTGCCTTCTAGTATTTAGATGAGTTTTTTCAATTTATCCACCTATAATCGTTTATGGGACCCTAACTATGTGATACATTGGGAGGAAATGTGAGTGAGATATTACTCCAGGACACCTATAATATTAATAAATAAAAAACATGGGATTTAATAATTCATAGAAATGGGAATTAAATTAACTAATTCAAGATATAGTTTCACATTGGGATATATTAATTCCCACTAGGATTATTTATAATCAAGTCATTTTATAATGAAATTAAGTACCATGGAATATGGTTTCGCTTATTCTGTTGGAATATTCAAGGGATATTTTTTCTTCTCATAAATGTATTCTAATTCAAAAAATGATAAACACAATGGTCTAATATGAATGGTGTTAATGATATAGGATGATTGAATAATTCCATATTTGATATAACTTAGTTATATAGTTACGAGTTTATAAAATTTAGTATGTTCTTTTTTGATGAATTGTATATGCATGCCATTATCCTAGAAATAATAATAACTGATAATTGTTTTAACGAATATCATCCATTATTTAGTCAAAATATTAAATGAATGACTATAAATGATAAATCATGTCATTAGTGTGTATAGGCTGAATAAAGTTAATTTTAAAATTGGAATCATATATTTTGACGTTGTTTTCCCTTTTATAATTTGACTATTTAACTTAAAAAGGATTTTGTGTGAGGCTTGAGTGATTTCGATCTTTTTGAATTCCATATTCACACGTGATTTATTTATGGTTTATTACAAGGGGTGTTTTAAAGTATTGGGTCATCCTTGTCGATTACATGAATGAATTAAATATTTGTGTAATTTTTTGGATTAATTCTATGGAATTTACAAATTCACAACTCATGGTAACCAAATAATCATTCAAATCAACGGATCAAATTCATTATTTGAGTTTAGAGTAATTTAAATAAATATTATCTTAGTAATCCATTAAGATAGAACATAAAAAGGGTTATAAAATTATAAAAATAATTGATTATTTTTTATCAATTTGATATGAATGATAATAAAATTTCGTCATTTTCTAAAGTTATGTCATCCTAAGGAAATTTCCATGATATATTACTAAATATAGACTAGGTGTGGTTGGGTGTTGGACTATCAATCTATGTTCCCCTATCCATGAAAAAATGTGCTCATTTAGAGGCGAAATTATTGTCCAAAAGTTATCCTTATACTTATATGAATATGTAAGAAATATTAGTTGGTAAAAAATTCATATTTCCTTATGGTTTGGGGTTATCCGTACAATGTTTCGACATCAGTTTTTCCTCATTGTTCTTATCAAACTCTTATTATTAAAATCACAAGATGCAATGTTTCTTTCGTCGATTGAATTAGCTATCTCCCAGTAAATTTTAGTAAAGATATTATGAAAATGGTATCTAAACTCAACTAATGTTGTTTTCAATATTTTTGTTTAGATCAACATTTATAGATTAAAATTGTTCGTAAATGAATTTTGAAATTTATTGACGTCATAAAGTATATATTTTTTTATAATTTTAGAGATGGGGTGGTCCTTATTAGTATGACAATTAGGATATAAAACATTATATTTGGATAAAACCCAATAATTATTACATTTGATGCTTCTTTATATAATGATCTTGAGGGAGGATCCATGTCCATCTATCGACGTCTACTTGAAAATAAATGAAATAAGAAATGATATGTGCACAATACTTACCATATCCCCTGGTGCGTACACTGATAGAGTATTATTAAATGTATCAATTAATCCACCAAAGGATATTTATGAAATTGTGTTTTATGTGCTTTTATAATTCTATATGTTTTTAAAAAATTGATTATTATGAAAAAAAAATATGTGCATAATTCTAAACAATATTTTAAATTTCTTTAAAGGAAAAAAATGAATATAAAATAATAAACATGAGATACAAATTATTTTAACAACACATTATTAATTCCTAATTGGAACATTAAAACAAAATAACAAAAAAATATTAATTGAAAACTATGTATTATTAATAAAAATATATAAAATACATCTATTAGAAGTTCATAAATCAATATGGGACCATAAGAAGAATATAATAAAATCGACATGACTAAGAAATCCCCAAGATCATTTTCAACCATGAAGACCACCAATAGCCAAAAAAACCTTTATTGAGGATGATCTAAATGAAAGTAGAAGGAATTATGCAAAATATATATTTTAAAATAAGATATATTTCTTTTAAATTTAGAGTTAATTTAAAAAATGATTTTGTAAGTATATATATTAATTATTGAATTCTAGTATAAAAAAATATTGTCTTATACATTATGTTCATTGAAATATTTTTCATTTTAAATATGGACACTGAAAATATAGTTAATCTTTATGTATTAGATAGGTATAATAAAATTGGGTATTGTTATATAGTATATTAAAAATAATATAACTCAAAATGAAGAAAAAATATGATTGCAAAATTTTTTATATTGTTTTTACTTATGTGTTACGTATAAATAAAAATATTTTTACTAAAATATTATATAATTTATATATAAAAAATTTAAAAAAGGTATTAATACCAATGTAGTTTTAAAAATAAATTTTTTAATATAGATAATTATATTTTTAATGGTATTTGTTAATGCATATTCAATTGATACTAAATTTTTTATGAACTCATTTTTTATGTATTTTATATTTTATCATTATATATTAAATTAAAAATTATTATTATATTATTATTATATAATAACTAATAAATTATAATATAATTAAATTTAAATATATTTTATTTAATATTATGATCACATTATGTTTAAAAATATAATTTATTTCTATAATGTATGTTTTTAATTATATTTTTCATTTTAATGTTAAAAATATATAAATTTAGGAATAAGAAATAGAAAAATCTAACTTCATTTTTGGAATATAAATTTCAAAATTATTTTAGGATAAATTATTGGGACTCTTAAAAATATATTATTTTGAGGAGCATAGTGTAAAATATTATTTTTGAAAATAAAAAAACATTTACGACATTAATAATTTATAAGTAAGAATTGGTAATTTTTGAAATGTTTTTATAAGAAAAATTATATATTTAATAATAAAATTTATATTTTTAATGTTTTTTATTTATAAACCCATATTTTATATTTTAAATCTTATGTTCTATTTATGAAGAAATGTTACTTTTATTACGTTCTAAATTTTGTATTTAAAATTTTTCTTTTCATTTTGTAAAATTAAAATAAATGTATTACCAATTTATAAGTATTAGTTAGACATTATAAAATTTATCATTTATTTTTTGTCACAAATAATAAATTACCTATGTAATAACAAGTATTAACAGTGAAATCTCAAGTGAAAAAAATTAGTAACCTAAGAGGTAAAGGAGATAATATTTTAAAAATATGGTTTCTATAGATTTATTAATGAATATATAGAATTTATATCTTCACATTTATATAATTTATCATCTTTGGATGCAGTTTATTTTAAAGCAACATCCCATTATTGAAATTTTTTTATTCATCATAAAAATTCCATATTTTTTCACTTATATAAGAGGAACTCATCTCCTCACTTCCCCTCTCCCAATGAACCCATAATTGTGACCTAAAATAAATAAACCTATTTGAACTATATCTATACACATTAATGATGTTATATGCATCTAAATAATCTATCCCACCATGGTTTAATCATCATTAAAAATGAGGTAATCAAATTAGAGCGCTATAAATTTCTAACCACTCCTCCCTCTTTCATATTTATTTAATAAATTTTGATCACCCTAAAATTTATTATTTCAATATTAAAATGTTAAAACTAGAATATTTATTATAATATAATGTTATTATATTGATGTAAAAATAATATCCACACTCCAATTTTCCATTATGAAAAACCAAAAGATGAATTCTGTGTTGTCTGGATTACATTTTATACAACAATACAGGTTTTGTTTTCCTCCATCGTATTTCATGGATTGTCCTAATAAATAATTTGTTATATAATTTTTATATTTATAAAATATTTTATATTGCTAAATAAGAAAAAATATCCCTCATTTTCTCTATTATGTTGAAAATGAAATCATCATCTATATTTACATGTGGACTACCACATCAATGAAATAATCAACTTTCATTTTCCATTTCATCACCACCGTACATGGATGGTCATGGAAATGTGTTTAAGGGATAATTATTATATTTAAAATTTGAATAATGTTCCATTAATAAAAATTTATAATCTTATTAATGAATAAAATAAAAAACAATATGGATAAAATTATCCATCTTGAATAATTGAAAAAAGAGGGAAACAATTGATTCGTTTTATGTAATATTTTTATATCAATTAATTATTTGTATAATTATTTATAATTAAAATATATCATCATAAGAAAAAAAATTGATATAATTATTATATTTGAATAATTATATTTCTCCAAAATCTCCTTTTGATAATCAATTAATAATGGTATGTTTTTGTGTGGGTAGTTTTTCCACCTACTTGATCAATGACCCAAATTGTGTAATGGAAGAATGTGAATGCATAATTAATGATATAATATAATATAAATAGTAAAATAATTGTATTGTTTGGGTTTTATAATGGATAAATTAATATTTAACTCAATAATTATGAAAACACAATTCAATGGTTAAGAAAATCACTAAACTGTTCTTATTGTTGACTTCATCTTAAAGGATAATAGTTGAAAAACTCATCAAATGAAATTTAAAATTAAAAAATTATTATAAATGATCCATTATAGTAACATTAATTGAAATTTACCAATTATCTTCTCAAGAAAAAATATTAATGACACCGCTCCTACAAAATAATTACAAACAGTCCCAACTATAAACACCCACTTTGGGGAAATGTGTAGTAAAAAAAATTATACATATAAAAAATTATTAGAAATAAAAATTATAAATAGTTTTATTTCTGAATATGGTATTAAGTATGTTAATAATATATTTATTTTTATTATAGAAGATATTGATGATCTTCTGTGGGAATCCAGAGTAATGTTAATGGGTTATTTACCTTAAATATAACGTATTGGAAAATGGTTCCCAATATAAACCATTATAACTTTAATATGGTTTGATTAAAAATAGATGAATTTAGGTTTCCATATTAATGAGGTTTCATTATCCATATAACTTAATATCATTAAATTTCCATCAATTAATAATATTCCAACATTTAATGGGGTTTGATAAAAATCCTACTCAATCTGTAATTATTTTTTATCTTACATTTCCAATCACTGAAATGTATTGTACGACCCCAAAAATTTGTGAAATAATTATTTTTTTGAAATATATTTAATAATTCCTAAAATTTTAACCACAAAAACTATAAATTTTATTTTGTTTTATATGTAACATTGAGTTTTTGTTGTGTTACACATAACACTAGGTTTATCTTTCATTACAAAGGACACCACATTTTTCTTATGTTACATGAGACCATGGGTCTCTTTGATGTCATGCGTGACACACCCCACCAAGATTCTATGAACCATGAAGTAATATTATTGAAACATAATTGGTACGTTATTATGTATTAAATGTATAAAGTTATTTATGAGATATAAATATTAATTTTCTACTCAATATAAATTTATTTACAAATTCATTGAAAATAATCAATCATTTTTTAGGAAATTAATTATAATCATAAAAAGTATGTTTTCATCAAAATGATTATTTTGGAACCTATAATAATTAATTTATAGAGATTTTAGAATACTTATTTGGTAAAATTATCATCATTTATGGAATAATCATATCAATGTTAACTTAGGGTGAATTTTTGGAGTTTTTGAAAAGAATATTTATTTTTTTATGAATTCTGAAAATCTTGATTTATAAAATAACATTTATTTTCAACAAAATTAGTTATTAATTTTCAGAAATATAATTTAAATTAATATAATTACTCTGTATTAATATTAAATCCACTTTATTATTTGTAATCATTTTTATACTCGATTTTAGAATATGTTTATTTTTTTGTTTAAAAATGTTTTTTCTGAAAATTGTATTAAAGTGAATAATGTATCTCAGTTTTAATTAGATAAAAATCCCTATGTAAGAATATTTTTAATTTTTTTATAGATTACATATATATATATTAACGTTTTTCATATAATAAAAAATAATGGAAGTATTTTAATTATAAATACAAATTGTAATGAAAACAAGTCACTTCTCCAATGCCTTATTTTTCATCGCTTATGTAGATTTTTTATTTTTACTTTATTGAACTTATATGAAATTAATTTAATTAATTTAAATTAAATTTTTATATAAAATTATCAAAATTATTATATGGTAAATTTTTAGGATATTTCTGAGAATTTTTATTTTTAAATGAATTGTGAATAATATAGTATTTGAATTAAAAATATCCCTTCTGTTAGAATTTATTTATAAACTTATTTTATATTATAAATTGTTTCAAAAGTAAAATTATTTCAATTATAAACATATTAAACCATTCTTGTTCATTTTTATCAATTTAATATTTAATTTTTATTTAAAAACATTTACATCTTTTGAACATTTTCACATAAAAATAGAATTCTTATCAGATCTCAATGTGTAAATTAAAAAAAATGTTCCAATATAGTTAATTCAATTAATAAAAATAGATTAAATATGAGGAATAATTATAATCTATATTTGTTGACCTCACCTGTTTTGATAATCTCAATCATGTATTTATTTGTGTTGAAAATCCCAATTATGTCTTCATCCTCTATGATATTGTTAAGTATTGTTGATCTATACTTTAATTCTTTCCAATCTGTGATCAATCCAATAACATCTTTTTTAAATAGTCTTTGGAATATGTTAATCATCATTTATCCATGTTCATAAAAGTTCTAAATTGATTCAAACACAATCGGATGTGTTCTGCCTAAAACAGATAAGTAATCTGCCTATAGCTACTGATAAAGAGCTACCGGTAACCAGTCTACCGATAGACTTAGTCTACTGACAGACAGCTACCGATAGACTTAACACAGAGTTACCGATGTACTTATAAATACAGCTACCGATACAAACGTAGAGCTACCGGTGTAAGTAAAAATAGCTACCGATGGAATAAGTCACCGATGGACGAAGCTACCGATAGACTCGCAGCCACCGACGCATGGAGCTACCGATGCATGTACCTACCGACGCATGGAGCTACCGATGCATGTACCAACCGACGCATAGAGCCACCGATAGAGTCAAAGCAACTAATGACTTCAAGCTACCGATGTTCAAGCTACCGATGCTGATTACCTACCGATCACTCAACTCACTGTTTGAATTTCTTTATTTCTTATATTTAATCTATCTAACGGTCATATCATACATTTTAATGATTTGTCAAATATCTGATAAAGGTTGTCGGATGTCAGGAACCCGTACCTCGTACCTGCTGAAAATAAATCTTTTCTGTCCCCTGATGGGAGATAAATACGAGAAGACTAAATACCAGAAACATAGGAGATGCGAACGCGAACGTGTAAAGAAAACAAGAAGTGAACCAGAAAAGTGCGGTGCATCCATTATACCAAAAGCGACACAAGCACAAGAGGAACACAGATAAGCTCACAGAAAATCAAGCATACTCTAGAAGTGTTCTGTGCTTACAAGAAGAACTTCATCGACTACATTCTCACCACCTGTGAACCTGGAGCATACGACACTCTGTTTTTCAACAGAAACAAGAAGAGGACTCAGACTCACTTCTAATCGAATCCAAAGGAGTCCAGTGCTATACTGAAATCACCAGAACCATCTCTAAACTCTACATCTCTTGTTCTGTGATTTATTACCATTCATTTCGAGCAGTGTGTGTTATCTGCTATATCTAACACATACACTGTCTCCTGTACTCAAACTGAAGGATCTGTAAATCCTTACAAACTCTTTCATTCTTTCTTTCCCACGAAGAACTGTGGTGGAGGTCGTGTGTGACCTGGACAGCTGGTTGCTGTTGTACTGTTTCCCACGAAGAACAGTGGTAGAGGTCTTGGACCTGGACAGTTGTAAACTGTTGAACCCCGATCCAGGGTGTGGATCATTTTTTATATAAACTTTTGAGAGGACTAAGTCTCGGCTTGAGACTGAACCTCTTGGTTACATTGTTGTGCCATCTATTTCAAAGTTTTATTCCGCTGCTAATCACTTTAAAACCAATACTGTTTTTAAAGTTACTTTGATAATTAAATTAGCAAGTGTTTATGTTAAGTGTAGATTAGTAAGTTAGTTTCAAAAGATAATCACACACTCCTGTGTTGATTAACTGGGAATTAATCAATCCCTTGAGAACCTAACAGAATCTCTACATTAATATAAATTCACTACAGTTTAATTTATTATTTTATTTGGGGGTCTTCAAGACACTGCTTTTAAATATAGAAATTTTAATTGGTACTCAATTCACCCCCCTCTTGAGTAAACCACTCCGACCAACACTTGGTATCAGAGGGAAAAAAAATACTTTCTAAAAGTACTCTGCTTTTGAACTGTGATTTTAGTTGTATTTTAAAGTTCTTAAAATTTCTGTTATTTCTAAATTTTTATCTCTTTAAAATTTTCTCATCATGGACAATAGACTTGAGGGTGCTGCTACTAACCGGCCACCTATCTTCAATGGAACTAATTATGCTCAGTGGAAACTGAAAATGAAAATCCATCTAGAAAGCATAGGTTTTGATATTTGGACTGCTATTGAATCAGAATACAAAATTCCTACTACTGCTAGATCTACTTGGGATGAACCTACAAAGACTGCCTACAATAACAACTGTAAAGCTATGAATGCCTTATACTGTGCTCTAGGAGATGAAGAGTTTAATAGAATTTCTGCATGTAAAACTGCATATGAAATTTGGGATACCTTAGCTGTTTCTCATGAAGGAACAACTAATGTTAAAGAAATGAGATTGAACACTTATACTATCAAGTATGATAATTTTAAAATGAAGCCTGACGAACCCATTTCTGACATGTATCTCAGGTTCAATGAAATTGTCAATACAATGATTTCGCTGGGAAAGGATGTCTCATCGAAGGAACAAATTATGAGAATTCTGAGATGTCTACCTGATAGATGGAGAGGCACGTCTGTCTCAATCAGAGAATCCTGTGACATAGCAGCTCTACCTGTCAAGGAACTAATTGGCAAGCTGATGATGTATGAAGAAGAGCTTAAAGTGAACAAAGAGGAAGACAATGAACCTGCAAGAAAGTCTGTTGCTTTCAAATCCTCAACCTCAAAGAATAAGGACAAGGAAAAGCTTCAAGCTGTAGTTGAAAGTTCAAGCTGTGAAGACAGTGGAAGTGATTCTGACAGTGATGCTGAGATGGCTCACATTGCTAGATGATTTAAGAAATTTTATAGGAAAAAGAAGTTCTTCAGAAAAACAAATTATAAGGGTAAGTATGATCACCAAGGCAAATGGAAAAGGGACTGGAATAAGAATGACAAGTCAGATGATGTTGTCTGCTATGAGTGCAAGAGAAAAGGACACATTAAAGCCGACTGTCCAAAGATGAAATATAAAAAGAAATATTAATATAAGGACAATAAGTTTAAGAAAGCTATGAAGGCTACTTGGAGTGCTTCAGAAGACAGCACAAGTGAAGCTGAATCTTCAGACTCTGAAAGGAATCGAGCCAACATGTGCTTTATGGAAAACACTTCTGAGGTAACTGCTGAAACTCCTGCTTCAAAGTCATATTATTCTGGAGATGATTCTGAAGGTGATAACATGTCTAAATCTGAACTGTTTGAATACTGTGATATGCTGGAAGAGACATGTAATGAACTTAAGGATAAATACAAGTCATTAAAGAAACAGCATGCTCTCACCACTACAGTTAAAACCGAACTCACTATTGAAAGAGAGAAAAATGCTCAACTGTTAAAAGAAAATACAGAACTGAAACTGTCAAATGAGCAACTTAGAAAAGACTTAGAGAAGTTCACCAATGGCAAGAATACTCTAACACAGATGCTAGGAAAGCAAGTAGCACCTAAATATACTACTGGTATAGGATACCAACCTGGACAAAGGAAAATTGCTAAAACTAGATTCATTTCTAAATCTGGACAGAATGAAGGTAATTCTGGAACTTCATATGCTTCAACCAGTTATATACATAGCTATGGATCTAATAAAGTTTATCTTTCAAAGCATGTCAATTCTACAAATTATATGAGATCCATTAGACAGATATGGGTACCTAAAGTGTTATTGGCTAACCTGTCTGGACCCAAGAAGATCTGGGTACCAAAATCATCTCCCATCTAAATCTGTTTTGTAGGGAACTTGCTTAAAGATCTCCTGTAAAGAGACATGGTATTTGGACAGTGGATGTTCAAGACATATGTCAGGAGACTTCTCTTGTTTCAAGAGTTTAATAAAAGTTGATGGAGGCTTTGTCACCTTTGGTGATAACTCAAAAGGGAAAATCATCGGCCTAGGCCAGATTGGTAACACTGATTCAATTTTGATTTCTAAAGTTTTATTTTTTGATGGCCTTAAATACAATTTATTAAGTATTTCTCAGTTATGTGATGATGGTTTTCATGTTAAATTTGAAAATGATTCTTGCAAAGTTTTTGATTCTAAGAATGTTTTGGTATTTTCTGCCTTAAGAAATGAAAATGTTTATGCTGTTAATCTGAATTCTTTAGCTAAGCAGAATATTAATTGTTTGAATGCTTTTCATAAAGAATCTTGGCTATGGCACAGAAGATTAGGACATTGCAACATTCACTCACTTAGAAAACTTTCTAGGAAAAACCTAGTTAGAGACTTACCTAAGTTAGAATTCCCAAATGATAGAGTGTGTAACCCCTGTCAAAAGGGAAAACAACACAAAGTTTCTTTTAAATCAAAGAAAGAAGTTTCAACTTCTCAACCACTTGAATTGGTTCACATGGATTTGTTTGGACCATCAAGAGTTTCTAGTTTAAATGGGAAGCACTATGTTTATGTTCTTGTAGATGACTTTTCTAGATATACTTGGGTATATTTTCTAGCTCACACAAGTGAAGCTTGTTCTTACTTTGTTAAATACTCCAAGTCTGTAGAAAATCTTAGTGGACTTAAGATTAAGACCTTGAGAAGTGATCATGGTCGTGAGTTTGAAAATCAAGATTTTGAATCTTATTGCTCACACAATGGCTATACTCATAACTTCTCTGCCCCTAGGACACCCCAACAGAATGGTGTAGTAGAAAGAAGAAACCGAACTCTTCAAGAAATTGCTAGAACCATGCTCAATGAATATGACCTGCCTATTTATTTTTGGGCTGAAGCTGTAAATACAGCTTGTTATGTTATTAATAGAGTCTTGATTAGACCTGTTCTAAAGAAAACCCCTTATGAATTGTGGAACAATAGAAAGCCTAAGGTTAATTACTTTAAAGTTTTTGGTTGCAAAGTATTTATTCTGAATACTAAAGATAATCTGGATAAGTTTGCTTCCAAAAGTGACGAAGGAATTTTTCTGGGTTACTCTATTTCAAGTAAAGCCTATAGAGTATTCAATAAGAAAACCAAATGTGTGGAAGAATCTGTTCACATCAAGTTTGATGAAACTGATCCACATGAGCCTAAAACCTCTCTTGAAAATCTTGAAGAAGACTTATCTATTCTGGACCTTAATGATAAATCTAAAGAACCTGTTATAAAAGTATCCAGTTCTGGACTTTCTCCAGAATCTGCTTCTGTTGAACCCGAACCTATAGATGAACCTGAAATTTCTAGTCCAACCTTTACTAGATCAACGAGGATTCTAAAGAATCATCCTTTAGAAGCTGTTGTTGGTAATCTGGATAGAGGAACACAAACTAGAGCTTCTCTAAGAAACCAGGTTGAACATCAAGCCTTTCTTTCACAGCTGGAACCCAAAAATATCAATGATGCTATCAATGATGAATTCTGGGTAATAGCTATGCAGGAAGAATTAAATCAGTTTGAAAGAAACAAAGTCTGGGAATTAGTTGACAGACCCAAGGACACTTTGACAATAGGCACAAAATGGGTGTTTAGAAATAAAGTAGATGAATCTGGAAATATAGTTAGAAATAAAGCTAGACTAGTTGCACAAGGATATAGTCAAGAAGAAGGCATAGACTATGAGGAAACTTTTGCACCTGTAGCTAGACTAGAAGCCATTAGGATCTTACTTGCATATGCTGCACATCTGGATTTCAAGTTATATCAAATGGATGTAAAAAGTGCATTTCTAAACGGTTTTATAATTGAAGATGTTTTTGTAGAACAACCACCTGGATTTGCTAACCCCCATTTTCCAAATCATGTTTTTAAACTTTCTAAAGCCTTGTATGGTTTAAAACAAGCACCAAGAGCTTGGTATGATAGACTTAGCAATTTCCTTATTTCAAAAGGTTTTACTAAAGGGATTGCTGATCCAACTCTTTTCATTAAAAGAATTTCTAAAGATGTTTTAGTTGTACAAATATATGTTGATGATATTATTTTTGGATCTTCTAAACACTCTTTATGTACTGATTTTTCAAAAAGTATGCAAAATGAATTTGAAATGAGCTTAATGGGAGAGCTTAAGTACTTTCTTGGATTTCAAGTATTTCAAAATGAAAATGGTATTATTTTGAATCAAAGTAAATATACAAAGGATCTTTTAAAACGTTTTGGTCTGGATAGTATCAAGGAAAGTGAAACTCCTATGAGTACTACCTGTAAATTGGACACAGATGAAACTGGGAAACCAGTTGATCAAACAAATTACAGAGGTATGATTGGTAGTTTACTTTATCTTACTGCTAGTCGACCTGATATTATGTTTAGTGTGTGTATGTGTGCTAGATTTCAAGCTAACCCAAAAGAATCTCATTTGCTTGCTGTTAAAAGAATTTTTAAATATCTCAAACACACGGTTAACTTAGGTTTGTTTTACCCAAAAGGACAATCCTTTGAGTTAATGAGTTATTCAGATGCTGACTTTGCTGGTTGTAAGCTAGATAGAAAAAGCACATCAGGAACATGTCATTTGCTTGGAAAATCCTTAGTTTCCTGGTGTAGTAAGAAACAGAACTCGGTTGCATTATCTACTGCTGAAGCAGAATATATAGCTGCTGGTAGTTGCTGTGCACAAATTCTGTGGATGAAACACACTCTTTTGGACTATGGATACGTTTTTAAACATGCTTCAATCAACTGTGATAACACCAGTGCAATAAACATCTCTAAGAATCCTGTATCTCACTCTAGAACCAAACACATAGATGTAAGACACCATTTCCTAAGAGATCACTATCAAAAAGGTGATATTTCTCTTGAATTTATTGGCACTGAACATCAATTGGCTGATATTTTCACTAAACCTTTATGTTCGGATAGGCTAAGTTTCATAAGACATGAACTGGGAATGTTTAATCACAACCGATGTGAAAATTCTCACCGATGTGAAAATCCTCACTGATGTGAAATTCTCACCGATGTGAAAATTCTCACTGATATGAAAATTCTCATCGATGTGAAAATTCCCACCGATGTAAGTTTCTCACCGACGTAGAAATTCTCACCGATGTACAACACACCGATTTGTTTTTCTCACCGATGATTAACTCACACCGATGCAAAGTTTAAAACTTCTGACTGCCGCCAAGAATACGAATCGTTTTATTTTATTTTATTACTCTATTTTAATCGTTTATTTGGAATTCCTAAATGATAAAACTAAGTCTAAGCCACTTCTTACCTCACCGAGCTCAAAATCTCTCACCTTCGAACCTTAGCATCCAAATCGACCAAGAACCCTAAACCCGCGATGGCAAAAACCAAGCTTCCTATCGTCAGAGATGAAAGTGCAGAACCAAATGCCAAGAAGCAGAAGACACAGCATAAAGCCAGTGTTAGTGAAGTCAAAACTAGATCGGGAAGGCGACCAGTGAATCCTCACTTGCAGAATAGAGATATAGTAATCGAGAAGGAACTGTGCGTGGAATGGCTACTGCCTAGCAAATCCTTAGTGCTCGAGATTCTGGAAGACCAGAAATGGATGGATTGTTTCTCGAATAACAATGGCCCATACTACCCGAAATTGGTAAAGCAGTTCTATGAGTTTGTAACCTTTGAGAAGTCTGAGAATGAGAATCGGGTAAGCTCTTTTGTAAATGGAAAAGAGATGTCTTTTTCTTCAGCAGAGTGGGCTGAATGTTTAAAAGTACCGCATGAAGGTGTCTCTGGGTATGTGTCAAGAGCAATGCCACCTAGTAGTGACATTTTTGATTATGAGACCGCCTTACAAGAGCTGACTGGGAATGGAAATCAAAGGCAAGTGGTAGCTGCTGAAATGGATGGAGAGAATCGACTTCTTTTCAAATTTGTTCAGCATGTGTTGATACCGAGGAGAGGAGATTTTGCAAATCTGAGATATCAAGATATCTATATTCTTCATTTGCTAAGACATGGTGTAAAAGTCAATCTGTGCAGATTGTTGATGCTTCAAATGGAAGACATGATTAGACCAAAGTCAAAGACCAATGCCTTGTTCTTTGCCAAGCTGATTTCAGTGATGATAAAAGTGAAAGAAATAGCTGAGTCTCAGGATGAGACAGTTGTAGTCAAGAACAATTTCTGCATCACCTCGACTGTTTGCAAGTATATGAAAATTAACTGGAACCCATGGAAGTGAGAATGGGTCAGTGATGATCAGAAAATCTATGATAGGTTTAATCCTGTGGATTATCCCTCAAGACCAAAGGATATGAGAGATCCGAGTCTAAGACCTGATGAAGAGGAACCTGCTTATAGTGATGAGACAGAAGAAGAAGAAGAAGAAACTCCTATGGATGTTGGAGGAGATCCAGACTTGCCCCCAAGTCCTGTTGCAGAACTGGTTTATTCTAGGAAAGGAAAAGTAGAGGAAGTTTTGCCTACTTATGAGGAAGACCAGTCTGTACCTCACCAAGAAGAAGAGGAAAAGGAAAATGCAGTTGAATCGCCTGCTTCTGGTAGGTTAAGTATGAGTCCCTTAATTGGAAACTCAGCTATACCTGCTGCTGAAGAAGAAAGAGATAGAGAAGAAGCTGTACCTGTATCAGAAGATCTTCTAAATGCTGCTCCTGTAGAACTTGTGGTAGAAGATTCTGATGAAGAACGGCCAGCAGAAAAGGCTGTTGTGATACATGAGAATGCACCCATTGAGGGGGAGCATCGGTCTGTGCTTGGGAATGTAACAGTAGCTGTTGAGATTGGAGACTGGGTAGAAGACCCAGGGTTTATAGTCTGTGGATTAGATTATCCAGATTCTGACAATGAGATGTCTGTGGATAGACCAAAGACCAATTATGATCTTGCTGCTGAGTTGTTGCCAGACGATGTGGTCAGATTTCATGATTTGACTAAGCTGAAAGAGGACCTCAAATCCAGTTTTGTTGAAGAAGTGAAGCTAATGGAAACCTCTCTTGCATCCTCAATTAATTCAATAATGACTACTTCTGTAGTTAATTTGGCCTCAGCAAGGGGATCTGCTGCAGTTGTCTCAAGTGATTTTGTCTCCAAATCAGATCTTGAATCCATGAAGGATGAGATAAAAGAATCATTCAGTGCTTCAGTTGCTGAGATGAAGGAAAGCTTTTATGAAGAAATGAAAGTGCTAGAGAGATCCTTCGAGCTATCTCTGGCTTGTAATTTATCTTCCTTTATGTCTGAGCTTATGGAAGAAGTGAAAGAATGCCAGACTCAGTCTTCAAGAATCGAAGCTGATCTGGAAGCTCTCAAGACATCAGTGGTTGCTTTGGATTCCTATATGAGCTCCAAGTCTCAAGATGACAAGGATCTAGCCTATGTGAAGAGTGTAGTTAGCCAGTTTGTCTCAGTGTTTGAAAGTTTCAAAACCTCAGTGAAGGATCACGTTCAATTACAAGACTCTCAAGTTCAAAGCCTAATCAGTGGTTTGTCAAAGAGTTTTAAAAAAACTGTTTCTTTCTCTCTTGGCCCTCTCACATCCAAACCATCAGTTGATATGAACTCAGTTCGAGCAATATTGAAGGAGGAGATTGGTTCTATTCCTACCAGTGGCTCTGGGGACTCATCAGAGTTAAGCCGAGTGGTGCTTTCTACAAGGGATTCTGCCAGAGAAATCATGAAGATAGTTCAAGATTTTATGAGAGAAGCCTCTGCCTCTCAAGAAGCCATAAAAAGCAAAGTGGACTACTATTTCTCCAAGATTTTCACCAAGCATCAACTCGAACACCACTTCAAGCTAATGTTGGAACACATGAAGCTCCCTCCAGTCACTCAAGCCTTCAAAGAACAAGTGAGCAAGCTCAGAGAATTGACTCCTGCCTTAGAGAAATTCATGGAGAACAAAGATGATTTCCTCTCTGCTATGGAAAGAGGAGGAGGAATTATTATGGATTTCAGAAATCTGCTGCTGCCCTTCTTGCATGTTGATGCTAGACCAGTCATCATCCCTCCTGCTTTGCCTGCTTCTCCCTCAGCTGCTCCCTCAGTCCAGCTGACTCCTGCTCAAGCCATTCAAAGCCTCAAACCAATGATCACCCAAAAATCTTCAACCTACAAGCCTGACTCTGTGTCAGTGGCCCAGCCTCCTTTGATCTTTTCTGGCATTCCCAAACCTTCACCTGAATCCTCACCACCCGAGCATCCTTCTGATCCTAAAGGAAAATCTCACATTGCAGATGCGGAGTGAACCAGTGGCCAAGCTTTTTGATAGGAATTCCTGTGTAATCTGTATTTGTTGTACTTTTTGACTAACTATAATACAGACCACTTTTTACTTCTCTTTGTTTTATTTCTCTCCTCTATATATATCTATATATATGCTTTCCCCATTTTTGATTATCACAAAGGGGGAGAACAATAAGAGAGGGGGAGAAACTTTTTATACGAGAATAAGAACAAAAATAAGGCATAAGGGGAAACACATTATTCCTTGTTTTGTTTCTATTTTTTTTCTGATACCTTATGTCTATATAGTACCTTATTATTTTTACCTCTGATAACTTATGTCTATATCATACTATTTCTAGTATCTATGATGCTGTTTTCTCCGAGAAAATTGAATTCAATACTATACTCTTTACTATTATATTTTCACTATGTTAAATGCCAATATCATAAATTGTGATTATCAAAAAGGGGGAGATTGTTGACCTCACCTGTTTTGATAATCTCAATCATGTATTTATTTGTGTTGAAAATCCCAATTATGTCTTCATCCTCTATGATATTGTTAAGTATTGTTGATCTATACTTTAATTCTTTCCAATCTGTGATCAATCCAATAACATCTTTTTTAAATAGTCTTTGGAATATGTTAATCATCATTTATCCATGTTCATACAAGTTCTAAATTGATTCAAACACAATCGGATGTGTTCTGCCTAAAACAGATAAGTAATCTGCCTATAGCTACTGATAAAGAGCTACCGGTAACCAGTCTACCGATAGACTTAGTCTACCGACAGACAGCTACCGATAGACTTAACACAGAGTTACCGATGTACTTATAAATACAGCTACCGATACAAACGTAGAGCTACCGGTGTAAGTAAAAATAGCTACCGATGGAATAAGTCACCGATGGACGAAGCTACCGATAGACTCGCAGCCACCGACGCATGGAGCTACCGATGCATGTACCTACCGACGCATGGAGCTACCGATGCATGTACCAACCGACGCATAGAGCCACCGATAGAGTCAAAGCAACTAATGACTTCAAGCTACCGATGTTCAATCTACCGATGCTGATTACCTACCGATCACTCAACTCACTGTTTGAATTTCTTTATTTCTTATATTTAATCTATCTAACGGTCATATCATACATTTTAATGATTTGTCAAATATCTGATAAAGGTTGTCGGATGTCAGGAACCCGTACCTCGTACCTGCTGAAAAGAAATCTTTTCTGTCCCCTGATGGGAGATAAATACGAGAAGACTACATACCAGAAACATAGGAGATGCGAACGCGAACGTGTAAAGAAAACAAGAAGTGAACCAGAAAAGTGTGGTGCATCCATTATACCAAAAGCGACACAAGCACAAGAGGAACACAGATAAGCTCACAGAAAATCAAGAATACTCTAGAAGTGTTCTGTGCTTACAAGAAGAACTTCATCGACTACATTCTCACCACCTGTGAACCTGGAGCATACGACACTCTGTTTTTCAACAGAAACAAGAAGAGGACTCAGACTCACTTCTAATCGAATCCAAAGGAGTCCAGTGCTATACTGAAATCACCAGAACCATCTCTAAACTCTACATCTCTTGTTCTGTGATTTATTACCATTCATTTCGAGCAGTGTGTGTTATCTGCTATATCTAACACATACACTGTCTCCTGTACTCAAACTGAAGGATCTGTAAATCCTTACAAACTCTTTCATTCTTTCATTCCCACGAAGAACTGTGGTATAGGTCGTGTGTGACCTGGACAGCTGGTTGCTGTTGTACTGTTTCCCACGAAGAACAGTGGTAGAGGTCTTGGACCTGGACAGTTGTAAACTGTTGAACCCCGATCCAGGGTGTGGATCATTTTTTATATAAACTTTTGAGAGGACTAAGTCTCGGCTTGAGACTGAACCTCTTGGTTACATTGTTGTGCCATCTATTTCAAAGTTTTATTCCGCTGCTAATCACTTTAAAACCAATACTGTTTTTAAAGTTACTTTGATAATTAAATTAGCAAGTGTTTATGTTAAGTGTAGATTAGTAAGTTAGTTTCAAAAGATAATCACACACTCCTGTGTTGATTAACTGGGAATTAATCAATCCCTTGAGAACCTAACAGAATCTCTACATTAATATAAATTCACTACAGTTTAATTTATTATTTTATTTGGGGGTCTTCAAGACACTGCTTTTAAATATAGAAATTTTAATTGGTACTCAATTCACCCCCCTCTTGAGTAAACCACTCCGACCAACAATATTATATAATAAGTTAAAATTAATTATTTCTTCGAAAATTAATAGTAGAACATTAAAAATTATTTCCCTCATTTAATGAAAAAATTGGTTTGTTGGGGGTCAAAGAAAAACATTAAGGGTTAAAAATATCACAATACATATAAATACTTAGTTGTATTCATATTTCAACATTATAGTTATATTATATATAATTTTTCGTTATTTGTGTTTTTTGAACTTAACGTAACGCTGAGGGAATTCAATAATGCAACAAATTACAAGTGTTCCACTCCCCTCACTTATATATGGTAACCCCTTCTCCACTAATAATCACACCATTAAACACTTTTTTTATCTCAAACATTTCTATATCATTTAAATTTTTTTAATTTTATTTTATAAGGATTAATATGGACATAAATATATCACAACATGGATTATGGGGAAAAACTAGGAAGGATACCCATAGAAGATGTAACATTCATCTGAAAGAATTTTTTTATTTATTCCTACTCTTAGACCATTATTAATATACCATAATGGTATAATAACCTCAGAATTTTCATTATAAATAGATTTTCTATTTTAAGGTAATTGCCTACAACCATCTCCTATTCAATCAAATGTGATATGAAATCATCATTTGTGTGTACGGTGGACTATCGCCTCGCAAACCCATGTCTTTTCGGTATCCATTTCAACCTCAAATGATTGAAAATAATGATGGTGTTGTTATTTATATATGATATTTTTGATATTATTATGGCCTTATAACTATTATATCAGACATTCCACCATTATTTCAATTTTGTGTGCATATGATAACATCACTCATCTATACAATGGACATCCTCCCAAGGAAGCAATGTGATTCGTTCACATGTTACATGGTAGGTAATAAGGGTGGGTTTAATTCACATATGAGATATATTGAACATAAAATTTATTTTGGAATTATAATATATCATTTTCCATTTTTCTCTCATTTCATCAATAAAAAGAAAACAATGTTCATTTCTACGTATGGTCTATCTTCTCCATGAATGGTGCATTTCATTTTTTTTATTTTTATAAATATTATAGATTACAAAAAAATGTATATAATGAATATATATGTTATCTAAATCATTTGTAACATTTTTATATTTTTATGAATTTATTTATATAATATTACCGAAAGTAAAAATTCGAAACATACATGGAAATTGCATTTATTTCCTGAAACATTACATTAACTTGGAATTATTAATAAAGTAGTAAAAATAAGTCTCAATTTAACCTAACATGGAATGATATATATTAATATAATTATGTAAATGATTTATAATAAACTTAAATTTTATATATCTGTGGTTTGAATGTGTTTTAAGGAATTCAAGATATGTGGTAAGAGATTTCAGTATGATTTTTATTTTCTCTTATGCAAATCCCGTATTCACAACTTTTTTGTATTTTTGGTGTATATACAGACCTATGAGGTATTTTTGGATGATTATTATTAAATTATTTTTATTTACATATCTATATGGGGATAACCCTTTAATGGAGTTTTTGATCTACAAATTACAATATTTTATTGGAATATTGTCTCAATTATCATTCTTTGAGACATAAGTTTATGCTATACACCTATAATATTTTATAAGGTTTATATAAGGAGCCATTGACATGTAATATAATAATATTATTTATATTCATAACATATTTAATATTAATGATTTTCCCTCATGAAGATTATATTTTGATGTCATTTAAGAGGTAATGATTTTATATTAGAATCTAATCGTTTATAAATATTTTTTATGACTATGTTTATAATGATCAAATATTATTCTTCATCTCTTCAAAAAATATTTAATTTTATACTCCATTATCTATTCATGGTAACATTATATAATTTAACCATTTTAAAACCATTTATTACAAAAAATAATTAGGAAATTGTTTTTAACAAAATCTGACCTCATTTCTCTCATCAGAAATAAATATATGTTCTATTAATACAATGTTTGATAATATATTTTTTCCAAAAATATATATTATATTTCAATTATTTGTAAAATAAATTTTTACAGAATTTTTTTCATTTTCAAATAATGGTTTAAAGTAGTATTTATATCATTTCATAGATAAATCTAATTTTGATTTTTCAAAACATGTTAAAGGGATAATTTTTATTGATATATACAATTTGAAAAAATATCAGATTGATAAGAAAATTGATTTCATTGAAGGGCCCTTTATATGGATTCATTGATATTTTGAAATAAATATTTTTTTTATTTTTTTATTTGAATAACTGTTTTGATAATGGAAATGATATTTTCTTGATGAAATACATTCAATGATTTTTATTTTTAAATTAAATTTTTTCAAGTGTATTTTCAATAGAAAGGTTATAAAATATTTATTTTATTTCAAAAATTGATTTTCCGTGAAAATTCATCTTCCTCAAGAATCATTCCAAGTGATTTATCATTCAAAATAATTTTACAACCAAGATGATGTTCTTTTATGTAACATGTTCTTTAATATGGATATGAATAGAGAATTTTTTATTATTATTTATATTAATGGTTTTTAGGTCAAGATGATTATAAAATAATTTTCTATTTCATTGGTTATCCATTTAAAGAAATACTTATGACTCCTAATTATTTTAACATGGGTAATTCTTTGAGGAAATGATGAAATTTTTATAAAAACCATATATTTATCATGGGTTATTCTATGATATTTTTTTATGAAACATAATTATTTTCATAGGTTATGTTACTATGAATTAATTATGATATTTTGGAACAAATATGTTCTATTTTCATCATGTGATGGATTGGAACCATAACTCCCAGCAACTAATTCGTTAAATATCGATACTCATGAGAAAATATGTAATGAATTAACATGATTACATGTTCACCATGTTATGTTCAAATATAATTACATGTTCTTAATGATATGTTTGAACATAATTAATTTTTTACAATTTTATGCATGAACCTAATAACATGTTCATGGTGTTATGTATCGAAATATCTTTCAGGTAAATTATGTTATGTCTAGACCTAGTTACATGTTCATAATCTTCTATAAGGGACTAATTTAAATTTCTTAAATTAATGAGTGAACATTTTTCTGTTAAAATTTTCTTATAAGGTGATAAGAAGATATGTATACTAAAAATAAATTTTTATTCTAATGTTATGATATTGTGTATCGTGTTATATTATTTCATTATTTTCCATATCTTATGAACATATAATCATTATTCCATAACTCAATAATATAATCTATAATATGCAAAGTATGGTTTTCAAATGTTATTCCTATATTCTGATACCCTTTTGTTATTCCTCCACACAGCTCTTATTTACCCTTACTGATATTTGGAGTACTCACTTTCGTATGTTTCCTTTCTCTAGGTTAAGATGATTGGGTTCTATGTTGGGTTACTAAAGTGGAATATAATAATGGGATGCATTGATGATCAGTCATAGATTACTAATATTATATTCCATGTTTCAAAATGTACTAAACTATTTTGGTTTGCATGTGTGTGTTAGTGTAATTTATTGAATATTCATATAATAATATATAATAGAAATTTATGAAAATCATGAGTTTATATAGTTGGTATCATAAGAAAGGATTAGGTAACCTTTATATACTAGTTTTTTAAAACAATAGTGTTATCCCTATAGATATTTATAATGTTGTATATTGGGATTCCAATATGTATAAAAATATAGGTAAGTAAAAGTATAATAAAATGTCCAAGTAAATTATTAAATGTTAGATCATGTGGTTCCCAATAAATTACAACCCTTTTAGGAAAATACAAGTGGGTGTAGGTCTGGTTTAGAGTTACCTAGGGGTAATAACAAAAAAAGAGCAAATTTATATGGCCTTGAACTTCCCCACGTACATGATAATGTGCCTTAATACACACCCGGTTTGGAACTCATAGTGAATATGGTTGTGATACTCACAAACACTTTACAACCATAATGATGAATTAAAATAAATGATGACTATGAAGGACCTAGTTTAATCATATGGTGTCATAGAATAAAAATTTGGTTCCATTATTTAGACATTCTATAAGTGAATTTCATGATTATTTAGTTTTCCTTTTTTAATATCATTTCTCACACAATGCATTTTTTTATTAGTCATTAGTGGGAACCATAAGGATCATGGTTAACATTAAATGTGATAGGTAATTTAAAAATTATCATTAAAATTGGTTACTGACTATAGTTATGGAAGTTTTTATTATTCTCAATTAGTTATCATGATATATGACTAAGAACATTCACCTTAACAAACTCCTTGATTCATAAAATAAGAGAATGATAGAATTTGTTGAGATTTTAGGTAACAAAGACCATTTTGGAATATTAATTTAGTTTCTTATATGTCATGAATGTGGAACAAAGAATTCCAGGGTTTTCCTCCAAGGAATAAGATTTTGTTTTATTAGGGGAGAAGAATGACACAATGTAAGTGACTGTTGAGGAAAAACAAAAGGTACAGTTAACACAATAAATAGGGATATTAGTCTCCCAATGTTATTATCACTGGAAGAAAGATGTCGGTATGGAATGTAAGGGCACTATAAAATCAATATTCATGGGTGAAATATTATTAAAATAATTTTCTAGGTGGTGTGAATAATGGTTATACTACGAATAAATAATAAAATATGAATGATATATGAAAGGGAAGAGACATTAAAAAATAATATACTGACTCCTATTTACTGTTTTTATCATAAAGATTAATGGTTGAAGTTCTTATTTATTGGATTTCAGGATTTATGGTATATTAATCATTAATTATATAATGATTATTGAGTGTGAGGTTTTTTAATGATATTATATAATATGTTTAATAGTATTAAAAATCTAGTAATTTGATTTAATTGAATGGTAATATTTTATGATAAAAATTATTACAGGCAGATGACCCTTAAAGAAGTTCATGATGTTGAAAAAATGGTGTTTAGTTTTTATAAGGAGGTGATTGGTATAGATAATGTATATTAGATAGTATTTATACCCATATAACTAATAAAGGTTTTGTTAATAAAAAAATTTGTGTTATCATTAATTATGTTTACATTTTTTTTTATTTATGGATTATATCAAATAATACATTTTTTAGTTAAGGAATATGGAATCATGTTTGTTTTCAATACGATATTATGGTAATTTAGGTTATTACTATGTTTCAAGAGAATTCCTGATGAAGGTATTCACATATCTTGTATGATACATTAAGAGATAATTAATTTTTCTTAGGGGATTAATGATAACCGAATTTCAAGAATTTAGTTATCTAATTTATAATTATTTGGATTTAAATTTTTTAGAAGGTTCATAAGGATAAAAATTTAAGAAATGGATTCTGTTGAACTTTTGAAGGGGATTTATTGTTTAATGTATTAATTCTCCATTTAGGGATTTATACATATTGGATAACTTTGATACAAATATTGTGATAATAAAAAGAGATATATTGAATGAAATATCATAATATTTATGGATCTTATGATCTGTTTGTTTTTCATGCATAAAAATACAATTTCATTTCATGTATAAAGAGTGGAAGTTGAAATTAATCAAGATAGAAAAAAATGAAATTGTGATTATGAAATGGAATCAAATAATATATGTATAATAATTCCTAAAAATTCATCAACTTTAGGAAATAGATTAGGAAATAAAAGTTTGTATCATCATCATCATTTCTTATGATATTAATGAAATTTTCCACAACTCTTTGATTTATGATTTCCTCATTAACTCTATCCATACCACACAATTGCTTGTGATCAATGTTCTATATCACTCTCTAACTATATTTGGGTGTTGGTTGTCTCTACTATCCTTGATTTCACTTACCATATATGGTCTTCTATGTGGAGTAATAGTTATCATTTACTTTAGGAAACTTTCATGTTTCCAAATTTTTCTTCTTAAATGATGGTTTATTATTTATTTTTACGATTTTTTTCTATATAAGAATTTTCAAAAGTGAAATATTTGATTACCAAGATGAATTTGGATTGATAAACTATTTTTATGGGGGCTATAATATAACACCCTTATATTTTGTTAAACTTTTTTTAAAAAAATAGATCTAATATTTAATACATTTTTCTTTACGTGAAATATCATGTATAGCATCATTAACATGAAACACTGTTTTTCTTGAGTTGCATTAAACATTGAATTTAGCATTCATAGTATGAAAGACCAATTTTATCTTATATTACCCGACACAATGAGTATGTTCGATGGTGTGCATAACACATCCCACCAAGCTTTAGTGAGCCATGAATTAATATTCATATAGATTAGCCTTTAAGTCATTAGGTATTAATAATATTAACTAATTTATGAAATATACTTAAAAATTTCATTCTAACCATATATTTATTTATAATATATTATTAAATAAATAATCAATTTTTAGAAACGTAATTATATTAATCAATAATTTTTTTTCCTAAAAAACTATTTTTTTAGTTTTTAGGTAAAAACTATTAGAATTAAGTTGACGGGATTTTATAAAATTTATTTTAGAAAACATTTTTCAATTTTAAATTGTCATATCTAAGTTAATAAATTTTGATTTTTTTTGAATTTTTGGAAAATTTTGTTTTATTAGTATATATATAAAATTAACAAATTTGTAAAACAATTAATTTATTTTAATAATTTAAGTTATAAAAATAATAAATTAAGGATTAAATTGAAATAATTATTCACTATTCATATATTATCCTATTAGTTAATTTTTTATCAACTTAATACTCTATTTTGGTATAAGTTTAAATTTCCTTATAAAAGGGTTTTTTCTGGAAACTAATTTAAGGTACATAATGATTTCCATTTAAATTAATTAATTTTTTTTTTAAAATAATATTGTAATAATAATTTATTGATTGTATATCAATAAATATTAATCTAAATTTAGACAATGATTATTATTAGATAAAATTAATATTAAAAAATCTTATACTGTAAAAAAATATACTTCTTGAAAACCAACTTCTTCATTATATTAGATGATTTTGTTTTAAATTTAATAATTTTCAAATTCTAGAAGATAATTTTAGTGAAAAATATATTTATTTTTAATTTATAATTACAAAATTATAATATTTTTTATTTTTTGGTGTTTTCTGAAATGTTCCAATTTTTTGATGAATAATTAAAATAATGAAATTTAATTGAAAACTATCTTTTTGATTTATTTATTAGAAATATTATATCATATTTAAAAAAATTTAAAAGAAAAATTATGTCAATTATAAATTCATAATACTAATTTATTTATATGATATCTATTTCATGTTGATTTTTTTTATAAAAATATTTCATAGCTTTGATCTTTTTATCATTAAGAACATACATTTTTTTTTGTTTCTGTGGGAATAATTTCTATTTACAATTTTTCAATTATATGAAAGTAATTATGAATTCTGGATTCCATATTTTTTATCATTAAAATTTATATATTCAAATAATTTCTACTAAATATTTTACAAAAAATAATTTTTGAAAGATTATAAATTATTTACAATGGTTAAGGTAAAAATGTGTAGGGGTTAAAAAATTAAATGTTAAAAATAACACTAAACATATAAAATAAAACATTTTCATGCCATTAATCATCATTATACCTTAAATTATCTATAATTTTACAATATATTATTCTTTATTCTGGTAAAAATTATTGGCGTAATTATTTATTCAAAAATTATGACTGTTCCAATCACCTCACTTATAAAATGACACCCTTTCCCCTCTCCTCCCAGCTCATTCAAACAATTATGGTTTAGAAAATACCTAACCAAAAAATATTTTATATTTCCTCAACAAATAATTTAATCCATATTTCAGAAAAAAATATCAACCAGGGAAGGCTTTTATAGCAAGCCTAAAGAGGATACCTGAACAAGATATAGCATTAATCAATGAGTGTTTTGTTCGATTTATTCCTCCACCTCCCACAATTCATATTATAACATGAATATAATGTATAATTAGTATCATAAAAATAATTATTTTTTCTATTTTTATGTTAATGACCTAGAACCATATCCATGTATATAAAATGTTTTATGAATTCATCGTTCATGTGTACGGTGGACTAAAATCATGCGAACTGAGGTCATTCTTTCTCAATTTCCACCTATCCGCTTTGTAAAAAATGAAACATTTATTGATTATATATGAAATTGATGATATTATTATGTTTTTTGATTTAATATATCCCACCTATAATCATTCTTTCCAATTTTCATGAATATGAAAATGCCGCTTGTGTGTATAGTGGACAACCACTGCGCGAAGCAATGTGATTTTTTATATTTTTACATTGAAGGTAATTAGTATGTTTTTTAAGAAAATATGTGATATATATAGTATAATTTATTTTGGAATTAAAATATATCATTTATCTTTTTTTCATTCAATTATGCAAGAAAATGGAAACATCAATCATGCGTACATAAGACCAACTATCCCTATGAATAGTATAGTTCAACTTTTTTCTCAAAATGATATAGATTACTATAAAAATATATATTCTGAAAATTTTTATATTTAAATAAATATTAATTTTATTTATATTTTGACAACATTATTTATTTAATTGTAAAAAATAATAAGTTAAAAAATTAAAAAAAATAATGCGGTTATTTCCCAAAACATGACATTAACACGAAATTTTTAAAAAAGTGAAAATAAAGGGCCATAAGTAAATCATATATGGAATGATATATGTGAATATTTTACTATAATCTATTTATAATAAACTTATATTAATTTTATTGTATTTTTAACATGCATAAATTAATTAAAGTCTTATGTTAGGGGTTTTGGGTCTCACTTTTATTTTATGTTAGCCAAATGACACATTCCCCACATATTTCTTTTAAATGGTGTATATACCAACTAGGATTTTTATTTTATGATTCATACTCCAGAAAGTAATTTTATTTAAATATCCATTTCTGTATCTCTCTTTTATGGGATTCACGGTCCAGATGTTACCAAAATGGTAATGTATTTTTATCTCAGTTTCCCTTTATTGAGACAAATGGTTATGCTCTTAACATATCATATTTTAAAAGTTGAATATACAACCAATGTGACATAAAATATCATGAATTATTTTATCTTCATGATTAATTATATTTATTTTAATTATATTTTTTCGATGGGATTATGTTTCGAATTTACTAATGCAGTAACGATTTTATGTTAGAATCTCATCATTTTTCAAGATCGTTTTTGACAATGATTTGGATGAGAAAATATTATGATTCAAATCTCAATAAATCCATGTTATTTATTCACCTATTTTTATTAATAACATGTTCAATTAATATTACTATTTTCCCACTCTTTGGTACTACAAATAATGGATAATTTTTTTTAAGAGAATATCAATTTATATTTCAATTCGATTAGAAATATTTTTTTATTCAAAAACATTTGATATTGAAATTATTTCAAAAGTTATATATTATTATCATATGATATTTAAAAGAAATATTAACCAATGTATGAATTTTTAACTGAATTTTTTTAAATTAATATTCGTGTTGTTTTCCAAGCTAGGACCCATTTAATTTTTCAGAAAATTATAATGGAATCTATGTTTTTAAAAATAAATAAATGAATGAATATTCTTTTCACCCCGACCATTATATTAATTGACTATTAATCAATATTTCTTAATGATTCATATATATATAATCAATTTTTTTAAAAAATATTATTTTGGATGTGAGATTTTTTTTTTCAAGAAATGTTTTGAATTTAATTTTTTTCTTAATTTTTATGTTTTCATTATTATTATAAAAATAATGTTATTTTAAATTGTCATCTGTATTAAAAATATATTTTCAAATAAAATTTATCATCCTCAAGAAACCTTCCATGTGATTTATCTTATAAAATCATTTTAAATCTAAGTAGAAATACATTGATGTAACATATTCATTAAGCACGATTCTGGTTACATTTTTACACTATTATGTATAACTTGATTACAATTTCATATTGTTACACCTGGAACTATCTTTATTGGCCATAATGCATTATGTGGACCTGATTTCATGTCCATCAGGTTATGTGATTTCCTGATATCTTGTCCATAACATCATGAGTGAACATGTTTCTATTTAAAAATGATCACAAGGGTATAAGATGATTATTATGGAAAAAATATATATCTTGTTCCAATGTTGTGATATGGTAGTTCATTTTATTAAATACCCTTGTGATTCATGTCTTATGAACTAGAAATTCTTTTTTCAGGACTCAATATTTTGATCATTGATATGTAGGGTATGGATTTAAAATGTTATACTTCTGTTATCATACCATTATGTTCATGTTATGCTTACATATATAAGTTATTTTCACTCAAAGAGCATCTGAGGCCACCCATTCTTATGGTTCATTTCCCTAGGTTATGAATAAGGGTTTCATAGTAGGATTATTGTTGGTAATGATCATTATATGATATATTAAAGATCTTTTATAAATGAAGATTGTTGTGTCTAATGTTTCCCAAGACACTAAATTATTATGGTCCCCATGCGTATTTTTTTGTAACATATTTGAATATTCATCTAAATGATGTAATATCCATGTATGAAATTCCAGGTACACATTAGTTAAAAAAAATCGAAATAATTAGTTAACCTTTGAAAACTAGGATGAGAAAACATTACTGAGATACCTTAGGTTATTTTTATGTATTTATCTAGGGATGTAACTAAGGATAATAAGAAGGACGAGTAAAAAAATATTTTTTTTCCTAAGGATATGTATAAAGATTATTAATAGTATTGAAAAATTTCCATGAATTTGGAAAAGGATTGAGAATGTGGTTTGAAATGAAATTACATCCCTGTTTGGATTATACATGTGGATGTGAATCTTGCATATATTGTACTTAGGGAAATAAATCTAAAAATGGAGAATTAAGCATATGTCGATTGTCACCTAATGCACAAAAATGGTCCTTGTTGTACACTTAGTTTGACAATCATGGGGGTATTCTTTGAAAATTTACAAACTCTTTATAAACCATATTGAATGATTTAAATATGTGATATATGTTAATGTCCTTATATAATCCTACAGTGGCATATATTTATCATTTGGTGTCAATATATAGACACATTATAATTTATTTTAATGATTATTGGGATTTACTAAATGATTAGTAAAGCTCACACATTTCTTTTTGGTTTTATTCAATGCTAGGAAACATAATAAATAAGGTTAATTAATAACATTCACCTTAACCCACTCCTGTACTCACCAAACTAGAAAATGATAACAAATTTATTGTATACCATGGATGAAATAAAATAAATTTCCAATATGTTGATAATTTGGGAGAATAACTCTAGGGAATGTCTTAGTGGAACAAGTGATTATTTTATTTTTGTAGAAGAAGGTACCAAAGTAAGTGATTTATAATGGAAAATTAAAAGTACAATTCACTAAATGGATGGGAATATTTCCCTCCATGTGGTATTATCACATGATAAATGTTGTAACTAAAGAAATCATGGGCCCTATAAAAATCTATGTCTTGGGGAAAACATAATTAAGATAATTAACAAGGTGGAACCTGTAGTGGTTATCCTACAGTTTATGATAAGACTAAAAATTAAATATAAAAATAGATAGGTCCTAAATAATATGATAATGAAGCCTAGTTAATGGTTTAAAAAGCACGTGGCATGATTTTTTTGATTGTTTATTAGAATTCACGAATTGTGTTATATGATTCCTAAAATATTTAAGTATTTTTCATTATATGTTTTCAATTCATGATATTAAAAAATATATTCTATATTAATAACGACATCAAAAAATTATTTGATGAAAGTTATAATATTATGGAAAATATTATTAAGGGAAGATATTCTTTAATATATTCTTGAGGTTGAGAAAATAATGTTCATTTTTGTTAAATATATTGTTGATATAGTTAATGAAAATTATATTATGTTGGTGGCCTCATAACTGATAATGTATTTGTTAAAAACAGATTTATTTTACAAATTGATAGAGTTTACCATAGGGAACTGAAATTAAAGATACATATTCTCATTATTTTAAAACTATAATTTAATTTAATTTTAGAATGATCTTTTTGGTTTAGAGTCTTAGGTAATTATTCCAAACCCCTTACAAAGTAAATCAATAAATTATAGTTGCAATCATTGTAATGTCATGAATCAGGGGACACTTGTCGGTTCCTCAAGCCGGACTACCACATAACATTATGAACACCTCCCACTATGCTAGAGGCTTCCCACTATCATAAAGGGTATAATATCAATAATGGTAAGACTATATTCTCTTTGATCAATGTAATATAGTAGTGAAAAATAACCAACAATAACTGAATGAAAAATAACCAAAAATAGAATAGTACCAATATCAAAAGTTAACCAAAAATAGGGATACAATATCCAAATGGAAGTATAGATTTGTCATGCTAAAGTATGTAAAACATGTCAATGTTAAAACTCCAATTTAAGAGTCTACCAACTCCCAAGAGGGTACCAACACTTGTCTGGTTCACTCATCTATTCCCCTTCCCCAATTCAGCCATCTAACACATGACCTTTTCCCTTATCCGTTCCTATAAATATGAAATCTATTCGGTTACTGATTGGGGATCCTAAGTAGGTATTGAGTACAACTTCGTAGTGAAATACCAATGACTTCTAAAATAATATCCAGTCAATATAACTGAATATAGTTGAATAAATAAATAAGTATAATGAACATGTAAATAGTTATAACATTAAAATTTACTATTTATTTGACAACCTAAACCCCAAGGTCCCCAAGGATAGTCGAACATCAATACATGCTTTGGACTAAGATATATTCTAAACGATTTCACATTATTAATTCATAATTAATTTAATGGATTTATTTTCCTCATAAATTCAATTTCAATTCATGATAAGGAAAATTGGATCCATAGTCTAATGCCACAATTTTATATTAGATCATCATGCCAGGTGACCCCTGAGTATTTTTAGTAATATTCCCTATATCACAAATCATTGGTATTTGGGGTCGAGTCTCCATCCCACATATCATGGGTATTTAGTTCATCATTCTATGTACCATACATTTTTAAAGTATTCCTATGGCCCTAGAATAACATGACTAGGACCCCAAAGGTATTTAGAGGGTCAATCCATCTCACCTACCCTATTTTTTCAATAAATAACATTAGTAACATGTATTAAATATATGAAATTTATCCCATACGTCGCTTGTACACATATGTCACATGTATCACATACACCAAATTAAATAATTGAACAAGTAATTAATCCAACTAAATCCATTCATTATTTCAACCATGCATTAATCATCATGACGCCTATAATTAATTCATGAATTATTTGGACACATCAATTCCAATAATTAATTAAATAATTAATCAACTAAATCCACATTATTACTAAGTCAATATTCACATTATCACATAAATCTAACTAGTTAATTCACCTATTATCAATATCTACAATTCCATTAACTATTTCAACAATAAATTAATCCCATCACATCTAATAATTATTCCCACATTTTGATAATCAAATACACAGAAAAAATATTTCCATGATTAATACATAAATTAGTAACTCACATTCAATATTCAAAGTATTCCAATAATTATTTAACTAATAAATTATTCTTAATTAACAATTCAACATTCTGATGATTAACACAAAATACAATATCCCCAAATCCACAATTTAATACTCTAATAATTAATAAATTAAATAATTTTCACAATTACACAATTCAATAAATTGACAATTATTTCATCAATTAAAAATCCCAATTCCTAAAAAAATTATTCAATCAAATCCCTAATTCTTCATTTAATTAATTGAACACATTAATTAATTTAATATAGATGTTCTAATTCCTAAAGGAACCCTATAAATTAAAAAATTAAATTTACACATTTGATATAAGGACTATGGTATTAGAATAATGGACCACTTACCATGATTCATTTATTAATGATCACCCAATGCAAATCCACATCATCCACATACTTATGATGTAGAACGAGATCTGGATCTAAAACCTAAATCAATGACTAAACAACTCAAGATACCTTAATTATATACCTAGTTCCATTATTCTATATTGAGATTCATGAAATATGAATCTTTATCTAACAAAAAAAAGAGAATATAAATTTACCAAAGTAATGGGAGAATGATGTGAGATCAATCGGGAATAAACCATGTACCTAAAGAGATGCAGATCTACCCACCTGGATTCCAATCACCACAAACAGAGGTTGGACGACCTTAGAACAATTCTAAGTGGCTTCATAATAGATAGAAATCAGTATTTGTTAATGATTGGTCATTAAAGTGTATAATATGGGGGTTTGTAAATTTCATAACAAATTTTAGGGGATGAAAATCCCATTTTCATGACTTATTGATTGGGGTACACAGTTTCTCATAACAGTGCACCTTACTTTGAGCATATTTTATGGGTTTCAAGGATTCTCCTAATAGAATATATAATTTGAAAAATTGTGCACCATCCATTCAAACCCCATTATTCAAGGTCACCCAGGTTTCTAGACTAGGGTGCATGGTTTGGGAAAAATGTGTGCCAACTCTACAATGCCCTATTTATTCATTTTTCTCAAAATTTTCTCGCAACCAATCTCCGATATTTATCCCAAATTTAACGTAATCAAAATTAGACAATATATTAATTATTAATTATCCCAATACATTTACATAATATTTTTTCATCTTACAGTCTTATACTACATGTCCATTTTTACACTAAAGAAGCCACTTTTGTAATAAAACATGTTTTATCTTCGTGTTAAAGGTTCATTGTTTTCCCCTAGTTATCATAATTTTCACTATTATACCATAAATCCTATGAAAAACATTTCAATCCATTGGATTAAAATAAAATAACATTACGGAATCTAAAGGAACGTATACCATTAGCGGGTGAAAATACATCAGAACATTTACATAAAGACATAGATTTCTATTTAGAAAACGGAAATGAATTTTCAGAAAGATCAATATCATACCTCATAAAAATATATTTTCAAAAAACACATTATGAATACAATAAAAAATAATTAATTAACGTTGTATATAGTTTCATATATAAATTTTGTAGACAATGTAGCTTTATCAACTACATAGGTAGTAACTATCATAGTTATATTTTTAAAAATCACTTCAACACAATTACTTTAACCTCAAAGGAGAAACCTAAATTGTTAACTCCATCCCATTACCTAATCAACTGGAGAGGTATAATAGGATCACCTCAAATTGTTTTATCAAGTATCCACCCATACTTATAAATTATTCTGTCAAACCATAATATAAGCATTAAATTCAAAGATTGTATAAAAACAACATTATTGAGGAAAATTACTTTTCCATTTTGAAATCACATTTAATTTTCCAAAATTTGTGCACTCATAAATAAAAACAAATTATTTCAAAATAAAAATGAAAAATTATAGATGATTATTCAAAATAGTAATTTTTCATAAAGGTTGGGAAACATCTCATGTCATATAAGTTAAAAAATCATTCATTATGTATTATTGTCGGAAAAGTAACAAATAAATAGTTCGTTGAGAATTAAAAAACATTATATTACATTGTAAAAAGTAAAAACATTTATTAATTAATTAAAAAAATTATTCACTTTTTTTAAAAATAATTGAAATAATTTTACAGAATTTGACCATGGTAGAAAAAGTGAGTTTTAAAGATATCTTAAAAAATTGCTTTTAAAATAAAGTCCACTATAATTATACTATAGTTAATTTTTGGAATAATTAAATGAATAAAATAATTATATCTAGTGTAAATCCACTTAAAAAATATTGATAAAATTTAAAAAATTATTTTTAGTGATAATAATAATACGACATGATTAAGAAATTTATGGTTAGCCCAACAAATGGTAATTTGATAATTAAATCCCTTACCTCATGTTTTAATTTCATAATTTTTTTTTAAAACCAACTGTATAATATTTTAAATAATATAATTAACTCATTACATAACTATATTAATATTTATAATACCTTTTGTGATTATTTGATAACATATTATGACCCTTTTATTAATAATATTTCATTATTTTCATGGTTTTGGGTGCATTTGTTTTATATATTTAGGAATGGTTCATTTAACAATAATTGGAGATCTTACTGTAAAATTAAAATAAAACTAAATTATTTGAATGAAAAATTATAATTGAACATTTTGAATTATTATTGGTCCCATATATCATTTTCTATTACATGAGTATAATTCATTAGATACAATGACAACGATAATTGTTTAGCATATTTTTGCATCTTTTTCTTCCATCACGAAGTAGTTTTTTAATTTAATATTATGTATCTATATTTGTTAAATAATATGAAATAGGTTGTAATATATAGTAATTAATATTATTTAACAATTATTATTGATTTATAACATGAAATAATGGATGTAAATGAAAGTGAAAAATCATTATTCATGGAGATGGTAAATCGAGATAATTTGTACAATAATTTTGTTTCTTTAAACTAGTTGTGATGAGAAATGAAATAAATTTGAGATATTACATAAAAACATAAAAATACATTATATAAATTATCATTTAGTTATGTTTAATTCATTGATGATGGTGGTGAGGATAAATTATAAAGGGAAAATAAATTAATATGTGTGCATTGAAAATAATTCTTACTGAATATCAAATCCTTGACAGACATATGCGGAACATTGATTAAAACAATTGGTGATGAAATAGTAACTATTAATTGGGGAGAGTGATGAGGAGTGTTTTTGAAATATATTTTTGGAGCTATAGGTCTTGTGATTCTAAATTTAGTGTTGATGGGGGTATTTATACTTGAGGGAAGGTGGGATTAAGTGATTATGACATTGATTGCATGATATTTAAAGACACACACATTTAGTTGGAAATAAATTCCATGACATTAGATGATTAATATTATTTTATAGTATAGTTATTGGTGAGAAATATCTCAACCAACCATTAAATTTATTTATTTATTACTTATTCTATTCCTTTACCATTTTAACTTTATCCATTTTCATGGTTTCCTTGTATCGCGGTAAATAATTTTTTTATCATACTGCCTTTTATTATAACTAAAAATGAATTTAAAATTAAATCAGAATTTTATCTTTCTGATTCCATATATGGTATCAAAATTTAAAAAAATTAAACATATATATTTTTCAAAATTTTATTTAATGTATACCACCTATTATAAAGAAAAAGGTGGTTTTCAATCTGAAAGTTGAAAGCATTGAAATGTTTTAATATCCATTTCCACTGTGTAATTGATTCCAGTGATCTAAATTGGATTTAATTATGTATAAATTAACTAATTATACATTTAAAAAAAATTATTATATCATTTAACTATAACAACAAATTAGATGAAAAATGAGTTTTTAATTAAAAATCTATAATTTTAAGATTTCATCAAAAAATTAATATTCTCAGAATAGTACAAAAATTTCACCCTAAGAAAATTTTTATATTAATATTTTAAAAATTTTATTTATTTATTCCATATATATATATATATATAATTTTCATAATATAGTTTTAAAATAGGTTCCCCATAAAAATATTGAAAAATTGTCTTTTGAAAAAATATAGTGTTTATGCTTAAAATTGGATATATTCATAATAGAAGAATATAATACATATTTTATGAATTAAAAAATTAGTTGATATAAAACCTATAAATGTCATTATTAACTTTTACTAATAGTGATTAATTTAATTTCTTATAATAAATTTTCCCTATAGTTATAAAATATTTTTTTAATACAAAAAAACATTCATTATGTTTTATTGGTTTTTATCTTAATTACTAATTAATTCGTATCAATATAATTCATTTAATAGCAATGATTAGACAATATTTTCATAATTTAGTCCATCTAACTTTTTTCTTAACATTCAAATGGCTAGTTGAAAACAATCACATTTAACTAATAATATTTAGTCATTTGTTTAAGCTTTATGTGGCATGTATTGTATGATATTGAGCATTGTTTTTTCATTTAAAATATTAGAATGTTTAATTAAAACCCATTTGTAAAATTTCATCCTCAATTATTTAACATGGTATCTAAATACTTTGTGTTTTATTTTTCAAAATACCTTTTTTGAAATCCCACATCGGAAGAAGGGTCAATAATAAATCCACTTAAAAAGTGAGAAACGAAAGTACTAAGGTCACATGAAATAATAAATTATAGGATTCCAGGTTTGAAAATATGGATATTTAAGAAAAAATTAACAATTATGTTATAATAGAGAGTGATAGAAAATATGGTCATGATAAAGTTAACCATCACAAAACTATAGATTTGTGTTGGGTTAAAAGGCCATTGATTTCTTAGTAGAAAAGTAAAAAATAATGTTTTCCATAAAAAATACTTTTCCTAGAGTTGAGTAAACCCTTTACTTCTTATATTAAGAACATATTGAAACATACATACTTGAAAATTATATCTTCATCCTTTCATCATTATTCACCACAACCTGATCATTTGTTCAATCGATGTGTATTCAAGATGATGTTTTATAACAGAATAATCTGAATCAACTCCATTAGATAACAATAATATATTATATTATAACTTTATATTCCTCTTATCATTATGATGTAAAAAACCTAATTGGTCAGTATATGATATAATTTTCCAAAAATAATTAACCATAATATTAATAAAAAATACATTAGTCTCTAATATTAATCACTAATGACCAATGTTCAACATAGTTCTTTCAACAAATAACTACTCTTAAAATTCATCAAAATATTATAGACTAAACCTAAAACCAAAAAGTTCGATGGATTCAATGAATTTGCTTCCAATATACATTTAATATTTATCATCAAATAATATCAGTCTCTCTTACCATCTCATTCCATAGAATAATTCACCTAATCACATAATCATTTAGATATTCTTGTCATTTCCATAAATAAACAAAATCATCATAAATCATATATATTACTAAAATATAACATATCATTTATTTCTCAGAAAAATAACCTATTTTTTTATTTACCTTAATCGTCTATATTTTAAAAAATTGTAAAAATCTTCTAAAATAACATTAACTACCAATTAATCATGTAATTTCATACTACCGTGGTAATTAGTACAATAAATAAAATGTTCCCAAAAATAAATTTTTCATTTATCTGTCAAATGATTTATGGGAATATAATTTCATACTAACTATAAAATCACATAGGACTATGGTACATGATGGACCCTTATTTACCTTTGGTAGTGATTTTGATTAATTTTTCCTTTCAATGCATTGCGAGTTGTCCCCCATCCAATGGGTTTTACTTTTTTGAAGACTATATTAATATAATTGTAATTCCTTGACCCCAGTTTCCCAAATTTAGTGATTTATTACATTAAATTGGAATGATACAAGGAATCATATCCCGAAAGACTGATCAGTTTAGTATTATTGGAAACAAGATTCAATTATAAGTTCAACATTACAACCTGAAAAGAATTACAACACTAATTTATTCCAATAAAAACATCCAAGCCTCATAGATAATTCCTGAAAGTCACTCATAACTAAATTCTTCATATCATGGGAATATGAACCATAAGAAAAGGGTGAGCTCATATGCTCAGTAAGGGGAAGTAATAATATTGAAGATAACAAAAAAATTAGGCATAGTGAATAATTAAAAACACATGCCTTTAAACATGATAAGCACGGACACTTTATGGATGGAATTTGAGCTGAGTAACTAATTCTATAATAAAAGATAGTCATGGGTTTTCTATTAGTCGAATAACCACTTGAACCATCATTATTATTTTCATAATGATGGAATTTATAATGTCAGACATTCAAAAAAATCTTGTCAATACCTTGACCAAGAGGTCTAAAAATGATTTAGGCCTAAGCCAAAACCATATACCAAACTACGAAAGGACTCAGCTAATTCCATTTCTAATTGTCTCATGAGACCTATCTATGCACCGAGGAGCTATAGCGGGCTCCACCTATCCCAAAATATTTCTAATTCATTCCTTATATGAAAAGGTTGAAACATAACATAAACATTCGTATTAAAACTTTCATAAGAAATGTCAATACATTTACCATAAACCATGGGTGGTATAAAAATAAAACATACAAAGCCAAACAGATCACAAAACATTCAATAAAAAATGGATGATTTGTATCATAATAAATCAGTATCAAACAAGTTTAAAATCTAGTAATCATTGTAGACATAGATGAAATGAAAACAATTTGAATGAAATACCCCTTTATAATTTGATTCCATTTATGAGTCACATAATTTTTAAAGAAAACATTTATTTAGAAAATATTCTTATAATATTTTTAGGGATGCTTCAATGATATTATAATGGAAAATAATAGTTGCACCCGCCGTATAAGTTAAAAAAACATTCTTACATTAATTTTGTCAAAAGGTCATAAAGTACATTATTTTGAAAATGATGGAAAGATTCCTTTAAAAAATATAAGGTCAAATAATGTTATAAAAGAGTTTAAACCATAATCTAGTAAGTATTAAAAATGGTTTTGAAATACATTTTTAATAAAAAATTGATGTTGATGATAAAGATGTCCCAGTAGATACTTACGTAAAAACAACCTCAGATAATAAAGAGATTGTGGAATTATCACTTACCTTGTACTTTTCTATGGTTGGGGGAAAGTTAACATCCAGTAAAATTGATAAATAATTGTTGTTAATTTATAAAATAATAGTATACATAAATATGATATCATATATGATCCAATAATATTGATTTGTTAATAATATTTCAGTATTATCATCTTTTCAGGGGTTAACTGATTTATTTTCCGTAAGATTATTGGTTACGTAAGCCATGTTTTTTATGGACAAGATGTGTTTAATTCCTATACAGAATGATATTATTTTCATAAACATTACTTTTAGTCATCAAATGAAAATTATTCTGGAATGTTTACGATGGAGAAATTAATCGCATCACGTTCGTGGAGATGGTAATCCGTACATACACACGAGTTACAATATCATTATATTAATGGTGAAATCATATGTAATTGGATGTTAGATCATATATAAATAATAATTAACATGTTATATTTATTATTTACATCATTTATTCTCATTATTATACCCATCCAAATAATGAAGTGTTTGAATAACAAACTACTCCAGGACGTGGTGACAGTAAGCCGTACGTACGCATATATGGTGACTTTATCATTTATAGGATTGTTAGAATAAAGAATGTGATTGTTCCTTATTTATAATAACATAAAATTATTTTTAAGGTACTATATTTATTATTTTGTTATGGAAACAATAAAGAAATAGGATGTGGAAGAAGAACAGAATTTGAAAGAGGGTGGTGAAATTATTGCCTCTACTTCGGGTGTTTCCTTTGGAGTTGATCAAAAGGGCTCCATTGGTTGGTTTTCTGATCAATTTATAGACTCTAGGTTGAAGTTAGGATAGTTGAGTGGATATTTGGGTGGGGGTTGTTCGAGCCAAATGGATTTGGATGTGTTAAATTAAGATAAGGGGAGGTACCCTTTTATAAGATAGATGAGGGTCACTTTAAGAAATGCTTGACATATTATTTTACATTAAAATAATTTTTGGTTTCTAATTGCTCAAAAATGATTTATATAAATGATAAAGATGGGATGGGTCGATAACCTCCTATCCAATATGGTTTAGACAGGTTTACGTCACCATATTAACCTTATCATTTAGATTTAACTCATAGTTAAATAGTTTGACATTTACCATGTCTCCTTGTAATTTTATATTATATGGTTAAAAATTAAAATAAAAACTACCTAAAAACCCAATAATGGTTCATTATTAACATATATATCCTTATCTATGTTTTTTGGCCGAACCATAATTTTTAATGAATATTATATCAACTAATAATATAGTATTTGCTTGAAAAACTCAATTATATCAACTTTTACACTATTTAGTATTGGTTTTTTCGAAATCCATTAAAACTCTATAAAAATGAATAAAATTTATTTGACTGACCCTAACATAACACATTAACATATAAAATTATTGGAATTCTCCCTAAGTCTAAATTTACATTTATTTAGCTATTAATAATATCAATTTTTTTTAATATTTCATAAATAAGAAAATTATTACATCATCAATGTGTCGTAAATAAATTAAATTATTTAAATATAAATAAAATACCATTATGTAGGTAATATTTTTATCTTTCTAATGAATATTTATAGTCAAGTTTATATTGTGTGTAACCCTGTATGAACAATTAATTGGTTTTTAAACATTGAATTTAAGTCTTTTAACTCTTCTATAAATAAAAAAATAATAAATGTCCAAATCTAATCCAAGTGGACCAAAGGGGGTCCTATGTTATTCCTAAGGATTTATATGGTATAAATATACTTATCCAAGAGAATTTTAACATGTGTTAGGGTAATTATAATATCATTTTTACCCTTAATTACACTATTTACTTTTAACTATGGAAAATAAAAGTCAAATGTTATTATTCACCAAAAATTATTTTCCTCATATCGAACAACATATTACTCACTGATTTTAACCGCGTTTCTCAGATTTTTTAATTTAAACTCATTGATGTAGAAACATTATGTTTTATGAAAATTTGCAAATGCTCTTAGGAGGTGGGTAAAATACGGTAAAAAGTTCAATTAAATTTTTATATATCTAAACTTATTATAAAATGACTCCAATGAATTACATTGAACATATATAGGTATTGTGTATATATTATGACCTAAAATAAATTTAAATAAAATAAGTAATTATTTAAATAAAATTGCACTTTTAACCAATAACATAGTGCTTTTTACTATTCATCAAAAATTGAATGTTTTCAGAAAAACACCAAAATCTCACCCTAATCGAATTTCAATATTTCGAATTCAAAAATGAAGTCCAGTTTGTAAAATAAAATTCATAAAATTTCAAAAAATGGGTATTACTATTCAAATGACTAGTTTGATTGGTTACAGTGTGTTAGAATCTCAAAGTTGCGTACAATGTGAGATATTTCATTATTCACAGGGAAACGTACTATGGATGCTTGGGGTGTTACATTCTTTTTCTAATTCAAATAATTTTGACCTCAAAATTTCTTGAATACTGCCGCATAAAAATATCTATGTGGTTCTTCAACATAAGTTCCTATGGTTCCCACGGTGCCTCTTCCATTTTACGGTTTCTCCATAGAACTTTTACCAAATGAGTAATCCAGTTTATCAACACTTGTTCTCTGGTTTCAAGAATCTTGAATGGATCTTCACAATAAGACAGATCGGGTTCTAGTTCAATTTTACTCATAGGTGAGTACATGTGTTGGGTCAGGAAAATATTTTCTCAACAGTGATATGTGGAACACATTGTGAACTATTGAGAGATATGGTGGCATTTCTAGATGGTATGCTACATCCCCAATTCGTTCTATAATTTTGAAAGGTGTTATGTACCTGGGACTCAATTTACCCATCTTACTGAATCGTATTACACCCTTCCATGGAGATACCCTCAATAAAACATCATATATTACTTGAAATTCTAAATCCTTCCACTGGTTATCAGCATAACTCTTTTACCTACTTTGGGATGTTTTATGTTTTTTTGGATAACCTTCACATTTTCCATTGCTTCAACTACATGTTCTGGGACTATGAGTTTTCAATCACAAAAATCATCCCAATAAGTTGGTGTGTGACATATCTTCCCATATAATGGATCATATGGAGCCATTTAAATACTTGAATGAAATCTATTGTTATTGGAAAATTATACAAGATGTAAATATTGGTCCCACATACATTGAATTTCATGTGAGAAAAATCACTTCATGTCAATGGTTTGAATAGTCCGTTCTGATTGTCCAACAGTTTGAGTGTGGTGGGAAGTGCTCATATGAATTTTAGTATCCAATGATTTCTGTATACTTTTGCTATAACATAATGTAAAAAGGGGATAAATATCTGAAACATTCGATAGGGGTACTCTATATAGTATTACAACTTCATTAATATACAATCTGGTTAAACGTTCAAGTGGTAAATCTTCTCTTATAGAATGAAAATGTGGTAACGTGGTAAGACGATCATCAATGACAAGTATTTCATCATTCCCTCTAGGAGTCTTTAGTGTCTCCATGACAAAGACCATCATAATATTATCCCTTTTCCACTCAGGTATGGGAAAAGATTGCATGACTCCTCCAGGCAGTTTCCTTCCCGCTTTCACTTGTTGAAAAACCATATATCTTGATAGAAAATCATCAATCTTCATCTTCATGTCGTCTTACCAAAACTATTTGTTCAAATATCTATACATCTTGGTGCTTCCTGGGTGTATAGAGAAATTAGGGCTTTGATTACATCCAAAAATTCTCTTTTTAGATTAGGTATATCAGGAACACAAATTTTATTCCCAATTTTCAAAATTCCATCGACAGATATAAAGTCACTCAATATACAATCATTTACAGATTTAATCATCTTTTTAAACTCTTCATCATTAGTTTGAGAACTTTTTATCCTTTATAGTAAAGATGGTTTACAACCATTTGAAAAAGAATAGATGTTTCCCCTTCACTAGTTATTCCCTTACCAATCCTTATTAGATCCAACAAAATATGATCCCTTTAAACTCTCATCTTGTTCAAAACTCCCTGATCCTTTATTCTCAAATCATCTACCACCTTATTTTCCTTCCACAAGAGGTAGTTTATTGTGCACTCATAAACCTTGAGTAGGTCAAACCAACTCTTTTTCCACCAGTTTAGTTATTTTTGTGAGAAAATATCCTTCAAAATCATTTCATCAGTATAAATCATGAATTTTTCACCATAGATATAGAGTCTTAATATCATCATAGAGAATATTATAGCTTCTAACTCATGATCATGAATGGGATAGTTTTCACCATGAATTTTTAGCTGTCATGATGCATAGGAAATTACTCTATCATTATATATAAGGACACAACGATGTCCTTTCTTGGAAGCATCACTATAAATAACAAACTCATCATTACCTGATGATAGATTAAAGATATGAGAAAGGAGTAATATTCTATTCATTTCTTCAAAAAATTATTCATACTATTTTTTTCAATCAAATTTAACCCTTTTACGTGTCAGATTTGATAATGGGATAGCCAATGAGGCAAAATTATGGATGAAATCTCGATAATAAACTGCTAAACCAATAAACTGGTAAACCATATTTATACATGTCAGTCATGGCCATTTGTGGGTTTCCTTGGCCTTTGAGGGATCACTAGATATTCCATACTTAGAGAAAATATGATCATGAAAAGAAATATCATGAAGCCAGCATTCACACTTGTTAAACATCCCATATAATTCATTTCATTAATGAATCATTAGAATAATGCATATGTGATTTTCATGATCTTCGTAGCTATTAAAGAATACCAAGATTTCATAAATAAATAACACTAAAATCTCATCATGATATTCTTTGAAAACTCTATTCATTAGATTCATGAAGACAGATGGTTCATTAGTCAATCCAAAAGACATTACTCTTAACTCGTAATGCTTGTACATAGTTGGAAATTTAGTTTTCAGAATCTCTTCCTACTTCACAAACTAATTATGATATCTAGATTGATGGTCAATCATTGAAAAGTATTGAGCTCTATGAAGTTGTTCGACTAAATAATTAATGCGTGATAGGGAATACCTACTCTATATTGTTACAACATTTAACACCATGTAGTCAATGCATAAAATCATAGATCCGTCATACTTCTTAACAAAAAGGACAGGGGATCCCCATTTAGAAACACAAGGGATAATAAATCTATTATCACTCAATTCCTCTATTTGTTTATTTAGGTCTACTATTTCTATATTGTCCATTCTATAAGGGGTCTTTGATATGGGGCTTTAACTGGGAATTAAATCAATGGAAAACTAAATTTCTCATTATAGAGGATGTCAAGGTATATCCTCTGGAAACACATTAACATATTATTGCAAAATATGTACATCCTCTATTCTAACATTATTTTCCTCCCCCATAATTATATCATTCTCATCCTCCACAATAATTGAATTTAGTTGAGCTACTACTGGTGGATCTAGATAAGAATTAAATGGTGATGTTTATGCTCTAAGGATAAGTTACTCCTTATCATTATCAAGAATTGTAACCTCCTCTTGGTTACAACAAGTTTTTACATCATGGTCAGAAAGCCATTACTTACCAAGGATTATATCAAATTCAATCATTGGTATGGCGATTAGATCAGCAGATAAATATTGTTTATATACCTTAATGGGGACTGAATCACAAAACGTTGTTGCAATGATACTTCCCTTAAAAGTCTTGACAAAAAACTCCCTTGTTAAATCAAATTGAAAATATCTAATTTAATAGAAATTGGGAAGATATGAATCGTTTTGATGATCTAGAATCAAATAAATCATTTTCTAATCTTGAGGAAACTATAAAATTACCTACCACAACTTCATTCAGAACTTCAACCTCAGAATTAGTGATCATATAATCATAGTCTTGATCCCTTAGTGTTTTTTGAGGTATGTTTCCCTAACATTTAGGACATTCATTTTCATAATGTCCCATATCCCTACAAATGTATCATTGAATGTTGGTTGCTTCTTTCTTCCCCTTATAATCACTAGCAAGAGGTCTTTTCTGTCCACATTTGTAGTATACTACTTTTCCTTTTAGTCATTCACCAAGGTGCTTCCATCTACAATTATCACTCGATGGAAAATCATATCTTCCCTTCTTCCATGATTATTTATTTCATGTCCTGGAGTGTTCAACAAATCTCTTCTTTCATGCTTTTATATAAAGATGTAATACATAGAGAATTCCTTTTCTGTCTTGATAACACATGAGACAATATGTTTATACGATTTGATGGATTGAAAGACCAATTCTCTATTGAAAAAATGGTTTTAACCCATCAAAAAGTGATCAATATTACTTCTTGGGTTACGTATATACTCTTTAACAGGCTTTTTTAACCTTTTAATGTTAGCCTCATACTTTGCAAAATTCATATCCTCCTTTTTCCTCAGACTCAGAATATTTATTTTTAATCTGCTCGATGGTTTAGAGGAATGTATTTTTCTATGAAAATATCATTAAACTCTCTCCAATCAATTTTATAATATTATTCATCTTCTTTTGTGTTTAAAATCAATGACCACCATTTATTTTCATCTCTCATTAGATGATAAACTCCCATGACAACTTTTTCCCTTTCGCTACTCCCCAATGAATGAAATATTTTCTCAAAGGAACTTATCCATTGATCATCTATTAACAGATTTATACTCCAATTGAATTTTTATTTTTTGTGCCTCATGAAGCGGTATAACATTTATCCTTTGTGTTGTGGATCAGGGTTCTCCATATGGGTACGGTTATTATTCATAACCTGAGTAAGTTGTCCCAGTATGGTGATAAGATGATCTATGCCAGTTGCATCACCAACTCCACTATAATTATATTGAGTAGGAGGAAAATCCCTACATGGATAATGTGTCTTGATAAAATTCCTATTCCTTTCACTTGGTTCCATTTCTAAAAAATTACAAATATTAGATTAGTTGTTGAATCGCAATAAATAATTCTGAACTGGTAAAACACTTAACATAAATTGAACAGTTTATAGATATAATCAATAATCATTAAAATGTTTTCTTGGAGGAGGTATATACTCATATATCCTTCATAATGGTTTATAAATAATATGAGAATCATCCTAATCATATCCCCCAGGAGTTTCATAAATAAGAGTGTAGCAAGGCCCGTTATAGTGCACAAGTTCCCATTTGAGTTTAGCTCAAAGAGGTGTTTTCATGTTTTACCCCTAGGTACATCTATTCCAGTGCCACATATACCCGCTTGTATCCAGACATTGATGTAATTATTGAAAATCATAAAAAATATCTACAGTCCCAAAATTCTAGTATGTTCTTCTATACTAATCCTCAATGTCTATCTTAGGGTAGTGTTCTATAATGAGAGTTTTTATAATTCTTGTTTCCATGGATTGTACTAAACATACTCTGATACCAAATATAATTCCACAACCCCAGTTACTCAAAGACGGTGATTTATTACATAACATTGGCATGATACAAGGAATCATTCCCTGAAATACCGATCAGCTTATTTTTATTGGAAACATGATACATACATAAGTTCAACATTACAACTTGAAAAGAAATACAACACTAATTTATTCAATTAGAAACATCCAAGCCTCCTCAATTATTCCTACAAGTAACTTATAACAATATTCTTCATATCCTGGGAAAATGAATCATATTAAATGGGTGATCTTATACACTCTATAAGGGTATGAAATATAGTGGAAGATAATATATAATTTAGGCCAGGAAATAATTAAAAACACATGCCATTACAAATAATAAACTTAAACACATTATGATAGGAATATGAATGAGTAAATAATACCACAATAAAACATAGTAATGGGTATTCTACTATTCTAATAACCATATGAATAATCATTATAATATTCGTAATGAGGGAATGTATAATGTCAGGAATTTTGAAATAACTTTTCAAGGCCTCGACCTAGACAAATAAAAATAATTTAGGCCTTAGCCAAAACCATATATCAAATTGGGAAATCCCACGGCCAATTCAATGTCTAATTATCTAATGTGTCATACCGATGCCCTGAGGATCTATAGAGGGCTCCAACCATCACATACTAAATCCAATACATTCCTCATATGAAAATGTTGAACATAACATATATATTTGTATTAAAATAAGCATACGAATGGAAATACATTAACCATATACCATGAATGGTAATAAAATAACATATCCATAGTCAAACATATCACAATACATTCAAAACAATATAGAAGATTCGTATCATAATAAATTAACTTCAATTAAGTTTGAAATCCATCAAAGGATGTAGACATAGATGAAAAGAATGTTATTTGAAAGAAATACATCTTTGTAACTTGAATCCATTTAACATTCACATAATTATTATAAAAAACACTAATTTTTTAAATACCCTTATAAGATTTTAAGGGAAGCTTCTGTGATGTTATTAAGGCGGAAATAAGATGCACCTGCCGTATAAGTTTAAAAAAACATTCTAACCTTAATTTTGACGAAAAGGTCATAAAGTACCATGTATGGAAAAAGAAGAAACGATTTATTTCAAAACATACAAGGTCAAATAAGGGTATATGTGACATTAACCAATAGTCAATTAAAATAGTAAAAATGTTTTGAAATAGATTTTTATGAAAACATGGATGTGGATGATAAAGAGTTATGTGTAGATACTTACGTAAAAACAACCTTGGATAATAAAGAGATTGTGAAATTAACCCTTACCATGTAATTTTACTTAATCAAGGTTAATTTAACCACTTGTATTATAGTTACACCATTTTCATTAAATTATACAAGAAATACATAAATAAATATGATATTATATATGATCTTTTAATATTTCTTTGTTAATATTATTTCAATAGTATCATCGTTTAGGGAGTAAACTGATTCATTTTCCTTTATATGCTTGGTTACGTAAGACATGTTTTTAAGAGATTTGATTTATTGTATTCATATACAGAATGTTATTATGTTCATAAACATTATTTTTAGTCATCAAATGAAAATTATTCTTGATTGTTTATGATAAGGAAATCAATCTTCTCGCGTTCGTGGAGATGGTAATACGTATGTAGGCACGAGCGACAATATCATCATATTGATGGTGAAATCATATTTAATTGAATATTATATCATATATACAGATTCATTAACATGTTGTATTTATTATTTACATCAGTTATAATCATTATTATACCCATCCAAATAATGAAGTGTTTGAATAACAAAGTACACCACAACGTGGAGACGGTAAGCCATATGTACGCATGTATGGTGACATTGTCATTTATAGGATGGTAAAATAACGAATATGGTTATACCATATTTATAATAACATCACAGTATGTAGAAGGTACTAGATTTATTATTTTTCTATGGAAAATAATTATTTTGGAAATCGCTGAAGAAAATGACTTGAAATTGGGTGGTGAAATTATTACCTCTTCTTGGTATGTTTCCTTTTGAGTTGATCAAAAGGGCTACATAGGTTGGATTTTTGATCAAAGTAATGCCTATAGGTTTTAGGTAAGACAGTTCAGAGGGTATTTGGGCTGGGGTTGGCTGAGCCAAATTTATTTGGAGGTGTGAAATTAAGAGAAGGGGAAGTACCCTTTTATAAGAGAGGTGAGGGTCACTTTAAGAAAATCTTGAAATATTATTTTATAATAAAACCATTTTAGATTTATAATGGATCCAAAATTATTTATTTATAGGCTTAGGTGGGGATGGGTCGACGAACTCTCATCCAATAGGTTTTAGACCGGTTTAGGTCATCATATTAATATTATCTTTTAGATTTAACTCTTAGTTAAATAGTTTGACATTTACTATGTTTGTTTGTATTTTTATATGATATGGTTAATAAACCTACTATAAAATTCCAAGAGAACATCAAGTGGCTAAGTACTAATATATATAACCTTATATATGTCTTTTGGAAGAACCCTATATTTGTATGAATATTATATCAAATAATAATATAGTATTTGTTTTAAAAACACAATTATGTCAATTTTTACACTATTTAGTATTTGATTTTTATGAAAGCCATTATTACATTATCACATCAATTAAAATTTATTTAATAAACCCCAACATGTTATATTGACCTAGAAAATTAGGTCAATTCCTCAAAAGTTTAAATTTACATATATTTGGATATTTACAATATCAATTATTTTAATAATTCATTAATAAGGTAATTAATGCATCATCATTGTGTCATAAATAAAGTAATTTATTAAATTATAAATAAAATTCCATTATGTTAGAAATATCTTTAGATTTACAGTGAATATTTATAGTTGAATTTATATTTTGGGTATTCCTATATTAAAAATTGTTTAGTTATTAATCATTGAATATACCTCTTTTTACTCTTCTTTAAATAAAATACTAACAAATGTCATAATTTAATCCATGTGAACTAAATGGGGTCATATTTTATTCCTAAAGTTGTTTTTGGTCAAGTTATACTTATCCAATAGAATTAGGACAAGTGTTAGGGTTATTATGATGTCATTTTAATCTAAATTACATTATTTACTTTTAACCGTGATAAAGAAAAGTCAAAAGTTACTATTCACCAAAAAAATTCATCTTATTGAACCACATTTTTCTTACTGATATTAATTGTGCCTATCAGATTTTTGAAATTCAGCTCATAGAAGCAGTAAAATTATGTTTTATGCAAATTTGAAAATGCTCCTAAGAGGTGGCTAAAAGATGAAAAAAAACATCAATTAAGTTTTTATAAATCTAAATTTATTATAAAATGACTATAATTAATTACATTGAACATATATAAGTATTACGTACCTATTTTGAAATATAATAAATTTTAATAAAATAAATATTTATTTAAATAAAAATCCGGTTTTATCAAAAAAACGCAGTGTTTTCAATATTCATCCAAAATTGAATATATTTAGAAAAATACCAAAAATTCACCCTAAGATCATTTCGATATTATGAATTGAAAAATTAAGTCCATTTTAAAAATTAAAATTTATAAAATTTCAAATAGTGGGTATTACTATTCTTAACGACATGTATGATTAGTAATGAAGTGTTAGAGTCTCGAAGTTTTGTACAATCCAAGCTATTGCATTATTCCAAAGGAATCATACAGTGGAAGCTAGTGGTGTTACAATGATACTTGTAAAATTATAAAAATTACAAAAACATTCCCAAAACAACTTTAATATATTCTAACCTCAAAGGTTATCTTGTACATTTTATTTTTTATCCCCAAAAGTAAGAACCCATAATTACCTCAAAATAAGAGCTCATATAAACCCTAATTTTTATTCCTACCTTTTAAATTATTTCAAAAAAATGAAAGGAAATTATTCACTATGTCTCCATTAATTAAGACACATGATAATTCAAAGGTTCATGTATTCCTTAATCATATATTTAGACATAAGAAAATGTCTCTAAACTACTCCAATTATTCTGAGATTATTTATAAATTTAAAATTTTCATCTTACATAAATAAACCATAACTCTTGAATACCATATATATATATATATATTAAAATACTAATTATTAAGGATTTATATTTATCCCATAACCTTTAATTTAACCTTTTTCCTCAATACTTCATTCATGAACAACTAAAATATGAACCATTTATTAAGATTCAATAATATCAAGACATTAGAACGGAAATAATCGATACCATGCTTATATCATATTCATTTTTATCATCATAAAATTTAATGTAATTAGGTAATATTAAATAGTAATATATACCATCCTACATATCTCATTTGTGAGCCATCTTCATAGTACATCAATGAGTTTAATTTTCACACTCCCCATATTTAAAACATAAAATTGGTAACTCGGGAAGAACTTCTTTATCCTTCATGGAGTTAACTGAGAACTTCCATTTTTCTTATAAGTTTATCACTATATGACCTTCTTAACTTCATATAAAAAATATTACATTCTTTTTAAGAAAATTTCTTCTATTCTTTTTTCTATATTTTTTGACACATTTGTCATAGAATATATTTTACATTAAAAAAGTTTTCACATCAACTTAATTACGTAGTATATAATCTTGTATTTTATATACTAAGAAAATAGCCATTGTTTATGTGGTTGATTATTATTTCTAATATATATTTTAGAATTACAATATGATTTCTAATTATATATTCAAATTTATTTTATTTTTCATTCATATAAAAACATAATTTTACTTCACATCCATTTCTTATTTTGTGCCTAATGGATCTATCCATTTACTAAAAGAAAAATTGTTAGTGTGAGCATATAAATAAAATCCTAATATACAGTATTTTATGGGTTATATATCTATGCTATTTTTATCCATGTTATCTAAAATACACTCAATTTCTCCAAAATAATAAGGACTCCTCCTACCAATATAAACATTGTGGTTATATATGATTATTAACATGTGATTTAATAAAATACTAACCACTAAAGTTATTTTAATCATTCTTTGATACCATCTGAAAGACATAACCATAAATAATTAATATTCTAGTTATTTTAAAATGTGATGTAATTTTCCTTTCTTATATATAATTTAGTTGTATAGTTTTATAGAAATAGAAAAAATCTCACAATGTAAACGCATATATTATAAGTGGAATATTATACTCAAAATCCTTTTTTCCAACAACAGATACCCTTTTAAAATAGAAAATGTTTTCTCTCCATGTAAAATCATCACAGTTTCCCTATTTTTTGCATCCTTGCCTCTATTATCTAGAAAATATGGTGATAAAATATAAAACATGGGATGAAAACAAATGATCTATAGGGACCCGAACTTTTATTTAATTACTATTAAATCATTTCAATGATAAAAAACATAATTGTATTAAACATAGAGGATCCAAAGGTTTAGTGTCCCGGGCAACCTAGGACCACACATAACAAATACAACATCAACCATAAACATTTATTTAATTTCCTCTTCACTAGATTCTTAGTGGTACTTGTCCTCTCCTTAGTACATGTAGCCACCTGATGATATAAATCAAAATGGGGAGCTAAAAGCCCAGTAAGAGGATAGGTAAGAACAATATAGAATGGGGTGAGCATAATAATAACATATGCAAAAGATCATGAACATGAGAGGAGCATAAATCAAAGACTTGAAATGTGGAAATGCATAAAAATGAAACATCATGTCTTAGTGGTTAACTTCCACACATATTGATGAACCAATATAGAATCTTGTTCCCACATCATTTCACATTTAATCATGAGATTAATCACTTTACCCAATGAACTGGAGCACTATATAATTTTGGGCGCACCCATCACATTTAAACATTCATATTGCACTATAATTCCAGGCGCACCCGTCACGTCATAAAATTATCATTATCTTGCTTGACACATAGAACACATATCAAACATGTACATAAATAAACCATGGAATGGAATGGGTTTCATCTCATAATAACACATTAATAAGCTTTGGGTTCCCATAAGAAATAGGGAACAACTTACTTGATACAAGAACCATCAACCTTGAATGAGAGGTAAAAGGTGAGTTCTTGAAAGAAGAGTTCTTTTGGAAAACATTTTGATGGACATAAAAACCAGTGACACACATTTATATCCCAGAAAAGAAAATTCAATGATTAAAAATGATCTTTCAGGAGTAACCATATCAAAAATGGAGTGAAAGAGGGAGAACCCGATGGAAGAAAATTGGGTTCGAGATTTCCCCTTACCTTGTACTCGAATGCCTCCTTCTCTTTAATGCCCTATATAATGACATTATATTCATGAATTAGAAATTCCAGAAAATTTTTTACACTAATAGGGTTCATTCTGGTTTCATTATTTCATATTATGTTCCTTTGTATGACTTATAGAGTTTAAAAACATTGATCGGGGATGTTCGTTTTCATTGTTTTCTTGAGCGGTCCACTTGTATTCTTAAATTGATGTTTGGGTAGAACATGTGAAAACATCCAGAACTGATATTAAATGTTAATAATGATATTACATAAGCTTTAATAATTTTATAATGAGTTATGTTAGAACCATGTGGATGAATCATTAGATAAGAATTAAATGAAAATTATTTGGGTTAATTTGAGCGGTTTTTGGATCACACCGAACTCGTTTTAACTTTTCACTTAGTAATATGGCCATAGGTTATTTCCATAACATAAAATAGAAAATTATAGATATAAAGTATTCTGTTTCAACCATAAAAATGGTTTCATGACCAGATTTGAAGGTAGAAATGGAAGAAGAGAACATGTCGTTTTTGAAGGTGACAAATTTAACACTTCATGAACAACGATCTCTTTAATAAAATAAAAGGAAGAGGGAAAGGGTGTGGGGTGATATAATATATCATTAGAATCATAATATTACAGTATATGTATAATAATAGGGTTACCATACAATTTGGATGAAGATAGGTTGGGAGAGATCAAGAAAGGAACTTGAACTTGAATGGAAATTAAAGGAGAAGAGGGAGGGAAATTACCTCTTGAATCATTCACTAGAGAACCTCCTTGACGGCCTAATATTCATCTTTTTATTAGACTTGAAGCTCTTGGACGTGGGGAAGGGGCTATGGGAGAGTATTTGGCAGATATTAGACAATTATTGAATCTTGATAGGTGTGGTTTGGAAAGAGGAGCGGGAGGGCTTATTTATACATGGGGAGGGAGGTGTTTTTGGTATAAAATACTAAATAAAATAATATATCATAAGTTAGACTTGTAATAGTTTTTTTTGACATCCTAAATCATATATTAATATAATAAAATTAGTTTTAAGCTTTAAATCATCTTTATAATTCCAATTCTATAATTTATTAAAAGGAAAGTGAATGAAATAGAAAAAGACACTTTAAGATATCACCTTTTGACTTTAGGATCTGGAAAGTTTTTTTTAGGTTTGAGAATTGGATTTATTGTATTTCAAGGAAAAATATTTGAAATTTAATATTTTTTGGCCGAAACTATAGTTTTAAAATGTTTATGTCATCATTACATCATTAATGATGCAATTTAGTGTACACCGATTATGCGAAAAACTGTATTTTTTACTATTCACCTGAAAATTGAAGTATTTCAGAATAAACCCAAAAATTTAACCCTACCATTTTTTTACGTGTAGAATCCAAAAATGATGTCCTTTTTTCAAAAATAATTTTCTAAATATTATTAATTTAATGTTTAAATAAAATCATATTTTACTTAAAAACAGTTTTTAAAATTAAAACTGATTTTGTAGTTCTTTCAAAAATTGTGTAGGGTGTTATAAAATTATCTAAAAACTATTATAAATTGATTCAATACTTTATGAATACATTTCAGGGGAATAAATATTCTTTAAAATTAATTAATTAATTATAATTAATTATTTATGACTTATAAAATGCCAAAAACGTTTACTAAGGTCAAATTGTCACTTTCTTAGATGTCTAAATTCATAGGTAATGTTACTCTTATTCAGTATTCATATGGGTCATATTAATATTCATAAGGGTAGGTTACTATTCATAAGGGTAGGTTATTATTCACCAAAAATTATTTTTGTTTCATTAGACTCCAAAAACTATCTTGAACACAACCCTGTATGTCGGATTTTTAAAATTCAAAACATAGGGGTGACAAAATTATATTTTAAGGTCACTTATCACATTGTAGTTCAATATTTTGTGTTTTTATGACGTAAATATAAGAAGGGAATTTTACATTGAAATTCTTTGGGTTGTTACATTCTTCCCCCCTTATGAAATTTCGCCCCCGAAATTTCACTTTACACTAACAGGTGAGGGTAATTCTCCTTCATTTCCTCTTCTGGTTTCCAAGTTGCTTCCTCAATCTTATGGTTCCTCCACAAAACTTTGACAAGGCGAGTTTTTTTGTTTCATAGAACCTTATCACTTCGGTCCAAATCTTCTACCGGATGCTCCTCATAGGAGAGATCATCTTTCAGCTGCACCACCTCTGAGTTTAGTAGATGTTAGGGGTCTAGTATGTACTTCTTCAAACGTGATACATGAAACACATCACGAACTTGAGCCATATTTGGTGGAAGTACCAGACGATAGGCCACTGATCCTATATGGTCAGGGATCTCAAAGGGGCCAATGTACCTTGGGCTTAAATTCCCTTTCTTCCCAAATCTCATGAGTCTCTTCCATGGAGATATTCGAAGGAAGACTTTATCTCCAACGTCAAACTCTAAGTCCCTTAGACGGCTGTCAGCATAGCTCTTTTGCCAACTTTGAGTAGCTTTGATGTGTGTCTGGATGACTTGAACCTTCTCTATCATTTCTTGAACAAGATCGGGAACAAGTAGCTTTTGTTCTCCAACTTCATCCCAACAGGTTGGAGTTCTACATCGCTTCCCATAAAGAGCATCATACGGAGCCATCTGAATACTTGAATGGAAGCTATTGTTGTATGAGAACTCAACCAATGGGAGATGTTGGTCCCAACCACCTTTGAATTCAAGAGAGTAGGCACTTAGCATATCTTCAAGCATCTGAATAGTCCTTTCAGACTGGCCATCAGTTTGGGGGTGATAGTCTGTACTGAAATTTAATTCAGTACTCAAAGCATGTTAAAGGCTCCTCCAGAACATAGATGTGAATCCTGGATCACGGTCAGAGACAATTGAGAGTGGAACACCGTGCAGTCTCACCAATTCCTTCACATATATCCTTGCATGTTGTTCAAGCAATAGGTCTCCCCGAATAGCGATAAAATGGGAAGTCTTGGTGAGTTAGTCAACCACAACCCATATCACATTATTCCCATTTGACGTCTTCGGGAGACCCGTGACAAAGTCCACAGTAACATTTTCGCATTTCCACATGGGTATAAGAAATGGTTGCATCGTACCGTTGGACTTTTGTCGATCAGCTTTTACTTGTTGACATACCAATCACCTTGATATATATTCCGCAATCTCCTTCTTCATGTTATCCCACCAGATGTGCTCTCGGAGATCACGATCCATCTTGGTAATTCCAATGTGGATAGAGAAAGTTGAGCTATGTGCATTATCCATTAGCTCCTTATTTATCCCGGGTGATGAAGGCACACAAAGCCGCTTTCCAAACCGAATCACACCATCATCATTGATATGGAACTCTTGCAGCTTCCCCTCCTTTACTGCATTCACCCTCTTTTTTATCTCCACATCATACCTTTGTGCTTCCTTAATCTTCTCTTGGATGGATGGTTGTGCAATAATTTGGGCAAGGTAGGATGTATCCCCTTCCCTTATGATTTCCAAATCCATTCTTTGAATATCCAAGAAGATGGGGTCTTTCTCAATCCGCAACATGGATAGAGTAGTAGGATCTTTTCTGCTTAGAGCATCAGCTACCTTGTTCGCCTTTCCAGGATGATAGTGAATAGAGAAATCGTAATCCTTGTTTAGCTCTAACCATCTACTTTGATGCATGTTGAGAACCTTTTGTATGAATATATAATTTATGCTATTGTAATCGGTGTATATGTCACACTTCTCTCCATAATGGTAGTGCCGCCAGATTTTCAAGGAAAAAATTACGGCTACCATCTCTAGATCATGTGTCAGGTAGTTCTGCTCATGGATATTCAACTGTCGTGAGGAATAGGCTATCACATTATCATTTTGCATCAGTACACAACCCAAGACATTATTTGAAGCATCACTGTATATCACAAAACATTATCCACTTTTCGGTAGTGTGAGTACAGGTGTAGTGATCAACCTTCTCTTTAGCTCCTTGAAGCTTCCCTCACATTTTTCCATCCACACATACAATACCCCTTTCCTTGTTAACTTAGTTAGCAGGATTGAAAATCATGAGAAGTTTCTCACAAAACGTCGGTAGTACCCAGCTAATCCAAGAAAAACTACGGATTTCTGTTACACTAGAGGGCATGGGCCATTCCTCAATTGCCTTTTTCATTGAAGGATCCACAGAAATTCCCCCACTTGTGATCACATGTCCCAAGAACGTGACTTGATTCATCCAAAACTCACACTTTCTAAACTTGGCGAACAACTTCTCCTTTCTCAATGTCTCCGACACAAGTCTTATATGTTCTTCATGTTCCTCGTTTCTCTTGGAGTAGATGACAATATCATCAATAAACACTACCACAAATTTTTCAATGTAATTTCTAAAGACTCTATTCATCAAATCCATGAAGATTACAGGGGCATTAGTAAGTCCAAAGGGCATCACCAAAAACTCAGAGTTCCCATACCTTGTACGGAAGGCATTCTTTGGAAGATCTTCCTTCTTCACCTTTACTTGATGATATCCAAAACGAAGATCCACCTTTGAGAAGTATTGAGCTCCTCTTAACTGGTCGAACAAGTCATAAATCCTTGGGAGAGGATATTTTTTCTTTATGGTGATCTTGTTGAGTTTCCGATAATCGATACACAGCCGCATAGTCTCATCTTTCTTCTTCACAAAGAGCACTGGCGCACCCCAAGGTGATGCACTAGGGCGTATGAACCCTTTGTCCAGATGCTGTTGCAGCTGCTTCATTAACTCCTCCAGTACGATAGGATCCATCCTATATGGACACATCGAGATAGGAGTAGCTCTGCGTATGAGTTCAATTTAGAACTATACCTCAGGATCTGGGGGAATTCTGGGTAACTCTTCAGGAAATACATCACTATATTCCCTCATGATGGGCATTTCCTCATGGTTGGCACTTTCTTTCGACTCAGCCATTTGGGTGAGGTATGCTTCTTCATAGGGAATCAACACCCACACCATTGAAGGATTTTTAAAATGTTATTCATGATCTTAATTGCATTTGTATAGGAGCTTGAGATGGTGCGGAATATGAAAATATATTTCCTTTTCCCGACAGTTGATATGTGCTCTATATAAAGAGAGCCAATCCATTCCCATTATAGCGTCTAATTCCACCAAGGAAAGTATTACAAGATTTTCCAGAATAATCTTCCCACATACGTCAATAGGAGAAGAGTCAAACACATGGGTTTCAATGATTGCACCACTTGGAGTTTTTACAGATATCTCTACTTTAAGGTTTTGGGGCATCGATTCTATAGTTCTAGCAAACTCGCAAGATATAAAGGAATGCATATAACCAGAATCAAATAAGACTTTTCCCATTCTTGAGTGAATAGGAAGTGTACCTTGTACAACTTCATTTTCATGTTCCACCTCTGCAGTAGTGATGGAATAAGACTTCCCTTGTTCCTTTGGCTTTGGTGGTTGTTGGCTCTGATTACCCTCGAGAGCTCGAGGTTTAGTGCACTGGTTTGAATAGTGCCCTAGCTCCCTACAGTTGTAGAATTGAACCATGAGTGGTTCTCTCCCTTCATCAGCTACATTATCCTTCCTTTTCATGTCTTTTTGACACTCTTGAGCTTGGTGTCCTTCTTTCCCACACATAAATCATTTCCCCGTACCTTTGAGGCAGTTCCCATGGTGCAACTTCCCCCATTTTTGGCATGTGGGTCATTGATTTTTCTTCCCACCTTTGTCACTAGTTCCACCAGCTTGAATCTCCATCTTTCTTTTCTTATCACCATAGCCATGGGACCATTCTCCAAACTCCATCTCCACTTTGAGAGCACACTGAACAACTTCTTCATAACTCCCAAAGTCTCGAATTGCAAGCGAATTTCGAAGATGTGGTTTTAATCTACTAAAGAATCTATCAATTTTTCTATCATGGTTGATAACAAAACACGAAGCATACATTGCGAGCCTTGTTAAATTTTCTTTATAGGTTGGGACAGATTATCCTTCTTTTTTCTTGAGCTCTACGAATTCTCTCTCCATCTTCGTGTGAAGAGTTCGTGGGAAGTACTTATTAAGAAACATTATGTTAAAGTATTCCCATTCCATCTCTTCAATTTCCTCTCTTGGATTGGTGTTCTTAATCCAATCCCACCATTGATCAGCTTCTCCATCTAGACGATAAATGGATAGAGTCACCTTCTCCATCTCGGAACAGTGAAGAACAAAAAATATCTTCTCCATGGAGTTGACCCACTGTTCCGCAACTAGTGGATCAGAAGATCCACAAAACGTCGGTGGACGTTGCCGCATAAAACATTCGATAGCTAGTTGCTCCCTCTTTTATGAAGGAGGATGTTCCCTATTATTATGTTTATTATTCATAACCTGAGATAATTGGGTAAGCATCGCCATGAGGTTTTGAACTCCACCTCCAAAATCATTGGGGATGTCATTCGGGCAATCATTGCATCGGCCCTCGCAAGAGTTGTTGGCCTGATTTCTCCTGGTTCCCACCATTTTCTAAAGTAGAAAATGATAGAACAAAACATAAGTAAAAAACTCATGAATAACATATTCATTTATTAAATTATATCAAAAACATAACATATGGTGTCCCTAGGTAATTGTTCTTGTTTACATATTTGTACTTATTCTCATGCTAGAGGTTTTCTCTAGGGTTTACTAATCCTAATTCCCAAATTAACTAAACATTTCCTCTGATACCAACTATAGCAACCCAGACTTTTCTTTCATTACAATTACATCATTTCAAATATTAAAAACATAATATTATTACACATAGATTATCCAAAGTTTTAGTGTCTTGGGAAAACTAGGACCACACATAACAAATACAACATCAACCATAAACATTTATTTAATTTCTTCTTCACTAGCTTCTTAGTGTCACTTGTCCTCTTCATAGTACATGTAGCCACCTGAAGATATAAATCAAAAGGGTTGATCTAAAATCCCAGTAAGAGGATAGGTAAGAACAATATAGCATGGGGTGAGAATAATCATAACATAGGCAAAAGATCATGAACATGAGACGAGCATAAATCAAAGACTTGAAATGTGGCAATGCATAAAAATGAAACATCATGTCTTGGTGGTTGAGTACCACACATATTTGTGAACCAATCTAGAATCTTGTTCACACATCATTTCATATTCACTCACGAGATTCATCACTTTACCCAATGCATTGGAGCGCTATATAATTCCAGGCACAGCCTTCACATTTAAACATTCATATTGCGCAATATAATTCCGGGCGCACCTGTCACATCATAAAATTATCATTATCATTCTTGGCACATATAACAAATATCCAACATGTAAATAAATAACCCATGGATTGGAATGGTTTTCATCTCATAATAACACATTCATAATCTTTGGGTTCCCAAAAGAAATAGGGAACAACATACTTGATACAAGAACCATCAACCTTGAATGAGAGGTAAAAGGTGAGTTCTTGAAAGAAGTGTTATTTTGGAAAACATTTTGATTGATATAAAAACCCGTGAAATAAATGTATATCCCAAAAAAGAAAATTCAATGATGAAAAAATGATATTTGAGGAGTAACCATATCAAAAATGGAGTTAAAAAGGGAGAACCCGATGGAAGACAATTGGGTTCGAGATTTCCCTTTACCTTGTACTCGAATGCCTCCTTCTCTTTAATGTCCTGTATAATGACATTATATTCATTAATTAGAAATTCCTGAACCTTTTATAATTTTATAGGGTTCATTATGGTTTCATTATTTCATATTATGTTCCTTTGGATGACTTATAGAGTTTAAAAACATTGATCGGGGATGTTTGTTTTCATGGTTTTCTTGAGCGGTCCACTTGTATTCTTAAATTGATGTTTGGGTAGAACATGGGTAAGCATACATAACTTATATTACATTTTATTAATGATATTACATTAGCTTAAATCGTTTTATAATGAGTTATGTTAGATCCATGTGGATGAATAATTAGATAATAATTAGATGAAGATTATTTTTGTTAATTTGAGCGGTTTTTGGATCACAACGAACTCGTTTTAACTTTTCACTTAGTAATATGGACATAGGTTATTTCCAGAAATTATAATAGAATATAATACATATAAAATATTCTGGTTCAACCATAAAAATGGTTTCATGACCAGATTTGAAGGTAGAAATGGAAAAAGAGAACATGTCATTTTTGAATGTGATAAATTTAACACCTCATCAACAACGTTCTCTTTAATAAAATAAAAGGAAGAGGTAAAGGGTGTAGGGTAATATAATATACCATTAGAATCATAATATTACATTATATTTATAATATTGGAGTTACAAAACAATTTGGATGAAGATAGGTGGGGAGAGATCAATAAATGAACATTAACTTTAAAGGAAATTAAAGGAGAAGAGGGAGGGAAATTACCTCTTGAATCATTCACTTGAGAACCTCCTTAAGGGCCTAAGCTTGGTCTTTTGATGAGACCGGAAGCTCATGGACGTGGGTACGGGGCTTGGAATGATTATTGGGCAGATCCTAGACAATGATTTAAGCTTGAGAGGTGTGGTTTGGCAAGAGGAGGGGGGAGGGCTTATTTATACATGAGGAGGGAGCTGTTTTTGGTATAAAATATTAAATAAAATAATATATCATAAGTTAGACTTGTAATAGTAGTTTTTTGACATCCTAAATCATATATTAATATAATAAATTTCGTTTTAGGCTTTAACTCTTCTTTATAATTCGAATTCTGTAATTTATTAAAAGGAAAGTGAAAGAAAGAGAAAAAGACACTTTAAGAAATCACCTTTTGACTTTAGGCTTTGAAAAGTTCTTTTTAGGTTTGAGAATTGGATATATTGTATTTCAAAAAAAAATTTATGAAATTTAATAGGTTTTGGCCTAAAATAATTTTCTAGAATGTTTATGTCATCATTACATCATTAATGATGCAATTTAGTGTACACCGATTATGCGAAAAACTATATTTTTTACTATTCACCAGAAAATTGAAGTATTTCAGAATAAACCCAAAAATTTACCCCTACAATTTTTAGACGTGTAGAATCCAAAAATGATTTACTTTTTTCAAATATAATTATCTAAATATTATTAATTTAATGTTTAATTAAAATCATAATTTACTTAAAAAAACAGTTTTTAAAATTAAAACTGATTTTGTAGTTCTTTCAAAAATTACGTAGGGTCTTATAAAATTATCTAGAAACTATTAGACATTGGTTCAATACATTATGAATACATTTCAGGGGAATAAATATTCCTTTAAATTAATTAATTAATTATAATTAATTATTTATGACTTCTAAAATACCAAAAACGTTTACTAAGGTCAAATTGTCACTTTCTAAGATGTCTAAATTCATAGGTAATGTTACTCTTATTTACTATTCATTAGGGTCATATTAATATTCTTAAGGGTAGTTTACTATTCATAAGGGTAGGTTACTATTCACCAAAAATTATTTTTGTTTCATTAGACTCCAAAAACTATCTTGAACACAACCCTGTATTTCAGATTATTAAAATTCCAAACATAGGGGTGAAAAAATTATATTTAATTGTTAGTTATCACTTATTAGTTCATTATTTTGTGTTTTTATGACATAAATTTAAGAAGGGAAATTTCCATTGAAATACTTTGGGTCGTTACATGATCTTTTAGGTAAAATATAAAGTAAAATGTTATTCTAGTGACAATATATAAAAAATTTAATAAAAACATACAATTTAATTCTGCAAATGTAAACAGTTTTCCAAAAACATCAATATCTTAACATTTAAAAATAAATCAATTTTTGTAGAAAATCATTAGAAAGAATAGAAAATAGTTCGGTATCTTGGGAAATTCATATATATATATATCATAGGGAAATTGGTTCTCTCTTTGATACATATAGTGTAAACATCATAGTTACTTTTGTAATAATCACGGTATCAATATTCATATAACCTATAAAGGGAAACCTAACCAGTTTAATCTATCCCATGACCTAATATATTGAATACATATAATATGATAATAATTCCTTACTTTATCATTTAACCAACCTTCAATATAAATAATTCCGAATAACCATAACATAATCATAATACATATTGATCTAATAAAAGAATCATTCTTATCAAAAATAACCTTTCTATTTTGAAACCACTTTAAATTTATTAAACATCTACACACTAATTAATAAAAAACTATTATTGGAAAATAATATTTTACAATTTTAGATGAGTATTCAAAACATTAAATCAACATGGTGGCACAAAAAACCACTAATGATATTTATTTAAAAACATTCTTTCCATATTAATGTCTAAAAAGTCACAATGAACATTGTTTGAGAAAAATAATAAATATTTTAAAAAAAAAATCATAAAATTTTAAACATGAGTGGAAATGAATTTAAAATATCAAGGTTGAATATTTAAAATGTTTTTTGAAATAATTTTAGATGACATTGACATTAATGGAAATGTTAGTTTTAATGGAATCATTAATAAGAAGATATTTAAAAGAAATACCCTTATAATTATCATATTATTGTCATGAGAATTAATAAAACCTATGTAATATTTGTATTTGGTGTAAATAAACATGAAGAAAACTATAAAAAAAACATAAGATATTAAAAATTCATTTCACAGAGAATCCTTGCATGACATGAACATGAATTATATGGTTATCAAATAGAATGGAAAATCTGATATAAAATCCCTTACCTCGGATTCAAATTTTTTAAGAAGTATTAAAACACTTATATAATGTTTCTAATAATGTTATTAACAAATTAAAGAACTAAATTTATATTTATAATACTTTATTCCAAATATTTATGACATATTATGACCAATTCATTAATAATATTTCATTATATTCGTCGTTTTAGTTATTTCTGTTATATATTTCCAGGATATGTTAATCTGTGTATAATTATGGATGTTCTGGTAAAATAGAATAATAACTATATAAGTAAAAAAATATAAATAATGAAATTATATAAGTATTAATAATCCAATATATCATTCCTATTTCTTATAATATGATGATTCATTTGTTAAAACATTATTGATAATTATTTCATATATTTTTTTGGGTTTTCCTAACATCACGAACTAGTTTCTTTTTACTTAATATTATGTGTGTATATTAGTTACAAAAAATAAAATACTATTTTATATAATTATTAAAAACTTATTTTAAAAATTAATTTTGTATCACCAAACATTAATGTTGTAATGTAAAATGAAATATCATTTTTCATGGAGAAAATAAGAGATGATAAATTAAATAGAGATAAGATAGTACTTCAGGAAAATATCAAAAAATTATAAACAGGATTCTAGAGTTATCATGAATTTCTGGATGAAGTAGGTGAGGATAATATGAAAAAATAAAAAGAAATATATAGAGGTACTTTGATGAAATTACCTCTTTAATATCTAATCCTTGAAAGACCCTTGAGGCGATTGTATTTTGTATTTGGTAATTATAAAGCACTAGGATGAGAGGATTGTGATTAATGGATATTTTGGAAGAAATTTTTGGATCTATAAATATTTTGAGTCAATATGGAGTGGTGAGAGGTGTTATTTATACTTGAGGAGAAGTTGGTTTAAGTGATTAAAATAGTAATGAAATTATATTTAATGCCAAACCAATTGATGTTAAATTAAATTTTATGAAATTGTATGAAAATTAATGTTTTATTGGATTTATAAGGTTAATAAATACCTCAAATATCCATTAAATGATTTATTTTCGAGGTATTTTAATCTATTTCCTTTTTAACTTTAACTCCTCTCATTTTTTACCTATATAGAGGAATATAATTTTTATAACATGAATAATGTTTTACAACTAAAAATGAAATTAAATTTTAAAACTAATTTTTACCATATTAATAAAAATATATATTCCATTTTACAAATTAAAATCATATAATTGGTAAAACAAGATTTAAAACTAATCACACTAACACAATGGACATATGGGTTTAAAAGTGAAAGTTTCAAAACATTGAAATGTTTTTATATCCATATTCAATGTGAAATTGATTAAAATTACCTAAATTGGATTGACTGAGGTTTACATGAACTAATTATTCATTAAAACCAATTGGAAACATAATTTATAGTTACAAATAAATTCAAAATAACATATATTTTTATTTAAAATTTATTATTTATGACTTTTCATCAAAAAATGATTTTTTTCCCAAAAAATATCAAATTTTATCTCAATGTTAATATTGATTTCACTAATTCAAAAAATAATTTAATTTATTTAGGTAAAATCAATAATTGTTTCAAAATTTATTTTTAAATTTGGTACATAATCAAAATCCAAAAAAACTACCATTAAAAACATCATATATTTTACTCTTAAAAATTTATTTATTCTTAACTTATGTCTATCAAAAATATTACATGAATTTTAAAAGTTATTATTTTTTATAAAAAAATATTAATTTCACTATTATCTTTTACCAATATTGATTATATTAATTTATTGAGATAAGATGTAATTATGGTAATAAAAGTGTTTTCTATAAAAACATTATTTATATTAAATTAGTTCTTATATTAAGAAACAATTAATTGTTGAAAAAATTATACATTTTATAACATTGAGTACTATACATTAATAATTTAACTCATCTCATTTAGTACTAATATTCTAATGATTAGGTGATAATAGTTAAATTTAGATAATAATATTTAGTCATTTTTATGCTTGAGGTGTAGTGTATTTTATGATATTGAACATAGTGTTTCGTTTAAAAATCATTTATAGTTTAGTTACATCATTTTTTATATAGGAAATATATCCAATAATCTATAATTTTCCATGGAATAATGAATCATTTATTTATTCAACATTATTTTATGGAAATTCAGGTTATTACAATTTTTGAAGAGAATATAATATAATGTTACTATCATGATTGGAATTTGACATTAAGAGATTCTTAATATTTTTTTTGAGATTATTGATAAGATTATTTCAGAAATTTAGTAACCTTATTTGTAATGTTTTTAAATTTTATCTTTTCGAAGAATCATAAGGCTAACAATTTTTTATATTGTTTATATTGAATATTAATGTATTACATCCCTATATGAATATTTATTCATATTGGATAAAATATTTTGATAATTTTGTTTTGATGATAAATAGATATAGAAGAAATGACTTATAATTATATTTATATAACATATGATCAGAAAGTGATTTAGGCATAATTATTATACTACATTACTTGGACTAAGAGATGAAGTGGAAATTGATCAAGGCACAAGCAAAATGTGAGGTTGTTTTTGTGAAATATAACACAATGATGTATATATCTATTCTCATGATAATTATTCAACTCTATGAAACATATGTTAAAATAAAATTATGTATTTTAATAATAATTTTCATGATATCAATTCCTTCTTTCATGAATATTTGGTTTATTTTTTTTATTAGCATTATCTATATTACCTACTTTATTATGATCAATGTTATATATCACTCTACATTGGTATTTGGGCATTTGTCATCAATTTTATTCCTATTTTTTAATTCCCAAATATGTAATCCTATGTGGAAACGTAGTTATAATTTACATTAGGTAATATTTTTGTTTCCACCAATAATTATTTAATGGAAGTTTTATTATTCATTTTTACATTGTGGGTTTATATATAATAATTTTTAAATATCATACCTTTTATTTCCAAAAATAATTTTAATGTGAAATTATTTATATTGTGTTAGAAGGTCTCACCGTGAGATATTTTAATTTTTTTTCAAATATATTAATTATTCACTATATTTTTCATTAAGAATTTATCGATATCATCATGAGTTTCATGAAAAATGGAGTTTAGATTAGACTAAGTGTAACAACTCGATTATATTTAATTACACACAACATCTTGTTTAGTTTACAATACATGTAACAATGAGTTTCCTGGATAGCATGCAGGACACACTCTATTGAGATTCAGTGAACCGTTAGATAATATTTTTATAATATAAATTTTCTGATTGAAGGAATGAATAATATTAACTATTTTATAAAATATTCTTATAAATGACCTACTCAATATGAATTTATTTTTAAATTTTTAGTAAATAATCAATCAATTTTTTTGTAAGGTAATTATCATCCAAAAATAGTTTTTCATCAAAAATGTATTTGATTGATTTTAAAGATAGTGTATTTTAATTAATTTATAGAAAATTATTTAAAAAATTATTCTATAAAATTAAAATTATTTTTGGAATCATCATCTCAATAATAAATTATTGTGCAATTATGGGATTTTATAAAAAATAATTATTTTCCAGTGAATAGTGAAAAATAAATATTATTGAAAAGCAATTATTAATTATAAATATATTCACTAATTTAAATTCAAAATAATTTTTAAAATTAGGCTAATATTATTTCGTAATATTCCATCCACTTAATAACATTTTAATAAAATTTTAAATTGATTTTAATATATGTTTAATTTTGGATATAAAAATGATTTTTCTCATAACTGTTTTGATGTACAATGTTTCATTATTTTAATAAATTAAAAAAATAACTATTAAGGACTATTATAAAATAGATTTATATAATTTATTTAAATAAATTTTAATTTATATCAATAAAAGTATTATTATTATATATAATGTTAATATAAAATAATCTTATGCTTAAAAATTGCACTTCTCGAAATCCCACATTTTCATCCCATCTATGGTTTTTTGTAATTTAATTTTATAATAATTTATAAAATTATTTTTATTTAAAAATGTATAATTTTAAAATAACCATGTAAAATTAACTTTTCTTTATTTTTTTTATTTTCTTGAAAGGTTCTCTTTTTTGATGAATAGATAAAAATAATGAATTTTATTTCAAAGCTACATTTTTTAGAATTTATTTATAAAGATAAATTATAATTTATATTGGATTAAAACTAAAATTAGTTCCATGAGACATCAATTAACCCAATTTAGTTCACTGAAATTAATTTTATATTTAATTTTTATATAAAAACAATTAAATTATTTAAAAAAATTCACATAAAAAACCATCATTCTCGTTGTGTTTGCAGGAAAAATATTACATCAAATGCTTCCACATCATTTAATGGATTACTAAAAAATTTATTAAACATTTTGAATCATAATAATTTATAATATATAATATTTTCAACTTACTTTTTGAAAAAAAATAAATATTAGACATAATAATAATTATTTAAAACAATTAAGATACAAATGGGTTTACGGAGGGGTTAAAATAAAATGATAAGGGTTAAAAATAACAAAAAACACATAGAATGTCTATTTTACAGCCATATGGATATCATATTACTTCTAGTATCTATAATTATCAATTATTGGTGCCTTGTCGCATGAAAATCGTGTGGGGGAAATTATTTAATTTAAAAAATTATAAGTGTGCCATTCACCTCACTTTTAAAAATATTACCCATTATCTTATCCTCCTCACACCATCAAAAAAAATTATATTAAATCTCCATAAAAAATAAAATCCCAAATTCCTTGTATCAATCTAAAATCCTTATTTTTTATTTAAATCCCTCATAGGATGTCTTTTAGTGGAAATGTTAGCAGTATACATGAAGAAGATGTAACATTCATCAATGAGTATTTTGTTTTATTTCTTCCTCCACCCACTCCAAATCTTATTATACCCAGATTATATAATAAAATCAATATATAAAATATAATGATATATTTTTTGAATATGATAATTACCTACAACCATCTCCACTTCCATCTAATTGGTTGTGAAATCAATATTCATGTGAAGGGAGGACAATCACCTCTCAAACTGATGTCATTCAATTTTACATTAAAACCCTATCACAGTTGGACATAATTATGGATTTATTATTTATAATTTATATATATATGATACTGTAATTATTATTCAATTATTATATCACACATTCCATTATGTTCTTCATTTGTGTGGAATACGATAATGCCTTTAATGTGAACAGGGGACTACCACCTCACGAAGTGACGTGATTCGTTCACGATCTACATGGAAGGTAATAAGGATGTGTTGAAGGAAATATGTGAAATATTTATTATAAATAAAAATTATTCTGGAATTATAATATATCATTTACCTTTATTTCAATAAATTTTAAAATAAAATTGAAATAATGTTCATGTGTACGTATGGCCCACCGTCTCCTTAAACAATGCATTTAATTTTTTTCTTCTATAAATATTATGGAATACTCAAAAAATGTATGTACATAATATATATATTATATTAGTATAATTTTTAAAATTATGTATATTATGTAACCCAATTTTTAGTAAGAGGAAAAAATATAAAATGTCTGAACACGTATGAATAACAAGGGAGTTATTGCCCAAAACATAAATTTATCTCAGAATAGTTAATAAAATAGTAATACAAGATCATATGAAAACCATATATGGTATTATATATATGATTAAAGTTCTGTGATAGATGTATATAAAATGTATACTTATTTTACATGAGCATTTAATGTGTATGAAATATGTCAAAATTTAAGATAATGGAATTCATGCTAACCATTATTTTCTGTGAGACAAATACAATATATTCGTTATATGATTCTTATATGTGTTGTATATACATTACCTTAATGTATTTTATATTTATTATAAAAAAACTATGCTTATTTACTTATCCATTTTTGATTCTCTCTTTATTTGGGTTTATGGTCAAAATATTAGCACACCAAAATGGGAATTTTGTCTCAGGTTTCCTTCGTTGAGACATATAGTCTAATTATGCACCTATATTATATTATGAGGTTTATATACATCCCATAGGAAAATTATTATCATGAATTAATTTATCCTCATGTGATTTTAATTTCCATTTAATGATATTCTTTAATGGGGCTTACACTTTGATGTCACCAAATTGGTAAAGATGTTATGTTACAATCTCAGTGCTTACCAAGATTATTTATGACTTTGTTTCTGATGATAAAATAGTATGATCCATATCTACAAATAATTGTGTATTTTCATATGAAATAGTTATGAATGATATATTTAAGTAATTTTTCCATTATTCCACTCTTATTTAAATAAAATAATTGATTAATAGTTTTTAATTAAATTTTAAAATATTTTTCTCTTCTGTTTTAAATATGTTTTCTTCAAAAACCATTTATCTTAAAAAATTATAAAATATTTTATTATTCTACTATGATTCTTAAAAGAAATTTTTTCATATATTAGAATTTTTTTAACTTTGTTTTAATTGAATATATATTTCATTTTTTAAATATTTCTCTTTTACCTTGGACAGAAAATGTGAATGGAATCATTTTTTAACATGTACATCATGAACGAAAGTACCCGTGTCAATAACTGTTTTTTACATTGATGATTGCTTTATAATTTTTGAAGGTTAATTTTTAAAGACTAAAATTTTAAAATGTTTTGTCTATTAAAATGTTCATTATAAATTAGAAAAATTATTTTCCTCAAGAAATGACACAAATAATTTTTAATGCATACTTTATAAGTTTTCATGTATCTATTACATGGAATGTATTTTCAAAATTATTTCAATATTAAATATTTATTTTCAATGAAATGTTTTTTCCTCGTGAAATGTACCATGTTATTTATGATCTAGACTTCTTCTCTATCAAATATTACATCCTTTGATGGAACATTTGATTTAATGGAAATATGATCCAAGAATAAAATTATTATGATTTATCTGAATGGATTATGATTCAATGATATTTATAAAAATAGAATCTATTCCATGGATTATTCCATGACTGAATTCTTATAAAAATATTTTTTCTAAAAGTTAGCATTTGATGATATTATGAGAATATTATAAAATTTAAATCTTTTCCAAGGGTTATTCCATGATAAAATATTTTTTGAAACCCATTTGATTTCATGGGATACATTATGATGTATAATTTATGATATTTTAGCACACATATGTATAATATTCATCATGTTAAGGGTGGGACCTATATCTCCCTCTAATATAATGGTTAAATATGGATAACATGTATGTAAATATGTTATGCATGAACCATATTAAAATTTTAAAATGATATGAATGAACCTGATTACATGATGAAAATGTGAGGTGTGAAGTTGATTACATGTTTACAATGGTATGCATGTACCAGATTATATGATAACATTATGATTTTTGGATCTGCGTTTCAATTCCAAAATGTTATGCATAGATTTAGTTTTATTACCACTAGTTTATATGAGGGCTATATTTCATTTCAATAAATTAATCAGTAAAAAATATTTTACGTACACAAGTTCATAATGTTATAAGATATTGTGTATACCACAAATATATGTATTATGAAAATGTAATTCTTTTATGGTTCATGTTATTTTATTACCCTATGATTCATGTCTTAATAACTTTCAATAATTATTCGACCACTAAATATTATGATCATAGGTATGTAGTGTTGGGGTTTCAAATGTTTTGATCATGTCCTTATACACTTATGTTAATATTGTATATATATATCTCCCTTATTTACTCTTTTAGGGATTCTATGCTCATCCTTTATTATATTTATTTTCCTCAGGTTATATAGAATTGATTCTAAATATGATTAATAAAATAGAAGTTATTTATGGGATACATTTATGATAATTCATGAAAAAAAGATTATGTTTCATGTTTTCAAAGGCACGAAACAATTACATTTTTTGAGAATGAGTTTTTGTATTGCATTGAATATCCATTTTATATGATGTAATATCCTTCTTGGAGAATCTTAGGCCACTATAAATATTTCTTATTGTACACCATGATTTCAATTTAATGGGGTCTCAATATCCATATTAAATGTTTTATCTTAATCATCTCAATTTTTCCGGACATTTAATGTATCATATTAAATAATATTATTCATTGTGTTTATATTCCCAAAATTATAATTTTGTAAGTGGTTCATTGTTTCATTTAAAATTATTTGAGAATTTTTGGAAATAGTAGATAATTATTTACTTTATATGGTGTATTACCTTCCCTAATTCACTAAATTGTATTTAATATCTCTCATTTCATGATAATATATTTTCAATTTCATGTTAAACAACACATTTTTATGTTATAATAACAATATTATTCTTTCAAAAACACATGTATCATTGATTGAGTCATGTTTTTTATTCTCTAAAATTTTTCATAAATGTTAGAAACATTGTACCATTGATTTTATTATATTGTACGTAATTTATTTATATAAATTACTGATACATAAAACTGACATTTTAAAATATTTGTTACATTGGGGAATATTTTTCCTATAAGGGATTTTGATTGATTAAATCTCCATTATTTTATTAATAACTGTTTTATCTTGATAATTGTCCTTCCAAACCCATTATTTTTAAATAAACTATTCTAAATTTCATTGATTGATCTTTTTTCACCTAGATTACATATAATTATTTTTTGGGGAATAATATTATATTAAATATTTAACCTTTTTCTATATAATTTAAAGACCATAGGGTTATTATCATAATTTAATGTTATTTACCTATAATGTTACATGTTGTCAATAGATACCCTTATATTTTGTTTAGTTTTTTCATATAATGATTGTTGATGGAAATATAAATGATTTATTTATGATATTACATTTGGAATTGATATGAAACCCATTTTCAATTCATATGTTCTATATAAATTTTAAGATAAGACCATTTTCTTTTCCAATGATTCCTCATAATATGAAAGAATTATTGATTTATTTTGGCACGCTTATATATGGATGATGATGACTGGGTTCCTAAATCACCCAAAAATGCATTGGATAAATTTATATATCTCATGAGGTAAATTATTCACATGTATATATTAGTTTCTTATAAGTGTGGGCACTGATGATGTAGCTCATGAATGTTATATTCGTAAAAAAAATTTTGTTAATTAGATAAAAATTTCTTATAGTTTAGTGATTATTAATATTATTGTTTTATGATCTCACAACTCATGTTTATTAACTCAACCTATGGATTAATTATTTTTATATATCAATATTTATTCCATGATTTTTGAAGAAATAGTTTTTTGGGAATGATTTTATTATGTTTCTTGATTAGACTAATATTATCATGTAACACTTACTAATGATCATTAATTATTCTCACAAATGATTACCTTTATTGAGAATCTTATATCACCCATTTCTAATGATTCCATTTTCTCAAGTTATAAATAAATGTATGATGTTAGGTGAGTGTTGAAGGGTGTCATACGAGAATAATTTGTTAGTGTTACTGTATAATTTTTATGGATACAGTAGTTATTTAAATATGGGTAAAAATATCCATTAGTTGGAAAAAACATGAGTTTTTTAGTTAATATTTTGACCTGAATATCTTAAACACTAAACCTAAAAGGCCTAGGGAATGTAATGTAATTAAATATTTTCATTATTCGGTGTAAATTAGATTGGAACATCTCTCGGTTCTTATATATTTCATTTCCTATAAGACTTTAGGTACCACTATAATTTTAAAGAGGTTAGATAAACCTATTAACATTATTCATACATTTTACTGATGTGATTAATATATTTAGAGACTGGAATCTATCATCAATTAAGGATGTTAAATATATCCTAGATGTTATGATTTTGGAATGATATATATGCTTCCCTAATAATATTAGTAACAATATAATGATGGTTTATTGGAGGTAAATACATAACTATACATTTTATTTTCATTATTTCCATTGATATATCATTGGAGTCATATTTATCTGTAATAAAAGAATGAATTATTTATTTTGAAATAAAGGAAAAATTTATAGTCACTTTTCTATAATGGAGTATTCATCTTGGGAATAGTAAAAGTCCTAAGATTTTATATATTCTAATGACAAGACTATTTAACATTCTATCATAATATATCAATCAAATCAAATGGGATTTAAGATATTTGAAATGATGTTTTATTGTGAATAGTTGTGGTTTTAAAATTATATTGTGATATGTGGGTGATTTTGGATAGTTGGGACCTATTTTGTTAATGGGTGTGGGTTATTGTCTGTTTTAGCTTGCAAGAACATTTGTGTCCTTTCCTTAAGAATATGGGTTCCCTATGAAACATATATGAAACCAAAATCAATTGTCCATGATGAATATAAATTGCAATTTATCATCTCAATCCCCATGAAAATTTAATTCCTTCCCCTGAACTAGTGTAACTTATCCCTATTGAAAAGTTGTATAGGAATTATAATTATCCCCCATAATCCCTGAATGGATGATTTTTTATGGAATTAGTGGCTTCCTATTCTTTTTTACTATGAACTTTTAACCCATTTTGGTAGGCTACTAACCAAAACTGGGTCTCATGATCTTCATTTTTTATAGGCCCATAATAGGGTTTGACTAAACTATTAAATGGAATACATCATTTTTATTGTTGATTTTATTATGTGTATAACATTTCTTATAACGCCCTGAGCCCGCTCATCCGGACTCGGTGCCTGAAAATGTTGTGTAATTCTTTTTAAAAGTGAATAGACAATTACACAACACTTTAATGAAGTGAGGATCTTTTACGGGTCTAGGTTCTAGAAGATTAGACATAACATTACATTTATCAGAGTTGAAAAAATAAAACAACTGTCGACTATGCATCCACTGTGCTACAACAAAGATGACCAACTCTGGAATTCAAGGAAACCTATGAAGAACATTTCAAAAACATAGGGTGATCACAAAAGATGCCCAGTAAGGTGTTTTGAAGACCTTTGATAAATATCTTTCAAAAAAAATATATCATTTCGATAATATATTTGAAAATTTTCAATTGTAAATTCATTTGTAAAATAACTTTTACAAAATAATGTAATGCTTTTGAAAAATAATTATACTTTGAAAACGCTTTTAAACTAATCCAGTTATTTTCATTGGAAAATATTAAGCAAACTTCATTAAAACAAAACATCATTTTGAGGCGAACTAATTTGTTCAGGGCTTTCATGGGCCTACACACTTAGCGAAGGATGGGTTCACTCCCAAATGACCATATATTTTTACAACGAACAAGCACCCATATTTTTCGAAAATGTTTAAAGTTGTCTAATATATATATATATATAAATATATATATATATATATATTAGTATTTGTCACTGGTGTCTTCACTTTTAAAGAAGTCAATGTATTAAAATACACATCCATACTTATATATGTATATATATATATGATTTCCATTTCATCATTTTCATGTTTGGTTACTACAAATACTTTCATAGCAAGACCATAAATATATATATATTCATAGGATTATATCTGCTTGTTCTGATGTAGTTGATTTACGCATCGACATATCTTTGCATGATTTTCCGTACATAATTTTCCCTTTAACAAATCATTATTTTAAGAATAATTCATGAATAATAATAGTTTACATGAACAACATGTATATAGATATATATATATCTTTTGAATAAAACAATCAAAAATATTATCCATACAACTTATACACATTATTAATAAAACTGATGTGCACGACATGTCGTTGATTGAAATAATGGCCACTTATTATATTATAAATTAAATTCATGAATTAATTAAATAAACCACATATGAATATCTATAATATATATATGAACATGTAAATATAATTTTCAATACAAAATCCTGTTAAAATATAAATGAAACATATGATTGAAACATATAATCGTATATCTACGATTTTACAATTTGAGAGTATGTTTCGCATGAAAAACAGCAGTTATATATTGATAATTACCCTTTCAAAAATCCAAAATAATTTAATATTGAAGTATAAAATCATATATACACAAAATTATATAAATGGATTTTGTATATCAAAATTAATGAAAAATAAACTCTTGCAAACTTTGTTCGCATCCAGAACATTAATTAAGGATTCATATACATCTTTGAAAAACTCAAAATAGACTAGAAATATAACCATGCATACAAATATATATATATATATATATATATCGGTTTTTCATAATATCAATTTAGTAGTGTAAACCCATATAAATTCATTGCAACACCTTTGAAAATAATTTAAATAAAAATATAATCCATACCATATATATTAGAAAACAAATATATAATTCTCCTTCCTTGAAACAACATTTTAATAATGAAAATAAAAATGTTGATTTTGTTTTAAAGAATCCCCTAAGTTAAGATTGAAGAAGAATGGAATTTGATAAAATAAAAATTAAAATCCCTTACATGTTTCTGTAGAGTCTATTTCTATTTTGGAAAACTCTTCAGACTCTATTTTCTCAGTCATAGAGAAGTAGAAAATAAAGAGAAAACTCAGAAAAAAAGAACTCTGTCTTGCTACTGGAAAACCTCACCACACTCCTATATTTATAATAAAAGAAATTTATGTGATGAAAAATGAAAGGAATGTATATGTGGTACCAGTACAAAAACACATAGATTAAATATTTGATGACTCACTGTCTACTAGTGAAATAAGTTACAGGAATGATTAGATTCTCTCTAATTTAGTGGTCCATATGTACTGCTTGTTGAGAAAGCAAACATATCATTGAGAATACATTATATATTCTATTCTATGTGAAAAAATTCAAGGATTCAAACGATTATTTTCAAGTCTGTTGAAAATTGAACAACATAGCAACTAGATTATTTGATAGAATCAAAACATATTATTGATATCGACATCCACTGAGAAAATTGACATAAATATATTTAAAAAGTGTTAAACTGTATTGAATAAAATATATAATCGATGCCAAAAAGGGTTTTTATACATCAAACAATTAATAAATTTGAGCGAAGATGACAAATTGGTAAGTTAATGAATTGAAAACAACATCTTAGTTGAAGAATACAACTGTAATGGAAAATCAAAACACTACGTCCATTCGGATAGCAGTGAATTTAATATGCTGAAATCAGTTCAACAGATTAGGATTCAGATGATTTAAACCATAAAGATAATGAAAACGTGTAGAAGATATCGACATTGGATAAGAAAAGTTTAGAGCAGGGGTCGATATCCAAAGGAAAAATGAAAAAATACGGAACTATTATGTCAATTCTCAGTAGGTTTGGCCATTAAACATACTCATAGAACCAGGAAATAAATAATGAGATAGACCTACCTCATCAAAACCAAAACCGTAAAGGCATAATGTATCTGGTTCATCGGTCTATGATGGATTATCCGAATTGACACCAATACGAACTTGAACCTCCTCACTACGATATTCCTCAGACCTCCCTGACTCATTGTGTCCCACAAGCAGTGACTCAGATTCGATTTGTAGTGTATAAACACTGCTCGATGCTCAACTTACATTCACGCGAAAAGGAAACCCTTACGACAAATTTCATCCCCATGAACCCGAATCTCATTTTCTTTCTAACATTTCATCATTTTTTAAATTATTTTATTTATGAATCATTTATCGGTTTTTTGTTTTATTTACTAAATCCATTATTGAATATATATATTGTTTCAATATTTATAAAAATATATATATATATAAAGATGAATATTCATTATTTTGGTTTTATTTTCAACTTAATCATATAAATTTATTTATATGGATTACTATGTTATAAAACAAATGTAAAATTAATATTAATATCATAAAATAACATTATATATATATATATATAATCTATATAAATATATATTTATAAAACTAGTTTTCAAAGCCATATATAGTTTTTTTCATAATTTATATATTATTCTTAAAATTATGTTTCCATTATAAATTTTAATGTATTTTTTACATTATTTAATAAAATTTATTAATTCCACAAAGTTTCATTATTGTATATCAGTTATATAATAATATTTAAATTGACATTTCCTCTTTTCTTAATTAATAGTTGTTAATTGTCAGTTTTAAATATTACAATTTCTAATGGATAGTTTTTATAAAGGTTGGAGAAACCTCTGCATATATTAATGTCTAAGGGTCGTTCAAACACACAAGAAGATAATATCGCGACACTCACACCACTGTTTTGGGAGATGGTTTTATACGTCCTTCTTATTTCTAGTTTCATTGATATTATTCTTTCTATAACGTTTTGCTTCTATCAGATCCAAAAGATGATAACTACTCGATCAGCATCGTTGTGTTTCTCGGTGTTCTTCCAATTTTTTCTATCGATAGCAGTGGGGTTAATGTGTTAGTTCTTGTGTGTTAAGGATGTATTATGGTTTTTTGTATAAATAAAGTGATTACTATGTACATTTCTACATTCATAAGTTTATGTATTTTATTTCTTTATGGAACGTTGACAAAACATAAAACTGACACGTAAACTTGGGCTGTTACATTCTCCCCCACTTAATTGAATTGCACCCTCATAATTCATTTAAACTTATTTCTCTTAATTTCCTTCTATTATGAGTCTCACATGATGTACCCAAGGTATGTACAGTTGTCTTCGACGATTTCCATGTCATCCTATGAGATTAAAGTTCAAAGTGTCTTCAAAATCATCCATTTCCTTCGCCCAAATGAAATTAGTGGAAGAGGGGTTGTATGGACGTAGGCACCGGAAGACAGTCCTCAAGGAATGATAATCAAAATAGTATATGAGAAGTTCATATTGAATGTGATTTCTATAAGATAATCTCATTGCACAATCTTCAAAAGTTTCAAAGTCATCCTAAATTCTTCATATGAAGAAAAAGCATAAAAGTTGACACATATATTTTGCGCGAAGATTCCCTTCATTAGATGCTCTATAAAATTTTGAGATTTTTTCTGTCTACTCAAACATGGTAAATCAACTAAAAAGTTATTCGTAACATGCCCCTCGGTGTCTATAGAAGTGATGTTGGATCTGTTTGATATCATAGAAGATGAAACCCGAACCACGATGAAAATAAAGTATATCAGGTGTGCCTGATATATTATAAAGTCATTTAAAAGAATGGTGCATAGCTTCGTAGGGCTCAGATTATTCTTTTCACGATTTTTCCATGATCATAGCAGGTAATTCATCTATAAGGCTTAAGAGACTTGTTTGTGTTCTCCTTCCTTCCATATGAAAATTACAAAGAATAATGTTGACTGAGAAAGGACAGTGAATTTATCGAAGGGTTCTAAATTTCCAGAGTTATCTAGACCATGCCTTTGATACCAATTATAACACCCTGATCCCACTCTTCCAGACTCGATTCCTGAAAATTAATTGTTAATTTTTTAAAAAGTGAATAAACAATTACACAACACTTTAATGAAGTGAAGATCTTTTACCGGTCTAGGTTTTGGAAGATTAGACATTACCTTACATTGATTAGAGTTGAAACAATAAAACAACTGTCCACAATTCTTCCACTGTGCTACAACAAAGATAACCAACTCTGGAATTCAATGAAACCTGGAAAAACATTTTAAAAACGTAGGGTGAGAACAAAAGACGCCCAGTAAGGGGTTTTGAACACCTTTGATAAATCACTTTCAAAAAAATTCCATTCGATTATAAATTTGAAAATTTGCAATTGTAAATTTATTTGTAAAACAACCTTTACAAAATAATGTAATGATTTTGACAAATAATTATAATTTGAAAACACTTTTAAACTAATCCCGTGATTTTCTTTGGAAAATAATAATCCAACATCATGAAAACAAAACATCGTTTTGGGGAAACTTAATTCATTGATTGCTGTCTTGGGCCTACCCACTTAGCGAAGGATGGGTTCAGTCCCCAATGACCTTCTATTTTTACAACGAACAAGTGCCTGTAATTATTGATAACGTTTATAGTTTTCTATATAAATATATATTTATATATATTAGTATTTTTAACTGGTGTTTTTAATTTTAAATACGTCAATGTATTAAAATACACATCCATACTTATATATGTATATATATATATATATGATTTTAATATCATAATATGCTAATTTGGTTACTACAAATACTTTTATGGATAGACCTTACATATATATATATATTCATATGATTATATCTACTTGTTCTGAAGTAGTCGATTTACACATCGACATATCATTGAATGTTTTTCCTTATATACATTTCCCTTTAACGATTCATTGTTTTAAGAACCATTCATGCATGATAATAATTTACCCATACAACATGTGAGTATATATATATATATTGTGAATACAACAAGAAAAAATATTATCCCCACAACTTACACACGCAATTAATAAAACTGATGCGCACGACATGTCATTGATTTAAATAATGGCTAGCACTTATATTTTAAATGACATTCATGAATTAATTAAATGAATCACATATGAATATGTATAATATATATATGATCTTGTAAACTTATTTTTCAAGATAAAATCTCATCAAAACATAAATGATACATATGATTGAAACATATAATCGTATATCTATGATTTTACAATTTGCGAGTATGGTTCGCATCAAAAACATCAGTTATATATTGATAATTACCCTTTCAAAAATAAAAATTAATTTAATATTGCACTATAAAATCATATATACACAAAATTATATTATAGGATTTTGGATATCAAAATTAAAGCAAAATAAACTCGTGCAAACATTGTTCACATCCAAAACATTAATTAATGATTCATATACATCCTTGAAAAACTCAAAATAGACTAAGAATATAACCATACATACATAAAAATATATATATGGGTTTTTCATAATAAAAATTTAGCAGGGTGATCTCATATAAATTCCTTGCAACAGCTTTGAAAGTAATTAAAATAAAAATAGAATCCATACCATATATAATTTAAAACAAATATATAATTCTCCTTAAATGAAACAACTTTTTAATTCAGAAAATAAAAATGTTGATTTTGTTTCAAAGATACCCTTATGTAAACATTTAAGAAGAAAGTAATTTGATAAATTAAAAATTAAAATCCCTTACGTGTTCCTACAGATTCTCATTCTATTTTGGTAAACTCTTCAGACTCAATTGGATCTCTCATAGAGAAGTAGAAAACTAAGAAAAAACTCAAAAAAAGCACACTATCATCCTCCTGGAATACCTCAACACACTCATATATTTATAATAAACTAGAATTAAGTGAAAAATGAATGGAATGTATATGTGGTACCAGTACAACAATGCATAGATTAAATATTTTATGACTTACTATATACTATTGTAAACAGATACATGAATGATTAGATTTTCTCTAATTTAGTGGACCATATTTATTTATTGTTGATCAAGAAAAAATATCATTGATAATACATTATATATTCTATTCCAAGCGGAAAAATTTAGGGATTCAGATGATTATTTGCAAGTCTGTTGAAAATGGCACAACACGACAACTAGATTATTTGAAATAATCCAAACATATTATTTATATGGACATACATAGAGAAAATTGACAAAAATATATTAAAATAGTGTTAAACCAGATTTAATAAACTATAGAATCAATTCCAGAAGGGTTTGTCTACATCAAATGATTAATAAATTTGAGAAAAGATGACAAATTGGTAAGTTAATGCGTTGAAAAAACATCTGTATTGGAGAATACAACACCAATGGAAAATAAAAATGCTACATCCATTCGGATACCAGTGAATTTAATATGCCGAAATCTGTTCAACAGATAAGGATTCAGATGATTTAAACAATTAAAATAATTGCAACGTGGTGAATATATCGACATCAGAGAAGAAAATTTCAGAGCAGGCGTCGATTTCCAAAGGAAAAATGACAAAACACGGAACTATTGAGTCGATTCATAGTAGTTTTTTCCCTTAAACATACTCACAGAACTGGAAAATCAAAAATGAGAAAGAGTTACCTCATCAAAACAAAATCACTAAACACAAAATGTATCTGCCTCTTCGGTCTGTGTTTGATCTTCCAAATTGAAATCCATACAAACATGAACCTCCTCACTATGACTTAGCTTGGACTTGCTCGACATGGCATGACCCGCAATCTGTGCCTCGGATTCGATTCACAGTGCACAAATGATGCTCGAAGCCTGACTTTCCATCATGTTGAAAGGAAACCCTTGTGACACATTTCATCCCCATGAACCCGAATCCCATTTTCTTTCTAACATTTCATTATTTTTTAATTATTCTCTTTACGAATGGTTTATCGGTTTGTTTTTTATTTAGTAAAACAATTCTATGAATTTATATATTGTTTCGATATATATACATATATATATAAAGATGATTATTAATTCTTTTGGTTTTATTTTAAACTTAAACATATAAAGTTCTTTATATGTATTAATATATTTTAAAACAAATGTCAAATTAATATTAATATCATAAATTATCATTATATATATACAAAAAAATTATATATAAATATATATTTGTAAAACTGGTTTTTAAAGACATATATAATGTTCGTTCATAATTAAAATCTTATTCTTAATATTATGTTTCCATTATAATTTTTAATGTATATTTTCACAATATTTATTAAAATTTATTAATTTCACAAAGTTTGTTTATTGTATATCAGTTATATAATAATATTTAAATCAAAATCGTCTATTTATTTTATTAATAGTTGTCAATTTTTAGTTTTAAATATTACAATTTCTAATGGTAGTTTTTATAACGGTCTAATAAAACTCTATATATATTAATGTCTAAGGGTCCTTCAAGCACACAAGAAAATAATATCGTGATGCTCACACCACTGTTTTTGGAGATGGTTTTATATGTCCCACTTAATTTGTGTTTCATTGCTATTATTCTTACTATAACGTTGGTGCTTCTATCAGATCCAAAAGATGATAACTACTCGATCGGCATCGTTGTGTTTCTCTGTGGTCTTCCAATTTTTTATTATCTGTAGCTGTGGGGTAAATGGGTTAGTTATTGTCTGTCAAGAATGTATTCTGGTTTTTTGTATAAACAAAATGCTTACTATGTATATTTCGAATTCAGGATATTATGTATTTTATTTCACAATGGAATGTTGAAAAAACATAAAACTAACCCTTAAACCCGGGGTGTTAAATTCTCCCCCACATAATTGAATTGCACCCTCTCAATTAATTTACAATTATTGATCTTCATTCCCTTCTATTCTAAGTCTCACATGATGTCCCCAAGGTCTGTACAGTTTTCTTCCACGGTTTCCATGTCTTCCCATGAGATTAAAGTTCAAAGTGACATCAAAATCTTCCACTTCCTTATACAAAATGAAAGTAGTTCTAGAGGGGTTTTATTGATGTAGGCACCGAATGATAGTCCTCAATGAATGATAATAAAAATAGTATCTGATAAGTTCATATTGAATTTTATTTCTATAAGATATTCTCATTGCACTGTCGTCAAAAGTTTCAAAGTCATCGTAAATTCTTCCGGTGAAGCAAAAGCTTAAAATTTGACACATATATGCTACACGAAGATTCCCTTCTTCAGCCGATCTATAAAAAGTTTAGATTGATTCCATATGCTCAAACTTGGTAAAGAATATAAAAAGTCCTTCGTAATATGACCATTGTCGTATATAGATGCGATGTTGGATCTGTCTGAAATCTGCAAAGACAAAACCAGAACCATGATGAAAACTAAGTATATCAGATGTTCCTGATATATTATCAAGTCGTTTATAGGAAATCTGCATGGCTTCGTAGGGATCATATTCTTCTTTGAATGATTTTTCCATTATCATAACATGTCATTCATCTGGAAGGCCTAAGAGACTTATTTGAGTTCTGCTTCCTTCCATCTGAAAATTACAAAGAAGAATGTTGACTGAGAAAGGACAGTCAATTTATCGAAGGGTTCTAAATTTCCTGAGTTATCTGGACCATGCATTTGATACCATTTATAACTCTTCGATCCCACTCTTCCAGACTCTGTGCCTGAAAATGTTGTGTAATTTTTTTAAAGTGAATAAACAATTACACAACACTTTAATGAAGTGAGGATCTTTTACCAGACTTGGTTAAGGAAGATTAGACAAAACCATTCATTTATCGGAGTTGAAACAATAAAACAACTATCCACTATGCTGCTGATGTGCTACAATAATGATGATAAAATATAGAATTCAAGGAAACCTATGAAAAACATTTCAAAAACATAGGGTGAGAACAAAAGATTCCCAGAAAGGGGTTCTGAACACCTTTGATAAATCACATTAAAAAAATATCCTTTCGATAATACATTTGAAAATTTTTAATTGTAAACTCATTTGTAAAACAACCTTTACAAAATAATTTAATTCTTTTGAAAAATAATTATAATTTGAAAACACTTTTAAACTAATCTGGTGATTTTCATTGGAGAATATTAAGAAAACTTCATCAAAACAAAACATCATTTTGAGGAATCTCAATTTGTTGATGGTATTATTGGGCCTACCAACATTGCAAAGGATCAGTTCACTCCCTAATGTCATTCTATTTTCCCAATGAACAGGCGCTAGTATTTTTTTAAAATGTTTAAAGTTTGCTTTACACACACACACATATATATATATATTATTTGTCACTGGTTTTTTACTTTTAAATACATCAATGTATTAAAATACACATTGATACTTATATATGTATATATATATGATTTACATTTCATCATATGCATTTTTGGTTACTACAAAAACTTTTATGGCTAGACCTTACATATATATATATATATTCATAGGATTATATCTGCCTGTTCTGAAGTAGTTGATTTACGCATCGACATATCTTTGAATGTTTTTCCTTACATACTTTTCCCTTTAAAGAATCATACTTTTACGAACCATTCATGCATTATATCAATTTACCCATACAACATTTATATATATATATTGTGAATACAACATGAAAAAATATTATACACACAACTTACACATGCGATTAATAAAACTAATGCACACGACATGTCATTGATTTAAGTAATGTCCAGTACTTATATTTTAAATTACATTCATGTATTAATTAAATTAATCACATATGAATATGTATAATATATTAATGAACATGTAAACATAGTTTGCAAGAAAAATCCCGTTAAAACATAAATGAAACATATGATTGAAACATATAATCGTATATCTATTATTTTACAATTTGCGAGTATGTTTCGCCTCAAAAACAACAGTTATATATTGATAATTACCCTTTCAAAAATAAAAAATAATTTAATATTGCATTATAAAATCATATATACACAAAATTATATAAAAGGATTTCGTATATCAAAATTAAAGAAAAATAAACTCTTGAAAAATATTTTTGCATGTAGAACATTAATTAATGATTCATATATATCTTTAAAAAACTCAAAATAGACTAGGAATATAACCGTACATACATATATATATTTATGGGTTTTGCATAATAAAAATTTAGCAACGTAAACCCATATAAATTCATTGCAACACCTTTGAAACTAATTTAAATAAAAATAGAATCCATATAATATATATTTTATTACAAATATATAATTCTCCTTACTTGAATCAAATTTTTAATTAAGGAAATAAAAATGTTGATTTTGTTTTAAATAATCCCATAAGTAAACTTTGAAGAAGACTGTAATTTGATAAAATTAAAATTAAAATCCCAAACATGTTTACGCTGAGTCTCCTTCTATTTTGGTAAACTATTCAGACTCTATTTTCACTCTCATAGAGAACTATAAAACAAAGAGAAAAATCAAAAAAAGCACTCTCTCTTCCTACTGGACTACCTCACCACACACCTTTATTTATAATAAAGGATATTTAAGTGAAGAAAATGAAAGAAATGTATTTCTGGTACCAGTACAGTAATGCATAGTTTAAATATTTGATGACTCACTATCTACTAGTGAAATCAGTTACATGAAAGATTAAATTTTCTCTAATTTAGTGGACCATATGTACTGCTTTTTGGGAAAGAAAACATATCATTGATTTTAAAATATATATTCAATTCTAAGTGGCAAAATTCAGGTATTCAGATGATTATTTGCAAGTCTGTTGAAAATGGCACAACACGACAACTAGATTATTTGAAAGAATCAAAACATATTTCTGATATGGACATCCATAGAAAAAACTGACAAAAATATATTAAAGTTGTGTTAAATCGGTTTGAATAAAATATAGAATAGATGTCAAAAGGGTATTTATACATAAAACTATTAATAAATTTGAGCAAAGATGGCAAATCGGTAAGTTAATGCATTGAAAACAGCAACTATATTGAAGAATACGACAGTATTGGAAAATCAAAACGCTACATTCATTCGGATAATAGTGAATTTAATATGATGAAATAGATTCAACAGTTAAGGATTTGGATGATTTACCCAATTTAAATAATGACAACTTGCTGAAGATATCCACATCGGAGAAGAAAATTTCATAGTAGGCGTTGACTTCTAAAGGAAAAATGAAAAAACACGGATCTATTGAGTCGATTCTCAATAGATTATTCAATTAAACATACTCACAGAACCGGAAAATCAAAAACAAGATAGACCTACCTCATCAAAAAAAATCCCTAAACACAAAATGTATCTGGTTCTTCGGTCCGTGTTTGATATTCTGAATTGAAACCCGTCCAAACTTGAACCTCCTCACTACGACTTAGCTCGTCCCTGCTCGAATCGGCGGGACCCACAAGCAGTGCCTTGGATTCGATTTGCAGTGCACAAATTCTGCTCAATGCTCAACCTGACTTCACGCAGAAAGGAAACCATTGATACTCATTTCATAACCACGAACCCGAATATCATTTTCGTTCTAACATTTCATCATTTTTTAAATTATTTTCATTACAAATCGTTTATTGGTTTTTTTTATTAAAACAATACTCTGTATATATATATTGTTTCGATATATATTCATATATATATATATATAAAGATGAATATTTATTATTTTTGTTTTATTTTAAACTTAAAATTATAATGTTCTTTATATGTATCAATATATTTTAATAAAAATATAAAATATAAAATTAATATCATAAATTATCATTATATATATACAAAACAATTCTTTATAAATATATATTTGTAAAACTAGTTTTTAAATCCATATATTGTGTTCGTTCATAATTTAAATCTTATTCATAGTATTATGTTTCCATTATAATTTTATAATGTATATTTTCACATTATTTAATAAAATTTATTAATTTCACAAAGTTTGTTTATTGTATATTTGTTATATAATAATATTTAAATAAAAATTGTCTATTTATATTATTAACAGTTTTCAATTTTCGATTTTAAATATTAAAATTTCTAATAGTAGTTTTTATAACAGTCGGATAAAAATCTATATATATTAATGTCTAAGGGTCCTTCAAACACACAGGAAAATAATATCGCGATGCTCACACCACTGTTTTTGGAGATGGTTTTATATGTGCCTCTTATTTTTAGTTTCACTGATATTATTCTTAATATTACGTTGGTTCATCTATCAGATCCAAAAGATGATAACTACTCGATCAGCAATGTTGTGTTTCTCGGTGGTCTTCCAATTTTTTTATTATCGGTAGCAGTGGGGTAAATGGGTTAGTTATTGTCTTTCAAGGATGTATTCTGGTTTTTTGTATAAACAAAGTGCTTACTATGTATATTTCTGAATTCATAATTTTATGTATTTTATTTCATAATGGAACATTGAAAAAACATAAAACTGACACGTAAACCTAGGGTGTTACATTCTCCGCCACTTAATTGAATTGCGCCCTCTCAATTCATTTACAATTATCACTCTTCATTCCCTTATATTATGAGTCTCACATGATGTCCCCAAGGTCTGTATAGTTGTCTTCCACGGTTTCCATGTCTTCTTATGAGATTAAATTTCAAAGTGACATCAAAATCATCAACTTCCTTCACCAAAATAAATCTAGTTCAAGAGGGGTTGTATGAATGTAGGTATTGAATGATAGTCCTCAATGAATGATATTCAAAATAGTATCTGAGAAGTTCATATTGAATTTTATTTCTATAAGATAGTCTCATTGCACTGTCATCCAAAGATTCAAAGTCATCATAAATTCTTCCTTTGAAGAAAAATATTAGAAGTTGATAGATATATGATTCGCGAAGAATCCCTTATTCAGATACTCTATAAAAAGTTGAGATTGATTCCATATTCTCAAACATGGTAAAGCATCTAAAAAGTCCATCGTAATATGACCATTGGGGTCTATAGATGTGATGTGGGATCGTTCTGAAATCTTTGAAGACAAAACCAGAACCATGATGAAAACATAGTATATCAGGTGTTCCTGATATATTATCATGTCATTTACAGGAAATCAGCATGGCTTCGTAGGGATCATATTCTTTATTGCATGATTTTTCCATTATCATAGCATTTCATTCATATGGAAGGCCTAAGAGACTTGTTTGAGTTCTGCTTCCTTCCATCTGAAAATTACAAAGAAGAATGTTGACTGAGAAAGGACAGTCAATTTATCGAAGGGTTCTAAATTTCCATAGTTATCTAGACCATGCCTTTGATACCATTTATAACTCTTCGAGCCCACTCTTCTAGAATCGGTTCCTGAAAATGCTGTGTAATTTTTTATAAAGTGAATAAAAAATTACACAACACTTTAATGAAGTGAGGATCTTTTACAGGTCTAGGTTCTGGAAGATTAGACATAACCTTACATTTATCGGAGTTGAAACAATAAAACAACTGTCCACTATGCTTCTGATGTGCTACAATAATGATGACCAACTTTAGAATTCAAGGAAACCTGTGAAAAACATTTCAAAAACGTAGGGTGAGCACAAAAGATTCCTAGTTAGGGGTTTTTAACACCTTTGATAAATCACATTAAAAAAATATCATTTCAATAATACATTTGAAATTTTTTAATTGTAAATTCATTAGTAAAACAACCTTTTCAAAATAATTTAATTCTTTTGAAAAATAATTATAATTTGTAAACACTTTTAATCTAATCCGGTGATTTTCTTTGGAAAATATTAAGAAAACTTCATTAAAACAAATAATCATTTTGAGGAAACTTATTTTGTTGAGGGCAGTCTTGGGCATACCCACTTAGAAAAGGATGGGTTCACTCCCCAGTTTCCTTCTATTTTCCCAACGAACAAGTGCCCATATTTTTTAAAATCATTTAAAGTTTGCTTTACATATATATATATTATTATTATTTGTCCCTTGGGTTTTTACTTTTAAATACATAAATGTATTGAAATACACATGGATACTTATATATGCATATATATATGATTTACATTTCATCATATTCAAGTTTGGTTACTACAAATACTTTTATGGCTGGACCTTACATATATATATATATATATATTCATAGGATTATATCTACTTGTTCTGAAGTAGTCGATTTACACATCGACATATCTTTGAATGTTTTTCTTTACATACTTATCCCTTTAACAAATCATTCTTTTAAGAACCATTCATGCATTATAACAATTTACCCATACAACATGTACATATATATATATTTTGAATACAAAAGGAAAAAATATTATCCACACAACTTACACACATGATTAATAAAACTGATGTGCATGACATGTCATTGATTTAAATAATGGCCACTACTTATATTTTAAATGACATTCATGAATTAATTAAATGAATCACATATGAATATGTATAATAAATAAATGAACATGTAAACGTAGTTTTCTAGAAAAACTCCCATTAAAACATAAATGAAACATATGATTGAAACATATAATCATATTTATATGATTTTACAATTCACAAGTATGTTTCGCATCGAAAACATTAGTTATATATTTATAATTACCCTTTCAAAAATAAAAAATAATTTAATATTGCAGTATAAAATCATATATACACAAAATTATACAAAAGGATTTTGTATATCAAAATTAAAGCAAAATAAAATCTTGCAAACTTTTTCGCATGCAGAACATTAATTAATGATTCCTATATATCATTGAAAAATTCAAAATAGACTAGGAATATAACCGTACATACATATATATATATATATATATCTTGGGTTTTCATAATAAAAATTTAGCAGCATAAACCCATATAAATTCATTGCAACACCTTTGAAACTAATTTAAATAAAAATAGAATCCATACCATATATATTTTAAAACAAATATATAATTCTCCTTACTTGAAACAAATTTTTCATTATGAAAATAAAAATGATGATTTTGTTATAAATAATCCCATAAGTAAACGTTGAAGAAGAAAGTAATTTGATAAATTAAAAATTAAAATCCCAAACAATTTTCTGCTGAGTCTCCTTCTATTTTGGTAAAATCTTCGGACTCTATTTCCTCTGTCATAGAGAAGTAGAAAACAAAGAGAAAACTCAAAAAAATCACTCTCTCTTCCTACTGGACTACCTCACCACACACCTTTATTTATAATAAATGATATTTAAGTGAAAAAATGGAAGGAATGTATTTGTGGTACTAGTACAGCAATGCATAGATTAAATATTTGATGACTCACTGCCTACTAGTAAAATCAGTTACAGGAATGATTAGATTTTTTCTAATTTAGTGGACCATATGTACTTCTTGTTGAGAAAGCAAACTTATTTTTGATAATACATTATTTATTCTATTCTAAGTGGAAAACATTAGGGATTCAGATGATTATGGGCAAGTCCGTTGAAAATGGCACAACACGACAACTAGATTATTTGCAAGAATCAAAACATATTATTGATATGGACATCCATAGAGAAAATTGACCAAAATATATTAAAATAGTGTTAAATCGATTTCAATAAAACATAAAATAGATTCCAAATGGGTTTTTATACATCAAATGATTAATAAATTTGAGCAAAGATGTCAAATCGGTAAGTTAATGCATTTAAAACAACATCTAGATTGAAGAATATGATAGAAATTTAAAATCAAATCGCTAAATTCATTCAGATAACAGTGAATTTAATATGCTGAAATATGTTCAATAGATAAGGATTTGGATGATTTACACAATTTAAATAGTGACAACTTGCTGATGATATCGACATCGGAGAAGAAACTTTCAGAGCAGGCGTCGAATTCCAAAGGAAAAATGAAAAAATACGGAACTATTGAGTCAATTCGCAGTAGATTTTTCCATTAAACATACTCACAAAACTGGAAAATCAAAAACGAGATAGACCTACCTCATCAAAACAAAACCCTGAAACACAAAATGTATCTGGTTCTTCGGTCCATGTTTTATCTTCCGAATTGAAACCCATCTGAACTTGAACCTCCTCAATGCGACTTAGCTCATCCCTGATCGACTCGGCGGGACCTGCAAGTAGTGCCTTGCATTCGATTCGCAGTTCACAAATGCTGCTCAAAGCTCGACCTGACTTCACGCCGAAAGGAAACCATTGAGATGCATTCCATACCCAAGAAACTGAATCCCATTTTCTTCCTAACATTTCATAATTTTTTAAATTATTTTCATTACGAATCGTTTATTGGTTTGTTTTTTTATTAAAAAATTTCTCTGAATATATATATTGTTTCTATATATATTCAAATATATATATATAAAGATGAATATTCATTCTTTTGGGTTTACTTTAAACATCAAATTATAAAGTTCTTTATATGTATCAATATATTTTAAAAAAATATAAAATTTAAAATTAATATCATAAATTATCATTATATATAAACAAAACAATTCTATATAAATATATATTTGTAGAAGTAGTTTTTAAAGCCATATATATTGTTCGTTCATAATTTAAATCTTATTCGTAGTATTATGATTCCATTATATTTTGTTAATGTAAATTTTCACATTATTTAATAAAATTTATTAATTTCACAAAGGTTGTTTATTGTATATCAGTTATATAATAATATTTAAATCAACATTATTTATTTATTTTATTAACAGTTGTTAATTTTCGGTTTTAAATAATACAATTTCTAACGGTAGTTTTTTTTACGGTCTGATAAAACTCTATATATGTTATTGTCTAAGGGACGTTCAAACACACAGGAAAATAATATTGCGATGCTCACACCACTATTTTTGGAGATGGTTTTTCATGTCGCTCTTATTTTTAGTTTCACTACTATTATTCTTACTATAATTATTGTGCTTCTATCATATCCAAAAGATGTTAACTACTCGATCGTCATCGTTGTGTTTCTCAGTGTCCTTCCAATTGTTTTATTATCGATAACAGTGGGGTTAATGGGTTTGTTCTTATATGTCTAGTATGTATTCTGGTTTTTTTGTATAAATAAAGTTCATACTATGTATATTTTGTGCATTAAGAAGTTTATATATTTTATTTTATTATGGAACGTTGAAAAAACATAAAACCGACATGTAAAGCTAGGGAGTTACATTTATAGTATTTCTAATCTTCATTAATGGGATGAAATTCATATTGTTTTTTATTTTATCATCATGTATAAGAACATCTACGTGTTTTTCGATTATATCATGGGGTATACCTTCATGATAGTTGTAATATACAACATGGTGAGTAAGTATTGGTGTATTGGTATTATTATTTGTGGAAGACCACTCTAGTGGATTGTTGGGTTTCCATATAAATACCTGATGTAACAATTAGCTTCTTCGAAATAGGAATGACCACTGTGTTAGTTGGTTTATATAAAAAGGGTAGAAATATCACTTTAGTTGGTTTATTTTTTATGGATAAGAAATATATTTCTCATGGATTCATTATGAGATAGAGAAACATCATGGTTTAAGTCTCTTCAACACAATCAGAACCACTATGTAAGCTACTTTTCTTCCCATGGGGAGGAAATTTATAACAGTTGATGGTTTCATTAAAATTTTAAAGGAATATATGATTAATAATTTCACCATTATTTGTAAAAATTTATGGTGTATAGATTATTTTACATTGGGGGTACCTCTATATTATGGGGACACGTCATCAATGTAATGCAATTAGTGGTAGATATTTGATTCATTTCTATTGGGAGGACCACTATATTGGTTAATTTCATTTTAAGTTGGAGGAAAATTATGACAATTGAATTTAATCAAGGGAGAGGAGTTATTTGGTTGGTCCAGTTAAAAAATATTAGATGATTGATGGCACCTCTAAATTAATTATACTTTGAAATTTTCTATGGGATTGTTCATAGATTTAGTGATATAATATAAGGGTTTTATCGATAACTAGTGTTCATTATCATCCAATGTGGTGTGGTTGGATTTCCTCAAGAGGGAATTTTATTTTTTTTACTAGACTTGAACAACCATAGTATAATTATATTTGTAAACCTTAGTTGAATTTGATTCCATGTACTGATGATGATTATTGTGATTGGTAGGATCCCTCTTGGGTGAAGCATTCATTTCTATATATATATATATATATATAATTCTATTTTTTGTTACATAGGTAAAGAAAAAAAGGCATTTACTCACTCAATGGATAGACTCTGAATGTGATTTTCTATGATGGTGGTCTGCACTTACCCCATTTTTTCCCTTTGATGTGATGCTAGATTTTAGATAATGGATTCCTGAAGGTTAATTTCCAAAGAAAATATCATGATCATGCCTTCTAAAATGATCTTATTTTCAAGTTCATTAACTATATTATGATAGAGGTGTTGATTTTGGGAATGTTTTCATTTGTGTCAGAAATCTAGATAAATTATTACTTCAATAAAAGAATAATTTTTTTAATTTCCCTAGTTTTTTCCATGTTATTAATGAACTAGTATTTTCTCTACCTCAACAAAATTTTGGATCCTTGGTGTTTCGTTTCCAACATTCAAAAATTTGTTTAGATTCTATAGGAATCAAAAAACCGAAAAAGTTAGCATATTATTAGAAGTATATTTTCATGATTATTTAATATCATTAAAAATTAATTGATTCCATATAGTATTGAACATTTTTTATTTCTGAAATTTATATCCCCACCACCAATTCCCCTATCTAAGTGGAACCATACTCATATAGAGATATATATTCCATAATTTAGAGGATGCGAGTTCAAATAATCTCATCCATATATTATTTTCTATTCCATGACCCACTTATATATTTAATACATATTTTTAAATATTAACCATTAATAATACATGTAAATTACATCAGCTTTGACCAAAACATGGGGATGGTATATGATTAAATAGACAATTTGATGGTAAAGAATTTTAGGAAACTAAAAAACTAAATCATTATATTCACAACGAATAAGAAAATCATGATTATTTAATTAGGAATTGAGGGTTACATTATATACTAAATCCACATAGGAAGGTACACTAAGCATTGATTACATTTTGGATGGAATTAAGAGTAATAGAATAGTTAAAATCATGATGAGAAGGTATGAGTGTAAATCATTCATAGAAATTAAAATTATATGCTGTAAATATTAAACCATATAATAATTGATACTAGAAGTTATGAGGGTCACACAAATGTTTTTCTATCCCTAAGGTGGAGAATGGTATTCAATATTTTCATATTATCATGGAAGATGAATGGATCTGTATTTGTTTAATTGTAATGGGGAATATTGATGTGTACGCTAATGTTTAGGATATTCTATTAATATGTAAGTAATATATTAGAGTTTTGTTTCATACTTTAGTATGAAATGTTTCATGGGTGTTTATTTTCATTATGGAAGAATTAATTTAAGACAATATTTTTGTGATATTTTTTGAAATAAAATATCACAATGGAGTTTATTTTAATATAGTCAGATGAATGATTATAGTGAGGTTTAGTGTCAGAATTAATGAAAAAAAATTTAACTCATATTTAGATTCATACATGAATATGTTAGGTTTCTTGAGTGTATACTATTTCCAATTAAAGTAAATTGTTATGTTTTATTTTTGTGTCATCAAGGAAGATGAAAATTTATATTTTGGATTAGTGTAAACAAAAGATAAATGGTTATAAAAGAGTATACATTTATTATGGAAGTTGAATGGTTATAATGAATTTTACTATTATCCAATAAGAAAAATGATTATACTGGAGTTTTATTCTATTCACAAAATATATTTTAATATTCTACAGTTTTATGACACCTATAATGGAAAAAGGGATTATAAAATAGTTTTGTACCATCAAGAATGTTCAACGGTGAGAGAAGTGATAATAGTGTTGGTAATGAATATATATAATTCTTCATAAAAACATTATTAAAGTAATGAAACCCCATATAGGACAATTTAATTATATAAATTATTGAGAAAATTCATAGAAATCTTCCTTATGAAATATGGAATTAAATTTTATGAGGAATATGAAGCTATAACATATAGTTTAAATATATTAAATAATTTAAGGTTACTCAACACTGATAATTATTATAAATGTCAAAATTCTTATAGGATGCAATATTGTACAACATAAAATTATATATGATATATGGAATTCTATATAGCTTATAGTCATTTGATAGGTATAGAAACTATGTATTTATAGGACATATGGTAAAAGATCTATAAATATTTTTATAATGCATGTTGTACTATTTTTATGGTAGTTTTTGTTAATATAATAATGAAAAAATATCATATAGTTTAATATCTTATGGCTGATAAAAATATTGGAATTTCATTTGAATAGAATAAAATGAAATTATATATCTCAAAATGATTGTCTATATATTGGAAATATAATTTTGTAGGGTATGACTATGACATACACATAAGTAGTACATAATGAATCTGAATTAATATTATTTGGATATTTGTTAAAATCGAATACCCATGTGACAAATTCTAGATATATAATTAATTCTTAGGTATGGATAATGTTTTAGTGTGCTCAGATCTATGTGAAATGATATAGATGGTTATAGTAATGAGAATGACTACATGTAATATGATGAGGTATAGAAAATTAGTATTATAGACTGCATAGGAATACATATAACATAATGAAAATGGATACCAGTTAGAAGATAATTTCATAAAATATGATTGGGGAATATTTTGTTGGATTTAAGGTTTAAGGGGATTGTTCATGAACTTGAATAAGGAAGTGACACCAATTATGTTGTCCTAGAATACTACATAACCCATTAGAGATGGATAAGGGTATTTTGAGAAACCCCATGGAGGGGATCCTAAAAAAATGGGTGACATCCTTCTTTTGATAGGATTGCATGAATACAAAGAAAATTAGATTTATTTATTTGAGGACTATGTATATCACCACATGCTTGATAATAATTGTAATAATAACTATATTATTGAAAAACTAAAAAAATTGTTAAAACATCAAGGGTTTAATGTGTCATGAAACTCGAACACATATATGGAAATAATGATTGTAAATCATCAGTATACCACCCCACATTTTTATCCCTCCAATGTATTAAATATCTAATTTCAGATGAAAAAACTAAAATGAACCATGGTAACTATTTTTGGGATAAAATATTACATTACATGATAATAATTCATACATTATGTGAATTCAATAAAATAAATCAGGATAAAAATTAAAATTTTGATAAATTTATAAGTTAATAAAAAGACCACATATTCCACCATCCTAATTTTCTTTTAAGGTAACACTACCAACTATAAATATTGAAATAAATAAAATGATTGGAAATATAATTGAAATTTTAATAGATAAATTTTATAATTTTAAAATTATTTTAAAGAAGTATTTAATGTTATATATCAGAGTGAAATGTGTAATATTATTATCATAAATATATATGAACACTATAAATATATATTACTGTTGGGAATACTTAAAAAATGTGTATGTTGAAAATATTATAATTAATATATAATTCTATTATATAGATGAATTATAAATTAGATATTATATACTAATAATTCATAATTTATAAATAACGTAAATTAAGTAAATTAGTAATGATAATAAGTGATAAAAAATTCAACATTATAGAAGAAATTTTTTTTACTCAGATAAATTTATTTTTCTAATGCATCCTGACATTTTATTTGAAAATAATATTTTAAATATTTTGATACTAAATATTATACAAATGAATTATTTTTAGTAATCATATAATCATAATTTAGTAAGAATAATAATTTTATTTTTATGGGAAAATTACTTATTCTGGTGAATAGTGAATTACATCAATTAATAATAAAAGAAATTAAATACATTATTTATTTAATATAATTTACAAAATTGAGAAAATAATAATACAAGTTGATAATTTATTTAATACTTTTCATTCTTTTTTCCACTTCTTCCCTACATTTCATGTACAAATTGACATCATTAAAAATTTATTATTGAAATGTTACCAAATATGTCACTCAAAATCATCTATAAAAGGTCCCCTACACCACCACTATATGAAAATACATATAATTTTTTTATTTCATTCATACTAGAATTTATTTAATTACCTGGATTTTTCATCCCTCTAGGGTTGCATCTGGTTCAATTAAATATTCATAAATCCAATATCCTAAAGGAACCTGTATCGAGAAGGGAAAAATTCATCAAAATAAGTATCATGTTATTTGCTATATTATTATATTACATTATCATCTAAACTAATTAAAATTAACATTACCCACACTAATTATTATCTATTAACATTTTTTTGTATTCTAAAACAAATTATATTTTTGTAATTTAACAATTTACACATACTCATTCAAAGGTATAACTTGTTCTTGAATGGGTCTGTTCAATCACTTATATGAACAATTCTATACTATCAACCCAACATCAATCATGAATCAATATGACATCGATAATTTTGGAAGTAAATTATATAAATTATTAAAATATTGTATTATACATTTTATTGAATGATTATGCTTAAATTATATATCAATATGCATTATCATGTACAATTCCAAAAATAAATTTAAATGTATGGGTTATAAATTTCATTCAAATGAACCATTCATGTATCATCCATTGAATGATCAAGGGGAAATATAAATCATTAACAAAAAATTAATCTACTACCATGATTAATATTGTATTGATTAAACATTTATCAAATATTGAGGTTCTACATCAAAATTACCATACATGTAAGATATAATAAATATTAATAATATATGAAGATGAAAATAAACTATTAATAATTATTGTACAAGTAATAAGTTGAAATAACTATATATCACATAATAAAATTAATATTTATTAGGTTTTAAAATTACTAATTTATATTTTTTTTATTATACATGAGGTTAAATAGATCTCATTGTGGTCAAAAGTAATTGTAAGGGATTCTTTTCAAATATCACTATAAAATTTTGGTTATATATTTATAAATATTCATTTAGAGAAATGTTAATAAATTACTATAGTAAATATGAAATATTTTATTCTACTGTAGTTATTTTTATTCTATTTACTTGTATTCATATAATTTAACCTCTCATTTATTTGTAATATATTTTAAATTATTCTATTATAAAAAAACTCATTATCTCTTAAATTCAGTTGGGAATATTAATTTACAATGTCCATATTATTTATATTTCATAATGTATTTTATTATTTATATTTTTTTAATTATTCGGTTAGATATCCAATGTATTTGATTTATTTAAAAATGTGTAAAAAGTACTTTCTAATTCTATTTAATTATGTATCCTGCTCAGTTATTTTCTCTAACTAATTTTAAAATCAATCTCTTCAAATCATCAATTTTTTATATACACATTATTCGTAAAATTATATTTTATTCACCTTATCCTTTATTTTACAATAACTTATTTATATATAATTTCATTAAAATGTGTTATCAAAATGAAAAGGTTATTTCATATTAATTTTCATATTTTTTAATGGTCCTATATTGTGTTTTTAATTAATGGAAATATCCTTTAATAATAATCTTGTTTCACTAGAGATATTTTTCTATGGAATTATCCTATTTCTTTATCTGGATTATTTATGTTCAAATATTTTGATGATTTTTATAAAACATACTTTATTTAGACAGGTTAATTATTTTATGATGGATTTAAGAATTATATTTTGATAATGTGATATGCATATGTTCAGTTTTTCGTTATGTGAATGGTGAGTCTAAAATTATATAACCATTTAATTACTGTGGTAAATATTTATATCCCATGATTGGGAATTTTAGTGGCACGGTAATGAACCCATTCTACTTTGATTATGATAATGAGGATTGATCACAATTAAATATTTTATGGGACAATGTCAACTATGTGATTATCGGAAGTGAGCCTAAAAAATAAATAATTTTCTAGGACTATGTCTGTTTTAAAAAAATTTCATCATCATAGGTTATATTTACAAGGATTATGATTAATGTCTTAAGTTCACAAATTTATGTGTCTCATAATTTTTCTATGATAAAATAATTTTTTATGATTCATGTTTATGTTATGCGATTTATGATCCATTATGTATGATTTATTTATGATAACATTATATACCTTGATTATGTTCCCAAACCCATATTGAGTCACCTCAGACCCCCACACCCAACTTCAGGGCTAAAAAGATTCATTAAAAATAGGATTAGACAAAAATTGAGATGAACCAAGATAAAAATATCTTCATTTTACATCATTCCAATAATTTATATATTATATATCAAAAATGTTCCGAAAATCTCATGAATAAAATATTTAGAGACTTTTGAGTGATATCTACTTGATAAACTTATTTTATAATACTTGTTAATAGGTCTCCAAAATGAAACCACACTAGACCCACCTTATGGAAGTCTCATATGTTATACTCTTCTTCATAACATGTGAATTTCAATATAAGAATGGTTAGATCTCAAATGCTTAGTAATGGAAAAATTATGAAAATTTCATCAATCGTTAGGTAATAAAAATATGAGAAAACCATATCATGTGATAGATATCATATTAAAAATACTATGAACAATGATATTTGTTCATAAGGAGTAATATAAGGACATGTAATCCCAATTGATCAAACAAATCCAATGATATTTAAAACCACATATAATATACATGATTCTTGGAGAATAACACCATTATATAATATTGAAATATGGAATAGGTACAATAATAATAAATCAAAATAATATAAATAAATATAAATAATATAATTTCCCTCTTAATCTTGTGAACATAGATAACCACATTATTTTCGCTCTCAATATATTGAACATAGATAACTGCATGTATTTCACACTCAATCATATGAATATAGATAACTATATTGAGTTTGTATTTGATCATAAATATATAGATTAATGTTTAAATTTATCACTCAACATACCCTCCTAGAGAGGTATAAAATATTATCCAAATCAATTTTTGTATATATTCCACCCAACCAATCACCAACATTAGATATGTGTTCCATAATAGGTCAATCATTTTTCATACCATGCAAACCCAAGGTAATAAAATGGGTTTCATATCATTTCAAAATGCTCTCTCATAATGGGATATCAAAAGGCAATCAGATTATGATAAAACATAGATCACCAATAAAGAGTTTTTCATAATGGAACCTGGAGAGTGATTTATTAAATAGTACACCATAAGAGTTAGATATTTTAAATATAATGAAAAATGGTATTTAAATTTTAAAAAATCATTTTAAGAAATTTTTCATATCATATTTGTAAGGGGATGATGTTATGAGTATCTTTTAAAAAGATAATTTTCAATAAGATTTCATTAATAATTTCTTAAAATTTATTTTATAAGAAATATGAAAAACATTGAGAAATATTTAAGGATTTTATAAATAAAATGTTGGGTGGAAGATAAAATATATGTTTCTGAAATGGAAAAACATATCAATGTTACATATTCAATTATTGATTCTCACTTTTAAAAAAGAGTGATAATTCATCCATTCAAAAATATATCAAGATAAAATAAACTCCAATATAAATAAAAGTAATTGTGATTTAAAAATAAAGAACTATAACAACGGTATGATCGGAAAATAAGGATATTGAAAAAAATGATCATCTTTATAGAGGATTGTAATTATTCTTAATTTCATAATATTTTAGGAAGAGTGAAATTCATCAATAAGATGTATTTGATTTGAAAATGTAATACCTCATATTATAAGGGGGGATGGTAAAAAAAATATTATTATAGAAATAAATAAATAATCTTTTAAAAACATATTCAAACAGTAATAATTATGACTTAATAAAAGAAGTTGAGTCATGATGCCACATTAAAATTACTCTGTTCTTGAAAAAAATAGATTTAATCACATGTATCATAATCGTAACCATCATGGTCACATTTTTAAAAACCTTATTCATATATATTATTATTTGTACTATTTAATTATAATAAATTAATATATGTTCATAAACTAGTTATTATCTATTTTCATTATCAGGTGTTAGTAATTCCGAGCATTTACAGATTTTTTATAATGAAGCTACGAAAATACATTATTTAATACTTTTTTAATCATTCCAAAATTGGAAATTATTTTTTAAATAATTTTTTTAAAATATTCATACACACCCATGTTCATTTAATGGATATCAGGGTAATGGTTATTGTGAATGTAATTCGTAACGAGAATGTTTATGGTAATTTACTAATATCAATACAATACTTCATTAAGATAGTTAATTTTTTATTTTTATTTGAGAACGACATTATTGAAATATATTAAAATTTTATAGCATATATAGTAAACAAATATATTTTATAACCATCAATGTAGGGAGGATATGATGAAATGGACAGATCGTTTCATGGTGGTGGTAATCTGCACGTACGCACAAATAAGTTTTTAATTTTCAATACATTGGATAAAGTATTGATATTTATTTCTAATTATATAATATTAACAATGTTATAAATATTTAATTTCATAAAAATATATCATTTTTTAATTATCCATGTATGGTGGTTAAGGAAAAAAAATCCATCATGTAGTGAAGATTTTATCCTACACAAAAACATGAGTAAAATTATCGTTATATTAAAAGGCAGGTAGATGATGATTACATAACAAATAAAATTTTATTTTAATATAATAATGATAAATTTATTACTTTTTTTTTCTATAATTTTATGTAACGTAGAATAAGAATACATGAGGTAATGGGAATCAAAATGTGTCATTTCAAAATTTTTACCTTACTCAATGAAATATATCCTTTTTCAAATTGGGTCAAGGAATTAAGGGGAATTAATTATAGGAAATAAGAACCAATATTCTATTTAAATTAGTATTTGGTATGGATTTGAGATATTTGTTTCTAAACATAATGATTTCTTATGGGATAAGTGTTTCGGTGATGGACTATATTTTTTAATGGGAAGATAATAGTTTATGTAATATGTGGTGCACAATTAATGGAAAATAGTTCCAAAAGTATACAATAATATAGAGAAGATTATATTTTTGTTGATAAATACCTCATATAATCATTTGGATACCTTTTTTACATTTTTTTGTATTTATCCCCTTTGAAAATCACCCTTTTACCATTATATATGCAATTCTTTTTATCCTTGTAACATAATTTTATACCTACAAAAGAAATTCCTCTTGTTTCCTAATATAAATTTTTTTTTATATATCTTAAAATAATTTTTTTATATTCAATTTATAAAAGTTATAAAAAAATTTAACATAAGGGTGCGTAAAATATATTTTTCTTTCCGCATAAATGTTTCTTCTCAACATGAAATGAATTTTATTACTTCCCTAATAATAACTATTTGATAGATGTAAAATTATTTTATTTTATATATTTTCAATGCAATTTAATATGTTCATTTTATTACAATAATATAATATTATTCATTTCATAAAAATAGAAATTAAATATTTTTCCATAAAATGGTTTTATTAACTATTTAAATATAATAATTAAATTATACTGATTAGTTAGTTTAAAAAATTAATATTTTTTTCTTTTTATATATATTTTATAAATATATTACATTATTTTACACCATAAAATAATATATATAATTGAAAATGGTTATATTTATCTTAGTAAAATGTTCCCGGGTCTGTTTAGGTATAGTATTTCATATGAAAAAAATCAATTTAATCAATATTTATTTAACAAAAAATATATATTAAAAACACAATTGTTTTTTGTAAATATCAAATAAAATCATTTGAAATGATCATATAAATATGAAAATTTAGTTATAATATCTCTTCTCATTTGACACCTTCATTTCAATATATGATACTTTTAGTTCAAATATGATATATTTGATCAACCTAAAACACCATTATATTAACTATTATTTTCCATGGTTATTTTCCAGCTATATTTTAAAAACACAAAATTAATTTCTTATATCATCAAATTTAAATCATTCATAATGGTTCATAGTGTGAATGAAAATTAACCAAATCATACCCTATTATGATTTTCAAAGATATATGTGTTGTTTGAACACGTTTTTGGTCCCAACATGAAAACTGAGTTAATACATAACCACGCCTTTAGGGGTATTACCCCTAAGGTGTATATGTTCTAGGTCATGCATTTACATTTTTAATCTATAATGAAACTTCATTGAGAGGAGCTATGAAACATACACATTTCCAAAAATGGGTTGTTTATTCATATATATAAAAATTTATACATTTTTATCAATAATTTTTATCATCATAATCACCAAAAATGGATAAACCAATCCTAAAAAATAACTAAACCCAACTCTAATACACATTTAGGTTCCCCATATAAGTCCCCAACCTTAAAAAATAACATAATCTTGTGATACGTTAATAATTTAACATAAATTCACATTTATGAACTATTCAGTATTATAGTTTTAAATGATGGGGTCATTATTAATACATTACATCTCTAAAATTACAATGTAGACACTTATAATCTATCCAATTTTTTCATAATAATAAAACTCCATAAATAATATAAGAAATACGTTTTTGATAAAAACTCATGATTCATCGTTTCTCTTAGCCTTCTGTATACCTTGTGAAAAAAATATCAATAAATAAGGATAAGAATAAAAAGATCTTGAAATGTTATAAAATATGGAATGAAAAAATTATTCCATGAATACATACAAATAAATGAAATCATAATTTTCACTCGTACAACAAAATCTCTTTAACATACCTCATGAAATCATAATATTTATGAATAAATCATAGAAATCATAAATAGTTAAAGGTAACATGCAGAATCTATAACATACTTTTATCGTAGAATTCACAATTTGATATAGAGTAACCTTGATGGTTATGTTTGGAATCCCAATCATAGTATATTGCCCAAATCTCTTTGGAGAAACCTTAAAATTTACATTCTTCACATTTCTCAATCCATTAGAGAGCTACCACGGGATCAATCTCCCTTGGTTTATCATGGATCCATCCATATACATAAGAAATTCTCGAGAGCCATAACATAATCATAACAAATGAACAAGTGTAAAGGAAAAGTAAAATATCCATATTGTAATCATAATATATCTTTTAATGATATTGTTACAATCAATCCATTCACAAAACCATTTTCAAAACCATAATTCCTAAAAAAGAAATATTGTATTTAGTTTTCCTTTTAAAAATATTATGGCTTGCAGAGGAAGTCGGATATAAAATAATAATTTCGGCGACAGAAAGGTCATTGTCTCCGCGTACATTAAAAAGAAACATTCCTTTTTTCATTTATTAAAATGCTTCATAAAAAAAATATTCCTACTGAAAACCATTAAATGAAATTAAAATTTAAATATTCTGATTATACACCATATAAAATATGTTCGTATATATGTCAAAATACACCTCGGTGAAAGGATATTGAAACGAAGTCCCATACCTTGAGTCTGGCTTGTCATGTTCATTCATTATCATTCTGAACAATAATGATAGGTACATTTCTACATTCATCAGAAAAAAGTTAATTTTAATATTCCTATTTATTTTATTATGACCAATTTTTGATAATTATTTAATTATTTGAGTTTATCTTGGTCTTTTTTTTGATAAATAGTTATTGACTCGAAAATGAACATGGTATGATGTGACTAGTCCATATAGTCATAAGACCGTCATATCCAGATTAGTATTCATGAAATATTCATCACATTTACATATAACCCATATTGTTTAATGGAAACCATTAATTCTGGTTATGAAACATGAACAATGTTATAATCATGGAGATGGTAGGTCGTACGTACACAAGAGTTACGTTTCCATTTTTTCATTGATCATTATGGAAATAAGATAATTATAATTTTATCTTTCCAAAATGATCATGATAATATTAACATCATCATTACCATTTTCATATACATATATATATCATACAAGTAACATAATGTATAAAAATGAGTCACATCGCTTCGTGGAGGTGATAGTTCACACGTACGCATGAACGGTGTTATCATTTTTATGCACATGGGAGTAAGAGTGTAATTGTTATATTATTATCTTACGAAGATTATTGTTTCATGAATATCATATATGTATATTAATTCTATAATTATAACCAATCATTATATATGTTAATGGAAACTAAACAAACTCAATCCGTAGAGTTGATAATTAACACGTATGCATGAATGATTAATTATTTTCCCATTTTATGAAAGTAGAGATGGATTTATGGGATGATTTTAACATAATAATATCTCAGTATATTTAGGATATTGGAGTTATTATCTCCTCAGGGATGGATTATATTTGAGTATGTATAAGAAGATAGAAAATAGAAACACAAAAACAAAACGATATATCTTCTTCGGTTGATCGCCTTTGAGCATAGCTAAACACCTCTATGAAGGGGGTTTTTCATAAACTACGGCTTCAAGAATGCGGGGAGCGATTATAAGAAGAGTGTTGGATAGATTTCTTATAATATAAAATACTTTTGAAGGGTGAGTAATCGAGAGGGATGGGTTCCTTTTTATAAGAGGGTGGAGGGGCACCCACAGAATATATTAAATTAATAATATAAATTATTGATTTAATCCACGTTCCTCCAACATGAGACATGGTGAAGATAATGTGAGGATATATAGAAATCCTCTTGTAAAATTGTTTTTAGACATGTATTGAGTTTATTTTAAACCTTATATTTTCATTATTCTATTAATTATTTTCTTTAAATATTACTAGTTGTAACAACATATTAATTGTTAGGAAGATATTAATTTAACATATATGGGATAAATTTCCTATAATTGTATACTTAATGATCTTTTAGACCATATCATAAACACATTTTCATTTTTAAATATTTTTAGAATTTTTATATTATTTAATAAATTATTATTTTTATAAAACATCAATTATGTTGATTTTTTCACTATTCACATTATTGAATTTAAATAAAATCCAAAGCGAGAGATAAATTATACCAAACCGTTGAATAGTATACTGAAATTTTATTCCCATATATAAAATTTTGGGATGATATTAATTATTTCGAATAATATATATTTTAATATTTCTATTATCATTTATTTGTGTTTTTTATTAATGAGGCAATCACTTTATCATTATTGTGTCATAATTAAATTTATTTATTTAATCTGTAAAAATTATAAATAAAAAACCAGGATGTATAAAATGTTTTTATATTTCTAATGACTATTTATAGTCTATGATAACATTAATATAATCTAACAATAATTTTTTTGTATAAAGATGCATATTTATTTTATATTTCCCTTTACATTAAATTAATTATTATAACTGGTCCTCTTCACAAACAAGTGGCTCCAAAATGCCAAAAACTAGGCCTAAGGATTATAATGGTCTTACATGACTTATAAAATAATATTAAGACACATTTTAGGGATGTTTTATATTATTATAATAACATTTATGTCTTTATTTTCCTAATTTCCAAGAAACGATGGTAAATAAAAATAATTACTGATGTTACTATTAATAATATCTAAAAATAAAATGTACCCATTTACATAATTTGAATCATTATATTTCAGATATAGAACCCATTTTATAAAATTCAAATCCTAGAAGTTTCATTATTTAATTTAAAATTTTTTCCCTTTGTCAAAACCAGAAAGAAGGATTTTAAAAATAAAAATTATCAATATATTGACATGTGTTTATTTACAAATTAAATGTTAAAATACAAAAAAAATACCAACATTGAAATAAATGTTAAAAATATAAAATAATAAACTTGAAACCCTATAAAAATGAATTCTATCTATTTAAATAAATTAAATGAAAAAGCTGTTTTGACTTTAAATGCCGTATTTTAAACTATTCATTAAAAATGAACTTAATCAGAAAATTACTGAAAATATATACAATTTAAATTTTTGTGTAATGATTCGATATAATAAGTTTATTTTGTCAAATAGTATATAAAAAATGTCAAAAATATATTTAAAAAGGGTTCTCTATCAAAATGTGGTAAAACAACCTTTTAAAAATATTAGAGTATTTTTTGCATAAAATTGGGTTCATTATTATTTTATACCTCTAAAATTAATTTCATCAACGAAAAAACATTTAACAAATATTTAAAATCATAAAATTGATAATTCTTTTCATTCCCACCAATACAAATGTTAGGCGTTAACTACCATTTCAAACAATAATATTATTGTTGTATTATTTTTCTATATAACTCAGTGTTATGTACAACATAAGATTTTAGAGAAACATTTTGTTTCGTATCAGGTATGATATCATACATAGTGTACCTTTCTAACTATAATTAATATTAAATTATAAAATATTTTGTTATACTAAAATATATTATTCTATAAATACCAGAGATGTTACTGCATTCCCCCTTTTGGTAATTGTATCCTCGCAATTTTATTAACTTATCAAATAAGTTGGGGTATTTATCCCTCATATCATTTTTAGAATCCCATCGTTCCACTTTAACCATATAGTTTTTCCACCAAACCATTACGTTGTGAATCACCATAATCTACAACACTTTCTTTCTCTGGTTAAGAACCTGCACTGGTTATTCCTCATAAACAATATTCTCTTCCAACTTGACAACCAATTTACACAAAAGAAGAGATATATCCCAAAAATACTCTCTCAACATTGGAATATAGAAAACCACTTTTTTACATTGGATAAACATGGTGTTAAATCCAATCTATTGGAATCTAATCTGAATTTCTTCATGATATCATAGGGTCTAAAGAACTGTGGACTCAACATTCTCTTTTTTCCAAAATGCATCACAATTATCAATTAATAAACATTGATAAAGACATGACCACCTACATCAAAACAAATATCCTTACTCCGGTTATCTGTATAACATTTATACCTGCTCTGAGATGTCATCATGTGCTTCTGAATCAGTTAAATCTTTTATACCATATCCTCTACCAATTTTTGTCCCATCAACTTCTATTCACCTACTTCACCCCTAAATGATTGTGTTTGAACCCGTTTTCCATATAATTCTTAAAATGGTTCCATCTATATACTGGAATGAAAATTGTTTTTTGAGAAAACTCAACCATTGAATGATGATGATCCAAACATCCCTTGTAATCCATTAAACTAGTAAATAGCATATCCTCTACGGTCTGAATTGTTCATTCTGACTGCCCAACTGATTGAGGATGAAATGATGTGCTAAAGTTTAATTGTGTTCTCAGTGACTTCTGAAATCCTTTACAAAATTTATATGTGAACCTGAGATCACAGTTACATACAATAGAAGGGGAACTCAATGTAACCTTACTATCTCTTTAATATACAATAAAGAAATTTTATCCAGAAACTCTATATCTGGAATTGGACGAACATGAGCAGATTTAGTCAATCAATCAACAATTACCCAAATTTCATTATTACCATGATATTTATTTGGTAATATCACAATGATTCCCATTGATATATATTATCCCATTTTAATTCTAGAACTTGAAAAGGATGAAGAACCCCATTTGGTAATTGTTGTTATGATTTAAACTGCTGAAAATTCAAACACTTCACAGTAAATCCACTAATTTCTCTTATAATTACATCCCATAAGTAATACTCCTGATGATTTTTTTACATTTTAGTACTATCTGGATAAATTGAAAATCCAAAACTATGAGCTTCACACAACATATATTTCTTTAAATGTGAATCTTAAGGAACACAAAATATCATTCCAAACCTCATACCATAATCATTATCAAAGTCAAATTCAGGTAACATACCATTCTGAACCAATTCGACCTCTTTTAACAACTCACAGTCTTCCGTCTGTGCTCACTTTATTCAGTCTCCTAGAGAATATTGTACTAAAACCTAAAAAAAAATAGGGGAATTTCCTGCACCAAAAAATTAATGCCCATATTAATCAAATCACTAATCAATGGGTGACGTTGCAAATATAACATGGTTAATGTTGAATTACATTTCAAACTCAATGCATCATCAACATTATTATTATTTTAAATATAGAAATGAATCAGTCAATCAGATTCCTTAGTTAATTCTATCCTTCTTCATTATTTGATGTTCAATTCATTCTAATTAAATATATAGATCACAATTTTATTGTTAGTATGTATTTCACATTTTTCTCCATAAAAAATATACCTTCAAAATTTTAATGCAAAAAAACATCTAATTCAAAATCATGTGTAGGTTAATTTAACTCATGAGTTTTCAACTAGCATGAAGCATAAGAAATTACCTGATCATTTTTCATTAGGAAAAACCAACTCATCTAAGCAAAGCATTAATATATATCACAAATTCACAATTTCTTGAAAGCAGTTCAATAACTGTCGCATTCACAAATCTAATTTTCAAATCCAAAAATCATTCCTCACATTCTTTTGTCCAAATGATCTTACCACCATTTGATGTTTACATAGTTAGTGGCCTTCATAACCAGAAAAAATTTCCAACAAAACCTCTTATAATTCATTTCAAAAAATTGTAAACTACGAATCTCGATTATATTTTTTGTTCTTTGAGATTCTTAAACAACTATTGGTTTTTTAGGATCAATTGTTTTTCCATTTTTATAAACTATGTGACCAAAGAATGAAATTTGTTGTTACCAAAACTCATACATGCCGAATTTCGCGTACATTTTATTTTTTTTAAGGATAGCAAGAAAACCCTTAAATGATATTCATGATCCTCTTTACTTTTGGAATATTCCAAAATATAATCAATAAAAACATCCACAAACAAATCCAAGAACTCATGGTAAAGTCTATTCATAAGATCAATGAATATAGTAGGTGCATTGATAACCCGGAAGACCTGACTAAAAATTCATAATTTCCCTATCATGTATGTAATGCAGGATTCAAAATGTCTTCATCATTTAATTTCAAGTGATAGCATCCTGAAGTAATTTAAATATTTAAAAACTACTAAGATCCGATGAGATGATAAAACAAATCGTAGATATGATGAAAAGGATAATTGTTATTAACCATGATGTTATTAAATGCTCTATAATCAATGAAAGTATCATTGAACCATATTTCTTTTTAACAAATAATAAAGGATCTCTCCATGATGATGTGCTTGGTATAATGAATCCTTTATCTAATAACTTTGATAATAGCTTCAGTAACTGTAATATTACTAGCTGAGCTATTTGATTAGGGGGTTTTGAAATTGTCTTAGCGCGAGGAACCATGTTAATAGTAAATTCAGCTTCCTAGTCAAGTATTATACCAGGAAACTCATCAAGAAAAATATCAAGATACACATTTACCAGTGGTATATCATTAATCTAAATTTTTCTTTTTTCAACAATATGTGAATGGTAACATTCATTTCCATCTTTTAGTAGTTTCTCACCGTCCTGATATGTTATCAATAGTAAGGGTTCATTCTTGTACACAAACTAATCATATTTCATAAATAAAACCTCTTTAGGTCTACTATCGATCTTATATTAACAAAAGAAATGCCAATACATACCCCAAACAATATAAAACACCACAAGATGAAAAAGAGTTCTACAGGTAAATATCTTCCACATAGAAGGATATGAAAATTCTGATAAATTCTTTTTTCTTCAACATTACCCCAATGTGTTTTTACTTAATTATAAGATTAATTTCTTTATATGGAATTCCCTATTTACTATAAAATTTATAATAAATGATAGAATGTTTAGAACTGGAATCAAAAAACATATTAGAATAATCTGAATAAAAAACAATGTACCTATTGATACTTGATTTGATGTCCCTACATCAGTTAAAATTTTTGTAATGGATTTCACCACCCATTTCATCTTTTAGTCATGTTGCTTTCCATCATTTTAGTTCTTTGTTGGACAGCCATTTTCATAATTTCCCATATCATTGAAAATAATACATTTTATTAACTGTAAATCAATTTTTTTATTATTGCCACAATGTTTTTTTTTTCACATCAATTATGAGCCTTATGTCCCATTTTTACACATCAGAAGCACTTACCAGAATTCAAAAGGAATTCCCTAGCGTTCTATTTACCACAATTTTTAAAAACTGTAAACTTTATTTTCTCACGAATAGACTTTTCCTAAATGTTCCACTTTTTCATCTACCACCTCAACATCTTTTTCTGTGTTTTTTCAAAGAACTCATGATCATAGAAAAACTCAATTTCTACATACCCTGCACATTGAAAAAAATTTCTATAACTTTCTAACTCACGAGAAGTTAATTCCCTTCCGTAAATTTTATTTAATCTTATGTAAAAATGATTTATTTTACTATCAATATCCCATATTAAATTTGGAAGATTCGTTATCACTCGAGTGAATTTTTATTCCCAGGCAGACACCGAGTCATCCTCCTACATCAATTCCATGAATTTGTGTTACTATTATATATTGAACTGAATTAAGAAATTATTTTTGAAGAATCATTCCTCTTAATATGTCACGACCCATCCCAGTGGGGTCCGTGCCGCAACTCCCCAAGCCCGCCTTGAATAGGCCAGGGGCTGGTGACTGGCACCGAGTATGCATGCTCCTAACATGGGAGGCATTTCCTATGACCTATACACACACACACACACACATCTCCAAGTCCACAAAGATGAAAAGTAAAAAACTACATGGTGCTAGTCACCAGCCCCAGGACTATTGGAGGCGGGCTTGGGGAGTTGCGGCTCGGGCCCCGCTGGGATTGGTCGTGACAGAGTAGTATCAGAGGAGGAGGAGCACAGGCTAAGAGCACTCCGCAAGTTTCAGAGACAGAGACCCCTCAGGTTTCAAGGCGAGCCTGACCCTCAGGTAGGAGAGGACTAGCTGGAGACAGAGACCAGAGTCTTCCGTTTGGTCAGGACACCAGCAGACCAGATGTTGATCCTGGCAGCGAGGCTTCTGCAGGGCTCGGCAGGCCGATGGTGGAGTTTGGTCAGCCAGACTCACGACAAGGTGACTCTTTCATGGTCGAAGTTTGAGCATCTCTTCAGATTGGGTTTTTCACTGGTTATCATGAGAGCAGTACGTATACAGGAGCTTCTTCAGCTCTAGTAGGGAACCATGTCAGTGGATGACTATTCATCGAGGTTTACTGACCTCTCGCAATACTCGATAGATATGGTCAGAGATTAGTACTCCAGAGCTTGAAATTTTGAGCAGGGTTTGCGCAGAGATATCTGAGCTAGCATCATCACTATGAGAATTCCAACTTATGCTGGGGTGCTCGAGCGGGCATTAGTGGTCGATAGCTTCCTGGCGGAGTAGGGACAACCGACAGTTGTCTGTAGTGGGTGAGCTGGAGAATAGACCTTGGCAGCCGGGATCCGACGTCAGGGACCCAGGCGTGGGAGACGTTTCTAGAGGAGATCCTAGGATAGGGGATCAGCCGTACATGGTTCACAGGGTGCTTCCAGCCTGCCTCTAGAGAGGCAATGTTACTTATGTGACGGTAGGGGACATCTCGCTCGAGATTGTCCGACCCACCGTCCTACTAACATGGGAGCAGTGGATTGACCACCGAGGTAGATGCAACGTGTAGAGAGGGAAGATCCACGAGGAGGAGGACATGACAGAGGAGCTGCGAGAGAATCCAGAGGTGGCCAGTGTTTTGACCCTTTACCACCACCACCCCCAGGAGGTCCACCCCAGGCTCAGGGAGCTGGTGGACAAAGGCAGGGACAGCTGCATATGGAAGAGGCTTATGACCCAGGTACTCCCAGAATGATTAGAGGTACTATCTATGTATTTTCTAGTTTGGCTACCGTATTTATAGACATAGGTGCTAGTCATTCCTTTATGGATGCATATCTTGTTCGAGACCTTGAGATTCTACTTGATCCGTTGACTCGACCCTTACTCTTAGAAACATCGACTGGACAAGATTTAGATATCACACACCTTTGCAGGCAGTGTGACCTGAATCTCGGAGGCGAGAGATTCGGTTGGATCTTCTTGGTGGTAGCGTTGAGGCCTTAGGATGTCATTCTTGGAATGGATTGGTTATCCACACTTCATGCCCAAATTGACTGTTTTTGGGGAAGGGAGTGGTGTGTCCGCAGTGATGGAACGAGGTTCTCTTTTGTCGGTGAATGAGAGACCTAGGAAGCACAGAATGGACTCATGAATAAGAGGGCACAACCGATTTCACATCATTTGGCTAGCCTAGCCATGGGAGCGGCTGATGTTACGAGTTTCCAGTTTCCAGCAGTGGTGCCTGAGTACGAGGACGTCCTTCCAGAGGATGTCCCCGGGATACCTCCCCGTCGGGAGATAGATTTGTACATTGAGTTGCAACCTGGGACAACACCGATATCAGCACTGTCTTATCGGATGGCTCCTGCAGAGCTTCATGAGCTGAAGATACAGCTGGACGACTTTCAGTAGAAGGGATTTGTGAGACCCAGCGTTTCACCTTGGGCGGACCCACTGCTGTTTACCAAGATGGAGAATGAGAGATTGAGGCTGTGTGTGGATTACCGGTGCTTAAATCAGGTGACCGTGAAGAACCGGTATCCACTACCATGGATTGATGACCTTTTCGACCAGTTGAGAGGGGCACAATTGTTCTCGAAGGTCAATCTACGATCAAGCTATCACCAGTTGTTAGTACGGGAGGAGGATATACCAAAGAAGGCTTTCGTTTGTCGCTATGGGCACTATGAGTACTTGTTGATGCCCTTCGGCATGACGAACACCCTGGCAGTGTTCATGGGACTTATGAACCGGATATTTCAGCCCTATCTAGACTGGTTTGTAGTGTTCTTAATCGATGATATCCTTTTTTACTCTGTGTCCGAGGAGGAGCACACGAGACACCTAAGGATGGTTTTGAACACACTCCGGGAGCACTAGTTTTTTGGAAAACTCTCGAAGTGTCAGTTATGGTTTCAGGAAGTCCACTATTTGGGGAACGTTATCTTAGTGGATAGTGTAGTAGTGGACCCAGCGAAGGTGGAGGCCGTGCTAGCATGGGAGCCACCCCTGAGCGTGATGGAGGTGAGGAATTTTCTTGGGTTGGCAGGATACTATCGGAGATTCATCCATGATTTCTCCATGTTTGCAGCACCGATGACAGCTTTGACCCAAAAGGGACAGCCTTTCATGTGGACTGAGAGATGCCAGCAGGCATTCTAGTAGCTCAGATTGAGTTGTTGGAATCAAACCACGACTTGGTTGTGATCCTCATCTGAGCATTGTGTTCCCAATGTACTTGTGGAGTGTGTTCTCCCAGAACGAGTACTTTGTATCTCTCTCTTCAGACTTAGGAGTGTGTTCTCCCGATGGTATGCTTAGTGGAAATATTCGAGTTGGACCCTAGTGGCGGTATCGTGAAGATCTTCTGTGTATGAGTATATCAGGATATTCTTGTTATATGTTCCGTAGACATATATTTTGTAGAGCTGAATGTACCTTTCATTGTGGTATTTTCCTTTGTTGTATTTCCTTTTTGGTTTTTGGGGTGTCCTACTAGGTATTGATATCCTCACCCATGCACGGGCTTTGCCCGCACGTGTCGTGTCTTGTGCAGATGAGTGATCCTTTGACAGGATTCCAGGCGGACTAGGACCAGACGGTGCTCAGTGAGATCATTCAGGCCAAGGTGTGTTCCTTCGGCGGCGGATTGCAGTCTCAGTACCTTTTTCTACAGGTTGGAATTTTTTGAAGACTTCCTTTTTGGTGGGCTTGTACTTTTGGCCCAGGATTTTACTTTACTTTACTTTACTTCCCTATCGTACTCTGTTGGTTGGGTTTTAGTGTATGCATGCATCTTTTCCTTTTATTAGTTTTTTACTTTTTAGCTTCGTGGACTTGGAGATGTGTGTGAGTGTGTACAGGTTATAGGAAATGCCTCCCATGTTAGTAGCATGCCTTCTTGGTTCTAGTCACCAGCCCCTGGCCTATTGGAGGCGGGCATGGGGAGTTGCGGCTTGGGCCCCGCTTGGACGGGTCATGACATAATCCATCCCATTCAAGAGAATTAATATCCTCATCAACTTTTATGTTTTTATCCATCATCCACCAGTTTTCATCTTCTCCTTTAAAATTTCAAATAGAAAGACTGCTCTTTTTATGTTCTAAACACTCCAGTAACATCAAAAAACATTTCTAGTTCTTTAATCCACCCATCATCTAGCATAGGGTTTCATGATCCTATGAATGATGGGGGATGTTTCCACATGAAATTATTCATTATAGACATGTTCCTATTTGGTTGATATGGATGATCTCGTGCATTGATATAACCTCAATTTATAACATGAGTCAATTATTCCATCACTACAACTAATTATTCAGTTCTGATTCTGACCACCTCATGCTGCTGATTTGGAAGGTTGTGTTCCTCTGGATGTCATCCCAGAATAGCTGCCTTGTTTTCTCAATAGAAAACCATTCTGAACAGACATATCATGGATAAAGCAACATGGTAATCCTAAAATGCAATTTCAATTTTTAGCGTAATGTAATAATAATGTATGGAAATTCTTTTAACAATATCATAACCCTTAATGTTATATAAACCAACCTCAGATACCAACTATAAGGCCCCAACCTCAAGAAATTACATAATGCAGAGATAATATTATTGTTAGACATTAAACCACATCAATGATATTTTTAGAATTATAATTTTAAATAATCAGGACATTATTAATACATTAAATCTCAAATATTAAAATGTAGACACTTTTACTCTATCAATTGTTTTCACCATAATAAAACTCCTTAAATAAAACCAGAATTATTTTCTTGATAAAAATCTGAATGATTTTTTCCTTACTATTACCCTTCCTTATACCAAGTGAAAAACAATTCAAAAAACATTAGATGATCAAAAACAGATTGTTTAGGGTAATAAAAAATGGAAAGAAAACATTAGTCCATAAATACGTACAAATCAATGAAATCATACTTTTCACACATAAAACATAAGATCTTTCACAAAACTCATGAAATTATAAGATATATGAATAACTAATTTAAATCATAAATCATAAAGGCATGTTTTGGAAACAATAACATACTTACATTGTAGCTTTCCTAGCTTCATAAGGGGTAACCTTCATAGTTACGTTTTGAATACCTATCACAGTATATTCTCTAAACCTTTTAGGAGAAAACTTAACATTTAACTATGTCACATTACCTAATGCATTGAAGTGCTATCACGGGTTCCCCCACCTAAGGTTTATCATGGTACCACCAGTATACTAAAGAAATTCCCAAGAACCATAACATAATCACAACACATGAAGAAGTATAGTGGAAAAATAACATTTCTACATTTCAATCAATAAGCATAATTTCAAGATATTGATAAAATCAATCCATTCCCAAAACTATATTTAAAACTGAAATGAAACATGTATATTGTATTTACTTTTCTTTTTAAAAATATTATTTCACGTAGAGGATTCTAGATATCAAATAATTCTCTTGTTGGCAGAAAGTACATTGTCCCCATGCATGATAAATAGAAAAATTTCTTTTGTCGTTAAGTAAAATGCTTCATAAAAAATTATTCCTTTAAAAAATCATTGAATAAAAATAAAAATAAACTGGTCTGATTATACTCTATATAAAATAAGGTCATATATAATTCAAAATATGCCTCAATGAATGTACATTGAGATGAAGTATCCTACCTTGAGTCTGGCTGGTCGCCTTCATTCTTTATCATACATAAAAATAAATAGTGTTTAATTAATACATTCTTCAGAACCATTTTCATGATTATTTTTTCCATTACATCACTTTTGACCTTGTTATAATAATTATTTAATTATTTGAGTTCATGTCTGATGTTTTATCGATAATCGGTTCTTCAGTTGAAAATGAACATGGTATGATGTCACAAGTCCACATGTTCATAATTCCATAATCTTGATAATATTATTCATGAAATATTAACCACTTTTACAATTAACTCATATTTTTTAATTGAATCTGTTAGACATGGTAATGAAAAATGAAAACTGTTATAATCTTGGGGACAGTGGGTTGTACGTATGGTTGAGTAATGTTTCCATTTTTTCCTTGGTCAATATGGAAATGAGGTCATTATCATTTTATCTTTCCCGAATGAGCTTGATTTTATTATATTTATCATAATAATTTACATATTCTTTTATATATGTCATTCATATTATATAATAAAAAAACGAGTCCCACATCATCGTGGAGGTGATAGTTCACACCTACACACGAACAATGTCATCATTTTTTGCACATAGAAGTAAGAATATAATTGATATAATTTTTTCTAATAATGATTACAATGTCGTTAATATCACATATCATGATTAATTTCATCATTAAATCCAATATTAATAGAAGGTAATGAAAAGAAAACTAAATCAGTCTATGGAGGTTATAATTCACACGTACACTAGAATGATTAATTCCATTAACATTTGACAGAAGTAGATATGGATTTACGGGATGACATTAACAAACTAACATATAATTATATTGAAGATAATGGAGTTATTATCTCATCATTATTGGATGAAATTTGGGGAATTGGAAGAAGAAACAAAATAGAGGCACTAAAAGAAAACGATACCTCTTCTATCGTTCATCACCTTTGATGAACACTAAAACACATATACGATAGGTGTTCTGCCTAAACTACCGATTCTAGAATGTGGGGGAGATTATATGAATAATCTTGAATAGATCTTATAAAGACAAAATGGATTTTTATTTGTGATAAATAGAGAGGGATGGGTGCCTTTTTATAGGAGAGGGGAGTGACACCCTTTGAAAATATTAAAATATTAATATAAATTTATTTTTTAATCAATGTGGATCCAACTTGAGACAAGGAAAATTTGAGATGAGGATAGATTGAAATAATATCTTCCTATAGTTATTTAGGAATTTATTGAATTTTTTAAAAATTCATATTTTCTGTTTACCGTTAATTATTCTTTATTAATTTTAAAAGTTGCAACAACATATCAATTTTTAAGAATGAATTAATATTTCTAATAAGGGATTAATTTACAATAACTCTACAAATAATTATCTTTTAGACCATATATTAATAAATTTTTGATTTCAAAATTTTTATAATTTTTAAATAATTTAATAAATTATTATTTATATAAAACATCAATTATAACAATTTTTACCGTATTCTTTTTATTAAATTTAAATAAAATTCAAACAGAGAGATAGCCTCAACCCAAAACATGAATAGTCTACTAACATTTCAAATTAATCTACAAAATTATTGTATGGCATAAATTATGTCAAATAATATTTATTTTAAAATTTATAATATCATTTCATTGAATCCGTTATTAATGAAGCAATCGTTGCATCATCATTGTCTCATAATTTAATTTAACTATTAAATTTCTAAAAATTATGAATAAAATACCATAATATATGAAATATTTTTATATCTGTAATTACTATTTATAGTTGAATATATTCATCATATAACCCAACATTAAAATTGATTTAGTAAAAATATTCATCTTTTTTAATATTTTCCTTTACATTAAATTATTTATTTTAACATTTCATTTACACACCCATGTGGCTCCCAAATGCCATAAGATTAGCCTAAGGATTATTTTTTCAAACATGACTCCTCCAATAATATTTAAAAACGAGTTAGGTAATTTTCATTTTATTCTAATATTATTTTTACACTTATTTACCAAATTTACCTTTTAACTATGGTAAACAAAAATAATTAATGAAATTCATATATATAATATCCAAAAAAAGTTAAAATTTTAAAAAATTTAGACATTCTGATCCCAAAAACTGAATCTATGTTTCCAAAATGAGGACACATAAGTTGCATTAATTAATTATAAATTAATTCACATTTGTCAAAACTAGAGAGAGGGTTTTTAAGAAATAAAAACAATCAATAGATTCATAAGTGTATTTGTAAAATTTAAATGTAAATTATTTCCATTAATAAAAGTTGGATTAAATTATATAAATATAATATAATTAAATATTAAAAACAATAATATAGACAATATCTCTAAATAAAAAAATTATATGAAATGTCAGTTTGTCGTAAAATTCGGTATTTTCACTATTCATTAAAAATGAACGTTATTAGAAAATTATCAAAAATTTACCCAAAGAAAATTTTGATGTCCCTATTCTAAAAAATAAGTTTATTTATTCAATTAGAACATATAATGGTGAAAAAAACAAAATTTAAAAATGGTTCTCCCTCAAAAGGTAGTAAAATGAACTTTTAGTAATAAAAGAGTATTTTATTCGTAAAATTGGATTCATTTTCATTTTAAAACTATAAAATTCATTGGATAAATTTAAAAACACGCATAAATATGTAAAATCATAATATATTTAATTATATTAATTTCTGGAAATACCACGGTTAGGTGTTAACTACCATTTAAAATAATAATATTATTGTTCTACTATTTTTTGGTATAACTCAGTGTTTTGTACAAGATAAGATTTTAAAGGAACTAGTAATTTATTGTTGGGTACTCTATTGTAAATAGTGTCCCCTTTAAAAAAAATAATATTAAATTCAAAAAATTTAATGGATATGAAATTGTATTATTCTACAAATACATGGGATGTTACACCCCATACTTGCACTCCCAAGTCTAGTGCTGGAAAAAATACATTACACATTGGACTTCATAACAAGTTATATGCACCAACATAATTGTATAGTTATTTTACATAATTTATATATGTTATACTTTATATCACAAAACTAACAACATAATCCCAGAAACGAATGTTTGAGTATCTTTGAGGACTATCTACCTAAGAATCATATTTTACAATACTTATGAATCATTCTAAATAATCAAAAAACATTATGACCATTTATAAATTTCTATTATGTTGTTATAATCTTATTAAAATGGGTAATTGAATCACAATAAAGGTTAGATCTCAAAAAATCAATAAGGGATGTCATATCAACATGTAATCCAGGATTAGATCATTAGAATATGATAAAACATGTCATATGAAAAAAAAATATTTTAAAATAACATGGTTACTAAGTGTTTATTATTAGGAATAATGAAGGAAATGTAATTCTAGACAATCAAACATAAAATATGTTGTAAAATTTTAGATTCATGTTATAACATATATGAGCCTTAGTGTATATGATTTCCATATAGTGTAGAAATACTTAATGTAAATTTTTATAAGAAATCACAACACTATAGACATATAAAACAAGAATTAATTAAAGATAAATCTGGTGAATATAGAAAAGAAAAATGAGTTCATTATCAAACATACACACATAGAAAAGAACATATAATTCACTATAAATCTTGTGAACATAGCTAGTCATATCAGTTTCATCATCGATCTGGTGATCGTAGCTATCTATATCAAGTTCATGCTAAACATATTTATCTAATGGGGTATAAAACATTACCCAATACAATGGTGGATTAAATAAGAACCCACATATCATCCCATATACATGTGTGAGACATAATATATCAATCATTAATTATTACATAGGGACTCTTGGAAATTAAATGGGTTTCATGTCATTATAATACGCTATTACATAATGATATATCTAATGTAATTATGTGGAAACCAAAAATTCAATAAACCAAAAATATAATTTCATAATGATAAGAGTTTTATATTTTATATTTAAAAATTAGAATGGAATTGAAATATTAAAATGGTTTCATGGAATCATTTCCTAACGTCATAGTAAAGATACTATGTTATGAGTCACTTTTGAAAATATAATTTTTTAGATATTATCATGAATAATTTTTTAGAATATATTTAATAATAAATATAAATATTTCATATTTAAAAAAGGAATAATATTTTTCCAATTAAAATATAATGTTAAATAAAAAATATAATATCTTTAAAGTGAAAAATAATCAATATTAAATATAACATAATTGAAACCCAGTTTGTAAAAAGAGTTATAATTATTCAATTTTGAAATATTTAAACGTAGATTTTAGATAACATGAAATAAATAATATTTTCATTTTAAAAATAAGAAATAGTACATTCTTGGAAATAAAAAATATTGATATGGAACCAAAAGGGATCATTTAAAGAGGATAAGAATAATTCTTTATATTGTAATCTTTTCTAATGAATCAAATCCATCTAGAATATGTATTAAATTTGAAAATGTTATTCCATATAATGAAGTAATGAATGAAAATATAATATCATTATAGAACATAATACAAAATCTTGTTAAAACATAGTAAAAAATAAATAATTATTACTCATGAAGCGATGTTGAGTTAAGAAAACAAATTACATTTTCTTGTCACTTCTGAAAAAGTGTATTAATATCATATGAAATAAATATTAACCATAATAGTCACCTATTATAAAACCTTTTTAAGATATGATACCATTTCAAATAAGTGATTATAATCATTTATTATACATTTATTAGCGCATTATTATGTACATCATATTTTGGGTGTTAAAAATTTTGATCGCTTCACAAATATTTTATAATAGAATTTTAAAAACTTTTTATTTTATAAAAATAAAAAAATTCAATATTATAAAATATTTTTAAAATCATTGTTTTCCCATTATGTATTCATCCATAGCTTCATTTTATGGAATATGTGGGAATGTTCAATGAGAAAGAAATGTATAACGGGATTGTTTCATGTAATTTATTAATAACAATATTTGAATTTATAATAATCATTAATTATTTTGATACTATATCAAAAAAATATTAATAAAATATATTACTACAAATTAAATATATATTATTGTAATATTGTTTAGAACCATCCTTGTTTTAAGATTATAAAAAACGAAACATGTCACTCCATAGTGGTTGTGGTCTACCCATACACATAGATTACATTTCTATTTTTAATAGAATGGAATGAATGCAGAATTTTTTTAACATTAAATAATATTAATATTGTTATAAATATAATATTTACTCTTTAAATATTCTATATTAATCATCCATATATACTGTTAATGAAAATAAAAATGCATCACTTCATGGAGGTAGTAGTTCATAATTGCACATGAAAAACGTTCACATTTATCTAAGAAAATTGGAAGGTAGATAATGATTATCCAATAAATATAATAACATTTATGTATAGAAATTATACATAGGTTATTATGTTTTGAATTTAAAATATATTTTTTTGTATAATAAGAATAAAAAACCGATATAAATGAAAAGGGACAATTGGGGAATTTTGACCTTACATCATGGAATAACTCCTGTGAAAATTTGATTAAGGATATGAGGGGTGTTACTTTGATGAGGAAAAAACATATACGGTGTAGATAAGAATTGTTTGAAAGGATGTTTTAATATTTTATCAAAAAAATATAATCAATTTGTGTGAGGGGAATTGGTGTGGAGAAGGGTACCTTTTATTAGTGAGAGGAGTTAAATTTGTGTAATTTGAGGGGATCTATTCATTTAATGTTGCTCCAAAAGCGTATAATAATATAGAGAAGATTTGTTTTACTCAATAAAGAAATAAATCACTCATTTGGAGACTTTTTTCCAACACAATTAATGTATTTTTCAACGTTATATTTATATATTTTACCATTTCGACATTCACCATGGTAATAAATTATTAACCTAATTAATATATTTTTAAGAATAAATAAAATGAAAAATTAGATTATAACATGGAACTTATGAATCCAAATATAATTTCAATATAATATATTATTTTTTATAGTGACAATAATTATTTTAAAAAGTAATTATGTTTTAATGTTTTAAAAATAAATTTATAGAAAAATGTAAATAACCTTCAATAATATGAAATATAGGTTTGTAAATGAAACTTAATATTAAATATATATAATCTAACCAATAAAAGAATTAAATGGTATTTAACAATTATTCATAAATTTTTGTTTTATTCTTATATCCTAATGATTTTAAAAAAGTCATTCAAATAGGGAAATGTCATTTTTTAATATTTACCAAAAAAGAAATCTTTTTAATATCATCCACAAAAAATTATCCTAATTTAATAAAGTTTTTTTATTTATAAAATTAAATTAAATTTTATGAAATAAAATTAAAAAATTTAATAATTTAATGATAAACTAAAATGAAATTTTTTTCCCTAAAAAAGACTTTTTATAAAATATTTATTTTCCAAGTTTTTATTTCCTATAAATTATTAATTAAATAAGTGTTAAAAAATATAATATTCATGAATATCATATTAGATTCAATATTTAAAGTACAGAAATTTATTTTAGACAGATGAAAATTTCACTTTATTTGAGAATGAAATTCTTGGGATATAACTCATTTTCCATTATATTCATTATGACATTTATTCTCAAAAATCTAGTATCATGGATAAAAAAGAAAATATTGATTATTATAAAATTTTATCATGCTGATAAAATATTTTAATCATTTTATGTGATTCAATTTTTCAAACTGTAAAAAATAAATTTTAATAATGGAATTCCTAACTCATAAAAAAAATTGGGAATAAATATTCTTCTTATCCTAAAATGAATTTTTTACATTCAATATAACTACTATTGGGTGGATATTATTATATTATATTTTTTATATTATCAATATTTTTTTTGAATTAATTATTTAACTATAATCATTTAAAATTCCCAGAAAGGGAAAATATATTTTTATGCATAAAATGATTTTATTAATTATTTATAAATCGTAATTTAATTTTATCAATGAAATAGTATAAAAATGAAACTACTTTTTTCTCCAAATTTTCACTAATGAACTTGACACTAGATTCATTGAGTTGGTGTTCGCATAATTATGTGTGCATAATATACAAGGAATCAGATCTCCGTGGACTAAATAGTGTAATACTCTTGGGAAAATGGATATCCACATGCTTATCATATTACATTTTCAAAAAATTACATAATAAATTTTTTCAACAATAAAATTATTACCTCTAGAATGTACCTATATATCAATCATAATGCACATCATGTATTCTTGTGAATGAATAAAATACAGTGATATCAATTGGTCAATAATGTATAAGTACATTAAAAGATATCCTGAATCAATAATAATATTACATATAGAATGAAAAATAATTAAAAACAAATTCCATTTAGATAAAATTAATATCAGGATAAGATAACGAAAAATCTCTATGGAATGGTAAATAACTAAACACACATTCCATTTAATCAATAATATGTGAATGAAATGCAGATAGATATAACATCATAATGATAATATCATATTTAATTAAAATAATTGAATTCTAAATGAAATAAATTAATAATTATTAAACATCATGATCTATAGAATCATGACAACTCTACTTTCAGTAAGATTCATGACAGGTTTTAGAAAAATGGGTAGAAATCCTTTTAAATAAAAAAAAACGATTCATGTCATGAGACTTGTCGATGCATCAAGGGGATACATAATTCATATTACGACTCATCACTACATGTCTAGATAACTCATCATATATATAATAATATATTAAACTCATAAATAATATTACATTTAAAATTTTAACTAAATTGGGTAAATGATACATTTTTATCAGTACTTCCCCAAGTAATCAAATAAATATTAAGGTATACATCATCTATAAAAATTAAATATGTTTTAATAAATAATAATATCTATCATAATATATATATATATATATATATATAAATTTAATTTCCAATGAGTAATTATTATAATAAAATTATTTTTTCAAGATAATGTTAATAGTCACCAAAATATGAGATTGTACAATAACTTTTACCATTTGAAAAATATAAAAGAAAATACACTTGGATGAAATAATTCAAGACGAAACATAAAATACCATGAAGAATTATTTAATAAATATATTACATGTAAATGTGGAATTATGTATACCATAAAAAATAAATTAGGATCACATCCATTGAATATGTCTTAATGACGGGAAATTGAGATGATCTATCATACCTTGATTCTGACTCATCTCATATGTTCAATATATTATAAAATAAAAAAGATATGTTAATTATTTACGTTATTAAGAACCTTTTTCGTTTTTTATTATTCCTTTTATTTCAATTATTACCATTTTATGTACAACTACAGAATCTATTAAATTTATTCTTATTATTCAATGATATTTGATTTAATTGTCAAATATGTCATTGTTAGGTTATTTATAGTCAATGAAGTCATTATTTTAACATTTCCTGAAAAATAATGCTAAAATAATTCCCATATTTATGAATAAATTATAATTTAAATACCAATAACAAAAATGGTTTTGATATATGACATATGTTACGATCAAGGAGATGGTATGTTATACATACACATGAGTAACGTTTCCATTTTGCAATGATCATTGTGGAATGGTTGTAACTAATATTATATTATTCAATAATTATCATACAATAATAAATACCATATATGTTCTTTAAATATAATTTTATATATCCTATAAGAAGTGTGGTGATGAAAATTGTGCCACATCTCTTCATGGAGGTTGTAGTCCACACATATAAGAATGAGGTTATCATCTTTTAATGAGTGTAAAGGTAATAATAAAAATATTATATTGTATTTTAATAATTATAAATATGTGATTAATATCACTATTATTTCATTTATATCACATATATTCATTAAATATTTTCTTTATTACATTTCATGTATAGTTTTAGTGAAAAATGAATCATATCACTTCACCAGGCGGTAGTCTACAGTACAGATGAGCGATGTTATTCTATCCCCTTTGGAATTGAAATTAAAATGAAATATATGATATAATTAATAAATATATTTAATAATGTTATAAATATCATATAAATTATTTATATTCACCATCATACAAAACCATGGGTGGTTCTAAAGGATAAATGATTGACAATTATTTGAAAGACGACAATATGTTATACACAATCATTGTGATTTCATAACCCTTTTATAGAAGGGAAAATTGTTTTATGTCATTATAATAACGTTAAAGATAAGAATATTTATGATACTAATTTTATTATCTCAACCTTGTTTAATAATAATTTAATTTTGTTGAGGGATAGATAACATAGAAACTTGTGGTGATGAATTTTCAACTTCTCAAACCACCTCTTTAAAGTAATACTAGAAGTATTCCTAGAATGTCTTCATGACCAAAGAAATGATTATTTGGTGAAGGGATTGAATTTTTAAAATTATTTTAGCATGTATTTTCTGATCCTAAATGGGATAGTGTTTTTATGAACATAAAAAAGTTAGTGGCCTTATATAGGTGAGGTGAGTGGAACACTTAAAATATTTGAAATGAAAAAGGCATACTAATGTTTTTCAAAATTCAGAAAGGTCAAATTTGGATTAATATAAATAATAATACTTAATAATAAATAAATATGTCTGTAAATGGATTTTAGAATACTTTTTAGGTCATTTTAAATCTTATCTTTTAATTTTAACCCCTAGCGAAACCAATGCTTATATTCACCATATTAAATAATTTTTTTTGTTTGTAATATATATTTTTATTAAAAATTTATTTGAACTTGTTATTTAATATATATTATTATTATTATAATTATCAAACCCATTTTCCTATATTCAATTCACAAAATTGGAAACATTTAATTTAATATTAATCTTACTGAATCGATGAAAAGGCATGTTTTAAAAGAGAAAATTTTAAAAAAAATTACAATGTTTTTACATCAAAATTCAATATGAAAATGATTCAAAGGACCTTATTTTTTTAAAAAGTTATTTATTTGAATTAATTTTAATATAAGACCTCTTTAGAATATAATTTTCTTAATAAATTATTTAAATAAAAAATATGTTTTTTAATTAAAATTTAGAATTTTTTTAACTATTCATCCAAAAATTAATCTTTTCAAAAAATTCCAACAAATTCACCTAGAGGTAATTTTTATATTATAATTTAAAAAATGAACTTTATATTTCAAATATGTTTTCTAAAATTGGTAAAAAAAATTAATAATGTTCTAATGTGAGACTAAACCATATTTTATAAAAAATACAGTTTTGAAAAAGCATTTCTTTATCATTTAAATTATTCTTGTGTTATTTTCAAATAAATAGATAGCAAGTGAATTTGTGGGTAAATTTTTTAAAAATTTAATCTTCATTATTTATTTAGTAATATTCATACTCACACATTTAAAAATTATTTCATAATGATATATGATAATACTATTAATTTATATTTGTGTTCTATAAGATATTGATTTGATTAATTTTTTTAAAAATATATTGTCTGGGTATTTTAAGCACAATTTTTCATGATTAATATTCCATAAAATACAATTTATATCTATTATAATTTAGGGGCATCAAATTCTACAACCATAAAAAAAATATCCTCATAATTTAATCATTATCACTGTAATGAAAGGGTTTGACATTTGAAAATACCTTAACTGAAGTCCCACATATGGAGTTGGGTATTTAAAACACCATATTCATAAGATCGAATTTATGTGTGAAGGTCATCTAGAATAATATAGCACTCGGTATCCATATATGAGAACATTTATGGGAAATTAATACATATAAATGGAATATAATACTAACACCTTGTGGTTAATAGAGTGTGATAGAGATAATTGATCAGAAGAATAATGGTTATCTAGAAATGGGTAATGATGAAAAACCATAAATTTTTTATGATTTATATATCATGAACTTCGATGTGATTCCATCCATCCTAATAACCTACTCACCAATACATAAGGCTTTATGTGCTTTCCCAATCCCCATCGGATGGAATCTAGTGCCTGACATCAAGTAATTTGTATGTTGATGATTTTCCGAATAAACTGGGATCAAAAAATAAAATATAAAACATATCATGCATGAATAATAATAAATTTATCATAAATACATAAATAGAATATTTTAGATACAAATATAATTGAACTAAGATGAAAAAAAACAAAACCATGCTAAAATTATACCCAAATGATCATGATGTGACCACATGGTCCCCACCAAATACAATGACAACCTTCCTCATATGAGATAAATCGAACGAGAAACCTATACCACCAAAAATAACTTGTTTCTACTAACAAAGAATAGTACAATTAGAGTGTGATAATATAAAAACCTAACAGTCTAACACCATAGAATCCACACATTTCCTTTCCTGAAACAGTTCTCAAACACTAGATTTAAATTAAAAAAAGAATCGTTTTTTCTTATTCTAAAAAACAAACACCAATTTTCTTTTTCAAAATAACACACAACATATCTCCATTTTCAGATAGGATTTCATTTTCACACCAAATCCAAAACAAAAATCCAAAAAAATAATACCATGATTTGATAAAGTTAAATAAGTAAACTAAATAGGAATACAAGTGCAATGGAATATTATAAAACATTACTAAAGTAATCCATTGGAATTTCCTAAACATACCGAGAGAGATCCATAGATGTACTCTGGTTGGTCTCACATGATGGAATATGATACATATCAGATTTCACTAACCATCTAGATATTATAACATATAATCAATTACAATTTCCCACCAGAACAATTAAATTCAAGGGGGGTATCAACCCTTCTAATAATGGTCGACACGAAACTGTCACTCATCCCTCAAAAGACACCTAGGAAATCAATGGTGATAGTACAGTATGTATGTAAGAGGCCCTTGAACGTGTGACTCACTTTACCTACTACCACCTCACATTCCTACACCAAACACTAACACCACAAACTCGATAACACACATTAGGTAAATCCTCCATTGGAGTACCCACTCATCCATAATCGACACAAAAGTACCAATTGTGTTGTCATATCACAAATGCTTTCCAACCATTTATCAATGCACACTAAGATTCCAATTGGGAATTTGTGCTTTCAAAACCACAATTAAATTCCACAAAATTATAAATTTCCTAGATGGCCATCTAAATTATCAATTCTAATAAAATAGTAAAAATTCAAACCATTTCCAAAACAACATCTAACACTAAATTTATTTGAAAATTTCCGAACAAGCCTTTCTGTTCCAAATCAAATTCCACTACAGAATCTATATAAAAACACACATATACCAACTGATTCCAAAAAATCTTTCACACCATTTATAAACCAACCATCTTTCAATGTACCTATTGATACTTACTTTGAAAGATAAATTGAAACTAGTTTCTTGTCATTTGTGAACCAATGGACCAATAGTAAATAATCAAGAGTTTTAAGAAGGAATATGGGTGGTGGATAAGTGTTTTAAAATTCAGGAATTTAAATTGAGAAAGCCCATCCAATACCATTTTCATTTGAGTTCCCATACACATGTTCACCCTTGTCACACATGGATGTTTCCACATCTAATGGAACACCACAATTATATAGGAAAATACCCCAAACCATTTTTAATGAATCCATACATTCTACACTACCAATACAGAACCCATACATAACAACTAAACCATGAAAATAACTGTAATACACACTTAATGCTTATATAATAATCAACCTATGCCATAAAAACATAATTAGGAAGAACACATTCTATGAATACCCAATTACATAAAAAAATATACTTTGTATTTTATCAAACACATTGAGTGAATATTTACATAATAATATTTAATGAATCTATATAAAAACAATTTTTCCAAATTTCACCGACACCAAAGAACCACAAAAAATAAAACAAACACATCACAATCATGAAAACACGTTTATAAATTATCTAATAATAACAAAGCATATAATGTAATGCATTAAAAAAAATTGATAGAAAAAACTACCTAAATGGTATATGAACACAACAATGCTTCAAGAGGAATAATATTCATGGACGAGAAATGATATTTATACCCTAATATCACTGAAAATAAACCACGCATCACCCCATACTTTTGGGTTAGAACGAAGTGATAATCCCTACTAAAAAACCATATAAATCAATATAAAGAGGTTAATTGAGGCCAAAACACTAGGAAATCACAAAAGATCCTTGGAGGAGCATCCCTGGTGGGAAGAGATCTAATGGGAAAGGGGGTTTGGGACCCCTTTATTCACCAAAAACCAACCTAACAGGTGTCAATACTAAAATGTGTTAAAAATAGGGTATTGTATATTTGGGATTTTAATATATAAAATATTTTTTCATCCTGTTAAATTGGTCCCCACTGTTTCCTAAACCACACACTAACTGTGTGCCCATCACTGTCTAAATGGGGCACCCCTATGGACATGAAGCTCCATTATCATACAATGCACTAACCATAACAAATTCCCCTACGCAATTCCAGTACTAAACAACACGGTTTCTCAAACCATGTGCATATTGTGATCCCCACCCCTAGACTACAAAATCATGATGTCCATCATCCCATACAGCGCATCCAAATGATGCCATAGCCCAATGGAAACATAAGACTTACATAATTGAAAAACATAATTCACAGATCATCCCAAAACATGAAAAAAATATCCAAATACATAAAATAAATAAAAGAATATAATTCCAATGGTCAGGGTGTGATAACTCTTCCAAAAAAAACCTTCTTCCCCCGGAAAGTCACACATCCGAAAGATCAATGAATCTTAGTCCCAAAATTTGAAATAATCCATTAATACCCACTGACCAAAGGGGGACCTCTAACACTACATGTTACACCAAAATGTTATAAATGAATCCGAATCCCCATGATTAATGGATAATAATTTTAGGATTCTCCCCATAAAAATAACTACACTAACATGATTGCAAGACGATAGACCGGTCCAACATGGTAAATCACAATATGAACTACCCCGATTATTTTTTCACTAATTAAGCAACACCAATTATGGAAATGGAATTTCCCCAAAGTAGGAAAAACCCCAAACAGAACGGAAAAAAATAATGAACACAATACAAATAGAAAACCATAACCAAAATCCATAAATTCAACAAAACATAGAAATATCCAAATGACCATGGTTTAAACCCACACCATCCCACACAAGGGATAATCACATAAAATGATGAAAAAATGGTTCAAAGATCCACATTCAGATAAACATAATGACCCAAATCATGAATGAACAAGTTCATAAAAACATTTACAGTAGATGTTTTAACATGGACCGAAAAAATAAAATAGGTAATCTTAAAATATCTCTACCCCAACGCGGATGAAAAAACTAGGCCAAGGATTCCGACACCACTATAAAACACCTAACTATGCATGAGATTCAAACTGAGAACAATTATTGGGATCCTAATGTTTTAAGAATCTACTACCTCACATCTAGATGGTTACATACTCTGATTGATATTTTACCTTTAAGAAATGCTTCCTACAAAACATCTACATATGATCCAAAAGACCACAATGATAGAATGTTGTCGGAATATTATAACATGATGACTTTGAGTTCTCAAACTAGCCACACTGGAGGCACAGAAGTGAATGGTTTCATGAACTAGAGGTCAGAACAAATAAAGGTGAATCCAAAAATGTAGTTTTCTATAGAATTTAATCACCACTAGATGGGAACCATTTACATGAAACAATAGACACCCAGTTTCTGATATATTACACTCCAGAAACCAACTCCTCTAAAAACACATCATCCATCAACTTATCAAAAGTAATATCTTTAGAGGAGAGGGCTCACTCCATAATTTTAAGATGTAGACCCATGGTTAAATGATATTCATTCAATATATCATTCTATGATATTTCTAATGTAAAAGAAACTAGCTCCTTAAAATGATCAACATATGCCTTCAGTGTTTGTTGGAATTTCTAAATACTCCTGTGATCTTATCTTTTTCATCATCTTGATCTCCATAGGAATACAAAAATCTGATAAAAAAGGATGTAATCAACTCCCATGATATCCCAACATTCATTCATGATGGACCAAACATCATCCATTGAACCAAAGATCAACCCTCAAATAAACCTAAAATAGCATACAATCTAACATCATCAAGTTTTCACAATAGTCTGAAGACACCCTCGACTTTTTCAAGCCATTATACTGCCACTAGCGGACCTCAACCACCACGATAGAACTAGAAAGAACTAAAATGGGCCTAATACTAAGAAATTAAAACTAGCAAATAAGGAGACATTTCTAGGTGTATTATTCTGAACCACATCAAAACACATTAAAAAATCAACATCTAACAAATACACAACCAATGGACCATCTCAAGAAAAAATTGCTCAAAATTGAATTATATAAAAAAATTCATTCAAAAAATCACAATGTTTCAACTTCTATTTTTAAAACCACATATTTCAAAGTCAACTTTTCACAAAAAAAATCTTTTCAAGCAAGGTTAATTTATAAAATCATTTTATAATTCAAATTTATATTAGAAAAACAAATGAACGATTTAATTCCAAATATTAATCAATGGAATCATATGAACCAACACATTTAATTTGATCCACTTCCACTTATTACACATATATGTGAACACATTCACTTCTCATAAATACCCACACATATCAGAACATCGATAAATAATACCAAGGGTCATAAATCTATCTCACCACCAAACCCAAAAATTCATCCAAAAATTAATAAATTATGAATCAAACTTTTCTTTTAAAAACCATTCTTTCAAATCAATAACAAATTCGAAGAAAAAATTCCATTTAAAGATATTGTTTCATTTTGAAAGATCACTAACTCCAACAGAAAACAAAACAAAACACAACTCATGCCAAACTACTAGAATGAGGTACCAGTGTCCATAACATCCTTAGAGACATGGATAGTGGGCTATGAATAATGTTAGAATTAACAAAAAAAGAAACCATGACCCATTCACTTACAATCCACATGGGTCACTACACTATCTCTGGAATCACATGTCACCAGATTTCCAACATTATCTTTTTTTAATCCAAACCAATGACAAACGACTTGAATCCTATACTACCCATGGAATCTCAGTGATCATAACGAGTAAGAGTTCATGAAGCCCTTCTTAAAATTACCACAGGAGTCTTGATGTTCCAAATATCTAACTAACCAACTCCTTAAATAGAAATTTTCTACTTTGATATACTTTTTTCGCAATCCAGAGTACGATTCCATCAATCCTAACACCCGACTAGGCCCGAGACAAGGCCAAAATTGCAATCTGGATCCACAAGGGGTAAACAATTGTTTTGGGAATGAAGAAATAAATTTGTGAAATGTTTTTGTAAATATGAAAATATAAATAAATAATATAAACAAACTGATAACATAGAAATAATCAACAACTCACCATAAATAAATATAAAAATTGATCCAGATACAAATACAACCAAACCAATCTGAACCAAAAAAAACAAAACCAAGCCAAATATGTAGAAATAGGATTTCAGTGTTACCTCATGGTCATAAAAAACAACAAGACCTACATTCCCCATAGGTGAGAATATGAACTAAAGTACAACACCAATAAAAAATATCGGATCTATAGATGCGGAATAGTACAATTAGGTTGTGAGAAAAAAAGTGCTCATTAAGAACCCACCATAGAATCCATATATTTCCATTCATGAAATAGTCTACCAAATAATTTTTGAAATAGAAATATAAAAATATTTTTTCCTCTTATTAATAAACAAAAACACCATTCATTTTTCAAAACAAGACACCCCATATCTCTATTTTTAGAACGTTTTACTATTTGACAACCAAATCCCAATCCAAAATCCAATAAAAAACAAATACAAGCTATAAGGGAGAAAATAAGAAGTTTAAATAAGGATCGAAGATAAATATAATATAAACATACAAATATAGATTGTAAACCATGGTGATTTCCAAAACATCCATAGAGCTATCCTTGGACCAACCCAGGTAAGAATCACCTGCTGGCATAATGTGCAAATCCAAATTAATTAACCAACTGGTCGTTGTAACTACCTATCCGGTGGAATATCACACGAAGCCCTATAAATTCATGGTGTTATCAACCCATCTAATTGATTTCAAAAAGAAACCTTCACTCAACCCTCTAATTATTCCCATGAAACCCATGGTAATTGAAATTTGTGTTAGAAGGAGTCCCTCGCACGCGGGACTCACCTTAACTACCACCACATCACATGGCTACCCCAAATACTGACACCTACCATGAGATATACAACATTATGGAAATCCACCAAATGGGTTACCACTCAGAAATAAGGCACACACAAGTTCCAAAAAAGCCATCATATTACACATGCTTCCAATAATTTTCTCAAAACATGCTAATATAGAGAAAAAAAATTTGTAACATCAAAACCACAATTCATTTCCAAAACATTATAAATTACCAATCATGCCTTAAATATATTAAATTATAATTCACATAAAAATTATTTCTAATGATTTCTGAAATATTATCAAGCACAACTTTTAATGAAAAATTATATATGGGAATTTATGTTCCATATCCAATTCTATTTTAAAAGATTAACGAAATCATAAAAATAAAAAAAGATTAAAAATAAGATTTTATACCTTTCATAATCTAGCCATGTTTCAAAATAACAAAAAAATAAATTGAATGAAAATTTTTAGCAACATTAATGTCATTAAAGAACTAAGATACCATTAGTAAAGTAGTATGAATTTTAAGAGGGAAGGAAAGGGGAGGGATTTTTGTTTTGAAATGTGATATTTTAAATAAATAAAGCTTATAAAAGGCTGATACCATATAGTTTCTCATCCATGGTTGCACCCGAAGAACACAAGGATTGTCCCACCTCTAATTCCACACCATAATTGGACAAGAAATTACCCTAAACCATTTTCAATTAAACCACAGAAGCTCTACTACAAACACACAATCCATACATAAGTACCAAACCACAAAAACCACTACAATACACTCATTTGCATCATATAATAATGAACCTACAACGTAAAAAAATATTTATGAAAAATATTTTCTTAAAATAACTTATTCTATCTAAAAACTATAATTGGAACTTTTTTTCGAACACGTTGAGTGCATATATACATAAACATATTTAATTAATCTATTTGAAAGAAATTTTTACCAAATATACCCAACACAAAAACATCATAATTATTCAAACAAACACATCACATGCATGTGAAACACATTTATAGATTATTTTTAATTCTAAATAATCAAATTTATTGCATCAGAATAGAATCAAATGGAAACTCATTCCCCAAGGATGTTTGAAAAAAAACATATCTTTGGGAGAAGGATTATCTAAGGCTGATACATGATCTACACACTATAACATCAATGGAATCATCCCAAATATCACACCCATTCACTAAGGTTATTCCAAAAAGGTAACCCCCACCAATAAAACCGTACAAAAAAAGTTAACAAGGAGAAAACATGCCAAACCCCTAGAAAATCACTTTCCAACCATGGAGGATAATCCTTTTATAGAGGAGATAGTATTAGAAATGGGGTCTAGGACCCCTTCTCATGTCAAAAATGTCCCAAGGGGACGAAATTATAAAAGTGGTTAAAAAGGGGAGGGTCGATTAAGGATTTAAATATTTAGAAATTTCAAGGAAACTCCCACATTTTTGCCTCTTGGTTTTTAAAATCGTGTTCCAACAATGATTCCATTACAATTAAAATCGTACAACCTTCAAAACTTGGCTACACGACTCCCAAACCATGCACCAACCAGGGAAAACAACACTGCCAAAAATCTAGACCAATCCGCATGGTTTCCATATATATTACCAAAAGGTTTTCAAACATTGTTCTTGACCCCTACAAACGAAAAACAAGCTACATAATTTATAGGGATTGTCCACATGGGTTCCAAAACCATACACCAAAACCGTGAAGAGGCTAAAAAGCCACCCGAGACATTCAAAATTAAAAAAATTAAACAAAGGGCCAATATGATCCTCCACAATAATATCTAAATCCATGAAAGTAAAAAAAATAAAACAATTCAAAAGGTCATGGTGTAGAATTATGGGACCATCTGATTCATTGGATAATATGGTAAAAATAAAAATAAAAATATTTCAAGATCCTTTTCGTATATTGAGGAATTATTTTACTACTTTATAATATAATGATATTTACATAAATGTATAATTTATAATTCATTAGAACAATTTCATTAAATGATTTCAGTTTAATCAATATCTAACTCATCACTTAATATATGAAATGAATATTGAAAGGTGATTTTTCTATTGATCAATAACAAACTTTCAATTTTAGTAGGTCATAAGATCCCCAGTAGAATGAAAATGTATTCCATTAATATCTTGTTATTATTATAAAAAATTGGTTAGAAAATTTTATCCAATAGGCATAAATCATTATATGGTAACGTAATACATAACTATCTAAAACCCCATCCAATGTTCAACATAAAAAATTCTTTAAGTGGTTGACCTTTTGACCCTTCCAAAATATTATGATCCAACATTATATACGATAGGTCACTAAATTTACAAAATGAAATAATTTTTAAACATAAAAATAGTATTATGTATCTCTTAATAATCAAATACCAAGAAAATGAATATCGTCCTCATGTATTCTCTTGAATCCTTTTAAAAATATAAATTAACATAAAAACATATTGAAAACATATATTATTCCATATTCTATAAACTAATACACAAATTGATGTTTATGTACTTTATACCCAAAATTTTGTTTACTCCATCAATGATAACAAAACCCAATTTTTATAATAATCATTAATTACTATCAAGGTAGTTAGAAATATCCCATTTTATTTATACATGTCATTCAACTCATTAATCGAACATCACTCTATAAACATCAGTATAATATTAAGGGCCATATTTCTATCAATCATCACTTTTCGAATAAGATTAACATGACACTGAATTGCTTTTATTTTTCATCAGTTCCGATCAATATATACATTCAAATACTTAATATAATATTTCTATATTACAATCCTTATACATTTCAAAATTCTTATAACCATGATATCAACAATAAATACTATAGTGACATAATTCATGAATACAAACACAAGAACATTAATAAATCCACTTATAATAGGGTAATATCATATGCTTGACCATTATCCATTATCTATATTTGAATTATATTTCATTGACTATTGATCCATTTCTTTGTTTTGTTCCCCAAATCATTGTAGTGGAATCATTAAACATTAGAATCATTTTTCTTTCTATTGAAATAAAAATCATGGGGACCTTTTTCTCAAAACATATACAAAACCCACATTCCCTTATTTCATATAATAGAGTATTTATATCTACAATTATCACACATTGGAAAATCATTTATTAACTTCTTCCCTTTATCTACATTTTTCATTGAAATATTATTTTTCCTTTACATCCCTTCTATTCCATAATATTGAGAGAGTTATTTCTATATATTGTGATAACATGGTTCTATGACCAAATATGATGAGAAGGTTTGAGAGACTAGTTCTCATTGAAATATTGGTTTAATCCCCTAAATTAAATGATTATTCATACTCTTTGAATAATATGTGTTGATGTGTTTATCATTCATTCAATTACTAACAATTTCAAAATGATGAAATTAAAAACATTAAATAATATAGTTATGAAACATATTATATGATACAAAATTTAGTGAAAAAATTAACATAATTGATAAGTTCATATATAGATAATTTCACAATCATAATCACGGTTTCTTTGTTGATATAGTCATTTTCAAATCCTCTATAATGTCTTGTAAGGAAAATTTGAAATATCATAAGAATATCTCTCAAGAGTATAAATATTTGTGTATAGTGATCCATTCTGACATTCACTGGGAGATGATCCGGGTAAGACAAATGCACCCATTTTAGAGTTATTAACTATAGTTTATAATGTACCTGACCCACATCCCCTTTTAGTATACATAAATGGATATATTTCAAGGAAAACCAATATAATCACTTACATATGTGAACAAGAGGTTCTTATATGATTATGCTTAAATTATATCATAGGGATAGGTTCCCTAATAAATTTTCCCATAATTTAGTTTCCCATGGTTCTACTAAAATTCCAATGATATGAACTATAATTTTCCTGATCCTAGTAGATCTGAGGTACTTACTAAATTATTACATTAGCATAACAAACACGAATCAAAACATAAATTATTTAATAGTTTATTAGTATTAGGGAAATTTATATCTATATGATTCCCATAAAAATTTAAATAAATATAAACATAATTTCTTTTTATAATAACATTATTACCTCTATAATATCCTTTCATATCAATCATAGTAAACTTCATAACATCCTGTGAAAGGAAAACATTATGGTGAACTTTAATGCTTAGTAATGGTTAGATAAAATAGAAGTTATCATGAATAAATAATCATAATCAATATGTTAAGGTAAATAAAAGAATATACATTTCATTTAAATAACCTGACTTTCATGATAAGACATGTCTTAATCAACAAAGGAGTTAAATAACTTAAAAAATGAATTTTATCAATAATATAGGAATGAAATGAATTGAGATATTATAAAATTGTTAAAATATTATGGAGAACAAAAGTAATAGAATTATAAATAATATAAATGATCAATTATTAGATCTCATGATCTCAAGAATCATGTTACCTCTACCATAATGACCTTTCAGAAGAAAATTTAAAATAATATATAGATACTTGTTTAATTTGGACAACCGTATTATCAATTGAGAACAATCGATGAATCAAGGGGATATATAATTAATATCCACACCCATAATTGAATTACCATATAATTATTCATATATCAAATAATTTATTTAATTCATGTATAATATTATTTAAAAACATTTACCCATATTGAGTAATGTTAATGGATTTATCAATATTTCCCTAGATAAAAAATTAACATTGAAAGTCTACACCATATGTAAAAATGGAATATGATTTTGTAAATAATCACATCCATCATATAAAAATATTAATATTTTAGAGAAATTTAATTTCCATTGTAAATGATAAGAAGAATGGGATTTAATAATGATAATTTTTCAATCATAAAATAATGTGGGATTGTATAATAACTTTTACAACGTAGTAATTTTCAAGTCAAATCCAAATGAATAAAATAATTTAAATTAAAACAAAAAATACCACGAATTTGGAGTGAATCATTATATTTAATGTAAAATGGGAATTATTCACACCATATATGAGATATTTGGTGCACAACCATAAAATATGTCTCAATAAGGGTAAATTAAGATGAATCCCTTAATTTCAGTCAGACTCATATTGATTGTTCTTTAAAATCATTAATAAGAAACATAACATATTTAGTTATTAGATTAATAAATATATTCAGGTTTAATAGTCCATTTATTTCACTAATTAATAGTTCATATGTGATTACCTAATCAACTAATTTTATATCTGATGATTCATCTGTATTTGACTTAATTTTCAAAAATGAAATTGATAGGTTGAATATGTTCAATGTGGTCAATATTTAAAATTATATAGAATAATAATAAATAATTTATTATCATATATAAAAATATATTATAATTTTTATACCAATCATGATATATGGTTTTGATAAATTATGTATGTTATGATCATGGAGATGGTGGACCATAAAAATGCATTATTAACGTTTACATTCCTCAATGATCAGTATCGAAAATGTGGTATATAATTATTTTTAATTACCAAATTATAATTATATCATAAATAACATATTATTTCATTAAATATAATTATATATATCATCTATGTGGTGTGATGATGAATATATTGTCACATCGGTTTATAATGGCAGTACTCCACCATTCACAAATAATGTAATCATATTTTAGTGAGAGAAAATGTAAGAAAAAAAATGATATAATCTATATTAATAATTAAAAATAAGACATTAATTTCATAATTATTTCATTTATATGATATATATTATGTGTAATTTTCCTTATTATGTTCTAGGTTATGCGTTAGGGACAAATGAATCACATCACATTACAAGGCGGCAGTCCACCATACACACGAGTGACGTTATCGTATCCCCTATAGAATAGAAAGTAAAAATAATATATATGTGTATATATATTATATAATTACTCAATATGAATAATTATGATATAAATTTCATATACATACATTATATCGATCATCATACACAATTGTGATAGGGGTAATGGATTAGTGATTGACATCCGTTCACAAGGTTGTAGTCCACCTTACACACGAATGATGATTTTCTAATCTATTTGATTGAAGTGGGGATGGTTATAGGTAATTTCATTGAAAATAAAACATCTCTTTAAATTTAATAAACTATTTCTATTATTTCATCATGGTTTAATAATAATTGATGGAGGCGGTGGAATAAATAAAACAAAAATTCATATTTATGAATTTAAATTCTTCTCAAACCACATCATTATGAGTATACATAATGTATTCCTAGAATTTATTTAATAATTAATGTATAATATTATTAGGTGATTTATTATGGGAATTTATTTGGATAGTTATTGTAAGAATTTTTTTTAAGGAGTGAATAAGAAATTAGAGTGGTGGACTTTATTATTGAGGTGAGTGGCACATTTGTAATTGTTGAAAAGAAGAAGGTGTATACCTATTTTTCATGTGACACTATGGTCCAAAATATAGAATTATATTAATATATAAATTATAATATGGGACTATGTCCATGAAATTTATTTAAAAATGTTTTGTCATTTTAACCCTTATCTTTTTAGTTTAACACTCGATAAACACATTTTTACCTTTATAGTGGAAAATAATTATTACTTTTTTACTATTAATTATTGTTAAAAAATAATTTGAAATTTTTAGTTGATTTAAATTAATATTATTAAACATATGAAATCCATTTTCAAACATTTCACTCACATAATTTGAATAATAATTTAAAATTTTATCGCATAGATGACAACAAAAAGAGGAATTCCAAATAAAAAAAGATCAAAAGATTACATTTTTATATAGAAATTCTATATGAAAATGATAGAAAGGTTATTGGATAGATAAATTATAATACAATTGAACTTATTTTACTTTAAATTATTCTCAAAATATAATTTGTTTTAGAAATATTTTAAATGAAAAGCAATTTTTCATTTAAATTTCTATATATTATTTCTATTCATCAAAAAATGAAGAATTTCATAAAATTGAAAAATAAAGACCCTGTGATATTTTTGATATGATGATTTAATTTTTTTATATTTTTTCTAATAATTTAATAAATTTTTTTACAAATAATTTAAAATTATGTTCTCAAAGGGAAACTACATGATCTTTTTTAAAAACTAATGTTTTTTTCAAAAGAATACTTCCTTTTATTTTAAATGGTTAGTAATTTATTTATAATGTATTGATATCCAATGATGTTTTTATAAGTGTAAGAAAAGGTAGTTTTCATAATTTATTTATTATTATTCATACACTCTAATTTAACAACTATGTCATGAACATATAAAATATTAATGTTCACTAGAATCAAGGTTTTGTGTTCTGTATGAAATTTAAGAGATTAAATTAAAATAAATATATTTTTGGGTTATTTAATAATTTTGTTGAATATCTAATATGATATAGAATAAAATGTTCTAATTCAATTATTTGGGTCTATTACATATTCCCTAAATTTTGACATATATTTATACCTAACAATTGAGTCACTACACTACAATGGTTACATCTATCTTAATTAAATATTATGTCATTCATTTTGGTTTACTGTTTGGTGTAATAGATACTATTTAATAAAAAAAATTATGAAATATACCATAATTTTTATCGTGTTACACATATAATCATCGTATACTCACATATGATCATGATTGTGGTATGTTATGCTATAATGATTAACATATATTATGTTTTTTACATAATACGCATCTAAGATCATTCTTTTCTTTTTCTTCCATTCCCAATATTTTGAATAAGACTGTAATATTTTATTCAAAGGGATTAAATTTGGATTATTTATAGAAAAATATTCACATTATTGGAAAATGATATTTTTATATATCCAATCAAAAACACCCTAAAACTATATGTTACGAGGGTGCAATCTATTGTGGATGGTATTGAACATTCATTTAATATATTGAAATATATATTCATGTTATTTTGATATCATCTCTTTTGGTATCGGAGTAGGGTTTAGTTAATTTTGGAGACTAGGAATAAGGGAATTAATCAAACACCTCTATTCTAAATGTTATATAGAATTAAACTAGAGTGTCGTAAGTTGAATAGAAAATATCATAAGTTGAATTGAAAGTGTCTTGATTTAGGAAAAATAGTGATTGAATTTTATTATCATATGATTTGTATACGATGTATATTTATTTTTAATACATTTTCAGAAATTTTTGGTTTTGATGACGGATTGAATATGGAATCATAAAATTAGGGTGGTGATATTTATAATTGATGTTGGTAAAATTTTATCTATGTTTTATCATTGTGATATATACATATAAATATAACGAATCCTATGAATTTCATATGAATTCTGTCATATGATATAACATTCATGATTTATTACATAATATGGGATATTGCATATTCTATATAGGATAAGAATAACACACCTGCATGTGGTATATGTAAAATAAATTCAAATAAATCATGTAAAAAAATTTCAAAAGACACATGTGTATCATATTCATGCGATACATGAAAACTAAATACGTGTGATGCATGTTGCATTAACACACAAAGTCCATGTAAAATTTATGAATATGAAATATAGATTATACGAATGTATTTATTTATGTAAATAATGTACACTTACATGCACATGATACATGTATTCTTGGTCAATAATTCAATATACATGTAATACAATATATATACATATGTAACTAGTTCATGAAATTCCTGCATCTCCATAACTATACTAGCCGACAAAAAATTTAATTTTTTTCAAATATATAAGATGGATTAGAAATTATGTGAATGATTATTATTGAAGGAGTTAACTAAGTAACAGGTCAACATATATTAATGCATAATATTATAGTGAACACTCTTCTTCAATGATGATTGTCGGGCACTACTTATAATGGGAAGAACCTCCCAATACGGGGATTACTGAATCATTCTCATTATATACTAATATGGATAATCAATTTCATTAAAATATCATATAATTTATCATACTTATTATAACATTTCTTCACCATACAATAGAGGCACTAACACCCCTTCAATGTGCGGGATTCCTCATGAAATTTGTATGGATCCATTCTAATAATGGATTTCTTATGGGGAGGGAATATAATGGTTAATTCTATTGTGAAAATTATCTACACGTACCGCATAAAAGAAGGCATGGAAGGTTATATCACACATGAACCGATTATGAACTATTTTTAGTTGTCTCTCATTTCCATGCATGTATGATCTTTTTCGAGTAGATTAAACTGGGGTTTGGGATTTCTTATTCGAGAATTTATTAAATGAATATCCTTTTAATCTAAAATATTTTATAATATCCTTCATCCCTATTGGATCAATGTGTTATTTTCACAATAAATTGAATAAAATATTAATAAAATAGTACTTGTTTGTCTTCATTCACATTTATATGATATTATAATGTTCTAATGAAAGATTTGAAATCATATATTACATCACTTTAGTTTGTATATATGATTGGGAAGGATAATACAATTGAACTTATTTTTCTTTAAATTATTCTCAAAATATAATTTTTTTTACAAATATTTTAAATGAAAAGAAATTTTTCATTTAAATTTCTATATATTATTTCTATTCATCAAAAAATGAAGAATTTCATAAAATTGAAAAATAAAGACCCTGTGATATTTTTGATATGATGATTTAATTTTTTTATATTTTTTCTAATAATTTAATAAATTTTTTTACAAATAATTTAAAATTATGTTCTCAAAGGGAAACTACATGATCTTTTTTAAAAACTAATGTTTTTTTCAAAAGAATACTTCCTTTTATTTTAAATGGTTAGTAATTTATTTATAATGTATTGATATCCAATGATGTTTTTATAAGTGTAAGAAAAGGTAGTTTTCATAATTTATTTATTATTATTCATACACTCTAATTTAACAACTATGTCATGAACATATAAAATATTAATGTTCACTAGAATCAAGGTTTTGTGTTCTGTAGGAAATTTAAGAGATTAAATTAAAATAAATATATTTTTGGGTTATTTAATAATTTTGTTGAATATCTAATATGATATAGAATAAAATGTTCTAATTCAATTATTTTGGTCTATTACATATTCCCTAAATTTTGACATATATTTATACCTAACAATTGAGTCACTACATCACAATGGTTACATCTATCTTAATTAAATATTATGTCATTCATTTTGGTTTACTGTTTGGTGTAATAGATACTATTTAATAAAAAAATTATGAAATATACCATAATTTTTATCGTGTTACACATATAATCATCGTATACTCACATATGATCACGATTGTGGTATGTTATGCTATAATGATTAACATATATTATGTTTTTTACATAATACGCATCTAAGATCATTCTTTTCTTTTTCTTACATTCCCAATATTTTGAATAAGACTGTAATATTTTATTCAAAGGGATTAAATTTGGATTATTTATAGAAAAATATTCACATTATTGGAAAATGTGATTTTTATATATCCAATCAAAAACACCCTAAAACTATATGTTACGAGGGTGCAATTTATTGTGGATGGTATTGAACATTCATTTAATATATTGAAATATATATTCATGTTATTTTGATATCATCTCTTTTGGTATCGGAGTAGGGTTTAGTTAATTTTGGAGACTAGGAATAAGGGAATTAATCAAACACCTCTATTCTAAATGTTATAAAGAATTAACCTAGAGTGTCGTAAGTTGAATAGAAAATATCATAAGTTGAATTGAAAGTGTCTTGATTTAGGAAAAATAGTGATTGAATTTTATTATCATATGATTTGTATACCATGTATATTTATTTTTAATACATTTTCAGAAATTTTTGGTTTTGATGACGGATTGAATATGGAATCATAAAATTAGGGTGGTGATATTTATAATTGATGTTGATAAAATTTTATCTATGTTTTATCATTGTGATATATACATATAAATATAACGAATCCTATGAATTTCATATGAATTCTGTCATATGATATAACATTCAAGATTTATTACATAATATGGGATATTGTATATTCTATATAGGATAAGAATAACACACCTGCATGTGGTATATGTAAAATAAATTCAAATAAATCATGTAAAAAAATTTCAAAAGACACATGTGTATCATATTCATGCGATACATGAAAACTAAATACGTGTGATGCATGTTGCATTAATACACAAAGTCCATGTAAAATTTATGAATATGAAATATAGATTATACGAATGTATTTATTTATGTAAATAATGTACACTTACATGCACATGATACATGTATTCTTGTTCAATAATTCAATATACATGTAATACAATATATATACATATGTAACTAGTTCATGAAATTCCTGCATCTCCATAACTATACTAGCCGACAAAAAATTTAATTTTTTTCAAATATATAAGATGGATTAGAAATTATGTGAATGATTATTATTGAAGGAGATAACTAAGTAACAGGTCAACATATATTAATGCATAATATTATAGTGAACACTCTTCTTCAATGATGATAGTCGGGCACTACCTATAATGGGAAGAACCTCCCAATACGGGGATTACTGAATCATTCTCATTATATACTAATATGGATAATCAATTTCATTAAAATATCATATAATTTATCATACTTATTATAACATTTCTTCACCATAAAATAGAGGCACCAACACCCCTTCAATGTGCGGGATTCCTCATGAAATTTGTATGGATCCATTCTAATAATGGATTTCTTATGGGGAGGGAATATAATGGTTAATTCTATTGTGATAATTATCTACACGTCATTTCTGAGAACCAAAGCGCTTTTGTGGCAAAAAGGTTAATCACTGATAATGCCATTGCTCATGAAATTTTCCACTCCATGAAAACACGTACACGAGCAAAGAGAGGGATCATGGCGTGGAAATTGGATATGGCTAAGGCCTATGATAGAGTGGAATGGAACTTCCTAGAATTTGTGATGCTCAAGATGGGTTTCTGCACCAAATGGATTGCCATGATCATGCAATGCGTCTCGTCAGTTTCCTTTTGCATTAATGTCAACGGGGTGCTCACCCGAGGCTTCTCCCCATCCCGTGGGCTTCGCCAGGGAGACCCTCTTTCACCCTTCCTTTTTATTTTAGTGGCTGATGTGTTTTCTAACCTCCTTTCCAGGGCAGCCTCACTTTCCATAATCCATGGGGCGAAAGCATGTCGCAAGGGCCCTCCGATTTCCCACCTCTTCTTCGCTGATGATTGCCTTCTTTTTTCTCGAGCTACCCCTAATGAGTGTACTGCAATCTGCCAGGCGATACAACAGTATGAACGGGCTTCAGGACAAATGATCAATCAGAGTAAATCAGAAATTTCTTTTAGCTCTGGAGTTCCCCAGCCGAAAAGAGAAGATCTCTGCTCTTTAGCACGCATTCCTGGGGTCGATAAGCACCAGAAGTATCTTGGGCTCCCGACGGTGGTTGGACGGTCAAAGAAAGAAATCTGTTCAGCTATTGTGGATCGAATTGAAAGAAAAATACAAGGTTGGACCCCTAAAAAAATCTCCAAGGCCGGCAAGGAAATCCTCATCAAGGCGGCACTTCAATCTGTCCCCAGCTATTTGATGTCTATTTTTAAACTCCCTGACGTGGTGCTTTCAAAGATTCAATCCAGTACATCTAACTTTTGGTGGGGACGAAAGGACGGAAAAAATAAAGTCCACTGGATCGCCTGGTCTGCTCTCTGTCAACCAAAATCTGAAGGCGGAATGGGCTTCCGGGACCTTTCTCTTTTTAATGATGCTTTGCTGGCTAAACAAGGTTGGCGTATGATTAATAACCCATCATCCCTATGCACGCGTGTTCTCCGGGCTAAATATTTCCCACATAAGGATTTTATGGATTCCCATCTTGGCTATCGACCCAGTTTTCTCTGGAGAAGCATTTGGGGCGGTCGTAATCTTCTGAGGAAAGGACTCGGCTGGAGGATTGGGAATGGTTCTATGGTCAGGATTTGGACCGATCCTTGGCTTGTTGATCAGACAGGCATGAAGGCGTCATCCCCTGTTTTTCCAGGATCCGAACATGCCACAGTCTGTTGTCTTTTTGATGATCAAGGGGCGGGATGGTGTCTGGAAAAACTCTTCTCCTGGTTTAATGAGAGGGATAGGAGAATTATTATGAGTATTCCCTGTGTGTCAGACACAGGGCCAGATCATCTCTACTGGACAAACGACAGCTCAAGTGAGTATACAGTGAAAGCTGGCTACCGGCGAGCTCTTTCTGCTCAGATTTCAGAAGGAGATGCGAGGCCCTGGACATCAATTTGGAAGCTTAATGTTCCCCCTAAAGTTCGCTTTTTATGGTGGCAGGTGTGTACTGGTATCCTCCCAACTAAGAGCCTCCTTGTCTACAGACACTTTTCAAATGACAACTCTTGCCCTTTCTTACCTTCTGAGACTGAATCCCCTTTCCATGCTCTTGTTCAATGTCCCGGGGCTTAGGAGGTTTGGAATGGCTGGGGATCAACTTTAGAGCTGTTTCTGGACACCGCCTCAGATCTTACATCTCTCCTGATGCGATGGTGCTCCTCCTTTTCGCCGGCCAAAGTAGGCGCCCTGTGCATTTTGGCTTGGATTATCTCGAATAGGCGGAACGAGGCCATTTTCAATCATTTCCGGAGGCCCCCCAGATTTTGGATTGACCGGGCATTGTCATGGATTGCGGTTTGGCAGAACCACCCTGAACAACAAATACTTTACACCCACCCTCCTCTTCCCCAACATTGGTGCCCCCCACCGGAAGGGATTTTTAAGATCAATGTGGATACCTCTCTCCCTAAGGATGGCCCAGTTGGACTAGGTTTACTGGCCCGAGACAACCTGGGAAATCTTATCGCTGCCAAATACGAAGCACATTATGCACTTTGGGAGCCCTCAGTCACGGAGGCCGCCGCCATCCTTGCTGGATTAAACTTCGAAAAAGATTGCGGTTGGGATTCCATTCACATCGAATCCGACTGTCTCACTGTAATCAAGGCCATCAACCTCACTGACGGCAGGCTTCAACCTTTCGGTCCCATTATCCGGTGTATTCACTCGCGGAGACAAGTCTTCAATTCCTGCAATTTCTCATTTATTAGAAGGGAAGCGAATGAAGCCGCTCACAAGATGGTTGGCATTGGCCCTCCCTACGAAGATTTGCTTTGGCTCAATCATTTTCCATCGTGGTTATGCTCCTGTATTTCTGCTGATCTCCATCATTAATGGATCCGTCTTATTTTGTCAAAAAAATTATGGTAATGTTGTGATTGAAATTAAAAAATGTGGTATGATATCTTAATATTGGGAACTGAATTAAAGATGCAATTATCATTCACATATTTAAAATTATTGTTTCTAAAAGGAAGATAATGTATGGATACATGGTTTTTCGAGAATGGATTTCAATGGTAGTGTAGCATGCATTCGAGTGAAATTTTTATTAAAATAATGAGAATTATAAGTATGTATTGTTTTACGTATAGATATATAACAAGTTTAGGATATGAAAGAAGTGGGTGTGGCTTGTGTGGCATGTAGGATATGTGGGAGGTGATGGAAAATGCCTCACCAAGGAAGTACCGCGTTAGATTTCAAATACTATGGGAATTTATTATTACCAAATCTGTGTGGTAAGTCTATCGATTAAGTCATGTATCACCCCACACAGTGACATCACTACTCATTATTCTTCAATTTCATCTGGAGAAGAGGCATGGATGGGATCTACCCAATAATGTGATTGTGGGGGGTTTGTTTTGAACACAGTCATGAACATCGTGGGACCACTATCATTCTCACCAGAAACAACCAATTATTCCAACATGAATACATAGGTACAAACCTTCTTTCCAAATGAATTTTTTCTTCTTGGGATTCAATCCCAACTAAAAATAAGAGCACATGTTTTCCAAGAGGATGGGTGGTCAGCCTCATCACACTCATTTGGGGGGAATTGTTTCCTACACATGGACGCACTAATAGATTTATAATATGTTCATGAAATATGTCCAGACCCTAATATAAGGTTGTCCACCCCTATTTCAATAAATTGATTACGTACATGTATCGATAGGTAAAATTATATTTACATCATAGTTCCTCTATCACGATATTATCTAGTTATAATGCTTTGAATATGGTAATGTTTGAGAATTGTGGAGTTTATTTCATCTATGGAGGTCGTTGGTGTCATGTATATGGTATTGAACCTCTGTGAGGCATCATACATATCTTGTGAAAAAATAATCAATACCCACATAGTTTGTTTTTCATATTTAAGGTTGTATTTCTAGAACCATCCATGTAGTTTAAAGACGTGTAATAAGGTTGTGAATTCTATGCTCAGACCCTTATGAGAAATCCTATATATCCTATTTTAAAATTATATTAGAGTCGACGTAGTTAATTTAGTTGGAATATGTTTCATGAGAGATATGACAATAGAGTCCCAAAGAACGAATTATCCATATGATGATTCCATGGATTGATTATTTGAGAATTTATCCTTTTGAAAAGAGATGGTTTGTATTTAGACTTATAACCCAATAATGGTCTATCACTCAGGGAATTATGCCCATGGTTTTAATAATGTCATCATTGGCCCTATTAAAATGTGAGTCATGCTCAGTGTGAGAAACAAGATATTTTGAAAGATGTGACACATTGGATGTTATAATTTTGGTACGGGGATTATACATTGATGTTTCCCTTTGTGAGGCATGGTTACCCATCTCATGAAAAATATGGTATGGATATTGGGAATTAGTAAGAAGTCATACATATCATTATTATAATGGGAATTAGTTTTCTCATTGTTCACATTGTCCACAAACCCACTGATGGGTTTGAGTTACAAGAGTGAGTGATCAAGGATTATACATAAATTGATTCCAATGTTGCAGTAATTTTCTCATTCTATGATGGATGGGGATGAATGAAAGAACCATGGGAGAATTTAAACCTTTATGTAAGGAATACTTGGGATATAAAGGGTATTACCTCAATGTGGATTCCCATTGGATATTAGGACATAGGAAGTCATCCTATATATCCTGATTATGGTGGGAATTAGGGTTCTCTAATTCCCTTATCCCTTAACCCATTTATTGTCTATGGGGGATGATCACCCTTAGTGATATTTTTTTATCCCAAAGTTTTAAGGAATTTCATGAGCATATACCCGAGTAGATACCCCTTCAGGAATGTACTGTTTTATGTAGGTAATCATGGCTTATACATGGAGGATGTCCAATTGGATTGGGATTACACTCAGATGCATCCTATTGATTGGGGAATATACATGAAGAATTTCATTCTGATTGGGGGAATATTATATTATATTTATGGGGGCTTACACACTATGGTTTCTAGATTGTTCAAGGATAAAGATCTGAGGCTACTCGAGGACACTATAAATCATTGCCTTCTGAGATATTAAGGATAGGTGGTAACCATTAATGGCATATCTGAGGGAATGCCATTGGCATGGTCACATGATGGTGTAACCCTAGCTCATCCATGTTACTTCCCTTATAAAAAGGGGATTTCAGATGAATGTTCCCAACATATGTCCACATGGAATGACTGTTAATAGGTCTACTTGAAAAATTTGTCTTTTCATAAGGTATTATCCTAACAAGCATTAGTTGATTTCTAAGCATGTCTTGATTTCTGGTTCGATATATTAGGGTGTCAATCGGTTAAGGAAGATGCATCCCGGAGTGTCTACTTGACATCCTTGTGATATCTTTCATGAAATATGTTTTCATGCATAAGATATTCAAAATGATAAAATTGGACATGAGAAATGACTTTTTAATGATCAAGTAACTCATTCCTAATCATTCACAAGTGTAATGCAGGGACTTCCAATTTTATTTGCGTAATCAAAGAGGACATCTCTAGGATTCTTTCTGTATTTTAATTATACTTGAACATGAAATGTGGCATGGTGAACTTGAATTATCTTCAAGAAATTTCATGGAAATTATGGCAAGTCAATATGTTATGATATTTTAATTACGTGTCCAAAGTCTATATTTTGATAATGCAGAAATGGCAATGGTTTATTTCCGGATTTACATGGCTTCTCATGGGGTCATCGCATGATAATGATGACATGTTAAGGGGATATTCTGAGTTCAATAAGACTAATCTAGGACCTACCTCATGATCAAAGAGAGACATTTATAGCTTCCAAATGACTTCACAAGTCCCATGTGGAATCTTCCAATCACTTTCCTTTAAATAATTCACATGGAGGGGTCTCGCATATAAGTTTAGGATATCATGCTTCCTAATATGATGGAACTGTATGTCCAAAAGTATCATGACCTAAATACCTATATGTAATATTTTCTTAGGCAGATGGATGTATGTCTATGTAAGGGTCATTATAAGAGTTTTCTAGTGAGTTGCGGGCATGTACTTATTGATCAATATTCACATGAGGGGGTTGTAGGAAGCCCCATTATTCATGAGATTCACATGACCCTATAGGGGTCTTACATGGGTCTTTGATATCTTTCCCATGGGTTACCTAATGACTCAAAAATCCTGGTAAGGGATCCATGATTCATATAGATAAGGTGTTGTGCACTGGATAACCAGTATATACGCGGGTGTCTTCTTGACCCCGCATGGGACCGCACATCAGTGATCTACATAACCTCTATAAGGTATTATGATATGATCTATACTTATGTGTAGGAGATGTATATAAAACTATGACATGAATAAATGATTATAAGTTTTTAATGGAAAAGATATGAACTACATGGCATGAAATGTGGGGGAGTGCAATTCCTCACATGTATACTATGAAGCCTAGTATATGAGCACCACAGGATCGAGCATTGAGTTTACCATGAGATCAAAGAGTAATTTTCGGTGTCTCCTCCATGTAAACTGGGACCCATTAGATTTCTTCTTCCTAGGATGTGCTCGATCATTGCAAAACCCAGATTTTGCGATGTCACGAGATGCATTTTCATTGGTGTATGCCTTCAAACACAATCATGAGCATGCTTTACACACATGTAATTTGCATGTGTTGGATGATCTACCTCATATGAGACTGTGTGATCTGTAGAGAGCCATGTAGGAGGTGGTTTTAGAAAATGAATGTGGTTCACAACATCACGTGATTAGAAAAATATATAATTTATTTCAATTGAAAATTGCATCGAAGGAGGAAGGGCTCATGGTCATAAACAACTCATGACATCTTCATCCGTTTTATTTACATCCGTCGCATGATAAAAGGATGATCACTAGGCGGTTTCGAGAATTGATGGGACTCTACCAGATAATTATCTTTTTCCAATGGAGTATATCTATTTTTAAAAGTACTTTTTCGAATGGTTATACATTTTACCAAACAAAATAGGCCTATCGCTAAACTGTTGGGAAAAACTTTATCGCTTTACGTTTTTGTGACAGATAAAATCATTCTGTTGAAGTATAATAATACCAAAAGATAATATATATGTTGTTAACAATGTTTAGCGACATATTAATATGAATAATATATTTTTTGGGTAAATTTATTAAAATTTATCAACACTATCATAAATTTATATTTTTTTTGTAAATTATAATTCAAATGTTTGTATTCCAATATTTACTGACAAACGTTTTTATTATTTTTATTATTATATTTGTTAAATAAAAAAAAATAATTTCTTATATAAAACACCTAAAAAATAAAGACTTTTAAAAAAATAAAATTCAAATATAATTTAAATACATGTTTAATTGTCATGAAATGAAAAGAAACTCTAACAACCATATTACAAACATGTTTAAACTTGTTCAAACATTAAGAAACATTACATGGTACTCAAAGAAACCTCGTCAGCAATCTATTTCTCGAAAACATTAGACGCCACTCTCATAGAATCCCCATAACTTCACATTATCTATTATCTACTTTAGTGGATCAGGGCATACAAATCATCACTGTCATCCGTTCGACTAAAGTAGATAACCCTTATATGCTTGAAGAAGCACTTGTCTCTGCCCCCTCCACTTTAGACAAGCACCATCATGAAAAATGTTCTGATAACACAACCATAACAATTATAAAATAGTTTCATTTAAATGAAAGCTATATAAATAACAACACATAATATAAACAAGATAATAATCAAACCATTGGAAACAAATCCATAAGATATTCTTACTAGATACCGGAATAATAAAATTATAGCATGGAAATAAAAACATTAAGATAATCTAACTAGATACCACTATTTTAAATTTATCCATCAAGAACACAAAAATAATATATAACGAATTCCAAAAAAATTCCATAATGCATGATATAAAAATAACCATTGACCACAAGCAATAGAATTTGGAACCAGAAACAAAATTTTTAACATTGATTCAACTAAGAAAGCATTCACAATAGCTAGAATGGAATGAACATGACAAAATTGAAGGGATTTATAACGCATAGAATTTGAAATTGGAGATCTTCATATGTTATTTATTTTCTTTCATTTTATTTTATTCCAACAAAAATACTTGAATAACACTAATAATAGAAACACCCAAATGAGTGACTGAAGAAAAATATAAATCTCAGCACAAGAAAATTGAAAAAAGAATTCCAGAGAGACCGATCATGGAAATGCAATCATATCAGTTTTCCCCTTTGTCTAGTCTTCTTGCATATACTATTAGTCGGTATGGGAGTCAAATTCTCAATGTGGCCAATCTTCAAGATACAACAAAAAATATGTACATATTTTTATAAACAAATGATAAAACAAAAATAAATATAGGAGAGATGACCAAACCTCCTTAATGACCACATCCTATGACCAAATAGAGTCTCTCAAATCAATGATTGTTGGTCGATGCCTTGAAATGGAAAAAGATGAGTGGGAGAAAAATGGTGCAGATAAAGGAACATAAATACATCCCATGACAAAAAACAAAAAAAACTACGAATTTGTAGCACAACCAAAAAATATAAACAGAATGGATCATGCATCAAGACTGAAGCTTGGTAATTATTACCCAAATCCAGATGTGAACTCCCAGAAAAGCAGAAAATAGTAGTTAGATTGCACCAAAAAACCAGTCCACATTAGCCTAAAAATTAGGAAAGGAGTATTTCAGTTAGAATGTACAGAATAAACACTCACAATATGCATAAATAGTAGGAATGTAAATGATGATACAGTGCAGCAGTAAAAAAAATTCTAGAATCAATCCATAACTCAAACTGTAGAAACAAAAAAGCTCACCCAAATTAAATAGATAACAGCTTCAGCTTGAATAACAAGTAAAAAATACACAAAATACTAACAGCTACTACAAGTACATGATCCAATATTCAAAGGTATAGAAGCACAATAAACACCATACGAAAAACTAAAATTTATGACACTAAGACCAAAATAAATGTTATGCTAGAAAAGGCAAAATGTCACCAATCACTTCATATCCGAACCCAACTGAGTAGCTTGTAAACAAAATAGGACTATATAGCCATACTCATACTGGTTAATAGAGTAAATATTTTAAAATACCATGTTAAATTCATAACATACCTCTATACATGAAATAATTTCTAATAATGTTTTCTTGTTTTCAATATAATGTAGTATGAACATGTTGACAGTTTAATTAATGAATAATAGTTTGTCATCACAAGAATCCCATATTGATGAAGCATTTATGATCTCCAGACATGGTTATGTTCTTTTTGAAATAGAGGGTGTAAAAATTCAATCCTTTGAAAGAGGAATTCACTGACCCAAACTAGTTTTTTATGTGCTTGTCCTGGATGGCTGCTAGAAATAATACATCATATAGAAAACTATGTGAAGTCTAGAATTTATTCCAACATCTATGCATATCTACAAAAAGATCTCAATTAATATGAATATGAAATGTTAATAACTAATGATTTCTCTTTAATTACGAAAAATTTGTAACTATATATTAAAAATGAATCTAAAATTCAAATAATATATAGAGTGATTAATTTTATTATATAAAATAAAAATAAATTCATTTATAAGAAATAGTATTAGTTTGTGACCATAAAAATATATCATTGTGATATAAAAAATATAAGTAAAATTCAATATACATATCTACTATTTTACCAAGTCCAACAAATTAACCATTGAACATAAAAAATGAATTGTAAAAACTCTTTGAAATATAAACTCTCAATATCAAAATCAACAGTAATTTAAATTATTAATGTAAAATATTTAATGTAATGCATTTTCACAACACAGTGAATGGGAATCATACATTAATAAAGAAAATTAACATCATGGAAGCATTCCACATACAAAATCAGAAAATGAATTGCAACCAGATTCAAAATAGACCAACATTATTTATAAAGCTATGAAAAAAATCCCCTTCTAACTAGATGATTTGGGATTCCCTCGTATGTTTGTAATTCAATATCCACTAATTAATGGTTTGAAATTTCAATGTGGAAGGTATGTTTTTATACAATGTATAGAATGGAAAAAAATTATATCATTTAAAATGGAATTCGTACATAGAATGAGACATTCATAATTGTATGGTTAGTCTAGATTTCAATAAACCACCCATTCATATTTATGGGAACATTACTCAAATTCAATATTATTGAAATTTTGTAACTAGTAATTCTTATTTGTAAAAAGTTTCTTTTTATTGGGACCAATATAATAGTATTAAATCTACTATATATAAGGGGTTCATCAATATTAGGATGACTATCAGTAGGTGTTTATCTATGAGTGAGGAAATTTAAAATATAGGAATTCAAAAAACAATCTAACCTAAAATTACTTAATTATGAAATATATTAATCATTTTTTTCACTTCCAACATATTCCTCGAATCCAAATTCATATATTTATCGGCCAGATTTTACGTTTTCACTAGCTTCAAAAGATTAACTAAATAATATAACTTTGTAAAAGGTTCTATGATGAAAAATTCATGAGAGAATTATTTCCATCAAAGCATAGAAATTCAATTTAAGAGAACACAAATTTTAACATGAAGGTGTTTCTTTACCGCTTCTTCTCTGATCAATCATGAATACTTTTAGTTAGTTTATATTAGCTTCAGTTTTGCCATACTAAGACAACAGAACAATTTCACCTTCTTTTATGCTGAGAGAGGTAAATATTACATCACTTCCATGATGCCCAGAACTAATAAAAAACTCTTTTAGGACTCAACTTTAGGATATTTTTATGGAATCATAATTTCATTCGCAGTATTAATTGTTGGTAGAAGAATATTTATGAGAACATAATCCAATATTATGATAAATAACACTACCATGTGATGCGATAAGTGAATAAATTTTATATCATTGGGGTGGTAGGGAAGAATGTAATTAGCATCCCAGAGTCTACAAAAAAAGAACCCTAATAAGAAATCTTGTTTAATATCCATTTCCTTAAAACCCAGTCCTAAATTCCATTAAACTCAAACAATATATATCCCGGATTTTTTGTGCTGAGAAAATTAATAGAATAAGTGAAAACCATAGTGTGAGAATAGGTGGTGATTGCTACAGTGTGGGTATTGAGTGTTTAACTGGGAGTGTGAGTGTGGGTGGGGATCAGTACGTCTTGACAATGGGCATCGAAGATCGATGGTGAGCGTAGTTGGGGATTGCAATGGAGTGGGTGACGAGGGACAATCTGGGAGTTTGAGCAAAGGTGGGGATCGCTACAACGTAGGTGAAGAAAGACGAACTAGGAGTGTGAGCGTAGATGGGGTTTTCTATGACTTTAATCCCACAAAAAAAGATTGGTGGTGAGTGTAGGTGGGGATCGTTATGGCATGTGCGGTAGGCAGGGAGAGACGAGGAGTGAGTGGTGACCAGTGCGTAACAAACTGAGAGTGTGAGTGTAAGTGGGGATTATGGCAGTGAGTGATGAAATAATATGTTAAAAATAAATAGTTGGAAATATTAAATGATAATAATATATTGATTTCTGAGTAACAAATCTCTATATTAATATGATAAAAACAAATTTAATTTTTAGTAATGTATATGTTGGTATTAAACAATTAATAATAGCATATATATTTTTTGGTAAAAAAAATGTTGGTAATTGTATGAAATACAAATAAAACATAATATTTGATGTAATTTATCATTTATAACAACAAATATATTTTTTGGCAACAAATTCTTGTTGGTAAAATTCAATTTATTTATAGTGGTAGCTCTCATGATATGTCATTGGAATTATATATTAGACCTCATAGTGGGTTGACTTCTTCAAATACATCGAAACGAAGGTGCATGTCCTGTTGTGACTTGATTCGGGCCTTATCTTGATGACGTTGTTGTGGCTTGTTTGCCGTGAGCATGGATGGATAGGATGCCTTATAGAGGAAGTCGATGAATGTTAAAATTTTCACAATGTTGGATCATCTCATTTAAAGATTATGAAATGTCGGATTATGATGGATATCCATGATATTATGAAATTTGAAGTCGTGATCTACAATGAAGAATAAGACCATTGAGGTCCGTGGAAGGCATGATTGGATGACTATGCATTCATCACATGCATAGTAAAATCCATCCCCTATAGAAATATCACTTGTTCCTCCCTCAAGTATTTAATCCAATATGATGCTACTGTGTCATCGAGATGGAGTCATGGTCAGCAATCATACCACATGTATCACAACCCCCGAGTTTATGGTCGTACGATTTTTTCCCACCCAATGCACATCTTCAACCTCATGCACTGCAGTCCATATACATAGTCCCACTCTCTTATTATTGTTATTATGCTCCCTTTGGTATCCACTATCTGTTCCAAAGTTAAAACCCATTGGGCATGGCCAACCCCAAGTCTGACATGGAGTAGTGGTCATGTAGGCATGGCTGGTTGGTGGAATGACAAATTTTTTTGCATAGATAAGGTCAAACATAAAATTAATCACTATGATATGTAATGATCCAAATAATATCCACTTAAAAAAATAAAATGTATTCATATATTCCATTCCCATGTAATTTATAAAAATTACATCAATTTTTAAGGGTCTTTGAATATTCATTGAAAAATATTGTAATGCACAACTATGGTTGCCCAAAAATTCCCCACTGTAGAATGAGATTACTTTAGAACAAAAAACATATTAGATTCTAATGTAAGGGTAAATAACATTATTAGATATCTAACGAGCCATGATATTTTAAACTCATGAGAGGATTAGTCTAGAGAATTGAATTAGAAACTCTCAAGTGTTATGAAGATGAGGCTTTTGGTCACAAATGCATGGGTGAATCGAATATAAGAAGCATCCTTGACTTGTGAAATGGAAATCCTGTAATTGATATTTATATTGTTTCTAGAATGAAATAGTTATTAGGTGAGAAGGAACATTTTGATGGATTCAAATTTAGGAACTTGGATCATTCTATGTATCCCATGGGGATGAGAATCGAGGTGTACGTAGTTCTAAAATATACCCCTATGCTCATTACAATCATAAATAAGGAATATAGGTTCATTGGTAAATATATCTATGATGAACAACCTTATGTGTATATAGAACGTACTTAGTGTAGTAAATATCACTATTTATATAAAAAAATACTAGGAAAATATCCACATTTAAGTAGAGACGTTGCTCAGATCATCCACGATGCCCATCCTTTTTATTTAATTTCAAACAATCCCAATAGCCTAGATTTTTGTTCCTAATGATCAAAAGGATACGCTTTGATAAATTTTCATGAATTGCCACTAACATGAAATTCTTCATTGATGCACATGCTTCATTATTCTTCAGATTTCATTGGTTTATAAGAACAGTTTGTACATGGTATTGTATATGACTTCTCTAACTTTTTCCAATGTCTTGTTAATTAGCGAGCTTGGCATTATTTTTTTAGATGATATGTGATGGGACCCACCTGCTTTGTATCTTTTCATTATTATCGCTAAAATTTTTCAAAGCATCATATGGATGAAGACATAGTGGTTACGAACAAGAATTTATCTCAGGTCACCTTTTTATAGCATTTTGACATTACAAGATTCAGTTTATATTTTATTTTATAGATGCTAGATATTTTTTACATCACACAATATTCATTTACAGTGTGTCGGGACATGAATTTCACCCAGCATTCCCTTATCATGTTCTCATCTTGGCATGTGTCATATCTCTATTTGTTTTAAGGTTATACAAGTTAGACCATTTGTGTGATGTAATTTAGGGTGTTAGATATTGGACCTTTAGTGTGATTAAATTTTGTGTCACTATGGTAGGACATTTGGTTTGGTATAATTTATGGTCTTTATGCTTGAACTGATAGTGAAGACCATGGGATATGGATCAACCAATCAATGAATGACCTAAAACAGACATAGGTGTTAGGTTCTGCTATCATGTTTATTGGGATCACAATTATTGGAGTTCCTTTCTTGCAAGGAAGAGATTCTTTAAGTTAGTGTGTTGAATCCATTATGTGTCGATAGCATGGCCATCAACTGATGATCTCCACACATTTCCAAGGGTCATGGAAGATTTATGGAAGCAATATCGGTTTGAAGATATATAATAAGGATACAAAAACCACCTTGATGGTTGGAATATGGGTGATGTAAATCATAACCCAGAATCTTGGGTATTTGAATAAAGGATGGATCCTCAATATTTGGAATTCCCCATACCATTTTAAGATGTTTGGTTCTGCCTCGATGTCATGATTGAATGTAGGTATTGAAGATATTTTCTAGCAAGGAGAATATTCCTTCGGTTGTTGGGTAAAATCCATTATTGATCGACTTCAATACCAATAAATTTTGATCTCCATTTCATTATAAGGGCCATGACTGATTTTATAAAACTGAAATATCTAGATGATGTTGTTTGGTATGGAAGTAATTCTATATAGAAAGGGTTCTAGAAACCTATGGTAACTTATCACTTAATGTGAAGCTCCTGCACTACACCCTCTGGTTTTGAATCTTGAAGCATATGCCATAAAATGTTCTATAATAGAGTTTCTCATTTTGGACATGATAAAGGTTAGAAAACCCAGTGAGGTAACATTGAGAATGTAAAAGGAACATGAATAGTCTGGTTTCAAAAATTTTAATCATGGACCACGAATATCTATGTTAAACCCAAGAGAAAGAAAACTGGTGGATACAGGTAAACTGAGGCTCCACTATTCACAATGTCAAGAGAATAACTCCTCAGTTTAAGGGGGCCTTCCTAGAATCTGATGGCTAGTTTGAGAAATCAACTCCCTATTACCTACCTATCATGTGGAGGTTGTGTCAGCTCATACATCAAAGGCATAAGGTGGTTTATAAAATGTGTAATATTCAAAAAGGTTCTGAGCACCCTAATAGTTATTTCACCAACTAGAGAACATTTTATCTTGGATAGTAGGTGTGAAAAATAATTAATCTTACTTTTTCATAGACTAGGGGGTTCATTAAGCATATCTTGGCCTTTTTTGGGTAATAAAGTGGACCCTATGAAAATTATGCTTTATTTATTTTCATTATAAACAATGGAGATGAATATTTTAGTGAGAAAAGAATTGTATTTTTCAATGTTCTCCCTTTATAGGTTTTCAACTTAAATGTGTTCTGTATATTTCGCTTGCTGTTTATGAACATTACATTCGGACCATTATAGGCCATAAATTATGTTTTTAAAACATTGAACAAATGAAATTTAGTTTAATGCCATGACTGATATGGTCCTAATATGGTATATGTTAAAAAGGGACTAAGTAGGATACCCAAGGTCAGGAGAACCCCAATATCCTTCTGAGTGGGAGACAGAAATATTGTAAATCGCAGCTTTAGGTTCGCAGGTCATGTGTAATTATATAGGATAGAAATTCCGGTTATGTCTTGTAACACTTTGAGATTTTAGGATCTACCTTGGTGTCAATAAGAATCACAATAATAATAAATTAAATCAAATTGGAAAACTATATCACCATTTGGTCAGTCTGAAGACCTTCTACAACAATAGAATTTCTGAACTGAGAGATATCTATTATTTTGAAAGAATTGTGAAAAGTTTTAGGTGACCTGAAGTGATAAGGGCATGAACTGTGCAATGTGAATTCACTATCCTTTAAATTAAGGTAGAATAACCTTATACTGATTTTTTACTAAGGTAAGATCCTTGTGGTCTATTGATATGGAATAAAAAATGTGTTATTTACTGTACAGTTTATCTTCATATTGTGGGTACATTTCCCATGCAGTTTAACATCATTCAGTAAGGAGATTTTTTGGGCAGTTTTTCATCCTACGATGAGGATGTAGGTACCAATGTGAATAGATGAAAAAATAATTGGTTGGGACAAGTGGTGGAAGTTCGTAAATCACTATATATCTCAGGAAATTGATAATCAAACCACACATATTTCGGAAAGGTAGTGTAGGATAACATCATGCATTGAGGATGTGGATCCATTTAGGTGAAATGGTTCTATTTCAGTTGGGCAATTGAATGGAATTATGGTTATAGAAATGTATCATGTGGTGATGGAAATAAATGAATAGATATTTCTAAACTATGTTTATTTGGTACGTCTGACCAATATACAATGTGGGGGGATATTTATATTTATTTGTTGTGAGGGGGAATGATATAGGAAATCATGTAGTTCCAATATATCATGTATGGGATTGAATCAAGCAACATGTAGCTCTTGAATGATAAACTCTCTCTTTATAGGTATGGCCCATACAGAGATGTGGGCATTGATTCCATTAATTTTGGTAGATGGGCCAATGATTGAATACCCAGTTGTTATTATATATAAAATGGTAATATGTTCAAGAGACTAGTAGTACATAACGAATCGTGTAATTTTACATCATGTGGTAAGGAAAACAGATTGAATGATCTGAAAGGTGTTGATTTTGTGTATGGGCCCAAGGATGGATGTCTGAGCGTAACTAAATATCTCATTTAAAACTAGAATCATGACTCACATAGATATTAAAGAACCATTCATTTTAACATCTTGAAGAAAGGACGTGGGATCCTCAACCTGAATATGGATAGAGTGGATGGAGGTTGGGTAGAAGACCAACACCATGTGTAGTTTTCCTCTAAGGTGAGGTTCATATTAGTATTTTGTTTTATGTAATGTATGGGAAATTAATTGTGTATTTTGATATCATTCATTGACGACCCATTTTATTCCTCTTATGTCCATTCAATGAGGCTGAGATGTGGCTATCGAAAGTGATGATGCCTTGTTTTTTCATGGAAGCCTTAACCGAGACTCTTAAACCAATGTGGATTATTCATTGTGTGATAAATAATGAGTGATAAGGGATACTCTAACTATGTAGAATAATTTAAAAGATAGACTAGGGAATTTTTTTTAATTTAGTAGCAAGACCAAGATATAGAATCACAGTGTCCCTACATATCTCATAGGAAATGAGAATCTAGAAATACCTAGTTCTAGGAAACCTATGTAGTCTAGCATAATTTGGTATGGATGTGGGATCATCTATGTGAAAGAAGATGCATATTAATGATCTGTGAAATTTTATGTTAGGCGGTAAGGAAGTAGATCACCTAATGGGAAGGAAAATTGATGTTTTGGATCTGTCTAGATTTACTTTATTCTGAGAGTACAATTTCCTTTCAATTTAATGTCACGAGGAAATGTAATTTTTATTGTAGATTAAAGTCAGGTGGTAGTGAAATTGGATCAGTCGATGTGAAAGGAATGAAATCCCATATATAGGCTCAAGAATAGAGGTTCAGGAGTCAATATTTATCATGTGATCAAAGGAATCAATACATCTATAGTTCATAAGGAATCATGTAGTGTGATGTAATGTGGCTAGTAATAACTCATTATAATTTACAATATTATGTTATAGAAAAAGGATACCTTCGAGTTTAATGTCATTATATTTAGACTTGATCCAGTCATTTTAATTCATTTTGGTGAGAATGATGGCCATACTGTTTAATGTCTCACTGTAAGGATGATGTTCATGATGTTTATCATCTTTTGTTGATGAATAACAACATGGATTACTCAGATGTGGATGCACATGTGAAGATAACTATGAAATGTATTTATTGACTAATATCTCAGTGGTGGGTGGTGTGACACGCTCCCAATCCATGGTGGCCAAAACGTATGATCCATTATGATAAACCTTATTTAATATATAAACCCATTTCCACATGGGTTCATGTTTAATGGGATTCATTCCAAGTATCATCAAGGATCTGAGGGAAAACATTATTTCTTATTAGAGTATTTAATGATGGACACCCTTTTTATAAAAGGTTCATTCCAACTAATTCTAATAGACCTCTTGGTTGTATAATGTGTGCAATATATTCTCATCTAGCTGCTCCAATTTTTCCATACACTTTTGGTATTGTTCAACATTTGAGATCAATTCGTTAATGGATATTCTTATTGAAGGTAGTTGGAAATATATATGTAACAATGTCTTATTCCTATACACTTATGAGTATATAATTTCATGTGTGGAAGTGTGTGTGGTGGTCCAGTAGGCCCATAAGTCATGGGGGATTTTCTACAAAATAGGCTCCTTGTCCTTGTTCACTATCTTCAGGAGTATATTCGATAGATTCTTTTCGAAGGGATCTTTCTATCCATATGCTGATGCACGATAGTCAGATGAGTGATTGGTATCAATATTATACTCCTGGTAGAATTTCTTCAATTTTTTTAATATATGTAGGTGTTTTTTCCCACCAATATTGTGTGATGGACACCAAATCTAGTGATGATAAGGTACATCATGAAGCTTATTATATTCATAATCCCAAATTAATAGAGGGGTATTTCCTCATCCCAATTGAAAAATAAGCGTGTAGTAGTTAGTATGTATTTGAACTACTTAGCAATGGTTAGGGGATATGGCCCCACAACATCCATTCCCTAAATGGAAAATAGACCATAATATTTATCTCTAGATAGAATTTCTATGGGATCATGGATTTAGTTTTCATGGATATGGAATGCATTATATTTCTTTGTGAATTACAAGGAGTCATTTATGACGATGTTCTAGTAATATTAGACCACTTTATTTGGTTTGTGTGCCTGATTCTAGATTGATGGGCGCCATAAGATCCTACATGGACTTATTTCTTGTGTGAGAGAGAATATCCTTAACATCTTCAACTGATGATGATTTTATCAATTCCTCATTTATAGAGACATTTATTATCATTTGGGCCTTCCTGTAAATATAAAGTTGATGCTTGATGTAGAATATGTTCCCTTCCATCAGAATCTATAGGGAGAATCCTATTTTGGAGATATGAAACTATGGGATCGATCCATTTAGGGGGATCATTTTCTAATCAATCTCTGGGGTGGTTCTAACCTTATGTTTTTCTTATATATCTTATATGATGATTTATTATACAATTAATCAATGTGTGATGCAGACTTTTACTTCCTCTCAGTCAGCATCATCCAGAATGGTGGCTGTATTTGCAATTTTGTCGGTGAGAGAATTCTCTGATCTAGGAACATGATGAAATATTTTTTCTGAAATGTATTCTCCCACAACCCCCCCCCCCCGAAATTTTCTACTAATGGGTTGATTTCATTCTTTTTGATGGAATATTCTCCATTGATCAGATTTATCAACAATTTTAACCCCCTTTGATATTCAGGTAAGTTATGTGCATCTGTTGGTCTCGTTCCAATTCAACAACAAGGGATTGATATTCTACATATTTATTTTTTCAGAATTCAGATATTGAGAAAGAGTAGGGTAAACGGCTTTGTCTATAAGAAAAAATAAAATCCCAAGAACAACCCAATTGAGCTTCGATTTTTCCATCATTGTAACTAAAAGAGAATAGTTGGTTCTATCAAAGTGAATCTTCTATGTCTGGGGAGTGTCATAGGAATATAATTCCTCTTCATCTAGGATCTCAATGTCTTCTGGTGTATTTTTTAGAGTAGGATTTGTTTCGAGTAAGTCATCAATGGATTTCCCTTTTATTGACTTCCGTGATATGAATTGAATGTCATATTTGCAGAATGACCACTCATCGAGCTAAGAGCCATCAAAACATAGGTCGAACAAAGATGTACTAGAGAGGATCAATATGTGGAACTAGATAGGCTTCTCAGTGATTCATGTAATGGCTCACCTTTTTCATAGTAATGACGAGTGAAATGAATTTCTTCTCAAAATCATAATATATGGTCTCAGTAATAGAATCATCCTATTGGGGTATTAGATACTATTCTCACTTCCCGCATAATTTTTAAATATGAGGAAGGCATCGAGGGAGCGCTCTATGGTAGCCACATATAATATTACTGTTCTTACTTCAACTAGAGGAATCCAATCATGATGGTGTAGAAAGTACTACTTGATACTATTGAATGATTTTTTGGAAGTCACTGCGTTATTGAGAGAAAATTCCGTTCTTCATTATCTTGGTTAGGGGGAGAGCTTTTTCTGCAATGTTGCTATGATTTGTCGAATTTAAGTGAGGATCCCTTAGTGTCCTCTTGGTTTTTTTAGATTTATGGGGTGTGGAATTGAAAAAAATATCACTAGTATTATCTGGATCAACCTCAATTCCACCAAGGAATATTTTCGATGATTCCCAGAATTCACATTTTATGGAATTAAACATTAGACGATGTTGTTTATGTTTTTTAATAAATGTTTGGAAATTTGTAAAATTATCACAATGCTATCAGGATATTAAAATAAAAGTTGTCTACATAACATTAAGTAATATATCTATGGAATGGATTAATTATGTGATGTATAGAATGATGATATGTGGATCTGACATTCATTAAACCAATGGTAATAACTTGATAGAAAAAGATACCTAGGGGTGCTATGAAGGAAATGGATTCTTCATCTTCTATGGTCATCTTGATTTTATATTACCCCAAGTTCTCATCTATGAATGAAATGGATTTGAAACTGGTAGTTACATTGATCTAGTGTTCTGTGATTGATAATGGGAAATCTAGTTTTGTGAAATGCTAATTAAGGTATCTGAATTCAATATGGACAATAATATTCCTGTTATTCTTTTTTGACATTGATGATATTGTATAGACATCATGGGAATTGAAATTCTAGCAAATTTTTGTATTTGATAAACATGTCAACTTCCACCTCTACATTGGTGGAATGATAGGGGTACATCCTTTTGGTAGTTATAATGATGACTTCATACAAATTACATAGCCTGAGATAGTGTGCGTACATTTAGATATTTAGTATAGGACCATCTATAAATATCCAAGTGAACACATATTAATGATTCAATAGAATTGAAATGTATATCTCTTTATCTTCTTGCATCATAGAGATAGTAATAATAGTAAGAATTTAGTATTCTTATATTCTTATATTTATTTGGGTGAGCTCAGATATGGTGGTGGAGATCCCTTATTTTAATGTTGGAGGATCATTCATTATATCATCTTTATTCCTCCAATTATGTTTCTATGGATGCATTTTTAGATGAATCTAGATATTTAAGGGCTTCATGGGCATTATTAGGGTGATGGAGGCTATTAGAAGAGAGATCATCATCCCTTTATATGTGAGTCATCGTATTCTGATACTGATGATGATTGTCATTTACACATTCAGTAAGGGTAAAAGGGGCTTAGACCTCTGGGATTATATCATTTAACATGATTGGATTTACCAGGATCAGATATTTTCTATTGAGAAAAATATAATGATTGACATGGGCGATGCTCAAGCCATTGGAAATGAAACCATTATATAATCATATTCCATTGGTTTCCATCCTCCCTCCTTGTAGAGACTTTCCACATCATCTGATTCTCTACATGTCTCGAAGTGGGTGTTGTCACTATGTATTATGTTGAACATTCCATCGAAGGGTCACTTCAATCATTGATGAAATATTGATTATACTGCAAAATGGAAATAGAGAATGTTCCTTCCATAAAGGAAATTATATTTGGGGTCTTTCTAGATAACCAATAAATCAACGTCAAATGTGATTTCACCAAAATATCCTTTGAGTTTGATCTTCCTAAGGGTTCTTGTCATACAAATGAATATTCATCTCAATAAGTGATATACCCCTTCCCCATATAGTAAATGTTGGAGGCTATGAACTAGGACGAGATTCATCCCATAACCATTATCAACAAGAACCCTTTAGGCATTGGTATTTTTTAGTCTTCTTGAGAAATATAAGGGCATGGTATTTTCTTGAAGGGCCTCTTCCATGTCCTAGCCAGTGAGCGATATGGAAACATAAAATCCTAACGACATGGTATCCACTCTATAGACCTCGGTCGAATAAAATTTTATCTCAAACTTTTATGGGATATGGATGAATTCAATATGTTACTAACTTTGCAATTTTTAAATTTCGGATTGAATTAAAGATAGGGATCATGTCAAAGTCAATATCCAGTAATTTCAAAATGTTGTACATTTGTGCTAATAGTTATTGCTTCCCGATATGGGGTTGATTTTGTGCATATTTTTAATGGGACAAGTAATTCGAAGTGGAATGTCTCGGGGCTTATGTAGTGGTCATTGGATAATATTTTACTAGTGATGTTGTCTATGTTGTCTATACCCATTGTCAAAGTATATCAGATAATTGAACCCCTTCTAGGAGATCATGAATGAAATTTTAATGTGAATTCCCACTAGATAGTTCTGGGACACCTCCATGTATATTTTAAGTATAATATAGTGCATGAACTAAATTATGAGATGCGTCTATGAATTCCATTGTTATATTACCTTAATAGTGGGGCTGAATTTGTCTGCATTGTCCTTTATATCCTCATTTCCAGTGCATGCGACCTCTTATACGCTAGTTATGTATGAAAAAACCATATTTGAGGTTATATTCATCATTGTGGAAGCTGTCTACCAAGTGTATCATGTTTATATAACTATATATTATATCTTCATCAGATGAGGATTCTATTTGGTAGGGCTTTTGACGTTCCTTGGATGTTACAAGGAAGAAATTAAAAAGAGTTAGGGATTGTTTTAGAGTATAATATGAATCTTACTCTTCTATTTTTTATTGATTCTTTAGTCACTCCTACTTTTTGGAGGAATATTTGATGATTCCTCTTTGTGTGGTGGAGCTATTGTGGGGTTTCAAAACTATTTTTTTAGGATGGTGTGATCTCAATCCATAGGTATTTTTTTGAGAAATCCAGTTTTAAAAATTTTGGCCATGACTGGCTGAAACATTCTTCCAAACATCCTCTTCTTCTAACCAGATGATGGTTAAGAAAGACACATACTCTACAATGTTTTCTCATTCTACCTATATATAGATGATCATCCCTATTTGGACTAAATTCAATGCAATGAAATCTCACATGTTATGACCAATCCTTCTAATTTATGGACAGTCATCTGTATGATAAGTGAGATTGAGTTCAATAATATTTCAAGGTTGTGAAACCATGAATAAGTTATAGACCATGGTGGCCCAAAAATAACTATGGACATGTACATTTTTTAATGGCTATTATTTTTTTATCCATTCCTCAAATCATGAGAAACAATGATTCCACTTTGATTTTGGAAAAGGGGAATTATATTGTTGTCGCTTCTTGATAGGAGGTGATTGATAGTTCAAAGACTTCATAGGTTCTTCGATGCTTACTACATCTGCCTTGAGGGTTGTAGCTTTATATTATTCTTTTCTTGTCCTTTTATGCATTTTTTAGCATGAGTCGTGTTTTAGACCAGGTTCACATAATAGCCTTATCAAAATGTTGCGTCATTTGAATGAACTCTGGGAACCCACATTGATACTTCGGGGTGATCAAAGGTGTTAGAAAATTATCCATATTATTTTCCGCAAAAATATCAATTATTTTCTCCTATGAGAGAGGTATAATGAGCAAAAAGCTTAAACCATTCCACCATGATATAAAATTCTAAACCCTCTATTTGTTACATTTTTTCTGTTTTCAGGTAGATCAAAATCATTTTTCTCAGAGTGGAGAGGGAATGATAAATGATCTGATGATTACGGTCTTCCCATACATCTAAAAGGATTCTATACCAAACATATTATGGCTTAGTTTTAGTTTTTATGAAACAAGTCATCTTTTTTTGCCTCTTATTTATCATGTGGGCCCATAATCAACCAACATCCGAACACAAAGTGTGTGAGATATTGTTTTTGGTTGCATGTACTAAGAATGGAAGACAATGTATGATTTCTAAAGTTGTATGTAGGTAGATTATGATACACCCATTCTAGAAAAGGATTCATTTTATGTATCAAAGGTGTGCTTTTCCCTTCAATGAATTCCATTTTTGTTTTTAGGGACTTGAGGATGATAAGTAACTCTAGGGGAACTACTGTCTCAACCACATCCTATTTACAGGGAGGGAGTAGGGGCCAATGAAGTGTTATTTTATTAATTTCATATTGATTATTTATTTTTCATGTGACTTAATTATTACCCTGATAAGGGAGAGGCTATCACTGAAAAAGAGGGATGTCATGATCTTTTTTACTTGTACATTTATATAGACTACATTTCAAGATCCTGAGAAAATATGATGCTTAGAGACCACTCTTACAGGAGGATTGACTCTGGGAGGGAGAATATTTTTCTCTTCATAAAGATGAAACCTATCAGGAATATTTCCCCTGTGTTGTTCCTTGTATATTTTCCAGTGTGTTTTTTCCCATTCATATTGTGACTGTTGTTCCTCTATGGAAAGAACTTAAATTATTCTAGGTGGTGATCAAGATGTAGCTACACCTTTCCCCTTGGTAAATTTTCATCATGTATTTGGGAAATCGATATTTTGCAGTTCCATATTTGGGATCCTTCATTTATTCTAGGTGTGTGAAGCCTCATTTTGTGTAGCCATGTCACCCTCCACTCAGGGTAGATTTCCCTTATTGCGGCCAACAAAATTTGTGTCTTGATCAATTTTTTCCATGTAGATATTGATGAAATTCATAGTGGAATCTCATTAAATGGTGGTTATGCCATTACATTTAGGGAAACAAGATGACGTTTCACTTCCTTCATTAGGGTTGTAAAATGAGACATTATCCTTATTGGGACATCTTGGCTTGCAAACCCAGATGGGCCTGATCTCTTTTGTCGTAGGGTCCTCTCGTCTTAGCATATGAATAATTAATTTTAGAGATTTTATGGTTCTGTCAATCATACATTCCCTAACCATCCGAGGATTGTCTCACAATAGTAGGGATAAGATGGGGCACTGAATTTATGTTTCCAAACTAGGAGAAGACTAATTCTCTCTATGGTGATAATGATGATGAAAATTCCACTAGAACAATGTGGTGGGAGGAATTTGTGACTAAAATTGGCCCTGATCAGTTATATTATTTAGGATCAAATGATTCCTGTCAATTAATTGATTAATTTTTATTTGGAAATGTGGATATGAATTGTGCATGCCGAGTGGGTTGGGTGATCTCAAGTCTCCATTGATTATCCTAGTGGCCTCTTATGGGATTATGAACCAGAATTTAGTGATTGAGATAGAAATTCCCCCATCCGAGAGGTATGAGGGTCACATGAATCTACTTAGTATATATCATTAATCCTCTATGGAATTGATGTTACAAGGGGTAGAGGTAGAGTTAGATATTCCCCTATCCCAGGAGGCAGAGTCCTATTCTAGATAGATACTATGTAAGATGATAATGTGACTCGTTTGATGTGGCATAACATTGATCGCATCATATATGGGTGTAATGACATCCAAAAATGAGAACCATTATTCAAGTGAAGATGTCTGAATTATGACAACTACATTCCCAAGGTCTGATATTTGTCCTCACTACTGTGAGAGGACCAGTATTATGTTTTTTTGGATATCATCTCCCTCAATAAGTGATGTATGGAAATCATTGAAGTAGTTTCATTCCATTGTAGTGACTAACTATCATTAAATATATCATTCCTATGATTTCACCAATTTCTATAACATTTCAGCATCAAATATCATAGGAGTTATATTTTTTCATGAGTGAAAAATGTGTAGAATTTCATACCTTCCCCATCATGGAATATGGATGCATGATGTGGATTAGTAGACCAGCTGTCAAAGTGTAAAAATGCAATGGTGAAAAGTGTGTTGCATATTGGAACTGCGATTTTCGATTTTGGATCCTATACCATGGATTTAACAGCTAGGCCTAGCATACAATAAAGTATCTTGGTTTTCTAAAGTTGACACTTGTATCATAGATAAGATATATATCGAGCCTTCTTCCATTGATAACAATCCCACATATTTGGGCATATATATAAAATTCACTCCTTTTTCTAGGTCATCTAGTATATCATTTTTAGAGGTAAAGAGGGTCCATATCATGATGGAGAGTTTTTTTTCTACTAACTCGCTTGATATGTCAATGTTGGAATCTTCGTCACTAAAATTACACACATGCATCTAGTCTAAAAACAAAATATGGATATGATCAACTCATATTCAAGGGAGTGGAGTGTTTCTGGATGTTGATCAGGAACCATATACAGTTGACCTCTATGTTTGATGAACCACTCTTTATGAAGGTTTTGGTGCTTGGAAAACCTCTCTATTTGGATGTATTAAATAAAGTGGAGGATTTTCTTGTTTGTGGGAGATATCATCATAGGGAGGTTGACCATGGTAGATGTGATGAGTAGAGACCATGTGATCTATCTCCACACTACCACTATGAAAAATATTATAGTAATTACTATCTTTTTTCATACACATAGATAGAAGATTGGATGTACCCTCGTGATGTCGTGATGTATCTTAATAACCCTCAAGGACACTTAAATTGACCAGATTATGAATATGGGCCATGTTATGCATCATGTTAGAAATATACCAACCAACCTTTTGGGACTATGAAAGGATATGAGCTAGATATCTGATGGTTTCAGGAACATGAATTTAAACATCTTGTGTTGTTGGAATATGTTCATGTTACTGATATGTTGTGGGAGTTTTAAAATAAGATGTCTCGTTATTGAAAATAATTTGGTATTTTCATAAGGCATGAGACATTTCCACTTGGTGAGCCTTAGTGAATATGAGAGTATGATCTTAATCCTGAGCCATTGGAATATGTCTCTGGTCATTCTTGGTAAGAGTATGTTCCTTCCCTGAGGCATGTGACGCTCTCACCTAGTGATCCTTGGTTGGGATAAGAATATGAGCACTATAAGAAAATGCATTCCTTACAAGAATATAGTGATATGAATCCATAACGAGAGAAGGAATATAGACATCCCCTTGTGTTACCTTGAAATGATGTTCGTGAAATCATTCATCAAAAAAATTAGGAATATGTGCTTGGTATAGTGATCTACCGGAATATGCCAAGAAGATTCACTGAAAAGAATATGAGCATGTCTCTATGTTTGTTACAATTATCACATGGTCAACCCTAGCTAGAACACGGATATATGCCAAATCCTAGGTTGTTGGAATATTGTGTTGGACTTTATAGAAATGAATATGAGCATGTATAAAGTCTTACTCCCTTATTCCATTGTGGGGGGTATCCATAGTAGGGATATGAGCCTGATCATGGCACTTTAGAATATGTTTCTAGACTTTTTTAACAGGGATGTTTCCTTTTCCTGAGGCATATGTGTCTCTCACCTAGTGATCCCCGATTGGAGTGGGTCTATGATCCCAATCTTATGGCTTATACATTATTGGAATATGTCAATAATTCTCATGTAATGGAGAATGAGTGGATTGTTTCTCTGGTACAACCACTTTTTCACAATGCTCAGAGTGTTGAGTAGTACTGGGTGTAGAATAGGAGTATGCGATAGTCAATTTATCTGTAAAAGTGATAGAATATTTCATTAGAGATCATCAGTTGTTGCAAAAATATATTGGCTTTTATGAAAAGTGTCATTGGGGTTATAATCCTTCACTTTGTTTTATCTCCAATATACACAGGAAAATATATTCAATTTGAGTGTGGATATAAACAGACTTTTATCCAATTTATTAAATTAAAATATGTTGATGGACTTCATGCACATGGGAAGAGATATGCTCCTCCCCCATGCCTATTGTTGGAATATACCAAAAGACGTTTTCTTAGTCAGCATGTATACGATCATTCTTTCTGGTTCCTGACAGAATAGGTCAGAAAGCATCATCAGTAGGAGTGGCGATATGATCCCCCTTTTGGAAATCTAGCTTCTACCTCCCCTAATGATCCTTCTTTACTTCACATTATTGGGTGTCATAGGCGGCTTCATGTCGATTGGAGGTGGGTACTAGTGGGATGGTGTTGGATATGTTGGTCTACAAGTTCCCTCCTTTGTTACAATTGAACTCAATGTTAGATATATTGGTCCTCTTGATCAACCATTATCATAGATTCAAGGTTTCTGTTGTTTCCTCCAAGGATAACATCCTAAAGTGGCTGGTTGTAGAGAAATGGTCTATTGAATTAGTGGTATCCTTCCTCGGGCAATGCAATCTTGCTGGCTTTCATGCTTAGAAAACCTCATTGGAAACTTTAATGGTTGGGATTATTCCATGTTAGTTGTAATCCAAGAAAATCATTTCTTCCAACTTCTTTTGGATCTATAGATAATGAGAGGCCATTTTACGACCCTTGAGGGTTTCTATCATAGGTGATTTATTCGAACGAAAACTTGATAAAGAAGACATTTTCATAGATCGAGATGATTTTAGTATCTATATTCATAATGATAATAAGAAAAATAGTAATTGATTAGGGTAGTATCTGTGGAATGATGTGCTCAATTTGAAATGCATGGTTAAAAAAACTAATATGATATTCTGGATCTAGCCATTCATATCACTTGGACTTATCAATTTGAGGATAGAAATATAGTAACCCTGGTTACATATGATCATTAATATTATCATTCTATTCATACTCCTTAACGATTATAACCCAATAATTTGTTATTACAGAGATTCTTGTTAGGTACAAATAATTTAGTTATGTATAGTTGGAAATAGAAATGGTCTAACTAATAATAGTTTATCATTATGTAATTAGAGAGATTCACATTAGGTTCACCATACTTTCATCGAGATAAGTTGCTTTGATGTGATCTAGTTTATAGTTTGCTTGTGGGGGGTTTGTGTTGTTCACAATCTTGAACATCGAGTTTCCACTATCACTCTCAATAGAAATTCTAAATGGTTCCCAAATATATAACTGGCTATAAACCAACTTTCCATTGGTAGGTGGCCCTTTGGGATTTCATGAAAAATATTACGTAGGAAAAAAATTGGTCAAGAGGATGGGAGGTCAGGATCCTAATCCCTTTTTGTGGGAATTGATTCCTACATAAGGACTCTCTTATATATTTAAAATATGTTCATGAAATTTTTCCCAGATCCCGATAGAAGTAATATTATCCCTATGTCAAAAACATGGTTATTAATATGTATAGATAGGAACAGTTGCGTGCACATCACGATTTCTCTATCACTCTCTTATTTAGTTATGATGATTCTGGATATGACCATTTTTTTGCACTGTAGAGTTTATTTCCATATAGAGAGGTGGTTGGTTTATTAGAAATTGGAATGAATATCTAAGAGGCATTGCACATATTTTGTGAAATAAAAATTAAAACTCACTTAGTCTTTTTATATAGTTTAATCATTTATGATCTGACCCATCAATCTAATTTAATGGAAAGCGGTAAGGATGCGAATATTAGGCTTGAACCACTATGAGGCATCCCACATATCTTATTTGAAATTGAAATCATATTATACATAGCTCATTCATAGGGAATCCATGTCATGATATATATGAAAAAAAGTCTTTGTGCATGACTTATGCATATGAGACTACCCTGGAATCTACTTCGAGAATGTAGCCCTTTGAGTGGAGTTGGGATGTAATCATACATAGATCCCTATGATGGACCCATAGTAGTGGAATTCAAAATATTCTTTTAATACAAACATACATGGTCTCTAACCCATGTAATCCATGATTAGTGTGAGAAATAAGAGATTGTGGTACATTAGACACATTTCATGTGAAATATCAATACGATGCTTACACATTGATGTTTACCTTGGAGAGGCATGATTACCCATCTCATGATGATATGTTATGGTGATCAGTAGCTAGTAAGGATTCATAGATAATAATGGATACATCACATATAAAAGAGGAATACGGTTGAATGTTCCATATTGAGGCCCACATGTCTTGAGAACAAATTGGTCTGTTAGAAAAGGTGTTCTTGTCATAAGGAATTTTGCTGACATTCCCTAGATTCTTGCTGGACATGACTTTATTTCCTTCCCGATATTTTTGGGTGTTAATCCATTATGGAAAACACACACAATATTTTCGTCCTGAAATTATTATGATACCTTGCATGAAATATTGTGGAATGAAAAAAGATATTCCAAATGTTTATTGTGGACTTGACCGGGATCTTGTGCTTGAGCAACCGACTTATCTCAGATGTCTTTGTATGAGTGAAGCAGTCATTTCCAAGATCATTTATCTAATCAAAGAGGAAATTTCTGGGTTCTTGTGTATGATGGATATAGAAAAGACCATTCCCAACAACTTGATAAACGTATCTTTGGGATATTTCATGGAAATATTGACATGTCAATAAGATATTGAGAAATCATCCTAACATGTATAGAGTCTATATTATGATGATGATTTCATGTCTAGGGGATTTCTCCTCATCAAATTTTATTGTCTTTAGGTTGTCTCGTGACAATTAAGAAATGTCAAGGAGCTTCTACAAGATCAATCTAACTCATCTGATGCATGCCTCATGGAAACATTGACTCATCCAAAGCCACAAAATGAAATAAAAATTCACCTGAGGAATATTGTGATCACATGTTGATAATATATTCACGTGGTGGTGACTGACATATTTTTTAGGATATCATTCTTGTTCAAAACCCACATGTGTCTGTCCAATGGGATCATTCCACAAATCCATGTGGGAAATATTTTCCTATGAAAAGGGATTTATGGCTATGGTAGGGTCATTCCATTAGTTCATCATAGAGTTTAGTCCATATACATGTTGGGGAATGTCCATGTGAGGGGTCCACAAAAAGATCCATCCTTAATGTGAATCTCAAGACCCAAATGGGATCTTATGTTGGGCTCTATGATCATGCCAAGGTGATTCATAATAACACAGAAAGAATGAGTAGGGATCCATGAGGTGTATGGATGGTTTTTTCAAATTTTATAGCCATCATGTCTGTGGGTGTCTTAATGACACTAAACGATTCACACACAATTGCAATCCACATGACCTCCATGGGGTCCATTGATGATATATATACTTATGAACATGTGGTACAAATAAAACCAACAACATGCATGGATGATGGAAAGTGTTATATGGACAAGGTTTTCATTGCATGTCATGGAATATGTGGGGAGCACAAGTACTCAAATTTATATACTGAAGTTGAGAAGAGGAGCACCATATGATTGAGAATGGGGGTACCTAGGAGACAAAAGTGTAATTTTTTGAGTTTCTTTCATATATAGTGGGAACCACGTAATATATACTTCTATGGTTGTGCTCGATCATCTAGAAACAAAGAGTTTGTATCCTATCATGATGCATGTCCTCTGAGGTATGCCTTCAAACACTAGAATGAGATTGTTGTACACCTAATGAATTGTCCTACATGTGAGGTTCTATTTCTTATGTGATTTCGTGATCTGAAGAGAGGCATGAAGGAGGTCTTCTGATGAAATGCAGGGGATTCAAACCCGGACTGAGTATGAGGTAAAGGTTATGCTTGGTTAGATTACGAACCCAATGTGATATCACACGATTATGTAAAAAACATTAAATAACTAGTCATCGCATGAAACTCAGTTCGTTATGTGACCGATTGATATTCAAAAATACATACCTTCAGATCTTGTCATCTCTTGAGGGAGTTCTCTAAGGATGGTCATCAGTGTGATCTATTCCACCTTCCTTGTTTTACAGAGATCTTTCCCCTCCCACTCGTGTTTATTTTCCATAATGGGAGAAAGGTATTTATAGGTAATGAGATACCCTGTACACCCTCTTCATGGGAGGGATATTACATTCACTAGTGAGGTAGTTGAGGCTTTTCCAGATCTACATCACATAGTTGTAAGACAGTGCCACATGGTCCTCATTATCTTGGTTTCCTTCCATGATGTTATATTATATTAAAAATAAAATATAAGTTTGATGAGAAATATTCTGATGAAAAAAGGGATCATGGTCTTAAACTGCTCATGATGCCTTTAAATATTTTCATCACTTTAGTCACATTATTAAAGGAAGATCATGAGATGGTTTCGAGAATTGGAAGGAGCTCTAAAGACATGCCAATGGAATTCTAGATTGGAACTTGTGGTGGATTCAGTTCATCAAATTCATGAAAATTAAGTTGCATGTCTTATAGATATTTGATTTGGTCCTCATCTTGATATCCTTATGTTAAATTGTATGTTGTGATCTTGGATGGATAGGATTCTATTGGGAGTAATATGATGACTGTTTGAATTTTCATAGTGGGTCAATATATCATTTTATGAATGTGGAACATGGTATTGTGATGGACAACTTAGATCGATTGAAATGTTAAATCGTGATTTGTGGGACAAAAGAAAATAGATGAGATCAGCAGAAGGTGAAATCAGATGGCAAAACTTTCATCGTGTGAATGGTACTTATGGAAAATTCCATCATACATTGAATTCTCACATGTGCCTCCCTATAGTATATAAGACCAGATGTTCATACCGGTTCAATGAGATGGAAATTTGGATGTATCCCATACCAAATCCATCACTCACACCTCAGTTATGGCATTAAGGGATTTATTCCCATACTCTATGAAAAAATTGTTTCTTTAATATATATAAAAAGAGTGTGTAATTTTTTAAAAAATTAGTTATAATTTATAAATATGTTACAAATGATATTTTTTAGGATTAATAAATTATTGAAAATGAATATATTATAATATGATGAATTGGAGTATGGTTCCTCAAGAAATAATGAACTCGAGAGAACCACAATGAAACCCCAGCGAAGACCTTCGATATCTCACAGATATTGTTGATGGACATGATCAATTTTTGTATGATCATGATGGTTCAAAGACTTCATCATTCATCAAATTAAAAATATGAAGACATAGGATTCTTTCAACCATATATTTTTTAGGGAATATGTATAGTTACATTATTCCAATCTATCATTAGTAAAAATAAGCCTTTTAGAAGCACTAGAAACTGCTTTTAACGGTGCTAGAATAGCATTATAAATTACAGAAAGGATAAAGTGGTGTCCCCTCTCACAATGATTGAAAAGAATTAATAAATTCCAAATTTCCTAGTATTTTCTATTTATTTTATAGCACATCCAGCACCTACACACCTTCACAAAACAACACCTACACATGAACCAAGCAGAGAAGGACAAAACATCGCACACATGATTTTTAAAAAGATTGTTTTATACATTATCTTGATATTATGAAAACAAAAAACACACCTCTATATAAATTTCAAACATTTTTTATATGGTTAAAATTACAATTATCAAAAAATAGTTACAATAATTAATGGTTCATCCTTTGGTATTTGTGACCCCCTCTCAGAAATTGTTGTCCTCTTTAGTAGTTGTCGAACAAAGCATCCAAACACCAGAAACAAATTCCTATTATATATGAAAACAAATATTCTATAAGTGTTAAAATAGTTAAATAAATTAAACATTAATATTAATGACAACATTATTTATATGATATCTAATATGGAAGGGCAGAGGATCGTGACTCCCTTGCGCCAGTTTTCACTGACAGACACGCTGCAATAGAAAACCCTAGAAGTCAGAATTTGTATACCTAGGATTCTCTTCGATTGGCCGAGCATCATAGAAACAAATCAAGGAACACTATGGGTAAATACATAGGGAATATGATGGCCTTCGTGGGTTCCACTTTGACTTCTTTTGGGACTTTTAGGGACCAAACAATGTCTCATATTATCCAAAAAGACACAACAACCCATGTCTTAGTGTCCAACGATGTTATTGCAGAAATGTTGCTTCTTTGTAAGTTCTCAATTATGGATTGAATCAACCTATAAAAAGGAATGAAATCATGGATAATTGTAGATATTATGGACCAACATACAACCATATGGGGTTTTCCGATTTTAAATGTGTTTTGTTAGGCCGTGGGTTTTTCCACATTTTGTTTCAATCTAAAAAAATAAAAGCGAATGAATCGATCTTTGGGTTGATCAATTTAAAGCTAGAAACATTGAGATTACACGATTGTCATCTAAATTTCAACCAATCTTATTTCAAGGAGACTTACTACTACATTTATGTAAAAAATCATAGCCTAAACTGGATACTATTTCCCCATGAAATTCTATTTGATATCATATCTTAATTTGGAGTCCCCCTATGGATGGATGTTCCACTAAAATGGAGTTTTATAGACATTTTTTCATATATAATAGTAGAGTTTGATCTGGGTAGTCCATGGATTTATATTATTGATCTTTATACTCAAGAGGATGATATTAATATTATAGTGGAATATGAAAAAAAATCATCTCTTTTGTGAACAATGTACTATTCTTGGTCATACTACCTTGGACTGTAAATGAAAAATGATTTTTCTAGAATGTCACTTGAAAGGACATGACATAGATCACTGTAGAAGAAGAGATAATAGTGCTACACTTCATAATGAGGTATACAGGAATGTAGATGTTGTATTAGTTCCACCTCCAATCCTAACTCAATCATTGAGTTCTGTTATCAATGATTCTAAATCATTACATGTTAATAGTGGACCATTTTTAAACTACACTAGGATGGGAAAAGAAAAATTAGAAGGTTCAAAGTCTAGGAATGTTTCTTTGAATCGTGACAGAACACTGTGTACTATTGTCTTTTCTAGTCCATAAAAATTAGAAGGTACAAAAGGAAATTGTTTCATACTAAGAATTTATATACAAGCATCTATATGACGACCAGGTTGCTGAAGAAATAGAGAATAGCCAAAGGACCATGGAATATTTCGCTCACAAGGTAGTGGACATCAACATATAGAATTAACCAATGAAGATATGTGATAAGAACTGTAGGGGTAAGGATAAGCTAGATGAAGTCTATTTCCCAAGGACAAGATATGGAAGAGCTCTCCAATCCAAACAATCCCCTACTCGGGGGAGGTATTCGATTACACCTGATGTTATCTCTAAATTTTATATATGTAATGGGATTGTTGATACTCCCACTTCCCCTATTTCTTATAGTGTTCCCAGAGCCTCTTTCCCATGTGGAAAAGGATTAGCTCTAACCCCTTTTCAGCCTCCCCATCTAATAACGATGAATGAGGAATGTATGGAAACTCTAATCCATCATTGGCACTAGTGAATGTCGTGGACAGTAATGGGAATGTGACATCTCTTCTGTATCATCATTTTATAGAAACGTTTAAAGAGAATGTATGGACTCATAATCCCATTGATTTAATGGCTTCTGAAAATAGTGCAAAGTATTTGGTGCACCATCTAAGAATGCAATGAATTAAGATGACAATATTGTACACTCTCATGATTATGATGGCCCATGGGTGCTTGTAAAAACATGGGTAGGGGTCGTTACACACATGGCCATGGCTGAATGTCCTCTTGTCATGGTATGAACACTTTATCTCTTGTTTGTTGAGATTCATTTGGATTTGTTATGTTGTTGGTCAGTTTGTATCATCCTCATATTTATACTTTTCTACTTTTTTACTTTTCCATCTTTCTTCATTTACGGGGTCTCGCACCTCATTCAATTGATTTTAATAAAATGTCACTTTATAAAAATACAGTTGGAGTTCTACTTGTCACACCATGTTTCATATTATGGTTGGGTTCATTCTTACACATTCCAAATGAGTCATATATCATTGTTTAAAAATATTAAAAAATAAATATGGGTTTTCTAAGGATTGAGTATGTCACTTTTTCTTTTACTATATTTAATATCTAATTGAAATGACACATTTGTATTTATATCGGTCATACCGTGCATCATATTGAGGTTTAGTTGACTCGTACATGCCACAAATTACTCATGGATCATTTTCATAAATTATCAAAATAATCTGAATGTGTTTGCTCAGTTTTCAATGTGTTACTTGTGGTTTTTTATAAAATTTATGTCAATTTTAAATAAAAACAGACATATTGAGTCATACCAGTCGCATTATGGGTTGAATTGAGGTTTGGTCATTTCTTATTTGTCACAAATGATATTTGGATTGTTTTTCTCAAGTATCAAAACAATTTGAATGCATTTGATCAGTTTGTATTATGGGAGTTTTGTTTTTTACTAAGATATCATTTCAAATTGGATTCATGAATTTTGAGTTATACCGATTGCTTCAGGAATTGGATTGATTTGAAACTTCTTTATAGACATCACAATTAACTTATGAATCATTATCTTAAATTATGAATATAATTGGAGTGGGTTTTCATGGATTTCAATGAGTGATACTTTTTGAGCAAAAATGTGAATTTTAAAATGATAACTGAAACATTAATCCATAATGAGTAGTCCACTCATAAGATTGATGTGAGTTAGATTCATACATGTCACAAATGACTCATCGATCATTATCCTAATGTATCAAAACAATCTGAATATGTTTTCTCAGTTTTCAGAATGTCAGTTTTGTTTTATATCTTAAATTAATGTGAATTTAATATAAATAGACACACTTTCAGTCATACCAGTTTCATTGTATGTTCAATTGAGGTGAGGTGAATTACTTCATGTCTCAAATGACTTATGAATCATTTTCTTAAAGTATAAAAAAGAACGTGAATGTGGTTACATAGTTTTTTTATGTCTTCTTTGTTTTTTTACAAAAATGTTATTTCAATCTGGAAACACACATTTTGAGTCATAACAGTCGCAACATGTGTGGTTTTGATATTAAACAGTTTCATACACATCCAAAAAAATATATGAATCATTATATGATATTATGAAGGCAATTGTAGGGGATTTTCTTGGTTTTGAAAGAGTGAATAATTTTGGGATAAAATGTCAATTTTAAATTGATAATAGAATCTTTTATCCATACCATTCACACCATTCATTGGATTGATGTGGAGTTGATTCATACACGTCACAAATGACTCTTGTATTATTTTCCTAAAGTATCAAAACAATCTGAAACCTTTTTCTCAGTTTTTAGTTAGTTAGTTCTCTTTTTCTTCTAAACATATTGTCAATTTTAAATAGAAAGAGAAATATTGATTTATACCAATCACATTTAGCATTTAATTCAGGTGAGTTAGAAACCTACATGTTAAAAATAACTTATGTATTGTTTTTATAATGTATCAAAACTATCAAAATGCGTTTGGTCAGTTTGTAGTATGTCAGTAGTGTTTTTTTACTAAAATGTCATTTCAAAATAAAACACACATTTTGAGTCATAACGGTTTTATCTTGTGTTTGTCTGATATGAGAATACTTCATACATGTCACAAATACCATAAGAGTAGTTATCCTAAATTATAATTACAATTTGAAAGGGTTTTCATGGTTTTTAGTAAGTGACACGTTCTAAGATACACACTTTTATCCATTCTTGTATCACCGTGTGTCAGAATAAGGTATGGTTGATTTATAAACGTAAAAAATAACTCATTTATAATTTTCATAAAGTATCCAAACAATCTGAATTTGTTTTCTCTATTTTCAGTATGGTCGTTTTCCCTTCTTAAAATTAATGTATATTTAAAATAAAAAGAAATAATTTGATTTTTACAAGTGGCATTGTGCATTTAATTTAGGTGCATTTGATTCCTACTTTTCACAAATGACATACGGATCATTTTCCAAGAGTATCAAAACAATATGAATGTGTCTGCTCGGTTTTCAGTTTGTCACCTATTCTTTTTACTAAAATAAATGACAATTTGTAATATAAAAGGACACATTGATTCATATTAGATGCATCATATGTCTTATTGAATTGGGGTTGATTCATACACATTTCAAATTACTTATGGATCATCCCCATAAATTATTAAAATAATTGAATGCATTTTCTGGATTTTGAATACCTTAGTTACTCTGACACAAACTATAATGACCTAAACCTTTCATACATTGATATCACATATGAGTATATTAGTATTCCTTAAATAAATGAAATAAAATAAAAATAAATATTAAATGATGCATTAATTATATGGACAATTGTTTTACTATGAAAACATCAAAATTAACTCTTTGATTCGGCAGACACAACGTCGTTGCTATTATTTCAACGGTATGTCACCTGAAAATAAAACATCTAAAATAAATGAACCCTACATGGAATAATGAAAATATAATAAACATTTAATTATATAATTTTTTGTTAAAATAGAGATATTATATCGTAACATAACTTTTAAATATTTCCAAGGGGATCTTTTGTTCAAGATATACGCTAATAACAATGCTACAGATTGTGTGTGGACTTCACTATTATTGGTTAAATAATTCATAACATAGCCTATGATATGAACTTTTGATATTGGGTCCCCATGATACTCTAATATGACACCATCTCTATGATATCATCAATCATCATTCAATTTTATTTCCCATCCTACACCCATTTACCTAGTCATTTGGTGCTGGAAGAGAAGAAAAAGCGAATGCTGAATAATGAAATCATAGAGATGCTTTCGGATGAGAGAATCATGGGGATGCCGAATCGGATGTTCAGATAATATTCTATACTATGAGGTAGTTAACAAATAGTAGTAAAGAAGCCTTTGTTTTTTTATTAAATCTGTGAGTGATGCAAAGCCAATATTCTTCCAACACAATACATTAGTAGAAAGAACAGCATAAATGACCAAAATATAGAATATAAATGATCCATTCCATAATATTTTAGGTATAGCACATTCATAAATATAGAAACATAATGAACTGGTTAGTAAGAGTCTCTCATTAATTTATTCCTTACTAGAATGTAAAATCATCTCTAAAACAATTCTTCATAACCAAAGGTCATGAAACATTAGAAAGGGTGATCATATATGCTCGATAAGTGTAAAAAATGGAGATATCAATGATCATATAAGGATAACATAAGTAGTACGAATTTTCCTTCATCCTGTTTGAGGTAAATCTTCCATCATGTATGCTACACATTCGTTTATAAACACATCTATATTATATTGTGAATATGAGATTTTGTGACAGTCATGGTAGTAAGGAATCAATTTAAATTGAAAAAAGATTAATTATTATTTTAAAAGAGCTAGTAATTATATTCCAAAATACCTCTTCAGCGATGCTAGTTTGTTGATGAAATACAATCTCATTCCTAAATTCACTGACATAATCACCACAATACTTTCCTTTTTTTTGAACACTGCAGAAACATTGATAATAATAAGTAATTTGTTTTGATAGTTGTCAGGATACTAAAATATTATTATATATACCATGATACTTGTCAGATTGTATGTCTCATGGGCATTCTTGTCTTTAGTCCGTTGATTCATTCCATGAAGTTTACGATATTGACACACCACCCTATAATAATATAATCCCCATTAAAAATAAAATAAAATAGATAACTAGATGATTAGTTTTAAATTTTGGATCTATAGTATTACAAATTGGAAAACCCCATCATTTGTGGTAGGTTTGTTGGATATCCATTCATTGAACCCATAAAATAAATCATTGGAGTCACCAAATTGACCATAATGAGATGAAATACTGCCTAAAAACACAAAAAAGGTATTTTTAATGAATGAAATGAAAATATAGTTGATATGATTAAATTGTAGAGTTTTGCCCCAGCATCGTTGGTATTAAAAAGTGTATGTCCTCTGTAATTTTTTTTAAAATGTATTGAGCAAGGATGACATTATATTACCCTCTTTTTTGGAATATAGTTCTTCTTTTGAAGAGTTGATGTGTGGAATAATGTGTCCAAATATTTATTCATGGTGAAATCCCTTTAAATTTTATTCACATATATGCCTACAAAAATTATGAAATGTATTTAGTCAAAAATATCATAGTATATTATCTTTTTTAAAATCAATCAAGAAAACATACCTCGTGTATACATTTACAACTTAGGTGCTTATCCATTCATATTTGAGGATTACATTTACAATTTTAGCACTAATTTAATCGGATTCTACCTCTCTATGAATATTTTTTTCAAAATCAACTATGTGAGTATTACTATCTTTCAACTTTGTATCTACACAAGCCTGCAATGATATTAAATGTGGCTATAAAACATTCGGGGTGAAGGTTCTCATAGTAGATAGTTTCAATTGGTGGGTATTTACTTCAGGTAGTTTTGAACCGATCTTTTGTTTCACCTCCTACTATTTTCCATTTTGTAATAACATTCATCAGTTCAGAACTTTTTTCATTAATTGGTAATGTTTCATCTTGAAAAATAAATTTTAAATTAATACCTCCTTATTGATATGTTTTTTACAACAATTGACTTCAATGTGATGAATGTTCCAACAGCTTGTTCGACCATATAAATGTTGTCATTGTCATTTGGAATAGGTAACTCGGCACTTGTCTAATGATCTCGGTTAATAAAAAATATGACATTATTTGTTGGAATTGATGTGTTGTATAACATTTCATTCTTCATATTGAACGTTGTATCCCTCATTACAAGGAGATAAGTGGGAGTTTATAAATAAATAATATTCATTTTCAACCTATATAATTTCATTACATGAATGGTATCTATGTCTATGTGATTAAAATTTTATAGAAACAATTATTAGAACATTGATTAACACAACTAAGTCAGGTTTTTAGGGGAATTTCATGCCTCAAAACTAGTGGGGGTGTGGGACAGGATCTTCACACACGGGTTGTTCTTGAGTTATTTTTCCTCTTTGCCTCCCCCATTAATACTTCATATGTCCTTTATCTAGTATTTTAATTTTTCATGAAACATTTCTATTATTTCTCTCATCAGTTTCATTTCTACATTTTGATCCTCCTCTTGTTTTTCATTGTGAAAATATGTTTGGGGTGTCAACCAAAAATGTGCACCTCTGATGCGGCCATACTATTTTAGCTACGTCAAGACAGGTGAATGTATGTCTGTATCAGGTGCGGGTGGTATTGATTATTGTGACTATGTCAGATAGAAAATATAGAAAAATAAGTAATCATTATTATATAATAGAGATTAAAAAATTATATTATGACTTACTAAGACATGTTTCCCATGATTTTTGTGTGTTTTTTAGTATCTAATTTTTATTTACACGATCCTACTTCCATAGAACATGGAGTGGCATAGATGTGGCTTTCGATTTTGATTCATCAATCTACATATAAACAGAGAAAAATGTTTATGGTTTTGTTTTATATCACATAAAAGTATTAAAATAGATTTAAAATATGTACCTATTTTTCCTCAAGTGTATCATACACCATCCACAATTAATGGAAGGGGTTTGATGGTTCTGCAACCTGTTCATTATTTTCAACACTCAGTTTTTGTTTCATAAATAAAAACATGACAATTAAAGTGATGAATACAAGCAACATCGAACAACTTTTTAACAGACACGATGTATATGAAAAGTCTACTCTACACGACGACTACTAAACATAGCCCACACTCCATGGTATATCAAGTTTTCATGAAAAGGATGTGGGTACGGCATGATTTCCCCTTCAACATATTTAAGATGATATTTTGATAAAATTGTGCAGAAGACTCTATGAATCATTTTTTCAACTCGTAATACATATTCCTTGTGTGTGGAATCCTATGTAAATGCACTTTTCAATGGATGATGTAGAGTTACTCAATGTGGTAGTATTATATTTTATTTTAATAAATTAAATAAATGATATCATAATGTTTCCTTAATCTATTCCAACATTAGTTTCTTATGCCTGATGATAACATAGTGCCACAACAATACATAAATTTGAATGTGTTTTCGAGGGACGATTATAATATTGCTACTAAAGATGGATTTTCTGGGGTTATCTTTCTAGGCTCGCCTATTCCATCCCACCTACAATTTTATGCCATTTTATTTTGCCTTAAGGATTTTTTCTAACACAATCAAACTATGACACTCTTATTTTTTTTGTACTGCCACAGTTTTATTGCCACAGTGGAATTTGGATTTTGATTGGATCTGATCTTGTCCCCAAATAAATTAACTTTTTTATTTTCTAACTCTTTTAAAAGGATAGTGAGAACCCTTAATGAAAATATATTCATACATAAAAGGAATCTACTAACTAACAAAACACAAGTATATGGTCATTAGAATCTTCTTCTCTCACCAGATTCAAGGGGAGGGAATGTACCTGGTAGTCCGAATATTCATATATGGTTTCTTCATAGTTTCTTTCTAGATAGTCCAATGCATTTATATATTATTCATTACTAATATTCTCTAAATTAAAGTATATAATAATATTTCCTACTATTTCCTCAATTTCATAATCATCATTATGTTCCACCGGATTTCTAGAATTTTCAATGGAACCAGTAACAACCGGTTGAGAAACATGTTGTACCTCACCACTAAGACCATCACCAATAGGTTGAGAAACCTATTGTTCCTCTGTACTGGGACCAGTAGCAGCAAGTTGAGAGACTTGATGTGCCGCCGGATTGGGCGCATACGTAGGTGCATAAGTTATTATCTACATAACTGGTTTAAAATTTAATTTAGGTTACATAAAAGAATCATAAAATAGATAATAACACAAGGTAAGACAATGTATATTACAATAATAAATAACAGGGTTATTGAACCCACATTTTTTAAAGGATGAAGAAATTTGACCCCGCTATCGACTATGTAAATCCCTTTATAATGGTATCATATGACATAGAAAATGAGCTATACATTAGGACTGCTATGAAAATATTGTGATGTCCGAATGAAAGGGCCATCCTCCATTGAAATTTCATATTACCCTTTATTTATTTTGGTTGATAACATAATAATTGATTAGTTTTGGTTTTCATGATCTGGAAGATAAAATACATGTACATCATCTCATTCTATTATAAACAGTTCATTATTATTACCTTCCATACTGAAATCAACTTTGAATAATCTCATTTCATCTATTTTAATGTCACACCTGTTATCAACCCACATGCATTGAAAATACGGCACTTGTAATTTCATATAATACAACTCCCATTGTGTTTGATGATGGCAATGTATGATATATTTGCATAAATTGGTTTTTTTCCTTAGCATTGGAAACATGAATCGCTTCAACCACAAGTGTAACCCCACTATTCTACATGGTACTCTCTACGTCATTTTCATTTATATAGAATGTATAACCATTAACTAAATAAGCTTTGTAAGATAATATACACAAAATTAGTCATCTAGATATGCATCAAATTTGTTCTGAAATTGAATCTGGATTTTCCTCTAACATCGTAAAATTATTGTCCTGAATCCATCCTATAAACATTTGATTAGGTCAATATGATATCCATTTTCATCCCTATATGGATTAACATGACTATGAATTTCGTTTTGGGCTTTAACATATGGGTCAAAATCAAAATAGTTATGCAAAACGTAAAATTGTTCCTTCTCCTGATCTGTTACATTAATTGTGAGAACCTCTCTTCCAGAAATTCCTTCACCCTCAAGCCACCCAGTGTGATGAGATTTTGGTAGTCCAATGTGTTCAACATGAAACATGTATTTGGTATAGATTTAAATACTTTCCTCATTAATATATCTCCTTATAATACAATAATCTGGATGACTTTGATTTTTGACATACCCTTTTAAAATCTTCATATAACAGTCAATGGGGTACAGTCATCTAGAAATGTTTTTACCAAATAGTTGAATCTCTTTCACCAATTGAACCTTCAAATGAACCATCATATCGATGAATGTCAGAGGGAAGAACATTTCCAATTCATATAATATGACAACAATTTCTCTTTCAATAGTTGGAAATTTCACCATGTCTATAACATTTCCACATATATATTTGAAGAAGAAACAACTCTTTATTAATTTTTGGAATACATTCTTTGGAAAAAGGCAATGTATATCTATAGGAATTAGAAAATGCATCAAAACATGGAAGTTATGTGATTTCAGACCCTTCAACAATTAATTAATCATGGAAATGTTGTTCTTGATATTTGATGAATACCACTCTGGATCCTTTACATCATTCAAGATGTTTCAAAACCAATATATATCCTTCATGGAATGATTGCAAGGAGCCAGAGGAAGAAATGATCATTTTTCACCCTTCACTGGTGCCAGCTCTTTTGGTATTCCAATATCAACCATGTCCGACCTAGCCTTAATTCTGTACTTTGTTTTTCTAGATTCATTTAGAAACGTGTTGATTATACTATCACATATATTTTTTTTCATCATGAATAACATCATGAAAATTTCTCACATACAAACAATTCTAGTATGGTAATTTTAAAAAACTGATCTCTTTTTCCAACTAGTCTTCTTAATGTTTTTTTAAAATGGTTAACCTAAAGCAATGTACTCACCTTTTACATTCTCAAACAATTGATCACCTGTTATTGGATACAATCTTGTACATTCTTATGAAATTCCATCAAATGATGTTGTCCAAGATCGGTACTTATGCCCGTAGGGTAGAAATTTGAGATGTCCTAGAAACATGGTTTTTGATGAATCTTTCAACCTAATTGATAGTGTACCTTGTTGGAAAAAGGGACAAACATGAGTTCCATTAACGATATATCCTAAAAAAATTTCATAAGAAGGAAATTCATTTATCATCCCGTACGACATGGAACTCAAAGTTAAATTTTTTTTTTTTGCATCATACAATGTTACAGCTGAATCACATAATAATTTCCAATCCTTGATCAATGGATCTATATAAACATCAATATCATTACCTAGTTTGTTTGGTCCGGATATAAGAACAGATAACATGATGTAGTTTTGTTTCATGCATAAACATGAAGGTAAGTTATAATTCATTAACATCACCATACATGTACTGTGAGTGCTTCTATGAAAACCAAAAAGATTAACTCCATCTATAGATAATGAAAGATGAAGATTTCTCATCTCGTTTCAAAATTAATGAAACTTCTGCAAGTTATTTTAATTTTCATTCAGTCTCATCACTTCTGTATAGGCACATAAACCATGTAATGCTTGGAAATTAAAATACATCTTTCGTAGGGATGTATTCAAATTTCATGTAGTGAGAAGAACCACACAGTGGAAATTATTTAAGTGATTTATGGTCCTTATGAACCAATATTCAATCAATTGGACAGGTTTGAATTCATTAAGAGATCATACCCATCAATCGTAGCATCTGTTTGGCACAAAATTTTCAGCTCGGGGGCTCATTATCTTCTATGAGCATGTAATTCAGGAGAGCAAGTAGTTTCATAAAACATGCATCACTACACCTATTTCCTGCTTCCAAATTATACAGCTTCAGTACAGTTGACAATGTTTTATATTCAATGAAACCAACAAACAATCACATCTTTTTATAACTCTTTAACTTCTCAAGAAATTTTGGGAAATCATGATGTCCATATTCAACTGTACTTGTCATTTCCTCAATACGATCTTCATCATAATTATCATCTGTAATTAGATCCCCCATATGATCGTCATCATTATTCATGCTTTTAATCATATCAAATGGTCCATAAAATGGGATGCTATTAAAGCCACTAACTACATTCATTTTTCCCTATTTTTATTCCATCATGTATAACTTCGATCTATTCGGTGATATATCAAGTGTTCTTGAAACTCCTCTAGACTAATTTTTCCTGAATAAAAACTATGTAAAGATAGAAAAAGTATATTAGAAGGGTCATATGCATGTTATTTTTCACAGTTGATAAACTATTTCACACCATCTACATACTCATTGGTCAACTGATTTTCATTCATACATTCATTATGCATATTCATCCTATTTGATTAATTAATATTAATATTAAAAAAAATAATTACATAAATGATATTCAACTAGGGTCATCATCCAACTATAATCAATGGATGTAGAAAGGGTAAAAAATAACATTACCTCTCCATACATTACCCAGGACAAAAGTAGATCCCACCCATCTTCCCAACCACCTGATCAATGAAACTAGCTATGAGAAGCCATTGCACTACAATGTTTTCGTATCCCCCATGTGATCTATGGGAATTTATGCAAACTAATTTATTAGAGTCTCTGTAGAAATATAATTTCTCCATTCAAGAATTATGGATCTAATCTAATAGATGGTACGATTTTCTATAGGGTGATTGAGTGTGGAAGGACTTATTATGTCTGTTTTATGGTAATTTGACTAGGGTGTCCATAAAGTGTCCCATAGAGTCCTCTAATGAAGTGGTTTTCTAAGATTCAGTAGTATTGAACATGTTACAATGTGGTGGTTCAATTGAAATGGGTATGTTTAGTATTGATATTAAATGGTGTAGGAACTAAAACATGAAAAAATGGCATACCAATCACGAAAACAACCGCAACACCATACACACAAATAATCATGATCACAATAACAACACCATAGAAACCAAACAAACACAATTTCAGATTTTACAAAGCACTCCATATTCAATTCCTCTTGTTAATTTTGGGGTTATCACATAAGTTTTACCATCTTGGGGAATTCATTCATTATACAAGTTTACACAAATTACCAATTTCTTTATTCAAATGTTCAATAGGAACCAACCAGTATGCAATTCATTTAGTGTGAAAACAAGGACCATGAACAACTAAGATATTCCATGAGGCATTTATCTCCTAAAATTACAATCCTAACAATCAATATCAAAAATTAATGACATGAAAACAAGAGGAAACCAATGATTACAAGGAGGGAACACACAACGAAGGTGTCGTTTAGCGTGCGGTGAAGGTGAATTTGTACTGGAGGAGAGGCACATGATAGAGTATACATCCAACTGAAAAGAAAATACACAATTATAACTACTATGTTATACATATCCAAAATAGGTCCACTAAAATTTATGAATGGTACATGTCTGGTTAAACCATTTTATCGATCAATAGTGGGATTTTATTTTCCATCAATGATATATGCTTCCTATTTGTTTATTTTTTGTTTATTTACTATTTTCCTAGATGTTCAACATATGAATGTGAAAAGTCCAGTTTTCAAGAGAAAGATAATTTTTAATTTAATATAATTTATGGGTAAAATATTCCACATTAATTTTATCTTTTTCCAATGAAATAATTTCAATCCCATAGGGATCATGAACTCCATATAGGTTAGTGGAAAGTCAAGTCAGTTCTGGGTTATGATACTTGCCTCAGCCGTAGCATTACATTTCCAATTGAAACAAACCCATGTCCATTTAAATATATGATACGGGGTTAGAATCTAAAATATTCTAATCTCTACATGATTTACTATGGGGGTGGGTCCTGATAGTATCATATCTGATAAATCTTTTATAGACTAAACATTAGAGTAGTCACTACTAAGTATTTCATCATTTGTATGGTAGTAATTCTTGTTGAGGCTAGTGTGTGAATTAGACATCATAAACTAATATAAAATATCTTAAAAACTGCATTAAATAATTATAGGTTTGGTTTCACTCATCATAATGTTACCATTAATGTGTATTCGGTATAAAATTTGCTTAGAGGGGATGAATGATGTATAGATATTCATGGAATTGATGATTTGGCATTGTGTTTAAATATTCATTAAATATTTTTCATTAAAATTATTATGGTTTATGTAATTATATTTAGGTTGATTATGTAATTCCATCATGAGGATCAAAAAGATGAGGTGCATCAAACTTCCAAGAATCAAATAGACTAAATCTAAAAGGACCATAATATAAGGGAGAAAATGACAAACATCACTAAAAACAAAAAGTCAATCTTGGAAAACATGCATCACAACACAACACAAAGGGTCATGCCACAATGAGTCCCAAATGAGAAATAACTACAACATTAAGGATATGGACACACCATAATGATTCTCGGTAAAACCACATAGAGAATAAATGTGCACGGTGAATAGTGAGACCATATGATCATGGGTAAGGAGACTATGATGCATTGGACACCACTACACCATAACCTCTAAGCCCTGACACCCTCCAGAGTGAAATGATACCAATATTGGACGAACTGTGAGAACTCTACATTATAAGACATCACACCAAAACCAACATTCCATTACACTACAATTACAAAACTATTAGAATAATAAAAACTATCTTACACACTCTATTTGTCGATCCATTTCATAAGAACAACCTCCATGATGTAGAATTTTTACCATGTCATGGAATCTGGTTCCATCTGAATTATTAGTTCAGCATTCCACATTCACATTTGAAACCAACCGTAGGTTATTCATTAAAATACATGGGTGTCGCTTAAATATGCACTAGATAGTCCTCACTTTTTAAGGATATTGTAACTATTTAATATTTATCATTCACCATAACAAGGAATGAATTAAAAACCCTTTTATTTTACACACCTAGAGGCATAACCCAAACATATGCCTTTTCCGACGAAAAGGCACAACCTGTGATTTTATTTTTGGTTAGTTTAGTATAACCAAGTCACATAACTTTTAATGGAGGTATAACTTGTGGGTGAGATGATATGCACTATGGCCAAAGGAATTGTTTTTCATTATAATGGAATGGGAAAGTCCTAAAGACAAAATCCATTTATATAGTGGTTGTTGGACATTCGTATAACACCTATGACCATAGTTGATATGGATTATTGAAAAGGATTGAGAATCCATGACCATTTTTCTTTTCTAATAGTACAATTATTATAGTTATAAAAAATTATACAGACACAGAAAAATATATTTATATATTTAGGTATATATATATATATGTATGTATATATTTATAAAGATAGTTCATTGTAGATTATTCTTAATGTTTAGATAAATTATATGAGTGGTACTGAGATCAAATATCATCATTTTGATTAATATTTAAAATTATACGACAACATTTATAAACCATAGCTTGGGATACAAAAGTCTATGGTACACACATGTATGTTTTTTACCTATGGTGATGGATACAAACCTTGGATATAGGTTCCCTGTAATGGGGACTACATCCACAAAAATTTCCTATGGTAATAGACCATCCAACTATGGCTATTGCCGGTGGGATGTAGAAACTGGGATTACACCCATTGGTGTCATGACAGTGGAAATAAACAATATCCATTTTCAATTGGTTTGTATCCACTATCGAACCCATTACTATTGCCTAATTTTCGATAAGTGTTAGAATTGGGTTGGGCGGATTGATGGGTTCCGGTACAACCATAGTGAGGTTTGGGGATGGAAAAGAGCCATTATGTATTTTATTATTCTGTTAATTTTTATATGTTATAATACCAATACGTAATCATTGAGACCAAATTCCATTGTTTGGTATTTTTTTCAATGAACATGATGTGTCAATATGCTTGATATCAATATATAATAATGAAGGAAAATTTGGAAGTAGGTTAGAGAGACCAGTCTTATTGAAACAATTATCTGAGTTACAAAGAAATTAATTATTAGGTGTGATGAATTGTGAATATTAAAATTGGATTTAAGATATACCTTTTTCCTGTGAAGAATTACTGATTACTTCCATTTTAATTTTGAAGTAGTGGAAAATTAAATTCCCTGAGGTGTATATAATACATTCGAATTTTACTAATGGAATTTTAAAAAGTGGGGAGATAATTGGTACGTGTTTTTCTTTAATGTTTTTTGCTATTATATAAGTATAGACTCTTGAATTTAAGAAAGGATGATAAAGGTAAATTATTGTCCAACTCTAAAATATAGACACAACTATAGAAGCTATCCATCGTAGAGGATTTTGACCATGCATTGGGTTAGGATCTATCCAAAAGTAGCATGTATGAGGGTATAAATAGTTATAATAGGACCGTGTAGGTTGGAAGAGAATGTGGAAGAATAGGCGATAGAACAACTATATGAATTTAGAAGGGATATGAATTTATATAATAAGAATTTACACTATAATAAAGAATAATAAACTATAAACTAATAAAGGAATAAGTAATTATAAAAATAAATATATTCAAATTAGGAGAGAATATGAATTTATCGAAACATAGATATAGTGGTAAGGAACCATTCAATGCATTTGATTATTATAGAATCCAATAAACTCTCCCAAAATTTAAATATCACTCACCCATTTTTGTATCATAAAAAATATAAGAAAATTAAGAGCAGTACATTGAAAATAAAAACAATTGGAGGTAATAAAAAATGAATGGAATGTAATATATCTATTAAGAATATCCACCTTTGTTAAATAATAATAAATAGTAAAAAATAAAAATCCATGAGTGAACTAGAATAGTCAATAGATATACCATCCATTAGATGAAAAACTCACACAAAACTCAATGATATACTAATAATTAGATGATAATCTCCCCCAAAACTCAATGATATACCATCAATTATATGAAAAACTCCTAAAAATCCTATGCACCTAATAAAAACTATGGAAACTGCAATAGTGAATCTTTGGGGGGGATCTATGCACTATAGAGGAGGCCATCAGGATGATCGTCAAATGAGGATTGGATGCCGGAGAATGTTAGATTGAAAAGGGCGACACATAAGGAGTAGGAGGACAATGACGAGTAGGAGGAGGAGGCAACAATGGTAGAGGAGGAGGATGAGGCATTAGAAAATTAGGAGGAGGGGAAGGGGATGTGGTGGGGTAGGAGGAGGCAGTGGTGGAAGAGGATAAGTAAGAGGGGTTGTGGCAGAGGATGGGTCGTAGCGAAGGAGGGGTCGACGGTGCATGGGTAAGCTTCTGCAGAGGCATGAAAGAGTGTGGGGGGGGAGGACCCTGTTAGGGTTCTTTTAATAAATCCTCGTGATCCTTTATTATAACTACATAATTATGCGGATAATGGTATTTTTTGTGCTAAAATAAAAAATGCTGATAAAATATACCATTATTAGTGCTAAAAATGTGATGATAAAACACTTATTTAACAGTGCTAAAATTTCAGCGCTGATAAATACTTCTTTTATCAGAGCTATTTTTGCTCCGATAAACGCCACAATAATCATCACAAAAAAGAACTGAAAAAGGCCTATTTATCAATACAAAAATTTTATCACTGATAAACATGTCTTTTATCAGCTCTATTTTAGCATTGACAAGGATCATCATTGTCAGAATAATTTCACAACCAATTAAATAATTATTTAAATAAATTTATATTTATTTGTATTTATATATAAATCTTTTTATGTAAATATAAATATATCTATATAATTATATATTTAAAACATTATAAGTACTATAATAAATAAATTTCTTATAATTCAATTATTATTTACATATATATATATATTTATTCAATTATATTTATAATTATAACAATAAATAGTATATATTTATAAGTATTTGTATAAAATTGTTAATATATATATATATATATATTCATCAAATTATAATATTATATGTATAATTATATAATTGTATATATATATTATATTTATAATTGAAAATATATTCGAAAAGTATTTATATATATCATTAAAAATAAATTGAAATATATTTATTATATAAATATATATAATGTAATTTTATAAGTACATTTTTATAACATATATTGGTCATATGGGTAACATTATGAATTAATCAGTATACCACATCAATGGAAAACATGATGTAATGTGCAAATGACCATCGATGCATGATACATAACATATATATATGCAAGATTAATATATTAATTGACCAAATTCATTCTAAAACACATATATATTCAATAATTTTATTTTTAAATATATATATTAAAAATTATTGTATATTTATTAATAAAATAAATAAAATAAATATTTTTAATATAACAAATATAATAAATATAATGACTTAATACAATATAACTAATAAATCTAATAAATTAATCTAATTAATATAATCAATATATAATCAATATAATAAATTAAACAATGGCAATAAATCTAACAAATATATTTATTATTTAATGTACTTTATTATTATCTTATAATTAATTAATTACATATGTAAATATATATGTATATATATTTATAATCATAGAAATACTATTTTCAATTAAAATATTATATAAATATTTTTGAATTAGTAAAAATATATATTAATTATAAACATTTTTATTTTATTTAATGCAAACACATTAACATTATTTGTGAATATAAATATAATAATTTTATATAAATTCATAATACTTTTTATTTAAAAGATTCATCTGTTCAATTATTTACGCTTATTAATGCTCACTGTATCAATGCTATGAAAATCCATGACAAATGGTATACCAATATCAACACCTTTTTTGCAGTCATAAAGGTCACATTGTTCAGCGCTTTTATCTAGTGCTCATAAAGGCCCACCGCATTATCTGTACTTTCTGCATGGCACTATTAAACGACAGTGCTTCCCTTGCCCAGTTTTGTGGTAGTGTATGTTTTGTTCTTATCTTAAATTTCATCAATCATAACTACCACTCATTTTCCTTATAAAGTATTTAGAAGCCACTGGATTTACCTTCCATCATGTTGATCATTTGAATTCATAATATGCAGCTTTCTTATTCATGTGTGAAAACAGTTACTATTATATTTTTATGAGTGGTTTGTGGTCATTTTGTGGCAATTCCGTGATGGTTTTTAAATGGTCCCTAAATTTTATAATTGATAATGAGCCTCCCATCTACCATATACGGTTAGGTTTCCCATGTTTACCAATGTATTTTTTTATAACATGATGTGATTACTGTCATTTTTGGATTATTTAGGAATCCTATGAAACTTGTAGATACTACTTAAAATATCCATCAACCTTCTATTTCTAGAGTCCTTTTAGAAATTAACCTATATCAATCTCTTCCACTATAATTTTGATTCAAAATGGTGAATTTGTTTTCATAGAGGAGGTTTTCTTTTAAAACTGTCCATCTTATTATTGTAAATTTTTTAAATTTCTACACTTCAAAAAGTGATGTTGAAACATTCCTTATACAGCACACGCTCTTAAAAAATATAATTAAATTTGGGAAGAAAAGTGAGATCATAAAGGATTTTTTTTCTGGTTCCTATGGGAATTATGTGTTTGAAAAGCATGCTAATGAGAATATATATATACATTCTAAATCGCTTCCCCCTTTTATTAATTTTTATAGATTTGTGGAAGGTGTTTATAATTAAAAGTCTATAAATAATGATAATGAGAATATTAACAATCATAAGCTATCTTATTTTCATATTCCATAAGATATTCAACCATCATAAGTGGATGATCAGTGAGTCCATTATGATTCTAATAGATATTTAAATGAAGATTTGAGAGATATTCTCATATTGAAGAGGCTTATTTAAACTCAATTTCTAGTAATGGTAAAAAAACAATGGTTGACATATATGGATCTATTATTCCATATCGCAAGAGGACTCAAAACTGTTGAGATTACCCTAACCACGAGAATTTTTTTAACAGCTCCATAGAAAAATATAGTAATGAAAAATGTGGTATTTCTTCATAGCCTATGCTTTCATGGAGTTTTATTTTATCATATGGATAAGGATATATGAAAGCGGTCAATATTGATGAAGAGGGTGACCATATATTGAGGGATTCATATCAGATTAAAGAGGTTTTGAGGAATATCTAGAGTCATGGATGGATGATAAAGATGAAATTATACTAAAAAAATATACATGGATGGTAAAGTTACAATTGAGACATACCATATAAATCAGAAATTGAATTTTCATTTATATGGTGGATGAATTTAAATGAAATTTTGATTTTAACATCATGAAAATTCCTTGTAAATAATTCCTTTTTATTTTCTCCTTATGATGGTTGACTTCTTGAGTTTTAATATTGATAAGTTTCATTATTTTTTAAGTATTTTATCTATTATGATGTTTTATGATGACTTTATAGTTTTTTGATATGATGATTTTATTTTATTTTAAACATGGATTTCATAGGATGGGGGCAGTTTGTCGTAGAAAATTATAAGGTGGGACATAGTTATTTTGAGACCATTAATACCATTTTAATGGATCTCTTTCACTGTGATGATTTTTTATAACTATATAACAGGTAACCACATTATCTATGTTGGATTTATGGATTTTAGATGTTATTAACCTAGATGATTCTCAGTTTGATCATTTTGGATGTTTTCTATTGGATTTTTTTCCTTAAAGTCTATATATGGTTATCCAAATAATTATTTTTTCTGTCATGTTGTCATTTATTTGAATGGTGACATCAATTTTATTATGTGACATTTTGACTAATGAATTGTTGATTTTGATGTTTCTTATTTAGATTTTATTTTAGGTAGATTGTTATGCAATATAAGTATCTTTTGCGATTGTTTTTTGAAAAAATTATTAGAGATATTGAGAAGTGGAGTCCCTAGAACATGAATATTTATAATCTAGTTGTCTTCAAATAAGAAATTTAGTGTAAGTTCCTCACATTGGGGGATTTTATGATGATTAAATCGATTGAAAGGTATTTATTTGGACATTGGATGGTCTAATAATCTTTGGATCTTTAAATACCATTGGATGAATTATTTTTTAAGCGAAATGATTTATCATTAGCGTCAGAATGTAATTATTTCTTTAATAATAACAAATTAATTATTATAGTATGATCATTACACCTCAAATATTTTTTGTGACTCCTTTTTTCTTTAAAATTTCTATCGAGGTTTGGGTTGGGATACTTGATCACATCTCACTTAGTTGTTAAAATAAAATATAAAATTCATAAATAAAAGTTTGTATATAATTATAAATAAATAGTGTTAGTAAAAAAATATTTGTTTACATATTAAATATGTCATAACCCGTCCTCGGGGCCCGTGTCGTGACAACCCCAAGCCCGCCTTCCATAGGCCAGGGGCTGACGACTAGAACCAAAGGCGTAAATCCCGACAACAGAGAAGGCATTGCATTTATAAAAGTAAACATACACCACAAAGTACAAGCGGAAGTAAAACATTAATTAAAACTGAAACAAGCTGTGATGGAAGTAAGTGTACCAGTATGAAAACCCAAACTGAATGTAAAGTAAGGCCGAGCCCCTGGCCAACGCGCCAGCGCGCCGGGCCGGCTGCCCTGGCCGGTCTACCAGACCGGGCCGCCAGGCCGGGCCGCGCCCAGGCCGTGCCGGGCTGCGCCAGTCGGGCTGGGCTGGGCCCAAGCGGTCCAGAACTGGACCAGGGTCGGGTCGACCCGGTTCGGGCCGACCTAGGGGGTATCGGGCTGGGTCGGGCTGGGCCCGAACCCCCTAATACCGGACTATTTCGATCTGTTACCCATAACATGGGTTGCTGACCTCCGATTGACGCACCGTCAGCGGCGATGCAATATTTGGAACGAGATGGTCGTTTTGATATATTACACTCAAGGTTTCGGAGTACTTTGGGTTCGGCAGGGTTGGTTCTTACACGAAACCAACAGGGCTTTCGGAGCGGAAACACTAATAAATTGATCTACGGGCGTCCGATTGATGTGTCATAGACTTTGATGAATTACTATAATATAGACTGATCTTTTGGATTACTTCGACTGAGGTTTGGACGCATGTGGAGTACAGTCGGGTTGGTTTTGCCTTAAAAACCAACCGGGCCCCTGGGACGAAAAAGATAATAACTCTCAGACCGGGCGTCCGATTGACGTGTCGTCTGCAACATTGAGTTCCTGTTGATGATACAGAACTTTTGGATACATCAACTCTGGACTATGTGTCAGTTGATGTATCAGCCTCTCGGCTCGTGGAGCGGACCCTCCCGAACGAGCTTGATGTGTGCGGGAACTCTAGAGCTGGCTGCGACTGCTACTGTGACGACGACGACGACTGTACAGAGATCCTCAGTGGATTCGACGGTGACGACTACAGAACTCAGTGATCCTACGTGGATTAGTGCTACCGATCCTATGTGGGTCCGATCCTGTGTGGGTCAGCACTCATGGATTCTATGTGAGCCAGCGCCTACAGATCCTGTGTGGGTCTGATCCTGTGTGGGTCATTGCAGGTGTTAGTTTCCTATCATTCCTTTGTGGGTCATTGCGGGGGTTAGTACCTATCGATCCTTTGTGGGTCCGATGACTTAGATGGATCAGTGATCATCTCTATCGTCTTTCGAAGAAGTATACCTGTGTGAGCTGAATCCTGTTTTTCTTTCCTTTTTGGATTGTGTTGTGCTATCCTGTGTGGATTTACTTTTTGATTTCATGTGTGGACTGAGTTGTACTTGGGCTGGGATGATGGAGCTGAACGAGTATTGGTGACTTAGGTATATGTATTGGCATATACCTAAGCATTGTCGGATGTGACTTCGTGAAAGTATCTTTCCTTTGTGGATTATCCTTTGTGGATTTTGGGAGACCATCAGGGGTCTTGGGGTCCCTAATGAGTAGCTTATACTCACCCCTGCACGGGCTATGCCCGCACTACGTTGTGTTGGTTGCAGAGGAAAGACAGCACTGATCGTGGTTGAGGCATGTCGAGCAGGACGGTACCTAGAGGTGGACCACTGGGTGGGACGTACTTGGAGCGGTCGGCTAGACCCGAGGAGCAGTGGAGGATATCTGTACCCACCCTTCAGGTGAGATTTCTAGTAGATAGCTCGACGTTGCGGCTTTACATTTCTGTTGCTGTTTTTACTTTCCAGTTGTACTTTACTTTCAGTTTGGGTTTGTATACCGGCCCACTTACTTTCAGCACATATTGTTTCAGTTTTACTTCCTCTTGTACTCTGTGGTGTATGTTTACTTTTATAAAGGCAATTCCTTCCATGTTGTCGGGATTTACGCCTTTCGTGCTAGTCGCCAGCCCTTGGCCTATGGAAGGCGGACATGGGGTAGTCACGGCACGAGCCCCTAGGATGGGTCGTGACAAATCACAACCCGTCCTTGGGGCGCGTGTCATGACTACCCCAATCCCGTCTTCCATAGGCCAGGGGCTGGCCACTAGCGTCAAAGGCGTAAATCCCGAGAACAGGGAAGGCATTGCCTTCATAAAAGTATGCATACACCACAGAGTACATGCGGAAGTTAAACACTATGTAAAACTGAAACAAGCTATGCTGAAAGTAAGTGGGCCAGTATACAAACCCAAACTGACAGTAATGTACAACTGGGAAGGGAAAACAACAACTGAAAAGTAAAGCCGCAACATCGAGCTGTCTACTAGAAATCCAACCTGAAGGGTGGATACAGATAGCCTCCACTGCTCCTCGGGTCTAGCCGACCGCTCCAAGTACGTCCCACCCAGTGGTCCACCTCCAGGTACCGTCCTGATCCGCAAGCCTCAACCACGATCAGCGTTGTCCGTCGTCTGCAACCAACACAATGTAGTGCGCGCATAGCCCGTGCAGGGGTGAGTATAAGCTACTCAGTAGGGACTCCGAGAACCCCGATGGTCTCCCAAAATCCAAAAAGGATAATCCACAAAGGAAAGATACAATCACGAAGTAACATTCGACACTGCTTAGGTATATGCCCATACATATACCTAAGTCATCAATACTCGTTCGGCTCCAACATCCGAGCCCAAGTACAACCCAGTCCACACAGGAAAGAAAAACGTAAATCCACACAGGATAGCACAACACAATCCAAAAAGGAAAGAAAAACAGGATTCAGCTCACACAGGTATACTTCTTCGAAAGACGATAGAGGTGATCACTAATCCATCTAAGTCGTCGGACCCACAAAGGATCGATATGTACTAACCCCCGCAATGACCCACAAAGGATCGATAGGAAATTAACCCCCGCAATGACCCACACAGGATTAGACCCACAGAGGATCTGTAGGCGCTGGCTCACACAGAACCGCTGAGCGCTGACCCACACAAGATCGGACCAACCCAGGATCGGTAGCACTGATCCATGTAGGATCGCTGAGTGCTGTAGTCCTCGCCGTCAAATGCACTAAGGATTTCTGTACTATCATCGAAGTAGCAGTAGTTGTTGCAGCCAGCTCTAGGGTTCCCGCACACAGCAAGCTCATTCGGGAGGGTCCGCTCCACGAGCTGAGAGGCTGATACATCAACAGACACATAGTCCATAGCTAATGTATCAGCCTCTCGGCTCATGAAGCAAACCTTCCCAAATGAGCTTGCTCTGTGCGGGAACCCTAGAGCTGGTTGCGACTGCTACTATGATGATGACGACTGTACAGAGATCCTCAGTGGATTCGACGGTGACCACTACATCACTCGGCGATCCTACATGGATCAGTGCTACCGATCCTGTGTGGGTCAGATCCTGTGTGGTTCAGCACTCAGCGGTTCTATGTGAGCCAGCACCTAGAGATCATGTGTGGGTCTGATCCTGTGTTGTTCATTGCGGGTGTTAGTTTTCTATCGATCATTTGTGGGTCATTGTGGGGGTTAGTACCTATCGATCCTTTGCCGGGCCGGGCCGCCGGGCCAGGTCGCACCCCACCAGGCCGAGCCGCGCCGGTCTGGGCTGACCCGGTTCGGGCCGACCAGGGGGGCTCGGGCCGGGTTGGTCCGGGCCCGAAACCCCCATTTTCGGACCATCTTTGGTCTTTTGCCAATAACTTGTGCTACGGACCTCCGAACGATGCACCGTCAGTTGCAATGCGATCCTTGGATCGGGACGGTCGTTTAAATATATCGTACTTAAGGTTTCGGAATACTCTGTGTTCGTCCGGGTTGGATCGTACACGAAACCAACGGGGCCGTCGGAGTGGAAACGCTCATATCTTGAGCTTCGGACGTCTGATTGACGTGCCGTCGACTTTGGTGAATTCCTCTAAGTGAGACAGATCTTTTGGCTTACTCTGCCCGAGGTTCTGATGTAGGTGGAGTATGGTCGAGTGGGTTTTTCCTTAAAAACCTACCGGGCCCCTGGGACGAAAAAGCCAATAACTCTCAGACCGGGCGTCCGATTGACGCGCCATCGGCGACGTTGAGTTCCTATTGATGATACGGAACTTTTGGATGCATCAACTCTGGACTATGTGTCATTTGATGTATTAGCCTCTCGGCTCGTGGAGCGGACCCTCCCGAACGAGCTTGCTGTGTGCGAGAACCCTAGAGCTGGTTGCGACTGTTACTATGATGATGACGACTGTACAGAGATCCTCAGTGGATTCGACATCCACGACTACAGCACTCAGCGATCCTACGTGGATCAGTGCAACCGATATTGTGTGGTTTTGATCCTGTGTGGGTCAGTGCTCAGCAGTTCTGTGTGAACTAGCGCCTATAGATCATGTGTGGGTCTGATCCTGTGTGGGTCATTTGCGGGGGTTAGTTTCCTATCGATCCTTTGTGGGTCATTGCGGGGGTTAGTACCTATCGATCCTTTGTGGGTCCGACGACTTAGATGGATCAGTGATCATCTTTATCGTCTTTCAAAGAAGTATAACTGTGTGAGCTGAATCTTGTTTTTCTTTCCTTTGTGGATTGTGTTGTGCTATCCTGTGTGGATTTACGATTTGCTTTCCTGTGTGGACTGGGTTGTACTTGGGCTCGGATGTTGGAGCCGAACGAGTATTGGTGACTTAGGTATATGTATGGGCATATACCTAAGCAGTGTCGTATGTTACTTCGTGATTGTATCTTTCCATTGTGGATGATCCTTTGTGGATTTTGGGAGACCATCGGGGGTCTCGAGATCCCTACTGAGTAGATTATACTCACCCCTGCATGGGCTATGCCCGCACTACGTTGTGTTGGTTGCAGATGATAGACAACGCTAATCGTGGTTGAGGATTGCGGATCAGGACAGTACCTGGAGGTGGACCACTGGGTGGGACGTACTCGGAGTGGTCGGCTGGACCCGAGGAGTAGTAGAGGCTATATGTACCCACCCTTCTGGTGGGATTTCCAATAGACAGCTCGACGTTGCGGCTTTACTTTTCAGTTGTTGTTTTCCCTTTCCAGTTGTACTTTACTTTCAGTTTGGGTTTGTATACTGGCCCACTTACATTCAGCACAACTTGTTTCAGTTTTACTTAATGTTTTACTTCAGCTTGTACTCTGTGTTGTATTTTACTTTTATAAAGGCAATGCCTTCCCTGTTGTCGGGATTTACGCCAATGGTGCTAGTCGCCAGCCCCTGGCCTATGGAAGGGGGGCTTGGGGTAGTCACGACACGGGCCCCGGGGATGGGTCGTGACAAAATATAATATAAAAAATTCATATTATATTCGAAGGATAATAAAATATTTTCTTCTCAAAAAAATTATTCATATAGTTTTTAGGTTATTTATAAACAATATGTCTGTGATTTAATAAAAATAATTTTATTATGAGTATAACTAAATATATAAATTCATATTAATATTGAATAGTTAAATAAAATATATTTAAAATTAATTATTCTTTTATTTTACTCATTCGTTAAAATTATTTATATTATGTGAATAATTTGAAAGTTAAATATGAAAATTAATATTTCTTTCTAAATTTTAATTTATTTTTTTTATTTATTTATTTTTTTTATTCATGTTTAAATAAATTTATTTTAATTGAATAATATCTATGATGTATTTAGGTGAAAAATACTTATAGGAGATAAAGCCTTAGATTACATGTTTGGTGGAAATCCAAAAACATTTAATTTTAATCTAAATTGAAATTATTTTTTATTAGGGTTAATATATTTCGAATAGTTTGTGAATATAGTTTGTACATGTTATGTATTAGAGATATCACAAGTTTAATTCTCTATTGAGTAATTTCAAAATTGGTGAAGGGTCTTGTGGTTTGACAACCCATCATCTTAGAGACTTATTTATTAATCTTGACTTGTGAGTTCATGGGTATTTTTTACTTCATTATTAATCATGTAGAGATTGTTAATCTAAAAAAAATATATTCCATAGGTGTTTTTTTAAATTTTGAACAACATGTTTTCCAAATTATACGAATATGTCAATAATATATATTTTGAGTGTAACCCAAAAATGTGGGTGTGTTAAGAGGTTACAAATTAACATGGTCTAAAGATATAAATTTGGTATATAGAATAGTGATTCCAAAAATAAATCATCACAACCATAGATAACAAATGGAACAAAACATGTGGAGGAAAATAATTAAAATGATGAAACTGTTATGAAAGTAATATACATATGATGTATATTTGAATGATAATAATTATATGAAAAATTATTTAAAATACAATGCGTAAGATTCATTCCAATGTAACACTTTTCAAGATGATGATAATACATTTCGGTAGGTATTTCAAAATTTAGGCTCCCATGTATTATATATTGTAATATATAAAAGCAATATTGTGGCCTTAAAGGTTAGGTGAATTTTTTTTAATTTTATTTAGGTTACCCAAGTTGGGGACCCAAATGTTGTGATATTAGTGGAATATATCTAAGTTAATACTTACAATGGAATTTGGTTAAATTATTTTATCTACTAAGATACCTAAGATTCATATTTTATTTGATTTAAAATATATTTTATACTAGAGATAGTCAATGATTATTTATGTTCTGAAACCAAAGTATGCAATAATAGAATATGGATATTGGATCATTAATGAAATGTGATGTTAAGTGTTATCACCTTTTATGGGAGAAAATTCATTGATATCCCAAAAAAACATTATAAAATGTGATACAAATTTATTAAAAGTGTGTTAAATTTATAACATCTTAAAAATTAAACATATGAATTCACCAATCATAACAAGTAAATTACAGTATTAAACTTTTATGAATGGTAACATAAAAAAACAACATCTATAATATTCAATATATTAAATAAATATCTTCCAAGATTAAAAATATTTTTTATTTTTCTAACTTGTGAATTCAGATTCAAAATTGACCCATAGAATGATTCACATAGGACCTCAATTGAATTGGATTCAAAAAGAGAACAATGGAATTTCCATGTTAGGTTTTAGTGTTTTAGAACTCTATTCTTTGGTTTTGATGGGTATTGAGAGTTAATGTATATTATAAATGCATTTTATATATAGAGTATTTCTATATAAAGTGAATAATTGAGAGATATTATACTTTGTATTCTCTTGATGATGAATTTTTTTCTACATATATAATTTCAATATTTCAATCTCAAATGGATATAAGTAAATGATGTGTGTTTTCATCAAATTACACTTTTATGATTACTAGATTTATTTAATTAACCAAGAGTAGTTATAAACAATATGATATAACTAATTTTATAAACATGTTTTTGGATTCAATGAGATCTATAACATGTTTTAAAAAGGAGAAAAGTAATTTTTTATCCATGATAAATGTTTTTTATCAATGTTTTTTTAAAAATGTGATGAACATTATTCCAACAACACAATATTAATATATTTTAAAGGCTAAAGTATGATTAATGTAAATTTATCCCTCTATATTTAATTTCATATATAATATATTAGAATATATTTTGTAACAAAAACCAATTGAAATGTAATAAATGTTATTCCGAATTAGAAATTGTTTTTTGAATTGTATTATTATATTATCAAAATAATACAATGTTTAAGAGGCTAATGGTAGTGTCTTTGGACTTAATGCATTTAAATTAAACAAATAAAAGATGATAATAGTTAATATAAATATTGAATGATTCTTTATCTAAAAGGAGTTTCAGGATATGTTGATAAATAATAATATAAATTGTTCCAGTGATTATAAATTACCATTAGTATAGATTACTGGAGTTATGGATATAACAACCCAATATTGACATATATAGATATTACATATCATTTATGGATTAAATAAAACATTAAAGAAATAGACGCCCAAGGACCATACTAGTATATTGTATTTGGATACAACAAAAGATAAGAATTGGTGTATAATTGAGCTATATTATCTCCCACATAGTTATTATTTATTAGATAATTTCATAGAAACATAAAACATTATACATATAAATATAACCAGAGGAAAGAAAACATAAAAATCAGTGAGCCTAAATGATCAGTAATTGTGAACAAGGGAGATACGAAAGCATAGTCAAAAGCATAAGGGTATGAAAACATGGTCACAGAAATAGAAGATCATACCCTTAATATCAGAAATCAAAAAGATGAATCATGGTATAAGGAATGGTAGTTCGTAAGACATGAATCATAAGGAAATGAAGAACCTAATCCATGAATTCATAACAATGGAATAAAACATGGAATATTTGCAGCCACAGTAACATATATAATGATTAATAAAGTATTCAAATAATTTTTACCAATTAATTATTATTGGATAATGTCCTTTACTGAACCGGGTTCACTCCCCATTTCATCCCTATATTACTAGACCAAGTTCACTCCCTATTCCATCCATGTCTATCTCATGAGATTTAAATTTTCACTGTATTCATTATAGGGAGATATAGGTCCCTCCTATCTCATAATTAAATCATACATACATGTTGTACAAAACCATAAACAATCATATAATAACCCATGAAATGAAATCAGTATAATGAAAATGGATTCATATCATAACCTCTAAAAAACAATACATGTTTCATAATCCATTCAGCACAATCATAACTCTATTAAATTAGTTGGTTTCAAAGGCATATTACCCAATAATGAGAATCATGTTTCATAAACGTCATTCTATAGAAACATAATCCATTACAAGGAAGAATTTGAATGGAAACATTGAATAATTTCCCCATAAAGGCATGAATATCACCAATGGATGTTATCATATATAGGAATTAATATAGAAATATATTTAAAAAAATATTTGGTATCATATCCTTTATTCTATGGAAAATTATAAAAAACATTTGAAAACTTATTGTTGGAAAATATACTTGGAATCTTATAAATAAATATTGAAAAAAATTGAAAAAAAATTACATAAAAATTTATTAATGAAGTATTTTTTTTGAAAACCATTTAGTTGAAAAGAATTTGAAAACATGTAAATAAATCCAGAAGTAATATTTATAGAAATTTTATTAAAAATATGTTTAAAATATATAAATAAATAATTGAAACGTTCTAAAAACCATTTCTTTTAAAATACATGAAAAACCTAAAAATAATGATTTAAATAATTTTGGAAACTATTTCATTAAAAATAATTTTATAACATAAAAATAAGATTTTAATATTATTTGAAATCCATTTCTTTGAGAATAATTTTGAATAATATAAATAAAACATGAAAATGTTTCAAGAAATATTCCTTTGAAAATATATAGAAAACAAATAAATAAATCAAAATATTTTTTTGAAAACCATTTCATTGAAAATTAATTTTGTTAAAAAATTTACATAAAATGTAACCTTTAAACATGAAAACAAATATTCAATAGATTGATGACTGATAAATAGAAAAAAATCATTTGTGGTAAAAATAACATTTCTTTTTCACCATAAAAAAAATAGAAAAATTCCTCTTTGGGAATGTGACAAGAATATTTATTTGATAATATTAGTAACAAAGAAAAGAAGACATCTATTTTAATTATAATAGGATAATGGAAAAATATTTTTATAAACCCTTTTTAGAAACTATGGTTCTGAACTAACATTGATATCTGACCAAAGAGAGGGTAATTTAGATCTTAATTAAATACACTTTCTTAAGTTTATTATGTTCTAAATAGTGGAAAATTAAGGGCCTTAGAACACCCAGCTAGGGCATTGGTGATACAGGGTGTCAACTTCTTTTTCATAAGTGTAATATTTCTTCCAACATTGGATGTAACCTATTGAACCATTCTAATCTTAATTTTCAGTAAATAAATCATTCGAAAAAATCAAGAAAATACTCAAATTTTACTAGGTTCACCACCAAAGTCCACTCCAAGGACCATCAACCGATAGTGTGTCGGTCATAACTAAATCCCATATTACTCACTATGTTGTGCTTCAAAAGTTCACACATAATCACTCTATTCCAAGAACGCATCATTTATAGGATTTTAGGGATACCTCACTATTTCTGTCATAACACTTTCAGCCACTCCCCCATGCTCACTTCATTAAATTAAGTCTAACAAATTTTATCGACATTACAGTCTATATAATAGATTTGAGTTGAAGTATTTATATCAGTCCAGCATGAGAAATTTCATAAAATGAGTTCCTAAAATGATTCACTAGAAGGAATTTAAAAAACAAATCAGATATTAAAAAAAAATTATAATTAGGCATTGTAACATTCATGAAACACCTTCTATTGCATTAATGATTTATGATTGCCACATAAGATGAAATTCGTTAAAGACTTATTTTTTGTGCAATCCATACCTTTCTCACAACTACAACTCATGTTTCAATTGTAATTTTTAGACAAAATAAATTATTTTTGTAAAATATTTACTTTCTACCACTTTTTCACACAAAACACATTCACGTGATAGAGGAACCTATTATTCGTTGGAAAAGTTATTAGTCTTGAGTGGGGTTATCCGCCTATTTATTGGACTCAATGTCCATGCATGTAAGATTACCTCAAACCGTAAAACCCCCCTTTTTAAGTAACATTGGGAACATAGGTCTCATATATTAAACCTCATTGTTCGAAAACATATAAATCTGTAACGATCTTTTTTATGTTTCCATATTTTGATGAGGTTATCCAAAAACATTTCTTGCACACATGTTTCCAAACCACCTTGATTATTGCATGAAACTCCCATTTCCAAAAAAAATTCCATTATAAAATTGTTAGAAAAAAATTCATAAAACAACGGGAAATGAAACCACCTTCAATATTGTTTTCTACATGAACGTATGATAACTTTAATTTACAACACCCTGGTCATCATTGTGAGGATTGAAAAAAAACACAAAACCTACTCCATTTACATCAAAGAACATCCTTAGTTATAATATAAAAATGGTACCAATATTTTAATATAACATTAATAAGTAGATCAGAATAATAATCATGAGCGATATTATGATATGGATCATAATATTTCATCAATGGAAGAATAAACATATACAATCTTAGAAAGAAATGTAATTTTTCATTAAACTCTTACCTCTTAGAGGCATTAAAGCACAATTCCAATGTAAAAAATAATATTATTGGAAGATGTAACTATCATGAAAATATTTAGATTCTTGATATAACATTTCAATGTCATTAGAAACATATCATGAAGAAATATTGGTGTATAACATGGCATCTATCTCAAAGAATAAATATTGAGACAAAAATTACTTTATCAATTTGGTAAATTTTGAACCACAAACCACATGAAATAAATTTGATAAAGTATACATCTAAATAACTATAAATTTAAGTATAATAATTATATAATACACACATGGGAATATTATGCACCACATAAATGAAATGGGTGGTCAATGAAACATTTATCTTGCAAAAATAAAAAGTGAGATGAAATTCCCTTACCTTGATTGTTCAGTCTCTTTATAATAATTTAAGATTCATGTATTATAACCGTATGTTTATTATAAATAATTATATATATTCTACCATAAAAGGTGTTATTATGACATTATGTCATCCTCTTGTTTATAATTCAATGTTAATGTTTCGCTTCGGGTAATATATTCTTTATTTATCGTATGTGTCTTAATATGAAATTGATTTTTATCCTTATGATTATAACAATATTTCCATTACTAGAACATGATATAAATATAATCAATATTTTTTATATGTTTATTAAAAAATGTATAAAAAAGAGAATTGAAAAATGGAAGACACCGTTCATGGAGACGGTAAGCCATATGTATGCATGAATGTTGTTTCCGTTTTTAGTAGTGTATTGAAAGAAATAAGGAAAATAACATACAATATTATATTAATATAATAACATTAATTTATAATTATCAAGTTATATATATATTACAATTTCATTAAAAACATCCATAATAAATTCCTTGTAGTGTGTGAATGAATCACATCGCTTTGAAGGGGCGATAGTCAACACTTCCTGAAATGAAATTATCTTATTTAGAAAAACTAGAAATTATAAATATAAGTGTTATAAAATAATATAATAAGATTAAATTAATTAAAAATATCATATATATATATATATTTATATAAATAGAGTTTCTATCATAATTCCTACCCCAAGAAGTGGTAAAGGAAGAATAAACATTCTTCATTTTATGAGGCGGTAGTTATCTCTACACATACAAAATATGTTTATTACACATTAGATGAATGTTTGTGTAATTTTAGGTGAAACCCATAATATATAAACAAAATATTAAGTTGATTTTAATGGATTTATTTGAAAATCATGGAAAAATAATATTTTAGGTGGTGGAGATTCAAAATAATATAAAGAATTTTGATAGAAGACGTTATCTCGTAATCGGGTAACTCCTTATGGTTTTCACAAAAGGGATTCCATAAAATTAATTATTTCATAGGGTAAGATTCGAAGATGTAGGGAGTGATTTTTTGAAGTGTATTGGGTAGATATTGGATGATGCTAAGTGGTTAGAGAGGCTTGGGGAATGGGGATAAGTGGTGTCCTTTTATAGGGAAAGAAAATGACTCACTTGGTATTTTTGAAAAAAAGTGATGTGTACCCATGTTATTACCTAAAAAAGTATTATTAAGCAAATAAACTCAATATTGTATGTTTAATGGATTAAAAAGTTCAACAAAATGGGTTTTGGACAAGTGGATAGATCTTTTTGTGCCTTATGTTTACGGTTTAGTTATTTTTTAACCTAATGTTTTTCTTAAACGTTTTAAATAATTTTTATCACTTTCACTAACCATTTTTGTCAAAAACATTGTTTAATTTATTTGAAATTATATATTATGTAGATTCCAAATATTTAATAAAAATTTCTAAATTCCAATAAAAAATTTGGCAGAAATTATTTTAAATGTATTCTCTTAGTCGAGTCGAAATTTAAGAAATTTTATGTAAAAAGGTTAAAAAGATATCTTTATTTTTATATTAAATTTCATTTTGAAATTGATTCAAATTAACTAAATTGGGTTTATTGAAAAAAAATATTTTCTTATTAAACCATAAAATTAATTTAAAATATAATTTAACTTTATAAATAATTTATATTAATGAAAATATTTGATTTGAAATTCAGTATTATCCATTATTCATTAAAAATGAAAACAAATATATAAATAAATAAACATTAAACCTACCCCAATTATTATGTTTTTATATAAATGGTGATTTTGTAATGAAATATTAAATTTTTAAATAATGCTATAATAGAATGTAAATTTTTATCTTTTTTAAAAGGTGGTAAAATTCTTTAAAAATATGGGGTTTTAAGAAAACAAATTGGGGTTGTTCTTATCATAAATTTATAATATATATTGGATGAATATAAAAAATATTTTATTGAATATATTAATTTTATTTTAATTTATTATTACTCCTTAATTTTAATTAATTTAATTTATTAAGTTAAAAATACATTGTGATCAAAATAATAATGTTTTCATTTATAATGAATCAGATTTCATATTCATTTCTTATTAATTTTTAACATATTAATTAATATTATATTTGTGTAAACCACATATTTTAAAATTTTAGTTAATAATATTCAAACCCATCAAATTAATGGCTCTGTTATATTTCATTATGTTAAAAATTAATATTTTAAATTATTATTTGGTAACACTTACTCTTAGGTGTCACACAATCCATTGAAGACATAAAATCATGCGTGTAATGTTGATAATACACCTCCTTCTTTATAATGAATGTTATGAATTATTTTGAATGAAGTGCATGATAACTTAGTGATGAGTATAGAAAAATAAAAATAAATTTCATTAATATATAAACTAAACCATTTTTAGTGTTTTCTGAAATGAAAAATATCAAAAAGATAAAATTATTTTGAGAAACAAATTTCAAAAAATATAGAGGGGTTACATCCTACCCCCCTTAAAGTTAATTCCTCCCTACAAATTAGTAGAGGTAATCAAAGTTTTAATAATTCTTAGTTTCTTTCATAGAAACCAATATCATAAAAATGAATCCTAAAAAATCCCGTAAATAAGTAATGTTTCAACCGTAATGGTTACCTAGAGTAACACATACCAGGGTTTCCAAGTATGACAACAAAGGCCGAATGTGAAATCATGGACATGCAAATGAAATATATGAATCAAGTTCTGTAACAGAGTGATAGAGAAAATGGATAGGATAATGACAACAATCATAAATCTATAAATCTATGTTGATCTATGTGGCCATTTGATTTATCAGAAATGATGGTATTGGGATTTCATTTTTGGTTTAAAAGTAATTTTTCCTAAACTGGAAGAATTTTCATAAAAATATATACTTGAATGATTTCAAGAAAACCTCACCCCTTATCATTACATGATCCACTTAACCACTTTCACAAGAAAATGATATATTTTTCATTCTATAATTTCTGACATATCATGAGATCCATGATATTCAATCCCATTTATCATTAGTTATCATCAACAAAAAATTGTTAGAAGAGGTTATCCAATACACTTAAATCCACATTTGAGTGATAAAACATTAATCTTACCAACTACATCTGATGCTTAACGTAAAAATCCGATAAATTTTCATTTTTATAACGCTTATAAATGATGAAAATCGAAAACATTAGAAAAAATGATAGTAAATCATATGAACATTGATCCCCCATATATCATAATTTTTCTATTTGGTTTTTCATTCCAAAAATTTTTAATACCCTCATCATATATTATCTTTATACATGTTAACAACCATAATTACCATAAATAATATTGGAAAACAAGCAAGCTTCCATATTCCAAAGGTTACTATATATATTCCTTAATATATAAGAAGTTTTAAATGTCGTCCCTGATAATATAGACTACTTTATCAATATATTCGTTTTCATTTTGAGGTAATCAATACAATCCAATTTACTTGTTCTTATCTAACACATCTTTATACAAACATCATTGTCTTTAAATAAGTAACATTTTAAGGGTTATCTTCCTGTAATCAAATTATCACCTTGTCATTAACTCACTTTTCCTTTCCCTTAGACACATTCAATATAAATATGTAAATCCTTAGTGAAAAAACATAAAATGAAAAATCCTTGTATATTTAACCATTCTTTTTACATTATTCCTGAATCCAAATACAAAAAAAATTCAATTATTCCACTTCAACCATATTCCATAAGAGGGTTACTTCATCTTTTTATTTAATACCTATTTCATTTCATGTTTTATTTATAGTCTCATCATCAACAAAAATGTAATAATTACTCATAGCATCTTGATAATTCCTCTTCAGGATCGTTCCGCCTCTGATATTTACATTCATAATGACCATAAATTCAATACATAGAACATTTTACCATTTATGATGTTATAAAATGGAAAATATTCCCATCAATCATTTTAGTAAAACCCTTCATCTTTCCATTGCAATTACATACATTGTTTTTTTCTTTTACATAATGAAAACACATTCTTGTTCCTATGTGAAATTCATTTAGGTGATTCTTTCAACATTATTAACATAAGGGTAACTGAATTTTCTATCCTCCATAGTCTCTATTACCTGAACTCTTAGAGTACTCATTTCTTCTCTTCTATAGAGTGTCTGGTAGTTAGTTATGGTACACATTTTCTAATCATGATCCTGGAAAATATAATAGACATGATAAAAATATCCTTTACACTTGGGATCATAAAATTTACTTCTCATCAATAGATTTTCCGTCATATTCGATGTTAATTTAGTAACTTATGGTTCCTTCCATTGACTTTGTCACGAAATGAATCTGGTCGCCACTAATACCTACACCAAATCCATCCCATGATAAGACCCGAAGTACAATCCCTATACCCAAGTGTTGGCACATGTGATCAAGTATCAATAAATTATGTTTGGGAATGATTTAATCGAGTACGAAAGTGTAAACCCATAAAAACAATAAATAATATGAACCTGAAATTTTCATGCCAAACAAAACTTAAGAAAAATCCATTATTGAATAACTGGAATTAAATAAATAACCATGAGTCCCCACATAAATAAATATAGATGAAAATTATACAAAAATACTCCACGCGATATGTTGTTGTCACCCCCTGAGTTCTCTCCACAACATCGCACCAAAGGAGGGGACTAACAACACAAACCTCCTTCACTCGAGGATTTTCATTTTCATGTGTCAAAAACATTCTAGTATAATTACACCAAAGTGGTTTTATTAGGGTTTTATACTACTACCAATAGGATACCACCCAATTAATCTAAAGAGCATGCAACATAAGGTGAAAAGCATGCAGTTTTAATTGGTAAACAAAAAAAGCTATAAATTCCATGAAATGCAACATTTAATTTAATACAGTTTTCAAAGTAAAACAATCATAATGTTAACACATTTGAATAAGAAATTTTCTCTACTATAATTAACATCCAAACACACACTTTGAAAATTTTAAATACCACAAATACAATGAGAACCAAAATAGGGAACACCCACATGCACTAGATAGTATGGGGCTATTTGTACCTCGTAATTCGGTGTAAAATATAAATGTCACAAATCCTTTCTCATTCATGAGCCACTAGTATGAAACATATTCATAACCTAGTTTTCCGAAAATAGAATCCATATTTTTCAGTAAAATTTTACTTTATCTATTTTCTCAGTGAAATAGGGAGAAAACCCATCTAGATCACTAGTCGTACTAGTACTTATCCGCCCACCTAGGTACCCGAGCTTCCCCCATTATGATCAAACAATTTCATCATACTAAATATGTTAATTTTCATATAAAAACAAAACTACTAGTCACTTAAATACAATATAGTATCTATACCCACATTAAACTTCTTAAAATTCACAACATAACATTTTGATTTTCAATAAAAACAACTTCTCAAAATCTCGCATTGCTTTGCACACTAAACTCATTTAAATATCCAAATTTCACACTATGTGCACACTTGTATTTCACCCAAACAAAATGGAAGTTCAATAACCATTAGTGAAGAAAAAATAATCAATAATAGGAAATTCCCATATGAACCAACTAGTGATATATTATAAAACCTCTACCTTCACACAAAAATGGCACTTAAAAAATCATATGTTTCATAACGCCCATTAAAAAACGTTTTAGAAGCAACAAACAAAATTTTTAAACATTAAAAACATTATTTTCATCCATAATAAATTTCAATAAAATCATCTATGTAATTATAGCGTAGCCCCAATTGAACCAACACAATATTTCTATGAAAAACCTCCAATTTCACATAAAAATGGAACTAAAAATTCATTTTCTTTACAAACACCACTAAAACCTATTTTTGCACCAATAATCGAATGATATAAACATTCAAATATTATAAACAAAGAAGGATAAGTCACAATTATTACATAATCAACTGAATCACATTGCAATATTGTTAAAACCATGAACCCTTTGTGCAAAAATTCAATCGCACCACCACTACACCTCAAGGAAGGTAGATCGAGCCTAAAATCATAATATTGGACCAGGAAAACTCAAAGTTAAACCCTATATTATAAAACATTACCTATGGTTATTTTGGAGCACCATTAAAATGGATGAAACATCGTAGACAGAGGAGGAACTAAGGGGGAGAGACACTTAATAGAGGTGGTGTCGAGATCCTCCACCAAACCCCCCTTTAAGATGGTTTTCAAATGAAGGTTTGAGAGGAATTAAGGGCTTACATGGCTGTAATGGTTGAATGGTGGAAGAAAGGGGTGATTTATGATAAATCCATTTAGGTAAAAGTATTCATTTAACACAACTATTTAATGGCCTGGACATGGGCGTAGGGTTTGTGTGCATGGTATGGAAAACCATGCACCTAAACTGTGAACTCTCTTTTCTCCCCTCAAAAAAATTCTAAAATCCACCAATATTTGTGTGGGATTAGGTGAGAAATAGGTGGAAATCTTGGAAAAAAATATAAGAAATATATGTACTTTTAATGAATAAAATTGGAGTGACAATTCTCCCCACCATGAAAACTTTCCGTCTCGGAAAGTCAATTAGAGGCTTGATCAGAAAACAAGAATGGCTACTCATCCTTAACCAATGAATTCCACTCCAAGGTCTCATGTGTATCAATACCATTCTTCCAAAGAACCCAAAAAAAGTGAAATAGACTTCCCTTGATGCGCATTCTCTTGGGAGTCCACAATTTTCACTAGCCGCTCAAAAACTGACAAGTCATGCTCTGTCTCTAGTTCATCCAAAATCAGCACATGTGACATATCCAGGTTTTATTTCATCATCTATGAGAAATTGAAGACATCCTAGATGGATGTAAACTAAGAAGGTAAATCCAACATATATTCCACCATTCCCATATTTTCAGTGATCTCATAAGGTCTAACATACCGTGGTGTTAGCTTCCCTTACTTTCCCAATCGACGATGGCCTAAATGAGGGTGCACTTTCAGGAATACCCTATCCCCCACAAAAAACAATAATTATTGACACCACTGCTCAAAATATTATTTACGGAGGCTCTGATATATCAATAAATTATTCCTGATAAAAATGACCTTCTCTGACGTCTCCTACACCAAACTCGGCCCAAGTAGTGAGGTCTCACGTAAATCATCCCACCATAAGGGGGACAAGCAAGGATGACCATAGGGCGCCTCTAAATGATCCATTAGAATCGATGATTGGTAACATTTAATATAATAAAACTAAACCATTGTCAAATGGTTATCCCAGGAACATCCAAACTCTAGAAAATATACAGGATCATGTCCTAAAAAATCTGATTCTCTCGCTTTGTTTGGAAATCTGTTTGAGGATGGTATGTCGTGATCTCATTAATCTGATACCCCAAGGACTACTAAAGGCCTTCCCAAAAGAGATATGTGAAACATGGGGTCTCTATCTGAGACAAAGGATGATGGAACACCATAGAGAGTTACCACCTCCTGAAAATACAAACGGCCTAAATCATCCACTTTTGGTGTATCATTGATCAGAATAAAGTGAGGTGAATTGGTCAGAAGATCAATCATCACCTAAATGGAATTCTTAAAACTAGCTATAAAAGTAATTCCAATAATGAATTCCATGGATACCTCTTCCCAAATACAGGTCAGAATGGGGAATGGATGGAGAAAATCCGAGGGCCTCTGATTCTCTACTTTCACCAGATATCTTGTGTAACATCTCGACACAAAGTCTTCTAGGTCATTTCGCATACCTAAAAAACAGAACTAACATAGAATATTGTAATACATCTTAGTGTTACCTGGATGGACACCCCATTGTGACTGGTGTCTTTCTTGCATCACCACCCTCCGTTTAAGTAATAGCACTACTGAAAGTCCCTTGAAGCAAAAGATTCCCTCGGGAGATGATGACTAATAAGAGGAAATATCCCCACCATGAAAAAACCACATCGACCACCGACAAATATCATCACTAGGTTGTTCCAACTAAATCCACTCCAGGAGAGAATGATTCAACTGAACTCTCTCCTAGAATGCACACCCATTTTTCTCCTTTGACTCGACATGCATCTAAGAAAATAGTCCCATCAATGTCAACTCATCACTGGACATCCTCAAATCCTACACTAGAACTTCTATATGAAGGAATTTTCCACCACGTTACCCTTTCCTAGAGTATAAACAATATCAAATTCGAACCCCTTCAAGTACTCAATCCAACGATTCTACCTCATGTTTATGTCCTTTTTCTAGAAGACATATTCCATGATTTTGTGATCAGAGAAGACCACTAACTTCTCCCAAAATAGTTAGTGACACCATGTCTTCAAAGTGTGCATCCTAAAAGCTAACATCATTTCCTAGTTTAGGTAATTATTTTCATGTGGTCAGAGATTCTGAGATCCATATGCCACCACCACATCATCCTACATAAGCACACACCAATGACCCATACTTGAAGCATCGCAATACACCACTTACCCCATTAACGCCTCTGAAAAAATCCGAACAGGGGTGGTAGTCAGGTGCCTCATTAGCTCCTCAAATGTTGCCTAGAATTTTGGGCCCCATAAGAACTTCACTACTTTCTGGGTGTGTGCGGTCATTGATGAAGCAAGCCGAGTGAAATCCTGAATGAATCACATGTAATAACCAACAAGGCCAGTGAAACTCTTGATCTCAAACACATTCTTCGGTTCCTCACATGACATGATCGCACTAAGCTTATTGGGTTCCAATAAAACCCCCTTATCCGAGATCACATACCCCAGAAATATCAATTCCCTGATCCAGAAATAGTACTTTGACAACTTTTTATAGAGGTGGGGATCTCAAAAAGTTCTCAAAACGATCCTCATGTGATTTTCGTGTTCCTCCACAATGCCAGAGTATACTATAATGTCATACAAATAGACCACAATGAAACTATATATATACTGATGGAACAACCTAATCATGGGGTTCATAAAGACTAACAAATCATTGGACAATCCAAAGGGTATGACCAAATAATCTATGTGATTGTACCTTCTTCATAATTTTTTCTTTGGGATATCAGCCTCTTTCACCCTCAGTAGATGGTTTCACGAACAGAGTTCTATTTTCAAACCAAGTTCCCCCACTTCAACTTATCAAACAAATCTTCTATTATTGTAAATTTTTATTTGTTATTAATGGTTACCTTATTCCGCTTCTGGTAGTCAATGCACCCTCAGATGGATCTGTGGGCCTTTTTTATAAACAACACAAGAGCAGTAGAAGGAGAGATGCTCGGGAAAATGAATCCTTTGGATTCCACATAATCCAGCTATATCTTAAATCCATTAGCTTGATAGGGGACATGATATATGAGATAAGAAATATTAGTTGTGTTCCCAGTGGCAGATCTATCAGGAACTCCACATCTTGCTCTGGGGGAAAATATAAAAAATCATACCGGAATACCTCCAAAAACTCAATCACTACAAGATGTGGTGCACCTTCAGGGGAAAGACAATATTTCTATATCCTGATAAATGATAATTGTATGAAAAAATTCCCTACTATGGGAGTGGAGGTCCTACGTGACCCGACTGAGGATCTCGTTCCCCACGAAAAACCCAACTACTCCCATCAGGTTCTATGAAACTCACTCTCCACCTATAGTAATTGATGTTCTCCTAGAAGTTTATTAGCCAATCCATTCTATTTACTAGGTCAAACAGTTCCATATCTATGACCATGTGGTCCCACTCCATCTCAACCCCAGACAAAGAATGTTCTCATGATGGTCACCTAAGAACCTCCTCTTTCTTTATTCCTAGCTGTGTCACCAACTACATCACAAAAGACAAAAACTCAATTGGAAAATTCATTATGTGGAAAATATGGGAAGAGATGAATGAAATAGTGGAACTAGTATCAAAAAGAGAAGTAGTTATAGAAGATGTGATCAAAATGGAACCTCAAACTATCAACGTTCAAGCATTTGATCGTGATGCTACCTCATCCATTGCATGAAGACAGCCTGTATCTACTTGAGGATGACCTCTAGTCTATGGATATTCCCTAAATTGGATTTGTCCAGAATATGACCTAGACCAACCCCACTTCCACCAAATAGAGATCCTCCCACCCACGACGACACTGACTGAGCTGGAACTCTTCTAGAATCCACTGGCCCTACTCCACTGGGAAGTTGTGCCACCCCACAAAAGAGATGTAGATGCCCGATTATTCCACACTGGTAACAAGGCATTAGTGGAAGAAATCATGATGGTCACAAGTTCCCTAGAGTTCAAAACTAGTGGTACATAACTGGTCTAACAACATAATCCATAGATGTGAACTACCTGGAAGAGTGGCCTGAACTACCACCTCCCTTCTTTACTTGATCCTCATGCTTCCTATTCTTCTATGATGATCTGCCACTTCCCACTAATATTACTAACTTGGAGAAAGCATTAATGTCTATAAATTCAATCTCCACCATAAACTCTTGGTCAAAAACCTCATCATAGGTCCTCAGGTATAACAAGAAAACCTGGGAGTATAGCTCTTGTCGCAAGCCTTTCTCAATCCTCTGGGGATTCACTTTCTCATTAGAGACTATTTCAAGAGCATAACAGACTAGCTCAATGAAACAATTGGCATAATACATGATAGAAAGATTCCCCGAAAGAATTTCAATGAACTCTTTGGACCTAGATTATACCAATACATTGGGAAAAAACATCTTATTGAAGACAGCCTTAAAACCCTCCCTACACATCTGCACATTCATCCCATCAAAAAGTACCGATTCCCGAATCCTGTTGATGGGACCCTACAATAGAATGAAGGAACATATCACCCCAATCTCCTTAGTTGTATCTATTAACTCAGACATGTGCTCGATCTTCTCAAGCCATTCCTATGATTCATGGGGTTCTATGCTACCTTAAAAGGTGTGAGGACCATTTTTCTGGAAATCCTAGGCCTTGTACTTTCTAAGACCAGTCCCATCCTCTTTAAAAAGAACGTGAATAGGAGTCGGTCCCCTTCCATGATCCTGGACTACCCAGACCATGGCCTCGACTTCCCTTTGATCAGTTGGTGTGTGAGAACTCTCTTTGTCTTCCCCCGGTGGGTGTATGGGAGCTTTCCGGGGAGGCATGTTGCAACCAAATGAAACAATCACAAAAATAGTAGTCAATACCATAATTCTGAAAAATATAATCAAATACATAGTCAATACCATAATTCTAAAAATATAATCAAATACATTAAATATAAATAATCTAAACACATTAATGTAATAAAAGAAACAACTACTACACTCCTACCTATTGTCCATGTGTGGTCTGTAGCCCATACATGTCACCTAGATGTCAAGTCAATCAGGCAATTCCAACATCCCCTGGTGGCTCAAGGTCCACCATGAGAGGTGTGATCTAGTGACCCTACTCATGACCAAAACCATGATCCCCCGATAGTCTTACCTTCTATCTAGCTTTTCTCATCCCAAAATAATAAAATAACACAAAATCATTGGCCTCATTTGATACCATTTTGTCACGAACTAAAGCTAGTCGCCACTAATTTTGGAACCAAATCCATCCCATGACAAGGGATGAAGGAATTTCCCTATCCCCATGGTCTGGAACAAGTAATTGGGTATCAATAAATTAGTTTTGGTAACGATTTACCCTTGTATGAATGCATAAATCCTTTAAAAACAATCTATAATATGAATATGAAATTTTCATGCCAAACAAGAATCATGAAAAATTGAGAATTGCAAACATGGTTTTAAATAATGTATAAGTGGTCCTAAAATAATTATAAATATAATAAAATTAGAAAAAAAATACTCCACATGACAATGTATTGTCACCCACCAGTCGTCTCCACTATACCGCACCGTAGGAGGGGACAAACAACCTGAATCGCCTTCACCTGAGGCTTTTTCTTTACTAGTGTCAAACATAATCAATTATACATACACCCAAGGGGTGTAATTAAGTTTTGATACTAATACCAATAGAATACCACCCAAATATTCAAATGAGTATGAAATACATGGTGAAAAGCATGCAGTTTAAGTTGGTAATGAAAAACTACGGTGAATTCCAATAAATTAATATTTCAATTGAAAATAGTTTTCAAGGTAAAAAATTAATAATGTTATCACATTAGAATAATATGTTTTATATAAATTAATTCAAATCCACACACCCCCTAAGACAAGGGTGAATACCACAAATTCAATGAGCACCAATACTATAAACTCCCCTAGGCACTAGTTAGTCTCAGGCACTATCTCACTCGTACCTCAATGTAAAATATCCATGTCACAAATCATTTCCCAAGAAATATAAACTATTATAGAAAATAAAAATAACCTATCGGTCCCAAACATCATCCATATAGTTTATTTATAGTTTTCGTTATCTAATTTCTCAGTTAAACATGGACCAAACCCATCCAGATCACTCATCGTGCTTGTACATATCCACCCACCAAGGTACTCGAACTTCCCCCTTTGTGCTAAAACAATTTCACAATACAAAATTCAATCATTTTAATATAAAAACAACACTACTGGTAACATAGAATCAATACAGTAGCTATATACCCTATATACCACCTAAAACACACAACAAAAATTTGGATTTTCAATAAAAAAACTTCTCAAAATCTCACACTGTTTTTCACCCAAAACACGTTGAAATATCCACATTTCACACTATGTGAACACTTTTAAGCCACTCAAACGAAAATGGAAGCTCAATATACTTCAATGAAACCAAAAAATCAGTTATAGGGCTTCCCCATTTGAACCAACAAGTGAGATCTTTTTGAAACCTTTATCTTCACGAAAACATGGCACTTAAGAATTCATATGTTTCACAAACACCTTTAAAACATGTTTTCTCCGCCAAAAAGAAGGAATATAAAAATTAAAAACACTATTTTTAGCACTAATATATTTCAATAAAATAAACTAATTAATTATGTTTTAGCCTTAATTGAACAAACAAAACATTTCTATGAAAAACCCCAAATTTCACATAAATAGGGAACAAAAAATTCATTTGGTTTACAAACACCACTAAAACCAATTAGAGAACAAATAATAAAATTATATAAACATGATATTATAATTTACCCATAATGTAATGTCACAAATATTTCATAAACAATGGAATCACCTATATAAATTGATTAAAACATGAATCCTTGGTACGAAAATTCAATCACCCTACCACCACACATCAAGGCATATAGATCGAGCCTAAAATCAGATGACTCGACCATGAAACCACATTTTATAACAATATTTTTTAACACTAACCTATGTTCATTTGTGATCTTAATGAAATTGGATGAAATTTCATGTAAAGGGGAGGAACTAAAAGGGAGAGACACTTACTTGAGGTTGTGTGATGTTCGTCCACCCTACCACCTTTAAAAAATAGAGTCTAAATTATGGTTTGAGAGGCTTCGAGGGATACCATGGATGAAATGGATGAATGGGAGAAGAAAGGGTCATGGTAAGTTAAATACTAGGATGGAAAATGAGACATTTAACACACTTTTTAATGGCCCGGACATGGTTAGATTTTTTGGAAAATCATTCACCTAAACTCTGAACCCTCCTTTCTCCCATCAAGACAACTCCAAAAGCCACAAAAAAATTGTGGGGATTAGGGGGTATTTGGGGGGGATTATGCGACAAAAATATAAGAAATATATGTACCATGAATGAAGAACATAGTTTTGGTAGTCTACAATATGGAATAATAGAGTATGAAAGGATTATCCTAGTAAATAGTAACATAATCATGAAAAACACTTATATTATGAATAAACTATGAATCTTCTCTGAAACTATGAATTATTAGGTTTATCCTAGGTTATTCATATTCATATTTTATTGAAACACTTGAGGATTTTTCATGATTATTTTTTGAATTCCCAATGATTATCCCCTAGGAATGTCAAACCAGTTGTGTGGAATGGCATGATGTTTTGTAATAGATTACCCTGAGTTTGGAATGAAATATATGTCTATGTTATTACCCAATGGTTTATCTGTTCTAGAGCCACAACCACATGTAGTATCCATATAGGTATGTACTACTATAAAACCACTAACTCAATCCTTTACCAATGATCTGAGATATATTTTAAACATTAACTCCACCTTACTCTTCTCTATAATTACATCCCTAGAATGATACTTAGAAATATACCTTGGGATCTCACTAACGTTTTCTGATCATTGTTTCTAAAGGTTAATTAATCCTTGTCAATGATACCAAATATAATTTTCTAGTCTTTACATATATATACATTACATAATTTTTTGTGGAATAATTGAAACATTATACAATCTGATGCCCAAAGACAAGACTAATCTAATAACATTGTTAATATTGAAACATTAATATTGATACATAAATGAACTATATTATCTCACACTGGGTTCTTCTTGATAATTACCCTTCTTATACAAGTCAAACATAATACATATCTTTATAATGTGGGGAAAACTAACATAAAAAATTTATCCCATATTCATAGTAATGGTAAACAAAGGAGATACATAAGAATAATCTAATGAATAAGGGTATGAGAACATGATCATGAAAATAGAAGATCATACCTAGAATATCAATGATAAAAACATTAATCATCGAATAAATCATTGTAGATTGTATGATATGAATCATATGTAAAAAATAATATAATCTATGACAAAAATAACATTGGAAGAAAGCAAAAAATTATGCCAGACATATAAGAATTTATATAGATTTCTATAGTAGTCAAGGCATTCCATCAAAGTCCATATATGTGTAAAAATGCATATACTATACTAAGATCACTCCCCATTACAACTCTGTATTTCTGAACCTAGTTCACTCTTCATTCTAGCCATGTAATATTGAACCATGTACACTCTTCATTCCAACACTGTAATACTAAACAGAGTTAACTTCTCACTCTATCCATACATATCTTATGAGATTTAAATCTTTACCCAATTCATTGGATAGAGTTACAGTCCCCACCCATCTCATAATGTCATATTAAATACATTTCACCCAAAATCATAAACAATCATATCATAACTCATGAAATAAAATGGGTTTCATAAAGATGTAATTAAATTGTAACCTATGGAAAAAGTTATAGGTTTCATAATAATATTATCAAAAGAAGAACTCATGTAAAGAAGAGGATTTCAATCTTATATGACACAAGTAAGAGAATCATTTTTCATAAACATCATTCCAGCATATCAAATTCTATTCAGAGAAATAATATGAAAGGATTCATTTAAAAACTTCCCCATACATTCATGAGTAACACCAATGGATGTTATCATAGATGTGAAATAATTTTGAGAGAATTTTTTTAATAAATATATTTAGAGATAATCATAAATTATTGGAAATTTTTTTAAACATAAAAAGTTTTTAAATGAAAATTCATGAAATTAAACTAGAAAAAATATAATTATATGTTACAAATTTGAAAAAAAATCCTTAAAAACATATAAAATTACATTGAAAAGATTATTACACACATTTAATATATAATATATTTTTAACATATAAATAAATCTTGAAAAAATATGAAAATAATTTCTTTCACAATATTAAATAAACATTTAAATTAATATTGAAAATGATTTGAAACCCATTTCATTGAAAATACCTTGATAAAATATATATAATGATTGATTTTTTTAAAAACCCATTTCTTTGTAAATAATATGAATACTTATTAAAAAATCATCATTTTTTTTAAAAAACCATTAATTTGAAAATACATTGAAAATATATAAATAAATCATGAAAACATTTTTTTAAGCAATTTATTAGGAATTACATAGAAATGTTATAAATAAATATTGAAGGTATTTTGAAAACTAATTCATTGAAAAAAAAATTATAAATAAAATTTATTAAAAACAGTCCTTTAAACATGAAAAAAAATATTCAATTAATTGATGGTTGATAAATCCATAAATTTTGTGTGTGGTAAAAATAACATTCACAATACATGGAAAATAGTTTAAAAATGAATCATTCGGAAAGATATAGTAAGATTCCATTGAAATCGTTGGTAAAGGGAAAAATGGTAAATATTTCATTTAATTATCACAGGAAAATGGTACAATATCCTTGGATGTCCTTTTTAGAAAACATGCCT